>CM027865.1:16777214-18128139 GCA_016097605.1 Eucalyptus guilfoylei | reverse complement strand
AAAGGCCTTTTCTCTTCCCCCTCTGGCTCTGGCCATTTGAATAAAGATGATATTTTATTTTATTATTCAGTGGCAAAAGCAATCATTAAAAAAAATAAAACAAATTATTCTATATGTTGGGTTTGATTGGGAGCCATTGACTCGATCGCCCAAGGTCCTAATGGACTCTTTGTAAGGTACGATGGGATTGGAGGTGTGATATGATGGCAACGTTTGATCAGAACTGCACCGTTGATTCTGTCTCCCTTGACGCGCGTGTCCAGATCCTCAATCATTTGACAACATCGCCCATTGTTATGGGCGACTTCTACGAAAAGATTTTACATTGAAGACAAAGTTTCACTTCGAATTCAACAAAATAAAAGTAAAAATTTGTCACTGTAGTTCTTTATAATAAGTGGATTGCAAAAATCTTGGCCAATGAGCTAAGTAAAAGTGTTGCCTTCTTTTCATTAACGTGAATCGATTTGCACTTGTGTAGAAGGTAGAAATAGTCAAGTAGATAATATTTTGGTAGTCTTTAAATTAGTCAAGTATCATCATAGGATTGATGTATCTCCAAGATACTTGACAGAGACCGACTTATGGTAGGGTTTTTGACTCCTTAAATTGGGATTTCCTCTTGAAATTCTGAAATCTACCAGGGTTTCGTGTTTTGTCAAATTGGGTCGAGCTTTGCATCACAACTCCTAATCTTCCCGTAGAAGTAAATGGATCCTTGGAGGGGGTGATCCCTCTCCCTATCCTCTTGTAATTGCAATGGAGGTGTTGATCCAGGAGGTTGAATGCAGCCAATCAGCCGGGAAAATCAGGCGTCATCCTTATTGTGCCAAGATTCAACTCAACCATGTGTCTTTTGCTGGTGATCTGATGTTGTCTTTTAAGGGTGACACGTCTTCAAGCTTTAAGGTTCCTTGGGTAAATGTCCCATTCCAAGTGATTTTACACATATGACATTCTAGTTTCTCGCATACCGATTTGTGTGGGTTTCAGAGAGGTCATCTACATGTTAGGTATTCAAGTATTCCTCTCATGACTGAGGTCAATGTATTGATTGCAAGCCATTAGTTGATCGAATTACTACTAGATCTAGTTGTTAGAGGTTTTTTTTTTTTTTTATATTAATAAAAGAAAATTTGCATTCCTTTCGAATAATACTCAAGAGTTACATAGAAGATTTCCGTGCCTAGCAAATTCCAAATAACTATGGAACAAAGCAAACGCCAGAATTATGCTCGTGGATTATAGTTAATTAGGGTTGTTGATTATATGTAGTCTTATTATTTTACGGTGTATTAACTTCATTTTCCCAAAATAATTAGCAAAATTAACTTAAATTAACAGAAAAGAATCATGGCGACTTTAAACGTTATGAGGTACTACCATTGAATAACTTATTAGCTCTAAATAAAATAACTGAAAAATTGACTGAAAGTTAAAACTGTTTTAAATCTTTTGATTGTTGCATTTGCACCTACCATTCGACCAATATATATATATATTGTGGCATTTTTCTTTTTTACACCCACAAGTAGGCAGCGGTCTCTTTGGCCAACGAAGTAGCATCGAGGGTTTTTCGGATCAACCTCTATATGGCATCCCAAATCTACATTGAAATTCTATTTTAGGTCTGTTTGATTGAAGGAAAAATGTTCCTGAAAAATTATTTTTCGACTTTTCAGTGTTTAGTTGACAGAAAATTAATCGATTTATGGATAAGTGAACTGAAAACAACAAGCTTAGACTTGGGGAAAACAACTTTTCTTTTGGCAAAAAGGAAATCACTTTTCCTAAATCACCAAAAAAAATGAAAACTAACTATTTTCTTTAAGAATGATTATCATGAAAAATATTTTCCTTTATTATGAAGTTTTCGGTAAAATAAACACACCCTTCATATTACAAAATTATACTTATGACAAGTCATCTTGTGATTACGTGACAACCAAAACTTTAGGAATCTTTGAGTACTTATAATGCAATTCATCAATGCCTGGTTGGGAAGTGCAAATAGTTTGCAGCCCAAGTGGCTCATATTGTATGCAAGACCCTTATGCAAGACCCTAAGACGATCCATATTCTCCTTAATTTGCATCACTAAAGAGACTACTTTGTCTATTTAGAGTTTATAACAAAAAGTCAGAATCTTAAAAGTGATGTGTTCACATTAATTAAAACCCCATCCAGCCAAACAATAATATGCTGTTAGAGACCTTGTCCAAGAATAAAGAATAAAGCTTACGATTATTGTACCCCGTTCACGGAATATTACAATTTCAACGGGTGTCATTTCATCGCCTTTTAATTTGAGAGAATTCTTTATGGAAAATCATCCCGCTATACACGCATAGAGGTCGAACTAGCGGTCGCATCCATAATTTAGCAACTTTTATGTCGAATATATGCTTCTTCTCCCGACGT
Source organism: Eucalyptus guilfoylei (assembly GCA_016097605.1). Lineage (NCBI taxonomy): Eukaryota > Viridiplantae > Streptophyta > Magnoliopsida > Myrtales > Myrtaceae > Eucalyptus > Eucalyptus guilfoylei. The sequence goes on along the minus strand of CM027865.1, from coordinate 18,125,718 downwards.
AATTCTATATCCGCAATTGGGTCATTGATTCCATTTTTTTATCGTGAATTAATTTCTGAAAATGGAATAAAAAGAGAAGAAAAGGGGCAAATTAGAATAAAGTCCTCTTGTAAAATATATAAATTAAAAGGGGGGGGAATAGAGGAAAAGAGAATAAGATGTTGGAAGTATGCGGGGACCAAGTGCATCATCGAACGCCATTGCTGCTCCAAAAAAGCTTCATAAGCGCAATGATTGATGTCTCTCTGCAATTCGGAAGTGCTGCAGCCTCGCTGCAAAGATACTTCATACGAATCACCAATGGAATCCCAGGATTGTAGAGACCGAACTGATGTGAAGCAAAAGAGTGGAGGGGGGATATAATGCGAGGGATAGATTAAGTCATCGATGGAATTGAATATGGGGATCTGTGGAACGAAAGGGACGCGAGGAGAATGAAGAGGAGGAAAACGAGAGACTAAGGGAGGGCGGGTCTAAATAGCCATCGATGACCGCATGACACACATGGCAAGCACTGTCCTCCCATTGTTACTGCTTGAAAACGATGAGTTGGTCTTCCATCACTTGCTCTTTAGACTTTAATGCCTCCCCGGTCCAAAAGCTCATCGATGCCTTCTCTCCTCTCTTCTCTCTTCCTTTTTCTCCTTCTGCCTTTTGGACTTTTTACCTTTCTTTTTTTTCCTGCAAGACTCCATTTTGTATGCATTCAATATTATTCTTCACTCGCCACATCCCACATCCCTCCTCTCATACGCTTTCGGCTAACACACGGCATGCACAACGATAGACGTAGCACGACTTCTATGTGTCGAAAGAGGGGGCGGCGAAGCCTGATGATCCATTGGGTCCGGCGATAGTAAATATGCGTGCACCGCCGCCTCAACTTTACGACTAAATAAAGTGGTTAACATTAACGTTTTCTCCTTCATCCTCACGCCTATGAAAAATCTTTGGAAGTAATTGAAAGCTCCAATTTATGGTGTGTTTGTTTCACAGAATACTCAAAGTGTGGACAACATTTTCCAAAAATAATTGCTCATATCGCTTACAAAAATGAATAGATAAAAAATATTTTCATTACTTACGAAAATAGTTAGTCAAAAACTATTGTCAATAATAAAAGCACTCCATTAATTAATTTTTCTAAGTAATCTAACCAATTATTCTTCAAAAAATATTTCCCAAATCTTGAGTTTTCCATTAAGCAAACACAACTTTATATTATTTCATTCACAGCTGTAATTTTCATAAAATAATGCAGTTTATGTGTCTGTATAGAATACAAGATGACACTGTCGGTCTCCTGCCATTATTGACTATCTAGCTACGGACGCCCCAAAGTTCTATTTTCGTTCTTTCTCAACATGGTCAAAGCTAAATTTGCTAACTAATCTGTCGTTCAAATTATGCTTATGCAGCGTAATGCTAAAGAAGTGCAGTCGTCTAACTTTGCATTTACACGACAAAGTACGTCGCATAGGTAGACGATTCTCTTGCCACTATCCATGATTATGCTTCCCGACTTTAACCCTAATTTATAAAACGGCGACTTGAGTGGCGATGGGGTCACGACAAGACAGGAGATAATAATAAGATATTCAACCTTGTTAGACTTTGAGACTGGTGAAGGTGAGAAATTTTCTGTCGTCATTAACGTTGAAACATAAAGAAAATGGGGGAAAAAAACAAACAAAAAAGAAAATCCGTGGTCGGCACAAGAATTGTGTCTTTTGGCCGGCATGAGTGGGCATGTGTTCTTAGGTTAGTTCTTCATAGGGAATGGTTGGACACCAATGTGTTTCGAGGATGATTCCTCACTTGCAGCCTCTGCGTTGCTTGCTGACTCGGGACTTGCCAGATCCAGTGTTCCAATCTCAAATTAATTAAAAACAAAACGACCGCGTCAAATACTATTTTTATCCTTGGCATTGCTACTTGATCTTTTAATCGGAAGGCATCAATCTAGAAAATAAGAATAGTACCTAATCTCCAATCCCAATGGTTAATGATGTGCGTGAGTAATGATGATATTAGGCTACGCAACTTTTTAATGCGGATTATTATTACCTGTGTCTTTCTAGTCATTGTATTGCGAAAAGTCATAGGGGTTCCTAGCTTAGAAGCTGCCGAGAATTGCCAAGTACATGCATGCATCTGTATCTCGACGGTGCAATTTATCTTGATTTGAAAAGGTCATAAATTGGACTGATCCCAATCTACGAGCCTATAAAACAGTATGAACATGGGACTTCGTAGCATCCGCGTTCCAATCTCAATTTATTTAAATGAGATAATCACCCAATCTCAATTTATTTAACGAGATGATCGCGTGGCTTTGCTATTCGGATCTTTTTAGTCGAAAGGTGTCAATCTGGAAAATAAAATAGTACTTAATCTCCAATCCCAATGGTTAATGATGTGCGTGAGTATGATGATATTAGGCAACGCGACTTTTCTATGCAGATTATTATTACCCGTGTCTTTCTTAGTCATGGTATGGTGAAAGTCATAGGAGTTTTTAGTTTAGAAGCTGTCGAGCATTGCCAAGTACATGCATGCATCTGTTTCTCGAGGGTGCAAATCCTCTTAATTTAAAAGGTGATAAATCAGCCCGATCCTGATCTACGAGCCTAAATAAACAGTATGAACATGGCTAGTTTTCCTCACATTTTAATTGAGTTGCTTGTTTACATGTGTAGCGGATGTAAGTATCCCATGTAGGCTAATTATAATTAAGGACATGTACTTTTTCATTGGAAAGGTAAGTACAGAAAGAAGAGAGGGGTCTTTCTAAATTAGTGTTCTATCGTCTCTGCTGTGAAAGCGACTTCGCTTATTTAAAGCGTAGATCTCCCCCAACTCCATCAGAGTGATTATTAGTATTATCATTATTAGTTATTTGTGCGTGGAAATCAAAGCAATTTCATGTTGGTGGGTTTGAAAGGACGTCCACCGGTAGGTGATTTTCTAGATCGGTAAGTGCTTTGGTTGGACTTTTAGAACTGATCCGGTTGAGGAGCGAGAACAAGAAGAACTGTGACTGAACTTGCGTATCCCTATTATCTACCCTCACTTAATTTACAATGCATGCGGAGCAGATTCATAGCAGTCAAAGCCGCATGGCCCTACACTAGAGACTTTCTTGAACTTAGATAAGGTTATGTGCGTACGAGTCAAATGGTCTGGAGTAAACAACACGAATTCGGTTAGTTTACTCGCCTGGAATTTGTTGAATTCACACCCTCCTTTTTCGCGTTATGTATACCCAATATTTTGAAAATCTCGACAATTTTTTATTAAACATACTCGATAGATGTCCATTGCTAAGAAAACCTGCCTGGAAAATAGCCTAAAGGTTCAGACCAAAAAAAAAAAAACCCTAAAGGTCCAGAATATAAGAAACATAGCCACCGAATACTGGGTACGGTAGTACCACTCTCGATATGGCTATGTCGCACGTCGTTTTAGAGTATCGATCCTCCCGTTTTCCAGGCATATTAGTTTATGTTTATCTCATCATTTTTTGACGTGGAATCCATCTTTTCTTTTTTGTTTATCTATTAATAACCGGCTAGAGAACCCTAACCCCATAGCCCAATGAATGAGCAGCATGTAGGTATTAAAGTAAGGTTGGTGAGTAGAGGGGCAGGTATTGAGTAAAATTTCTTAATTATATTGACTACAAAGTTTTGTTTGACCGACTACTGGTAGGAGGATGTTATTTCGGAAAATGACAACAGTTTTACTTACCAATCGAGCGACTTCGCCTGCAGATTTACCCAGAGACAAGGGAATAGCGGCAAATTCTTAGTCAATGGATACCCCACCTAAAGGCACACTTCAAGGTGATGTATGTCGTCAGCTTGTATGTTTTACGTCAAGATAAACAAAAACTAAATTCGTGCAGAGACTGCAAAGGAAAAGAAAAAGTTCAGTGGCTTCAAAGCATATATCCACGTAGATATTCAAGCGAACCGTGGATTAATTATGCTTGTTTTTGAAAATTTCGGATGCCTTATTAAGATAGGATAGAGACGTACTTACTTATAAACTGGGACATAAAAAATTAGGTCAAGCTTTTTATTAGTATATTGAGATGTGCGAATAGAGGAGTGGCCATAATCAAAGGGGAAATTAATAGGCACCAAGAGTTCCCACCTGCTCAGGGCGCAGCAAAAGTTGAAAAAAGATCTTTGAATACTCCAAGAAGATGTGGTAATTCAATTTTCTTCAAGAAGAACCCAAACTGAGTTGACTAGAGGTCCCTGGGATTGAGTGACATCGAACTCGAGTGCGAAGAGCTGATAATAAGATAACATGAGCGGGACCACTCGCAAGCTACAGCCATGTTCCAAGGTCCATGAATGGTGTGTCCAGATATGTTGCTGACATACTACAGCTGTCCTGCTTTGTATCTTATTGCGTTCCTTTTTCGTTTTTCTGCATATAATAAAAGTCCACAAGGTCATTTGATAGTATTTCCCTGAGTAACATCTAAGGAAATATCAAGTGACTCGATTAGGGTTTCTCTTTTCTTTTTCACTCTAGTGATTAATTATAACCCCTTCACCTTTTCACGTACTGTTTCTCCTGCTTTTTCCAGGCATGATTATCTCGAGTTAATGACCTCTTTTTCCTTGCTTAACGTTTTCTCTTCATTTGAAAAGGAAGATCGGGAAGCAAGTCAGAGACGATTTGACCGTGTCATGGAGTTGCTTGAATCAGAAGAGAAAGAGGGGGTCTCTTTCGTGCCAAGAAAGCCATGCAAATAAATGCAGGTGGTGGCCAGAGATGAGTACATTAGTATGAGAAGAAATTCATCTCCATTGAAAAAGTTGTGTTCAGACGATGATTTCATTTGATTCAGCCATGTTGAAAGGAAGGTACTTATACGACATATGAACATCAAGTATTTAGACAAGAGAAAAAAATCAAATTCGAATTCAATTTGCCAACTCTCGTCTACTTGATAAGTGTTTTTTTTTTTTTTCTTGTTTTGTCAAGTAGTTATCGACGAGACATTTCCAATGAAGGGGGAAGTCAAACATTTGAAGTGCCTCGGGTTTCACAATTAAATGAGGGAAAAAACGACCTCTATGGTGGGGGCATGAATCCTTTGTATGGTTCAATATCTCTATCAAAGTCTCAACAAATCTCAACTGTTAATAAATCATTAAAAAATTTCACACTTATCTTGATTCATATGAATTGACATATTATTGAAAATTTTCAAAATTATCCTTCTTCGTATGGATAAATAGTGGGGCAGAATGGGGCACCGAAAGGAGGCACAAACGGGCACTAGACCCTTTGTCTTTATGGGGAAAGCTTATATTTTTCCCAAATATAAAGAAGAAGGAGGAGGAGTAAAAAAGAAAAAAAAAAAGAAAGAGAAATGGCTTGGCGGACTAAAAAGGGCTAAGCCCAACTCGGCCTAATATTACATTTGTGTAAACCAAAAGATGCTAGAAATGGGCCAGGCCTCCCAATCCTCAATGGGCCATCTTGGTTACCTGCGTTTTGTAGGGACTTGACTCGAATTTGAATCAAGTTTATGGGTGAAATACTGGGGTCTTGTAAATTGGTTAGATAAACGTAATTTTAAATTTGCTTATACCATAATCAATTGTGTTTTGAGGCTGTCAAATTTCTTCTAATTTACTAGAATGGCCCATTAAAAGGACCGCGACTAGAGGATCGATGCAATCTTTGAAGTCCCACTTCGAGCTCGCATGGATAGATCAATTAACTTGTAATCATGATTCCTCGATTTATAAAGTGGGTGTTCTCGAAATTGGCATACTAGACTCTATCAGCTCTCAGCTAATTTTGTACTCGAGGTGCCTTACTATATAGCCTCGTGAAAATTACCAATTGTTTTCATTTTAAAATATGTAATTTCACCTCATTGATTCCTAGAATTTTCGTAGACAACGCTAAATCAGCTTAACTCCATAACTTGTACTAGGATTAGGCAGCTTAAAATTGTTGGACTCAATCAAGCTAACAACACTTAAACTTATTGTATAGATGTTAATTCAGTCATAAACTTTTCAATATTGCCAATTTAGTCTTAAATCTTTACACATAATTTCAATATAGTTATTCTGATCAATTTTCGAATTAAAATCACTAACGTGACAACATCCCATATAGGACAATTGGCAATGACTAGATTGTCATGTTATCCAATTTTGACGATGGGAGGACTATATTGGAATTTCATGCAAAGATTTACTACTAATTCAATAAATTTAAAATGTTTAGTACTTATTTGATATCCGCATAACAAAGTTAGGATCGATTGAGTAATTTGTCCGCATTTCTATCACTATTTCTACTTCTGGGTCTCGATCTCGAACTCAAACTGATGTTTACTACCCTTTCACTAAATAAGCTTTGGATCTTGTATTGCTTAATAAACTCACACCGGAGCTCTAGGACAGGTGATGTATTAAATCAAGACTTGACTCCTTATGCACGTCTTTGTCTGGCGAGTGTTTCTCGCCTCTCTCGCATCTCCCAAAGCATTTTCACGTGCAAGCTAAGCAACCTTTCACTTTGTCCTTTAATTGCATTGGCTAGCCTGACTTATTAACCCAACCTTTTTGACGACCTGACCGCAGAGAAACTTCGTTTGTGTCCCTAGGAAAATTGGCCATCAATCTAGGGCGATTCCAGGATATGAGGAACGATAGGAATCAAGCATATTTAGGTTGTTCAAAGCAGCAAAAAGCCTTGTTTTCCTCGGACCGGTTTAATAGACCTAAGTTTACAAGTCATCCACATCGCCTAGATTGATTTTATCTTTGGTTTTGACCTGCTAATGTCCTTTCTTCTAACACACAGAATGTCCGAACACTAAGCAAGGTCGTGGGACTCGACTAGTCACTAAGGCATGTAGATATTGAAACATTGCACCCATCTCTCAGATAAACTTGAAGACTGGTGTATATCTACATATTATATTCACACATTCTTAGACAGAAGGTGATGATTTCGTTATTGACTACTATATTTGTTTTGACTGATGAAATGCAGTGAATAAAGCTTTCAATTGCTTTCCCTCTGTAATCTAAGCATCCATCCAAAATTTTAAAAGATGATGAAACATTATACGCAAGTCTACGTATCAACATACGCATATTGTGAAAGTTTCATACACTTAAAATTACTTTAAAAAATCAAGCTTGCACCTCATGATTTGGAAAAAAAAAACAATGAAATAAAAACCACTCCAAACACACTCAAAAAGGGACTATGCAAATCTGCTTTCTCATCTATGCTATTATATGTGAATTAGCAATTTAGCATCAATGACAACCAAATGCGATGACAAGTTTATTCCCTACGCATTTTTACATATTTAGATGCTCGTGTTCTAGAATTCCCAAAAAAATTAATTTGCTTTTGAAATTCCCAAGCTTTAATTCCCCCTTTCTGACTCCATTTGTCTCCATCACGTGGTAGCAAAGCATGCACATGAAGAGTAAATGCATGCAAGATTTTAGGACCTGGCAAAAATTAATGAGTTCCTCAAAGACCTAAGCATTTGTTTCTCCTCTTTCTTTTAATGGTTTTACACCAAACTAATAATTTCATCCTCATAGATCTGATCTAAAAATGTTTTTACATCCTTTCTTCACCACAGTAGAACCAAACTAAACATAAATTGTAAAGACGCATAAAAAAGAATGTGATTTAGAACTGCACTATTCGACATTTTTACCAGAGCAACTTCTTCCAGATTTTGTTTAGTTTCTTGATAAGCCAAGGCTAGAATTTTTCAAAGAACATAAAATTGGATCCATAGACAGTTAGGTCTTCTGACTTTTCTCTTTTTTGTGAACCGACAAATTAGGGCATTCATGGCACATGTAGTGAATGATACAGCATTGCTTACACGAAACCAGGAAGCAAGAATAGAATATGTTATGCATATAGAAGTTGTAATTGGGTCAACACGGTTAACGAAGGATCGGAAATTAATGAAATCAAGACCTTGGATCTGAGTCAACTCGCTTAATTCCATCAAGATCTGCGCAGTCCAAAATTGTTAAATCCATTTTTCTCAAAACTTGGATCCACCGAAGCGCTGGGTACCATGTGGATTCAGTCAATGCTAATTAGGGTTATTTGATTCTAGTGCATCATATCATATGTGCCCAATTGAGCCCACGAGAAAGTACAATGGTAAAGAAAAGGGCACTTAGCAAATTCAACACATTTGCCGCCGGAAAAGAAGATCCGCACACGTGTCACCGGCAACCGCCACTTCAAGGTCAAGCAAGAAAAGTAGTGCCCCCCCAGTGGAGGAATTAAAGTATATGCTTTGGTTTGGTTTTTTTTTATTTTTATTCTTCCTCTATGCACATAAATCTAAGGGAAGACGCATAGCAATCATATGCAAGAGTAAAAAATGACTATGGCATATTCTTGATCTGGCAAGATCTGTCCGACTCTTTTTTTCCTCCATATCTCTGGTGAATTGAGAAAGATTATATGTATAGGTAGATGAGATTCGAATATCGGCATAGGAAAAGTAGTACTTTTTCTACATAGCAATCGTATAGTGTCTTAGAGTTTCACGTCAAGTATACAAGCACATTTTCCAACACCATTGTAGAAGGAGGGAATTCGATGAGATTTAAAAGGCATTTAGTAGCTGGATCAACCTTCAATCATAGATAATCTTGAGCTCAAAACTAGTTTTATAGAGGTCCACTCACATATTTGAACAAATGGACTTACTTTCTTTTGACCTTTAGTTAAATTAATGGTATCTGTTCTTTGGGGTGATGAAAGGCCATTTTTCGACCCATATTAAAATGTCTTAAGAAAGTGTTTTTTGACATGTTCAATTTGAGTATTTTCAACCCAAATGGAGGGAGAGCAGGCATTAGGAACTTAGAAGGATCAAATTTGAAATTACAAAATAGTGCACTTCCCAAGATTGCCATCTTCACAATATCTCGAATTTAAAAAGATTTCATCTCATATGATCTCGCGTAGAATTGTAAAATTACTTATATCTACACGACACTTTTCATTAACATTATAGCAAAGAACTCGCCAGAAATAAGCATTGAATAGTCATTTTCATTCGAAAGAAAAACGGGAAAATGTTTACCATTGGATTTTACTTGGCACCTACAGGTTCGTGGCGTGCTTGATTTGGTACATTGAATTGCTGCATAATTCATGCAAATTGTCAGGCGTATATAATATTTAATGTGCCGAGAATCTAGAGCTCTCTCAAGCCAATAATATTCTCCAAATTCAACTTAAGCAAATCTCAATTAATTTAAATAAAAAAGAACTATTGATCACATTCCCTTCTCATGCATCACCTAATATTTTATGAGGGAAGCTCACACTTTAAAGCATCCGTGCACTCCCTTGCCTCGCACTCTTGTAGGGCGCAGAAGCGAGAGAGAAATGGCTTCAGTTCTCATCAACCTCACCACCATTCTCTCTCTAACTCTCCTCTAATCCTCATCTTTGCCCGACCTCATGTCGCACTCTCGACCGACCCTACTGAGGATGACGACGGCTTCTATGTGCTAGACGAGCCGCTGCCGAACCTCCGCTCCAGAAGCCGATTCTTGGCAAGCATCATCAAGAAAGGCACACACTGCGACCCCGTCAACGACAATGTCTGCAATGGGATCTCGGCGAACAACGGGACAAGCCTCCTGTACTGTTGCAAGACCCATTGCCGCAACGTTCTTGGGGACCGGAACAACTGCGGCGCCTGCAGCCAGAAGTGCAACCTCGGGGAGCTGTGCTGCAACGGGACGTGCATTAACATCGCGTACAGCACGGACAACTGCGGCAAGTGCAACAACAAGTGCTCGCCAGGGCAGACATGCCAATATGGGACTTGTGGCTACGCTTAGCCGGACGCTAGCTTTAAACGACGGACGTGATGGAGGTCGAGGTTTCGGAGATATCTGAGCATGGAAAGTGTAGGCTTAGGTATGAATGAGAGGGTTTGATTAAATACTTTTGTCTGCATTTATAAGAAGGTTCAGAGTCTGGGGTGTTTCATACATTGTCCAGAATACCATGACTTTTAGGAGAGGAAATCAAGAAAGCTTTACATTGTAATAATAATGATGAGATGAGTTTCATAAAGGTATGTACATCTTGGGTGCCAGTGTGGTGCTCGGATTTTCCAGTTTAATTCGTGCTCTCTCTCTCTCTGCTCTTTTGTATAAGTGCCATGTTGCCATCTTGACCGGTTTCAATTGCAAGTGAGAGAGGTGTTGCTGTTGGTCACTCTCATATTTTATTAAGAGAATAGAAAATTGACATTTAGGAAGAACCCAGCATTTAATTTTTCTGTAAAGTATTTGGAGGAATTACTCTACAAACATGTTATGTAGCTTCAGGGATATGTTAGGTAAATGACACATTGTGCGTGACATGCATAGTACTTTATTTTCCAGATACATGTTGCATACAAAGGATTTTAGTCGTTTCTTATCTGTTTATGGTATCATAAGGTTGGACCCCACAATGCAACAATGAAGCAAGTAGGCTAAGTAAAATCTTAGCTCAGGGCTGTCGAGAAGTGTTGGGGCTTACCCCCCTGAGATTCACCTGATGGGTGGGGGGCGTTCCCATGTTTTCGGCCTGGGAACTGAAGTCGTGGTTCGATTCTTGTCCGGACCAGTCCAAATTTAAGTGGAGGTTATCACGGTGAGTTGTTAATGCTAGTTTTCCTCTAAATAATCAGCTAATTACGATCTTGTCTGCGATCACAAAAAGAAAAAAAGAAAAGAAAAAGGGCCCAGCTAAGGATCCGGGACTCTTGAATGCTTTGAGGTCTTAGTTGCCAAAACAGGGGGCTCCACTGATGAAGGGTGGCGCCTAGTTAAAAGTCCTGAATTTTTACAATGAACAATCAAATAAAATAAGGTTCATCAACGAACTATAGTAATTAAATTTGAATTCCCGTGTCATCTTTCGTGAGGCAAATTGTTTCGTTACAGCATCGTTTGAGTATCGTTCTTGCTACGGACACTACATATAAGAGAGAGAGATGCTGATCTGAAAGAATGCAGATACTAGAAAATGTCAAAACGACTGCAAACACCAATGATGCAGCCATAAAACGATCCGAACAGGGTTCGCCATAGCAATGATCTCACAGCCCTGTGCTCGCCACGGCACTAGCAGAGCTCTAACACATCTCGCCATGGGCACAAACTAGCGCTATGCGCGAGGCCGAGGCGGGCCCGGCAGGAGGTTGGCCGTAGTCAAAATGGTGTGCCAGCCGGCGAGGCACCACCGAGCTTAGTTACTTAATCGTTGACTGCGGTACCGTTCGACCGTCCCAAATTCCCTCAAGACTTCCGAGAGGAAAAGGACTGAAGGGTTGGACCCCTTAAGCCCACAAGCCAAAAAGGACTTATTTTAGGCGAGACCCTGGGCTCAGACCATTCCAATTTAAGTTAAACAAAGACTTACGTACTGAATTGGTGGGGCGCGCCAGGCCAAGGCAATAGTGCAACGCCAAGGCGACGCTCGAGGACCCCAGTAGCAAGCTACTGTGATGGGCCCTCCCCCTAGAAAAATTAATTTAATATCATGTGGACCGATGGCCCACGTATCAGATATTAAACTGATAAGAACAGATACTACACTTGATCTTAGCCAAAAGGCCGAGAAAGGTATGCTTACTTCGGGCCTCATGCCTCGCTACTTGTATGACGACCCGCCCGTCTCCCTGCTCTCCCTCCCGATGTGGGGACTCATCAAAGTTCTCTCCCTCTGACCATCCGCCTGCGAGGGCTCACGGGTGTCTTGAATGTTTGGGCAGCGTTTCTTCACATTTGTTCAATAGCAGAACGCTAATCTGTGAAGAAAAACTTCAGACCCGAAAATGAATTGAGGGAGATGCTGCTAGTTCATGAATTCCTCTCTGGGATTTGCATTAATCGAGCAGAGCTTGCTGCTCCTTCTGAATTATGTCTGTTCTGATCAACCCCAGTTGCCTTTACCGAGAGCGAGAGCCCTATATTTTTCACGTAGTATTTTGGATTGCAGATGGATACAGAAGAGAATCATGTACTTCTCACAATTCTACAAATCGGCAAATGGATATGCCGATGAAGAGGTTTTCTCCATATGAATTTTCCCTCGTTTTCCACAGTTAGAACCTTAGATAAGCAGTGGAAAAAACTATTGGGTCGACAAAGTACAAACACTGGGCATCCATTTGAACAGGCACTAGACACATGCAATCGTGATTCAAAAAATTGCTAATTCGGACCTGTGCATTACACGTGCACATTCGCAATCTCATTGCCAGTTTGGTGGTCTGATTCTCCAAGACCCCAACATTTTTAACAGCTTGTGCGCGCGCCCCACCTAGCCCATGGGCTAGCCAGATGAACTGAGTATCGAACCAACTTTTCGACCAGTTTCAGCTGATACAGTCCTGTACCAACATAAAAATCCGGTTCGATCTTCTGTGTGGCTTTTAAAATATTGCTTGGAACATGGTGACTACTAGGCCTGTTAGGTCAGTGACTCGAGAAAACCTGACTTGTATGCGAAACTGATAAGCCCTAGATATTACGTCAGCACACGCCAAAAGTTACAATCGGATAAAATGATGGAAAGAAAATTCAGGTGTGCCATAAGCTCCAACCAATGAGCAACAATTGCCTCTGAATATATGGAAAAGCATCTGAATTGAATTGAAAAGTTCCCCATCGAAAATAGTTATCACCATCAATGAAGCTTTTCCAAATGTCTAACATATAACATCAACCAATGTTACTCCATCAACACTTGACCGATACCCAAAACTTGAAATCTCAGGTGTACTGGGATCAACTTTGATCCTCTGCGAGGACAGTTTCTGAAAGACAATTTGCTGACAATGATACCGGCAATGTTGTTGCAGCTTACAGGTATCGAATGAGCTCCACTGCAAATTTACCCTTTCTCGTTGTGATGATTTCTCCTATCTGCACAAGAAAAATTCAGATGACCAAAATGTCCCGTGAAGGACTATAATGGGATTCACTAAACTCACATATGTCGTTTACTTTACATACCTTTATTCTCCCTTGACCACTAACAGAGACAATATCCCCACTCCTGAGTGTGGTTCCGTTTTTTGTTACAGTTGTCCAATTAACACGCACATCACCATTACTGCATAGAACAAAAGCATTACTGCATTCTACTGCTGACCGATTAGTTAAAAGCAATTCTCATGTGTATCAGACAGTATAAAAACTAGCCTTCTTTGGCTCCAAACTTCATGTAGACAACTAGATAACCAAAATAAAGCTAAGTTTTTGCCTGGTTATACTGTATCTTCAAACCAGCCATGTAACTTTCTAATGTACTGATGAAATCAAATGATAACCCACATAGCTTTTAACATTCTACAGTTCATCTTCAAACCAACATCAAATACATGAAGCAAGAGTTAGCTAAACCTAATGCAATATCGATGATGATGGTTGGTAACAACTTTGGGACAACATAGTCATATCAGCTCAGGAAGGCAATGTGAAGGCCAGAAGCTTCCCCGAATTTCATCCTCAAGGGGTGCATGAGCGTGTGCTCGCATGTCTGTACACGTGTGTGCATGAGAGAGAGAGAGAGAGAGAGAGAGAGAGGGCGGTCTTTAAAAGCCAGAGAAAATAAACAGATGCAAGATGCATTTGCCACTTAGAAACTCTCAATTCTGTAGTATGACTGAGGAAAAAATAAAGCAGAAAGGTTAAATTGCAATTTCAGTCTCTATTAAATGATGAAAGAATTGGTAGTCTGCCTAATAGCAATGTAAACATCATACTCCTATCTGTGCTCAATAGCACAGCATCATGTCCAAAGTGCAGTATGAGAGAATGGATCTGAAAGTTATACCTGATTAAAGCAGCTAGCTTTGACCGAGACATCTTAAATCCTGCACTAGCCAGAGCATCAACCCTTAACGATGCTTCCACAGATCTGAATGACTTGGTCCTGCAAACAAACATTCAGGCAATGAGCAGCTTTGCAAGTATGACATCCACAAGCATGCAAAACAGCACACAGTGTGTGCGCAGACACAGACAGAGAGAATCAACCTTGGTGGTTCATATTCAAGAGCGAGCAGTGGTATTCTTGTACAAGAGACTGGAACATTACCAACCTGCAAGAAGTTAGTATGAGTAATGTTGGATCAGTCGGAATGTCATGGTGTATATAACATACTCCTATGCAATTCATATATCTCAAGAAGCTCAACTCCACAGCGCTGCACAGTGGATGAAATCATCTTTCACTTACTTTTGATGTGGTGTAAAATCCTTATTACACTAATATTAAAGACAATTTGCCTTGGAATAACCAGAAAAGGAAATAAGAGTCAAGGATGTATATTTTCAGTAACTCATCAGAGGAATCTCTAAAAGGAGCAGGATGATACCCGGTTGCATCAGCTAAAGTAAAATGCATGAAAATTATCAAGTAGATACTCATTGTAATTCAGATATAGCACGAATGTCAACATGTCAAAGTTATGCCAGGGGAGATATCATGAAATGGCAATGGAAACTGCTCTGTGTGCAAAAAAATCTTCACTACCTTATCCAGAGTTGCCGTGATAAAGTCCACAAGTTCAGGAACAATGAGGATTTGAGCTCCCCTTTCTCCTTCAATCACCAATTTTAGCAAAGGATGAATACATTGCATGAAAAGAAGATGAAAATTTAACAAGATCTTCTTCCAGTAGAAAGGCTACGAAATAAACCACATCTGAGACACCTTGGATACAATACTAAATCATCTATTTTCAAGACAGCAAATGAAGAATCGATGGTGATGACAATGCTATATTCATAGGAAGTCGTTAGCAGCAATGGGATAACTACTAACCGAACTTACAGACATACAAGAAAGCAAAAGGTAGAGGTAGAGACAGCCTGATGTTTTTAAACAGGTTCCATGTACTTCCACAATAGAAACACTAGTATGTTCAAATAGTATGTTCCAGAATCAACAGTGTTCTTGTTTATTAAAGCCTCATTTACCTGCAAGAGGATATCTCCAAGTTTTTCCCTTGCAATTCCTGTCCCAAGAATTGCACCAAGGAAGTCTCCATGAGAACACGAGTCAAATGAAAAATTCCCTGTGATACTGGAGAAGTACTCATCCAGAAATGACAAAAAAGGGTTTGAAATACACTTTAAGATCAGATAAAGTAAAAATAGGAAGCGATATACTTGCATGCACTTCCTACCTTGCTGCTGCAACTATGTCAGGTTCACTGGTCAAAGTGTCAACATGCCCAATGGAAATCCTGCATCGCTCAGCCTGGGTGCCTTGTAAAGTATACAAAGTTATTGGGTCACAGAGTCCATGAAGGAAAGATGCAGGATCAAGCTCACAGAAGGAGAGTAAATTAATTTTTAGATAAAGACCTTTAAGAAAAACACAAGCTATAGGCAAATGAAAGTGATTAACCTGTGGATATCCTCCTTGAGCTATGGCTTTGATGTCAGCTAGCTTTTCCAAGAGAAGCATAGACTCCTTCTGCACTGGATGAGTGAGAAAATCGGTGTGCAAAACTATATTTCTTGATGATGCCCTTTTCGCCTACGTGAAAAACAAAACTTTCAGAACCTTATTTGCAATGAAGTTCATTCTTGGCAATAAAATTCAAAGATCTTAACATCAGTAAAATTGGGAGGAAAATGAAGAGAAGGAACACATATTAGATCAAATCATTTCTGAGAAGTACCATTTCAAGAATGTGCTTCACTTCTTCGATGACATTCTTGTCCCCCAGTCCTTTAAGTAAATCATCCTCGTTTCTCTTTACAGCTTGTGCCAGGTGACACATTTGTGAAGCTTTAATGCAATAATATAAAGCTTGGTCAAATAGTATAGAAAGCAGTAGATTGCCAGCAGGGTATTGCAAAAGCAAAATATTAAGGACATGTGTGGAATGACTTTTATTTTTTGTTTTTTGCTTAATCTAAATTCTTTTGGTTGTACCAAAATTTAGAAGAAAAAAAAACTTACAGCTCACGCATTATGACTTTTTAAAAAAAAAAATCCAATATCACAATACTTGAATGCCAACGTAAATTTACATATTTTTTTAATATTCTGAAAATTAAATAATATTTAAAATTTTCGCACGAGAGCAAAAAAACAAGTGGTATTTCTTGTGTTTGCTTAACTGTAAACAAACATGCCAAAATAATAATAATAATTATAATAATGACGATAAGAAATAAGAGTCACAGCAGAGGCACTAGAACTTTATTGTTGTCCCATGTTATAATTGCTAAAAGGATAGCGTCCATGACTGATCGAATGCCTCCATACTCAAAGTTACTGAATGTTAAAAGGGACATCTGTTGGCTTATGTCCTGAAATGCCATTGCAAGAAAGAAAACCCGACTACCTTTTCCCTAGTTATATGGTGATGGTTTGTCAGTAATATTCCTCTAAGGGGATCTGATAAATAAAGTCGCACTGCTACAGGTAGGTGCTGCCACCCAATAGCAGTACCATCAAGGAAACCTCAGAGAACAAGTTTTCGTATCATGAAGTGGCAAACGCAAATCTATATATCTACACTGTAATTAGCAAAAAAAAAAACCTTTTAACCAACCAGCAGCAAAGGATAGAAACATCAAGGTAAAACCTTTAACTTCTTTCTTCTGTAGATGCCTCTAAACTCTAAAGAACCGATTGCTAGATTGTTTCTTTTTCAACATGTTAATTGTATTTAAGAAACTTCCTCGAAAAACGCTGGCAAGCCAATATTAACCAACCAAGCAAGTGAGCTTGGATTCGAGCAGTGTCAGAGGAGCCCAAGCATCAAGAGTGGAGACCATCTTCAGTATCTCACGCATAACCTTCATCATTCATCCTTTCATTGCAAAAAAACAAACATGTCATACAACTAATTTGGCCGCTCATTTAGTTTCTTTCACTATAGTGCCCATACGCATTTAACATAACTTCAAGTGTTCTTCCCCTGCACCATTTAGATTTAACCAGAATCATCAACCAAATCTTTCCATGCAGTTACCAACATATCTATAGTCAAGAAACCAACCGAGTCCACCCTACAGCAAAATTCCACGTTTCTTTGGATGATTAACAGCATTAACATTCTCTTCTGTTGCCCCTAGTAAATTTACTTCCGTAGCTCCAGTCAAAGCTTTAGTTTACTGCCATCATCTCATTACCCACAACGAATTCGGGCAATTTCATTGCCCATTTCCCCAAAATCGCATCTTTCACAGACATTCGCTCCCAAGATAGGCCAAAATGCGTGAAGAACCAAAGACGAGCAATGAAAGTTCTAATTTACTGCCATCATCTCATTACCCACATCGAACTCGGGCAATTCCACGGCCCGTTTCCTTAAAAATCGCAACTTTCACAGATATTGGCTCCCAAGAAGGGCCCAAATGCGTGAAGAACCAAAGACGGGCAATGGTTCGGCCGAGCCGGAGGTACCTGAATGGCCATACGGCGAAAGAAGAGGCGAGAACCGACAAGCGGCGGGGTAAGAGAGGCGCTGGAAACAGATTGCGCGAGGTTGGGGACGAGGGTGAGGACGCGACAGGGCTTGAACTGCTCTTCGCGCAATCCACTGCGCTTTGCAGCTGGCGAGAGCCATGGCCTTCGAACCAGTTTCTCTAATCCGACATCTTGTTGTACTACTCCTGCTTTTAGCTTTTAAGTTTTCCCCTGATAAAAGATACAATAATTACATAAATCCGGTCGAATCATTTTTTCCAAAATGAACTATGAATTTCAAATCTCAGACTACATATTTGTAAATTCCATGGGTGTCCTATTACAGATTAATTTGTTTTTTTTTTTTCCAAATTACTATTCTCATGTTAATTAAAAGATCGAGATGTTAATTAAAAGAGAAACTTCTATAAAGAAATGTTTGTAGGAAGGACACAACATGTATATTTATTTTTCGGGACAAAAGAAGCCGTCAAGCTGAAAATAAGAGATCTAACTGACCTTGATAATTGATTTGATCGTAGGATCCAAATCTGATAACTAGATTTTTGTATTTCGATTGATGATTCTTGCTATTTGCTATCGCTTCACCAATTTAGAGAAATATTTGCTCGGTAATAATAATAACAGCATCGATGTAAATATTGCATATTCAAGTAGGGGAAAATCATAATTACAATGGCAAAATTGTATACTATTAAGGGTAAAATCTCCTTTTATTGTTCATGGGAAATATATGCACCATCTTAAAAAATGTGACGTCGGGCAATGCATAAATTATCTTCTTGACACTCAGTTTCAAGTTGTCCATAGCTTTCTCAGGTTTTTGGCTGTCGATTTGATTGAAATGGCCGCGCCAAATTAATGTGCATATGCATAACATGATCGGACCGTTCGTGGAGGACGATCCGTGCATGTGGTATGCGCTTCGCACTCCTCCTCATGAGGTACTCCTAGCGAACCACCACATGCATAGCGCACCGGCGAGCAACGATTCGACTCAAATGAACGAACGGAGACATCTTGCAAAACTAAATGCTTCTCAGCCTAGATAGGATAATAGAAGGAACACGAGAAAACACATTGCATGAGCAATACTGGAAAAAAGGGCGTTTGGTGCGTTCTATCCCAGACAAGTTCTCATATTTAGATGCTGATGAGAGATCTGAGGCTGGAAGCCTGACATAAGGAGTGTTTTAGGCCAAAATGATCTGGTTCCAATCCGGAACGAGGTATATACTGTCATGAAAAATCCATTTTCCCCTTCAAGTAGATCGACCGTGCTTAGCAGGACGTGCACTGGTTGACAGGAACTATATATCACCCAATGATTAGTAGTACCGTAGAAGGATGAGTAGTACTGCATCCTTGCCTGTTTCGCCTTCCAAGGATGAGCAATCCAAATATCAATCACCAAGCCACACGCACACATCCCACAGACAGAGAACCCATAAAATATGAGAGCAAGAGTACTATATTAAGACAATATTCCAGAATATCCGACCAGTCAAAATTTGAACGACCTTAACTATAATCCGCAAATCTACTCTGCCCGCTATCCGGAGGTCCTATGCCAAACTGAGTTTCTGAAAGTATTTTGAGTTAAAAGTCCCATTCCTTGTTGGGACTGAAAAGAACTAGGTTACCCCAAAGTTAAAGCTTTCTATAGGCAAAACTGCCCGTTTGCTAGGCCTCATCCATCCAGCGGTTCTACCTCCTCTTCTTCCTCAGGGAAGAGAGTAATATGCATAAGCTAGGGCCACCAGAGCTCCCAAAACAGCAGCGGGAACGGCCCACATCCAGTAGGCCTGCGACCTCCTCCGCCTCAGGATGGCCTTTGGAACCAATTCGACTCCTTTCGTTCGAGTTTTCACTCTGTAAGCACTTTTCTTTGAACCTTCTCCTTCACAGGGGCCGGAGCCTCAGGAGCTTTCCCAACCTTCTCTGCTTCGGCAGCCTCCTCAGTCAGTTCCTCCGCATCAGGATTCCACGTCATCACTTTCTTCTTTTCCTTCTTTTCACGATCCTGAAGATATAATTTTTCACAACAAAAAATGAGCTTCTGCCAGTTTCAAAGCTAGAACCAAGTTGGTAAAGAATTGGAAAGTTTATTAGGCATCCAAAGACAACATGTTCAGCTTCAACGTTCTGCTGCGCAGTGGGAAAAGGTAGTTCTATCGTCACTTTCCCGTAATGCATAAAAAATATGTTAAGGGATTCAATGAAAAGGGCAATTTCTAGGAGATGGAAATATTAGATGATTACCTTGAGTTTCTTCTCAGCCTCCTTTTGAGCTTTAATTGCCACTTTCAGTGCATTTTTCTCTGCCAGCTTTTTCTTCCTTTCTAGAGCCTGCTTCTGCTTTTCAATTTGCTCCTGCCTCTTCATCTCCTTCAGCTTCTCTTTGTCGACTTCAGTCACTTTCGGAGCGTCCTGCTCCGGTGTCACCACAACAAAGTCCTCAGTGTCCTCTTTAGACTTCGTCCCAATAAGCTCAAATGTGGCAGCTGAATCAATCGCTTTCTTTACAGCTTCTTTCTGGTTATTCTTGACAGTAGCAACATTGTCTTGCGGAGGTGGTTTGAAATCTTCTTTTGGCCCTTTCAATTCAGTTTTCACCGGTTTTTCTTTTCTGGATACAGCAGTTGTTTCCTTGGTCACTTTAGTTTTCACCGTTGTCTCTTTTCTGGATACAGCAGTTGTTACCTCCGCAATTGCTAATGGCTTCTCGTTGACATTCCTAATTCTTCCATCTCTGCTCAACAGTCGGGCATCCAATGATGGCAACACTCTTTTGAGGTAATCATCTCTGAAACTCTTGCTGTCGTTCCAGAGGGAGAAAAACTTCTCAGCCTGAAAAGGAAGCAAAGGGTTAAAGCAAAGGATGAAAGCGTAACATGCAATCTACATCAAATTAAGAATTAAGGATCACAAACCACATTCAGCGCAAGCTCCTCAAGAGCACTAACATCCTTCTTTGCAGCAAGGTCTCTTGCGATGTTCAAAATCGCACGGCTTTGGTAAAAAGGGGCATTCTGAAACAGAATGGAAAGTAAAATGTTATGAGCATCATCTACAGGAGAAAGTATCGTATCTCTCGACTTAATGCTCCTATAATGAAAAACATGTCGCAGTCCATTTCCTTTCAGCAGCAGAAAAGGTTACCCCGTCAGTTTCTCAAATCACCAAGAAGGATCAAAATTACATTCGATCTTTAGAAACTGAGGAGCTTATCGATTTTGTGTGAAGTAGCTAGGCATTAATTCTAAGCACAAGAAAACAGCACAGCATCCAGAAGATTAAATTTTAAATGCTAGAAAGTTTATTTATTATCATCTAACGAATATAGTTAACACAACCATACAAATAGAATTTTCTAGAAAAATATTTCTAAGTATGCTGATCATTGACCAAGAAACCTGCTAAATAAAATAAAACCCAGTAAATAACATTCTTCCTAATTGGCAAAATGTATACACAAATTCCCCACTAATCACATTTTTGAGTCATAAACGGAAAACAAAAGCCTCTATTAGGCCATTGAGCATAAAAAAGACAGTGAAGGATAAGAAGACCGCCTACAGCTACAAATCGGAATAAAGGTACCAGTCGCCGCCAGTCTGAGAGTAATTATTATATATTCTTCAAAGTACCATACTAAAAAATATGGAGCTTTAAGTAAACCATACAGATCATGTCCAATACTGACCACACATTAGCTTTATTCACACACAGATGACTCAAAAACTAAGCTGCTAAGTTGGCAATCCATGTAGAAGCAATCTAAGAAAGGCCAGCACTAGGTGTGTATCTAAGAACATACCGCCTCATCACGCCGTTTCCTCAGGTCCTGCAAGTTTTCATATGCTTTGTCCCTCTTCTCAATGGTAGCTGACAGCTCATCTTGCAAAGACCTTATATCATTCTCTATACCCTCCAATTCTTCCCTGAGATTCTTAATTTTTCCCTTAACTGTCTGCTGCTCCTTCCTCACTCCATCCAAGCCAACTCCCATATGCTACAATAAAATAATGTTACTGTGGTCCGATAATTTCATTATTTCCTGCGTGTATCAAATCATAAAGAACAAGGGTGTGTTAAGCTGTGCTTTAAAAGTGCACACTCCTTACTTTAACCTGGTCCTGAATCTCTTCTCGTTGACCATATTTACCCTGCACATCAGCCCTCAGCGCAGCATTTGCAATAACCTTCTCCCGTGTGCCCTCAAGCTGTTTTAATTCCCGTAGAAGTTGCTTCTCTTCAGCCAATGGGATGCTCTCATGCTGTACGCGTAATTCAAGCTCTGGATCTGCAACAACCAGTAGCAACCAACAAATCATAAATCAAAACAAAAGGCTAACAATGTATTAAAATAAATAAGGACAATATAGAAGGTGGTCTATACGCTTAAAACTACCAACTTACGAGCTCATTAAGTTCTTCTTCTGATGAGCATATACCACTACCATGACCAGCATTGTTCCCATTGCGGAGCTTGCCTAGAGCATCATGCAACGGTTCCATTTCCTTCCTCTTTTCTTCAGCAATCATATTAAATTGCTTGTTCTCATTGCCCAAAGCTTTCAGCTGAGTGATTATGTCTGATCGCTGGGACTGCATATGAAGAAAATATTGACAAATGAAATATGCTACCAAATTGATTGCATTACGTGTCTTCGTGGGAGAGAAGTGAGGCCGGTTGGGGGACCGAAGGGGTAATACGCCTTTGCTTTTTCTGTGTATTTTGATGTTTCACATTGAAAGCCCAGTTAAAGAAAAAAATCAATTGGCCATAAGGTGAAACCGCTACCCTGAAATATATGAGCTTGTGCATTTTCTGAGTGAAAATAGATCCAAACAATGCCAATGTATTGATGAATTTGTGAAATAGAGGTGTACAATTTATTATGATTGACTCTTACCATTCTGTTTTAGTAAAAGTCAAACTTAAGAGTTTTGCACGAAAATTTGTAAGAATCACCCCTGAAACCAGGAGACATACACTAGAGCCTGAACCACCTAAACAAGCTTTTAATGCCTTATAGAGCTAATTCCACGAAATGGCCCTTTCATGGTGGTCAAAGCAACAATCACCATATAAAATATTCATCTATTTTTCCCTAAGCAACCTAATCTAACTGAAAGATATGCTTAACCAAACTAGAGTTTTGAGGCAACCAGTAAAGTTAACATGGACTACATTGGCATAAGACTGATTTCGACTGCATGGCATCTTAATTCAAGAACTCTCCTACATAAGGCATTAAAGCAATGATTTTGCTTCGGAATATGAATGTCACCCGCCACCAGGGCAAGCCTTTTTGAGCAAGGGGTACAATACACAATTGGTTAGTAATTATGTGCTAGCAATACTTATTTAAATTACTCAACATTCATGGTCAAAGTTTGTTATAAAAAAGCAGCTTTTGCATAGTGACATAACCATTTTTTCTCAAATGACAAACGATGAGAAATGTTGACATCCATACTTAACCCATAAGTACCCTTCGGCACGTCACATTCTAATATGCTTAATGTAAGGGCGACAATAAATGCACGAAGCCTGTTCAGTTCTCAACTAACATACTCAACCCTAGTGAAGTAAAACAACCATCAATGACTGTCATTTTCTTAAAAGGTAATTCACACATGTTTTGTCCTCAAAACTCTGGTGACCTCAAAAGTGATGGAAATTTTCTTCCATTTGTAACAGATTGAATATGCTAAGCAACAGGAACACCCCCTACTCGTAGCTTGTCATTGGCCTTTCATATCAAGGCACTGGATTAGAAGAACGACAAGCTGTGAAGCCCTCAACCCTGAGGTTTGACTATCTCGTCTACCATAATCATAACAATATAAAAAGGAAAGGATACCATTCTAGTACAACGATTGGTACTTGAAAAACCGCGAGTGTTTAAACTTACCCTTTTTGCTCTCAGTTTGTCGGTGATCTGGAACCTGGCTTGATTCATCCGTTGAATCTCCCTATCGGCCAGGTCAATTTTGACCTTTATCTGAGGATCATCCTGCGACCTGCACTTAGGAATATAAAAGGAGTGAATCTTATTCGGTGCCGGCCATTCAACAGCAGCATCCTTGGGTAAGTTGGCATCAGAAACTTTATTTGCTTCGCTGTTTGCCAATCCATCTCCATGAGAACCAAACTTTATGTCCGCATTGGGGATCGATCCATGTTCCAGCTTCCCATTCTCGTTCTTAATCAGCAAAGACCTGTCCGCCTCAGCTAAAGCCTCCACAGGTGGCGGTGCCACCTCAAATCCATCGACTTCAATAGCCATGTTTGCTACTGCACCAATTAAAAATCATGTGTGCAGAGCCAAAGACAAAAATTAAATAAACAGTCATCTAGCCACTTTGCCCCACATAACTCTAGTACCATTGTTTCTCTTTTTCATTTTGGGTTAGCCGTCTCAAATCCACAAGAATGTCAGACTTGAAAATTCATTTCGACAGCCATTATTCTTGTAATAAAAAAACTAAAGGAAAAAACAGAAAAACGAGTAGCAGGCCCAGATCTTTTGATCGAAAACACCCAAAAAATGAATCTCCTTAGAGCAATTCTCAACAGCTCTTGATCATTTGCAAGGACAATGCATAAAGACACCAAAATTTAAGCACAATCAAGGTAAGAAACAAAGCGCCAAAACGAGCTCCATCGAAATGAAAGTGACATAACTCTGCATGTTGATATCCGAATCCAAAGTAAAAAAAGAACCAAAAATCTGGGCAGCTTCATCTTCTATCAAGACCATCACTCACAAACCCACGATCAGAAAGAAATGCAAGAAATCAAACGGGCACATCGCATCGTTCTAAAACATCAGATCAACCATGCATGCAAGATCAAACGAGAGATCAAACACTAGAACGACGGGAACCCCACAAGAGAAGCACGACCAAGAAAAACAAGATTTTTAGGCGATGACACTCCGCTTTGCCTGATCAAGATTAACACCCACTGAAAACCCAGAAAGAGAAAAAGAATTAAAATTAAAAAAAAAAACGGCCGTGAAAGAAAGAAACACGATCGTAGCAACACAGTCCGAAACGGGTCGAAGCAAGAAGATTACCAGGAATAGAGAGAGAATTCTCCAGGAAAAAAGAGAAGCGACCAGAACTGGGTGTTCGTTCCGTCGACAAAGAAATCTAAAGAACAGCAAACGGGTGCAGATCTCAGTCTCTTTTTCTCTATCTGACAAGCCTCTCTGAATCAACGAGTCAGCCGTTGCTCCTAAATTCGGGAGAGAGAGAGAGATGGTTTTGGTTCTTCTTAAATCTCTCGGAGCAGTGAGAAAAAAAAGTGGACTTTGGACTCGGGAGGACTACCGGCTTTATAGGCAGTTTGCACAGCAAGGGCAATTTCGAAACTTACTTTTGCATGCAAGGACAAGGATTGCTCTTCCTTTTTCTCTCCGTGCCCCTCCTGAATCAAATTTTTACTTTTTCGAACCTCATCCACATTGGAGTATTCCGACGTCATCTGTCTTTTGAACTCCGGTAAGAAAATCTTTGATTATATTAGAGTCAATCAAACACTTCAAGGAACCAAAAAAAAAAAAAAAAAGAAAAAGAAAAGAGACATTAGAGATGTTGACGGAGCAATATTATCTCGCATAATCGCCTTTAGATGGTCTAGAATCTATCATAATTGAGATAACGGAATTATAAGAAAAGGCATTTCTATTTATATAGATGCTTATCCAAAAATATGGACCATCCGACTTTCTAAATAAAACGGATGACCGATGATAGTTTAGTTGTTTCCGTTTATATCTTCCTTAGTGTGGGATCATCCGAAATAATTATTAAAATATCATGATTTTTGTTGTTGGTATTGATTACGTATCATTTTTCTCTACTTGAACTAAGGTTCAAACTATTTATTGACGTCACCAATCAATCGCTACTAACTGTTGAATCAATTTTGGTGAATTCATTGATTGCATTACGAAGGATACAACCGTAGCTTATCTTGGTAATGGAGAATGAATAAGATAGAGTCTCGCCTTTTATTTCGTCTAAGCCAATTTAGCAACATATTCAACTGTCAAACAAATTAAAATAAATGGCACCATCGACATGGAATCATTGAAGTAAAGGAAAGTTCACCAAAAGTCATAAATTTTGTGTTTGACACATCCAAATTCTATGACTCTTTAAAAATTTCAATCCAATCATTCTGGCGAATAAATAAAATTGCTTTGTGACACTCAAAATTACCAACGTGACATTCTTTAACTTACAAATTTTTAATATTGGTCTATGACTTGATTGCATATCTCATAGAAATTTAGGATATGATTGCATAAGCTAAAATTGTGCAAGATTTAATTGCAATTTGTATATGGATCTAAGGCTAATGATGTACCTTCCCCCAATAAATTTTGATTGGATTTTAGAGAATAACATATGGTCAAAGTTACCGAATCAACTCCATTCAAAAGTCTAGTCTAAATAGCATGTAATAAAATGGATATTTCTAATTAATGACTCGATCTGACCTGTTTTTCCAATGTGAATTTATTGCAAATCGCCCCGCAATTGACAACTCTAATCCAACTCCCCTACGTGGATTTGCCATTTGGACTCTAATGTAAGAAATCTTCCCTCATTAATGACGTGGAAAATGAGTCCAAAACGGATAATGCGAGTTTTTTTTTAATAAAGAAAGAGGATGTGGGGCCCACGCCACGTGGATTTGCATTTTTAAAAATATTTTTTCCTTTTCAAATTTTTTTTGGTTTTGTCGTCTTTTGACTTCCGATGCGGAGTTTCGGGCAAAATCCGTTCGGACGTGGACGTGAACCTTTGTGTTCGTAAGTGAATCTGTGGGCCACTTTTTGTATAATTACCATAATGCCCTCCAGTATTATGCTATTTCCCTAGAAGGCCCACTGCTTTGGCTTTTTCCATATTTGGAGCACAGCGAGTGGGGGAAAATTGGAAATTGATATCGGGGCATGCCCATTTAACTTCAACTTCCTTTTCAAGCAAAATTTGTCCTTTTTCTACACAAATGGTAAATGCAAAAAGCCATTTCCATCTGGCAAAGATGGTGAGTAATTTCCATAAACCGAAAGCATTTAATATTCAGAATGGGACATACTTTTAAGAAAGGAAAACCGTGAACAGATTAGATAGTAAATCAAATACTTCAATAAAATCTTATGTAAATGACATTCTAACATTAAATAGGACACCGAGAGGTTTACTTCCTTTATTGACAAGAGACAAGATCAAGTCTTATTAGGGGAGAGTAATGGTGTAATTCTAGAGCTATGCCCTAGTATTTCTAACTAAAGAAAGAAAATAGTAATTCATTCAATTCTGGTAATAAGGAATTATAGTAAGTACAAGATTTTTCTAAAGTTTCTCATGAGATATTGCGAATAGATACATCCTTTATATATCTATGCTGTTATATAGAGTAAGGGGCAGCTATCTCTTTGAAGGAATATCAATTTTTTTCTATCTTTTCCTAGATATGCTCAATTACTCATTTAAAAAATATTATAAATGTGGACAGATGAGTCAATGAATAATTTCATTTATCTCCCATAAATTTCAATGTTTATAGTCTTAATCAAAATAACCTTCTCATGGAAATTTTCTTTCCAATAATTAATGTAAAACTCTCTCACTTATAATCATTAAAATGTTTCCCCTATTTGATTTTGATTTTAATTTTAATTTTAATTTTTCTCTGTCTCCACCCAAATGCATGCTTTTTTTCCTCACACGGACTGGTTTGGTCTCTTTATAATGTAAGAGATAATAAGCATTGCAAATGTGAATCCATCGTGAATTATAGTTATAAATATGATGATGATGATTATTATTAGTTGTCTGAATTGTGCTAACAAGCGTTGTTGGGAGATGGACCCGGCCACCTAATTTTCTGAAATTATGCTTTGGGCCCGGTTTTGCAAAAATAAATAAATAAATTACGTATCCACCCCTAAACCATGGGAGCGATTGGTATCGGCTCCCACCCTGAAATCGAATACCGCCTACCTAGTTCTGGACTCACCCGAAAACTAGATCTCGGCCTAGTTTCTGGATGGTTTCCGGGTGGGTCTAGAAACCAGTTGTGACCTAGGAATATGAAATGTTTTGGTGCAAAAAAGTGACCGGAAAACCATAAACAACATTAATGCGTCGCTTAATGAAGTGAATTAATATGCAAAGGTCTTCAAGAAACAGAGGAAAACTCACAACTCCCATGACCAAGGAGGTAGTGATGGTGAACTTGCGGTCGCTCTGGTAATCCTTGTAAAAGATCTGCACCACAAACAGGTCGCTCTGGTAATCCTTGTAAAAGATCTGCACCACAAGCAACCACAACAACGCACACGTCAGATAAAAAAATCAACCGATTGAACAAAACAACGAACGAGAAAATCCGTGGGATGCACGCAAATGGAGATATGGGCTCGAGATTGATGAGGAGTGACCTTTGGCTTTTTTGCCGATGTCGGAGTAGAAATCCAGTAGAGAGAGAGAGAGAGAGAGAGAGAGAGAGAGAGAGAGAGAGAGAGAGAGGGGCGTGAGTGATGATAACACCACTGTATGAGCGTGCTGCGTGGCTGCGAGGTGAGTAAAGTGAATTAGGGTACTCTAAATAGTGATGTCAAGTGAATTAGGGCGTACTAGTAATCAAGGTTTTTATTTTTGTAAAAATAAGAAGTAAAAATTATGTATCGGTCCGGGTGGGGAGTCCACACCTGAAATCAAGCGATATTCACCAGTTTTCAATTGTAGAATTAGAACCGCCCAAAACCGACATGTTTGGCTTGATTCGGACAGTTCTTTTTACTCACCTCGATTATACCAAAAATTTTAAATTTCTCAACATGTATTGTTAGGATTTACAGAAATTTCTGATCTACAAAAACTTCCCATTAACAGCACGCCTCAATTGCAAAATATGAGGAATGATGAATAATTAAATTCCTACTTAAGATATAATTCGATTTCAATATAAATAGAAGGATTGAATATGATTATTAGAATTATTTCTATTTTGACAATATCAAACGTAGGTTATATTGACTTATTATGATATTTTTAATCTAATGTGCTATTGGTCCTAAAAAGTCACAAGCTAGGAATGTAAGGAGGAAAAAAAAAACAAGGGGATTGTACTATTTATACAATAATAATCTTTTCTCAAAATCAAGGTGGGGATTTTGACCAAAAAATAAAAATAAAAATCAAGATGAAGATTGAGAATGTTCACAAAGGAAAAAAAAAACAATTTTTCTTCTCTCTTTTTATTTTCTTTTTAGCCATTCACAGTCGCTATCTCTCAATAGTTGATATATGAGGTGTAGCTTTTAATCTAAAAGCAAAATGAAGAGAAAAGACCCAAAAAAAAAAACCTTAAAATTTTTTTTTGGCTTTACCCACCAACAGTCTTCCTTTTGAAGACATATACATTTGATGCACCAAACAATTTTGTATCCATTCTATTTCAAAAGCTAGTAACACAAAAAATATGCTTCTCTTTGTCTACTACCTTGATAAACATGTTAGTTGGATTATTCGAGCCATCAATCTTTTGTATCCATTCTACTTCAAAAGCTAGTAACACCAAACAATAAGTTACATTCTTTGTTGAATGCTCTGCCCTTTGATTATCACTCTTAGTGTATTCATTCGCTATTTTCAATGTAACTCATCCATATAATCTTGTAAACACATGATTTTCTTATAGGCTTTCGTGATAGCCACGTACTGCTTTACGTCGTTAATAGAGTCACTACCTTCTGTAGTTGAGATATTTTACATGTTATTGTGCCTACGATTATAAAGACATATTCACCAATACTCTTACCGCTATATTGATCACTCAAGTGATCTACATCCACATAACCTGCAGCTCTAGAGATGTACTTTCATAACAAGTAAAGTAATTTGATATACCTACTAGGGCTACCTTTGGGAACTGCCTTCCCAAGGGACTTTGGAGGGGTAAAGGCCTTTGAGCCAAATATTTGGTATTTGGCAAGTTTTTTTCACTTGCCTTCGCCAAAGGCAAGCCTTCACAAGGCTGAAAGCCCAAGGCAGGTTGGGGGTTGCCTTGGGCTTTCTCAGATGTTTGAAGCTAATAAATTTTTTCTTTCGAAATTGTCCTTGTTAACTTTTCGTTTTTTCGACTTTACCCCGACAATTGTTCATCATCTTCATTTTCTTCCCTTCTCTCTAGACTAGCATCTACGTGTGGTCGCCGGCGAAGGGTAAATGGTCCGACGATGGGCAGGCAGTGCAGCGAAGGGCAGGCGATGCGGCGAAGGACAGGTGATCCGGCTAGGGTCCCACGACCCTCCGACGAGGGACGTAGCATGGCGAGGGTCATGGTAACCTAGATCGCACGCAGATCTGGGTCGCGACGACCAGATTGCACGCACCAACAACCTTCGCGACGCGGTGGGTAGCGCGACCGCTCGGCAAGGGTCGCGACGACCACTCGGCAAGGGTCGCGACGACCCGGAACCCAGATCTCACGATTCGGGTCGCCGCGACCAGATCGACAACCTCCACATGGAGGTCGTGGCGACCGTCCAGCGAGGGTCGCAACAACCCGGATCATCAGATCTAGGTCGCGGCGACCAGATCGTGGGCGCCGGCGACCTCCGCAGCGCGGTGGGTCGCACGACCCTAACCACGCCGTGTCCTCCGCACAGCGACCCTAGCCGAACGCTGCCCTTCGCCGCGCCGCCTTCCCTTGCCAGATCGCCTACCCTTCGCCGGCAACTGTTAGCTCTTCGCCAGCGGTAACCGGCCAACTCTCCTTTTTTTCCTTTTTTTTAATAACAAAATTCTTTTGTAAATTTAATTTATCCAAACACTATTTTGCTAAAAAATAATTCACAATGGATTTTCACAAAAATACGAATTACCAAACACAATTTGCATTTTTAAAAACTCCTTTAACTTAAGGGCCTTTACATTTTCTCAAGGATTTTCCCAAAAAGCCTTCCCAAACGCAAAACATTCCTAAGAAGACACTTTGCCTTACTATATTCAATAACTAAATGTGTTGAAGACACTTGCTGAACAATTAAGCGAGAAAGTATCATTAATTTCAAAGCATAATCTTTTCTTATGGAATAGGTAAGTAGTCTTTTGAAAATCGAAGGTATCCTTGTAAGGAAGTTTTGATACAAGCTATGGAGGTGTTCCTCGACGTATCTCTGATCATGTCCCTGTACAATGAGATGACTAAATTAGGAAAATCCATTAAAGCAAACAATTGGGAGAAATTATCCTAAAGATGCTATGCGCATTAAATATGTCATTCAGAAATATTCTATAATGAGATGACAAGTACGTCCATAATACGTTTTATATGTTATGTATCTCACTAGTCACGATACAACCATTTAATAACATCTTTCCACGTGTCTCAATGTTGGAGAACATATATATAAATTTTAACTTTCCTAAATATTATTAATTTCAATGTAACTAATATTTAGTTACATCATGCTAGGTAAAACCATTATTCGATTTATTGATGGTTATTATTCTAGCGATTATCCATCATGGGTGTGATTTTCATTTGGTAATCATGTTTTACCTTTTTCTTCTTTTTTTTAATATTTATAATACAATTATATTGCGTGAAACACAAGTATAGGAGGATTAATTTTCAATGCTTGTTTTACGTAAAATAAATAATTTAAAAAATATTTTTCTGAAAATGATTAAAAATGATCGCCTAATGAATATATGAAAAATATTTTCATTATTTAGAAAATATTTAAATACAAATTATTATTGATAATTCTTATTAATTAATTATTTTAAATGATATAAACGATGATTAAATTATTGATAATTCATATCTCGCAAAACAATTGGAGTTAGAAAGCAAATTTGGTCATCTTGTTTTGGATAAATACCCAAAGAGAAGAAAATGAACGAAATCTAAAGCATGTATGGACACGGATTGGCATTCTCGCTTCCGTCATCTCGCGTCCCTCTTCAGGTCCATGATCGCAGGCTGAAGCTCCGTCTCACTCGAGGCGCGACCGTCTCTCCGCTCCCGGCAAGTGTTCTCCACTTTGATCAGCGAAGACTTCCGAAATTTTTCTGCTTTTCGATTCTTTCCTCCGCTGCTGACCGCCCCCCGGTTTGTTTGACGATAAGTCGGCGGTAGCACGAACTGGGTCGATGTTGCCCATGTCCGATTCCAGTTTCCTGGTTTTTGTCGGATATACTAGCTCAATATAATGAGAAATTCGTCCATCGCGTAGCTGCGGGAGGGGGGCTTAGCTTCAGTCGTTGACAAGAGCTGCTTTTGTTGACTTGAGAAAGCTTGAAAGCTCAAAGTTTGCATTTTTTTTGTTTTTTTCCTCTTCGTTCAGTTGGTTGTGGAAGTGGGTAACTTGAGGAATGCTACTTGCATCAGTTCATCGAATTTGCGACCTCTCATGTTTGAAGTGGATCTAATTTGATCGCGAAAGAGAAGAAAGAGTCCCCCGTTCTGCGAAAATTTAGTGGCTATTGACGTTGTCTTTTAGTATGTAGCATTCGCGTGAATCTTGTTATCGTATTGAGGTTGTAAAATCCGCGCAGTAGTTCCTTATAGTATAGTTTGGAATAAGATTATAAATGCATTAGAAAACTCGGGCTGAAATCCAATCGGTTGGTTATGTTGGTCTCATTTCTCAAGAAATTTTATGCCATTTTGCAGGTATCAATTCTACTCAAGTGAAACGAACAACTGCGACAATGAATCCTGGACAGCTTACTCTTCTCGGTTCCACAATCTGTGTGATGCTCACGACCCACTTTTCTGTACAACTTCTTTCTGAGAATTTCTTCTATTGGAAGAAGCCAAAGGAGCAGAAGGCCATAATCATCATCATCCTTATGGCCCCTGTATATGCTCTAGACTCGTATGTTGGTTTGTTAGACTATGAAGGAAGCAAAGTGTTTTTCACATTCTTGGATTCGATAAAGGAGTGCTATGAAGCTCTGGTAAGGACATGATATTTGAAGCCACATACTCCAATTCATTTGTTGATGTTTATTACTCCATCACGATGTTTTGCATTACTAGAGAAAGACTCATGCAGGTGGTGAAAGTCATCTAGATGGGTTGAGCATTTCTACCTATCATGTGCAGGTGATTGCAAAGTTCTTGGCACTGTTATATGGCTACTTGAACATATCCATTAGCAAAAACATAGTCCCAGATGAAATTAAAGGGAGAGATTCACCATTAATTCCCAATGACACTCTTCCATGTAGAGTTTGTGCATATGTTCTCTTCTTGGGTTACTCTATGAATATCTGCACAGCCATGTGTTGCACTTTCAGTAACATTCAGTGTGGCTGGGGAAAATAACATCAGTCAAGTGGCACATGCGTGTCCTTCAATCGTCATTCCAATAATTTGGATATCTATGTATCTGTCCTGAGAAATTTGTTGGAAATCTATAACGTTTTTCTAAACCCCTAATTCTCGGAAGGGGTCCCATGAGCTCAGGTTTTCAATTAATAGTGTGAAAAATTACCTGTGATATCCAACCTACATGATTGGATGTTATAAACTTCTGAACACTTATGAAGATGATTGTGGCAGCCTTCTTTTTCTGTAGGTGCAGCTCTTGAGGGGTTAATATATCAACCTAAATGCTCTCGAATAGCATGTATGACATGTTGATGTAATGAGAATGAGAAAATTTCCTTACATATAATTACACTATAAATAGCAAAGTATTTCATGATACCACTGATGAGGGCCTTTAAAGATTGAGCATATTATACATTCACTCTAACAATTATGGAATCACCTTTAGCATTGAGAGTAAGAAGGTTTGTTATGCAAAGATTAAAGTCTTGATTCATTAGTCTCCATTTGCATAATACACTAATTCAAGCAATAATACTGCTTTCTATTTCTCTACAGTTTGAGTCTTTGAGATATGTTTTAAAAAACTTGAGTTTAACCCATGGCCAATCTATCTATTGCAGCCCAAGACGGTTCGTTTGAATCACAGCACATTAAAGCTTCTTAAGTACTGGACATGGCAGTTTGTGGTGATTCAGCCTCTGTGCTCCATCCTAATGATCACTCTTCAACTCTTTGGAATATATCCAAGCTGGCTCAGCTGGACATTTACTATTGTTCTGAACATTTCAGTCTCGCTTGCTTTGTATTCTCTTGTGCTTTTCTACCATGTCTTCTCTAAGGAGTTGGAACCGCACAAACCTCTTGCCAAGTTCTTGTGCATCAAAGGGATAGTATTTTTCTGCTTTTGGCAGGTAAGCTTAAATAGCCATACAGTTATCCAGTTATGTTGGTGAATGAGGCACGAGCCAAATGGATGCAAGTTCTGCTTTTTCTGCCACCGCCTCTTGCTTTGTTTTCTTTTAAATTTCTCCCCAATATTTCGAAATTTCATATGATATTTATCTTTAGGAAACTTTATTCGTAAGGCTATATGCTCAGGTCCCAAAGAACTTCCAAAAACCTGTATGCTTTGCTTCCCAAAAAGCTCAACTTTTTATCATAATGGCCAACCTTATTGCAAAGCTACAGATTCCAAGTGAATTTTACATTATCTGCGTGCAATTGTGCATGTTGGGCATCAATTCACGTGATAGTTGTTGCTATCGATCCTGCAGGGAGTGGCACTTGATATTCTTGCAGCCGTGGGTATAATTCGGTCTCATCATTTCTGGCTGGATGTGGAGCACATTGAGGAAGCACTTCAGAATGCATTAGTGTGCATAGAGATGGTTTTCTTTTCTGCATTTCAGCAGTATGCATACAGTGTGGAACCTTACAAAGATGATTTGACAACAGGTGCCAGCAAAAAGAGAGAGTGACTTCGGATACATCTCTGGCAGGGAAATAACAATTGCATACCGTAATATATTGTAGCTGCCGCATGAGAAACGTTGATACCACTTCATTGAGTGTATGTCTCTAAATAAAATATTGCTGAGCTTGTTTGAGTGTCCCAATGGAGGAACTTATTGCACCGAAAGGCGAGAACTGAAATTTTGGATGCCAGGTCCCCTGGGTGTAGTGGTTCCTTTTCTTGGCCATCTTTTAGATTTTTGCCAATCGAAAGCTTCGGTTCCAATTTGTCATTTTGCTTTTCTTGACTTCGTTAATGGTGCATGTACCTCAAAATGCTGATGCAGCGAAAAATTAGCCAATCTCACTCTCAGTACGTAGAAGAATGAAAAATTGAAGTCACTGGATGGATGGAAAACAGCAAAAGAGATTGATACTAAGATTCATAATCAATTCATCCTCGTCTTATCCCAGCCATGTACACCCCGAATTGAAAGTTCATCACCACATGAAAGTACAGGCATCTCTCTACTTATTGGAGCTTATAGAGGTACTTTCACTGCAATCACGTTCTCTGTGCAACAACTCTGTCCTCAGTGCGAAGATTCTTTAGCCTTCTGCAGAGGAAGGGAAAAGCTTGTAAGAGAGCGAACAGAGAAAAATCCTACTAGTTACTTGTACATCAGAGGAGTCTATGAGATGAATCTAGGACTTCTCTGACTGCCCTCTGATCACATTCGGTTTCTATTGTGTTGCAACTCAGCTTAGAATGGTATGATACTGCTCGTACAATGACACAGGTGTAACAATGATGAAACTTAATATTGTGCATATGAACACAAGTTTTTCTAACATCGGATCGAGAAATAACACAATCAGATGCTTTCACACACATGATAAATGGTGAACCCAACATTGGGTGCTCAGTGGAATTTGAAGAAAGTAGGTGAACAGCCAGGAGATTGAGACTTGTCATCCTAACATGCAAATATTAAATACCTCTTCCTTCTTGTCATTCTTTCCTCTTGTAAAATACTTGTAACCCCCATAGAAGAGTAACCCCAGCCAGTTAAGGAGACAATTACGAACTGCAAATGCAGGACAAGCCCGGTGAAGCATACCATCATATAAGGAAGCATAAGTAATACAGGAAGAGTCGTATTGCAACGAAAGACTGAACAGAGTGGGCTATGTCAAAGATATCATCAACAGCAGCTTCACAGATAGAAGCTTCTATCTCATTATCAATGGAGCCTGATATAGACTGCGTAAAACTTAATGGTCTATCAGTTCTTTTCCAAACCATCATCAAAGCAATAGACCGTAAGTTAAGAAATCATCTGCAGCCCACATTACAGGCATTTTTCAATTTCAAATTCATAAATGCTTACACGAACAATAACAAAAGGCTAAAAGGTGTTAATTTGAATTATGTTCTTGGTAGGGAGAGTGTTTCTTTAAGTTCAAAAGGATATATGTAATTGTCTAACTGATGCTTGTGGAAATAAATCTTGCCCCTGATGGTATATACACAACAGAAGTCCTTCAGCAAACACGTTAAAAAAAAACTCTAATTCCCAATTCTGATACTAGAATATCACAATTGCTGACATACTGCAAGTGCCAATAAGATTATCATATTCCAGAATTAGCAGATATCTATTTTAGTATGGTGAGGCAAACACGAAGCTGGGACACTTACATGTTCCTCTTTCCATTTAGAAGGACTCAGTGGGTCCTCCCAAAAGTTCACCTTTGGCGGGCCATGGTGTTCTGCATCAAGAGATCCCCAGAAGACGTAAGGATATAAACCAATTCGAATGGCTTCCCTATAAATTTCTCATCGCGTCAAGTCCCATCGCAACCACCGAGTGGACAAGAACATGATATGCTAATAAACAGAATCATTTCGCACTTTCTCAAAAGACGTTCAATACAAACTTTCAGAAAAGCTTCAAGCTTTCAACTAAAACAAGCACGAGAGAAGGAGGGTCAACCGCCACCGCCGGCGAGACTGCGCCGATGAACAAGAGTAGCAGCCGGAGGCGTGGAACAAGGAATAGATGGTTTCAGCGAAGAAAGCCGAGCCGAAGCCACCGCTTGGCGAGCAGCAGCAGCAGCAGCCCACGCCGCCATAGTTCGAGGCCACTTCCGATCGATGCGTAACGCGGGGAAACGACGGTGGAGGGAGACAAAGTACGAGGACCGCACCGCGAGCACGTCAAAGAAGCCGTGAGAAACTCTGAGAACGAAGCAGGGTGGTGCAGCAAATATGGACACTTCGAGAAATGATAGATTATTAATAAATTTTTATTTTTTTGAAACTTAGATCATATGACAGAATGAGTCGGTCCGATATCAACTTTACCGTAATCACATGATAAAAATTTTGTGAATTTCAATTCGGTGATTACTTTATTTCTGGCCAAACAAGAATGTTAATTTTTCCCATCAACAGTTGACATTAAACCTTGCTCGATTTTAGCTATGTCTGATGCTTTTCGATATCGCTCCCTTTGTTGAATATATTGATAGCATAAAAATATCGACATTACTGGAAGATTCTTTCATAAGGGAAAGAAACCATAGGGAAGTAGTTCGAATTTCAAGGTCGCAATGATAGGTTATATATTCAACTTTTGATCAGCAGACCAGTTGTAAACTTGAGAAGTGAACTCTGGAAGAACCCAAAAAAAAAAAAAAAAAAAAAAAAAAAAAAAGGCAAGCGCACTTTATAAACATGTTTTAAGTGACCAAGGAAGATCGTCCAGTCCAACCATCACCATACCAAAACACAGCAACCTGCGATCCTATGAAAGATATACCCACCAAATAGTAATCTCTAATACGAATACATGCAATTCATTGAAAAGAACAGGGCATCTTAAAGTCCCATTTCTTGTATCACATGTGGGAGCATGTATCTCTTTGAGAGGACAATTTTTTCAAGCTCTTTCTGATTTTCTTAATTGAAAAGAAGCCTGGACAGAAGTTTGATGATGTTGGGGCCACAATAAATCATAAAACAATATGTCCAGCATTACAGCAAATATTTACGATGTAAAGGCCCAATGCTGTACGTTATAAACAAACACCTGATCTG
This sequence comes from Eucalyptus guilfoylei, assembly GCA_016097605.1. Taxonomy (NCBI): domain Eukaryota; kingdom Viridiplantae; phylum Streptophyta; class Magnoliopsida; order Myrtales; family Myrtaceae; genus Eucalyptus; species Eucalyptus guilfoylei. Next base: position 18,088,258 of record CM027865.1, on the reverse strand, counting down.
ACTTTTTAGGGGAAAATTGACTCTTACTTCACCATTCAGTTTAGACAAGAGCTTAGGCTTTTTGCACCCTTCCACAAACATGACTGAAATGTAAAATGGATACTTTGCAAGTACATAATTTATAGACACAAAAACATGCAGAGCATTTGGCCACTCATCACATACCACTCCAGCAGGATAGGATCATCATGATTTTCATGAATGCTGAAGACTGGCAAGCCAACATTGAAGTGAGGTTCTTCATGATTTACATGGCCAAACCTAGGAAGACAAGAGTGATCTATTATAGACATAAGACCAACACCTAAAATATATGTACAATTCATTCACAGAAAAATGGTGCAGATGGATGCAAGAATTTTGATTTCAGCACAAAAGGGTGATGTCCTACATTTTTGTTTTCTTTTTTGAGGGAGTTGGTTTTAACAAAAGGTTGCTACAATTAAATCATGCAGCATGTCCTTCATTATCGCCATTCCTCCAACAAGGAAACAAACAGAGCCATCGCGTGTGAAACAGTAATTACATATTTTGAAAATTTACGGTCTGGTCGCTAACAACTTCAAATTGCACCGGCCGGTCATTGAGACAGTAGCGACGAAGAATCTCAATGGCCTTTACTAATGTTGATCTTGAGGGTTTGTTCTCATGGAAAAGATCACCACCTAGAAGTAAGAAATCCACCTGAAAGAAGCACAGCAAATGCCAATAATTCAGACAAATGGATAACATGTGCGAGTAGCCAAAGAGACTTTCATTCAAGAATTATTTTGAGAAAGACTCAGGATTTGGGAATCAACTATTGGTCTCAAAAGTAAACAAAAAACTCTATAATGAGCCCTCCAAGAATTTTCCCTCTAAATGCGTACATTATCCTTGCATTCATTCAAAGAAAACAAAAGGCACATTAGATGTTGCATCAGATTTCTTTCTACGTATTGTTTAATGTTATGTAGGAGTAATTCATCCTTTTTTCTCTCTTCCGATGAACTATTTTGATTCGACGGCACATGATTATAAATAACTTTCAAACACGTAATATGAGACATCGACATAAAGATTTGACGTTTCATCAACTTTCTTCAGGATTATCAACCGCCATTTAGGTTCAATCCAAGCAGATTCTGTTCCGGGGATATTAGATAAGCTTTACATGTGCGTCTCGGACATTGAAGTTGGTGGAGGTGAATGGCTTTCAAGGGACGATCAATGAAACTCGTCTGTTGAGGTATTTGCTATATCAGGGGCGTGCCTTGCAAAACTCAAGCTGCATCTCTCCACTGAAGCTGATGGTCATGTGGCGATGGTTCGGTTTACTTACAAAGGGCTGTGTTTGTGATGAGCTTACATAGAGCGTCACCGAATGTTCATGTAATGATCATTTACCATGAATTTTGGTTTTGTTTCGTCTAAGATCTAAGAATAATGCATTAGGACGATATACATATCCCTATTATATCTGAATGCACTAAACATGTGTGTATAATTTTTTCTTTTTTCTTTTTTTCATTTGAATGATATTCAATTGAAGTGCACCGAACTATGTTAGAAGTTGTATGAAATTCAAGAGGGGATTCTCAATGTTGTTTTTTTCCTCGCGAAATTCTTCACTACCTATATATGTATTGATTGCTACTATCAAATTTCCCTTTAATTATCTTTTGAAAAGCATGTTCATCCCATGAACTACTATCTATAATGTTTTAACCCTGCAAAGTAAAAATTTATAATATGTTGAATGCGATGCACAAGTACAAAGTAATTTGAGTCGAGATGATACATTATATTTTTGTGTCAATTCAAAGTACTTGACCTGCCAATTGGCGGGTCTCTAAGACTATGCATGGTAACTACTCCGTTTTTCATTTTTCTGTTTTCGGGAATAGGTTTGGAATAGAAATTCATTTAGTAACATAATTTCATTTTTTTTTTTGGAATGATTTTTTACTCAAGAAATAGGTTTAGAATATAAATTAGAAGTAAGAATATTTTCCTTTTCTATTTTTGGAATAAAAAAGAGAAATAAAAATTCTTTTCATCACTCACCCTCACCACTAGTACCTATTGCCCGCCACTTATTGACGATTGCTGTCCGCCCATCGCCCACGATCTACTGACCGGCACCACCGACTGTTCGTCACCTATTACTGTTGGCTACCTCTGGCCGCTCTAGCCGCTCGGGAGGGTGAAATTTTGTGTCGTTATCAAACAAATTTATATTTCAAGAATGGAAATTTTGTGTCGTTATTAAACATGTATTTTTCTTGAGAAACTCGTACAATTAATAGGATTAGGTAAATAGATGTTTGGCTATAAATTGATTTCTAGAATAGAATGGTTATTATTTGCGCCCAATGACAATAAAAAAAAAAAAAATCCTACGGATCTCTTCATTCTAAATTAACTGACATTGTATTTTTTTTTTAATCATAGTTAGTTTTTCTCCCCTTACCATGACCAATGTAATAGCTCACAAAAATATTTTCGCCCATACTAACTTTTTTTTTCCTATCGGTCTGTGGCGTAGAGAGAGAAATTTGAATAGAAAGAGGGGTTTTGTGAACCAATAATCAAAACGTGTCTTAGGGCTAAGCAATGATTTGTTTTGCTTTTTTTTTTTTGACTAAAACGTGTCCTAGAGCTAGGGGTTTGTGAACCAATAAGAATTTGTTTAATTAGGCCATTTCGGACAAAAAACAAAGCGCCTCTTTTAGAGGCCGCCAGAGGATTTTTCGGGAGACGCACCTCTTTTCGCGAAGGAGAGGAGTGAAGGCGCTGCATTTCGCGAAGGAGAGCGCATGTATGAATAAAGAAGTTTTCTTTTTTTATGTTTTAAATGTGTGGACCGCCGCCGACGGCTTTAGCGCCTAGCGGTCCGTTAATGATTTCGGATTTTCTCCTGCATTTCACAAAGGAGAGCGCAGGTATGAATAAAGTTTTCTTTTTTAACGATGGCGTTAGCGCCTAGCGATCCAGCAGTGATTTCGGATTTTGCTTTGATAGAGAGAATAGATGTTAAATATACAGATAGAGAGATCATGATCCAAAAAACATTACTACGGCTAGATGCTAAAAAAATCAAGCTCGCGCAAGAAAAGACTGGGCTCAACTGTGTTTTCTTTTGCTTCTCTTTGGTGGAGATGGCACTGGTTGTTAGGAGGAATGTCTCATTGTTTTAGATTATGTTTTAATGGTGTCGGGTCTGAAGGTGAATGGTGGTGATTGGTAGAGATGCAGTGTAGAGCTGAAAAAAAAGATATTGAAATTTCAACTGAAATTTGCGCACATTTTTTTCTTTATGTTGTTAGGGGAGATGGCAGAGGTGCAAATGAGGAGTGCCGTGTGGGGTTGGGTATTTGACTATGCAGTTTCTTGGCGATATCCATATTGTTTACATCTTTACAGCTCTAGCGGTGCAAGCATTGCAAATATTAAACATCATTTGTCTAGAGTGTCGCATAGGCCGGGTGGCATCACATTTTGCGTAGCAATTGGTGCGCAGGCTAGAGAGGCATTCCGAGTTGCATTTGGGATAGTTGATGAAGCTGCTGCAACTCATGAAGTAGCTGCAGTAGCTCCTATTGTAGCTGCAGCTCATGGAGATGAAGACTTAAATATATATGACTATGCTGCAGTTGATGAGGATTTGACAAATTTGCTTGAATTACCTGCTGCCAATGTTTTGAGACCACAACCGGGAGCATTGAGCTTGGGCAATGCCGTCCTACCAGAAGAACAAGTTGGACAACCTCTCGGAGGAGCTCAAGTTGACTAGCAGTGGCCGCAAGGGGTAGAAGAAATGGACTTGGAGCCTCTCGGAGGGCAAGTTGATCAGCCGGGCATAGGACGAGAAGCAATTATAGCGCGTAGAGATGCCTCGCAAGCTGTCATTGATGAGGTCAGAGTTCAGATGAACCATCTAAAATCCAATTGGGATAAACTGATAGATGGAAATCTGAACCGGACCTTAAGAGGTGGAGTTTCTCCAACTCCGGCCGAAATAGACGGGCTTAATCAGGCCATGGATCATATCAGAGAGCATTTTGGGATCAATCCATAGTCGTTCATCATTTCATATGTTCAGTCGCGCACTTGGCATTGCCGTGCAAGCCGTCTTTATCTTTTTTTTGTTTTCTTTTCTCCCACTTGCTCAGCTCCCTTATGACTTTGCGGAGCAAGTGGGAGAAAAGAAAACAAAAAAAAAATAAAGACGGCTTGCGCGGTAACGCCAAGTGCGCGACTGAACATCTGAAATGATGAACGACTATGGATTGATCCCAAAATGCTCTCTGATATGATCCATGGCCTGATTAAGCCCGTCTATTTCGGCCGGAGTTGGAAAAACACCATCTCTTAAGGTCCGGTTCAGAAGGTAGTTTCCATCTATCAGTTTATCCCAATTGGATTTTAGATGGTTCATCTGAACTCTGACCTCATCAATGACAGCTTACGAGGCATCTCTATGCGCTATAATTCCTTCTCGTCCTATGTCCGGCTAATCACCTTGCCCTCCGAGAGGCTCCAAGTCCATTTCTTCTACCCCTTGCGGCCACTGCTGGTCAACTTGAGCTCCGAGAAGCTGTCCAACTTGTTCTTCTAGTAGAACAACATTGCCCAAGCTTAATGCCCCCGGTTGTGGTCCCACAATATCAACAGTAGGTAATCCAAGCAAATTTGCCAGATCCTCATCAATTGCAGCATAGTCATTAAGTCTTCATCTCCATGAGCTGCAGTTATAACAGGAGCTACTATAGCTGCTCCGTAAGCAACTGCAGCAGCTTCATCAACTATCCCAAATGCAGCTCGGAATGCCTCCTTGGCCTACGCACCAATTGTTGCGCAAAATGTGATGCCATCGAGGCTAACCCTTAGGCGGCGGTCGTCGGCGCGTCGTCGGCGCGCACGACCCTTGGCCGGCGGTCGTTGGCCTCTGATCAGCTTCTCCACCAGCTGCATGAACAATGATGAACAGTACAACTTGCATTTTGAAAATGCAAGTTCCCAATGGACCTCTACCCCTCCATTCCCTCAAAGGCCTTTGAAGCCCCTTGAATTGCATCTCATCAAAGTCCTCAAAAAATTGAACCAAAAACCCCTTTAGAGCCCCAAAGCCCCATCCCAATGTTGAAACAAACATATAATGTATCATCTCAACTCTAATTACTTTGTACTTGTGCATTGCACTCAACATATCATAAATTTTTACTTTGCATGGTTAAAATATTATAGATAGTAGTGTCGCGACCTGCCTCTTGAGGGAATATGTTTAGGGGTATTGCCTAAATGATGGACCTAAGGCCCATAATTAGGCACAGGCTCTCCCAAGCCCATACCTCACGTGACATTGAGCCATCCTTAAAAATTTCACAAAAAGGAGTCGCCACTAGCCTATTGGGGTCAGCTAGAAAGCAAGTGAGGTACGGGAGTTCTTATGGACTCGTTGAGAATGATTCTGGTCAAGGCTATCAATGCAATTTCATAATTAGTTGTTGCATACGAACAATCAAAGGAACTTCGATAGAAACAAAGGTTTTGTTTATACACCCCCTTTTTTTTTTTTCTGTCGATTGAATACAATATTCAATACAATTCAAAAAAATCAAGTGGAATCGGATGGATTCTTATGCAATGACTTTTCAGAAATATATTAGTCGATGAATTAGTAGTTGTTGTTCTATGCCACACTTCCTACGTAACCAGAAAGTCTAGGTCGAGGATTTGATTACACTAATTGACCAATTAGTGCCAATTCGGTACCCAATCTTGTTCATTTAAAAAGAATGATGTTTTGGTCAGGCAACTTGGATTAATTTTATACATATCCACTAACATGTGAAATGATCATACGGGTGCACAATCATTAAAATAACAATTAGCAACCAAGGAAAGCGATTAAATAAATTGCATGAAAGAGCAAAGAGTTAACATCAAAGAAAAAATAAATACTAATCTTAACTAGATTAAAGAGAAGCGAAAATCAACATATCAATATTGTGCATTCAAAGCATTTGTCCCTAAGGACAATTGAGATCTTAAGGTAAAGCCCTAAAGGCTTAATTAAACTTAAAAATAATTCCAAATTGAAAGGTTTCCTATTTTTAGGAGAAAATTACTGCAAAGATAAATTTCAACATTTTTTAGGAAATTTAAATTTTTTTAGATTTTTTTAGATTTTTCTTTTTTTTAAAAAAAGGAACTTTCGAATTTTCCAAAAAAAACTGGATTTTTGCAAATTTTTTAATCTTTTTTAATTTTTAATTTTTTTTAATTTTTTAGTTAAATATTTTTAGAGAAAAGGTCGAATTTTTTAATGTTTTCTGAGTTTTTGAATTTTCGAAAAACTTTTTGAATTTTCATTATTTTTCGAAATTTTTTATTTTTGATTTTTTTAAAAAAATTGAATTTTTTATATTTAATATTATTATATTTCAAAAGAAAGAGTTCGGTCCGGTAAACCCGTCTGGCCCGTTAACCCAACCCAAACCCGGATTAAAGTTAAAATAGACAAAACCCATTACTTAAAAGTTTATTTTTGTTTTCTTTTTTTCGTTTTTTATATTAATGTTAATATTTTAATCAATTTTTAATCTTTTCCCTGTTTCGTCTTTTCCACCGCACCTCTTCTCTGCACCCTTCCTTCCCAAAGCCAACTTTTATCTTCGATTTCTCCGTTTCGTTTTTCCTTTTCACTTTTTCTATACTTTTCTTTTTCTTTTATTTTTCTCCTCCGCGTGCTTTCTTCTTCGTGCATCTTCTTCTTCCCCGACGCCACCACCCGAACCCCTTCTTCGCCGGCAACCAAATCTTCACCGAAGCCAGCAAGACCCGACACACCATCTCCCAAAAACGTCGTCACCGACACCATCCGCCAGTCGTACTGGCGTCGGCCGCCGCCGGCCGCCTACTCCAGCGACCATGAATCCATACATCGAAACGACGAAAACGACGATACACAATTATTTCGCGAAAGCCACGCCAAAACGCAATGAGCATACAAAGAGAAAACATGATTCAACGGCTATGAACGCAAACCCCTGACTACCCATCTAGAACAACTATCAGCTTTCAGGGAGGACCGGCTTGGACCGAAACTTGCGCGAACTAGTCGGCGCGAGCTCCGGCCCGTCGTCTTCCGAAAACAAGGGACACACGGTCGGAAAAAGCCTACCTGGTTCGAGGGGAGGGCTGCAGCGGACGGCGGCTGAAGAACGGACCTCCGGCGACGGCTTGGCGACGCGGCGGGCGGCGGCGACGACGCCGAGATCTGCAAGAACGGGCGGCAACGGCGCGGCGCGGGTGTGATCGGTGGCGACATAGGGCAGCAAGGGGCGACGACGACGTCGGGGTCGGCGGCGTCGTCAGTGGCTGAGGAGGCGGCGGCAGCAGCAGGAACGGTGACGGCGAGCCTGTTCCCTCCAGATCTGGCTTGCTCGGGCAGCAGCGGCTTCACGGGGGGCAAGGGCGACGGCGACGGAGCTTCGGGCGGTCAGGGGTGTCGGGTCGTCGCGGCCACAGCAGGGGCGACAACGCAGCAGGGCAAGCGCGCGGAGCAGGCTGCTGGCGTCGGGCTGCAGCGGCGTCGCTCGGAGGGGGAGTGACTCGGACGGGCGTGCAGGGGGGTCGAGGGTCGCGGGCCGGCGCGGGCTCCAGGCGAGGCGGGGGGCGCAGACGAACAGGATGAAGGACAGCAGGAGCGGCGTCGTGGCTGGGTCGCGGGCCGAAGGAGGGCGGAGTGGCTGCCCCCCCAGGAGAAGATGAACCGTGCTACTGGTTTCTTCTTCTTTCTTTTTCTTTTTCACCAGCTCTCCCTCGAGCTCTCTCCCTCTCTGCGCCTTTTCTCTTCCCCTCCTCTCTTCCCTTTTTCTGTTTTTCTCTTGCTTTCCTCCTATGTCTTTTTCCCTGCAGGTTCCACGCCTGCCTGCCCTGCTGCTGCTTTTGCTTTCGGCAGGTTTCTCGTGCCCCGGGACGCCAGGTACGGAGCAGACCAGTTTTGTTGACTGGGCTGAAGGTGGGGGAGAAGCTGGGGCCGGGCCAAGGCTAGATCATGGGAAGAACATGCTTTTCAAAAGATAATTAAAGGGAAATTTGATAGTAGCAATCAATACATATATAGGTAGTGAAGAATTTCGCGAGGAAAAAAACAACATTGAGAATCCCCTCTTGCATTTAATATAGCTTCTAACATAGTTCGGTGCACTTCAATTGAATATCATTCAAATGAAAAAAAGAAAAGAGAAAAAATTATACGCACACATGTTTAGTGCATTCAAATATAATAGGGATATGTATATTGTCCTAATGCATTATTCTTAGATCTTAAACGAAACAAAACCAAAATTCATGGTAAATGATCATTACATGAACATTCGGTGACGCTCTATGTAAGCTCATCACAAACACAGCCCTTTGTAAGTAAATCGAACGATCGCCACATGACCATCAGCTTCATTGGAGAGATGCAGCTTGAGTTCTTGCAAGGCACGCCCCTGATATAGCAAATACCTCAACAGATGAGTTTCATTGATCGTCCCTTAAAAGCCATTCACCTCCACCACCTTCAATGTCCGAGACGCACATGTAAAGCTTATCTAATATCCCCGGACCAGAATCTGCTCGGATTGAACCTAAACGGCGGTTGATAATCTTGAAGAAAGTTGATGAAATGTCAAATCTTTATGTCGATGTCTCATGTTACGTGTTTGAAAGTTATTTATAATCATGTGCCGTCGAATCAAAATAGTTCATTGGAAGAGAGAAAAAAGGATGAATCACTCCTACATAACATTAAACAATACGTATGGAAGAAATCTGATGCAACATCTAATGTGCCATTTGTTTTCTTTGAATGAATGCAAGGATAATGTACGCATTTAGAGGGAAAATTCTTGGAGGGCTCATTTGGATGGTTAGGATTTCGAGAAAAAGACAAACTCCTGAGGAAGAAGCAATCCCCCAAAACTCATCTCGGCGCACTGCAGTGTTCAAAATAAGATGTCCCACATTAAGAGGCGATTGCATTCTCAAGGGCTCCATCCCAGTTGGAACAACCTGATGAACATGACCATATCGTTATTACACGAACATGTCTTACAATAATCAAGAATTATCTGTAACAGATAAGAAAATAAATAAGGGGACTGTTAAAAGAGGACAATATTGAAAATGTACTTAGAAAAGCAAGTAAATGAGACGATAAAACTGACGTGATTTTTTTGTTAAAGATAAGCTCCAAGATGTTTTGTTTACGGAAACACAGCGTTCGGCAAAAAAAGATATAACAACCATGCAGATTATGTAACCAAGTAGTATAAAGAGATATTAATCACACGAAGCATATGGAGGATTCATTTAAAGTAAACACTAAAGTACAAGATCAGAAGGTGGGCATAGCAAATAGGACTCTATCAAACACTTCTCGAAATTGGACACACTTAGAGAAAATTGAAGTGAAGAAATAAGAGGTTTTTCTTCTTCTCATTCTTTTTTCTTAGAATGAAGAAGAGTTCAAATCAATTTATAGAATTTTGAGAAGTCATGCATTGAAAAGACACATGAACTAAAGTGACGTGTGATTTCAAGATACACATGAATTAAAAAGATACATGAATTTAAGAGAGACACAAGCTTAAAAGATATATGAACTAAAAAGGTATCGTCGGGTATTATTAATATTTTTTCAAACATAGAAAAAGATAAACATGCGTGGCATGTACATACCTCGTCCATGAAGCAACAAATAGAAAAGAGTGCAAACGATACATGACACCAGAAACGAGACCTTCACATGCGAAGAGCAAACCCGCAAGTTGGCTTTGCCTTCTTTCTCTTCGTTGGACTTAGCCAAAACAAGCAAACACATCTGCGCAAGAAGGAGGTCAACCCCGGGGTGAGGGTGAGGATGAGAGAGAGAGAGGCATGAAAAAACAGAATCTTTCCTGGCAGGCACAAGCAGATACATGTTTCAGAGAGCCAGGGAGAGAGGGGGATGCTATTACTGTGATATCTCGAAGGACTCAGCGTCTTTGACCAAGCAATAGAGTTCATTTTGGCTTTGTCCTTTCGTGGGACAAAGACGTCGTTGGGAAATGTCCCGGTGCAGCATCAGCTCGAGAAGCCAGAGCCGAAGCTCCCATGGTCATATCTGGGGAACAATTTGGTGGGTGTGACGAGACATGATAATGCACGCATTCACACCTTAATGCCGAAATGGCAGCATCGCACATGTCTAACTAGGAGTCTCCCTCCCCCTCCCCCTCTTTGTCCGAGCAGTGTTGTGTTTCTGTAGCATCATTTGGCAGTTGTAAATGGCGTCGAGGTCTATGTTTAGTTTTCTCCGGTTGTCTGTGAACCGAGTTGATAGGTTTAGCATTCTCCTTCCCGTGTTTTCATTCTCTCCCTGGAGGAAAGATGAGATGAAGTCCAGGGTGAATCGGAAACACATGGACCTCGGGAACTTTCATTTGTATTTGCTGTTGTCTCTTGTTTGGAAGAAACGATGTATGGTTTGTTCTATTTGGGTTCATGGGAGTGGCGTTGGTAACATTACTTTTTATTGGCTGTGCTGGTATAACTGGTTCAGTTTGGACAGTCTGTACATTGCCTGTTTTTATTCAGGCATTATCACTGTTCTACTTGAGTATGTTTTGCTTTGCTCGATGCTCTCTCGTGTGTTGAACGAGTAAAACCTTCTCGCCCGGTTCATTAAGTCAGCTCTATCTCCACTGTTAATTGCCTGTGCTTCACATGTCGAGTCTTTACGATTGGCAGTGGAGATAGATCGATTCATGTGAACCTGGGTCTGGTTGATCTAGCAAGAATGCCCCATTAATAGTTGTGCTGCTCAGTTTCATGTGCACATTCTCTCATAGAGTCCAAGGCTTCGCTACTTTGGGTCTTTTAACTGAGACTCAATAACGTGTTGCCAAAGCTTGGTATGTGGATTTAGCCACTGCTTAGCGTGTGGCAATAGTTTTGTCCATCATGAGCTTTCTGTCAATAAAGTTCGATGCTGTGGATTGGTCTTCATTTGCATTAATCATGTTTCGATCAACTCTGTCTTAGCCGCCTTCTCACCGTGATTGCTCTCTTTCTATTGGGAGTTTGGATAGTGAAGAATTTACATGATTTATTTGGTTAGTTTTGTCAGCGACCATCAAATTTTAACAAGCTATTATAGGATACAGGTGATTTGATGCGAAGAATACTAGGAGTAGACAAGTGAAGTTGTTAGGAATGGGAGCAGAAATTGACCACAGGGCCTGTGTTAATCTAACTATCCGGACTCAATGGATTAAATCCATGATCACTAGCAATGCCTCTCATTCGGGACTTGCAGGCTTTGAGTTAGGGGTCATATGCTAGTTTAAGTGACTGAATGATGGACTGGTGAACGCCAATCTTCACTGCGGCAAGGCTGCAAAGACCAATGCGACTCGCTTCAAGCGGCAAAAGATATCCTCCAGGAACCTAATGAGTTATCATGAAGAAAGTAATGGGGTACTAAATTAAATCCTGATGAAGATACGACTCGAGGTGATCTGGAGTCTCCGAAGAAGATCGCCACCGAATTCATCGAACTCCAACTCAGATCCAAAGTCAAGTTCAGCTTCTTCCAAACGCCTTGTTAAAATCAACTCAAAAATACTTGAAAAACCTCAAGTTCGGTGCCTCAATCCCAAACCACTCTCGATAGAAATTGCAATCATCGACTACCAACGTCTTCAGCACCAAATCCTTCTCGAAAATGCTCATATGCTCGAGGTTCCGACATTTTTTCTACCTCAAACTCTCCAAGCACGTACAGTTCATCAATAGGTCATTCAGTGTAGACATTCTCACTGCAATCCAGCCGAACGAAACGCTTTTAAGCAATCTCAGATTCATCAACCAGGTCGGGTTGAAACTGCATGCGAATAGCGTCGATGACTCAAGCCAGCAAGCCATTTTCATAAACTTGCATGGGGAGATTGAACTCCGGTTTATGATTCTCCATATTGTTCTCGTCTGGCGTCGGATCGGAGAAGTCCAGTTAAAGCTCTCCAACATTATGGACAATGGCAAATGAAATGCACTTTTGCACATCGGGTTCGAACTCACGAGGCTTCGATATATAGAGCTTGAACCTTCACAGATCGAGTTCGTTGGCGTATTCATTTAGCCAATGCCGACTGAAGTCGACGAAATCGAGTCTTTGAACACGTTGGGTTTCAACAAGTATATCGTCTCTAACAAAAAACCTCTCATCGAACTCAATGTTCGCCGTTGAACGCCACATGCAACGCCACCGGAATAGTACACTCATCCTTGCGGTTTCTTTAAAGGGCAAGAAGGAAATGATAGTGACTATCGGAGCGTTCGTCAAATCGGAGAACATGTCCATGACAATTAAGATTTTTTTGCTTCAAGTAGCATAAAGCTTTATGCACTTGTTCGTTTGTTATCTGGGCATGCATATATGAAAGGAGCGAAAAGGCGCAAAGCTAGAACGCTGTGTTTCAACGTGCCCCTTCGCCGAGACAACTAAAGCACGAACAACTACTTGACATTTTTTTCCCCAAAAAACAAATTGGAACTACACGATGGTTGGAAAATGACAGATGCTAGCATTACCGAAACCTCCCAACCAAGCATTCCAATTCACGGAATTTGGCAACCGGGACTAACTTTTGAATAATGGCCGAAAATAGTCCTCCTGCTACAAATACAAATGTCAGTTACCAAAAGTTATCGAAGGAATGTCTAATACGAGACAAAAACATGTGAAAGGATAAACTCTTTCGATTTCGGGGTAAGGCTCGTGCGGTGCCTAGGTCCTAGTTTTCAAGAACAGGACCATCTGAACCATCGCCACCTATAGAAAATAATAGAGATAACGAGATAGTACAATCACGGTAATGATCTTTTAAATGATAACGAAAATGGAATTTTTTTTTTTAAAAGCATACACTGAATTAATAGAAAATGTCCCTGGAATTGTTCGGATTGACAAGTTCTCCTTTCTGTGTTGTTCTCACATTTTAGATCAAGTTCATGCATGAAGTTTCTCTACCTGCATGTCCATGCATTAAGTGACATGTTTTCTTTATGCGGGCCATGCCTCATGTTTTCATTCTTATGTTTATGTTGTTTTTATTTTTTACAAAAGTTACGTGATCTATGAAAATTTGTGATTCTTTCAATCTGCTCCATCGCGTAAGTTTCAATATGTATTATTTATTTAGATTATGTTGGCACAATCTTACTTGCTGTAACTATTTGTATTTATGGCAGATCCATATTCTCCATTTTAAATTAGTCAAAATAATTTATTTCAAAAATCTCATTATCAAAAGTTATACAAATACGAAAAAGTTGGTCCTTTAAATATGTGACTTTCGTTTTTCCACTAAAAATGCGATATCCAATAACAGAGAGGCTAATCAAGCGTCCCTTAAAAAGCACTTCTCATTGCCTCCATTATTTCTTCTTCTTCTTCTTCTTCTTTTCAGGAATATTTTTTCTTTGCTAAAATCTTTTCAGGAGTATTTATTCACACGCAAGTACAAATCTTGTCAAATTTATATAATTGACTTACTAGGTAATAAAGAATATCACAATGAAAAACCAACATTGCGAAACCACAAAAAGGGACGCATTTTTTGTACACATAAAATAGTGTCTATAATTCTGACCAAAAATATAGTGTCTATAAACTTATACTAGATATCATTCGAAAATAATATAAAATATATACATCTAACGCATTCAAATATAATAAAAATAGGAAGAATAACTTTAAAAAAAGTAATAAATATATTACAATTATGCCAATTTAGTTCCAAATCTTTTTTTGCCAATGAAGTCATAAACTTTTTACATTTGTGTCCATTTCATCCGGTCAATTACGGTTGAAAATCGCCGACATGGACGCCGACCATCCTATATAGCGTGGGCTGTCAACATCCACATCAACTTTGACTAACGAAAATTTGGTCGGATTGATTGAATTGGCACAAATGTAAAAGGTTTAGGATTGAAATATTTATAATTGAATTGGCAAACTCCAACCGGCCAAAATTGGTCGGATGGACTAAATTGATATAAGTACAAAATGTTTAGGACTGAATTGATAAATTTAAAATATTTATGACTGAATTAGCAAAAACGTAATTGGTTTAGGACTTTTTGATTAATTTTCTTGATTATTTCGAGAGAAATGCTAAACACTACATGAGTTATTAGGTGTAATTGGAGTTTAGGCAAGTGTGGTTGTGGAATTCATTGCTACTCTTCCCGTGCACGTAACTCACTATAAACGAAACACATAAATCTGGTATCCAATTTATTTTCTTATTCTGTCTAAATAATTGTTCGATTGCTTGCTTGTGCAACAAAATCGTCAAATGCATTACAAGTAAATCCGAATGTTACAATTTTCTTGGATATGTTCAAAGATACAGACAAAAGCAAACCAAATACAAACAAATAAAACATAACAAGCCACTTGGAAAAATAGTACTCTATTACTCTATCTTGTTAGTACAACTCAATTCATTTTCATGGTACATTTTAAGACGCTTTTGGGAAGCCCCTCACAAACATAGCCCTTTGTAAGTAAATCGAATGATCACCACATAACTGGCAATGTCTGAATAACGTACTTGTAAAGTCTAACAATTACACTGGACCAAAATTTGCTTAGATTAAATATGAATGGCGGTTGATTATCCTTTAATCAAAGAAGTTGACCAATGTCCATTTTTTTAGAATATATCTGAGTATCATGCGATTAATAAATAAGTAAGGAGCATATTATTTCTTATATAATCAATTTTTGCGAGTTTGAAAGTCATTTTATTAAGTTATACAGTTCAATGTAACAGAGGAAAAAGGATAATGAATCGATGACAGTCAATAGAGGACAATATACAAGAAGAACCAGCATGTAAATGCTCACGTGATCATTCGCTGAAAGATGAGTTCCATCATATTTTTTTTGGAATTAATTGTGCGGCAAAAGAGATGAAACAACTATGTGAATTCTCGAAGATTTATGTCACCAAGTGATCAAAACAAAAATTGATCACATGAAGTCGTTGAAGGATTTATTTCTCTGAAGAAAAGAGTAAACCCTAAAGTTCAAGAAACAAAAGGCATGTATATCTAAAGCCTGAAACTACAATCTTCCAAAACCCTGACGCAGTCCAAGTACGATAAAAGTCTCTAAAGAAAATCGCCACCGCCTCATAGAACTCTAACTGGAATCCAAAGTCAAGTTCAGCCTCTTCCAAATCTCCAGTCAAATGCAACTCAAAAATACCTGTAGATCCTGAATACTTGAAAAAATCTCAAGTTCAGTGCCTCAATTCCAAATCACTCCTGATAAAAATAGCAATGCAATTATCAACTACGAATGTCTTCAGCGTCGAATGACTCACGATTATGCTCAAATGCTCGAGATTCCAACAAGTTTTCAACGTCAAACTCTCCAAGAGTGTATAATTCATCAATAGGGCATTAAGAGTAGACATTCTCACAGCGATGTGCTTAAGCAATTGGAGATTCATCAACTGGCCGGCTAGAACTGCATGTGAACAGCATCAAAGACTCGAGCCATCATGCCATCTTCATGTCGCACTGCTTTGTGATTCTCCATATCTTTCTTGTGATATTTTGAAATTTGGTCATTATTTCAAAATATATAAAATGGTTATTTCATTGATGTATTTATGGATATTTTACTTTGATTGATCACTCACGAGTTAATTAATCTATCATATGAGGTCGTAAAGGGTTAAAACGCGAAAAATCAGAAAATTCAGTCAAGGATCAACTGCTTAACCGTAAGAATCAACAAAGGTTAATACGACACTGTTATAAGTCAATTAGTTAATGGATATAAATTGATTTGACGGAAGTACTTAGTCGATTCGCAGGGGATTCCACACGATTACGATACTCGCGTGGAACGACAAGAAACCGATTTGTACTCAGTGTACGTAATTGAACCATCGCGATTGCATGACAGCCAAATGTCATGCACAATTTGAAAAGGCATAAACGTGGATCGAAAATTATCGACCACAAGTCAACCACGTGAAAAACCCCCAAAAGCCATCCGATAGTTTAAGTTGTACTAAAGTCGTATTTAATTTATTTTAACCATGAAATTTAATTCGATTTTGGATATGGAACTTTCGAGGGTTTCAAGACTAATTTATTGGACGTCACCTCATTATCCGTTAAATTATCGACAAGTTTGAAATTTTTGAAAAATGAATTATCGAACGAAAAATTGAAAACTAGAAAGGAAACCAAGCCCAATGGCAAAGTTGTAAGTTTTAGACAAAAAGTGGACTTTTAGGAATACTTGCACAATTTTCTTCATTTTCCTTTCCCTTTTATTTTTATTTTTTTGCCTCCACAAGCCACGCCATTTTCTCACTACCCATTCATTGGCCGTCTGTTGAGCCGTTGCCGCCACTTGCTCCGCTATTCAATGCTGCACCACCGCTTGCTTGTCCTCACCGCCACAAGCCACCGCCCAAGCCGAGCACCCACCACCACCGAACCACCCTTGGTGGCTATGAGCCTCAAGTGGTGTCGCCGCCACCATTCAAGTCTCCATTCAAGCCGGGAACATTGTATTCTTGACGCCGTTGCGCCGTCATCGCCTTGAGCCCGTTGTCGCTGAAAAACCGTGAGTTAACTCTTAATCCTTGATTATGAAGTTAATTACGTTTAGGGGTGAGATTAGATTATGGTTAATGGTGATTATTTTTAGTTAATTATATTTAAGTATGAATTAGATTAAGGTTAATGGAGATGAGTCATAATTAATGATGATTACTTTAAGTAATCATGATTAGTTTAAAGTAATCATGATTAGATTAATTAACCGTGATTGGTTTAAGTTCACTTTTGTTTTTTAATGACTAAAAATCCATTTTACGGTGTGCCAAAGCAACTAAGTTTGCTCGGCCGGGGGCGCCGCGCCTTATCGACTTCTCATATTTTGTGTTTAATTTTTTTTTTTCCTATTGTCTAATTGGGGCGTGAGTTGAAAGATTTATGCCAAGTGAGAGCTTATCAGCAAAAGGGCACGGGTGAAATCTAGTTCAGATTGAATGTTCTTTTCTTTTTCTTTTTTTTTTTGAGGAAAGATAGATCTTTATGAAGGAGAGATCATACAGAGTATAGTGGTGGAGCAAAGCGAGAATGGCGAAGAGGAAGTAGGGCTCAAAATCTATGCTTTGGCCTGTTTGGAGCCGACGATTCCAAAACCGACCGATTGAGAGTCATGGGTTTGGTTTTCGGCTTTAAATAGTGATTCACATGGAAACCCATAATGTCTACGAGATAGGTGTGTTTCGATAGTATCCTCGTAACAAAAATTTTGTTGAATGAGAGAGTTAAGGTGCAAAAGAAAAAAAGAATATTAATAGTCTGGTGCCTAATTATACTATCATTGCAAAGTACCTCAATGCTACGAAAAGATATATGTTATATTTTAGCCACAAAGTTGATATGGTATATTCAATAAATTATGTTTTTTCTTTTTTTTTTCTTTTGGTCAGTAGTTATATTACTCACACGATTTCGTAGATAGTTATGTTGCGTTTGATTGTCCGAAATTCTAATTAATTGAGACTTGATATGATAGAATATGAATTGCCCAACTCATTCGGGCTTTATTAAATATGTATATGTTGTCGTAATTTCATAAATTCACTAACACGTAGTTAGTTTTTCTTTCATTGTGAATTAATATAAAAATTGAAAATTCTATATAACATTAAAAGCCAACTCTTTAGTATCTTATAGTAAAGATAGCAATTCTACATGCATATGAAAAGTTTAAAGCGGGTTAACTAAGCGGATACAGATTTTCATATATTAAATTAAATATGAAAAAATTTCAATAAATAATTCGGATCGGGTATTAATCACTGAATTTGCATAACATATAGTTGAATCAATCCGCTTCCCCCGCGCTTTTGAAATTTCCCCGCCACCGCTTCTCCGCTCCGGCTCCACCGTCTTCCTCTCGAATCCCCACTCGCCACCCCGTTTCCGACCACCTTCGCTTCGAGCTCGCACCAAAAGTCGCCGACTTCGACCGCCGGAAAACCAAGCTAGCCGTCGAGCGAACACGCCGTGACGTGACGACGAAAGTGACGACTCACTAGCGTTCCGGCTCAGTCTCATCTCGAAGTACTTTCTCTTCTCTGCGAGTTGAACTGTGAGCGCGCTGTGGTTAGCTTCGCATTTTGACCTCTCCACAAGTTTTGCGATGGTTTCTGCTTTAGCCTTTCCGGTTATTGGGGGCGGCAGACCGTCTCCTAGCGTTTCCGGACTTCCCCCCCTCGTTTCTTAATCGAAGTCGCCGATCGGCGATTGCGCGCGTCTTGCGTTTTTTTGCAAGTGTGATGATGATCGTTTTGTTTTGTGCAGGCGCTGTCCGCTCTTCTGAGATGTTTATGCAGTGCTGACGTCGTAGGCGGTGTTGGGGAATTTCTGTAAGCATGGGAGACAAGACTAGGTATGACCGACCGTTTCTGCTTTTATTTCATTGGTTGCTGGTAGGGGGAGATGCAATAGCAGAGGCCATTGCCTTGAGATTCCTTGCTTTGCTGCATTGTTTTGAGAGTAGGGCTATTTAAGTAGCTTCCGAAGCCCTAACTCGATGATGTTTCTTACTTCGAGTAGTTGATGCTTTGTTTCTGGATGTTTGTTCATTATTGTCGGTTTTCTCTGTGAGGAGGTCGTGCCTCGAATTGATCTGATCATGCGGTTGTTTCCTCCGGTTTCAGGGAGGATGCCAGCAACACGATTCGGATACTCGTGGCTATGGACTGTCGTCTGGGCTACATGGAGGAGGATGAAGTGTGGCGGCACGATTCCTTCCAGGCATTCGAAGAGATCTGCTCTATAGCTGAGAAAAAGAAGGTTTCGAATCATAATCCTGTTTCTCTTATTTACCACAGTTTTATCACCTTGCCATTTTTCACTTTTTAAACTAGTCCATGGAAGGTTGTACTTTCTTCTTCTGCATGGTACATCTTTAGTGGCCTGTAAATATTTCCAATTGCTACTGCTTCTGGCTAAATACGCTGGATCAAGTAGCAGTTATCCGTCGAGCCAATAGTCTGCACTTAATTAATGGCACAGATGCTATATCTTGCCTACCTGGAAATAGGATTGAGGATATGCATTCACACTTGCATTATAGAGTTTTTTGTTTACTTTTGAGTCCAATAGTCGATTCCCAAATCCTGAGTCTTTCTCAAAATAATTCTTGAATGAAAGTCTCTTTGGCTAATCGCACATGTTATCCATTTGTCTGAATTATTGGCATTTGCTGTGCTTCTTTCAGGTGGATTTCTTACTTCTAGGTGGTGATCTTTTCCATGAGAACAAACCCTCAAGATCAACATTAGTAAAGGCCATTGAGATTCTTCGTCGCTATTGTCTCAATGACCGGCTGGTGCAATTTGAAGTTGTTAGCGACCAGACCGTAAATTTTCAAAATATGTAATTACTGTTTCACACGTGATGGCTCTGTTTGTTTCCTTGTTGGAGGAATGGCGATAATGAAGGACATGCTGCATGATTTAATTGTAGCAACCTTCTGTTAAAACCAACTCCCTCAAAAAAGAAAACAAAAATGTAGGATATCACCCTTTTGTGCTGAAATCAAAATTCTTGCATCCATCTGCACCATTTTTCTGTGAATGAATTGTACATATATTTTAGGTGTTGGTCTTATGTCTATAATAGATAACTCTTGTCTTCCTAGGTTTGGCCATGTAAATTATGAAGACCCTCACTTCAATGTTGGCTTGCCAGTCTTCAGCATTCATGAAAATCATGATGATCCTGCTGGAGTGGTATGTAATGAGTGGCCAAATGCTTCGTTTGATAACTTTCTGAATGTTTTTGTGTCTATAAATTATGTACTTGCAAAGTATCCATTTTACATTTCTGTCATGTTTGTGGAAAGGTGCAAAAAGCCTAAGCTCTTGTCT
Organism: Eucalyptus guilfoylei; assembly: GCA_016097605.1. Taxonomy (NCBI): domain Eukaryota; kingdom Viridiplantae; phylum Streptophyta; class Magnoliopsida; order Myrtales; family Myrtaceae; genus Eucalyptus; species Eucalyptus guilfoylei. The sequence goes on along the minus strand of CM027865.1, from coordinate 18,068,252 downwards.
AAACTGAATGGTGAAGTAAGAGTCAATTTTCCCCTAAAAAGTCAGATCGGGTGTTTGTTTATAATGTACAGCATTGGGCCTCCACATCGTAAATATTTGTTGTAATGCTGGACATATTGTTTTAAGATTTATTGTGGCCCCAACTCATCAAACTCCTGTCCAGGCTTCTTTTCAATTAAGAAAATCAGAAAGAGCTTGAAAAAATTGTCCTCTCAAAGACATACATGCTTCCACATGTGATACAAGAAATGGGACTTTAAGATGCCCTGTTCTTTTCAATGAATTGCACGTATTCGTATTAGAGATTACTATTTGGTGGGTATATCTTTCATAGGATCGCAGGTTGCTGTGTTTTGGTATGGTGATGGTTGGACTGGACGATCTTCCTTGGTCACTTAAAACATGTTTATAAAGTGCGCTTGCTTTTTTTTTTTTTTTTTTTTGGGTTCTTCCAGAGTTCACTTCTCAAGTTTACAACTGGTCTGCTGATCAAAAGTTCATTCTTAGTTTAAATGTTTTCGTGGGGAAAGGTAATATTTCTGCGAGCTAAAGACAACCACAAGAACTGCCGAGTCATTAAATTTAGGTTTAGTCAAACTGGCAATCTTGTCTTGGTTGATTCTCTTCTTTTCCTTAGCATCAGCAAGTTCTCTCCCTAAATCTGCTGAGTGTAGTGGTCTAGTAGATGGTATCAATCCTTGGTAGATTTTGTAGCTATCGTTTTGTGGTTGATTTGATCACTAGTTACTTTTGGTGGTGATTTTCAAGAGGATAATCTTTCTGCCATCGATATTCTGTCTGCCTGCAATCTTGTGAACTATTTTGGGAAAATGGTCCTTGGTGGTTCTGGAGTTGAGAGATTACTCTTTACCCAACTCTTATAAGGAAGGTTTGTGAGCAACTGTTTTTAACTTATTGGAGTGTGGCCCCACAAAGTTATCATCTTTACATGAAACCCTTGAAAACTATGCAGGGTTCAACAATTGTAGCCCTTTATGGTCTTGGCAACATTAGGGATGAACGACTTAATAGAATGTTTCAGGTATCTTCGCGTATAAGCTAATGTCTCTATGGTTTGGAATTAGGATGTCTTGGTAGTTGGGATTGGTGTATCCCTTTTTTCTGCCATTGTCTTTTCCTTGGCGTTGTGTTTCTTTGGGTTGGGGGAAAGGGGATGCAGTGATACAGATTTGATAAAAGAGTTCATAATAGCAAACAAGGAAAGTTTCCCTATCATTGTTTGATGGCCCAAAAATTTTCAAATCTCACATAGATGTTGTGGGTTGTTCTCAGACGCCTCATGCTGTCCAGTGGATGCGGCCTGAACCTCAGGAAGGGTGTCATATTTCTGACTGGTTTAACATTCTGGTCCTTCATCAAAACAGGTGATGCCTTGCTGTTTAAAAATATTGCATTGAGAATGCATAAAGAGAAAATGTTCAAATTTGTCAACATTAGCTGCCCAAATTCATCTTTGTGCTGCTAGTCATCTATATGCTGTTTCCTGCCATCACCATCATCATATGAAACCATGTGCGTATACGCGATTGTATTGCAGAGTAAAAACAAATCCCAAGAATGCAATAAACGAGCACTTCTTACCACGCTTCCTGGATTTTATAGTATGGGGCCACAAACATGAATGTATAATTGACCCCCCGGGTATGAGTCAAATGAATAGATCTTATCACTTGATTTCCATTGAACTTTGAATTCAGAATGCGTATAGGACAAAATGGATCTTGTTGTGGCAGGAAGTTCGGGGAATGGGATTTCACATCACGCAACCAGGTTCATCTATTGCAACATCTTTGATTGATGGGGAATCTAAACCGAAGCATGTACTTCTTCTTGAAATTAAGGTGGGTTTTAAACAGAAGAATTTATCGTTGTGACTTTGACTTTTGAAGTTTTCATGTGTACCTTCCTCATACATTAAGATCGTGTAATGATATTAATGCATTATCAAATAGGGTAATCAGTACTGACCAACCAACATTCCTTTGACCTCAATCAGGCCTTTTGAATATACAGAGGTACCTCAATATGATTTCTCGTGTGCAAAAGCTCTGTGTTAACTACATAACGTGGATGGTACAGGTTGTGTTGAAGGATGTTACTGACATTGATCCGAATGATCAGAATTCAATTCTTGAGCATCTGGACAAAGTGGTACATCTTTTGCCTCTTGCAAGGAGCTCCTTTTTTGTTGCTCGTGGCGAATTATGGCCAGTGATGTGCTTCCTTGGGAGCTTCCATGTCAACACATAAGTTGAATTTTTCTCAGGTCAGAAATCTGATTGAGAAGTCCAGCAAAAAGGCAGCTAATAGGTCTGAGCTGAAACTTCCATTAGTACGGATAAAGGTAACCTCTTCCCTTTTTTTTTTATCGGTACTACCTGTCCCTTATCAACTTAGCCAAAACAAATGACTCCTTTTCAACTATTTTGTACTATTTTTTTCATCTTGCTACTTGTAATATGTTCGTTCGTAGTTCCTTTCCTTTTGGCACAAAAAATCCTCTTTTTTTTAATCACTGCTTTTGATTGTGTCCATGGATGTGAAACACACTCACGATTATATTTACTTCATGATAGGAATTATTATCTGCCACTAGTGTCTGCATTCTCGGAGTGAATTTTAAACTCCTCATTCACATGGCAGGTGGATTACTTTGGATTTATGACAATAAATCCTCAAAGGTTTGGACAAAAGTATGTTGGAAAGGTAAATGCAAATTAGAACGTGCACGCTGTGTAGTCTTTGACAGTGCTACCAAAAAAGGAGTAATTATTATTTATTATTATTGTTTTTTATTTTTTTTGTAGGTTGCTAATCCTCAAGTTATTTTAATCTTCTCTAAGGCTTCAAGAATGGGTTGGAGTGAAAGTGGTACAGATCTTTTGAATAAAGAAATGACTTGTCAAATGCATAATACCTATACCAAATTCTATTTTTTCACCTCTTTAATTGCAAGACATAATTGTCTACTCAACAATAATTGTATTGGTAAAGCTTTGATTCTCAGGGGTATATTGCATTTAAACATTCTTTATCATCTCACCAGCCATTGAAATTGTTCAAATTCCTGATCTATAGCACAATTTGAAGATTATGAGCGACTTCGCCCTAAGGAGCTAAATCAACAAAACATAGAGGCGCTTGTTGCCAAGAATAACCTGGTAATCCTGATTTTTATATGCTTTTTAAATGAATTGTTCATATTGTATAAATCTCTTATGGCCGCCAATGAAATCAATAATAATAAATGTGATTTGCTTTGTGATTTGTTGTTGCACACAAACACATTTTAACTTCAACTATAGTTTAATTGAGTGTATTGTTATGGGTAGAATGTTAAAAAGATATGCTGATAATTGTTATCAGTCTCTTAGTTTTCTTAAGGTCTGTATATAGTTTAATGTGCTGTTGTGCCTTGCAGAAAATGGAGATACTTCCAGTCAATGATCTGGATAAAGCATTACACGAATTTGTCAAAAAGGATAATAAAATGGCATTCTATTCTTGCGTGCAACTAAATCTTGAAGAAACTCGTGTAAGTATTATACCCTGCTTTTGTTGCTGCGGAGGTATCACTCTAAGCTGTCATTTGCTTGGCCAATAATTCTGTCTTCTGACAGTTTCTCAGTTGCTCATGCTATAATGTGATGCTTCTGTTATGCTGCTGTGCTGATACTTTTTTCTTTATGAACATGTGCAGAACAAAATTGCTAGGGATTCCGATACCTTGAAATGCGAGGAGGAGGATCTAATTCTTAAAGTCGGAGAGTGTTTGGAGGCAAGAAGTTAACTACTGAGACTTGTTATCCTTATAATGTGATGAATTTAGTCTCATCCAACCATTTAATGTGTGGAGTTCTTCCAATTTTTGGGGGTTTTAACTCATTTGCTTCAATCTGTAGTCAGGCTATTCTTTAAACGAGTCAGTTGGGGGTGGGGGGAGATGGACAGAGAAATGTTTCACGAGGTAGAAATAAGGGATAATACAAACCCAAGACTCAAGAAACCAGACGTAGTTATCATAGATTATAAAATAAGGCATGAATTAACCATATGTCATCACAAAGTTCGGAGGTACTTTAAACATAAATCGAGCACATTGATGTAGCAATGCGTTGAGGTTGATGTCCACTGCCATCAGAAGACAATTCATACTCAAAAGGATCCTCCATGGCTTTCATCAGTCTGGAACCAGAAATATTCTTTTGTTAGTAGCTCGCAAAGTGGGTCCAAAGGACCTAAAAGCAGTTGAGAAAGGGAGAGGGAGAGGGGTTTTTCTATAGTTGGCGAGCAATTGATCCCCCAGGACCTTTCTCGTACTCATACCCAATATCATTGCATACCGCATGACTATGCATGAGAAATCTATATACAGATTGTGGTGCATTTTGAGAGAGCTTAGAAAAACTTGAACTGTGGTCAATTCGCTTCTTGACACCTACGTCCATCTTATTTCTGTCCAATATTTGCGCTTCCAAAAGATCAGCCCTCATAGATTTCACGAGGTTACAGATATAGCTAACCCCTCATTTCTTTTTCTATTCCAAAAACAATTTGAAGGGATTAGAGACTTCTTTGAATGATAAAACCTAATCGAATTAAAGAGAGAACATAAACAAACTGAAGAAATTAGAGACTCCTCCGGCCAACCGAACTTAATCAAATTTAACATAAAGGAATTCAAAAAGTTCAAATATGCAATCGAAAATACAAAGTCCATCAAAAGTATTCATGAAGAATAAAGATCAATTTAAAAAGCAACAGAAGAAAATAGAAGTACTGGATGAGGTAAAACAGAAAAGACAACAAAAAGAAAAGGCACAAAGCATATAACATGCTCTCTTAAACCATCCCAACCAATAAAGTAGAACTTCCCAATCAAATTTTACTTTTACTAGGCTTTAGCATCTTCCCAACAAGGATGTCATGATAAATTTCAATTTTTTCGTATGAGAAACTCTGCAGCCACTAATAATTTGTTATCTCCATGTCGTGATCATTTTGTGACCACAAAAACTGATCATTTATGAAAGAGGGATTTCCATATCAGCATATGCACAATTTCGTATACTCATGGCTTTTTTTTAAAAATCGGCGTGAGAAACATCTTCTAAATATACGAGTGCCTTGGCCCAAAAAAAAAAAAAAAAAAAAAAAAAAAAAAAAACAGAGAGAGCAAGGACAATTGCCATTGTTATTCGTTCAAAGTTAAGGGAGATCTTTTATTTTTTTTTAAATAACTTTTTAACATCGCTAAGGTCTAATAATAACATGGCTACTCTGCTGCACTTTCAAGCAGTAATAGAATTCAATTATCAGTGTGTAGCACGGGCCTAATTGCTAGTTTCAAAGCAGTTATGTGGTATAACACTTGCTATAAAAGTTTTGGAAAAAAAATGAATTTCCCATACTGCGGGAGAACAGATCCTTACAAGGGACCAAGGGAGATAGAAAGGATAAAATAAGTAAAATTTGTGGGTTACTTACCAAGAAACTTGATGAAGTGTTCAAGTGAAGAATGGGCAAGGGGATGATCCCACTCAAGCGACTCCCACATCTGCCGATTTATCCGAATCTCTCGAAGAGAAGGGGGAGGAGAAGGCAGCCCATTGTCAAGCAGGGGCAGCTGCAGAGGAATCCTTTTCAGTTTTGGACAATTGTCTATAGAAACCCACTGGAGGGAATTGCATCTCATGATCCCATCACATATGCTCTTCAGTTCCGGAAGTTTACGTAGAACCAGGTTCATTAACTTCGGGAAGGAGAAGTACGTCATTTTGGCAACAGTGCCCATTATCAACTCTATGCCCTTGCTGTCTTGGACTACTATCTCTTCGAGGAAAGGGAGATGGAGCACCATGTCTTGCGTCAGCAGCACCCTCTTGCATCCATTTACTTCAAGATATTTAAGGCGACAAGTGGCTTCACTTGGCAATGGCCCATGTATTATCTCCTTTAAGTTCTCACAACTAATGGTTATAATCTCCTCCAGATTTGGAAGGTGAGCGGTCAGCCACTCCCATTCTATCACTCTCTTCATTTTATGACACCGGGACAATCCCAATGATTGCACACTTTCCGGAGGCAGAACGCAGCCATCACCACTTGTTCCATCTACACTCATGGTGATACGGTCGCAACTATCAATGAGTAAGGACCTCTCAGTCTCAATCCCACCCCAAAGGACCTCACCGCTTCGTGCACCCATCATGAGCCTGTAGCATGCGGATCCATTTCGCTCAAGACACCCCACGCATGCATTGAATGTTTCCACATCGGAAACAGAACAATAAAGTTCCTCCACCTCCAGTAATTTTACCTCTTCTCCCACCCTTAACTCATTAATCGCGAGATATTGCAAGTTCACCAGCTTCCCCAACAGTCCCTCTGGTAATGTTTGGATCTCTGCGCCATCTAGGGCGAGGTACTTCAGGTTTGCCAACATCTCCATGCCCTCTGGCACTTCTCCAAGACTTCCACACTCACTGAGGTCCAACTTTCTTAGGGATCGCAACTTTCCTACATAAGGAATAAAACGCAATGAGGAACAACCTTGCAGTAACAGTGCTTCCAAGCTCTCCAACTCAGAGATGGAGTCCGGTAATTCCGTGATTCCGGTGCAGCTGAGATCTAGAACCGTCAGCCCCTTTAGATGTCCAAAGAAAGATCCATGGATGACTGCCAAGGTGAAATTGCTATGTAAAGACAGCCTCGTCAGTTTAGGGCAATTTGGTGATACACCATATGGGATTTCTTCTATTTCGTTGCCATGTAAAAAGACTTTCTCTAGACGATCGATCCAGAATACGTCCTCCGCTATTTCTCTCAAACCCATAATGACCTTAAACATGTGAGTTGTGCTCGGCACCATATGCAATGCCATGTCCCTTGTCAATGGGTGTAGACACCGATGCCCTTTTTCAAAATCCAACAGGCCAGCCCCTTCTATTTTACCCAATATTTCGTTACCCCGTTCGTACAGTCTATTCCTGGTGGCAATTCCACCTAACAAACCCTCATCTATCAAAGACTTTATGCAAAACTTTCTGTCATCTGCTGAAAGGGAATTTCCAAAACAAAGGATTAAATGCAGGAAACACTGTTGCACTTGTTCATTACCCAAGTTCAAGTAACTGAGCTGCAATCTCTTGAACACGTCAAGCTCCAGCCTGAAGTCTTCTAAATTTTGCAACATGCATCTCCAATCATGCTCCTTCGCTCCTCTCATGCGAGTTGCAATCTCAATGATCCCAAGTGGCAGACCAGAACACCTATTAAGAAGAGACCTTGCAATTTGTCCAACTTCCCCATATAGTTCTCCCGCAAAGCAAAGCCTCCTTGAAAATAACCTCCAAGAATCTTCCTTCTTGAGAAGTTCTATCTTCATTTGCTTTTGACAAAGCATCATACGACACACATCTAGTGATCGAGTTGTCACTACCAACCCTAGTTTGCCCATTCCAACCGGAATACCCACATCCTTAATTTCAAAGTGCATCCAAAGGCCATCTAAAATAAGGATGGGTCTCTTCTTCACCTTCAGATGTCCACACAATAGGCCCGCCCTTCTTTTCAAGTCCTTCTCATTTGAAAGATTGTCTAGTCCGACCGCATTGGCAATCGCTTCTTGTAGCGCATAAACACTAAAATCCTGAGGTACAGCAACCCAGAATACATCCAATGCAAGATACTCAAGGAGTCTATTATAGACATTCCTCAAAATGGCCGTCTTGCCCACTCCGCCCATACCATAAACACCAATTACGAAATCCTTGCTCAGCATTATAAAGGAAACAATCTTATCCACCTTCCGCAGAGTTTCTTTGCCTACTAATTCTTCTATTGTCACCGAGGGAGATGTTTTGCGACATCTAACCGTCGCCTCTTGCCGAAATCTTCCTGGAACTAGAAGAATCTGTTCAACTTCTTTGCACAGCGCTTCCACCTCTGCTACTTTCTCCGGTGGAAAAGTTATTCCTTCTCTGATTGCCCGAACCACACTCCAATATTCTTCTTCTGTCCTCGTCCACTTCGACTTCAGCTCATTCATGTCCGCTTGGCGACTGCTGATGAGTTCTTCCAGCTTTCTTTTGAGAGACATCATATTCTCGTCGGCAAGCCCACGGGTACCTCGTTGACTCTTAACCAGTCCAAGATGCGGTCTCGCACCTAAACACAATTATAAGTGAAAATTCACTATTGGGTACTCCTTAGATATATTTTATAGGTATGTTACACTCATGGAAATAAAAGATTGTAACTCTGTATTCACTTTTTCGAACTAAAATGTTACATGCAACATTCGATACAATAATTAATATGTATTGTAGGCATTGATGTCACGATAGTGAAATACTGGCGACTCCATATCATGAGCTCTCCATTAGAAAATAATTGATTTAGAATTAAAAGTCATGGGAATTATCTTTGATAAATAATTTAACCATATAAGCCAATGCTCATGTAGAAGATCGGAGGGGACAGGGAGAGCCATGGCTTTTCAAGATTTGAATGCCACACTTCAAAACATGTCTTTTCGTTTTCAAAGATCTAGTGATTATCAATGACCGACTCTAAAACTCCTCTTGTCCTATTAATTCCTGACCATTTTCAGTTTCTCTATACCTGTATCACTTTTCTTAGGTGAAGATTAGAAGACAAATAAGGCAGCCTGCACAAGCTTCAACGTATGCCAAATTTAGAGATGAAATTTAGAGATGCACACATACCATGTGGAACCTCTGTATTGAGTTCTCCCTCTTTGGCATTCAGCGGGCGTGGTATGTTGGTTAAAGCAGCAACAGACTGATTGGGAAAATTCGTCTCAGCCGATGGAAGAAAGGTTGACGAACCTGCACCATAGCTCAGGTACGGCATGGCAACAAATGAAGTCTTACACCGAGCAACTTCACTGCCCGCAGTCAAGGGCTGATGCGAACTCTGTGTAAGGTTGGATGAACCTTCATCATTGCCTTGTCTCTTGCTCGATTCCACTGCTCTTTCACCCTTCAGCACCTCTGGTGCTTCTGATCTCACTCGGTCATTGAAGACCTTACAGCCAAGAATTCCACATCCTCCTACCCCAGCAAACTGCGCCTTGATCCTCTTCGTGTCTCCAACGTACTCATTCCCGCAGAAGTTACACTTCCGCTTGTTATTAGGCAGAACCTCAACAACTGAAAGTGGATCCAATGCTCTCGGCATTTCTCCTGCATCCCACGAAAGGGTAAACGGATGGAGGCTTTCTTATATAAAATACACGCGAGACAGATTTCAAACTGGGCTCTTCAGATTGAAAACCATAATTTGCTTCTGTTTTAAAAAAGCAAATGCTCTTTATGTAGGTGATCTGAGGGGATAGAGAGCCATTGCTTTTCAAAATTTAAATTTCATACTTAAGGAGTATTGTTCTGACCATTTTCAAAGATCTATTAATCGTCAATGACCGACTCTTAAGCTCCTCTCTTCCTATTAGTTCATGTTTATTTTGTGTTTTTCTATAACTATCAGAAATCTGAGGTCCTGCCTATACCCCTATTATTAGGTGAAGATTAGAAGACAAATTAAGCATCCTGCACGAGCTTTTACAAAAGGGGAATTGGGAGATGCACATACCTTGGGGAACCTCTGTATTGGGTTCTTCCTCTTCTGCATTCAGTGGGCGTGGCATGTTAGACAAATCCTCTGCATTGGGTTATTCAGTGGGCATGGCATGTCAGACAAATCAACAACAATTTATTAGGCAGAAACTCAACAAGCTCCCATAATTTAAATGTCGCACTCGGCATTTCGCCTGTAACCCACAGAACAGTGAACAGATATGTTTCAAGTGACTGGGTACCAACAAGCAAGACCCTGGGAACTTCTTTTGAAAAGACAGGAAACAATCCTCAAATTTTGCTCTTCAGATTAAAAGCTATTGTTCTGTCGTTTGCTTCTTATACACAAGCCCAGCTTAGTTTTTCTGTGAATGACTCGGATGCAGCAAATTGTTCTACCAACTCAAAATTTCAGCCTATATGAACCTATATGTGAAATCATAGATTCATAATGAAAAAATGGGACACGGAATTGGAGATTTGTAAGGATAAAAGATTTGGTGAAGTGAGCATGAAGAGTGAAATTTTGAGTCAAGCTCACCAAAACCCAACGTAATTGTCCAATTTGATTATTTGGAAGTTTCCAAACTCCTAACATCACATAATTTGCTGCTACATCTAAGATTCTCTCTCAACATTATTTCGTGGCCCCGGCTCAGCTGCACCCTCAAGTTCTTCAATTTGCTTGATTTCTATTAATGCCAATCAATTGTAACGATGGACGGTAAACTATCCAGTTTGCCCGCATCTAGTATGGCTTGGCTTGACCAAAGGCTTTCAACCCCAGTTGGAGTTGAGAACGACTGAAGTGGAAGCCATCAGTCAAGCCAATTATGTAACTTGGCGTTGATAAACCAATAAAAATCTTCGCTCTTTGCTCAACGGGAACATTAATTATCTTATTTGATAGAGAACGCCTTCCGGGAAAAAGCTCCAGAAACAAGACCAGACATGATTATTGCTTATTTTCTGTTCCATATTTGGCCGATTAAACGATTTAAGTGTCTTATGTTTCTTACAGATATAGAAGATCTGGAAATTTAAGTAGAAAAATCCTATAATAGAGCGTCACGAGTTGCAACAGAAAATTCAGACAGGCATGCAATTGCATAACGAGGGCAAAAGACAACGTACAATGAGAAGGACTGAAGTTCCCGTCCAGTTGCTAATCTCTGGCGTCGATATGTTCCTTCAGCCCCTGATCACACACCCTCGACTCCGGTTACAGCAAAATTTCCATGGCCCGGCTTCAACTGCCCGCTCGAGTTCTTCTCCCTCGATCTCGATCTCGTTCACATGGAAATTTGGAGAGGTGGGATACGGCGAGAGGAAATAAGGAAGAGGCAAGATGAGAGGAGGAAGAAACCTCAATTGCTTACAGGGTACGTTTGGTCGTTCGGATTTTTAATAGGTATAAAAAAACCCTAGAAATTGATAGTGCCCCTCGATTTTCATGCTCGGCACATCTGCACCGTTCGTTTTCAAACAAGCACAGACCATCGTTGGATTATGTAAATCACCCCCCCCCCAACAAAAAAAAGAGCACCGAACACACAAAAAAAAAAAAAAAAAACAGAGAAAAATTTTATTTGCGTTCAAAATTTCCGAGAATTGATTCCATAAAAAAACCATCCGGTGTTCCCAAATCATTGACCAGAATTACTAATCCTTGAAAGGACGAAATTTACTTCTTTGTTTTTTCTATATGAAAAATTACTCGAGATGCATAAAAAAAAAAAACTAATTATCTCATGATTGCTTGATTTGCATCTATTATAGGAAAGTACAATTATCACGACCCTCGCCATGGGTAAAATGCTAAATGTTCTCACGATATAAGTTAACATATGACTGTGAAATACGGAATTTTTCTCTTGCAAGATGACACCTATGCTTGACTACGGTTCACTTGAGCCCTATTGATCGCAAATTGTTTCCCCGGTCAATCATGAACATAAGATTTTATTCATAAGTTGTCACTAACCCATACTGGGCCGATTTAAGGAAAATTAAATCGCACCAGGTTATTTTATTCCCTCCAATCAGAATTTTCGAGTGGGGACTTGAAAATAGGAAATACATATCAAAGAAAGTTTTAACTTTTGAAATTAGGGTATGTGCTTTTCTTTGATACATTGTGATTAGTATCGATGGTAAATTACTTCAAGGTGCGTAAAGAGAGGGATTCAAACCCTTGGTAAACAAAAGCTTACATAGCATTACCAATGTTATGCCTTGAACCCATTGGCCATCTTTCATACATAATGATATGTCTCAACAGCCGAAGGAATACTCAATCATTCATTTGGTACTTTATTCACATCGGAAATATATCACATCACAGCAAAATGAGGTTTCGTAGTTTAACGAATCTTCGACTTATTTGATGGGATAGTTAGTATATTGGTGACTTATCGAAGTAGTGCAATCTGAAACCTTCCTATTCTAGGATCTCTTTCTTGTTTGGTTAATCACCTGAATAACATGATCCCCAAAAGAAATCGTCTGATAGATATAGTAATTAGCTACTGATCAAATGCACTTCGCGGATGAATTCATCAAAACCTTTACCATTAAAAATGATCGTCCAACCTCGAGTTTTTAAACAAAGGTCAAATTCGTAAGAAGACTAGAGAGGAAATTTTCCGCAACTGCATCTTGTGTAGAAAACTTAATAGGCTCATGACAAAGAAGGGCAAGTATCTCTAGTTTTTTCACCCGGAAGTGAAATTGGAGCTTCAACTCTTACTTTGTCGTCATAACCATTTGATTTTGATGTGGTTTTGTATGCTGATTCAACCATGAATTGTCATTCTTTCTTTTACTCGTTCAATGTCAAATACACACAATGCCAGCCGCAGCCTCGGACTTCCGAGACCTCACCAAACCACGACAACACTCACCTAGGACCTCAGGCAAGTAAATTGCCTTCCTTTTTATGTTACGTAGGTTGATTGCCATGCACGGAGGTTATACAATCTATATGTACAAGATGGGGAAGTGATCCTCTTTCTTATGGTTCATACTCCCCTGTAAGAGTGAACTCGTCTGGTAGAGATTATGACGTACTTGGAGAGAGCGTGGGGAACCGGCCTTTTTTCTGCTGGGGAAGCCACAAGTAGGCAGTACCCAGCCAGCATGCATGGTGCCTTCTTGAGTGGCTTGAAAGAAGCTTCACACATTTCTCATGCTGCCAGGGATTGGGAAACCACTCCAAGAAAGTTTGTGCAGAGAAATATCGGGGCAAGCAGCGATTTGCTGGTGGATCTGTTCCTGAAGCCTGATTTAGCATTTGGGAATTTCATGGTCATTTTCGATCCTCTAAATGATGACCCAAAGTCAATGGCCATACTGAGAGTTAACTTTGACAATAATAAAATCAGTTTGCCTGGCAATTTAAATAGCTTCCATGAGCACTCTACTAATGGACCGTCGCCACTTTACACGGTACTAACACGTGAACAGGCTCAGGATCTACAATTAATGAGTGGAGGGGATGACAGCAGATTATCGTACTTGACTAAGACACTCTGTTTGAAGTTAATGGGGCTTAGTGCAGCGGTAAATTTTGCTAGCTACTTGATTAGTAACATTGCCGGTGCCCGGAGAATTATGGGCAAGGGTCGTCTTTCCTGTGGATATAAGAACAATGTACATACTTAGCTAGCCCTTGGTAGGTACCCTGCCAATTTTTTTCCTTACATAGAGATTTGGCAAGGATTTTATTTATCGATTTTAGGAGACACCAAAATTTGTTTGCAGTCTCAAGAACACTGATTAGGTCTGCTAATCGATTTTTTGTGTCTGATTTCGAAGATGTAATCACCGAAAAACGTGCCTGTGAGGTGTTGTGGAGTAGCTCAGACGATGTATTACTCGAATTTGCGGAGGAGAAATTTTGCTGGACTCTCGGGGCACCTGTTCATCCTGGTCGGGCTTCACAGTAGGTGCTTTTGTGCTTTTCTCTAGCCATTTTTGTCTCTGCAAAATGCAGTTGTGTGTACACTTTTGTATTTTGTTTGTAAAAGTGTTGATGGCTGATGCTTAAGAGACGGTTGATTTCTCACAATTTTTATGATTTGGTGAGAGAAATCTCCATTACAGAAGGCTCTTTCTTCATGACTTGTTAATGTCCATTGAATGTCTCTCTGTTTCTACTGAATTGCATACTTGCTAAGTGATGACTCTGTTAAAGGAGACTAGACTTCCATTGAAATGGCAGCGGCGTTTGTTTGTGAGAGGGTATGCCTTAGATATCTTAATATCTATTGTAGTGCATTCCAATGCTCTTTGCCTGGTTTTGCAAATATCAACTCACAACTCCCACTATCATGCAATGTTTGGTCCTATGCTCATCATGATATACATCAAACTTTCCAATGTGGATGCATATTTGACTACCACCATCTCATCTTTGAGTATTCTAACACATATCCTCGAAAAGTTTGAAGTGGCTTGTTAGAGGAGTCGTAATCGGTTTTGCCTTATCCATGTTGAAATTTTTTAACACCTTATTCACATAGTCTTTCAATGACGACCATAATTTCTTCTTCTTGTCCTTGATATTCATGCTTGAGATCCATCTTCCCGTCATGTTAGAATAGCAACAACCCGTATCTCTTAAGTAACCAACAAGTCAAGACCCAACAACCATCTTGTCCTTGATATTCATGCTTGAGATCCATCTTCTTGTCATGTTAGAGTAGCAACAACTCGTATCTCTTAGGTAACTAACAAGTCAAGACCCAACAACCATACAGGAGAGAGTTTCTCTTACATTTATAAACCGACTGCCAGCATCTGAAATAACCTCAACAGAATATAATCAAACCAAAGTAATTTGAGTCGAGATGATACATTATATTTTGGTGTCAATTCAAAGTACTTGACCTGCCAATTGGCGGGTCTGTAAGGTTGTGCATGGTAACTACTCTGTTTCTCATTTTTCTATTTTTCTATTTTCTGGAATAAGTTTGGAATAGAAATTCATTTAGTAATGTAATTTCATTTTTTTTTGGAATGGTTTTTTACTCAAGAAATAGGTTTAGAATATAAATCAGAAGTAAAAGTCTTTTACTTTTCTATTTTTGGCATAAAAATGAGAAATAAAAATTTTTTTCATCACTCACTCTCACCACTAGTCAACTGTCCACCTATTGCCCACTACTCCCACCGCCCACCATCTACCGACCGCCGCCACCAACTGTCCGTCACCTATTGCTGTCAGCTACCTCAGGCCGCTTAGGAGGGTGAAATTTTGTGTCATTATCAAACAAATTTATATTTCGAAAACGGAAATTTTGTGTCGTTATTAAACGTGTATTTTTCCTCAAAAATTCATACAATTAATAGGATTAGGTAAATAAATTTTTGGCTATAAATTGATTTCTAGAATAGAATGGTTATTATTTGCGCCCAATGACAATTATAAAAATAAAAAAAAAATCCCACGTATCTCTTCATTCTAAATTGACTGACATTGTATTTTTTTTTTTTTTTAATCGTAGTTAGTTTTTCTCCCCATACCATGACCAATGTACACAAATAGGTGTCACGACCACTTTTTTTCCATCCGAGGGAAAAGGAAGAAAGTTTAGAGGTATTTGCCTAAAGAGGTGGACCAATGGCCCTAAATTAGGCGCGGGCTCTCCCAAGCCCATACCCCGCACGACGTTGGATTTTTTTTTTTTTTAGTTCTTAACAACCTAAATATTTCTAAGAGTCGCCACTAGCCTATTGGGGTCGGCTAGAAACCAATCGAGACACGGGAGTGTTGTCTCGATTCCTACGCAACCAAAGATTTCTAGGAACGGGGACTTGTTTACGCTAATGTTTCTATTAGCGCCCTTGCGGTACCACTAACTTGAAAGGTTGTTCATCTAAATGGCCACACAATTACCAATTATAATTCTTATAAAAACCGCTAAGCGTCCATGCAAATGTTTTTGTAGGTTTGTTTTCCTTAATGTCTAGACTAATCCTAACATAATTTAGAAGAGAAATTTACACTCAAATTAATGAAAAGCGGTGCGCAAGTAAATATCCAAGAAATTGAAATGACTTGAAAGTAATGCGGAAAAGAAAGACCCGATACAAGTCGGGCAAATAATATTACATGGCCTTGTTATCACGCCCGGGACAAGACCCCCATGAGCAAAATAGGAATTTGAATATGCATGAAATTACTCTATATAATTTTAATCTACACAAAAATGAATTATTTACAAAAATGGTTATAAAATACCAAAATAGCATTAAATTAAGAAAATGACCTTTTGAAATTAGGAAAGTTTCATAGATGTCATTTCTATCACAATTTGGTATCATCCATCATTTTTATAATTTTTATTTAAAAATAATTCCCTAAGCCGATATATGCTGATTTATACTAATATGGAACTACCCAGTACATGAATGTGACAAGAATCGAACTCAAATCGACCGTTTCAAGATCGAAACTTGGTTTGCGCATTTTGTCGAACATTTGGCGTGCATCAAATCACCCCAAACCAGCTTCCTCGGGCCATGTTTGCGGCCTTCAATCTCAACCCATAAGCAATCTCACGTGGAAATAAAGTATCAAGATTATACTACCACATGCAAAGAACAAGATCAGATGGAAATCATAGCTTAAAACACACTAGAACCAAGCTAAAATCGTCCTCAAATACACAGGTTTGAGCTGATTTTGCAAATCTGAGTTTGAATCCAAGTCAAGCAAACAGGTTACATGCCCATATTCAAGCCCCGACACTCATCACCTACGAGATCTAAGGGAAATGGTACTTAATCCGTGTAAAATTAGGTAACATGGTCTTTCAAATGTAATAAAAATCATAGAGAATGACCTACCGAACAACATCAAAACGACCTCTCCAAGAAGCACACATGCAAAACTCTTCGAAGAGATTTCAATACTAGAGAAAAATTCCAACCTCAAAATCAGTTTTTTGGACCAGTTTTCCTCTTGATTTTTCACCATTAAAACATGTTTAAGCTCAAACAAAAATACATCTAAGATACTTACCTTGCTTCCTAGTTTCTTTTTCAAGTGGTTCTCGGCCGAGAAAACCGATAAATTATCCTCGGGGGCCCGTGGAAGTTGGCTTCTTCAACTGGAAATGAGATCTGCAAAAAAAAGAACTGACAACGAAGATTTTCGTTGACCTCTAAAATTAGACTTCAAGACGTGTTTTGTTGGAAAAATTGAGACCACACCAAACTATATATATTCTAGTTTGGGATAAAAGTCAATATTTTCCTCATTTGTCTCTCAACTTTCTCAAAAACACTGGCTTTCCTCACTTGTGACCAACCAGTCTCAACACTTAGAAAAAAATTTCGTACTTTCTTGGCCCGCCAGGAGGGCACTGTTTCGGGGGGCTTTAGGAGGCCTTCCCGATCTCCATTTGGAACGTGTGACCTATGGTTGGAAAGATATTTGAGTGAAGTTTCACTCTCTAGTTGAAGGTTTTGGCTAATTTTGGCCGCAGGTGTGTGAAAATCTCACTTTTCTCTCTCCAGGTCGGTCTGGAATTTCTGGGTTTTTTTGCTTTCTAGAGTTGCTTCTGAAGGTGTCTTCGGGGAACGATTCCGAGCTCTCTCCTCTCTTTCTCGTCTCCTCTCTCTCGTCCCTCGAAAGACCTCCCTTCCCTGATCTTATCCCCTCAATTAGAGGATTTTTTTGTCTGTATTTTATCCACCTACCAAGCCTGTCAACAGGGCTACTTCACCCACTCTCTGACTTGGTCAATTTTTCCACTTCTGCAGCTGTTGAGTGTCCGGATTTGGTGCAATTTTTCCGTGCCTTCAGTAGCTTATCTCTGACCAATGTTTGTCCACTTGCAGTACCAAAGATGGTCTTCCATCACGTGCAGATATCGGGCCGGTTGAGCATCTGAGGAGGATATGGTGGGGCCACCAAGTTGCTTACTCAGCAACTCCAAATTAAGACCTAATTGTGGGCTGGGTTTTGGTAACTAGTTTGAGTGCTTTAATCCATCAATTTGGCTGCGGTTTTTGATCAATTAGCAAGTACATGTATAGTAGTTTAAGATCTCAACCAGATTTTGCAATTGTGCCCACCCAATTTTGTAAAAAAGTCCCTCAAACTTAGCCATTTTCTTATCCGAAAATACCCAATTCAAGGCAAATTTGGTCTTTTTGGCTCGATTCGATTGATTCGAGTTGGCACAAATTCAATTTCAACTTAATTGGTGACCAAGATGATGATTTACGGGCTCGGGCGCAAATTTTGCAAAATTTGCGAATTGGTCCCTCAACTTTTGGAAATTGCATTTTGGCCCCAACTTGCCATTTTAATTCCAATCTGACCTCCTGGGCTTGGCTAGTCACATTTAGATCATTGGCTCCAACTTTTTTTCCTTTTTTTCTTTTAATCTTTTTTTTAAAAAATTTTATCTTTTTTTAAATTTTTTTTAATTAATTTTTTTTTATAGGAAAAACATCTTCCATTTTAAAAAACTATACTAAACACCTAGATAATCTATATGCAATAATTTGGGCAAAAAATTAGGTGTCAATAATAGGAAGGTGGGGTTTGTGAACCAATAATCAAAACGTGTCTTACGGCTAGGGGTGAGAGCGGTTCCCGAGTAGAACCGGGAACCGGGAACTGGAGAACCGCATCGGAGGGTCCGTTTCAGTTCCCGGTTCTAAAGGGACCAATTCCGGTTCCTAGTTCCCTTTTTCTGGGAACCGGAACCAGTTAGGGCTCCAAAGAAAAATCCCCAAATCAGTTCACCCCTCGTTCACGACACTTTCAGTCTTTCACAGTTCTCTCTTCTCTGAGTTTCTCTCGTTCTCTGCCTCTGCTCGGCGCCACCGCCGCTCACCTTCGACACCACCATCGGACGTTGCTCGCCCTTGACGCCGCAGTTGGATGCCGCTGGACGCCAGTTTCCCCGCGTCGCCTCGCCCTTTCACCCCTCGCTCGCCTCGCCGCTTAGCCGCTGCCGAACGCGGGTCGTCTCGCTGCTGAACACCAGTCAGCCCACGCTCACCCCGCCCTTGCCTCCCTCGACGCCGTCACCCCTTGCTCGCCTCGCCATTCAGCCGCTCGCCGTCAACGCTGCCGGTGGACGCTACTCGTCCCCTCGGTGGAGGCCGCTCGCCCAGCCGCCCCCAACAGGTATCGTTTTAGTCTGACTGAGACTCTTTTCTTGGATCTGACCTCATCGCAGTAGCAGAATTCCCATTAAGTAAACAGAACTGCACAAAAAGGTTATCATTGTGCCTAACTGCTCAAAGAATGCAAGAATATAAGTTCAACTGGATTTTCTTTTTGAAATGTGTTAATCTCCTCCTCGTCTTTGATTTTGCATCTATCAATGATTTGCATGCGCTTCCGTGTCTCTGGATGGGTTGCTTGTAGGGGATCATGGATCTTTGGCACGTATTTTGTTCATATAATTTCACCACGTATTACCTCTCCCCCTTTTCCACTTCGCTGAGCATGAGATGGGGAACCAGTCATTTATTGTTCATATTTGCAGATTCGGTTTAATGGACTTCTGTTTCACTCTTATTTGCTCTATTTTGACGGCTGTATCCACATATCACGCAGTATGGCAAAGTTGATTCTACAACAAACACATTGAAGTTTCCCATGTCTAGACCATGTCATGCAGGAGGACAGTGCTATCTTAGTTTGGCATTATTTAGAGTCCAGGGTTCTGGACCTGGTAATATGCAAGCAATTCAAGTGGAACCAGTATGTCATGTTTTCTGTTTTTATTATTTTGTAGAAACATGTATGTCATGTTTGCTGCACAAAACTCACAGCATGTGATGTTTTTGTTATCTGCTGTGAAATGTGTACATTACCTTAGGGTGTGTTTGTTTCACGAAAAACGAAATGTTTTTGGAAAATGTTTTCTGGGAAATCATTTTCTAGGAAAGTAGTTAGTTTTCCTTTTTTCTTTTTTTTTTTGGTGATACATGACTGAAAGTATTTTCTGATGTTTGAATCGCATTTGAAAAATGATTGAATGACATTTGATCTAACAATTGACAATAGTGTGTCTCTTACTTCCAAATTAATTTGTTGAGTCCATATTATTTTATAATGGATTTTTCTCGATCAGTTTAGTAAATCTAGAATTTGAATATGCAAAATGAAAATGAAACCTGATTCATACACGTATTTTTTTTCCTGAAAATGGACATGATTTCTGATTACAAGAGCAAGTCAAAACGATCTCATTAATCGGTTCAATACATTTGGCTCTTTTTAGATGGATGCGCCTCCCATGCGTAATAGTTTAATTAATTTGACAAAGATTAATGAAAGATAAATTCGTTATAAATGTACTAGTTTAGAAGTTCTTTGTGATAAAAAATTTAATTTAAATATTTAATTTATAATAATTACATCGATTTGAGATCTTTTATACATACCATCATATTAATTTGTATTTTTTCGTGATATTAAGTATGAAGTAAAGGAAGCGAAAAGAAAAAAAGAAAGGGAGAAATGAGGAAATCATCACCATCGGTCCTTTTCTCATTTCCTGAAAAAAGCTCTCTCCCTTCGCATTGGACAAAACACTCTCTCTCTCTCTCTCTCTCTTCCAGTGACAATCGCCCAATCCGTATTGCCCCCATCGACCCATCGATCTGGAGCTCCGATCTCGTCGGGACTAGGGTTTCCGCCGGCCGGATCGCAGCGGCCCGATGGGCTCGGACGGAGGAGATCCCAGCGGCGCTCGGGCGCCTGCCGGGGAGGGGGAGGGGGAGGGTGGTGCGGCCGGGGCGGCGGTCGCGATCAACCTCTGGTGCTCCGACGGCTCCAAAATACCTCGTAATGTGGTTGTCCCAGTAATTCTCCTGGAAGAGCAGAAACGAAGAAAATGAAGAACACCATAGTTTACTGCCAAATTGACTTATGAAACACACTACAATTGCATGTCCCGTCATCAATTTCAACAGTAAGAAGATTCTGCAACGTGAGGTTAAGTCTAGACATCATGTATTTCCCAGCCTTTTGACGATCCGAAAAAGGTATCTAGCTCTGGGATTTAGGTCTATGATCAAGAACACATACCCACAATGTCCCCAACAGTCCTCCCATTGGTGTACCTCCCTGTCGGCATCCCTCCCGATGCTGTGAAATCGATCCCATTCGGACGTATATTCGCCCGAGAGAGAGTTGGCAGGTAATTGTTGTTCCCCGCGTCGACTAACGAGTCGCCAAAAATGAACGAAGCTCCGAGCCCTAGAGAATCGCTGTCGGCTTTTCCCAGGAAGCAAATGACATTCGCCAGCAAAAGAGCCAAGATCAGAGTACAAGGTTGAAGCCGCGCCATTGCCATTGCCAGTTCCTTTGCTGATCTTGGCTTTTGGTTTTAGCTAGGATGTCCTAGAACACCATGTTCGTTCGACGCTGGTGTGCTAGTTATAAGCAACCTTCCTGTCCACCCATTAGAGAAGAAAAAGAGGGACGGGCGATTGGCGAAACTTGTGAGCTTGAGCTTAGCCTTTAATGGAGTTGCGAATCTGGTTTGACGTTTCTTCTGCAGAGGGCAGGAAGGGTTCGGATTCGGCAAGGTTTCATTGGTGGTCGTGGTGGTTCATCGACACATGGAACGTACCATGAAACGGTTGTGAAAAGTTTTGAAGAGGTTGTCTTTGCTTTTGTCTCAAGAAAGGTCCCACACCCACTTTGGAGTCGATTGAAATGGAAGTTGGGAATTCGGATGTCGCATGTGAAGATGGGATTTCATTGAAAATGGCAGAAATTTTCGAAATTGTGCACATTTCATCACAAGATCCCCCCAGAAAACAAAGAATATTACCTTAACTAGTACTTGGCGGAGACTTTTGTCACTGTGGTTGTGGCACAAATAGAGAGAAAGAGAGAGAGAGAGAGAGAGAGATTGTGGGAGTACTTGTTTAGGTGAGTGTTTGGTCACGAGGGTGGAAAATGGTTCATAGCAAGTTTAATGCTTTTGCAAAAATTGATCCTCAGGGTAGCTAAACTTAGGTCCTCCATTTATCTACCTAGTTATGTTTAACAAAAGCAAGAGTGGACTTAAATCCACGAGCCCCATCTGCTACACTCGGATCATATAGGCCAAATTCATGTGGGTCCGTTAGATTGTGTGAATCCATATGAGATCCACAAATCCTGCACACAAAGCCAATTGAAGCAGGTGCATACACCACTGTCTTCCCATTTTGAGGACTAGGTTGGGTTCTCATCATCCGTTTATTTTTATTAAAGATTCATAAGAAGCCTACATAACCATTTTAGCAGGGTTTTTCATTTTTCTTCACCTATTTTTTTCGAACAAATTAAGGGTTAGGATGTTGTCAAACATGTGGGTTGATTTAAACTCCACATATAATACATCCGTCATCAAATTATAATACATGTGTCAATCTAGTTCGAAATTTTTTAATTTTGCAAATATAGTCTTGAACTATTGTGCAAAATTTCAATGTACTTCTTTTGACCAATTACCATTAGAAATCGATGATTTGTAATTTTGTCTACATCAACGTGTCACGTCTTATGCCCGTGATGATTGAATGCTATGTTAACGATATCTAACAACAATTGACCAGAAGGGTACATTTGAATTTCGCCCAATAATTTAGGTTTATATTGACAAAATTGAAAATTTTAGAATTGAATTGAAATTCCTAAGGCTATCGTAGATTTTGGACTGATTGGGTTATTGCCCCGATGAGATTGAGATCCCAGAGGATTATATTGGTTACAAGCCACGCATCAGATAATGCTTTTGGGCCTGCCGGAGACTACGTTTGATTGCGGAACTTTTTGAGATCGACGAGTCCAGAGAAACATCTCTTGATGGGCCTCGCGGAGGGTTGTTTTAGGTGGCCAAGCTGTCTATGGGCTTGATTGGCATCTCAAGTCCAATAAGGCCATGGAAGAGCTCTGGCCCATGTGGGTAATAGGCTTGAAGAGGTAAACCATGTTGCATTTGTAACCTTACAAATTCACATTTCTTCATAAGTGATTATTTACTTTGGCAAATTTTATTTTAATTATCTACAAAGAGAAGGACATAAGTCGATGAAGTGGAAGTATTATGTGCTTGTTTGTCTTGAGTCGATAAATGAAGTTGCATGACCTAGAGATTATCAAATATATTGCATAACATTAATAGTTGAAAAATAAAAAGTTTTCGCAATTAATGTGATAATAGATAATATAAAATCTTTAATAGGGTTTGGCCCAAGAATTACAAGGAAAGGTGAAAAAGATTTGAAGGAGTTCAAGACTATTTATTTTTTCTCAATAAATATTTCAAGTCTTAAGAGGAATGTAATCTCCAAATACTGCAAATTTCTCTCACCAACTCTCATTCTCCATGGACCGTCGCGATGTGGCCTCGCCCTAGTCACGGGGAATCCTGCCATCCATGGCCTTGCCAATCGCCATCGCCATCGCCCATCACTATTGGGGTCGCCGTGAATTCACTCAACTACTCCGAAGTAACTAAACAAAATGGTATGGCCAAAAGATAAAAGAAAAAAAAATTTAACAGAGGGTGTACTTGATACCGAAAATTGAGGATATAAACTAAGGATTTTATCAAAAAGTGGAGGTCCTCCGGTGCAATTGCACCTAACTTGAGAACTCAATTCAATTTTTTTTCTTTTTGCCCCAGAAAAATGGAACTTGCTTGGGAAAATCCCCAGGTGGTAGGCATGTGAAATTCAAAAGCAACCCAAAAAGGGAAGAGCAACGGGAAATAAAGAAAGAAAAATACAGCAAGCCTGTCCATTTCCACCATTAGAGCACTAGCCAAAACAAGCTCTCTCCCTCTCTCTCTCTCTCTCTCTCTCTCTTTACCCATTTTCAAAACTCGACCGTTGGCTCTCTGCGGAAAAACCCAAGAAGAGGCCAGGAACAATGCCGACGATGAGGAAGCGGGCGAGTACCCAGGAACCCATCTCGACCCCGACCTCGCTCGCCGGCGACGACCAGGCCGAGTCCAGGAAGATGTCCCTCTACGAGCAGTCCAGGGAGGAGCGGATCAAGGCGAGCCTCGAGCGGATGCAGAAGCTCGGCATCTTCGACCTCTCCCAGAAGCTCTGGTCCTCCTCCGCGCCCCCCAAGCGGACCCCGAACCGCAAACCGTCCGAGAAGTGCGCCCCGGCCCCGCCGTCCGGCCCCGTCCGGCGGTCTTCCAGGTGGGTCGTTTGCGATGGCGCCGGTCCTTGCGGGGAAGCGTTTTGGGTTTTGGGTTTTGGGTTGTGCCTGATGGTTTGTTTGGGTTTGCTGAGGGAAAATGCGGGAGCGTGATGGGGGTTGTGTGGTTTAATCAGAGATGCTGGTGCGTTTTGTTTGGTAAAAATGTCTCCTTTACGGTCTCAAAGTTTTGGTTTTTGCTCTGGTTTGGAGATGTTCTTTTTTGCTGACCAACGGGACTGTTTCCTCCTTCGTTTTGGCTTTCACGTGTGGGGGTGTGTGTGTTTTGTGTTAGATGTATCGTTTGGTTACCGATAAAATAGAGCTATAGGATGGAGAATGTTTTGCTTAGAAGTTAAGAACAAGGTCTTGGCTCGGATGCATGCCAAATGTATCTTGTGAAACTGGTTCCATGAAAATGCTTCACTAACCGGTGTCTTTCCTGCTATTCTGATTCTAGATGAAAAAAATGACAGACGAGAAATTGCGAGTACTTTTCACCTAACCTGGTTTGACAATATGATGACTTTGACTGTAGCCTTGCAGAGATAATTCTCGTTTTTTCCTTTTTCTTTAGAGTTATTCTAGTAATGTATCTTTATTCATTCTAGGGAACCAAATCAAAGTATTTCAATGCTGGTATAAGTTCACACATTGTTGATTTTCTAACTTTTTGTTAGCGTACTCTTGTGTCTGTAATGTTGTGGAGCTAGGTTGCTGAGCGTCACATATCGTTGGTTTTCTAATCTTTGCTTGCGTACTGTTGTGTCCATAATATTGTGGAGCGAGCTAGGTTGCAAAGGCTGGATTTTGAAGGACGACCAGACCTTGGCCAGCTACGGTAAGTTGAATTTCCATCCGCTCAGTGCTTCGCGTCAGGTCGTTGTCATCAATTTCGCGAGGCTTCTGTTGGACTGGCGGTGATTGTTAGGCGCGTTTGGCTGTCTGGGTAGCTCTTTGCGGTTGGGTTCTGATGGTTACGCCTGATGGTTACGCCATGCCCAGTTACTGAATGTGGAGGTTTGGGTTCTGCGTGTTAATGATGCGCGATGTTCTCATTCTAAATGTACTAGCGAAGAAGATGAGCGTCGATGAAGAAGAAGATTTGGATCTTCAATGGCAAAGAAGATGAGCGTCGGTGAAGAAGAGCCAAAGAAGAAGGGCGAGCGAAAAAGCGAAGGGAGAGTGAACATCGTACCTCAGAAAAATCGAAAGAACCTGGAATCGTGTTGAGCGTCGTTGAAGAAGAGCCAGACCTTCAATGATGAAGAAGAAGATCTGGACCTTCAATGGCGAAGAAGATGCAGGTCGTTGAAGAGCCAAAGAAGAAAGATGAGCGAAAGAGTGAAGGGAGACAGCAGCGTACGGAGAGAAAAAGTGAAAGGTCAGAGAGAAAAAGATGAAAAGGGAAAGTGTTTTCACCTTCTAAAGCGGAGGAATTGGTTTTCTTAAAATAATACATAATATTTGTGTTGACTGGAAAGTATTTTCCGTTGACCAAATCTTTTTTAGAGAACCAAACGGTCGAAAATCCGGAAAACACTTTCTGGTAAAATACTTTCAGTGAAACAAACACACCCTTAATTTTCATCAGCCACGAGATGCTTACTATTACACAATATTCATCCTTGTCTGCTGATTCTTGTCTTAGAACAGCTCTTAAATTATTTCTTCACTTAGTAGATCAACTATTTTTTGTCCCTTAGTACATATAGTCTACGTGTAGTGGGTCCATATTCATCCTTGTCGGCTTATTTTTGTCTTAGAACAGCTTTTAAATTATTTATTCACTTAGTAGATCAACTTATTTTGTCCCATAGTACATATTGTCTATGTTTAGTGGTCCTCTCTTAAAGGGTGCATTATTTATTAGAACAAATTTCTGGTTCTCTCAACGGCAATGGTATATGTTATCAGCAACGTGAACACAACCACAGACTACATCTCTCTGAAATCTGAACATGTCTTCAGCATGGGGAGGAAGTTAAATTTTTTCCAATTATTAGTTAGGCATATTTTCAAATATGTAAATGTCAGGTATGACTTGCCTAGCCATTATTACTATAGCCGTGACGAGTATTTACTAGAAGTCCCTATTGCATCTTGCATGAAGACAAATATAGTGCGAGAACTTTTCTATGATGATTGATGAGCTCATACATTGCCTACACTAGATATCTGAATAGTTTCATGTTTACCTCAGCAGTCTTTCATAAGCTAAACTGAGATAGATTTTTCACTAGTGTACCCTCATGTCAAACATAAATCTTTTAGGCAAGATATGTCAAGCATAAGTTGCCAAAGCTCTTTGCTTCTTTTTGCACAAACATATGTAGTTCACAGAAGGTCCTCTCTCTCATGTTTATGAATCTGGAATGTCTTAGAGTGATAATTCCTGAGGCCCTTGAGACCCTCGAGGCAGTGTTTTGAGCAGAGAGGACAATTCTCCCAGCAAACTGTGCTACTCTACTGACAAGTTACTGTCAGATTTCACCTATCTAGATCCTTCAAGATAATTCTGTGTTTCTTAATTGATTGGAATTTTCACAAGACATTAAATGGATTAGTTTACACCTGTCAATGGTTTTGCTCCCTTGCAAGTCCTTTGTCCAATTCGATGTTGCATATGATACTCTTAATTGTTATATATGCAGCATCGATGTCTTTCTCAATCTCTTCATATGGAGGAAATGGTTTTTCTTTAATGCAAATGTGGATACGATGATTTACTTGTTAACAGGATTTGGTCTCAGCAATGTTTGTATTTGGTGTTTACTTATTTGAACGAGCAATTTACAGATTTCCATAGGCATTGGATAAAGCTAGTCATGCTTCAGAAATTCCTCTCCATACCTCCTATGCCATGTTTCTCTGATAACTATTAAATTATTCTGCAGGAGGTCCATGCACCTATTCTCAGTCTTTGGGGAGTTAAATTTCTGGTTGTCTCAGTTTTCATTGCTTTTGCAGTAGCTAGTATTGTGAGTAGCTCTGTTCTATCGTACAACTCTGTTTCGTACTTCTGGATTTTTGCCTTTGCATATGCAATGTTGTCTTACCTGTATAGCATCTAACTTTTTTCCTCCTCCACAGGCTTTGTGTACCAGGATTGAACCTGGTTTGGAACAGAAGATTGTTCTTCCCCAAGATTCATACCTTCAGGTTTGACTTGTCAAAAAACATTTACGCAGAGAACTTATAATAATATGGCGTCTGGTACCTCAATCTTTTTTTATGCCCCACAGGGATACTTCAATAATGTCTCGGAGTATTTAAGGATTGGTGCACCTCTATATTTTGTTGTAAAGAACTACAATTACAGGTATCTTGACAAGCACAGACAATTTGTGCACAAGGCATTACGAATAACTAGCTTTGCAAATTCTTAATATGTGGGTCGATTGATGTTACTTCCCTAAAATTGATGGATATTATACTTAATAAAAACCTTAGTTCTCAGCTTTTCTGGACTAGAATATCATCATTTACTTTATGTGTGCACCAATACTTATGTAAGGCTGTTCTTGAATGCGCATTTTGCATGTTAACATACTTCTAACAAATTTTGGATGTTTCTTGTCGGAGATCAATCCTTTTTTTATTTTTCTCAACTTCTCAGCTCAGAGTCAAGACAAACAAATCAGTTGTGCTCCATCAGCCAATGTGATTCTAACTCTCTTTTAAATGAGGTATGAAGAATTTAGAGAAAAGAATTGTGATAATTCTCAATATATCTGTACCAGGATTACAAAGCTATTTATAGGACTTCTACAAGTACTAACTAGGAAAAAACAGATCTGTAAAATACAGTTATAATCCCACAAATCAAGGGATACTAATAAATCATTTCCTAACTAATTATTTACAGCTATTTCCTAATAATTAGGACCCAAAAATCAGGATTGAATATTCCTAATAATAAGATCCTAAAAATCAGGATAATTCAACACTCCCCCTCAAGCTGAGGACTAGATGTCTTCCATTCCCAGCTTGGAGATTATTTCATGAAAGATCCCACCATTAAGTCCTTTGGTTAGCACATCAGCTAGTTGATCTCCGGAAGGTATGTAGGACATGCAAATCAACCCCTCTTCTATCTTTTCTTTGATGAAATGCCTGTCAATTTCAATATGCTTCGTCCTATCATGCTGTACAGGATTATGAGCAATATTAATTGCTGATTTATTGTCACAATACAGCTTCATAGGACCCTCCCACTTGATTTCCAAGTCTTCTAAGATGATTTTAAGCCATAATAGCTCACATATTCCTTAGGCCATTGCTCGAAATTCTGATTCAGCACTTGATCTTGCAACTACATTCTGTTTTTTACTCCGCCAAGTCACTAAATTTCCACCAAGAAATGTGCAATAACCAGATGTTGACCTTCTATCCACCATGGATCCTGCATAGTCAGCATCGGTATAAGCTTGCAGCATCAGTTTTTGATTTCTTCTGAATAGGACTCCTTTTCCGGGACTTCCTTTTAAATAATGTAGCACTCAATTGACGGCTTGTAAGTATGATTCTCTTGGGTCATGCATAAATTGACTAATCACACTTACTGAATAGGCAATATCAGGTCTAGTATGAGCCAAATAGATGAGTTTCCCAACCAATTTTTGATACATTTCTCGATCTACAGCAGGTTCTTCCTTTGCATCTCCAAGCTTTTTATTAGGCTCAATAGGTGTGGCTACTGGTTTACAACCAAGTTTTCCAGTTTCCTTCAAGAGATCAGTCACATACTTCTATTGTGAGATAAAAATTCCCTGTCTAGAGTGAGAAACTTCAATGCCAAGAAAGTATTTGAGTCTTCCTAGCTCTTTTATTTCAAACTCTTTAATCAAACACTGCTTTAGCTGCTGTTTTTCCTCATCATCGTCACCCGTGACAATAATATCATCGACGTACACTAGAAGTGCTGTCACTCTCCCTCTTGCCGAATGCTTAATGAAGAGGGTATGATCACCTTGGCTTTGTTTGTAGCCTGAAGCTTTCATAACCCTGGAAAATCTCCCAAACCAGGCTCTAGGTGATTGCTTGAGCCCATATAGTGCTTTCCGTAATCTACATGCTTTGTTTGTTGTTTTTTCTCCTTCAAATCCCGGTGGAATACTCATGTAGATCTCCTCTTCTAGGTCTCCATGTAAGAATGCATTCTTTACATCATATTGCTGAAGTTGCCAATTAAAATGAGCCGCCAAAGAAAGTAGAATTCTCACAGTGTTCATCTTTGCCACCGGAGCGAATGTCTCCTGATAATTTACTCCATAAGTCTGAGTATAACCCTTTGCCACCAATCGTGCTTTATATCTCTCAAGAGAACCATCAGCTTTGTATTTCAAGGTAAAAACCCATTTGCAGCCCACTAGATTCTTTCCTTTAGGTTTTTCGACAATCTCCCAAGTCTGGTTTTTTTCTAGTGCATCCATTTCTTCTCTCATTGCATTCCTCCATTCTTCTTTAGACAATGCCTCGAGATAAAGTATTTGGAATAGAAAAGGTGTTTAGACTCACAATGAAATTTTTATGAGATGGTGATAGGCGGTCAAGTGACACATAGTGAGATAGTGGATATAAGGGTCGCTTTGTGCATTCTCTAGTACCTTTTCTAATAGCAATGGGAAGATGTGAGTCATTTTCAGGCATATCAATTGACTGTTTATGCAAAAGAGAATCAGAACTTACCGGAAATTCATTTGCAAAACTCGGATGGGAATCTTGAACTTGTGTTTGGTCTGGAATAGCTGTCTTTCTTGAGTATACCTGAGGAAATCTCATAGAGTCATAAATACAGGGAGATATGGGAGTGGACTCTTGTTCCGGGATAGGTTCAATTGTAGAGGGTGAGTCCGGGATTGAAGTAGCACGGACTGATTCATCAGAAACGGACTCGTGAGGAGCCCGTTGATCAGAATTGGAGGCCGATTGGTCAGGAGTTGATTGATTAGGGATTAGTTGATCAGAAGTGGGAGCTCGGGTTGGAAGATTATTAGGAGGTAAGTCAAGATTAATGACCTCAAAGTCTTGATCTTCAACTAATGACTTCTCCCCCTGAAGATAAGATTGTGGAAAGTAAGGTTTGTTTTCTACAAATGTAACATCAACTGATATATAGGTCTTTCGAGAATGAGGATGATAACATTTATAGAGGTGCAACCGAAGACTCTAGGTATGAGATTATTTGTTGTCTTGAAATGGGGATAAAAGCTAGAAAGAACTGCCATAGGAGTTTTGAAATCTATTACTCTTGATGGCAATCTATTAATCATGTATGTAGATGTAAGGACAGCTTCCCCCCAATAAGACTTAGGAACGTTTCCATGAAACAACAATGCTCGAGTAGTGTTGAGCAAATGACCATTTTTCCTTTCAGCCACCCCATTTTGCTGTGGTGTGTTTACACAAGATGACTCATGGATTATCCCTTCCTTTTGGAAATAGGTTGACAAAATCTGATTAAAGTAGTCTCTAGCATTATTTGATCGAAAGTTCTTAATTTTAACTCCAAACTGATTTTGAACAATAGAATTAAAATTAGGAACAATACTACTTACATCAGATTTGTGTTTGAGTAAGAATATCCATGTGACCCTAGTGCAATCATCGATTAGAGAAACAAACCATCGAGTCCCTGAGATATTTGGAATTGTGGAAGGTCCCCAAATGTCACTGTGGATCAAATCAAAAGGATGAGAACTTCTTTTGTTGTTTATAGGAAAAGATACACGGGTGTGCTTAGCAAATTCACAAGTATCACATTGGAATTGACTCATATCTAATCCTTTAAACAAAGAAGGAAACATGATACTTAAGACACGAAAAGATGGATGACCAAAACGAAAATGGTAAAGCCAAATGACATCCTTATTTGAAGAACTAAGAAATGACAAGGGTGAATTGTTCATGACTTTTTTTGAAATCCTCGGTGTCTCAAGATAGTACAACCCATTCTTTTCCTTAGCAAGTCCAATCTTCCTCTCCGAATCCTGTTCCTGAAAAACACAGTAGGTAGGGTAAAAAATTGCATAACATTTGAGGTCATTGGTGAGCCTTTGTATGGAGACTAGGTTGGCTGATAGTTTTGGCACATGGTGGACATCTTTTAGAGTGAGAACAGGCGTAATATAGATATCACCAACTCCTGCAACAGTGGCCAAAGAACCATTTGCCACCCCTATTTTTCTATTGCTTGGACAAGGGGTGTAGGTACTAAAAAAATGTGAAGTGTGAGTCATGTGATCAGTGGCACCTGAGTCTATTATCCAAGCTTCACTTTAAAGTTTTCCTGAGGCATTTAAACTAAAAGAGAATGGAGACTTACCTGAGAGTGCTAAGGAACATGCACCGGAGGGTTTATCAAGAGACCCTAAAAGCCCTTTAATTCTTTCTATTTCCTCACTACTGAAGGATTCTTTCACCTGTCCTTCACTGTGACTGATTTGCTAGCTGGTCTGTTCAATTAGATGAGCTTGGGGCCTTGGCTGTCCTCCTTTGTTTCCCCACTCTCGGCTTGAGGTTGCTGGTTTGCCATTCAGTTTCCAGCAACGTTCCTTTGTATGCCTTGGCTTCTTACAGTAGGTACACCACAAACTGTCTCGATTATCCTTCCATGTAGACCTCAAAGCATCCACCTTCCCTCTTTCTTGTATTGATGCATTGCGAGTTACTAATGCTAAGCCTTCCACAGCTTGAGGCTCTAGCATTATTCCCCTTCGACTTTCTTCTGCTCGGATTAGAGAGATTGTCTCTTCCAAAGCAGGGATTTCTTCTTTTCCAAGTATCTGAATTCTGACTTGGTCAAATTCAGAGTTAAGACTTGCCAGGAAATCATATACTCGATCCTTTTCAATGAAGGTTTTTAGAGTTGCAGCATCATCTGCACAGTTCATCTCAAATACTCGATAATGATCGAGTTCTTGCCATAGATTTTGAAGGGAATTGGCATATTCTGTCACCGTTTTGCTCCCTTGTTTTGTTGCACTTGTCTTTACCTTGATTTCGTATACTTGTGCTGCATCTCGAGCCTTCGAATAAGTCCTGCGGATAGAATCCCAAATCTCCTTTGCAGTTTTGAGAAACATACATGTATCACTTATGGTCGGATCCATTGAATCCCAAAGCCATGACATGATCATTGAATCTGCCTCATCCCATGCGTTGAATGTGGGATCTTCTAGTGTTGGACCTATTCCGAGAAGATGGCTCAGTCTTCCTTTACCCTTCAAATAGGTCTTGACGAATTGTGACCATTTGAGGTAATTCTTTTCATTCAGCCTATAAGTTGCTCTCACATTTTGTAGATCTCCGGTCATATGGTTGGTGTTGGCCTCCTTATTTTGACCCGAAGTATCTCCAATCAATTTTCTCTCAGACATGGATAATTCCAGGCACAGAAAATACTTGGAAAGGAAGAGCAAAAGAAAACAGAAGCAGTAAAGGCTGCTGCAAGTGAATGAGGTTTTAGGGCAAAAGAAAAAATAGCTAAAGGGATCACAACAATGACAGTTGCGATCAGATTGTCTGTGATTGGAAGATTATTGCATCAATGAAGGATGCACTTTGCAACACTATCCCGAGAAAAAAAAAAAAAAAAAAAAAGCCTACAAAATACGATGCCATGAAGAATTTAGAGAAAAGAATTGTGATAATTCTCAATATATCTGTACCCGGGATTACAAAGCTATTTATAGGACTTCTACAAGTACTAACTAGGAAAAAACAGATCTGTAAAATACAGCTATAATCCCACAAATCAAGGGATACTAATAAATCATTTCCTAACTAATTATTTACAGCTATTTCCTAATAATTAGGATCCAAAAAATCAGGATTGAATATTCCTAATAATAAGATCCTAAAAATCAGGATAATTCAACAGTTTTTTCTTCCGCTTATACAATACTTTGTTAGGTGTTGATTATCCTTCGCTTTACATATTATGGTGTTCCCTTCATCCTTAGTCCATGTTGGTCTCTTTCCTAATGCACAAAATCAATTCCAAATTATCTTATGGCCGCAAGAGCTTCATGTACTTTCACAAGGGAGTTTCTTGTCTTCCTTTTCTTATTCTCGTTTTGGGTTTTCCTGTTCTTCTTGTCACAGAATCCTTTGTTGGTTTTCTTCCCACCATTGGAGATCAGGTGGCTGTATAATCTCATTGTCTTTGGTGCCCACATCCTTTCAACTGTCATTTTGTGTCTCATACAACAATAAAAAATTAAGGTTTATCCTTCAAGTGGGTTTGGCTAGAGGAATGACTTTCATCCCATAGCATTCAAGAAGACGTGAAAGAGGGTGAAGCTGAAGATGAGGATGGGCTTCCAATCTACCCATACGATCGTCTTAAGACAACATCAACAGATCCTGTGGTGGAAATTGATGTTACCAAACGAGAGGTAGTAGCTTGAACTTGGATACACTACTTTATATCTTAGTACACCTGTTCAACCATGTTCTGAGATGTCTTTACATGAATTGTCGCAGACTTATTTGTCATCAGCGGAGTTCAGAAAGAAATTTGGGATGCTTTCTATAAGTTGCCCAAATGGAGACAGAACAAGCTTAAAATGGCACTTCAATTGTTTTGAGTCTGGTTTGATAGCTCTATTTATTCTTTTGCTTTCTCCATTAATGCATGGCGAGCGGAAGGAAGCTTTCCGAGATATCTGTAATAAAATCTTTCCTTGTCTCAGCTTTCTTCAATATTACTTTAAATGTAGCTTCATTGAGTGTTGTCTAACCACCAATTAATTACTTTTCATTGTGCAGTTGGTGAATTTGGAGTGGCATTAGTCAAAGGGACAAAAAGGTGCTGTTTTTTTTTGGGTTGCTTCTACTCCCAAGGAACTATTTTTGGCAATTTATGGACATAGAAGTTTTGGTTTGTCTCTTTCCTTCTTTATTATAGTTCAAATTTGAAAATGAAAAAAAAAAAAAAAAAAAGAACCTGTTGGAACCTAGAACCGACCCTGGAACCTGTGACGGGGTAGGTTTCAGGTTTTTGGTTCTGACGGATAGGTTACAGGTTCCAAAAACCTGTACCCGATGATAGGTTTCGGGTTTCAGATGGAACCGAACCGAGAACCGCTCACCCCTACTTAGGGCTAAGCAAGGATTTGTTTTGCCTTTTTTTTTTTAATCGAAACGTGTCCTAGAGCTAGGGTTTGTGAACCAATAAGAATTTGTTTCGCATACCGGAGCGAATTAGGCCATTTCGGACAAAAAACAAAGTGCCTTTTTAGGCATCTTTTAGAGGCTGCCAGAGGATTTTTCGGGAGACGCGCCTCTTTTCGTGAAGGAGAGAAACTCACGAAGGAGAGGAGCTCGCGAAGGAGAGGAGTGAAGGCATTGGCAAAGGAGAGGAGCGAAGGCGCTGCATTTTGCGAAGGAGAGTGCAAGTATTGAATAAAATTTTCTTTTTTTATGTTTTAAAGGTGTCGACCGCTGACGACGGCATTTGTTTCTAGCGGTTCGACAATAATTTTGGATTTCCTCCTGCATTTCGCGAAGGAGAGCGTAGGTATAAATAAAGTTTTTTTTTATGTTTTAACGACGGCGTTAGCATCTAGCAGTCTGACAGCAATTTCGGATTTCGCTTCGATAAAGAAAAATAGATGTTAAATATACAAATAGAGAGATCATAATCCAAAAAACATTGCTACGGCTAGATGATAAAAAAATTAGGCTTGCACAAAAAAGGACTGGGCTCAGCTGTGTTTTCTTTTGCTTCTCTTTGGTAGAGATGGCGTTGGTTGTTAGGAAGAATGTCTTATTATTTTAGATTATGTTTTAATGGTGTCGGGTCTGAAGGTGTATGGTGGTGTTAGTGGAGATGCAGTGTAGAACTGAAAAAAAGATACTGAAATTTCATTTCAGAAATTTGTGCATGTTTTTTTTATTTCTATTGTTAGGGGAGATGGCACGGGGGCGAAGGAGGAGTGCCGTGTGGGGTTGGTATTTGGCTATGGAGTTTCTTGGCAATATCCATATTGTTTACATCTTTACAGCCCTGGCAATGCAAGCAGACAAATGCTGTTTAATCCTTGCAATGCTTGTGCCGCTAGCGCTGTAAAGACGTAAATATAGTCAAATACCCAAATCCATACGGGACTCCTCTGCAATCATGTCATCTCCCTTAACAACAGAAAGAAAAAATCATGTGCAAATTTCAATTGAAATTTCAATATCTTTTTTCAATTCTACACTGCATCTCCACCATTCACCTTCAGACCCGACACCATTAAAGCATAATCTAACACAATGAAATATTCCTCCTAACAACCAGCGCCATCTTCACCAAAGAGAAAAAGAAGAAAACACAGTTGAACCCAGTCCTTTCTTGCGCGAACCTGATTTTTTGAACATCTAGCCGTAGCAATGTTTTTTGGATCATGATCTCTGTATATTTAACATTTATTCTCTCTATCAAAGCAAAATTCGAAATCACTGCCGGACCGCTAAGCGCTAACACTGTCGTTAAAACATAAAAAAAGAAAACTTTATTCATACTTGCGCTTTCCTTCGCGAAATGCATGAGGAAATCCGAAATCACTACCGAATCGTCGGCGATCGACACCTTTAAAAAAAGGAAATTTTATTTATACCTATGCTCTCCTTCGCGAAATGCAGCGCCTTCGCTTCTCTCCTTCGCCAGCGCCTTTGCTCCTCTCCTTTGCAAATTCCTCTCCTTCGCAAAAAGAGGCGCGTCTCCCGAAAAATTCTTTGGCGCTTTGTTTTTTGTCCAAAATGGCCTAATTCGCTCCGGTATGCAAAACAAATTCTTATTGGTTCACAAACCCTTAGCCCTAAGACACGTTTTTATTTCTCTCTCTATACGCGACAGACCATTAGGAAAAAAAAAAGTTAGTATGGGCGAAAATATTTTTGTGAGCTGTTACATTGGTCATGGAATTGAGACAAATAAAGCGTGGTTTGGGGCATGATGATCCTTATGAAATGAGCGGGGATCATTGTTTTCTTGCTGGAGGGAATGGGAGATTGGTAAAAGCTTTGAGTGAAGGAGTTCCTATATTCTATAACAAGATTGTCAGTACCATAAGATACAACGATGATGGGGTTGAGGTAATCGCTGGGAATCAAGTTTTCCAAGCAGATGTGGTCCTATGCACCGTACTACTTGGTGTTTTGAAGAAACGAACCATAACATTTGAGCCAGAATTACCTCCAAGGAAGCTTGAAGGTAATAAAGTGGCGATGGTTTTTCCTTATGTTTTCTGGGGAGAAGATCTGGATACATTTGGTTGTCTCAGTGAAGAGGGCCAAAACCGTGGAGAGTTCTTTCTGCCCAAGCATTTGAATACATGGATCCATGCACTTCACTCAGTCGTGTGTTGAGCATACTCAAAGGTACTTTATCTTCAAGGGCTTTTGACTTGCCTAGATAATTTTTATGCCACTGAAATTTATAGGGCTTCTTTTTTCTTTCTTTTTTTTCCTTTTCAATCCGTTCGTTAAGAATGGTCGATGTCCATTCTGTTGTTTTAGATTGTTTTTTGTGGCCAATTCTTGTTTTAGATGTTATTTTTGGTTCTTATAGGTATATATCGTCCGAAAGGCATTGATGTGCCTCACCCCATACAATCTATATGTACAAGATGGGGAAGTGATCCTCTCTCTTATGGTTCATATTCCCTTGTAAGAGTGAACTCGTCTGGTAGAGATTATGACATACTTGGTGAAAGCATGGGGAACCGGCTTTTTTGCTGGGGAAGCCACAAGTAGGCAGTACCCAGCCAGCATGCATGGTGCCTTCTTGAGTGGCTTGAAAGAAGCTTCACACATTTCTCATGCTGCCAGGGATTGGGAAACCACTCCAAGAAAGTTTGTGCAGAGAAATATCGGGGCAAGCAGCGATTGCTGGTGGATCCGTTCCTGAAGCCTGATTTAGCATTTGGGAATTTCATGGTCATTTTCGATCCTCTAAATGATGACCCAAAGTCAATGGTCATACTGAGAGTTAACTTTGACAATAGTAAAATCAGTTTGCCTGGCAATTTAAATAGCTTCCATGAGCACTCTACTAATGGACCGTCGCCACTTTACACGGTACTAACACGTGAACAGGCTCAGGATCTACAATTAATGAGTAGAGGGGATGACAGCAGATTATCGTACTTGACTAAGACACTCTGTTTGAAGTTAATGGGGCTTAGTGCAGCGGTAAATTTTGCTAGCTACTTGATTAGTAACATTGCCAGTGCCGGAGAATTATGGGCAAGGGTCGTCTTTCCTGTGGATATAAGAACAATGTACAGGTACCCTGCCAATTTTTTTCCTTACATAGAGATTTGGCAAGGATTTTATTTATTGATTTTAGGAGACACCAAAATTTGTTTGCAGTCTGAAGAACACTGATTAGGTCTGCTAATCGATTTTTTGTGTCTGATTTCGAAGATGTAATCACTGAAAAACGTGCCTGTGAGGTGTTGTGGAGTAGCTCCGATGTATTACTCGCATTTGCAGAGGATAATTTTGCTGGACTCTCAGGGCACCTGTTCATCCTGGTCGGGCTTCACAGTTGTGTGTACACCTTTGTATTTTGTTTGTAAAAGTGTTGATGGCTGATGCTTGAGAGACGGTTGATTTCTCACAATTTTTATGATTTGGTGAGAGAAATCTCCATTACAGTAGGCTCTTTCTTCATGACTTGTTAATGTCCATTGAATGTCTCTCTGTTTCTACTGAATTGCATACTTGCTAAGTGATGACTGTTGAAGGAGACTAGACTTCCATTGAATTGGCAGTAGCGTTTGTTTGTGAGAGGGTATGCCTTAGATATCTTAATATCTTTGTAGTGCATTCCAATGCTCTTTGCCTAGTTTTGCAAATATCAATTCACAACCCCCACTATCATGCAATGTTTGGTCCTATGCTCATCATGATATACATCAAACTTTCCAATGTGGATGCATATTTGATTACCACCATCTCATCTTTGAGTATTCTAACACATGCTCAAAAAGTTTGAAGTGGCTTGTTAGAGGAGTCGTAATCGGTTTTGCCTTATCCATGTTGAAATTTTTTAACACCTTATTCACAGTCTTTCAATGACGACCATAATTTCTTCTTGTCCTTGATATTCATGCTTGAGATCCATCTTCCCATCATGTTAGAGTAGCAACAACCCGTATCTCTTCGGTAACCAACAAGTCAAGACCCAACAACCATACAAGAGAGAGTTTCTCTTACATTTATAAACCGACCGCCACCGTCCAAGATAACCTCAACAGAATATAGTCGGATAGACCAAAGTTCCATACTTTTTTTTTTTTTTTGTCGGTAGGTTCCATACTTGATAAGTAGATATTAATCACATTATTCCTAAGCCAAGAGGCCTTCCTCAAAAGGCCCAAAATCTCATGCCTTGCTCCACATTGATCCATACAAAATCAGAAGTCCGCTAGCAAGGTAATGTACTAATGTCCATTCTCAAAGTCGTCTAATCCAGACCACAAACGCTTCCTGGTCCAACCTCGGTTTTTAATTTAGTCATTTGGCCTTGCGACAAGATGAGCAATCTCGACCCAGTTCCTTCCTCGTACTCCCTATTTATAATCCGTAACGAAAATTTAACTGACAATCCAATTTGGTACCGGATCTCTTTTGATTAGCTGAAAAGCTCACGTACAAAAACCTAATTAGGTACTAAATCTTTTCTGATCATTCAAGTAAGCCTTCTTAACTAGATGCGAAAGCTCGATCATGCTTTTTCGCTGTACACAAACTCATCAAATTCCCAACTTGTTTACATAATCGGCTTTACGCACTCGACTTATCGAACTCTGCAATAATAGCATCTTCTTTTCTCAAAAAAGGAAACTTGCTTATTCATATGAAGCTTGTTGACGATTCATATTCTAGTCTCCCGAAATAAGTTATCAACCTTCAAACCGTACACACTATATTTAATTGCATGAGAAAATAGGTCAATCTTGACAATCAATTGGTTGAGAAACAGACAGGACAACCGCAACACAATGGGAGGAATAATTGGAAGGTGCAGATCGCACCAAACCTCTGAATCATTAATGAATCGGCGATGGTCGTTGGAAGATGAGCGCAGGTAGGTTTATGTGAGGCCCATTAATCCGAAGGACTCACGGGACATGTTCATATGGCAGCAGCAGTAGCATTGAAACGAGAAGCTGCTATATATATGTTTCACCAATCTCCAGATATCACACTATCACAGCCTTGTTAGTGACTACTCGTGCGTAAGCACAAGGGTCAAACTCCTAAGATGAGTACTTAAGTTGAGATTTCTTGCACCATGTTTCGTCTCGGGTATCCTTTCGCAATCCCTCCATGTTGTCATACTCGAGGTGTTACGATGATTGGCAAAAAAATACTGAATTGAAAACGAATGCAGTCCATAATAACTTGGTCTGCATAAAGTATTAACTTCTTTGGTAGATCTCACGATCCTGTTATTGAACTTTATTAGTCAGAAGAAACCCATGAATCCATGTACACTCCACATGATCAGCTTCACGTGAGGTAAAACCACTTTACACTTCATGCATGATCTCAACCGTGTTGATTAATTTGCCAAGCAAGCACGCCACACTGCCTCTACTTGTTGAACTCCCAAATCATGCCTCCATCCTCTGCAATGTGGAAGTAATAAAGCAATTAATCCATTGTGCAGAGGGCATGACGAATTTGCTGGATAGATTAAAACATAATATGAAGTACACAAGTACATGTCCATAGAAAGTTGTTAACATCTGACGGCCGAGAGCACTTCGAGCATGCGAAGGCAGGAGATCTGCCTAATGAGAATCATACCAATGCTGTGTATTCTAAAAGAACTGCAAAGTCTTGGAAATTCTCAATTCTAGTGATACATATTCTTATGCAATGCATCAAAAAGAAACCAAGTCCTTATCACTGTCCATTTTCAGCTTTGCCTCCCATGTATTCTTCCTGTTTAAGACTTAAATCATTCAAGAGTAAACCAGCTATGTTCCATACATCAAGTGCAAAGAGATGAGGTCATTTGACAGAAAAAGGCTCCAGGCTAGATTCCACATCGTGGCAGGATATGTTCCTTAGTAGGTGAAATTATTATTTTCAATGAAATTATGGAAATTAGGACCACGATTGTCTGATCTGAGCATCCATGATACAAACGAAGAAATCAATGAAATATCACTCACCTTTGATTTTCTTGTTTATCCAGATCTCCGGCAGCATTCCAGCACCAATTCCACCAGCAATGCATGCCCCATAAAAGGCAATAGTTGAGGGCAAAGGTCTTCAAGGAA
The DNA here is from genome assembly GCA_016097605.1 of Eucalyptus guilfoylei. Lineage (NCBI taxonomy): Eukaryota > Viridiplantae > Streptophyta > Magnoliopsida > Myrtales > Myrtaceae > Eucalyptus > Eucalyptus guilfoylei. The sequence goes on along the minus strand of CM027865.1, from coordinate 18,028,155 downwards.
GAAAATAATCTTCCGGTATTTACATAATCTTTCTTGGCAATTGCTTCTTTACAATTGGTTTAGCAGAAGGATCCTTCTGTAGGTCACTGCTGATGGCTTTCCAGTCCATCCCCTGCAAAGGGTCTTTCGGTTCTTCAGTTCCCATTCCCGACTACTATTTTGCTAGAGGATCAATTATGCAAACTTAAGCCAGCAATCGCATGGATGAAATGTGAAGGATTACAAAGAAAAGTCTGCAGAAAGAAAAACTGATAAAGCTCACTGGTGGAAAAAAAAAGAAGCAAGTTTAGCAGCATTATAAAACAATCACGACTTGAGGTCAAAACCCATGGCTTAGGGGGCCGGGACTAAGTAGGAGAATAACCTATTCTAACCGATCCTTGTAAGCAGAAACTGGGTCAGCTTGGAAACTTCGGATGTTTGTATATATAATTGATTTCCATGGACCATGGCAATTGACTACTCATCTCAGATAATAATTCATGTTTCCCGCTTTATGTTGCATATTTCTCCTATCGAGGACTTAATTACTTTAAAGCTAAACAATGCTTCATGACGGCCAACCAGTGACCGAGCAAAAAATGACAGAACAACCGGTTCTGATATTCCAATCATTTATCTCCAGAACAGAACAAGCGTTTGAGAGATAATAGAGGCAAGGACACTGAAACTAAAAAGAACAAGAGCTTCGGTCTTTCGGCTCTTCTTTATCGGTTAGAAAGGGCAGGGGGATCAGTGTAGGCGACCCTTCTAGGCGGTATGAAATTCGACTTCCCCTCACAAGAAAAATGATGTCTTCCAGTCATTTGTCGTGAGAAGTATTCACTATCCAAAGCACAGATCCCAGTTTCGAGACCAAAGAAACCATGACATCCTCATTACCCTTACCCAAATGATCATCAGCAAATCCAAATTATACATGGGTTGCAGCCAGCCATTACATTGGCGTCTGAAGCATTGGCCAACCAGCACATTCTCACCAACAGGTTCGCTGCAAATACTGGTAAGAGCAGATAACAGTTAAAACCCAGAAGAACACTCACATTTACTAATTCAATTTGATTATATTCAGCAAAATCAGCTCGAATTAGATCCCCAGGTTGATTACTAACGATTACCCACGTTAAAGCTGAACCTCAGCATTTCCAGGTTCGCAAGTAGACGAAAAATTCGCGCAATTTCACAGTAAAAAATCCCAGCCTCACAAGTGTGCAAGAAACGAAGCTTGAAAAAGGTCCGAGTCCGCCAGACGAAAATCACCTGAACAGCGCGCGCAGAGAGAGAGAGAGAGATTGCTTGGCGAGGACGGAGTGACGGAGGAGGCGTTGGTGGTGAAATGGCGAACTGACCGCCGGCGACGAGCGCTGGACTCCGACGCAATCGCGAACTGCGGCTGCGAGAGAACTGGGGCGGCGGCGGCGAGCTCCCTCTGATTGGTAATTTTGTAATTTCGCGGAACAGTAGGGGTATCTTTTCGCCATTTATTGTTGGCAGGAAGGATAGATGCCCTTTCTGCGTTTAAGCCGCTCACACATAATAGGATTAGGCGAGCATAGCTTCAAGATAGAACTGAAATTAAACCAAACCCACCATAATTTATCGGTCCGATCAGATTCTTGTGATTACAAGTCTGATTCTCGATTTTTTTTAAATAGAATTAATACTGTAAGATTCAATTCTCAATTCCTAGTTAAGAAACGAACCGAAAAACTAAACTAGGAACTGGAAACTAAAACTGATAAGCCATGTTTACGTGTTTTAAAATTTTTATTGTTTATTTTTATTTTATGTGTTTATCTTTTATGAATTATTGGATTTTTGTTATTGTATTCATTTTCATTTTACTTAACTAAAAATGAAACAAACGAAAGGAAAAATAATTAATTGGTCGATTCCTCGATAGACCCCAAGACCAATCCTAAACCTGGGAGCTAATTGACATGGTTAGTTTCAAGTTCCAACAATAAGCAAATTGGTTCCAATAGAATAGGTTCCAAATCACGAGTGAATCTAGATCGACCCTAAGCTTGAGACCACTAGGTCTTGTGAATTGGATAGTGGCCCTTGTTGATTATATTTAATATTTTAATACGTCAATTTCCAAAGTATTAATTAAAAAATAATAGTACGTGGAAAGTGGCACGCTTATCTCAAACGGTTTCTTAATAAATGCCCAAAAAATGAATTTTTTTTAATTTAAAAGATATTTTGGCCTTTTTTTTTGGGTTGTAAAAGGGAAATTTCATTAACTCAAAAGGGAGTCCGTCCACATCGCCAGATAAGATGTCCAACAAAGGTTTGGGGGACAAGATAGCCAATTAGAGGGGAATTCCTTCTTTCAGTGGCCAATGAATGAATGGGATGGAAATAGCGACTTCCCCTATTTTTTGTTTTTTTTGTTAGTTCTCCCGTTTGACGAAAACGTCGACGCAACAATTCAAGTTCAACTTAGGACCCACGTAAAAAAAAAAAAAAAAAAAAAAACACTTAGGACCCACGCATTCCCCGGGCTAATTGTTGATGTGCAATAATGATACATAAACAAAAAAAAAAAAAAAAAATCATCAGGAAAAAATGTTGGAGAGAGATGAGGGGAAGGCTAGGCGGGACGAGCACCCTCAGCCATCGAGGAGGGTCCAAGAACCCTCGCTGTCGCGTGCAAGCCACCTTTCCTCGTCCCGCAAGCGGCGGCAAGGGGCCGACCCTTGCTAAACATTGTTTTCAAGATTCTGTAGCAAACTTGCATAGCTTGTCTAAGTTTGGTGAGAGTCATTACCACTATTGTTGTTGTGACGATTGATAAAGATAGGTGATTCTTATCAACAACTCTTTTGCTTTGACTTTTTAAAATATACGTGCTGCTGAAAATGCCCAACGTGATATTTAATTATTACGCTAGAATTTTTTTATTAAGCTTTCATAGGATGACCGAATTACATCAATAAAAATAGAATTATTTGCCACGTAATATGCTCAAACACTATGGGCGAAAGCACCTAAAATCAATGTCAACTATTCTTAGGACTATCCAAACAAACCCAAAAAAAGAAAATCAATTTTAGGACCACATCAAGTTGTGAGTTACAACTGGACTAGAATCCTACCTACAAAGGATAAAGTACATTATGTATTTATTTTACCAACATGATCTCCCAAGAGATACTCGAATTCAAAGTACTTCATGCGGTGGGGTGGGGATTCCACCACAACAAATATATAATTCGACGATTCGATTGCGTGAAGAAAAGCTCCGTATGACGAGATCTGAACAATTTTAAAGTGGGAAAAGAATTCACGACCCGCATGACGTCTTTTTTATCTTCTATATTTGGTCAAGTCAAATCGATGAAAATCCCGTAGATAAGTGTCCTAAAATGCAGAAGAACTAAGACCTTGACTCGCAATGCGATCCCTCCTCTGGAATCGAATTTGATAAGTCCTCTCTGCTCATCTCGGTCGTGTCAATCCCAGCTTATGATCCGCCATTTTTTGGACTTTTCTATTCCTCCCTTTCTTGGACTTTGGATGGACACGTTGTGTAGTCCTCTTATTCCCTACGTTCATACGGCAGCGCAACTTAGCTTTCATGCTAGAGTTGACTATATAATATGAACACATACATATGCACGCACGTATCTATTCATATGTATTATTAGTCCAGTCATGCTGGCGAGTATTGTCAAACCGCATGCCTCATCGGTGACGTCTTTTTTTCCTTAAATTATTGGTTACACATTAATAAAAAAAAAAAGGGTTAACATCATTAAAAAAATCCCAGATTATATTTATTATAATACAAATACCTCGAACTTAAATTTGTCCAATATGAAGACACAAATATCCAATTTATTTTTTGTGTTATAAAAAACTATAAACTAATACTAGTGTGACATATATACCTTGGATGGAATTAATATATATATATATATATATATATATATGTTTTAGTTTTTTCATGACACAGAGAAAAAGTTGGGATTATTTATGTCACAATGGATAAATTTAAGATTTTTAGCGACACAAAAAAAAAAGTTTAAGATATTTGTGTGACAATAAGTATAATTTGACGTTTTTTTCAGGTATTTGTAAGTCCGTCAAATAGGTCAAAGATTTATTAATCCATATAGGTATTAAATAGATCATAAATGAGTTGAAACATAATATGAGCGTTGAATATATTATAAATGGGTTTATAACATACTTGAACTCAATTCTATGACTCTTTTTTATTCTTTCTTGCATTTAGTTACGTCGCATCTTATCTCAATTTTCATATGAGTTTTTATCAACAATATGAATGAGTCTATTCTATCCTATTTCACCCACCCGTTATTTAAAAATTTGTCTAAGAAAAAGCGATGTATTGAAAAAGCAGGAACTTTAACGGATTCCATTGCTACGTGGATGTCTGCCAGAGGAATTCATATAAATTAAGCTTTTTTCCCTACTTAAATCATGCCGCCATCTTCGTATTAAAGTTGCTTTTTTCTAAGATGGCGATTTCCGGAGTCCTCGAAAAACGCGTAGACAACGAAAGGAGATGACGGCATTTTCCACGTGGAATCGAGGGGGAGGGGCTGCCCAGCCGACAGTATTTTCGATGGCGGGCTCAACCCAAGTCCCAACCATTTTCATCAATATCTCATGACGCCCCAATTTTTCCAAAAATAAAAAATAAAATAGAAAATTAAAGGGGTGATTGATTCGTTTGTTGGTTTGTAGAATGATAGGTGAGAAGATGTGCTGGGGCCCCTCCATTGTAAATTTATTATATATATATATGGTGATGCATCGAATAATATAAAGGAAATTGCATTGAATAATTTGTGTTCTAATTCAGGTAATTAATGGAGGTTGATTAGCTACTGGGCACGCTGTATTTAGCCCCATGGTTGTCCCCATCCATGTCATTGCCTAATTTCAAGTTGAGTACGTACATTCTAGACCTAATTGCAATATTAGATTAAGTGTGTGTGCCGTTGGCTTTCACAGGAGATTCATTGTTTTAACTATATGAATAGGCTCCGCATGTTAAATTTACTAAATTTTGGTTGTTTGAGAGGTGCTTTTAAAAAAACCCTCTAGAAAATTTGTTATTAAGTTTCGATAGAAATTTTGACTTGCCAACACCTTGAATTTTCTTATTTTATTAAAGGATCAAAATTCGATGTGATAACAAGCTTTTTATCCTGAAAAAGATTAAAGGGTTTGTGGAATTGGGAGCTATTATGTTCGCTCAATGGACTAATCCCCTTCAAGTCAGACCCATCAAGAATTATTTTTCAACTTTGTTTGATTCGGCGACGATCTAAGATACCGTAAAAGGATTATCAAGGAATTGTAGAGCACGCTGAGTGCAAAATCAATCCTTCTCGTGATAGGTTCATTCGCCATATATTTCTAAATTGTTTCTTGTCTCCATTTCTCTCGTAAATATCCTGGTACAAGACAAACATTCCGTTCCCATCAACGCCAAAAAAATCGGAAAACCCTAAATTTGATACCGGAGCTCGGCCTCGACTTCCCTCTTGCCTAAAACCACATCTCATGTACTAATTCATGCAATAAGTCAAGTTTGGGTTTTTTTTCTTGTTTTTTGGTCAGAACTGGCCTGATTTTGCCAACATGTTTGCATCATTGCGAATCGAATTGAATAATAACAGAAATGACCCACCGACCCAAGAATCTGGACACAAGAATATAAGTCGGAGCCCCACGTACCTACCAAATCATACCACTCCTTGCTTGTCTCCCCCTGTACTATAAAAATCCCAACATGGAGAAATCCTTGGCAACTGACCAAACAACTCATTCCACACGTCCCCCCATTACACAAATTTTCAACCTTTCTTCCCATTTCATTCTTTCTCTCTTTTAACTCTAAAGGGTCGGGCTCGATTTTTCAGAATATTTTATGCATCCATCATATCGGGTCGAAAAATTAAGATTTTGAGGGGAAAAAAGAATTATAATTAAAGAATACGCATTTATCTCGCTTTTGATTGGTACCGTATGCTGCGATCCGTTTGCTAAATAACATTCTTCCTCCTAACCCCCGTGACTTTCTCTCTCTCTCTCTCTCTCTCTCTCCCTCTGAATCTTGCTTTTTGGCATATTTTATTTTCTCTCTCTACACCTCTCTCTCTGTGTGTGGACGTGCAGTCACGGCTCTCTGCGTAAAACAGGTATCCCGTTCTCGACATCCCAAAGCCCGTTTCTTTAGTCCCATTTCCTTCCTCGATCTCCTCCTCCATCTCGTTTTTCTTACTGATCCGTGCATGCTCTCTCCTCCTTCCACTCGGCCACTCGCGCCTGGCAACCGTAAGTTGTCCCGTTCGTCTCTCCTGCGCTTCCCCCCCTTCCTGCCGACGCGTTTCTCAGCTCTCTAGCTGAGCTTCGCGCTCATTGGCGGCTCCCCACTCAATGGGGTCTCTCCAGTTTCGCGATTGGGTGATCTAAAGATTCGTTTTTGGGATCTGGGTTCCGTTTCTTTTTCCGTTTTCCCCCGGATCTGCTGTTGTTTAATGCCATTTTGAACGTGGGTTCTTGTTTACACCAAGGGGATGACTTCACTTTCGTCGTCTCCAGATTGCGGGGGACTATTAAATGAAGGATTTTTGCGGGAGCCAGATTTTGACGAAATCGCGTTGTTGTTCCTGTGTCGAGATTATTAAAGATACGGCATTTGGGTTGGCATTAATTTTGTCACTTTCAATGGGGGCTTGTTCGAACGTCAGGAAACTAATTAAATAACCGATGGCGAGGATTCAATTAATCGCCTTCTGTTTTTTTCTCTTTCCTTTCTTTATTTAATATATGTATCTGCCTTGATTCCTTGTGCAGGCAAGTCGTCGATTTTCTTGATGCGTAGCTTGTCCTTAATGATACTATTTATTGACGTGTCCCGCTTATATAATGATGCTGAACATCGCGATGGGCAATTTTAAGTTATTCCAATGCTTACGTTAGTTTTCTCAGAAACCTTCACTCTCGCGACAAGATTTAGCGATGGAATGTTATTTTTGACAGGTGCTGTGCCGATTGGGATAAATTTAACCCCAGAGTCTGGAATCTGGAGATCTATCTGAGGAAGGTTTGTTCCTTAAATTTGCTGGTTTTAGCTCTATGTTGGTAGCCGTTTCCCCTTTGATCCGACTTCCACCTGTTAGATGTGTTGTCTGACAGAAACTGGGATGCGATGAACACGAATTTGAAATGATGAAAATTTCGCCCTTGATGGGTTCGTTAAATATGGAGAAGAAATGGGTCTTCCCGCTTGTTATAAGCTCTGTACTATGCATCTTTCTTCTTGCCACTTCCTTAAACATGGGCCTTGTTTCTTCACTTCATACAATCAATTCGATCTTCTCGATTTTCCCTTCCCGTCTATCCACAAACCAAACGAACCCTGTTTTTGCCGAGAGCAAGGTTTCGCAATCGCCACCGCCTCCTTCTGCTCCTGGAGTTCCCCGTTTTGCATATCTGATTTCTGGCTCAAGAGGCGATTTGGATAAGCTCTGGAGAACTCTTCATGCGCTTTATCATCCGTTGAACCAGTATGTTGTCCATTTGGACCTCGAGTCACCGGCAGAGGAGAGATTGGAGCTTGCTTCGAGGGTTGAAAAGGATCCACTATTTTCCAAAGTTGGGAATGTTCACATGACGACCAAAGCAAACATGGTTACCTACAGAGGACCGACCATGGTTGCTAATACCCTTCATGCCTGTGCCATTCTTCTGAAGAAGAGTAAGGACTGGGATTGGTTCATCAACCTCAGTGCTTCGGATTATCCTCTTGTAACTCAAGATGGTTAGTCTTTGTCATGCACCTACTGCTTGTTTGAAGGTCATTGTGGAGAATGTGATGAGATGTCTCAGAACTGCTGATTGATCGATTGATTCATTTGTGATTTGCAGATTTGCTGTCTGCATTTTCCAATTTGAACCGGAACCTGAATTTCATCGAGCACACAAGCCAGCTAGGTTGGAAGGAGTGAGCTCTCTCTCTCTCTCTCCCCCCCTCTCCCTGTGCGTGCGTGCATGGCACACATTTGTGGATGCAAGTACTCGGTATTAATTGTCTGAAATTATATTTGGTTGTCTCAACCAGGGATAAACGAGCCATGCCTTTGATGGTAGATCCTGGTTTATACAAGTCGACAAAATCAGACATATTTTGGGTCACACCTAGAAGAACTTTGCCAACAGCGTTTAAACTGTTTACTGGTTAGTGACAACATGATCAGCTCTCTCTCTCTCTCTCTCTCATTTTCCTTTGCTGTTAGGGGTGGGGGATCAAAACTCATCCTCGTTACTGTGGAAGTTAGCCTATATCTCGTCTGATATTTCTTCTCTCCTATCCTTTTCGGAAGGATGTTGAAAGTGAGGATTTCACAGTTGCCTATCAAAATGGACTGCCCTGATGGAACATTGTCGAATATGTAACATTCCTTATGGTCTTCAATAACAAATATGGCATCTTATCCTCCTCCCGAGTTGCATGATGTCCCCAAGTTTAACTAAGATGTGGTCTCCTGAATTGCTTTGGTATAGTCCACAGACACGCATTCTATAATGATTTGGTTGATCGTGTGAGCCAAACAAGTGGGTTCTACTTAGTTATATCCTGTGACAGCTAATGGATTTAGTTGCATCTCTTGCTGATAAGTGAGTGTGCTAAACTTTCTTAACGTGGCAAATGGACTAACTAGTTTCCTTTTTTTCAAAACTATGTAATTGAAGCTTCAAAAGTGTTTTAAGCATATTGAAACATCAAATTAAGGTCTGGCACTGGTTTCAGATTTATGGTATCATTTCGTTGCAAGCTCATATTACCAAGCTCTGTATTTGTGGTACCATTTCACCCTCCAAGTTCGGTTGCAGGTTCGGCATGGATGGTCCTCTCGCGATCATTTGTGGAGTACTGCATCTGGGGTTGGGATAATCTGCCAAGGACAATGCTCATGTACTACACGAATTTCGTCTCTTCTCCTGAAGGGTATTTCCAGACTGTCATTTGCAATGTTCCCGAGTTTGTTCAGACTGCTGTCAACCATGATCTGCATTATATTTCCTGGGACAATCCTCCAAAGCAGCATCCACACACACTCACTATTAATGATACGGGCAAAATGATTTCAAGCGGGGCCGCCTTCGCTCGGAAATTTAGGCAAGATGACGCCGTCCTGGATAGGATCGATAAGGAATTACTTGGTCGGAAGAAGGGCGGCTTCACCCCTGGTGGTTGGTGCTCTGGCAAACCAAAGTGTTCAGAGGTTGGCAATCCCACAAAGCTTAAACCTGGTCCTGGAGCTCAAAGGCTCCGTGTTCTGATTGCTAAGCTAATCATGGCAGCTAAACTCGGTCGAGATCAGTGTAAATAGATATCAGAAACAATTCTTGGTTTCCTATGGGGGTCATGATAAGAGAGGAGAGTGAAAAATGCGAAGCTGAGTTCTTGGGTTGGAATGACTGTCGGAAGGGAAGAATTTTGGAACTTTGGCTAGATCTGAAGTCTCTACTAGTGGCATCCTATATTAACTAGGCTCGGAGCTACCAGTACTATTACACATTTGCCTCCTAAACACCTGTTTTTGTAGGTTACATTTCGATAGAGCTATACAGATTCTATAATATTTATGTGTAATAATTTCTACAAGGTTCTAGGGATGATGGAGCCTTAGCCTGCAGAGGATTTTGGAACACTCTATTATTTTTCTGCTAGCGAATGACACTGAAATTGACCGTCCTGGAAGGGAAGACAAATTTTTCCCCATCTCATTTTGACGGTGAACATAGCATTGCTGAAGCATTCCTGAACATCCAAATCCATGAAGAGCATAGGTCTTTATTTCAAGACTTGCATTGAGCACGTGATGTGATGGTATCCGAAAGAAAATAGTGATCTCGATATCCTGTTCAAAAAAGCAAAGCAGTATCATAAAACGGCAACTTGAGCTCCTGTGGACTTTCCGCACAATGATAAGGATGATTATATTGGGCATAAAGCATTGCCAAATGTCAGTTGCTAAATGCAGAGTTTTGATTGTTCACTCATTGCACGAGCTATTTATAGCTAAACAACCTCATTACATTAGTTAGAGTCAGTGTAGTCTTACGCATCAGGTTCTAAACAGAAGTAGAAAAAATCATCAGCCTGATTTCTGCTTTTATCTCTTGTGCTGGCACTAGAAACATTCTCTTCATAGACAGCATATGAGGGACCAGTTCTGCGAACCATGAAGATACAAAGCTACACAGCTTATGGCTAACCAATCATCTCTACAAGAATGAATTATCTGGAGGATATTACAATCACGGAGTAGAATGAGATTACACGTGTTGAACAGCAATACAGACTTCTCAGCTACTATTCGAACCAAAAAAAGCCCGAGAATGTATTTGCACGAACGCATTTACAAAAACTCCTAATCTGATACTGCAGCAACCTAAGATAATGCTTCTCGTTATTGACTGCTAAAACCTGTCCGATTTAACGACCAGAAACAAATAACGAACTGGCCAATATCTGATTCCCGTCGACTTGAATCTTTCTGGCCTTTGCCTTGTCTATACGTGCCCTTCTGGAAGCCTCTTGAATGTGGCGATCATGATCTTTCAGCATCTGGTCCATATTGCCTGACGGTACTAGCAATGGCCCAGAGTAGTGAATTTTGTTGCCCTTGGACCCATAGCCGAGCTGTCATCAATATGGGGAAAAAAAAAAGAGAGAGTTGAGACCTCATTAAAAATGTTGCATAAGAAGGCAGGCAACTGACCTTTCAAACATAAGCAAAATCTAATGAGTTGACCTTAGGATACAACAAAAACCACTTTTAGATATTGAAATAGATAGATAACCAAAGTCGGTTCAAAACATTTGGATTTTCTCAACTATGAAGCTATTAAGTCCAAGACTCATCATAGACCAGAAGTTTTGTGAAACCAGAATTATGGTAAAGAGAGAATATGACGAGTTCAACTACTCACAAGAATGGGATCTTTGTCACTGGTTCTTCCATCTTCTTTATGGTGTGAACCAGATAAACCATGGATATTATTCTTCTGATCCTGCTGGATCAAGCACTCCGAGGCCTCCTTGAAGGATCCAGGAAACCTCCCAATCAGTTTGGGAACTTCAGAATGTGAAGGGCCGGACCTTTCTCTTCGATCATCCGATAGCAAACTCCTCCTTGCAGTTGATATACCTGTGACAACTTGGTCAGCACCAGCAAAACTTTTTGAAGCATCATCGTGTCTTTTTCCCTCCTTTGCCCATGCAGCCCTCTGAGACAGTGGCCCGGAATGAGAGGCCCTCTTGTGAAGATGTCCTTGAGAATCAATGCCACTTTCTGCTGCTTGTGATGGTCTTGGTGGATCGATAGGGAAGCCAGAAGCAACTTCTTCAGGATGGGGGTTGAACTTCTCACTTCGGCTCTTAGAATTGGATTGGACTTGCCTCTTCTGCAAATAAAACCATCTCATATGATGTGAAGTTATTGTAGAAAGCATAAGATGGTGTGGAAATTAAATTAACTAGATATATAGTCACAGGGTGAAAGCAGTCCCTTTAATAGTCAACCCTACCCAACCACCCCCCCACCCCCACAAAAAAAAAAGAAAAAGGAAAGAACAAATAAAAGAGTTACTTTGAACTAGCAGCGCCGTTACTTCAAGCAAGATTTCTTTATTGTTCACAGACCATGCCATCATACTGTAGTAGTTGACGCTGTGATGGCATGATAAAAATGACATACATCAAAATTATCAAAGGAGGTGTAACTCTGATGTGAAATCTCATATCATGGTTGTTTTGAAGGTTCATCTATCAGCATCTAGTTCTTCCTTCAGCGAACAATTGTCCGTGGAAGGATAATACAAATTATATGACTGAAAAGGATCATACGAATCAATGTTACACACGACGGTTCACATAACTTTTACTGTCCCAGATTCAGATGCAAGGTTGTTTCAATGAAAGATTGGATGCTTGTATTTGTCTGTTACTTTATGTATTAGACTTTCTCCCAAAATGGAAAAAGAAAGGTATATGCCAAATTAAAAAAACTGCTCACATTTTGACCAAATTCACCCACCCACAGGTACACTATTAGGTCCTTCTTGCGTAGTAAGATTCTAGAAAACCTATTTTCAGTTTATCATAAGTCGAAACATTGTGGACATCCCCTGTTCTGGTACTTTCAAGCAATATATCATCTTTTAAAAGTCATATATAAGATCTAGCTTTGTCCGTAGAATTTCAGAACCTTACGCCCAGTTTTGTCCCTTCAGTTGGCACATACATTAGATGGAATCGTCTTCATTACATATCAACTATATATGAAAGTGCTAACAAATTTCAGAGGAGTGACCTGTATTGATGCCACTAACTCAGCATTGGCATCAGGTGCTGGGACAGCTCGTGACTCCCTTCCTCCCCTTCTTTCGTGATCAAGCCTTTGGCCCCTATTTCCTGCTGCTCCTTGTCTAGCAATACAAAGGGAAGCTGGATAATCAGCAACATCTTCTGTTGCTTATAAAAGGTGCAGTCAGAGCATAAGCAATGATGAGAACCAAGAAAATTGTGGTACTAACTCAATAGAAGATTATTGCCCATATGAAAAAGGATATTTCAGAGCCACTAGTCAAGATATGTCAATCCTAAATCCAAATATCAAAGATAATGGGCACTGAACTCCATTTAGTTAATTATTGGGTTGATAAGAGCATAATAGTTGTTCCATGCAGAGTAGCTCAACCATAAAGCACGTAAATTCAAATAGTTAGAAGCATAAACAAGAACAACTAACTGTGATCCCCCCAACTGTCATAAGCATATGAACCAAATTCAGCAAGCCCAGATTGTTTTGGATAAAATGAGAAACTTTAGTACAGAGACGAGAGATCTCTAAGGAGTCTCCATGACCAATGCTAACACAAATTGAAGAAAGCTACAAACTCATCACTGGAGACTTTTCTAGCCTTACCATACATCAGACCAATATTACTACTTGGAAAGCCCCTAACTATAAGGCCAAAAAGCAGCTTCAGAGACAAATGTTCTGCCTATATCAACTGTCCTCAAATTTACTCCAGCCATATACACTAAAGTACCGCCAAAGTAGAAGAACCGGTAATTGATTATCTACTTCATCCTAATCCTTCAGAGAAAACTACCCAGCCAATCAAAACACAGTTTAATAATTCCCAAAAACAGACCTATGTAGGAGGATAAATTTGGAAGAAACCATAAAACAACAATAGCATCTCAGATGGATTAATAGCCAAAAACTATCCATCAGTAACACAAAGCGGAGCACCCTATAATGACCATACAAACTGCAATGATACAAAAAGAATAGTCACCTTCTTGCTTCCTCATCCCGAATTTTCGCGTCAAATTCTTTGCTGGGAGGATACTTGGGCAAACTAGAAGGATCGCAAGGAAGTGGTTTTGTAGTGAAGAACTGGGAGAAAGAAAGAATGAGTACATAGAAAAGATACTATATGCGAGAAAAGTAGTTAACATTGGAGTTCCATGCAGCCAATTATTTGTTCTTGATTTAAAATAATTCCGGAAAGCATTAACATCGAGCAAGTAGAAAGCGATAAATACATTAAAACAAAAGAAAAGAAAATACGGAGCAGCCAACAACAGCTCAAAACCAAACCTAACAAACCATCAAGACCCGTTAATCATGACATGGTGAAAGATTAATTGAATCCATCTAACAAGAACCATTAAAACTCTATTACCTGACTCTTGAGTGCAGAAGCTGCACTTCCACGGTCAGCAGGATCTATTGAGAGTAGCTTCTCCACAAGGTCGAGTGCTGGTTCAGGAAAGTCCTTAAATGTTTCTGCCACACAACGTCTATAAGGTTGCTGAGGCTTAAATATAGTTGCATGAGGCAACTTAGATTTTCTCCAATAGTCCTCGGAAGGTGAGCCGCACAATTTGAAAATTTTATGCAGCTGCTCCACCTATGAGCAAAACAATTAAAAATAAATGTTTAGCACACAAGCATAGAAAGGTTAAAAAAAAAGTAAGGCATGTTGAAGCAATCTTTTCCCAACAAAGTCAATTGGAAAAATTCTACATTGTCAAGACAAGAAAATATGTTTAAAAATAGGCATCCTATTCCAGTATACATGCAACCCAAACCCTAGAAAAAGCATGAAGCTCACATAGACTTTCAGCATGCAGGACGGACTAAAATGCTTAATAACCAAGGATAGATGGCATCTAGGGACTCTCGTTGATATCATGAATCAGATAAAGGAAAATAGAGACAAGTTCAATAATCCTAGGAACAAAACAAAGACAAGTACCTCTGTTCTTCCAGGCATGATAGGCTTGCCGGCATATAACTCAGCAAGTATGCAGCCAGTGCTCCAAAGATCAACAGCAGTCCCATAGTAGGTGGCTCCAAGCAGAAGCTCAGGCGGCCGATACCAAAGTGTCACAACACGGCTCGTCAGGGGCTGATTCCGATGAGGATCGTAAAAGCTAGCTAGGCCAAAGTCCGCAATCTTCAAAATCCCATTGTTATCGATAAGAAGGTTCGACCCTTTAATGTCCCGGTGTAATACTCCACGGTTATGACAATGATCAAGTCCATGTAACAGTTGCTGCATATAACATTTGACCTGTGCACAAGTAATTGAAAGAAAAATGTCACGCAGAAAGAAAAACTAACATGTCACGGTCTAGTACAGCATCGTCATAAACACCAGTAAAACAACATCAACATTCTGGTGCATATAGAGAGAAACTGAACCAATAAAATATTAAGTTCCCGGAGTAAATTTCTAGCAAGTGTACCTGCGCTTCTGTAAATTTCAGACCAGGATGGGCAGCCAAACCTGCCAAATCATGCTCCATATACTCAAAGACAAGGTATAAGCTACAGGACATCCTCGATGTAACTAAACCTTCCAGTTTGATCACATTCGGATGATCAAGCCTGCGGAGAATGTGGATTTCTCTTGCCATAAATCGCACACTTTCTGGCTCCAGATTATCAAATCTTACTTTCTTCAGTGCCACAATTTTCCTCTGATCAAGATCACGAGCCCGGTAAACATTACTGTACGTTCCTTGTCCAATCTACAATAACATGTGTCAGGATAAGGCGGCTAACTCAACCAAAAGGTGATCTCACTTTACAAAGAAAGAGAAAGCGCTACAAAGAATAATGATTAAACTAACTAAAATATGCCTTTTGCAAGCTAAGAACACAAAGCAGGCCTAACTTCACCAGCATATAGAGGTAGAAGCATACTTTATCCAGCTTCTCGAAAGAATCAGCCCTTCGTGGCACCCACCCCCGGATAGCCTCTCCAGCTACTGCGGCAAGCCAAGGGGGCCACCCTGCCGCAACTTGCTCTCCTTCCATAGCCTTTGGAACGCTGCCTGTAGAAGGATGTTGAACGACAATGTGCTCCATCTTCTCCCTGCTTCTCTCAAGATTATCAGCCTGCAGCCTCAAAGACCCATTCATTTGCTTGTCAATTGATATTGCTCTCCCATCATCACCACTACTGTATCTGTCCTTTACTCGATGATAACCTTCCTCCCTCCTTGGCAAAACTGTCCTCGACAGCCGCAAGTCCGAGGACGTTTTGCTGGATAACCGTTCCCGAGGGCTCTCTTTACTATCTTCAATGGCAGATGGCTTGCAGCAAACGCAACCCATTATGCACCAAAACCACCCCCAACAACACCCTTCTTCCCAATCAATAGTTAGCCCTGAAGTAGCAATTAAATCATCTTCTTTCTACAACCACAATCACACTTAAGCAAAATTGTACAGGCGCTGCTGAAGTGAATCCACCAGCTACAACCAATTATCCACGTCGTCGCATTTCCTGACCATCCGTCGCCAAGCTAACATGATAGCGCAACCCTCGCGCTGAAAATCAAGACCTCCAAAGTCAGAACCCGAACCCTTAAATCCGGGCTACCATTTTATGGAAATCGCCCGAATTTTGGACAGGAGAGCCGCGTGAAATGACCAATGCGTATCCAGCAAAACGAACCGCGCTTCGCTACAAGACCTTGCAATTTAACCCGAATCAAACAGCACGGGAAAAACTAACCACAAAGTACCCAGCCCTAAATCCGCAAACAACCACCGTGACGACCAAACGAACGCCTCAGCTGGAAATCGACATTCCCGAGCAGCAGAACCGCGACTGCTCCATCCATCCGAATCGCAACGGACGAAAGAAAGTCAGAAATCCTCAGAATCTCCACAGGGGACCCAAAAAAAGAAAAATTTCGGAAGGAACAAGCGCGAAACAAGCCGTACCTCGACAGTGGCCCTTCGCATTCCGGCGCAGCAGCCCGTCCGACCCATCATCTCGCCAAGCAGAGCGCGCGCGAGGGAAAGATTGGATTTTGAGCAGAGCCCAGAAGAGGTAGCCCTCTAGGGTTTCGAGGATTGGGAGGAGGAGGCATGGATCTAGGCGTGCAGAGAGAGAGAGGTAGAGAGAGACACACACACACACACGTTGTTGAGGAGTAACTGATGAGTAAGTGAGCGTGTGTTTGTGTCCTTTTTTTTTTTTTTTTTTTTTGGGCTGCAGTAGAGAAGGTGAAGAGGCGATTGAATAAATCTGGAAATGAGGGGGGAAGGAAGGTGGAGAGATTTTTCTAATGTGTCGGATGCTGGAGGAGATGCATGTTGAATTATGAAAAGCCCGGCACTTTTACGATAATGTCGCGGGCGCGATTAATAAAAAACTAGCGGAGCTGAGGAGGAGACAGTGCAGCTTTCTCAGCGAGACGCAAAGAAGAGAGAGAAAGTGTAGAGAGAGAAAGTGAGGAGAGAGAGAGAGTGTGTGAAGTGTAAAGTGGGAAGTGCCCGATGTCCCTCCCTTAAGACATTCTCGTCCTCCCCCCCCACTCGCCGCCGCCACCGCCACGCGCGGTTGACCGAGAGTGGCCGTCACTCGCCGATCTTGGTTGGCTCTTCGGACATCGTTCTCGTACCCAAATTATTCACTTACTGTTCACCGCATCACTCGACCTTTTTTTCGCTTTTAGCAATGTTGGTGAAACTTGTTAGTCAGCTAAAGCGCCGGGCATCCCAATCCTTATCCGCGCCCCCCATCTATGGTTAAATGACATTGCATCTCATCTCGTAAAATTGACCTAACTAGTATGGACATGAGCAAATCGAGATAATTCAACCGAGTCTAATATATTATTTATTTGCCCCAACTCACTCATTTTGCGATTGATCAACCGTACTTGGCGGGCCCATCTTGATGCTTGCCCAATCATTATTTTCCAGTACAGTGCGCGTTTGATAATTTTCTTTCAAGACCGTGGACTGATTAATATATCTAATAGTTGCACGTCTTCATAATATCAATTTTTCCCGGTCAAAGCTGGATCATAGTATTCGCGCTACTAGTTTGAATTGGGATCCCATTTCGATTTACTAGAGTCAATGGAAAAGTTAACTTCAAAATTTATTTGAGGCATACTACCAAAATCAACATCCCCATCTCAAGCAAATAGCATATATATATATATATATATATATATATTTTTTTTTTTTGTCTTTGGAGGAACCGCTTTGTAGATAATCGCCAGCGTAACCCCTGGTGTCGCTAGCGGGTAAACCACCACCCCGACGCCACGCTTTCATTCACCACACAGTAACTTGACCTCCTAACCTCAACCGGGGGGGCTTGCGAACCTTGGCCTCTTGCAACGGCCGGTGGTAAATAGCATATTCGTAATCACAAAATGCCCAAAAATTAGAAAAAGTACAAAAAAAATTCTTCAATTTATTATATTAGTATAAATTCAATTATCAACCTTTCAATCGAGACCAATTTAGCCATAAACTTTTTTTTTTATATTGATACAAATTAAGTTCTTCATATCTATTTAGGTTGAAAATTGCTAAAGTGGACTCTAGTGGTCCCACATGGTGAGATCGGCGTTGATATGAAAATTTGATTATAAATTTTTAATGTCTTTTCGATTTTTTTTTTCTCTTCTCTTTTATTTATTTCTTATTTTTCTTCACCCTTTGGCCAATGAGGCCATCGGCCACAGGCTGGTCTAGGCAAGGGCCACCACACCCTTGTTGTCCATAACGAGGGCGGCAGGCCCCTACCTAGATCCAGGCTAGGGCATCTGTGGCTATCGAGGCCTCGCTTGGATCTAAGTGAGGGTTGTTGCCCAATCCCAAACTAGTTGACCAGCCCTCGTCTATGGCCAATGACCTTATCAACCAATAGGCTATCGAAAAAGAAATAAATAAAAGAACAATGAAAAGAGGAAAAAATTCAAAAATTCAAAAAATACTTAAAAATTATAAATTTTGTCCGCATCGGTAATTTTCAACTTAAATTGATCAGAATAATTAAATTAAAATTAATGTGAAAATTTTCAAGATTAGATTGATTCGACTAAAATATTTAGAATTAAATAGTCACTGGTATCCATATAATATGTTTATGATTTTTTTTTAAATTTTCCCCCAAAAAAATCATATGCTAAGTCGACGTGTATCATGGATCATTTCACATTCCAAGTTTTTTATTAGAGTTCTTTTATGATGTATCATTTCTCAAAATGTGACTCCGGCACGTGGGGTGCAGCGGAACTCGCGAGGCGCGTGAGCCGCCGCTGCCACTTCCCCTCATTCCCCACCGCCGCTGGTCCTCCCAAGCTCCAGCAATAAAACACGAAGGTCGTTGCCTTTTCTCCTCCCGCTCCACTCTTTTTCACCTTTTCCCCCTCCCCCTCCCTTTTTTAAAATTTCTCCTGTTTTTCCCTCTGGCTGTTCGGTCCATAAATGGAGTTAGGTGGGTGAAAATTACCCCATCTTCCAACAAGATTATCCAATCCCCGATCGGACGGTGACGATGGGCCCCCCGACCATTAACTCCCCCCCGGGCCCCACGCCGGGAAGGGATCGCGCAACTGTGGTGTCGAGTGGCTATCAACCTCATCGCCATCATCATCATCATCATCATCATCATCAAATGGGGAGATTTCCAAAGGCGGATGCGCTGAAACTAGCAAAAAATGCAATCATCATCATCATCTCCTCCATTTACCCACCTCCTCCTTCATCATGAATCTTTTAGCCAACTTGATCGCTTCCGAAATGGCCCATCTTCGACGGTCCCTCTTGTTCTCGAGGCGACGGATCGTCTAGTCGTGCTGCATCGTGATCGTGAAGCAAACTAACCTAATCTTTTCATGAGATGTCTTGTCTGAGAAAAAAAGGCTTAGATTAACTAGGTAGATCCATTATTTTTTTGGGATTTGTTTGACCATCGGCTCCCCCCAAAAGAATGATTCTCCGAGGGATTGCGAAGAAAGCACTAGTGTCAACAACATGGTGGGTGATGTTCTCGGTCGAAGGCACCTTTAGTAGGGCCTCTGTGCTCTTTGTTGATTTATGCGATGAATGCGTGATGTAAACAAAAATAAAAAAATAAAAGTAGCATAAATTCCCCATATCATTGTGTAAGGTGGTTAGTGTTTATGTTAATGATTTTTGACCGAAATAATTACATTGATAGACTATTTAGGACTAATCGAATTAAGAAGTTTAAGGGTTTTTTTTTGGGGGGTAATTTTTCCCTCCAATGCTCTCGGGAGAAAAGTCCTAGATTTCATTAAAGATTCTGAAAACGGAAGATGGTGGCTATTTTGGATAAAGACAGTGCCCTTGCTCGAACGCTTGATTCTTCGGATTCTCAAAGCGTTCCCTCCGGGGGATTTGGAACTAAAAATTGTCAACTCCTCTCCCCATTATATATTAAAAAAAGAAGGGGGGAAAATTAGCAAAAAGTGGGGAAGACGGGTTGGCTTCACGACCGGTCCCCAACCGAAGTGACATCGTGCAAACCTAGTCATCGTCATCGTCATCATTCCTAGGATATAACCTTTGCATTGCATTGACCGATGAGGGGGCACGCATCTGGAACTGAATAAAAACCCCGACTCGCTTTTCTCTTATGTCGGGAAACGGCGATTCCCAGTCAATCCGTCGTGTAAAGAAAAAGGGGAAAGGGCGGAAAAGGAGATTAGAATACGAGATTGCTTGCGCATGGACGCCAGTGCTTTCGTTTTCAAAAATGCGTCGTCCATGACGGCCGGTGACTCGGATTTTGACTCCCCCGTAGACTCCCTGCAGAAAAGCATTCTCGGAGTGCGGATTTGTTTATTTATTTGGCAACACGACGAAGATGATTTCCCCTACTTGGAATTGAGAATTTATTTTTCTAATTTTAGTACTTTTTCCCTTGATTGATCATATTCAACTTACCAATTAAGTAAAAATTGGGAAGATTAATTTGCGTAATACACTTTCGATGGGACAAACACACCTTCAGATGGGATAGGACAACTTTCACAGTTTTAAGGAGATTATTGAATGTGGAATTTTTACATTTTACGCCGAATATTTGCACGCGATGGGTCTAACGGGTTGGTAGTCAATGCGGGAGAGAGTCCCACCCAGAAAAGAAAAAAAAAATTTGGGGGAGAGAGAATGAAAAGGTGGGTACATAAAGAAAACCTTAATTCGTGCGCTCATAAATTCATAATAAATGAACATCGAATTAAATGTCTTAAAAGAATCAGCTTTTAGATCGCCTTACGTCCTCCTAGTGATTGCTTTTTTCATCTGTACTCTTTTTAGAGAATGCTTAATCAAACAGAGACGAATGTAATTGAGTCCTCACCCGTTGATTAGATTGAGGACCGGTGTGTATAAAGAATGTATACATGTCATCAATGACCATTAAATGTATCGATACATCCTAAAAGTTCTCCACATCCATAACGTGCCTTGACCACATTCTGATTCATACATCCACAATTCAAAATTAGTTGGCGAGTGATAAAAGAGGGCATTTCTCTTTATCTTTAGACAAACTCATCTCGAAAAGGAATTAGTGTTGAGAACTTGCAATTATTGGGGCATGATTTATATTCCCCATCAACAAGAAAGGGTGGGAGTCATACTCCCTAATGAGCATGCGTGGATGTGGGGCGCCCCAACAAAAGTCATGAAGGTAGCGTCCCCGAGTTGTTGGAAAGTTTTTATAATTTAAATTCATATTTTATCAATAAATTAGACTTAGACTTATAAATAGTTATTATGTATATATCATGTCTTTCATTTGAAATTAATGATTGTAGTAGAAAGGTGCGGGATACTAATTATCGATTTTCTTTTCGTTTTTGCTATCAATGTCATTGTGTTGAAGCATATAATTCTAACAAGAAATGAAATTAGTAAACGCGTCGCCCTGACACGTGATATTAAATGTGGAGATCGATAAGATTTATCCTGTCCATAGGACCTCGAGAGAGATCGGGCGGTTCCAATGTCGACCTACGACCGATCAGCAGCTGTCCAAATCAATCGAAATCGGGAACAGTAAACCACATGATGATCCGTGCATGAAGTTCATGGGGGGTTGTCTTCTCTCCACGAGACAAGAGAACAGCTTATTGGGCCCCAGCGAGGCCCATCTTAGCTTTCATGTCTCCCACGCACTTCCGTGGCCCATCTGGCGTTCACCAGATTCGTGCGCTTCAAACTCCAACGTTTGATGAGATTTTATTTTATTTTTTTTCATTTTTTTTGGTTGCCCTTTTGCTGATTTATGGCGACATTACAATGTGGGGTTTGCGTGTTGGTTGCTTCGCTAGATTTCAAATGGCCCGCGTGGTTTGGCGTAACATCAATGTTTGGCGCGAAATGACAAGGGCAAATCATACGTGGTCGGAGGGGATTGATCTTTTCATTGATCAAGTTCGGAATGTATTATTGGCTAGGATCATAACTTGCCGACATGAGAATCCACATGGAATCTTATGAGATTTAATAAGGACCCCATCACATGTTGATACGTAGTAATAAGGGAGTACATATATGTCTATCGGCTTATTGAAGTCAATCTTTTTGTTTTTCTTTTTGGGCCAGGAAGTCAATCTTTGAAGTAAATGATGAAAATACCGACCCCCCCCAAAAAAGTAACCGATGAAAATCAATTATAAGTAGAAGATGTTAATTTGGAGAAAGTAAAATTATAATTACACCCATTAAGATTTATGAATAAATATATGTACTGGGCGTTTTAGCTAGTGGTAAAGGATGACTCCGGCAATATATCTCCGATGACAAATCTCATGTAGATTTTTTTGGTAATAACAAATTAGGCGTGGCTTTTTACAGAGAGTTAAGTCCAAAGTGAAAAAAACAATCAAATGTGACTTAGAACGACGCAGCATCAAACGGAATAACTGAAGGTAGGAAAAAATTAAGTTTAGAGGAGAGGAAATTGTTTTATCTCTTTGCGTTCCCTTTTTCTTTTGTTTATGTTGATATCCTTGCTCAAGGGCCTTACTTTTGCTATAGTATAATCAAGTCGTAAAAGTTCCGAGAAAGACAATTAAGTCATAAAACTTGTTAAATTGATGCAATTAAGTTTTTTAATTCACTATTTCCAATTAATTTAAAGGAAAATATCGACTTACTTCTTTTTATTATCTTTTCAAGATGATGGGACTTTAATACTTTTTAACGAGAGAGATGCTAATTTGACGTCTTCTTTTTCCCTGGTCTAGCATCTTTTTCTTCATTTGAGCCCGAGCTCTTCCATGATCGCGAGCTTCAAAGCCAAATTGGCCATCGGCCCACAAGTTTTTGAGCTTCAATTGTCAACATCCATGGTTGCACATTTTGAGCTGGAGCAGCTAATGGCTATAGTTGCGAGCTTTAATGCTAGATCTGGCCATAGCTATTGCGAGTTTCAAGAGGAAAACGGCCACGATAGTGAGCTTTGACCTTGAGTGGCCATGGCGGCCACAAGCCTCAAAATTAGATTTGGCCATGGTGGCAACGAGCCTCAAAGCCACAGATATACGAAAATTTCCACATCATTCTCTGAAAGTTTTATGGATGCAACTTCAGATTTTGTATGCTCCTAATCTCTCCCTCCATCCCATTCGACCAATCTATCAACTAGATATATTTGTAGTTAAGGCAAAATAAAGAAAATATCATGTAGGATCAGGATTCGAGCATGCCAAAATCCCACTCTAATCACTCGGTATGAGCCTTGCTATCAGCTAGAAGCCTTATGTTGCCTGGCCCCACCTCTTGCTCTCTTGATTTCAATTTCGAGACTCTCTCTCTCTCTCGGTAACACCTGGAAGATAATTTGTGTATGTGTGTTTGCGAAAGATCAAGTGGAGAAGCAATTTCAAAACATGAAGGATCGGTCCACGTATCATTTTGGTGGGAGCTCATCGATGGAGAAAATATTAGGTAGGAGTGGGATTCCGGTGTTATTACATTGAACCATGGAGGCAATGGACGAGGCGGATGTGGAAGCGATGACGTGGTTCTTGGACAGCGGAAGTAACGGACAAGGCGGATGTGGAGGCAGCAGTGTGATTGGTCGAACGGCGGGCTCCATTGTGAGTCGAAATGGTTGCGTGAACGCGAAGGGAGAAAAGAGCCGCCTGAAATTGAAATCAATTGAGAGAGGGAGAGGTGGGGCCCGGGCAACAAAAGGCTTGTGACGCAATGTAAAAAGAGGGAGGTGAAATTGAAATTAATTAAGAGAGGGAGAGGTGGGACCTATACAATAAAAAACTTATGGTACGGTAAGATCCAGACGACATAGAGTCGCTTCGATGAATGGAGTGAGATTTTGACACGCTCGAATCCCGCTCTTATCCAGATATTTTCTTGGCAAAACATGGATTTGCATTCGACAAAAATGAAATCATTCACAGGGAAGATATAAGAATGTTTCGTCAAAATAGAAGGCAAATCCTTATAATTCTAGCCATTCACGTAATAAACATGTGCATCAGCGGGGAAAAAAGGTTCAAAAATAAGTTTTTGCTGCTTTGTAGATTAACATAAATTATTCATGGACGTCACATTGATAAATGAAACCTGAATAATCAAAATTTACAAATCCTCAGTAAAAATAGAAAAAAAGAAGAAAGAAATCAGCTTTTCAAACAAAACAAGCAAATATGCTGTCAACCAAAAGAGGAAACGAGCACGGACGCGCGAGGTCGTCTTCCGCTTTCCGCATCAGCCTAGGGTTTCGATTCGCATCCGCATCCGCATCCGCATCCGCCTCCTCCGCCGGCCGGAGATCGCCGCGGCTTCCGGCGATCTGGAACGCGCGGGCTGGACGAGCGATTGGGGCGGCCCCCGGATCGGGTAGCGCGCTCGGAGCGGGGAGAGGGGAGATGAATCGCCGGTGGTGCGCGGATCCAGAGGTAAAATGACTGGCGTGTCATACGGTATCCGCACCGGGAGTTATGGATCGCTGCAGCAGTTGTCCAACGGCGGCGGCGCGTTGCAGAACCACGCCGCGCCGGTCCTCCTGCGGAAGCCCTCCAAGCTGGGGCTGCCCGGTTACCGGGAGAAGGAAAAGTTCCTGCCTTTCGTCCGCCGGTACTTGGGCCGGAAGCGGGTCGCGATGATGCTCCTGGTCGCTCTCGCCCTCCTCGTCTTCGTCTTCGGTTCCTTTACGGTCAATAGAGGTTCGCTCTCGGTCCCCCCTTATCCGGAGATCGCGACTTGCGTCTGCAATTCGAGCATGAATTTTCTCATCCGTTTCCGGTGTCTGTTTACTTTTACTATTCCGTGACGAGGGTTCGTGAGTTGACTCTCGTTCTGGGATTGTCGTTTGAAAATGACGGTTGTCATTCTTTTCTACATTGCGTTGGTGGTGGTGGGTGCTTATGTGTCTGCTTGTTGTTTGGCCAGTTCTCGTGGTGCATCCCGATTCATTCCAACCCAGGGACTTTGTTCTTGATGGGCTTTTTCGATATGCCGTGATCCTGCCTTTTTGTATTTGGCTTTTTGCCTTCTCTTTGCTCTTTTCCATCACTTAGCTCCTTTTCGTTCGTAATATGCTAACAGCTTTAGCGTACATTTGTTTTACACATTCGCCGTTTACTTTGCGAAGTACAGAAGGCAGCGGTCCTATAATAGATCCATATATGGAGAGCACGATACCTTTCGTCGATAGGGGTAAGGGCCATGCCGTTGTAAAGCATCTCCCCAGGGTAGAAGATAGACAAAAGGGCAGAGGTTCCCTTGGACGGAAGACCGTGTCCCGAAGTGGCGGTCGAAGTAGAGCTCAACCTCCTCCGGTAGCTGTTCGTTCACACAGGCGTGCTCGTCCTCATCCTCTTTCTCGTTCTGATCCAACTTCACCTAAATCTGGCTCTGTCCCTATGGGCCATCGGTGCAAAAACTTTGCTTTTCCTCCGCCACCTCCTGCTGATGGAAAACGGATTGGACCCCGGCGTAATTCCTAAATCTTTTCTTGTTCCTTTGTTATGAAATTCCTATATGAATTAGAGTGGACTCTTGTTAGGACATTGCCTCTGCAGTATCTTTATGCTGTTTCTTAACTGAAGAAATAGTTAGTACATGTTTTAACTATACAAATTCTGTTTTCTTGCTCTATAATGTCAGCATGTCCAGTATGTTACGTCCCTGTGGAGCAGGCAATAGCTAGCATGCCGAGTTCCCCAGCAATATCTCCAGTACTTCGTAATCTCACGTATGTATATGATGAAGATCCAGTCAAGTCTGAACAGCATGGAGGTTCAGATTTTGGAGGATATCCATCTCTAACGGAAAGAGATGATTCCTTTGATATAAAGGAGTCTATGAGAGTGCATTGTGGGTAGGTTGTCGTACTGCTTTTCAGTTTTGCTGCACTGAATATCTGTAAAAGTTTTATATGACTTAAACTATTTTATCCTTTAAAATATCATCATCATGGTGGCATTTTGTTGCTAAAGCAACCTCGCGGATGCGCAGATTCGTCAAAGGACATAAGCCTGGTCGTCAAACCGGGTTTGATATTGATGAAGCTGACTTGGAGGAGATGGAGCAATATCACGATGTCATTGTTGCATCAGCTATATTTGGTATTGTCCCGTGCAGTAGTCATTTCAACTTCTGTACTTTATATGTCGACTGTCTCATATTCTTGTCTCTTTTACCTTGTCCTAGGAAATTACGACATAATTCAAGAACCTCGAAATATTAGTGAAGCTGCAAAGAAAAATATTCCTTTCTTTATGTTCATTGATGAAGAGACGGAGGCATACATGCAAAATTCTAGTGTGCTCAATAGTAGCAGGAGGGTTGGATTGTGGAAAATTATAGTGGTTCACAACATCCCTTATGCTGATGCAAGGCGTAATGGAAAGGTCAGAGTGCTATTCTATCAGACTATTTGCTTTAGTGTGTTATGAAATCTCTCTCTTTCTAAGTTTTTTTCTCAATCTTGAAAGCATCATTGTTCATTTAAAAGTCCCCTGCATTTACAAAAATTAAGATTAAGAAAAAGCTCTCATGATTGCATACGACAATGATCCCTTTGTTTACGTTGGTTTGAGGCAATGGTTGATATTGTGGATGAAGGCTGGATTTTTTTTGGGGCTTGTCATGCTATTTAGTACGATATGGTTTTTTAATCAGAAACTAGTCATCTGCTCGAGAGAAGTAATTTTGGGATGCTTTTGCTGTTAACACTGAAAATGCTAAGATTCAGTTGCTAAATTTGACCTTTCATGTAAGTTGGCAGGTCCCAAAGCTTCTTTTGCACAGGCTCTTCCCTAACGTTCGCTATTCCATTTGGGTTGATGGAAAGCTCCAGCTTGTCGTGGATCCCTATCAAATTCTTGAGAGGTAATTCCAGCTTATCTTTTTATTTTCTGTCCATGAACTTTTTGTATCGAGGTCCTCAGGGGTATAGATGATGCTATTTTTAATGCCTGTTATATGGTTGCTACTTTGCATCTGGTGGTGCGAATAGAGATCTTAGAGCAGCTCCATCTTCTAATCTATAATTTATATCGACTAATTTCTTTTGACTCCACATGTTATGAAACTCATGTCTAGTGTAAACAAATGGAATGGGGTGAAAACAGAGTGGAGGAAGAAATTACTGTGGACTGCAATGGAATTGATATACCTCAACTATGTTTGGCTGTGATAGAGATACGACTTGGAATGGAAAAGTTAGTAGAGACAAATGTCAGAGATGCAAGAGAAATATTTGGCGCGATTTTGGCTATACATTATATTCGTGCAATAGAATTGGCTTTCCCATTGGTCTGCCCATTTCTAGGGAAAGCTTCTGCGAGCTATAGAAGGGGGATGGCAGCTGGAATTCTGATTCCATTCTGCCCCAATTCCATGTCCCAATATGGCTTTGTTTCTTCCTTGGTGCTATGTGTAATGCTTGATGGATATCTTTGACATTTGAAGCAGTAAACAACATTTCTTGTGGGTGGCACTGTTTTTCAGTTTTCTATTTTATTCAGTAATTTTCATGAACTTCCTCCTTTAATGTATTTTTTTAATTTTTTTTTTTTTTTTTTTTTGGGGGGGGGGGGGAATAAGGCTTTTTGTACCAGTGTGGTGTTAATGAAACTTCTTTTGGGAACAATAAGTAAGATTTCATTAAGAAGGTACCAATGGGATACTGCCCCTACACAAAACTTTATTGAAGCCTTAGAGGGTCATATAACTGTAGGTTTGATGTTAGAATTTCTTAGAATGCATTAGTTTGTATCTTCACTAGAAACATAAGCTTGGAAAATTTTCAGCTTCAACATGTTGGAGAATTCTATTTTTCTCCTTTTCCTTTTCTCCCTTTCCTCCAATTACCGACAATTGTTGTCGATCTATAACTGAGTGTAATAGGAAGCAATTTTATTTGGAAGTTTCACGAGAAGTTTTAAGGTGATAGGAACATAGGGAATTATCTTTTGTTGCTTTCGACATCTTTGCTGCTAATGACAGTAGAATAAGGGAAGATAAAATTGTGTTGTTGCATCTGAGATAACATTTCGATATTTCGTCGCCATTAGTTAGTCGAGCTAAAGTGTTATATACTGTTGTCATGTGTTCCTTTTAGAAATTGCTTCTTTGTGCAGCTAGTAAGGCAAGAATCAATTGATTTATACCTGAGGGATGCAAGTCCTAACCCCAAAGTGATAAGATATGAAACACCGGATCTTTCAATATGAATCTTAAGGCTGTTTCCATTTGCTTTTTGGTCCCTTAATCCCTTATCCTTTTAAAGTACTTTCTTTGGCAAGGGACCGTAGTTCTTCTATAGTTATTGAGTACTGCAAGATCTTCCTATCATTAAAATTCTTTACTTATCGAAAATACAAAAGTGGATAATCTCCTATTCAGCGAGACATTTGGAGAATCATGGGATCTTGTAGTCCAGCTGGTCAATTCTATCATGAGCAGGCAACAAGTCAGCAGCAAGTGCCTCTAGTTCATTTGGAGGCATTTTGCAGTACTATTCTATTAGCTCATCTTGAGTCCTAGAAGAGACGATAATACAACTATCTTTTCCATTTCTTTACTTTTTTTGGGGGGTGGGGGGGGGGAGGGGGGGGGGAGGAATTTACCTTAAAAACAGCAGTTTTTATCTGTCTTTGACTCTGCCTTCCCTCAATTAAAACCTTTGCTTAAGCTAGAAACTACCCTTTTTGTGTTGCAAAACAGAAGCCGACAATCATTTTCTAAGTTGTGTTGAAGTGAGAGTAAAGCAGCTTGTTCTTTTGGGGTGATTTGCATCATTTTCGTTGAAAATATACTTGTCAGTAACCTGCGAATCTTTTGGTCAAGTTCCATTTTCCATTTTTACAAAAAGTAATTGAGAGAATGGTGTAAACTCTCACCTAGGGTGCATGTAGGTGTGTGACACAGGATTCAATTACTTTTGCGTATGACTCGGTTGGGTTTTCTGAAGCTGAAGTTATTCAGGTTGCTTAATTATTATTTTAATATGCAGAAGTTTATCCTTTTCAGGTTCCTATGGCGCGAAAATGCTAGTTTTGCAATTTCTAGACATTATAGGCGCTTTGATGTCTTCGAAGAGGCTGAGGCTAATAAAGCTGCGGGAAAGTATGACAATGCCTCTATTGATTCTCAGATAGAATTTTATAAAAGAGAGGGCTTGACTCCATATTCTGTAGCCAAGCTCCCTATAACTAGTGGTATGTGTTGTTGCATTTTATTTATTGGGATGGATGCCTAGATATTTTTTCCCCATGATTTTGGTGAGATTTTGTATCAGCGTATTTATGATTTGATGGATGGTTGGGTTGGTGCAGATGTTCCTGAGGGGTGTGTGATCATGAGGGAACATATTCCTATTACGAATCTGTTCACCTGTCTATGGTTCAATGAAGTCGATCGATTTACTGCCAGGGATCAATTAAGTTTTTCCACAGTGAGGGACAAGATAATGGCAAAAGCTGATTGGTCCATCAATATGTTTCTGGATTGTGAAAGGCGGAACTTTGTGATTCAGGTACCGCCATTTATGCTGTCAATGTTCATGTAGTTACGATAAGCGAACTCATTCATCTGTGATGGTTCAGGGCTTTATAGAGGCTAATCCATTTATTTGGTATGGCAGCTTTCATTGATGATCAATGATGGGGTATATACAGTAAAATATTATTCACTCCACATTTTTGAAATGAAATCAGACTGGAATACTGTTTCTTGTCCTTCTTCCTTCTGCACTCTGTCTTTTACTGGTGAGGGCTTACATCTGTTTGGGGAATTTGCACTAATAGGAGGCCAAGGGTTGGCCTAAGTCGAGAGAGCTCAATCTTCCTTATAAACTATGTTCCACTTTCAGCTTCACAGTTCTCCACTCCCACCCTATTTAACTAAAAAATATACGGAAGAGAACAGAAAAGGGAAATGTGCTCCAATGAGCATCTTCAAACAGGGGTACTCCTATCGCCTTTGATGAGGTTTGAAGCTCTTCTTACTGTGTTTATGGTTCATTGAAGGTTATAGTCAATAAGTGGGCTAATGCATGGATGATAAAGACAGATAGTCGTGCTATTCCTGTCTGTTGGATCAGCTCATTTAGAATCTTTGTTTACTTTGCACTAACTTAAGTTCGTAGGACATTACCTGACATCTTAACACGGCAACTTTCATTGGCAGGCATACCACAGAGATCTGCTGGAGCAGATGCCGCCTCCAGCAAGTCCCACAATACGAGCTCGACTGTCTTCAACCATCATCAGTACATCTGGAAGAAGAGCTCCTGTGAAAAAGGGTATTAGCAGCAAGCGCTCAAAGAGTGATAGGAGGCGGCACCGGAAAGTCACTGCAGGCACTAGGGACAGAAGTTCCTTTTGAACTTCGTGTACATTCTGATTCATTCGTTCATTTATATATTTTGGGAGAGGAACATTTCTTCAAAGAGGCATAGGCTGATTCCGGAGCTAGGAAAAGCTCAAAATTTTTGAAAGTGTCGATATCTATTCTCATTTTTTTTGTACATACACTTTATTCCAAATAATTATACCACCTGCCCGTCGATACCAAGTGCTTTTCTCATTCTCATATTAGGTTTGTCACTGTAAAGAAATTGTTCCGCTCGGTTGGTACCAACTAAGTAACCCTGGTAGTGACAAATTTGACTGATAAATCCATAACTGGTAGACTCATCGTTTTGTGGGCAAATTACGATGTTATCACCAAAAGAGTGTGCGGGGGAAGAGAAAGGGAGCCTCTCGGAATCTGCATAATTCGTTGTTTATCAGGAAATCATAGTGCATCCAGCTGAGGGTTAAGAATCAAATAATCAATGACCAATGAAACGCCATCCTACGCAGAACTGTTGAAGTCCCCGAAGGACTTTGCATGTTGTTGTCGATTAAACAAATCACTTGTTGGAGAATTATAAGTACTCTTAAGAATATTCACCAACAAAGCTGAAAACAGATGATGGCTGGTGGCCTACACGATCCCAATGCTTCAATACCCCATTACCCATTAATGAGCATTGCTGTATCTACAGAACAGGTCAGATAAATCTGAGCCCCGCCCATCAACTTCACGTCTCTCATAAATATGAAAGTTACAATTTTTTCTTTTTTTCTTTTTTCGCTTTGGTTGTCTATAAGTTTTCCGAAATTGGCAAATTCCAATAAATCTCTTGGCGACTTCCCATGTCTTATGCCTTCATGAGTCATGACTTCTTCATTTTTCTGGTTATTATAATATCGGTCCAAGTAGGCATGATGAAGCAGCCCTGAAGTTCTTTAGCAGGACAAGCAAGGCAATGACCGTGAAAAGGAAGGCATTCTTTTGCGTGCGGGAGGCTTCAAGAAGTAAAAAGCGATCTCTCTCCTTGCCATCGAGAAGGCAGTTATGTTTTCTTGTTAATAATTAAATTCTAGTTGCTCATCCACGGGGAAAAGATAGTTCAGGTTCCGGTCGGGAAGGCAATACGTTAGGACATAACGTTCGAGAGTTCATCTGGGTAATCTCTCTCTCTCTCTCTCTCTCTCTCTCTCTCTCTCTCTCTCTCTTTCTGTTATAATCATCATGAGACTGGAATGACTTGCCAATCGGAGTCTGAATTTCAATTGAAAGTTTGATAATTTGTTGCTCTCTCTCCTTAAAGTTGCGATTTTGTGGGGATGATCGTGGTCCGTACCTAAGGTCGTTGTTTTAGCTCCGGTATGTGGAGTCGTCCATCGGTTCTTTTCTATGAAATTCATGGGATTTTTGTCACCTGTATGTCACTGTAGGCTCTTGAATGATGCTCGTGAGCCCGGAGTATTGTGTTTGTTTGTCGTTTGAGCTTCTGATTCTTGTTACAGGAACGTTGGCCGTGTGGTGATGGAGGCAATGAGCGGGTGGTGCTTGAATTCTGGGCTGAAAGTTGGGATCTTTGTGGCCTTTCTTGTTTTGGATTAATAGGGTTTATGTGGTTTGTTGGTTTCTCCTGCCACTTTCGTTAGTTTGTGTGGGTGTCTGAGGAGATACAGGGTTGTTTGTGACTCGTCACCTGTGAGTGTTTATCCAGTGATGGGTTCTCCTGGGTTTTTCTTGATCTGTGCACTCCATTCTCTGGTAGCCATAGCTTGTGGAGGTCTTATGATGTTCTACTCCTCCGAGGTTTCAGCAATTAAGCTTCAAGGATCTACACCGCATGATCAACTCTTGATCAAAACCTCAGATTCCTTTTCGGGTTTGCTGCTTGTGGCTGTCGGCTTCCTACTAATCATGGTGGGATTTGTTAAGGACAGGGAGTTCCAGAGCTTCTTTGCAAAAGGGTGTGTGCTCCTCCATGTTGTGACCGCTGTTTGGAGGTTTTACTTTGAGAGGAAGGTGGATGAACTTGCCGACGAGTGGCCAAGGAAGGTTGTCGGCGATATTGCGTTAGCAGTTTCCTGGATCCTCTATTTGGTGTACTCATGGAGGGAAAAGTATGATTAGCTTGGAAAACTGGATTGTCTGTGCTGTGATGAGAGGGACTTCGAAAATTCCCTTGTAGGCATTGACCGTGATTGCAAAATGCTTATACAATCGCCCAGTTATGCTGCTTTTGGCATGAAACAATGCGGGGAGTTGGAAAAGAACGAAAAGTAGGATCATATGGTGTGATTGTAATTCCTGGATATTTTGGTTATGTAATTTTCATTAGGCAATTGTTTCTGCTGGAATTCCACACAAGCTGGAGGATGCCCGTGTTTTCATCTTGTTCACAGGTGTCTCGAAAATCTCAGGGATCAATTAATTTTCGTTATCTTGAAGATGGGTCAGAGGTTGGAGTTTGGAGTGTGCCATCATTTGCTTCACGTTGAGAAATTGTTTTGTAGATCTTACTCACAGATAATAGCAATGAGTGAATAGTGTCCTAACTCACCAGCTGTTGGTGATTTCGTGCTTTAGCTGATGTTGCTTGAATCTTTCAAGCAGAGATAAGGGTAATCTGTGCAGTTCTGCCTGTTTGCTTTTAAGTCATCCAAGAGGATAAAGCTTGTTTCCTCAATTGAAGTTGTTGTACATTCAGATTGACTTCTTTGTTAAAACATTCTCTGTCATGCCTTTGTCCACCTCAATACAAAATTAGTCATTTTACCTGCAAAGATTGTATTTTTCACGTGTCGTGGCGGTGTTATACATTCTTGTTATCGTGGTGGTGTTATACATTCTTTCTTTTACTTAACAGAGTGGATGAAGCAGTGGGAACTAGGAATTTAGCTTCTTCACTCAGCAAGGTGAAGCTCATGAATCCGTTAACACAATTCCAAAATAATGAGTGCTGGATTGACCTTTTCATGTAAATGCTTCCAATTGCAGACAGCCACTTTAAACATTGCTTTGGACACGTTGGGAACAGATTATCATGGTGGCAATATTCGCATTCGTTTTTTTGGCCTTTATTTGCTACCTCTCGGTCTAGAGCTGTCAAAGTAGAACTAGCCCATTCTTGTCGCAGAGAAGTATGGCGGATGTTAGGGATGGCAAGTTATGTTTAGACTAATTAATTGTGGAGTACAAACCAACGAATGGGTTGTCTCCATTTAAGCCATTGATTGGGGCTCCCGTTGTCTTCATCAGGCTGTAAACAGAACTCTCAGGTGAAGCAAGTTAGGTTCATCTTGGACGTTCTTCAGTTGAATCGATCCATAAGATCCAAGGAAGAAATAACAGGGAATTTGGTAACAGATTACCATTCATCTGGGGTCCTAGGATCGTGCATTTCCCAGGCACCAACCTGAATCATCTAGCATCCTCATATTTAGTGAAGAGGGGAAGAAGGCTAAGAAGGAAAAAGACTGATTCATTGAAATTCCAACGGAGCAGTCATCCACTTTCTTCTTGCTATCCAGACTGATACCAATTCAACCCAATTCTGTCATACAATTTCAGTTGTTAACAAAGTACTCATACAAATGCGGGGCTCTATTGAGAAGCAAATCACAAGAGAACTCGCTCTGTCTTTGAAGAGAGAGAGAGAGAGAGAGAGAGAGAGAGAGAGAGAGAGAGAGAGAGAGAGCGCCATGGCATGTATCAGTTCAATATCTATGGCTCAAGCCAGGAAAAGGACTAAGCCTGAATTCTTCTTGGGTGATCATTAAGTTCCATTGAGCTTGATTATGCAATCTTTCGTCATCTGTTTTATTTTATTAGCAGTATGTTTTGAATAGTTTGTAGATGTTAAGCTTAGCAATAAAATTTTTCCAAGTACCATAATCTCTTTTATGGGGCAAAAAATTATGTACTTCAAAAAGTTTGCTTAAATATTCCTAATTTCTAGAGGACAAGGGGACCCCTTTCTCAAGTCAGTTGCTTCAATTTCTGATATGTCCTCCTTTTTGTCTGGAATTGTAAATTGGTAGCTAGTATAGCCAGCACATATCTATTTTCCTTTTGTTGTTAACTTTGAAATCTGCCTACAATTTGTCATTGCTTGTCGGTTTCTCAAGTTCATTGATGGATGGAATTTCGTTAGGAAGTACTTCTTCAGCCTGAGCCTCACAGGGTCAAAACATGACCAAGTTCGAGCAGCCAGCAGCATCTAGTGAAGAAAAAGATACTGTTCTGTTCTTCACACTGAAATGGCTAAGAGATGAATGCAATTTGCAGCACGGTGAAGAAGATGCACACAGAAAGTATTTGAGTCTCATCTCAATTGCTTTTGAGCGGAGGGCTTTCATATCTTAATGCAGCTAAGCTGAAGATGTACGGAATGAGCTGATCTTATTTACAAAACATCGATGGAGAGAAAATGCATTTTATATACGGTTTTATGCATTTTTTTTTTTCGGTTTGATAAATATAAGCTTGTCAGTTTGAGTTTCCGAATGGAACGATACAGTTGATTGCCTGATCATGGACTTCAGACCCCTACTATTCTCTCATGTATCTATCTATGTTCTGCTTTTTCTCTGAGGTGTGCTTTTGAAGTAATGTAAACTTGAGCTATTGCTTTGCTTTTGATTGTTATCATCTTTTCCTGTTGCGGAGTCAGTTGTTCTGGCCGACTTCTTCACATGTTCCCACGAGTTTTCTGGGTGGAATTACATCTAATGCAAGAGAGACATATTTTCACCTTCCGTCAAAATTAATGTGATTGTGTTTGGCTAATTATAACTATATGTCCTCTGTCTTTCATATTGACATGTCTGACTTGTAATGAGGTTATGCTAACAAAATAGCTCTTTCCTTTTCTTTTATATCTTCCTTGGTCTCTTTTCTTTGTCCTTCTCTTAATTGAAATTTAGCTTGTGCAGCCACAAATTTGCTTTCCAGATGATTCAATTGACTTGATGTGGGCCATGAAAAGCTCAAGCTGAAGCATCCAAAGTTTTTGAAACCATCATCTGTTGCTCCTGATTCTCGCTCATTGATCATTACCATCATGTGCTTTGGTAATAATAATTGATAGCATGATCTAGCTCGTCTTATGTATGTGAAATTCCTATAAGGTTTGAATTTTAGCACCCTTCACATCACCATAGATGCTCACTTATCACGCAGGGACAAATATCGTATTAACAAATTGAGAGGCAATCGTACTAATTAATCAAGTAAAGGGAGAAGTCGAGCTTATACTAATATTAGTTCATTTATGATTGAGCCATAAAGATGGTATTACATGACATTATTAGCGAGGCATCTGCACCACGGAAGAAGCACAAAGGACAGTAGAGGACAACATTAAAATTACATCACAACCACATTATAGGTAACACAGCACATGCGTATAACATCAGGTTTCTATGCTCAATGAGCACAGGTGCAATTGGTGCATGCGCAGTTGCTGCCGCACTTGCACTTGCCGTCATTCTCAGCGGCCGGTGCATCCATGAAGACAGTCTCGATGTGGCTGCATCAGTAAGGCAACCATCAGAAACTGAACACAACTGATATCGTGATACTTAATAACGTAAAAAGGAAAGTGATCAATTGTGAGACACTTATGCCAGGTTAAAATTCGTCTTTCAGGACAAAAAAAGATGGAAAAAGTTCGAATCCTTTCTTCATCATCAAGTCTGAAATCTCAGGTTTTCTTCTTTAGAGTTGTGTAGAAGGAGATGTTTTGCATATGCTGTCAGTGATATTACTCGTTTATTGTTGTTCCTGTGTTTTGCAAGGGTGTGTTCTCATAATTACGGGTCTCCGCCTATAGCAGTACTAGAACCATCTTGCTTACTCCTGGCAAATTTGGGAGTTAGAAATCATGGATCCTATCCGTTTACATATTATATGACTTCCTCATGTCCTCCCTAAGAGCAGGTTCTTACTGGCTAGGAATTTCGATGAGGACTTGTGTAACTCAGTCCAGGTATTGGAGATGGCATTTGAAATAACCCCTTTAAAAAACTATAGTCCTCAAGGCAGAACAGTTACCTCTTCTCAGTCTCCACGAAATCAGCAGCATAGCTGCTTCCCTTCTTCCTGTAATCAAGAACCGCAATGTTTTTATTGCAAGTATAAACACAAAACATACGTAACTTCCATTAATATGCTTCCTATTTCCAGCTTAATAACCAATTCTATATAGATGAAACGCAAAGTACAGATATTTGGAAAGCAGAATCCTGTATATCACAGCTTCAGACGGATCCACATGTTTCATTTGTATCATGGATTATCAAAGCCGAGGGCACCATGCTTGCTATATGATGAGTACGCCTACTGATTTCAGTTTTTGGAGAGATTGGAGTGCTTTGGAAATAGTATAGAGAACACTTACGTGCACTGGCTCTTGTCAGCACAGTCGCAGTTGCCGCACTTGTCCGACATGGTGATCAAGTTTGAACACGAGAGACGAGCTTAGAAACTTGTATGTGGAGGTTATCTGTTTTGCTATGTGACTTGCTATATCTCCAAGCTCTGCTATACCTCGGTATTTATAGATGGGTGATCAAGAGGCTCCAATGGAGGTTCATGTCGATGTGGGGCCACAGGAATGGCCGGTTTGGGACCAAAACTAGGCGTGAGAGCAGCACACGCCATTGAAGACCCACCCAAAGGAATCTTAATAATGGAGGGGCTGGCCTTCTTTCCTCCTCTCATGTCCACATCAGAATTCTTTAGGTGTGAAGAGATCAGACATGGACATTTGCTGCTCTTATTTTTAGAGATTGTCATTTTTTTTTTTGGCCATCCACTTTGTCAAAACCAGCAAACAGACAGCTTGAGTTTTTTATTTCTTTTTTTTCCGGTTTGGATTTTTCGGTGGAGGAAGAAGACTCATTCCCTGTCCACATACTGTAGAGCCGCCGTGAAAGTGGATTGGCTTGGATCGATCTTGTATTCTAAGCTTCATAGAACAAGATCGTTCTAATAGGTTGATCCATTGGATGAATTGGTGGTGCTACCTCATGAATAGAAAGAAGCTTTACGTAGGTTTTGTATTGGGCACATCAGTCATAGAACAAGCTTATTGTGCATGTCGACGAACTCTGATTTTTTCTTGGTTTGGCCATCCACTTTGTCAAAACCAGCTTTTTTGGCCTATTATAATAAGGATATGGAAAAACTAACATTCACTTTGTCGAGGAACTTGGGTTTTTCTGGGTTTGGCTATCCACTTCGTCAAAACCAGCTTACTGTGCATGTTGATGAACTCTCCACTTTGTCAAAACCAGCAAAGAGCCAGCTTGATTTTTGCTTGGCTTGGATTTTTCAATGGAGGAAGAAGACTCGTTCCCTGTCCACATACTGTAGAACTGGCGTGAATATGGAACGCTTGGATCAATCTTGTATTACATAGCTTCGTAGGACAAGATCGTTTTAATTGGTTAAACCCATTGTATGAATTGGTTGTGCTACCTCATGAAAATTAAGAAGCTTTACGTAGGTTTTGTATTGGGTAAATCGGTCATGGAACAAGCTTATTGTGCATGTCGATGAACTCTGAAGTTCGTCGACCCTCGGATAGTTTACAGTGCGATGAATTATCCTTATGTTGGTACCTTCGGACCATCAAAAGGGGACTTGGCTTTTCTCTGTCTTTGTCCTTTTGAACTCAAGCCTAAATCAAACAGCAAAGAGAACATGGGTTCCAAATGCCGTGTCGGGTACGTACGTAAAGCATAAATTCGAGTTGAGTTCTGTTCTATCCATCCAACTGTGGCGTCGATTCTGCTGCTTTTGCTCTCCTACAACATGAAAAGATGTCTGAGGTGAACAAATAAGGGAATATAAGAAAGACAGATGTTGTGCATACGCATGACTATGTCTCCAACCATTTCTTTCTAGGAAAACCTCTCATGTCTGCCAAGAAAGCAAAGCAAAGATATATTCCCAAGCATTTGAGCATTTGGAACTCTTATCTTTGTGCCATCGTCTTTGAGCTTTGCTGTCTTTTCGTACCGTTGCGTTTCAAGAAAACTTTAATTTGATGTAGGCCCGAAAATGCTCGTCTGGTCTGAGACCTCCCTAGAAAATGATCGACATAGTACAGTTTAATCACCAAGAACTCCCTTTATTAGATAAAATGATCAGTTCAGAACACATCCTTACGATTTACTGGAGAGAGAAGGTGGCTGAGGGATCAATTTCTTCCTCCATGAAAGCTCTGCCCAAAATTGGAAGCTTTATTTTCTGATAGTGATGGATTTTAAAAAGCAATGGAAGCCCTGGTTTTCTTTTCTTGTGATGTGATTCATTTGACAATAGAGACCACAGGCTGGAGATTAAGCATGATGATCATGGACTGGTGGGATCAATAAGTGAAAGATAAGACCTCCCAAGTCCGGTGATTGAATAATGTCTCCCTTTTCTCTAGTCTTTATCACTCCCGCTATATGCAACTGGGAAAAAAATATAATTTCATAAACGTACTAGTGCAACTAAGAAAGTTCGAGGGAGGTTCTCCTCCACCGTTCCTCATAATTTCATATTGTCACTTTCACTCTAATATTGATATATATCATCTCTGATATTAGTTGTATTCCAAGAGAAACTATTTTATGAAGAGAAAGTTATAAGTATCATCATCTTTATTCTCCGTGTCGACTATCTTCTTCACTATTCGAAATATATGATGACCATCCTAGCTTTTTGTATTGGATTCAAGTTGCATCTCATGCCCATGCATAAAATAACGAGTTGTTGTCCTTAGTTTTGAATTACCACATCCTCATCATTGGATTTAACTTTATCAATGCGGATTTCGGGTTTACATTAAGGTAAATAAGTCTTTTTAAGTTGGAAAGATTCAGAGTGTTGATTTTGAATTATAGGGAGAGTACTTGATAAAAATGATAAAGTATGGAAGATCCTTGTAATATTTCAAAATGTTCGATCTATTTCGTCTTTACTAATAGATTTATAAGAGTGTATGTGTATGCACAAGATCAATATACTTACCACTCTCACGGTCAACATGAAGCGTGGGCTGCTACCCCCATTTAATGATAGTGAAAAATAGAATTATTATTTATTTCAACCCTAGGCGGAGTCTTTAGCAAATCTGATGATTGGGTTTGGGTTGACCATCATGTCCATGAATCTTGGCCTCTGGACCACTCACTAGACAAATTTCATGTTGTCCAGTCAACATTTTTTGGGCCCAAGGTTGTCTTTTAGCTGGACCAATGGGCCTGAACTCACTCCAATGCCAGCCCTCCAAATTCCCATTGACCCAAAACAAGGAGTTTGCAAGAACCATCCTACATGCCAATACAAAAACGATGTGGGCTCCATCAAAAATAAAATCACATCACCACATCTCCCTTCATATTCAAAGAAATCCTTTTTCCCCTTCCTAAACAGAATATAGATAGATGCTTCGAGACCTATCAAGATTTCCTTCCGAAGAAATCGAAAGTCAAACGAGGGGTGGCATCCATTTCTAAATTTTTAATCACGGTACTTTTTGATCTCATTTCGAAAAAGGCAATATGAATCAATATCTAATCATCCATCACAAAAACTAAGGGCTATACCAATTTGTTAGAAATTGCACCAATTTTCCTAATAAAAACGTTTGACTTGATGTGAGTTGAGTTGATGAAGGAGATTTGTAGGGAAATCATGTGAGTGACCTATCTTAATTTCTTGTCAAGGAAATCAAAATTCGAATGAGGAGCACAACATCTATTTTTAATAGTAGACTCCTTTGGATTTGCTTTCCAAGGACACGAAATCATTGTCCCGATCATAGTATTTGATCGTCGATTACGAAAACAAAAAAGGTGAAATTCAAATCGTAACAATTCACGAGAAATCACACAATTATTTTCTAGCAAATATGTTTAAGTGGATGCAGGATTTGCGTCAACAGAGGCAGATTCGAAGGTAAATTTGGCAAGCGTTTTCTCTCCGTCTTCGTTTCGGACTTTCAAAAATCGGGGGCGATATATTTTGGATTATTCCCAGAAGCCAAAAAAAAAAAAAAAAAAAAAAAAAAATTATCCGATTCATCATAGTAATCGAGGAAAAACCTCGGCGGGCCCCACCTCGAATGCTTTCTCCTTGCGTGGAAAAAATTCGGTCCGTCTTTGACCGTTCCCGGCCCATATTTTTTTTTTAATTCTTACGCTCGGCGGGCCCGGGAAGGGGGCCCCACCGACCCCTCCTTGCGATCGCGTCCGTCGATGGCGAGTGGCGTGAGCGTGGGGTGCCGAGCGCATCCGACGGTCAGCAGGAAGCGAGACACGCGTCGCCCTCTAATTTCCGGTCAAAAAAAGGAAAAAAAGAAAAAGAAAGAGGAAAAAATCGGACATTTTTATACACATATCTCTAAAAAAGATTACCAAAACTTGCATGTCAAGTCCGGGGTTTCGATCCGGTACATCCTCCCCCACGCTCCTTGCGTAATCATCTCCAATCAAGCGGCTGATGATTATATATCGAGAAAATCCCGATAATCCGGTTCGGAAAATCACGCGAGATTATGTAAATCTTTTAACCTTTTATTTTTATCCCCTGCGATAAATTCAAAAATCCACGTCATGCAGGGGGGCAGGAAAAAAGGCGACGCCCCGCTCGCGCAGGAGGACAGATCACGTTCCCGTCAACGGCGGGGCGTCAGCAGTCACGCAGATCGACGGCCCAGGGGGTGTCGCGGGGGGCGCGATCGACGGGCGTCGAGGAGGTCGCACGCGCGGGCGCGTGGGCGCGGGCGCAGCGGATCGGGGCCCCCCGCGAAACAAGAAACGGGGCGAAATACACACAGAAGGA
This sequence comes from Eucalyptus guilfoylei, assembly GCA_016097605.1. Taxonomy (NCBI): domain Eukaryota; kingdom Viridiplantae; phylum Streptophyta; class Magnoliopsida; order Myrtales; family Myrtaceae; genus Eucalyptus; species Eucalyptus guilfoylei. Next base: position 17,987,122 of record CM027865.1, on the reverse strand, counting down.
AAGAGAGAGAGAGAAAGAGAGAGAAAGGAAGACGCAGTGGGTTTCATCAAACCACTCTCTCTCTCTCTCTCTCTCTCTCTCTCTAAACAGCTCTCTCTTTCTCTCTCTACCTCTGCTTGGGAGTCGTCTTCTCTCTCTCTCTCTATCTCTTTCTCTGATCTTGGCCCCGAAAAACCCAAACGACCCAAACACGCGCGAAGCCGAAAAGCCCTTCTTCGCTTTCTCTCTCTAGAATCCGCAACAGAATTGTGCAGCCCCCCCCCCTTGCGAATCGAATTTCAGGGGAACCGGAAGGGACGCTCCCCACCGTGGACGGCTGCCGGCCCGCCCCCCGCCCCCACCTCCGCCCGCTCGGGCCGCCGATCGCCGAGCCGTTTCATGCAGCCGCCGCCGCTTGATGCCCTCATTCCCCACAATCCCAAGTCGCTCTCTCTCTCTCTTTCTCTCTCTCTCTCTCTCTATCTCTCTCTATTTCTCTGCGCGCTAGAGTCCAACGCCCGCACGCAAAGCGCACGAAACCGCACGCGCCCACGCACGCACGCACGCTCACACTCGCTGGGCTTCTCTCTCGCGCTTGCTTCAGTGTGTCGGATCAAAATTTCTGGTCCTCTCTCTCACCCGGTCTCTCTTGTCTCTGTCTCTTGTCTCTGTCTCTCTTGCTGTCTTGTGTCTGACTGACCGAACAGGAAGCGAGCGTTCTCGAGGCCAGGTGCGTTCATGGACCCCGACGTCGTCGAAATCGCGCCTCCCGCTCCTCGCCCCTCCAAGGAGCCCAAGCAGAAAGAGGTTCGATCGAAATCGCAAACCACCCACAAAAAAAAAAAAAAAAAAGTCTTTTTTTTTTTTTCTCCTTTCTTGGTTCGTTGCAGTGTGAAATTCGCCTTCGATCAGCGCGATTTACTCGCTTGATCGTCGTTTTTCTGCTCGATTTTGGGTCGCCTCGATCACTCCGAGAGTGTCGTGTGACCTTTGTCGAGTGGTTGGTTTAGGACTTTGGGGTCGCGACCATTGAGTTGAATTCCTTTTTTTATTTTTTATTTTTATATTTAGTTTTTTATGCTACTGTTTTCCAGCTGCTGGGTGAACTAGATGCTGTGCAATGATCGGAATTTAGCGTCAATCTGTGTTTCCTTTATGTCTTGGTTGATTGAAATATGGGTTAGCAACGTTGCAAGGTGGTTATTTTGGGTTTTCCCAATGGATGATATCAACCATTACCTTGGAAGAGGAGATTCGCGAAAATGCTGTTAAAACGTAGAGAAGCCAATTTAGGCTTTCCTTCCATTCCGCAAAGTGTGAATTCACCTGAATCCTCGAGCATCTATTTCGATGTGGATTGTTTCAGCTTCAGTTGCCTTGGAGTCTTTTATTACCTGCCAGTATTGAGTGGTTCGATGGATAAAAGCCTTGTCTTTTCTTTGGTTTCTTGGTTTGTGGTCTTAGCATATATGGGACATCGTTTGAAATTTGCGTCCATCTTTGTTCCGAATATATTCTGTTGAGTAAAATTTGAGTTAGCAATGTCTCGAGTGATACTAGGTGTTAATTTTGGGTTTTCCTTTTGGAAGATGTAGAATGGATGTTAGGGACGACATTTGTGAGATGATGTTGTAGGTTTTAAACATTGGAGCCACCCTTCTCAGTGTTTGTCTTTGTTGTGGAACTGTATGGAATGCGAAGGGACTAATCCCTTGCTAGGCTTTGGTAAAAGGAAAGTTCTCAGTGCGAATTTCTTTGTGGTTGACTAGATTATTGTCCACATAAGAGAATCAGGACATGGAATTGTCAAGCCTGTCGACGACTCTCCAAGAAAACTTCTATTGAGCTTTCTTGGCTCCAGATTTTTATGGGAAATAACACTGGCTATTTACTTTGTCTGCTGGACTATTTGAAATTTGTTTTCCTTTTATAATATGATGTCCTTTGTACCTGTGCCTATTCTTGGAATTGGATCGAGATGTTGAATATCTTTGAGGACTAAGGTCTTGCATTTAGCCTTGGAATGGGGAGGGTTAATCTAATTGTTGGTTAAAATGTATAAAGTCATTATAAGCAGCATGTTGGTGGATCCGTAGACCTAAATACTTGTCTTTTAAGTTTCCATCAGAAGGAATAGTAATTTTTTTTAAACCTAAGTAAGGTTTCATCTCTCTGACTTCTAGGCAAATGGAACTTCTTTTGTGATGTTTTCCAACATAAAGCCAAATGCAGGGAAGCATCATCTTTCCAACGTGTGCTACTCTATTGATATATAAATGTGTGTAACAAAACTGTGAAGCTTTTCGCAAAGGTTTTACAACCAAGATTGTGTCATCCGACAATGTGCATATGCTCTAGCTCCTGTAACCTGGCTGCCTCATTTCATCGAAGTATTAAAGTGCTTCACCTTAAATCCTTTAATGTCAATGAAGTTGCATCTATCTATTCATCTTTCTATGTTAAAGCTGCTCAAAAAAAAAAAAAAAAAAAAATCAATGGTGGTAGTTGGTTACTCGTTTTAAAACAGCATAAAATTGCTTGTCTTTCTAGTAACATAGTATTTATAGTGGCTTTTTCTTTGTACTGCTATTTGACACTGCTCTTATCGTTAAGCGTGGACATGTTACATGAAGTAATTGATATTTGACACTGCTCTTGCATAAACTTCTGTGCAGGCTATTTTCCACGAAGTAATTGATATTGACAACGATGATGATTGTGCTGATCTTGTGGTCATTGATAAAAAAGTTGATGCCATGAGGAAAGGCAAAGCAGTGATCGATGTTGATGATTACTGCAATGGTCAACCAGGGGTATGTGATACTTGTCATTTAGTTCCTGACCTTTTCTATTATGACATATGACATCGTTTTCTATTCTGCCTCTGTCAAATTGCACTTTGTATTATTGAATTGTTCAGTTATTCCTTGGATTGCTGAATTCTAATTTGATGCTATTAGTCCACGGACTTCATATTTCATTTCTATACCAAATGGCTAAAGGCGTGGACCAAATCTACCCTAAATCCGGTTGTTTATCAGACTTGGTCTCTTTTGACAGCACTCCCAAGGTCAAATCTATTGTTGGCAGGTGGATTTGGGTGGCCGTCAACTTTCTTTTTGTTCTCAGGGCTTAAGTTTGCCACATCAACACTTGAGCACCCTGTTCAGTCCGATATTATGCCTGGTGACGGTCATTTGAAACTCAATAAAGCTGGATGTAATGATTTGATATGAAATAATGAACTTGAGTGATTTTCTAAGAATATTTTTTTAAAGATTAGTGACCGGGGGATCCTAAGTGGTAATTTGATTTAGTCAATGTGAAATTGACCTGTCCGAAAGCTTGATGTTTGTAGAAATTCTTTGGCTTATGTCTCTGTTTCACTTAAATATTGGATTCAACAGGATGCTGGCACCCCTCTTGTTCACAGTGTCAATGGTAGTGCTGATGGATCAATCAACGGGGGCATTCCACTTGACGGTTTAGCGCAGGATTCACATTCCTTTGTAAATCTGGACGGCCAAATTTATGATCCTACTTCTTATGAGGATGATTACATGGACCTTTTTGAAGATGTACTGGATGTTGATGAATACGATACACTTCAAGCTCATTTTGATAATATGGATATACCTCCAGGCGTGGAAGCACCTATACCTTGGTTGTCGGATCTCCCCAAGTATGAAGATAAGCCCAGTGGTGGCAGTAGTTTGAATGGTTCAAGCTCTCTGATACAAACTGATGCCTCATTGAACCTCCAGGGGATGGAACATATTGGCTTGACCGAGCCTGTGCCAACTCAGGTGAACCATACTTCAGTTGTTCATGGTCTGCCGGGCCAAGTCGACTCAGCGAGTCAATCTACTTCAATGGATACATCAGCACCCTACTTAGTCACACAGAATGGCCAAAGTAAAAAGAATCGTGCTTCTTCACAACGTAGTGGCAATTCCAAGACCTTGCCATTTGGATTGGAATCATTTAAAGCTCGGCGCATTTTTGAGCCTTTTCGAAATAAGAAGACGCCAGATGCATCTGGTAGTTCTTCCAAACCCAGTGCTGTAAATAAATTTGATCTTATAAAGCCTCCGTCTGGAGTTGAGACTCCTTTATGGGGCGAAGTTATCAACACCGGTGGAAGCAATCCTAGCGGTTCTAGCTATTCATTTGTCCCTCCATTCCCTGCTCAAACAGGCACGCACAACCCTTCTTCTGGATCAGTACCATTTGGTTCATGGATGATGGGCCATCCTAAGCATCTCAAGGGTCAATCATATAAACATTCTGCTTATACTAGTTATGTGTCGCCTTTGCAATCCTCTGTACATATCCTTCCCGTGGAAGAGGAAGACAGCAAGTTGCCTGATGATTTGACAGAAGATCAAGGTGATGGTGTTGAAGAGGAAGTTATGAGAAAGCTGAAGCTTTTTAAACAATTCGACACTGTTCAAGATCATTCTGATCATCATTTTACAAGTGATAGTTGTGGAGCGAAGCAAGTGAGTACTCTAAAACATATTTAAGTACCTCTTTCGATGAAAATTTGTAAGTCATACGGTTCTCTAACTTCATCAGCTTCACAGCCTCCGAAAAACTGGGCGAAGAGAATACAGGAGGAGTGGAAGATTCTTGAGAAGGATTTGCCAGGTTTGGGGTCGTGTCTCTCACTGTTGTAATTACCTCTTTCTTGGGATCTTTGTGGTTAATTGTCCCTTTGAGGGGGAAGACTCTCTAAAATAAATTCTTCAATGTTCTGTTGTTGCTCATATTATTTGCATGAATCAGCATAATAGCAATTAGCATCTCATATATTTGCTTTTGGCAAAGGCAAACCTGTGGTAAAAATGAAGTTGAGAACTGATGTACCTGAATAGTTGTTTTGACAAAGTTCTCTGTACTACTCATTAAACATAGAAAAAGAATGAAGCTTGCCAAGTGTGTGGGACTTATTGGCTTTTGCTGCCTCAGCAGCAGTGGAGACCATGTTCTGACTCTTTTACTTTCGTGTTATTACCTTTACAGATACCATTTTTGTAAGGGTTTATGAAACACGAATGGATCTCTTGAGGGCTGTAATGATCGGAGCTGAAGGCACCCCTTACCACGACGGTCTTTTCTTCTTTGATGTTTCCTTTCCTTCCGGTTATCCTGGTGTACCTCCAGTATGCATTTGAAAGAAGTGTTTTATATTTATTTTATCTTTTAGTGTGTACTGTACACTGATTCTAAGGATCTCAATTTCAGAAAGTTTACTATCATTCTGGTGGGCTTCGCATCAATCCAAATCTGTATAACTGTGGGAAGGTATGCCTCAGCCTCCTTGGCACTTGGTCTGGTCAACACAAGAATGAGAAGTGGATTCCTGGCGTTTCAACTGCACTGCAAGTTCTGGTATCCATACAGGGGCTTATATTAAACTCAAAGCCCTATTTTAATGAGCCTGGATATGAGAGGTCAATGAACACTGAGCAGGGAGAATCGACAGCGATGACATATAATGAAGATACATTCATCCTTTCACTGAGAACAATGATATATAATATGAAGAAGCCTCCTAAGGTAATGCTTGTTTTTGCGCATATTCTGCGGATATGTTTATAACTACAGGGCAAATATGGTACTTGTTCACCTTAGACAATTACATAGACTATTGTGAATGCCAAATATGATGCTGGGGTTTGCCGATGTTGTGTATTAATATTTCTGTAGCATGGTGTTTGTTCACTCCCCTTAACTTCTACGTTTATGAAATTCCAAATTGTATATGTTGAGGAAGTCTGCATGTGAGTCCTGTAGTTTATTTGGTACCATGCTGTTTTTGGAGTGCTTCTCAAATGATATGTTCTTATGTTAGACCTTTGATGTGGGGGGGCATATCTGCTTGATAATAGTAGTTACATTGTCTGTTTTAGTTTTTGTCACCAATCAGAGACTGAAGGCGGCGATTTTTCTTAGTATTTTGCAGTGGAGCCTTCTTTTTTTTGCCACCAACTTAATAAAACAGATGACATGGTAAGATTACCGCACGTGTCTTCTTCACTGAGAAAACATATAGATAGAAACAACTGGTTAAAGTTGCATAGTCTTGTGGTTATGGACTAATGGGAGTGATCATTAACATCCGGGGATTAGAGATTAGATTTCCTGACGAGTCTTGGCAGTGTTTTTTCTTTTATCAAAGAAGAACAACAGTTCTAAATGTTTTTGGAGAAGCCTCGAGGTGTATCTTTGCGATTTATGAATTCTACACCACATATTCCTCTCGTAACAGAATACTTGGAGTGCTGTAAGCAATGTAACATTTGTTCTATTTTCATTTATGGTTAGGTGCTTCATGCTTTGTTCATGTTAGTTGTCATCTTTCTTTTTGCATTTCCGGTAAGGGTTGTATGACTAGTTTTTCCTGGCTTGGCTGCGATGGGCATCTTGCTGTGGAGTTGTGTTTCTATTTTCTCATAAAAAGTTATGCACCAGGTCTTGCTTTTTCTGAAATATCTCATGCTCTGGGTCTTGCTTTTTCTGTAATATCTCATACTCTGGTGTCGTAATGTACTAATAAAAGGTTGTTGAAGGTGACTGTGGAGTGATATTATGGATGTTTGCTGGTTCTTTTGTAGTTCTACAGCTATTGGTGTTAGGTTGTGATAACGGCCTTGGGTAATTTGGTTTTTAGCCCCACTAACTTCCATAGTGGGCAAGCTATTTGATCGCACACAATCCTGGGAATCCCTTCCACAATCTCTTCTCTGACGTCTACAAAATTTTGGAAGAAACTTGGGAATTGGACAACCCTGAAATCTTTCGCATGTTTAAGTTGCATCTCATGTTATTGTGATGTTCTGCATTTATACCCTTTTGCTTTTTGGAGTTCTTTTGGCATTGAAATGCAATATCTTTAGCGATTTGTATGAAGTGAGTCCTTGGATTTTGTAGTAGGATTCTAGACATTCTTTTGGCTAATTATGAGATGCATGTGTCCCTCTTAAATCTAGCTGCATTATGATTCTCATTTCTGGCTGCAGCATTTCGAGGACCTTGTTAAGGGTCATTTCTTCAAGTGCGCTCCGGATATTCTGATGGCTTGTAAAGCATACGCAGAAGGGGCTCAGGTTGGATGCCTTCTTAAAGGTGGCGTACAAGATGTTGATGCAGATCATAGGAGCAGCTCCCGCACCAGCTCCCTCCGCTTTAAGGATACTGTATCTAAGTATATTAGCCTTCTGGTGAAAGAATTTAGGAGACTTGGGATCAAGGACTTGGAGAAATTTGTGCCTCCAGCTCCGGTTCCACCTCCGGCTCCAGCGACGACAGCGGAGTGAATATCCAATTAACTTCTTGATTGAGACCATCTTTTTTCGGTGGCAACACAGATTAAGGTTCTTCCTGACTAGGGATCAGTGACGTGCTGGATGTTTTTGCGGATGATTTTGGATAATGTACAGAGGTGTAGATATGGATGAGTTATAGAATTCACCTTTGATGATAACATATATATATATATATAGAAGGTGCTCTGTTCCGCCAATTGCTGGTATGCTATGTTAGTCTTTCATCTCGTGCTTCTAAATCATTCTGCTGTTTGATGGATTTCTCCAGCCTTTGTTATCTGTTTCACTGGACGGAGGTTGCAGAGCATTCTTCTAGCATGTTTCCTATGTTATTGTGTGGTATTAGTGGTAAACGAGTTTTGGACAGCCTGATATAATCCTCTATTTGAATGTGACAATTTGGTGTCTCTTGAGAGTGGGTCACTCTGATCACTCTGGCGTTTTGTTTAGCATGCCATTTTAGATGTTCCAGAGATGTTTCACTTGATAAAATGACTCGAGGCATTTGTTTAGCATGCCAGTTGATTAATTTCACCCCCTCATTTCATGGTTTAATTATATTGGTCGAGATGTTTCGCTGGATGAATGAACTCTTCTGGTGGTCGGTTGAGTTAAATGAGGATAGGTTCATAAGGATTCCGAGATTCTGCTTCTCAGTCCTCACTAGTATGGTCTTACCTCTGATATCTGTTGCTGTTCTCATATATAGATTGTTCTGCTACCGTTTTTGTCGAAAATCAATTATAGGATTTGGAACGTCCATTTGCTTTCTTTGTATTTGTAGTTCATTGCCTTTGTAACTGATTTCGTCATCGATACAAAATTCGGAGTCTGGGTCTTTTGGAGTACTCAACTAATCTAACTGTGTTCCCTCTGGCCTCCTAGAGACGTGTAGCGTTTGCGAGACCGTTCTTTCGGAGGCATGGTCTGGCTTCAGGGGAAACAAAAATGGGATTCTTCCGTCCCTATTGACTATCCTCGGTCTCCGTCGAATAAGAGTCGATGAATGTGCTCCGCTCCAAAAGGACCTTTTAGAAAAGTTGCTTTGAAATTCTCGCTCTCCTTTGCCGTCTCGTTTGGTTCGAAGGAGGAAAAATCTTCGTCCTCTGCCCGCCTTCTGAAGTCTTCCTGCACATCGTCATCCACATATTTTAACTTCGTTGCTCCGTCCCCACCACCTCGTGACAAAGGGGACAACGACGTCCTATTCACTTGCTTAAGTGGGGGGAAAAGAATAGGAAATCTCTTCATCAGCGAACCCCATTGCCAACATGGTGCGACGAGGTTATCTTGTACGGATCAATAAATGAACTGCCCCCTGTTGGCTGTGGTTATGGAATGCGGTTATGATAATAAATTCTGTTGCAAATTTGAAGTTAATATTTATACAATTATCGATTGAATGTGGTATAAGTATCGTATGAATTGCATTTTGCTCGAATACACGGGTTATCAAACAAAGGTAAACTTGTGGTAAGTACATAGCACTTGGTCGCATCCGACGCTTCATGTGTTTGGTCTAGGGGAACTTCACTGTCTAAGTTGAAAGATAAAATGAGATATGTTGAAAGATAAATTGGGATATGGAGAAACAAAAGAATAATGCAAGATCAAACGTAGACAAATATCAAAGGGAGGCATGAGCAGTGGTATTCATCACTGTTAATATTTCAGCGGAGTAATAATGCATTCCCTTGATCTTAGTCATTTCGGCGAATGAAATCATTATCCAACCAAAACGTCAACTCGAAGCCTTGACTTCTTTGTGCAAAAGAAGAAAAAACAATCGCAAGAGTTAATGTCCCTTGCAGTGGTGGAAATCTCATCTTTTGTATGCCGTGTCTTGTACTATAGCAGATGCACGGTCAAACTTATAGAAGTCTCTATCAGCTTGGAAATCAAACCCCCATGATTCATCCAGTAGGCCTCTAGCTTATATCTCTTCTTAATCGGAAAATGCAGTTTGTGTAAACAAAGCCAAAAAAATATGGTCCTTGAAAGTCGTCACCAAGTTCCTCTCAACTTTAAAGTGTCAGTGATCTCTTCGTCTCTCTCACAATTTCTCCTCCTCCTCACCAAATGGCTACTAAAATCGGATCCCTCCAGCCAGCAAGGGTTTTCACTCTACCGTGCATCTCCCTCTGCTTGAACACGAACCTATCGTGGCATGCATCTGCAAAAGAAATCTCTTACTCCAACCACTGTGCTTCAACTGTCCCTGAAGCCACTCCTAATGTGTATTCCTCAGCCTCCTTGCCACTCTCCGGATACCAAGCTGGTTACTACATCGGCGGCAAAAACATTCTAGGACCTCCCTTTTCTTCGAAATCCGATTCCTTCTCGTTTCAAGTTTGAGACATCGACAAGACCGCTCGAGATGGGGTGCTCAAGGTCAAAGCAAGTGTGAGATTCGGAATCTCAGGTTATGACTACTATTATGGAGGAGACTATTGGTATGGTCAGACATGCTTAGAAGCCACTCCTGTAAGGGCGGCCAATGTTTCGCAGGAGGCTAAGAGTCCCATCACTTTTTGGTTGGAATCTTCGGGGAAGCTCTGCATGGTTGGTTCCCCTCTCTCGAGCCAAGGTGAGTCTCTCAATCTGGATGTTGTGCTTAAGCTCAATAATGTAAGCAATTCTGCTAATGTCACTAGCTTATTTACTGATATTTTGGAGAGTTCGAGTCCTCCAGATGACAAGAATTATTTCGATGCCATGTTGATATTGATGTTTCCTGAGAGAAATTGCAAGTACATTTTAATTTTTGGAAAACATAGGGCGTGCGTGACAACATTTCAATTTCTCAATTTCTCCGTTTTTTTGTTCCCTCGAAAAAGTTTGGAACAGAAATTCGTTTGGTAACGCAATTTCATTTTTCTATTTCTAGAACAGATTATTTTAGAAATGGATTTGGAGTAGAAATCGAAGTTAAAATTTTTAACATTTCTATTTCTCGAACAAAAATGAAAAATAAAAACTTTTCTCATCATTCAATCGAAGTTAAAATTTTTCTATTACTTGCCGCCCGTGGGATGCCGGACACTCGCCGCCGATTGTCAGTTGCTCGCCACCAGCCCCAACCACCAGCCGCCGATCGTCGGCTGCCGGCCACCAAATGTTGGCCGCCCGTTGCCAAATGCCAAACATTCATCATTCGTTGGCCACTCATCGCCAATCGTTGGATGTTGGAGGTTCACCACCAACCATCGGATGTTGGAGGTTCACCACCAACCATCGGATGTTTGTCGCCGACCGTCCCCTGCTTAACACCGGCTGCCGGATGTCGGCTGCTCGCCACCTACCGTCGGCCTCCGGTCGCCGAACTCCGAATGTTGGACATTGGACATCGAGCTCCAGATGTTGGATGTTGGTTGCCGGTCGCCGGACTCCGGCGTCGGACTATGGACTTTGGTCGCTTGCCGCTAGTCACCGAACTATAGCGCCGAACGCCAGACTCCGGACTTCGGCCGCCCGCCGCTGGTCACCGGACATCGGACGGCGAACGCCGATCGTGGGACGTCGGACTACAGCCACTGAACACCGATCGTTACCGCTCCTAGAAATAGAAATTTTATTCTATTATCAAATGAAATTTTATTTCAGAAATATAAATTTTGAATTATTCTCAAACGCGTTTTTTTGTTCATAAACTCGTCTATGGAATAGAAATTGACACTTAAAAATCCCGATAAAATATTTGTACGTGGTCACATATTTGAAATCAACCTATCAAACTTTGCATACTTCTATTTTAAAACCTCATTGTTTTATTTAGCACGTAAAATTCGCGTCCAAACCCAACACCTCATATTTTATTATTTTTTTGCTCATAAAACCTTATTTGAAAATAGTAAATACAAATCTATAATTGAGCAATCAATAGCATAGCATCACAAGCTACGCACAATTTCATCTAGAGAAACAAGTATAAAATTCTACTTAACAGCTAATCTATCATTAATTAAGCTAATCACCATTAGTTACGCTAATTATGATTAATTAGTCTAATTACAATTAATTAAACTAAACTTGATTAATTCGCCAACGTATAATTAATTAAAAATTAATCGACGTTAACTAAAATAATTATGATTAATTAAACTATACTCAATTAATTAATCTAACCACAATTAATTAATATAATCGTAATTATTTGAAATAATCGCACTTAAATTTAATCTAAATCATCTTTAATCACAATTAAGGCTAAACTAAAATTAACAAATACTAACCGCCTTGACTGGGGAGTTCTTTGGCAATGTCCTCATTGCTTTAGATTTTTTACAATTGTCCACTCAAGCATTACGAGGATAAAACAACATTTGTCTGAACTCCCGTCTAGACGGCATTTTATAAAAGAATGTCTCATTACTTTAGATTTTTCACAGTTATCCACTGAAGTATTGTGAGGATAAAACAACATTTGTTTGAACTTTCGTCTAGACGGCATTTCATAAAGAAATGTCTCATTGCTTTAGATTTTTCACAGTTGTCCACCCAAGCATTGCGAGGATAAAACAACTTTGTCTGAACTTTCGTCTAGACGGCATTTCATAAAGAAATGTCTCATTGCTTTAGATTTTTCACAGTTGTCCACCCAAGCATTGCGAGGATAAAACAACATTTGTCTGAACTCCCGTCTAGATGGCATTCCACAAAGGAGCATCATCCGGCCTCAATCGCGACTCAGCATCCGAATCCCAACCAGGTATTCGAAAAAAATCGGGCATCGTCCCCAAACTCCCGTTGACTGACGGATATGATTAAATGACAACTTAAGCATATCAACAATCAAGCCAATTCTTATTGCCATTAATTGGTCAAAAACAAAAGAGTTAGTTTCTAAATAATCAACTTTGGTAATTTTTAGACTCAAAAATTCTGATAAAATATTCGTACGTGGTTACGTATTTGAAATCAACTCATCGTTTTATTTAGCATGTAAAATTCGGCGACCAAACCCGACACCTAATATTTTATTATTTTTTTGCTCATAAAACCACATTTGAAAATAGTAAATAAAAATATATAATTGAGTAATCAATAACACAACATTACAAGCGCAAACAGCCGGAATTACGCACAATTTCATCTAGAGAAACGAGTATAAAATTCTACTTAACAGCTAATCTATCATTAATTAAGCTAATCACGATTAGTTACACTAATTATGAATAAATAGTCTAATTGCAATTAATTAAACTAAACTTGATTAATTCGCAAACGTATAATTAATTAAAAACTAATCGATGTTAACTAAAATGTTTACGATTAACTAAATAAATAACGATTAAATAAATATTCTTACCTTTTACCAAAAAAATGATTAAATAAATTACGATTAATTAAATAAATCAAGATTAATTAAGCTATACTCAATTAATTAATCTAACAATGATTAATTAATATAATCGTAATTACTTGAAATAATCGCACTTAAATTTAATCTAAACCATCATTAATCGCAATTAAGGCTAAACTAAAATTAACAAATACTAACCGCCTTGATTGGGGAGTTCTTTGGCAATGTCTCATTGGTTTAGATTTTTCAAAGTTATCCACTCAAGTATTGCGAGAATAAAACAACATTTATCTGAACTCCCGTTTAGATGGCATTCCATAAAAGAGTATCGTTCCGATTTCAACCGCGACTCAACATCCGAATCTCAGCTAGGCATTCGAAATAAAATCGGGCATCGCCCCTTAACTCTTGTTGGGTGACGGGTACGATTAAATGATAACTTAAGTACATCAACAATCAAGCCGATTCTTATTGCCATTAATTGGTTTAGAACAAAAGAGTTCGTTTCTAAATAATCAATTTTGGCAATTTTTAGACATAAAAATTCCGATAAAATATTCGTACGTGGTTACGTATTTGAAATCAACTCATCAAACTTTGCATGCTTCTATTTTAAAACCTTATAGTTTTATTTAGCACGTAAAATTCGGCGTCCAATCCTGACACCTAATATTTTATTACTTTTTTCTCATAAAATCTAATTTGAAAATAGAAAAAAAAATATATAATCGAGCAATCAATAGCACAGCATTACACTCGCAAACAGCCGTAATTATGCACAATTTCATCTAGAGAAACAAGTATAAAATTCTACTTAATGGCTAATCCATCATTAATTAAGCTAATCACGATTAATTATGCTAATTACGAATAATTAGTCTAATTGCAATTAATTAAAATAAACTCGATTAATTCACCAACATATAATTAATTAAAAATTAATCGACGTTAACTAAAATAATTACGATTAACTAAATAAATAACGATTAAATAAATAAATAACGATTAATTAAAAATATCATGATTAATTAAACTATACTCAATTAATTACTCTAACCATGATTAATTAATATAATCGTAATTACTTGAAATAATCATACTTAAATTTAATTTAAACCATCTTTAATTGCAATTAAGGCTAAACTAAAATTAACAAATACTAACCACCTTGACTGGGGAGTTTTTCGGCAATGTCTCATTGCTTTAGAATTTTCACAGTTGTCCACTCAAGCATTGCGAAGATAAAACAACATTTGTCTGAACTCTCGTCTAGACGACATTCCATAAAAGAATGTCTCATTACTTTAGATTTTTCACAGTTGTCTACTCAAGCATTACAAGGATAAGAAAACATTTATCTGAACTCCTATCTAGACGGCATTCTATAAAAGAATGTCTCATTACTTTAGATTTTTCACAGTTGTCTATTCAAGCATTGCGAGGATAAAACAACATTTGTCTGAACTCCAGTCAAGACGGCATTCTATAAAAGAATGTCATTGCTTTAGAATTTTCACAGTTGTCCACTCAAGCAGTGCGAGGATAAAACAACATTTGTCTGAACTTCTATCTTGATGGCATTCCATAAAAGAATGTCTCATCACTTTAGATTTTTCATAGTTGTCCACTCAAGCACTACAAGCATAAGAAAACATCTTCTTTCTCTCGTCTAGACGGCATTCCATAAAAGAATGTCTCATTACTTTAGATTTTTCACAGTTGTCCATTCAAGCACTACAAGCATAAGAAAACATCTTTCTTTCTCCCGTCTAGAGGGCATTCCATAAAAGAATGTCTCATTGTTTTAGATTTTTCATAGTTGTCTACTTAAGTACTACAAGGATAAGAAAACATTTATCTGAACTCCCGTCTAGACGACATTTCATAAAAGAATGTCTCATTACTTTAAATTTTTCACAGTTGTCCACTCAAGCATTGCGAGGATAAAATAGTCCGAACTTCTGTCCAGACGGTATTTAAGAAAGGAGTATCTTTCTGGCCTCAACTGCGACTCAGCATACGAATCTCAGCTAGGGATTCGAAAAAATCGGACGTCGCCCCAAACTCTCGTTGGTTGATAGGTACGATTAAATGACAATTTAAGCACATCAACAATCAAGCCGATTCTTATTGCCATTAATTGGTCAGGAACAAAAGAGTTCGTTTCTAAATAATCAACTTTGGCAATTTTTAGACTTAAAAATTCCGATAAAGTATTTGTACGTGGTTACGTATTTGAAATTAGCCCATCAAACTTTGCATGCTTTTATTTTAAAATCTCATTATTTTATTTAGCACATAACATTCGGCATCCAAACTCGACTCCTCTTATTTTATTATTTTTTTGCCCATAAAACCTCATTTGAAAATAGTAAATAAAAATGTATAAATGAGCAATTAATAGCACAGTATCACACGCGCAAACAACCGGAATTATGCATAATTTTATCTAGAGAAACGAGTATGAAATTCTACTTAACGGCTAATCCATCATCAATTAAGCTAATCACGATTAGTTATGCTAATTATGAATAATTAGTCTAATTGCAATTAATTAAAATAAACTCGATTAATTCGCCAATGTATAATTAATTAAAAATTAATCGACGTTAACTAAAATAATTACGATTAAATAAATAAATAAATTACGATTAATTAAAGAAATCATGATTAATTAAAATATACTCAATTAATTACTCTAACCACGATTAATTAATATAATCGTAATTACTTGAAATAATTGTACTTAAGTTTAATTTAAATCATCTTTAATTGCAATTAAGGCTAAACTAAAATTAACAAATACTAACAACCTTGACTGGGGAGTTTTTTGGCAATATCTCATTGCTTTAGAATTTTCACAGTTGTCCACTCAAGTAGTGCGAGGATAAAACAACATTTGTCTGAACTCCTATCTTGACGGCATTCCATAAAAGAATGTCTCATCACTTTAGATTTTTCATAGTTGTCTACTCAAACACTACAAGCATAAGAAAACATCTTCTTTCTCTCGTCTAGACGGCATTCCATAAAAGAATGTCTCATTACTTTAGATTTTTCACAGTTGTCCATTCAAGTACTACAAGCATATGAAAACATCTTTCTTTCTCCCGTCTAGACGGCATTTCATAAAAGAATGTCTCATTACTTTAGATTTTTCATAGTTATCCACTTAAGCACTACAAGAATAAGAAAACATCTATCTGAACTCCCGTCTAAACGGCATTTCATAAAAGAATATCTCATTACTTTAAATTTTTCACAATTGTCCACTCAAGTATTGCGAGAATAAAATAGTCCGAACTTCCGTCCAGACAGTATTTAAGAAATGAGCATCTTTCCGACCTCAACTGCGACTCAGCATCCGAATCCCAGCTAGGCATTCGAAAAAATCGGACATCGCCTCCAAACTCCCGTTGGCTGACAAGTACGATTAAATAACAATTTAAGCACATCAACAATCAAGCTGATTCTTATTACCATTAATTGGTCAGGAACAAAAGAGTTCGTTTCTAAATAATCAACTTTGGCAATTTTTAGACTTAAAAATTCAGATGAAATATTCGTGCGTGGTTACGTATTTGAAATTAACCCATCAAACTTTGCATGTTTCTATTTTAAAATCTCATTATTTTATTTAGCACATAAAATTCGGCATCCAAACTCGACACCTCTTATTTTATTATTTTTTTGCCCATAAAACCTCATTTGAAACTAGTAAATAAAAATGTATAATTGAGCAATTAATAGCACTGTATCACACGCGCAAACAACCGAAAATATGCATAATTTCATCTAGAGAAACGAGTATAAAATTCTACTTAACGGCTAATCCATCATCAATTAAGCTAATTAGTTATGCTAATTATGAATAATTAGTCTAATTGCAATTAATTAAAATAAACTCGATTAATTCGCCAACGTATAATTAATTAAAAATTAATCGACGTTAACTAAAATAATTATGATTAACTAAATAAATAACGATTAAATAAATAAATTACAATTAATTAAAGAAATCATGATTAATTAAACTATACTCAATTAATTACTCTAACCACGATTAATTAATATAATCGTAATTACTTGAAATAATTGTACTTAAATTTAATTTAAACCATCCTTAATTGCAATTAAGGCTAAATTAAAATTAACAAATACTAACCACCTTAACTGGAGAGTTTTTCAGCAATGTCTCATTGCTTTAGAATTTTCACAGTTGTCCACTCAAGCATTGCGAGAATAAAACAACATTTGTCTGAACTCCCGTCTAGACGGCATTCCATAAAAGAATGTCTCATTACTTTAGATTTTTCACAGTTGTCTACTCAAGCACTACAAACATAAGAAAACGTCTTTCTTTCTTCCGTCTATACGGCATTCTATAAAAGAATGTCTCATCACTTTAGATTTTTCACAGTTGTCCATTCAAGCACTATAAGCATAAGAAAACATCTTCTTTCTCTCGTCTAGACGGCATTCCATAAAAGAATGTCTCATTACTTTAGATTTTTCACAGTTGTCCATTCAAGCACTACAAGCATATGAAAACATCTTTCTTTCTCCCGTCTAGACGGCATTTCATAAAAGAATGTCTCATTACTTTAAATTTTTCATAGTTATCCACTTAAGCACTATAAGAATAAGAAAACATCTATCTGAACTCCCGTCTAAACGGCATTCCATAAAAGAATGTCTCATTGCTTTAAATTTTTCACAATTGTCCACTCAAGCATTGCGAGAATAAAATAGTCCGAACTTCCGTCCAGACGGTATTTAAGAAAGGAGCATCTTTCCGGCCTCAACTGCGACTCAGCATCCGAATTCCAGTTAGGCATTCGAAAAAATCGGACATCGCCTCCAAACTCCCGTTGGCTGACAAGTACGATTAAATGACAATTTAAGCACATCAACAATCAAGCTGATTCTTATTACCATTAATTGGTCAGGAACAAAAGAGTTCGTTTCTAAATAATCAACTTTGGCAATTTTTAGACTTAAAAATTCCGATGAAATATTCGTACGTGGTTACGTATTTGAAATTAACCCATCAAACTTTGCATGCTTCTATTTTAAAATCTCATTATTTTATTTAGCACATAAAATTCGGCATCTAAACTCGACATCTCTTATTATTATTTTTTTTTGCCCATAAAACCTCATTTGAAAATAGTAAATAAAAATGTATAATTGAGCAATTAATAGCACAGTATCACATGCGCAAACAACCGGAATTATGCATAATTTCATCTAGAGAAACGAGTATAAAATTCTACTTAACGGCTAATCCATCATCAATTAAGCTAATTAGTTATGCTAATTATGAATAATTAGTCTAATTGCAATTAATTAAAATAAACTCGATTAATTCGCCAACGTATAATTAATTAAAAATTAATCGACGTTAACTAAAATAATTACGATTAACTAAATAAATAACGATTAAATAAATAAATTACGATTAATTAAAGAAATCATGATTAATTAAACTATACTCAATTAATTACTCTAACCACGATTAATTAATATAATCGTAATTACTTGATATAATTGTACTTAAATTTAATTTAAACCATCCTTAATTGCAATTAAGGCTAAATTAAAATTAACAAATACTAACCACTTTAACTGGAGAGTTTTTCGGCAATGTCTCATTGCTTTAGAATTTTCACAGTTGTCCACTCAAGCATTGCGAGAATAAAACAACATTTGTCTGAACTCCCGTCTAAGACGGCATTCCATAAAAGAATGTCTCATTACTTTAGATTTTTCACAGTTGTCTACTCAAGCACTACAAACATAAGAAAACGTCTTTCTTTCTCCCGTCTAGATAGCATTCTATAAAAGAATGTTTCATCACTTTAAATTTTTCACAATTGTCCACTCAAGCACTACAAGCATAAGAAAACATCTTCTTTCTCTCGTCTAGACGGCATTCCATAAAAGAATGTCTCATTACTTTAGATTTTTCACAGTTGTCCATTCAAGCACTACAAGCATAAGAAAACATCTTTCTTTCTCCCGTTTAGACGGCATTTCATAAAAGAATGTCTCATTACTTTAGATTTTTCATAGTTATCCACTTAAGCACTACAAGAATAAGAAAACATCTATCTGAACTCCCGTCTAAACGGCATTCCATAAAAGAATGTCTCATTGCTTTAGATTTTTCACAATTGTCCACTCAAGCATTGCGAGAATAAAATAGTCCGAACTTCCGTCCAGACGGTATTTAAGAAAGGGGCATTTTTCCGGCCTCAACTGCGACTCAGCATCCGAATCCCAGCTAGGCATTCGAAAAAATCGGACATCGCCTCCAAACTTTCGTTGGCTGACAAGTACGATTAAATGACAATTTAAGCACATCAACAATCAAACTGATTCTTATTACCATTAATTGGTCAGGAACAAAAGAGTTCGTTTCTAAATAATCAACTTTGGCAATTTTTAGACTTAAAAATTCCGATGAAATATTCGTATGTGGTTACGTATTTGAAATTAACCCATCAAACTTTGCATGCTTCTATTTTAAAATCTCATTATTTTATTTAGCACATAAAATTCGGCATCCAAACTCGACATCTCTTATTTTATTATTTTTTTGCCCATAAAACCTCATTTGAAAATAGTAAATAAAAATGTATAATTGAGAAATTAATAGCACAGTATCACACGCGCAAACAACCGGAATTATGCATAATTTCATCTAGAGAAACGAGTATAAAATTCTACTTAACGGCTAATCCATCATCAATTAAGCTAATCACGATTAGTTATGCTAATTATGAATAATTAGTCTAATTGCAATTAATTAAAATAAACTCGATTAATTCGCCAACGTATAATTAATTAAAAATTAATTGACGTTAACTAAAATAATTACGATTAACTAAATAAATAACGATTAAATACATAAATTACGATTAATTAAACTATACTCATTTAATTAATCTAACCACGATTAATTAATATAATCGTAATTACTTAAAATAATCGCACTTAAATTTAATCTAAACCATCTTTAATTGCAATTAAGGCTAAACTAAAATTAACAAATACTAATCGCTTTGACTATGGAGTTATTTGGCAATGTCTCATTACTTTAGATTTTTCACAATTGTCCACTCAAACATTATGAGGATAAAACAACATTTGTTTGAATTCTCGTCTAGATGGCATTCCATAAAGGAGCATCGTTTCGGTTTCAACTGCGGCTCAGCATCCCAATCGTAGCTAGGCATTAAAAAAGAATCGAGTATTGCCTCCAAACTTCTGTGGCTGACGGGTACGATTAAATGACAACTTAAGTACATCAACAATCAAGCCGATTCTTATTGCCATTAATTGGTCAAGAACAAAAGAGTTCGTTTCTAAATAAACAACTTTGGCAATTTTTAGACTTAAAAATATTGATAAAATATTCGTATGTAAATCATGATTAATTAAACTATACTCAATTAATTAATCTAACAACGATTAATTAATATAATCATAATTACTTGAAATAATCGCACTTACATTTAATCTAAACCGTATTTAATTGCAATTAAGGCTAAACTAAAATTAACAAGTACTAACCGCCTTGACTGGAGAGTTCTTTAGCAATGTCTCACTGCTTTAGATTTTTCACAATTGTTCAATCAAGCATTGCGAGGATAAAATAACATTTGTCTAAACTCCCGTCTAAATGGCATTTTATAAAGGAGCATTGTTCCGGCCTCAACCGCGACTTAGCATTCGAATCCCAGTTAAGCATTCGAAAAAAATCGGGCATCGCTCCCAAACTCCTGTTCGTTGATGGGTACGATTAAATGACAATTTAAGCACATTAACAATCAAGCCGATTCTTATTGCCATTAATTGGTTAGAAACAAAAGAGTTCGTTTCTAAATGATCAACTTTGGCAATTTTTAGACTTAAAAATTTCGATAAAATATTCGTATGTGGTTACGTATTTGAAATCAACCCATCAAACTTTGCATGCTTTTATTTTAAAATCTCATTATTTTATTTAGCACGTAAAATTCGGCGTCCAAACCCGACACCTCATATTTTATTATTTTATTCTCATAAAACCTCATTTGAAAATAGTAAATAAAACTATATAATTGAGTAATTAATAGCACAGCATTACACGCTTAAACAGCTGGAATTATGCACAATTTCATCTAGAGAAACGAGTATAAAATTCTACTTAACGGCTAATCCATCATTAATTAAGCTAATCACGATTAGTTACGCTAATTACAAATAATTAGTCTAATTGCAATTAATTAAACTAAACTCAATTAATTCGCCAATGTATAATTAATTAAAAATTAATCGATGTTAACTAAAATAGTTACGATTAATTAAATAAATCACGATTAATTAAACTATACTGAATTAATTAATCTAACCATGATTAATTAATATAATTGTAATTACTTGAAATAATCGCACTTAAATTTAATCTAAACTATCTTTAATCGTAATTAAGGCTAAACTAAAATTAACAAATACTAACCGCTTTGACTGGGGAGTTCTTTGGCAATGTCTCATTACTTTCGATTTTTCACAGTTATCCACATAAGCATTGCGAGGATAAAACAACATTTGTCTGAACTCCCGTTTAGACGGTATTCTATAAAGAAGCATCGTTCCGGTCTCAACCGCGACTCAGCATCTAAATCTCAGCTAGGCATTCGAAAAAAATCGGGCATCGCCCCCAAACTCCCATTGGCTGATGGGTATGATTAAATGACAACTTAAGATCAAGCCGATTCTTATTGTCATTAATTTGTCAAGAACAAAAGAGTTCGTTTCTAAATAATCAATTTTGGCAATTTTTAGACTTAAAAATTCCAATAAAATATTCGTACGTGGTTACATATTTGAAATCAACCCATCAAACTTTGCATGCTTCTATTTTAAACTCTCATTATTTTATTTAGCACATAAAATTCAGCATTCAAACCCGACACCTAATATTTTATTATTTTTTTGCTCATAAAATCTCATTTGAAAATAATAAATAAAAATATATAATTGAGCAATCAATAGCACAACATCACAAGCGCAAACAGCCGGAATTATGCACAATTTTATCTAGAGAAACGAGTATAAAATTCTACTTAACAGCTAATCCATCATTAATTAAGCTAATCACGATTAGTTACACTAATTATGAATAATTAGTCTAATTGCAATTAATTAAACTAAACTTGATTAGTTCGCCAACGTATAATTAATTAAAAATTAATCGACGTTAACTAAAATAATTACGAATAATTAAATAAATAACGATTAAATAAATAAATTACGATTAATTAATCGTTTTTTTTTTATATATTTTATGCTCGTGTCTATAATCATTATGTTATTTATTCAAGACATGTTTTATCATCTAAAATTTTATGTCCAATTGAGAAATATTTTGCCAAAATAGACATTCACGTGGATTCAATATTTCATATTCCTACCCACCCGTAGGTAGCCGTGATGGTTGGGCTTTACTATCTCATCGAAGAGGGAACGTGTTAGAATTTCCGGATGCTCGTGACATATGTGGGAGTCCCAGGGATGGTTTATTAGGCTAACCCCCAAGGGTTTACGTCTAAATAGTGGCTTGCGGCAAGGCCCAACTGGTGTTACCGAGTACCGGAGGGTCGTGTGATCCCTAAAGGATGATATCCGGCAGTCCCTCGGCCAAAAAATAAAATATTACATATTCCTGATATTATTGAACCATTCGGTTCCAGACATCACTATCAAGATTTTTATTGCTTAGGATCTTGTGTTAGATTTAAGATTGTTCTTTTAATATGGAAAATTTAGTTGGGGTGAGCACCCCGTATAATCAAGTATAGGGTTGGGATGCGGAGAGGACAGTTCACCTTGCACCAAGCGTGGGTTGGTGATGGGGAGTGAGGTTAGTGGTGCGGGATGGGGATCACCTCGCATTGAGTCGCTCTGTTGTGCCTAATACTTCTTTTCTATTTCTTTTTTTTTTCGCCTTTGGTCGAATGAACCGGATCCTTTTCTCTCCTTTTCGTGTCTCCAAAGTCAACTCGAGGAGTTAAGGGAGCCTTGAGTGCCGCTTTTGAGTGGGTGATGCACATGGCCAGGTTTGGCGCCTTCGTTGTATAAAGAATCTGTTCTACAAATAATAAGTGGTGTCTCGCAAATAATAAGTAGTGATCTTTGCTGAGCAAAAAAATTCTTTTTGATGGATTTGCCATGGTATTGACTTTATTTTATTACGTGTGATTCGGGCTCCAGAAAGTGACATTGGAAAGAACTCTTTCAATTATTTCCAGGTTTGCTCCAGAAACATCTGATTTCTGTGTGATTGCTTCTTGGATTTAGGTGTCCCATAACTTCTCTTCATCTAAATACATGTACGGCATTTCCTGTATGAGAAGGTTGACTGAAGTCTGTATCCATAGGTGTTTTAATCACTGCAATTTTACTTTTATTCAGAATTAAACTTGTAGCTATGCCAGCAGTTGTTTGTGTTGTTCTGTTTGTTGTTGGTATGAACTACCAATTGTCCCAATTTACATGTGTACGACATTTCCTGTGTGAGAAGGTTCACTCTAGTCTTTATTCATAGGTGTTTTAAGCATTACAATTGTATTTTTATTCAGAATTAAACTCGTAGCTATGGCAGCAGTTGTTTGTGTTGTTCTGTTGATTGTTGGTATGAACTACCAGTCCTTCCAATTAAATACATGTGCGACATTTCCTGTATAAGAAGGTTGACTGTAGTCTATATCCATAGGTGTTTTAAGCAATACAATTTTAACCCTCCCAATTTAAATTGTCATTATATTGTGGCCGTACGTTTGTGAGTATCAAATCAAAGTGTTTAAGTAGTGTTAATCACTTCTAAGCGTAATCTCTGCATATTCTCTTTATCTTTATAAGAAGCCTCGAGCATATTTTACAAATTGTTATATGTTCCAGATTCTAATGCCTCCATATTGTTCAGTCTTTATACTCATCAAATAAATGTATATTTTGTTGAGTGAGTTTGTTGTCCACTTTTGCGTATGGACAAAACAGACGAAACAGAAGGATCCTCACTGATGCTCACAACACTCACGGTAGTTTGTGTACCATCTAGCATGTGGGTGTATGAGATTGTTACTCTTAGGTAAATGGTTTTATTGATTCTAACTAATTGTACACTATGGTCGCTGTTCTCCAGTCATTTTATTTGTCGGGGCTTCAGATTCATGCTTTTCTTGGCTTTTCATACTTTTGCTCGTTTTTTGGCCTGTCAATTTTATGCTTGTTGACTCTGGGGATAATCTTTTGGCTTTGTAGACTCGAAAGGGGGATAGTTTATCTTTGCAGATGCATCTTGTAATTACAGATTAGATCTGTTTTAGCAATGGCCTTCGCTACTTTGATGAATTCCAAAGCCATCATGGGCGTTGGGCCCAACCCGAGCATTCTTGGTCTGTTAATCAGACTGGACCCTGTACTGGTTGACGCAAAGGCGGGTCTAGAGGAGATGTCACTTTTAGTAGCTTGCTCCATGGGGCAGGGGAATCAGTACAACTGAACCTTGTAGATCCGCCAGAGATGTTTTGCAATTGGCAGTTAGATGATGAGGAAGAGCCACTGCCACGGGGAAGTGGAGCGTCTGTTTCCGGTAGTGAACCATCCAAGTAGAGAAAATCTGTTTCCAAGGGGAAGTCCAGTAAGAAGAAGGTTAAAGAAGGTGGATGGATCTATTGAGGGCTGTAATGATCGGAGCTGAAGGCACCCCTTACCACGATGGTCTTTTCTTCTTTGATGTTTCTTTTTTCTTCTGATTATCCTAATGGACCTCCAGTATGTGTTTGAAAGAAGAGTTCTATATTTATTTTATCTTTTAGTGTGTACTGTACACTGATTCTAAGGATCTCAATTTCAGAAAGTTCACTATCATTCTAGTAGGCTTCGCATCAATCCAAATCTGTATAACTGTGGGAAGGTGTGCCTTAGCCTTCTTGGCACTTGGTCGAGTCAATACAAGAATGAGAAGTGGATTCCTGGCATTTCAACTGTGCTGCAAGTTCTGGTATCCATACAGGGCTCATATTAAACTCAAAACCCTATTTTAATGAGCCTGGGTATGGGAGGTCAATGAACATGGAGCAGGGAGAATTGACAGCGATGGCATATAATGAAGATACATTTATCCTTCTGCTGAGAACAATGATATATAATATGAAGAAGCCTCCTAAAGAAGCCTCCTAAGGTAACACCTGTTTATGTGCATATTCTGCGGATATGTTTATAACTGCATGGCCCAAATGTGGTACTTGTTTACCTTAGACAATTGCATAGATTATTGTGAATGCTGAATATGACGCCGGGGTTTGCCGACATTGTACATTAATATTTCTGTAACGCGGTGTTTGTCTATGAAATCCCAAATCGTATATGGTGAGGAAGTCTGCATGTGAGTCCTCGAGTTTATTTGTTACCATACTCTTTTTGGTGTGCTTATTGAATGATATGGATTATGTTAGACCTTTGACGTTGTTTTTGGGCGGGGGGCGCATATCTGCTTGATAATAGTAGTTACATTGTCTGTTTTATTTTTTGTCACCGTCAGAGACTGAAGGCGGTGATTTTTCTTAGTATTTTGCAGTGGAGCTTTCTTTTTTTTGCCACCAACTTAATAAAACAGATGACATGGTAAGATTCCTGCATGTGTCTTCTTCATTGAGAAAACATATAGATGGAAACGACCGGTTATAGTTGCATAAGCTCGGGGTTATGGACTGTTGGGTGTGATCCTCAACATCTATGGCCTAGAGATTAGATATTTCTTGATGGGTATTTGCAGTGTTTTATTTTATCAAAGGAGAACAGTAGTCTTAAATGTTTTTGGAGAAGCCTCGAGGTGTACCTTTGCGATTTATGAATTCTACACTATATTTCCCTCTCGTAACAGACTAACTGGAGTGCCTTGAGCAATGCAACATTCGTTTTTTTTTAAATCATGGTTAGGTGCTTCACGCTTTATTCAAGTTAGTTGTCATCTTTCATTTTGCATATCTGTTAAGGGTTGTATGACTAGTTTATCCTGGCTTGGCTGCAATGGGCATCTTGCTGTGGAATCTTGTTTCTATTTTCTCATAAGATGTTTAATATAAAGATGCACTAGGTCTTGCTTTTTCTGAAATATCTCTTACTCTGGTGTTGTATTGTACTAATAAAAGGTCGTTGAAGGTGACTGGAATGATATTATGGATGCTTGCTGGTTCTTTTTGCAGTTCTACAGCTATTAGTGTTGGTTTGTGATAACAGCCTTGGTTAATTCGGTTTTTAGCCCCACTAACTTCCAAAGTAGGCAAGCCCTTTGTCGCACACAATCTGGGAATCCCTCCCACATTTTCTTCTCTGAGGTCTACAAAATTTTGGAAGAAACTTTGGAGTTGGACAACCCTGAAATCTTTTTCATGTTTAGGTTGCGTCTCATGTTATTGCGATGTTCTGCATTTATTCCCTTTTGCTTTTTCAGGATTTTTGGCATTGAAATGCAATATCTTTAGCAATTTGTATGAAGTGAGTCTTTGGATTTTGTATTAGGATTTTTGACATTCTTTTGGCTAATTATGAGATGCATGCGTCCTTCTTAAATCTAGGTGCATTATGATTCTCATTTCTGGCTGCAGCATTTCGAGGACCTTGTTAGGGGCCGTTTCTTCAAGTGCGCTCCAGGCATTCTGATGGCTTGTAAAGCGTACACAGAAGGTGCTCAGGTTGGATGCCTTCTTAAAGGTGGCTTACAAGATGTTGATGCAGATCATTGGGGCAGCTCCTGCACCAGCTCCCCCCGCTTTAAGGATACTGTATCTGTATATTAGCTTTCTGGGGAGAGAATTCGAGAGACCTGGGGTCAAGGACTTGGAGAAATTTATGCCTCTGGCTTCGGCTCCGGTAACGACAATGCAGTGAATATCCAGATAACTTCTTGATTGAGACCATCTTCTTTCAGTAGCAACACAGATTGAGGTTCTTGATTAGGGATTAGTAACTTGCTGAATGTTTTTGCGGATGATTTTGGATAATGTACATAGGTGTAGATATGGATGAGTTATAGAATTCACCTTTGATGATAACACACACACACACACACACACACACACACACACACACACACACACACACATATATATTAATTATAGAAGGTGCTCTGTTCGGCCAATTGCTGATATGCTATGTTAGTCCTTCCAATTGTGCTTCTAAATTATTCCGCCGGTTGATAGCTTTTTTCGGCCTTTGTTATCTATTTCCCTGGACCGAGTTCGCAGAGCATTCTTCCAGCATGTTTCCTCTGTTACGGTGGTATTAGCGGTAAACGAGTTTTGGACAGCATGATATATCATATCTGAATGTGATAGTTTGGTTTTTCTTGATAGTGGGTCACTTTGATCACTCCGGCGTGTTGTTTAGAATGCCATTTGAGATGTTTCACTTGATAAATCGACTCGAGGCATTTTGTTTAGCATGCCATTTAACTTTACCCCCTCATTTCGTGTTTAATTAATTTGCTCAAGATGTTTCGCTGGATGAATGAAACTCTTCTAGTGGTCGGTCGAGTAAAATGAGGATGGGATAATAAGGATTCTGTGATTCTGCTTCTCAGTCCTTATCAGTACGGTCTTACCTCTCATACTTGGTCATATAGTAAGCGTTAATGCGTTGGATGTTCTGATATATCGAACGTTCGGCTACCGTTTTCGTCAGAAATTAATTATAGGATTTGGAACGTCCATTTGCTTTCTTTGTATTTGCAGTTCGTTGCGTTTGTAACTAATTTCCTCATCGATACAAAAATCGGAGTCTGGGTCTTTTTGAGGACTCAACTAATCTAACTGGATTCCCTGTAGACTCCTAGAGACGTGTAGCGTTTGCGAGACCAGTCTTTCGGAGGGATGGTCTGGCATTAGGGGAATCAAAAATGGGATTCTTCCGTCCCTAATGCCTATCCTCGGTCCCTATCAAATAAGAGTCGTTGGAAGTGCTCCACTCCAAAACGACTTTGGAAAAGTTGCTTTGAAATTTCTCGCTTTGTCCTTGCCGTCTCTTTTGGTTCGAAGCAGGAAAAATCCTCGTCCTCTGCGTTGACGTTGACTCGAAGACCGACTCCTGAAGTCTTCCTATGCATCGTCATCCACACATTTAACTTGGTTACTCCGTCGCCACCACCTCGTGACAAAGGGGACAACGACATCCTGTGCTTTGTCCAAGAGGAAATGACTTGACACCGTCTGTGATGCGTTGCTTAAGCGACGGGGGAAAAGATTAGGAAATCTTTTCATCAGTGTGCTCAATTGTCAACATGATGCCACGAGGTTATCTAGTACGAACCAATAAATGAACCGTCATCGTTTGTCGTGGCCTTTGAACGTGGTTATCATAATAAATGCCGTTGCGAATTTGAAGAAGAAATTTACACGGTTATCGATTGAGCGTGGTATGAGCATTATATGAATTGCATTTTACCAGAATACACGGGTTATCAAATAAAGTTAAACTTGTAGTAAGTACATCGGACTTCGTCGCATTCAACCCTTCATGGGTTTGGTCCAGGGGACTTCACTGTTCAAGTCGAGAGATAAATGGAGATATGGAGAAACAAAAGAATGATGTAAAATCAAACATAGACAAAGATCAAAGGGAGGCATAAGCGGTACCATTCATCCCTGCTTATATTTCAGCGGAGTGATGCATTCTCACGATCACTAGTCATTTTGGTGAATGAAATTCCTTGTCCAACTAAAACATCAACTCGAAGCCTTGACTTCTTTGTGTAGACAAAGGAAAAACAAGCGTGAGAGTTAATGTCCCCTGTGGTGGTGAAAATCTCATATTTTTGTATGCCGTGCCTTGTATTGGAGGAGATGCACAGTCAAACACGTGGAAGTCTCTGCCAGCTTGGAAATCAAACCCATGATTCATCCAGTAGGCCCCAAGCGTATATCGTTTCTCAATCTGAAGATGAAGTTTGTGTAAATAAAGCCAAAAAAATATAGTCCTTAAAGTCCTGTCGACAAGTTCCTCTCAACTACAAATTGTCAGTGATCTCTTCATTTTTCTCACAATCTCTCCTCCTCCTCCTCACCAAATGGCTTCTAAAATCGGATCCCTCAGGCCATCATGGGTTTTCACTCTACTTTGCATCTCTCTGTCCCTAGACATGAACTCATCTTGGCATGCATTTGCAAAACAAATCTCTTACTCTGACCATTGTGCTTCAACTGTTCCTGAAGCCACTCTTAACGTGTATACCCTAGCCTCCACGCCACTCTCCCAATACCAAACTGGTTTCTACACTGGTGGCGGAAACATTCCAGGACTTTCCTCTTCTTCAAAATCCAATTCCTTCTCGTTCTATGTTTGTGACGTCTACAAGACCAATCACGATGGGGTGCTCAAGGTCGAAGCAAACTTGAGATTCGGAATCTCAGGTTATGACTCCTACTATGGAGGAGACTACAGGTATGGTCAAGCATGCTTAGAAGCCACTCCTGTAAGGGCAGCCTATGTTCCGCGCCGCCGGGCTAAGAGTCCCATCACTTTTCGATTAGAAGGTTTCTGGTCAGAATCTTCGGGGAAGCTTTGTATGGTTGGTTCCTCTCTCTCGAGTCAAGGTGACTCTCTCAATCTTGATGTTGTGCTTAAGCTCAATAATGTAAGCAATTCTGCTAAAATTACTAGCTTATTTACTGGCATTTTGGAGAGTCTGAGTACTCCAGATGACAAGAATTATTTCGATGCCATATCGATATTGATGTTTCCTAAGAGAAATTACAAGTACAGTTTGGTTTCTGGGAAACTCAGTAATGGGAAGAGCAATCTTCCGCTGGGTTTAGCACCCCAGAGTCAAAGCTTTTGTTCGGCTTTTCAGAACCTAGGTGGAGCACTCTATCTTCATTACGCACCTGATTGTAGTCCGACCAAAATCTGCACACCCGTCTCGGGCCCTTCAGGATATTTGCCCCCTGTCATGTCCCTCGATGGAATCAGTTGCTCTGAAGGTGAACGGAAGATGAGGGTGTTGCTGCGTTTTTCAAATGACAGCGACTTTTGGTACTATGGAAAGTTCGATCCGAACTCAACGTTGGTTGGAGAGGCGATGTGGGACGAGAATAAGAACCGACTACAGATCAAAGCCTGTCAAATTAACTTGGCAGGATCTTTCTCGACTGCTCATGTTGAGGATTGTTCGGTCCGTATTGAGTTGATGGTCCCAGCAGTGTGGTCAATCAGGGAACGAGATGGCATTTTGGGTCACATATGGAGCGAGAAGAGCCAGAAGGAATCGAGTTATTTCCCTGACATCGTGCTCCAAGGCACTGGAAGAAGCAGTTTTTGGGAGTTTCCAGACTTGAAGTATAAGTATACTGAAATCGAAAGAGTAAGGAAGCTGTGCCCAGTAAAGACTGATCCGAAAAGTGGGAGAGAAAGATATCCGAATTGGTATTCTCGAGATATGAGGTTCAGCATGTTGGTTAAGAATTCTGAAGGAAAAATAGGCAGTGGATATTCTTACCCTCTCTTTGTTGACGACCAAATGTATGAACAATATGGTTATAGCATGCCGATTTCCAGGAATGAGAATTTCGCTATCGACACTCACTCAACCTCAAGCAGCAATGCCCGGTTCAACATCTCATATCATATTGGCTTCATGGGACTGCAACATGTGAAGGGCAAGAGCAAAAATGCCATTTATAATCAATCCTGGAGCTCAAATGACCAAGTGGAGATTTCTGCAGAAGGGGTTTACGATGCTAAAACTGGTGACCTGTGTATGGTGGGATGTAAAAGTGTCATCCCAACTGGGAAGAAGCGAGCCGACACATCTCCGGACTGTGAAATCGTAATTAGATTGCAGTTTCCTCCCTTATCGAAGAGGAGGCAGGATCACATCGTGGGAACCATCGAGAGCACGAGGAACCCATCCGATCCACTTCATTTTGAGAGGCAGAACGTGACTTCTGATTCTCCTTATGTGGAGGAAGTGAGGCGGTCCATTTTGGGTATGGACATCGAGCTCTCTCTCAGCCTTGCGTCTAATACATTCTTGTGCATCTTCATTGGCCTCCAGATCCTTCACGTGAAACGGCACCCCGAGGTGCTTCCCTTCGTCTCTATCGCCATGCTGGTGATTCTCACTCTAGGCCATGCGATCCCTCTCGTGCTCAATTTCGAAGCCTTGTTCCTAAATGATAGGGACAGGCAGCACATTTCTCTCGGAAGTGGTCAATGGCTCGAAATGAACGAGGTGTTGGTGAGGGTAGCCACGATGATTGCTTTCTTGATGCAATTCCGTCTTCTCCAGCTGAGTTGGGCCGCAAGAAAGAAGGATGGGGTTGGGGCTGGCTTGTGGTTCCAGGAAAAGAAGGCTCTGATCGTCTCTTTGCTATTATATGGCATCGGCGCACTGGCGGCTATCATCTTTAGCTGGAGAAGCCATTCTAATGACACGGCTATCGACATTGGAGGTTTTATAAGCGACGGCCAGAGCTTCTCCATTTTGGGAGGTTTGAAATGTTATGCAGGACTCATCTTGGATGGTTTTCTCTTGCCTCAGATTCTGCTCAATGTCTTCAGGAACTCATCTGAGAGGGCCCTCTCAGGTTCTTTCTATCTTGGAATGACCTTGGTTCGGCTGTTGCCGCACGGTTACGATCTCTACAGGACTCGAACTAACACGCCACAATTCTACGGGTCCTACATTTACGGAACTCCAGATAGAGACTTCTATTCGACTGCTTGGGATGTGGTCATTCCTTTAGGAGGACTCGTTTTCGCAGCGGTCATCTTCTTGCAACAGCAGTTTTGCGGCGCTTGTATCTTGCCCAAGAGGTTCCGGAACTCGGTAGCTTATCAGAAGGTACCAGCCGTGGTCGATGATGCGCCGGCATGAGAATTTCGAGCTCATAATAATATCTAAGCTGTGAGCATGTAACCATGTATTTTTTTTCGTTTTCGTCTGTAGCGTGTAACCATGTTTATTAGTTCTCATGTGATGGGAAATCGATGCATGCCCTTGGTGTTGTTTCTTTCAGCTTATAAGCTAGAAAAACCATATATAATATGTTCGTGAATTAGATGTTTATTGTGGATTTGGTTTTATGTGCACTAGAGACTTTAATATTTCTCGACTATAAAGTCATAAAAATGAAAATTTCAAATTCGAATGGTCTTTGAACTTTCGCCTAATATGTAATTCCATCCCTGAACTTTTGACTTTTTCAACTTGGTACCTGAACTTTTGGTTCATGGACCAAATTGAACAAATTAAATTTCAAGCATATCCGCTTGACACTAGTAGTTACATTGTTTGTTTTATTTTTTGTCACCATCAGAGACTGAAGGCCACGATTTTATTTAGTATTTTGCAGTGGAGCCTTATTTTTTTTGCTACCAACTTAATAAAACAGATGACATGGTAAGAGATTCTCGCATGTGCCCTCTTCATTAAGAAAACATACAGATAACAACAACTGGCTATTGTTGCATAAAATTGTGGTTATGGACTGTTGGGTGTGATCCTCAACATCCATGGCCTAGAGATTAGATTTCTCGACGGGTATTTGCAGTGTTTTTCTTTTATCAAAGAAGAACAGTAGTCTTAAATGTTTTTGGAAAAGCCTCGAGGTGTATCTTTGCGATTTATAAATTCGACACCATATTTTCCTCTCGTAACAAAATAACAGGAGTGCCGTAAGCAATGTAACATTCGTTCTTTTTTCAATTATGGTTAGGTGCTTTACGCCTTATTCAAGTTGGTGAGAGAATTCAGGAGACTTTGGATCAAGGACTCGGAGAAATTTATGCCTCTGGCTCCGGCTCCAACTCCGGCTCCAGCTCCGGCTCTAGCGATGACAAGGGAGTGAATATCCAAATAACTTCTTGATTGAGACTGTCTTTTTTCGATAGCAACACAGATTAAGGTTCTTCTTGACTGGGGATCAGTAACCTGCTGGATGTTTTTGCGAATAATTTTGGATAAAGTACATAGGTGTAGATATGGATGAGTTACAGAATTCACCTTTGATGATAACATATACATATACATACATACATACATACATACATACATACATACATACATACATATATATTAGAAGGTGCTCTGTTCCGCCAATTGCTGATATGCTATGTTAGTCCTTCCTATCGTGCTTCTAAATTATTCTGCCGTTTGATAGCTTTCTCCAGCCTTTGTCATCTATTGCGCTGGACCGAGGTCGCCAAGCGTTCTTCCAGCATGTTTCCTATCTTACCGTGGGTATTAGTGGTGGACAGCATGCTTCCTATTTGAATGTGACCGTTTGGGGCCCGCATAACAACCATTCTGTTTCAGAAATGATTTGGAATGAAATATATTTTTCTATTTCTATTTCTAAAGAGTTTTTAGCAAAATAACCGTTTGATAATGACACAAAATTTCTATTCTAAAAATAGAAATTCGTTTGATAACGACATTAATTTTCTTCCTTTTGGTCGGCGTCGGCGATGATCGGCGGCGGGCGGCGGTTAAGGCGGTGACCGACTGACGGACGGTGGTCAATGCAACAATGATGAAGGACCGGTTGACGAACGATGAAATTTTTTTTTATTTCTCATTTCTATTCCAAAAATAGAGAAGTAGAATTCTGATTTCTATTCCAAACCTATTTCTGGAATATAAATCTATTTCAGAAATAGAAAAACGGAAGAAGTTTATCAAACGGATTTCTATTCTAAAATCAAAGTCTAAAATGAAAAAATTATTTCTAGGATAGAAATTCTGGTTTGTCATGCACCCCTTGGTGTCTCTTGATAGTGGATCACTCTGATCAATCTAGCGTATTGTTTAGCATGCCATTTGATTATTTTACCCCCTCATTTCATGGTTTAATTAAGTCGGTCAAAAGATGTTTCACTGGATGAATGAACTCTTCTGACGGTTGGTCAAGCAAAATGAGGATGAGATCATAGAGATTCCGAGACTTTACTTCTCAGTCCTCAAATAAGCATTAACGTGTTGAGATTCTGCTTCTCAGCCATCACCAGTATGGTCTTACCTCTCATACTTTGTCAAGTATTAAGCGTTAACGTGTTGATGTTCTGATATATTGATTGTTCTGCTACCGTTTTTGTCGAAAATCAATTGTAGGATTTGAAATGTTCAATTGCTTTCTTTGTTATTGTAATTTATTGCCTTTGTAACTAGTTTCATTATGGATGAAAAATTCGGAGGCCGGGGGTTTCTTCGACTAATTAAGTAATCTAATCATGCTCCCAGACTCGTAGAGATGGTTAGCGTTTGCGGGACCATTGTTTCGGAGGCATGGTCCGGCATTTACGGGAAACAAAAATAGGATTTTACCGTCCCTAATGGCCTATTTTCGGTCTCCTCTCGAATAAGAGTAGATAGGACTCCACTCCAAAACGACACTTTTGGAGAAGTTATTTTGAAATTCTCGCTTTCTCCTTGCCGTCTCGTTTGGTTCGAAGGAAGAAAAAAAAAATCCCCGTCCTCTGCGTTAACGTTGACTCGAAGCCCGACTTCTTAAAGTCTTCCTACACATCGTGACAAAGGGGACAACGACATCTCCTATGCTTTGTCCAAAGAGGAAATGACTTTACACCGTCCATGGTGCGTTGCTGAACTGTTCAATCACTATTCGGGCCAAGTCCATGCCAGCCCTACTCTCTTAAGCGACGGGGAAAAAGATTAGGAAATCTTTTCTACGTGATGCGACGGGGTTATCTAGTACGAATCTATAAATGAACCGTCTCTATTCACTGTGGTTTTCAAACCCGGTTATTATAATAACTACTATGGTGAATTCAAAGCAAATGTTTATATGATTATTGATTGAACGTGATATAAGCATCATTTGAATCACATTTTACTTGAAGATACGGGCTATCAAACAAAGATAAACTTGTGGTAAGTATATTGGACTTCGATGCATCCGAAGTTTCATGGGTTTGGTCTAGGGGACTTCACCGTCTAAGTCGAAAGATAAATAAAGATATGAGGTTTAACATATTGGTTAAGAATTCCCAAGGAAAAATAAGCAGTGGAGATTCTTTCCCTCTCTTTGTTGACAACCAAATATATGAACAATATGCTTATGGCATGCCGGTTTCTAGGAATGAGAGTTCCGCCGTCAACAGTCACTCAACCTCAAGCAGCAATGCCCGATTCAACATCTCATACCATTTTCACTTCACGGGACTGCAACATGTGGAGGGCAAGAGCAAAAATGCCATTTTTAATCAGTGTTGGAGTTCAAATGATTGAGTGAAGATTTCTGCAGAAGGGGTTTACGATGTCGAAACCAGTGACTTATGTATGGTTGGATGTAAAAATGTCATCTCAACCAAGGAGAAGCGAGCCGATGCATCTCTGGACTGTGAAATCGTGATCAGATTGTAGTTTCCTTCCTTATCGAAGAGAAGGCAAGATCACATCGTGGGAACCATCGAGAGGATGAGGAACCCATTCGATCCGCTTTATTTCGAGAGGCAAAACGTGACTTCTGATTCTCCTTATATGGAGGAAGTGAGGCGATGGATTTGGGGGATGGACCTCAAGCTGTCTCTTGTCCTTGCTTCTAATACATTCTTGTGCCTCTTCATCAGCCTCCAGATCCTTCAAGCGAAGAAGCACCCCGAGGTGCTTCCCTTCATCTCGATTGCCATGCTTGTGATTCTCACTCTAGGCCATGCGATCCCTCTCGTGCTCAATTTCGAAGCCTTGTTCCTGAACGATCGAAATAGGCAGCACATTTCTCTTGGAGTGGTGGATGGCTCGAAATGAATGAGGTGTTGGTGAGGCTAGCCACAATGATAGCTTTCTTGATGCAGTTCCGTCTTCTCCAGCTGACATGGGCCGCAAGAAAGAAGGATGGGGTCGGGGCCGGCTTGTGGTTCCAAGAAAAGAAGACTTTGATTGTCTCTTTGCTATTATATGGCATCGGAGTATTGGCGGCTATCATCTTTAGCTGGAGAAGCCGTTCTGATGACACTACTATCGATACCGCAAGTTTTACAAGCGATGACCAAGGCTTCTCCATTTTGGGAGGCTTGAAATGTTACGCAGAGCTCATCTTGGATGGTTTTCTCTTGCCTCGGATTCTGCTCAATGTCTTTAGGAACTCATCTGAGAGGGCCCTTTCAGGTTTTTTTTTAACCTCGGAATGACCTTGGTTCGGTTGCTACCACACGGTTATGATCTCTATAGAGCTCGAAGCCTACTCGCCACAAATCTACGAGTCATACATTTATGGAACTCCAGATAGAGACTTCTATTCGACTGCGTGGGATGTGATCATTCCTTTAGGAGGACTCATTTCGTAGCGATCATCTTCCTGCAGCGGCGGTTTGCGGCGCTTGTATCATGCCCAAGAGGTTCCGAAACAAGTTAGTTTATCAGAAGGTACCAGCTATGGTCGATGACGTGCCGATGTGAGAACTTCGAGCTCATAATAATTTCTAGGCTGTAAGCATGTAACCATCTATTTTTTTTTTTGGTCGGTAGTGTGTAACCATATTAATTAGTTCGCATGTGAGGGAAAACAGATGCATGCCCTTGCTCTTGTTTCTTTCAGCATATAAAGTAGAAAAAGCATATAGAATAGGTTAGTGATGTTTCTTGTGGATTCGGTTTTATGTGCATTAGAGATTTCAATATTTCTCTGTAGTAAAGTCATAAAAATGAAAATTTCAAATTCAAATGGTCTCTTAACTTTGATCTAATATGTAATTTTATCCCTTAACTTTTAGTTTTTTCAACCTGGTCCTTGAACTTTTGGTTCATCGATCAAATTGAACAAATTAAATTTCAGTAATAATATTACGCATTTGTCTAAAGTTTAAGGACAATATTGAATAAATCAAGAGTTCTTGGACGACACTGTATATTAGACCAAGTTTAGAGATCATTTGTGTAATCAATCCGTTTTGAATCACCAGGTCTATGGAATTTATGGAAAAATTTGGGCTGATATTTAAGGATATATTTGATAATCTTTTTATTCTCGAGAACAATTTCATTTTTAATTTTTGGGAGCGAAAAAAAAAGTAGGTTTTCTTTTTTTACTTTTTATTTATGTTCTAAATCTATTCTCTGATCTCTTTTCTAGTAGGCAAGCTATTTAGTCGCACAAAATCTGGAAATTCCTTCCACATCTTCTTCTCAGACGTCTACAAAATTTTGGAAAATTTTGGAAGAAACTTTGGAGTTGGGAGAAAAGTACCAAACAAATTCTAGACTTATTGCATTGATATCAATTCAGTTCTAAAATTTTCAATTGAACAAATTCAGTCCTAAACCTTTTTACATTGGTACCAATTTAGTCCATTCAGCCAATTTTGACTGGACAATGCTAATGTGGATGTCGACCAGTGGCCGAATGCTGAAATGATAATTTTTTAATAATTTTTTCTTTTTTCTTTTCTTTTTCTCCTTTCTTCCTCCTCGGTTTGTCCTCCCAGTGGTTGGCGCGTCTTGGGTGAGGGCTACGAAGCCCTCGTCAGCCATTGGTGAGGGCTTCAAGGGCCGCCGACAGGAGGCTTGTCGACCACTGCGAGGACAGACGAGGAGGAAGAAGGGAGAAAAGAAAAGGAAAAAAAGAAAAGAAAAAGGAAAAAGAAGAAAAGAAAAAAAAATTAATAACAAAATCAAAAATTTTAAAAAATTATTAAAAATGTCATGTCAAGATTCAATCACCAAAATGGTGTCTACGTCAATGCTGGTCGGCCAAAATTAGCCGGATGAATTAAATTGGTACCACTGTAAAAAAATGTTTATGACTAAATTGGTCCAATTGAAAATTTTAGGACTAAATTGGTATAAATGCAATAGGCTTATGATTTTTTTGGGTACTTTTCCCTTGGAGTTGGACAACCCTGAAATCTTTTGCGTGTTTAAGTCGCGTCTCATGTTATTGTGATGTTATGCATTAATTCCCTTTTGCTTTTTCAGGTTTTTTTGGCATTGAAATGCAATATCTTTAGTGATTTGCATGAAGTGAGTCTTTGGATTTTGTATTAGGATTCTAGACATTCATTTGGCTAATTATGAGATGCATGCGTCCCTCTTAAATCTAGCCGCATTATGATTCTCATTTCTGGCTGCAAGATTTCGAGGACCTTGTTAAGGGCCATTTCTTCAAGTGCGCTCTAGACATTTTGATGGCTTGTAAAGCATACGCAGAAGGTGCTCAGTTTGGATGTTCACTGAAATTTCAAATCGGTACACATGTGACAAATTTACTATAAATTAGTTTTTGAGTTATCAAAAACCTCAAATTAGTATATGAATGATGCATTTGCCTTTCGTTAATTTCCGTCAAGTTTTACAATAAAATTATTGAGCTAAATGATAGATGACAATGACTTAGTTAACATAGCAAGTTTATGTGGAAATTCATCTCTCTCTCTCTCTCTCTCTCTCTCTCTCAATTAGGCCGTAATTTGTAACCAATAGGGCTCATTCAAACCCCCTGCCCCGCGGTGGCTCTCTCCCTTAAGAGCATTCCAATGCTTCTTCATCTTCTTCTTCGTCAAGGCACACTCCTTCATTGTCACCTTTGTCTCCATGATTAGGCAGTGGAACTCGTTCGAGCACATTTTTCTATTTGGAAATCTGATTTTTTTTTCTAGACTTGTTTGGCTGACTCATCCAAATCACCAAATTAGAATGTTCCAAAGCTTCAATTGGTAGTGGATAGTAGAAAAGCGTGTCATCTTCCATTTCTGTCGACGAAGTTCATAGGAAGACGGTCTAGGAATTTTATGCTCTAAGGGAGATGGAGAATGAGCCTTTTTTGTTTTCAAATTATGGATAATTGAAGAAACAAAGAAATAGAGTTATGGATTTTCAAGTGACAATTGAGTTATTGCTATGTATCATCTAGCTCAGTAATTTCATAGTAAAATTTGACAAAAACTAATGAAGAGTAAATTTATCACACATGTATCAATTTAAAATTTGATGACTCAAAAATTAGTTTGGTATAAATTTGTTACATATGTACTAGTTTGAGATTTTTAGTGATCAAAAAATTAATTTGGAATAAATTTATCGCTAAGATTTTTGGTGGTATTAACCTTTAACACTATTGTCAAATCCCTTTAGCTATTCTGCTTCATTATCATATCACATAGCTATTTTGCTTCATTGTCATATCACATCACATGAACCAACGTATCCTAAAGATAAGGTAATTTTGCAATCGAATGAATCTCAAGTGCATTGCAAAATCTACATGTTATGTAAAACATTTTCATTTGCATTTACATAAATGAGTCGGCGAAAGTTATTTTCATTGACAGAGAAAAAATTGAGGCATTGATTTTTATTAATAATGAAAATATTTTTTGTTAATGAATAATTTTAAGCGATATAGATTACCATTTTTTAGAAAATTTCCTTCACGTCAATCATTGGAGAAATGAAGTCTCTATCGACCGATGTGAAATCCACTGATTTTCATGATAACCTTTTCATGATAGATTTGATATAGTAGGAAATCTGTCCCAATTCCTGCATCCACCTGCTCGAATAGCTAAAAAGACTTTGGGAGTCTCTATGCATGACTCACGTGGGGTGAGAATTGCGGACAGTGCCGTACTTTGGCTACTAAAAAAGGGTTTTACTAGCATAATAATCCGTGGATTTTTGCAATCTATTACGAGTTACACATTTTTAAGAAATGATTCCCACAACAATTTATAATTATTTGTAATTTAATTTTTTGTGATTCAGAAAAGACCATAGTATATTAGAAACTCTCGCGCAATTATTTCTCATTAAAAAAACTCTAGGCGAAAACGAAAACTCCTGGCTGACCGGAAAGCCACTTATTTGTCTGATACTCCCTTTCATGGTAGACTAGAAAATAGCTGGAATCTGCAGAACCTACCCGGAATCCTGCCTCAAGATAGCTAAAAGAATTGGGAGTGTCTCTGACCATCCTGCATTCGCCTTCCCCGCCTTCTCCGAAGATGCCTCGAGAGACTTTTAATCGCACGAGCATGGCCCCCTAGAGCTTATTTAAAGATGAGATGTTAGGTTTTGACCGCAACATTAATTGCATCAAATTTGAAATCAAACATTGGACCAGCTAAGTTCTTATTTATTTATTTATTTATTATGTGAAGGGCTTTTAATTGATTTTCTTTTTGTTTGTTTTGGTGTTAAGAGCACACCTTGTCGATTCCAAATATTAAACATTCGTCAACATTGTCCCCCACTTCTTGTCATGTACACCAAATCGAGCGTGCGATGCTTATAGGAGCGTAGGCCGGCCAAGCCTTTCTTTAACATAAAAGAAGTGGGCGTGTAACATCTCCTGATTAACTTACTCGATATATTATCTATTTAGGTCCATTTTGTACCAACATCCATCTATTGTCCTTTTTGCATTCCTTTTTGTTTTGGCTCTGGCAACGACGACGGAGTGAATATCCAAATAACTTCTCGATTGAGAAGATCTTTTTTTGGTAGCAACACAGATTAAGGTTCTTGATTAGGGATCAGTAACTTGCTGGATGTTTTTGCGGATGATTTTGGAAAATGTACATAGGTGTAGAAATGGTTGAGATATAGAATTCATATATATATATATAGAAGGTACTCTGTTCGGCCAATTGCTGATATGCTATGTTAGTCCTTCCTATCGTGCTTCTAAATTGTTCTGCCGTTTGATAGCTTTTTTCGGCCTTTAATATCTATGTCCCTGGACTGAGGTCGCAGAGCATTCTTCCAGCATGTTTCCTCTGTTATTGTGGTATTAGTGGTAAACGAGTTTTGGACAGCATGACATATCCTATCTGAACGTGACAGTTTGGTGTCTCTTGATAGTGGGTCACTCTGATCACGCCGGCATTTTGTTTAGCATGCCAATTCATTAATTTTACCCCCTCATTTCATGGTTTAATTAATTCGGTCAAGATAATTCGCTGGATGAATGAAACTCTTTTGGCGGTCGGCCGAGTGAAAGGAGGATGGGATCATAAGGATTCTGTGATTCTGCTTCTCAGTCCTCATGAGTATGGTTTTGCCGCTAATACTTGGTCAAATAATAATCATTAATGCGTTGGATGTTCTGTTGTCAGAAATCAATTATAGGATTTGGAATGTCCTTTTTTTTGTGTGTATTCATGGTTCATCCCCTTTATAACTAATTTCATCATCGATGCAAGATTCGGAGTCTGGGTCTTTTTGAGTATTTAATTAACCTAACCGTGTTCCTTGCAGCCTCCCAGAGACGTGCAGCGTTTGCGAGACCATTCTTTCGGAGGCATGGTCCGGCATTAGGGGAAGCAAAAATGGGATTCTTCCGTCCGTATTGGCTATCCTCGGTCTCTGTCAAATAAGTGTCGAAGGAAGTGCTCCGCTCCAAAATGACTTTTGGGAAAAGATGCTTTGAAATTCTCGCTTTCTCCTTACCCTCTTGTTTCGTTCGTAGGAGGAAAAATCCTCGTCCTCTGCGTTGACATTGACTTCGAAGCTCGAATTCTGAAGTCTTCCTACACATCGCCATCCACCTCGTGACAAAGGGGACAACGACATCCTGTGTTTTTGTTCAATGTACTCGTCCGGCCGTGCCCCCGCGAGCCCTATGCACTTGCTTAAGCGACGGGGGAAAAGAATAGGAAATCTCTTCATCAGAGTACCCAATAGTCAACATGATGGCCCGAGGTTATCTAATACGAATCAATAAATGAGCCGTCTCTTTTTTGTGGTTTTGGGAAGCGTTTATGACAATAAGTACCGTTGTGAAATTAAAGTAAATATTTATAAGATTATTGTTCGAACGTGGTACACGTATAATATGAATTGCATTTTACTCAAATATACTGATTATCAAATAAAGGTAAACTTGCGGTATGTCATTGGACTTTGTCGCATCTGACACTTTATTGGTCTAGTTTAGGGGACTTCACTGTTTAAGTCGAGAGATAAATGAATACATGGAGAAATAAAAGAATGATGTAAGATCAAACGTAGACAAATATCCAAGGGAGATATTTGAGATTTTATAATTAGTCAAAGAAAAGGTGGTGGGACCCACTTAGGAAAAAAGGAAAATTAAAAGAAAGGGGAGAGTCACGCTTGGCTTAAATAAAAGGAGGAGAGAGGAGTGCATAAGAGAGGGGGCTTTGGGGAGAGAAGAAGAGGAAAAAGGAGAGGGAGGAATACCTTGCCAAGCTGACTTGACTTATATAATGCAAGAAAGCACTCGCATCCCTTATTCTTTCAATCAGGGTAGTTTTGGATTTAAAGCTTGAAATTTGGAATTATATGAGATTTGAGCCGTGAAATCCGATTTTTGAGTCACTGAACTGCATATATATATAGAAATGATAGTTTAAAATGTTGTGGAGCCGTAAGATTTTATAAATTTTGATTTGAGCTTATGTTTTGTTCGAAATAAAATTTTGAAGTTTCTCACGTGTGATGAATAGTGCGCGTCTAGCAATTTCGGGACCATATTTTGTCGGTTTTCAGCTTGATATTGGGATGGTCAAGTTGGGGTTCTTATAATATGTTGAAATGGCTTTCCATTGACTATAAGTTCTTTTTAAACGGGATTCGATGGAGAGAGTTATAGTATGATTAAATTTTGCGCTTAAGCTTTGTGTTGCCAATAGCTTGATTAATCGCTTTGGATATGCAATTCTTTAGCATATGGGAGTTACTTTGTCAATATTTAAGCTTCGTTTAGCTGAGCCATAGTTGAAATAGTGTTTTACTTGATTTTGATGCCATTTCTCGCTTATATGATAAGACTTGGAGTTTGTTGATTCAAGCGAGCCTTGTAGTTTGGTTTGGGTGGGGCATATCTAGATGAGTGGTGCTATCTCTTATTTTAATTGGTAAACTTATATTTTGAAAATGAAAAATATAAGGTATATTATGTGCACATTGTGAAGCAGCTAAAAGGTAAAAATACTATCATATCATATTTGATGAATTACTTTGGATTGGGCATTTATTAGTCTTTATTCTTTTGAGAATGATTAGAGGAATGTGTTATGGAAGGTGTCGTGAAAGTTGCGAATAGATTTATGACATGGGTTCTTTAAGATATGAATTATGAAATAGTACGAGAAATGAATTTTAGATATGATGAATGGAGTTGGGAGATGGAATATATTTTGGGTTTAAGGAACACTTTTGTGAAAGAATTATGTTGACTTGAGTATGCTTTGTAAAATGTGATTTGATTCGATATGTGAATCTGATTTATGATATGGATTTTGAATTGGTTTTGTGGAGAGAAATAACTAGTGAAAGGCTATGTTTTGGTTTGTGAAACCAATTATGACATGGATTGGTAAAGGATTAAATTCTACATGATAACATAATTTCATGGGAGTCATCTCTAGGGCCTTATACTATTGATATGTGTTGATTAAAGACTAAATGTTACATGATAACGTAATTTCATTAGAGTCACCTTTAGAGCCTTGTAATCAAGAATTAAGTGCTACACAAGAACGTAATTTCGTGGGAACTACTTCTAGGGTCTTGAACTATTCAAGAGCTAAGTGCTACAAGATGATATGGTCTTGTAGGAGTCACATCTAGGACCTTGAGATGTCATGTGCTATGAGATTAATCAGGGGAATAGACTATTGATATGTGATACAAGTTTGATTAGGGGAATGAATTGTTAACATGAGATATGACGAGTTCGATTATCGAACTAATCTAGTGATATTTGTTTTGATAGTATGAACGAACATGAAATTATGCTATTGATATAGCTAGGTTCAAGTATTAAATAACTCATTTTATTCTTGTAATTTGTTATATGTTAGATTGATATAAATGAGTCATGTCTTTGAGTTCTAAATGTGTAATGTAAAGGCTTGATCTACTTACAGGATATGTACTATTCACTAAACTATGATTGCTCACTCCTCTCTTTTTCAATCTTTTCAAGTTCATCACTTAATGGACATTAGAGCAAGAGCATTATTGCAGGAACTTTCGAGAGTTGGATTTTGATAGTTTGAGGCTACATGCACGGCTGTGTTATCCCCTTTTGTGCTAGGGTTCGGGGTATGACTTGAGCGGTACTATTCATCACTATTGTTATTGCAAAGGAGTAATGCTTTCTCACGATAATAAATCATTTTGATGAATGAAAATCCTTGTCCAACCAAAACGTCCCCTCGAAGCCTTGACTTCTTTGTGCAAACGAACAAAAAAGAGCACAAGAGTTAGTGTCCTTGGTTGTGGTGAAAATCTCATCTTTTGAATGCCATGTCTTGTACTGTAGCAGATGCCTAGTCAAACTTATGGAAGTCTCTATCAACTTGGGAATCAAGCTCTTGATTCATCTAGTAGGCCTCTGGCTTATATCTCTTCTCAATCAGAAGATGAAGTTTGTGTAAACAAAGCCAAAAAACATATGGTCCTTAAAGTCCTACCACGAAAGTTCCTCTCAACTATAAATTGTCACCGAGCTCTTCGTCTTTCTCACAAGCTCTCCTCCTTCTCACCAAATGGCTATTAAAATTAGATCCTTTAGGCCAGCATGGGTTTTCACTCTACTGTGTATCTCTCTCTCCTTGAACATGAACCCATCTTGGCATCCATCTGCAAAACAAATTTCTTACTCCGACTATTGTGCTTCAACCGTCCCTGAAGCCACTCCTAACGTGTATTCGATAGCCACCTTGCCACTCTCCGGATACCAAGTTGGTTACTACACCGGT
The DNA here is from genome assembly GCA_016097605.1 of Eucalyptus guilfoylei. Lineage (NCBI taxonomy): Eukaryota > Viridiplantae > Streptophyta > Magnoliopsida > Myrtales > Myrtaceae > Eucalyptus > Eucalyptus guilfoylei. Next base: position 17,942,779 of record CM027865.1, on the reverse strand, counting down.
GGCGGAAACATTTTAGGACCTTCCTCTTCTTCAAAATCCAATTCCTTCTCGTTTCTAGTTTGTGACGTCCACAAGACCAATCACGATGGGGTGCTCAAGGTCAAAGCAAACCTGAGATTTGGAATCTTGAGTTACTACTACTATGATGGAGGGGACTACATGTATGGTCAGGCATGCTTAGGAGCCACTCCCGTAAAGGCAGCCTATGTTCCGCACGGGGCTAAAGGTCCCATCACTTTCCGATTAGAAGGTTTCTGGTCAGAATCTTCGGGGAAGCTCTGTCTGGTTGGTTCCTCTCTTTCGAGTCAAGGTGACTCTCTCAGTCTTGATGTTGTGCTTAAGCTCAATAATGTAAGTAATTCTACTGATGTCACTAGCTTATTTACTGGCATTTTGGAGGGTTTGAGTCCTCCGAACGACAAGAATTATTTCGATGCCATATCGGTATTGATGTTTCCTAGGAGAAATTACAAGTACAATTTGGTTTTTGGGGAACTCAGTAACGGGAAGAGCAATATTCCACTGGGTATAGCACCCAAAAGTGGAAGCTTTTGTTCGGCTTTCCGGCAACTAGGCAGAGCACTCTATCTTAAATATGCACCTGATTGTAGTCCTGTCAAAATTTGCACACCCATCTCGGGCCCTTTAGGATATTTGCCCCCTATCATGTCCCTTGATGGAATCAGTTGTTCTGAAGGTGAACGGAAGATGCGGGTGTTGCTGCGATTTTCCAATGATAGCAACTTTCGGTACCATGGAAAGTTCAATCCAAACTCAATGTTGGTTGGAGAGGCAATGTGGGACGAGAATAAGAACCGACTGCAGATTAAAGCTTGTCAAATCAACGTGGCAGGATCTTTCTCAACTGCTCGCGTTGAGGATTGTTCAGTCCGCATTGAGCTGGTGTTCCCAGGAGTGTGGTCAATCAAGAAAAGAGATGGCATTTTAGGTCACATATGGAGCGAGAAGAGCGAGAAGGATTTGGGTTATTTCCCAAATATCATGTTCCGAGGCATTAGAAGCAGTTTTCGGAGGTTTCCAGACTTGAAGTATAAGTATACTGAAACCGAGAGAGTAAGAAAGCTGTGCCCAGGAAAGAATGATCTGAAAAGTGGGAGAGAAAAATATCCAAATTGGTACTCTCGAGATATGAGGTTCTACATGTTGGTTAAGAATTCCGACGGAGAAATAGGCAGAGGATATTCTTACCCTCTCTTTGTTGGCAACCAAATGTATGGACAATATGCCTATAGCATGCCGATTTCCAGGCATGAGAATTCTACTGTCGACAGTCACTTAACCTCAAGCAGCAATGCCCGGTTCAACATCTCATATCATATTAGCTTCACGGGGCTGCGACATGTGAGGCGCAAGAGCAAAAATGCCATTTATAATCAATCTTGGAGTTCAAATGATCGAGTAGAGATTTCCGCAGAAGGGGTATATGATGCCGAAACTGGTGACCTATGTATGGTGGGATGTAAAAGTGTCGTCTTGACTGCGGAGAAGCAAATTGACAAATCTCCGGACTGTGAAATCCTAATCAGACTGCAGTTTCCTCCCTTATCAAAGAAAAAGCAAGATCACATCGTGGGAACCATCGAGAGCACAAGGAACCCATCCGATCCTCTTCATTTTGAGAGGCAGAGCGTAACTTCTGATTCTCCTTATATGGAGGAAGTGAGACGGTCTATTCGGGGGATGGACCTCGAGCTCTTTCTTGTCCTTGCTTCCAGTACATTCTTATGTATCTTCATCGGCCTACAAATCCTTCACGTGAAGAAGCACCCCGAGGTGGTTCCCTTCGTCTCTATCGCCATGCTCGTGATTCTCACTCTAGGTCATGTGTTCCCTCTTGTGCTCAATTTCGAAGCCTTGTTCCTAGACGATCGGAACAGGTGGCACATTTCTCTCGGAAGTCGTCAATGGCTCGAAACAAACGAGGTGGTGGTGAGGGTAGCCATGATGATAGCTTTCTTGATGCAGTTCCATCTTCTCCAGCGGACTTGGGTCGCAAGAAAGAAGGATGGGGTCGGGGCCGGCTTGTGGTTCCAAGAAAAGAAGGCTCTGATCGTCTCTTTGCTATTATATGGCATTGGAGCACTGGTGGCTATCATCTTTAGCTGGAGAAGCCGTTCTGATGACAGCGCCATTGATACTGCAAGTTCTACAAGTGATGACCGGGGCTTCTCCATTTTGGGAGGCTTGAAATGTTATGTAGGACTTATCCTGGATGGTTTTCTCTTGCCTCAGATTCTGCTCAATGTTTTCAGGAACTCATCTGAGAGGGCCCTCTCGGGTTCTTTCTACCTCGGAACAACCTTGGTTCGGCTGATGCCGCACGGGTACGATCTCTACAGGGCTCGAACCTACTCGCCACAATTCCACGGGTCGTACATTTATGGAACTCCAGATAGAGACTTCTATTCGACTGCATGGGATGTGATCATTCCTTTAGGAGGACTCGTTTTTGCAGCGATCATCTTCCTACAACAGCGGTTCTATGGGGCTTGTATCATGCCCAAGAGGTCTCGGAACTCCGTAGCTTATCAGATGGTAGCAGCCATGGTCGATGATGTGCCATTATGAGAATTTTAAGCCCATAATAATTTCGACGCTATAAGCGTGTAATCATGTTCTTTTTTCTCGGTTGGTAGCGTATAACCGTGTTTATTTGCTCCCATGTGAGGGGAAATGGATGCATGCCCTTGGTCTTGTTTCTTTCAGCTCATAAACTAGGAAAACCAGATGTTTCTTGTGGATTTGGTTTTATGTGCACTAGAGATTTCAAAATTTCTCGGCAATAAAGTCATAAAAAAATTTCAAATTTGAATGGTCTCTAAACTTTTTTTCAATATGTAATTTTATAGCTGAAATTTTAACTTTTTCAACCTAGGCGTTGAACTTTTGGTTCATGGACCAAATTGAATGAACTAAATTTCAGGAATAATATTGTGCATTGGGGTAAAATTTGAGGACAACATTGAACAAATTAAGAGTTCATAGATGATATTATACATTAGGCTAGGTTTAGAGATCGTTTGTATAATTATTGCAATTCGAATCTGATGGGTTTTTTATTTGATGAGCCGAGTCAAGCCCGTCCGCCCATGTTGGGCCAAACCCAACTCATAAGAGGAAGGGGCAGTTATTTTCTAAGTGAAAATAACTGCAATATATAAATAAATAAAAAAGAGAAAAATGTGTGTAATAGCGTTTTAGAGAAAGTACGTTCTTTTCTTCCATTGGAAACAATTTACTCCTTCTTGAAGAACGAAATTCCAAGACTTCAAGCGATTCCTCTGAGATTGCAACAGTACTTAATCTGTGGCAAATAATGTATATCCGTTTTCATGATATATCTTTCAATCGGTGTTACATGTTTTTTGGGCACGCTTCCGCGTTTGTTTTCGGTATTCGATTGTTTGAGTATTGATTCATTTTTTAGGAATTTTTTTCCAACAGAATCAACAAGTATATGGAAATTATAGAAAAATTTGGGTAGATATGTAATGATGCGTTCGGTAACCTTTTTGTTCATGGGAACAATTCCATTATTAATTATTGGGAATACAAAAAGAAAAATAGATTTTTTTACTTCTTGTTTCTATTCTAAATTTACTCTCTCGTCACTTTTCTATTTCGAAGAATAGAAAAATTAGCTGATATTATGCAATTGATTTTTATTCTTTTTCTATTAGAGAACAAAAGATCAGAAAAATACAAAAAAAATCGGGATGATTATTAAACACGCCCAAAATTGCACAATCTTAGTGGGCCCAAATTATTTCGGATTGCAAAAGCCCAAGCCCATCGGCAGTTTCCTGTTTTAACACCGAAAAGCCCTAAACAACACTCTCCACCTTCCAGAAAAGGCCAAAAAAAAGAGAAAAAAAAACGAACGAATAAGGGAAGCAGCGCAGGCGGTTGCAGAAGCTGCAACAGCTCGGAAAACCTGCGCGAGCTATATCCTGCTCTGCTCGCTAAATCGCTCCTCCGCCGCCTCGAAACCCTCTCGACTTCTCTCTCGCGCCGGCCGCCGTCCGATGGAGGAGGACATCGCGCCCCAGGGCTACCTCTACGAGACCCTCACCCCGCTCTCTCTGTCCTCCTCCGCCGCCGCCTCCGCCGCCGACTCGGCCGGCGGCGACAGCGAGCGCTCGCCGCCCGGTGACCGCGAGCCTTACTCGGTGTTCAGGAGCGAGATCTCACTCTGGCCGCTCCCCTCCGATCCCTCCGATGCCGCCGCGCCGGATTACTTCTCCCTCGACGTCGGCGACGAGCCCGAGCCCGAGCCGCTCGAGGCTTCGGCTGCCCCCGCCCCTGCTGCGGCGGCGGCGGAAGTGGCCGAGCCGAAGACGCCGGCTAGGGAGACGGGGGCGACGCTCGAGAGCGGGTGGTTCCGGGGGAACAGCAGGTTCGAGAGCCCCATGCTTCAGTTACACAAAGGTAGTTCTGCAGTTTGAGCTTGATTGGCAGTATGTCTTCGTCTCCCTGGCTGCAAGTTCACATAGGTGTAGATGCAACTTATGAGGTTCACTGACCTTGTAAAGCGAGCGCGGACCAATGGATGGCCTCCGAGTTTAAGTCGATGGCGTGACTAAATCCCAACGCATGTTAACTCCTCTCTTATGTTAATTTTATGTTAGGCTGACGGTGCATGTGGTACATTGATTAGGAAACTATCCATCATCTGTTATGGCACAATCAATTAATGTTCTAAGAGGAAAAAGCTGTTCTTTCCCATGTTTTGAGTTAAATTTTGATTTAGTTAGTACTTTTGTGTGTTGCATTCATGCTTAGTTGCGATTCTGTGTTAAGCGTGTTTATGTTTTGGCTATAAAAAAACTCGTCATGCTGTAGTGCTTGTCGGCAAATGAATTTGAATTGCTACTGAACTGTGCTGTGGTATTGGCACTGCAGAGATAGTGGATTTCTGTGACTTTCTATCACCAACTCCAGAAGAACAAGCCTCGAGGAATGAAGCTATTAAATCTGTCTTTGGTGTCATTAAGTACATATGGCCTAGTTGCAATGTACTCTCTCTGTCTCTCTGTCTCTCTCTCAGCACACACCCAAAGAAGTATGCAATCACACATGCACGTGCGTGTGTGTACACACTTGCTCATGCTTCATGCATATTGATACGAATGTAACTTTGTGTATTATGTTCACCTTCATGCTTATTAGGTAGAGGTTTTCGGGTCTTTCCGAACTGGACTTTATCTTCCAACCAGTGATATTGATGTAAGTAAGTGTTTTCTATGAACTATCTTTTCTCCTGCTGGATTAATGTTGCTCTGGAAGCTGTACTTAAGTTTTAGTCTGCTGATACCATCCATCTTCATATGGGTTATTTTTATGAATTTATTGTGTTCTTTTTCCAAAAGGTATATTGTTATTATGGACTGTTGGAAGCTAAATTTTTTCCATTTTTAGGTTGTGATCCTAGATTCAGGTATCAGAACTCCACAATTAGGATTACAGGCCCTATCCAGGGCATTGTCGCAAAAGGGTATTGCCAAAAATATGCAGGTCAGGAACCCTTTTTGAAGATTTGGTTCATGTCAAAGTCGTATTCTTCTATATGTATTTGGTAGTATCAGTCTTCTAGTTGCTGAAGCAGTTGGAAATTTCGCAGGTGATAGCAAAAGCACGTGTCCCGATTGTTAAATTTGTGGAGAAGAAAAGTGGTGTTGCATTCGATATAAGGTGAAGTAATTATTTTCTTCTTCAATCATTCGTTTGGAAGTTAATTTGCATCATTTGTACTTTTAGGACCTATTCGTGGTATCTAGCATGCATGCCAAATATGAAATGTTTACTTTTTAGACCTGGCCGTCTGGCAGTCTCTAGTTGTACTATATTCTTTGCAATCAGTCACTTCCGTCCCTCTTCTAGTTCAATTTAACCTCTTGTGCTTTTTTTACTGCAATCCACATTTCCAATTTTTCAAATGATGTCATGATATGGAAGGCTTTTTTTGAATTAGCTACCAATATCAAATGAAGACATGTGGTACAAACCTAGTTGAAAGATGTATGGGCATTGGAACATGGACATAGAATGTCTTGTATGCCAAATATATGAATAGTCTTTTTAGCCGTCCATTTTCCCTAGTGATAAACTCAAAACTTCAACCAGGTAGAAAGGAACAAACAGGCATCTTCTTGTGCTGTATATGAATGAGTGCATGATTAAGTTGATGTAAGATAGTGAGAGGTAAAAAGCTGTGGCATTGAGGTAAATCTTTGTAGAGTTAAGCTTTTAGTATGCCTCTAGTTTATTTCTTTTTTCATTATTGTTTTCAATCGTTGTCTGCATTTTGTGGGCCCTAAGTATGTGATGTGAAGAAATATGTGACATGATTTTTTGATTTTTTGTTGTCTTTTAGTTGATATTGTAATTCGTTTTCCAATTCTTTCTATTGAAGAAGCGTTTTGGCAATGGTTTGATTTAAGATATTCCATTTTTGATTTCTAGGGTTTCTCCAGAAGTTTCATTTTGGTGCATGCTTGAAACTTTGTAATTTCCTGATGTCATCATGTTGTTCTGATTACATGGAGGTTCCATCTATTTAATGTCTTATGATTAATGTACCAATGCTAATTTGACATATAGATATGCGATTGGCAGGGTATGTACTTTAGATTTTTTATTTCTACTGTGGGGGGGGTGAGGCTTTTGTTTCTTATGCAGTCTTTCTTCATTATATTTTACATTGAAGCATGTTTTTCGATGATCTCTTGCTGCTGATGAATTTATGAATTTATATGCCTAACAGTTTTGATGTGGACAATGGACCCAAAGCTGCAGAGTTCATTAAGGTTCGTCCCTTATTTCCTCTTCCATAATTTTCTGTCGAGGCTTAGAGAGTGGCAAGCCTGTTTAAGATAAGCTTCTTTACCGTGATGGAAGCATTGAGAATTATGCAGTGCTGAATAAAAGACATGTTAAAACATTCCTCCAATAGTCAGATGCTCCTAAAAGTTTTCCATCATGGTATAATCTGGATCTGGGATTGCCACCCATGAATTAAGTTAAGGATCTGAATTTTTGAGTTGTTGTTGATACATGATTGTCATGTGTCTAATTTGTGCAGACAGTTTTACTGCCTATATGCATGGTAGGATGAATTTATTTGTCAGCTGACTTTTATGTTTTGGGATTTGAAATATTTAATTCGTGTTTTCTGTCAGGATGCTATATTTAAGTGGCCTCCATTGCGACCTCTATGTCTCATCTTGAAAGTATTTTTGCAGCAGAGAGAACTGAATGAGGTGCCAGTTGACTATGTCTTGCTGGAGAAATGTTACAGTAACTCTTTTGCCTTTGATCACTGTTTAATCCATGTGTGGCTTGAATAATGCAGGTTTATTCCGGGGGTATAGGATCTTATGCCCTCCTCACCATGCTGATGGCAATGTTGCGGGTAAGCAATTTTTGGTTTCACGATTTTATCTTGAGGAGAAGTTTAGATTCGTATCTGGTGCCTCCATATATTCTCATGTTAAACAACGGATGCTGAGTTTGGAAATTCTATTCTTAAATGATGTATTTTGCTTATAAAATACAGCAGAAAATGGGAATTGTCTAAGATAAAAATTTCCAATACAAAATTTGGTCATGGCTACTTGAATAATTATATTCAATACAATTGTTCTCTTTCAGTATCAGTAAAAACAATTTTATGTTGTCTTCTGGAACTCACTCTTGTGCAGTAACCTCAAGGACAACATTGAGTGTCTGGCATTTCCAATAGACGGAGTGGATTGATGCCTTTTTGCTTGTCTTAACTTGCTAAACTGCCTGTCATTTGCTGTAGAAAAAAATTATGCAATTTTTCTTAGAAGCACTAAAAGAGCACGTTGCCATGTGAATTCTATGTTTATGCTACTAAATGGTAGCTTGACCATTCTTTCAGAGTGGCAATGTAATTTGGCAGCTGCTGTTTGAAATGTAAGCAATTTCTTTGTCATCTTGTTGAGGGTTGAAAAAATGTTATTTACAAATGTCAAACCATTTGGAGAGGTCCAGCAGAGACATCAGGAAGCCAGTGAGATATGTTCTACCATCAAGTCTGGAAAAATGTAGTCTAGAGAGTTTTTCTGTCACATTCAATTTCCAGTTCCCCTGTGTCCATTCAGAGCTCAGTGGATTAAGGTGCTGTGTTAGGTAATTGCTTAAATGTTGCTCGCTCAAACATGGGCTCGTCTCTTAAATAGTACTGACATTTCTGTTTTATTTTTTGAATGCTTTCAACTGAATAACTAAGTCAGTAGGCAGGACTGGAAGAAGTCGGAAGGAATTTCTTTTTGCGTCGTTTCTTTAAGTTCCTTCTTTTAGTTGTAGTCACTTAGACTGTGTTAAAACAATTGTATCCTGCTATTTAATGTTTATATTGCCATGGCGATAAGCTCTATTGATATGTTGATTATAATCATTCATTCTGCTTATGGATTCTTCTGTGTTCTACATGACTGTCATTGCAATGATTGGCTCAGTGTGATAGCCTTTTGATATTACTTTTTTCCTTATATTTAACCCTCTCTATGTTTTCCATTTATGCTACAGAGTATTCATGAGCGTGAAGCTTTTCGGGAACATAATTTGGGAGTGCTATTGGTATGTACTTTCTAGCAAGTACAATACATGAGTAAATTTATGGAGCTTTCAGTCTCCAACAACCTGCACAAGACAATTGTCTTACTCTAGGTTTTGCTGCTTGGAATACAAAACTTTCTATTTGATCTTAATTGACTTTGAAACCTTGTTTCTGTCCATCCTAAACCAGGTGCAATTCTTTGATTTCTATGGACGGAAGCTAAACACGTCGGATGTCGGTGTATCTTGCAGAGGGGCAGGAATTTTTTATTTGAAGAGGGACAAAGGGTAACCAATTATGATGAACTACCTTTTCCTCATCGGTGTTGTCTTTAAATTATTCTATTAAATAATATACACTATTCTTTATACACGAGTCTTGGCTTCCATATCAGGTTTTTGAACCAAGGTCGGCCATCCTTAATCTCCATTGAGGATCCACAGGTTGGTTCATAAGTATTGATTTTTTTTTTTTCAGTTTAAATATGCAAGGGACTTCTTGGAGATCCATTTTAAGTATTATGCAGTAATTTGGAATGTTCTCATTCTTGAGCGAGCTTGTAGGGGCAGATGTTAATCCCAAGCAGGACAAACAATATTTGGTTGCTCCGCCTGCTTTTGCTTGATTACAGAAGTATAGATGAACAGGATCTTTCTTTCTGAGGGATTGCAAAATTTCCTCACTGTTTTATTTTTTTTTTTTTTTTTTTGGGGGGGGGGGTGGTGGTGGTGGGGGTTGTTGGTGGCAAGACCTGTCCCAAATGTGGCGGTTGCTAGCCGTTCACTGTGTGGCATGGGTGTGAAGTGGTGATAGGGACAGAATCCTTGCTCCATGACAGGGACCTCCTCTACCTGCCCTGCATATTAATTTTCATTTCACTCTTTTTTTTCTTTTTTGCTAGTTCTAAATGAGTTCTTTCTTTATGTTTTATGCTCCTGTGACTATAATCACTATGTTAATTATTTGAGACATGTTTTGTCATGTAAAATTCTATGTCCAATTGAGAAATATTTTGTAAAAATAGACATTCATGTGGATTCAATATTTCATATTCCTGATGTAATTTAATTAAACCATTCATTTCCAGATATCCCCATCAAGATCTTTATCATTTAGGATCGTGTCAGATTTAAGGTTGTCCTTTTAATATGGAAAATTTAGGTGGAGCTGGGCATCTGGCATAATCAAATACAGGGTTGGGATGGGGAGAGGAAAGTTCACCTTGCATGGAGTGTGGGTTGGTGATGGGGAGTGGGGTTAGTGGTGCGGGATGGGGTGGGGAACACTGATCCACCCTGTCATGCCTGGTACTTCTTTTCTATTTCTTCTTTCTCCTTTGGTTGAATGAACCAGATCCTTTTCTCTCCTTTTTGTGTCTCCAAAGTTAACTCGAGGAGTTAAGCGGGCCTTGAGTGTCATCTTTGAGTGGGTGATGGACATGGCCGGGTTTGGCGCCTTCATTACATGAAGAATCTGTTCTTCAAATATTAAGTGGTGTCTCACAAATAATAAGTGGTGATCTTTGCTGAGCAAAATTTTTTTTTTTGATGGATTTGCCATGGCATTGACTTTGTTTTATTATGTGTGATCCAGACTCCAGAAAATGACATTGGAAAGAACTCTTTCAATTATTTCCAGGTTTGTTCCTGAATCATCTGATTTCTGTGTGAGTACTTCTTGGATTTAGGTGTCCCATAATTTCTGTTCACTTAAATACGTGTACAATATTTCCTGTGTGAGAAGGTTGACTGTAGTCTGTATACATAGGCGTTTTAAGCAGTGCAATTTTACTTTCATTCAGAATCGAATTTGTAGCTATGGCAGCAGTTGTTTGTGTTGTTCTGTTTGTTGTTGGTATAAACTACCAACCCTCCCAATTTAAATACATTTACGACTTTTGTGTGAGAAGGTTGACTGTATTCTGTACCCATAGGGTGTTTTAAGCACTACAATTTTAGTTTTATTAAGAATTAAACCTTGTAGTTGTGGCAGCAGTTGTTTGTGTTGTTCTGTTTGTTGTTGGTATGAACTACTAACCCTCCCAAGTAAAATACGTGCACAACATTTCCTGTGTGAGAAGGTTGAGTGTAGTCTGTATCCGTAGGTGTTTTAAGCACTACAATTTTTCCTTTATTCAGAATTAAACTCCTAGCTATGGCAGCAGCTGTTTGTGTTGTTCTGTTTGTTGTTGGTATGAAGTACCAACCCTCTCGAGTTAAATTGTTATTATAATGTGGCTGTAAGTTTGTGAGTATCAAATCAAGGTGTTTAAGTAGTATTAATCACTTCTAAGCGTAATCTCTGTGTATTCCCCTTAGCCTCGAGCATATTTTACAAATTGTTACATCTCCAGATTCTAATGCCTCCACGTAGTTCAGTCTTTATACTCATCAAACAAATTTGAATTTTGTTGAGTGAGTTTGTTGTCCACTTTTGCGTATGGACAAAACGGAAGGATACTCACTGCTGCTCATACTACTCATGGTAGTTTGTGTACCATCTGGCATGTGGGTGTATGAGATTGTTATTTGTAGGTAAATGGTTTGATTGATTCTAACTAATTCTAGACTATGGTCGCTGTTCTTCAGTCTCTTTATTTGTCGAGGCTTCATGTTCATGCTTTTCTTGGCTTTTCAAACTTTCGCTTGTTTTTTGGCCTGTCAAACTTATGCTTGTTGACTCTGGGGATAATCTTTTGGCGTTGTTGACTCAAAAGGGAGAGAGTTTATCTTTGCTGATGCATTTTTGTAATTGCAGATTAGATCTGCTTTTGCAATGGCCTTCACTACTTTGACGAATACCAAAGCCATCATGGGCCTTGGGCCCAAACGGAGCATTCTTGGTCTGTTAATCAGACCGGACCCTGTACTGGTTGATCGCAAAGGTGGTTCTAGAGGAGATGTCACTTTTAGTAGCTTGCTTCCTGGGGCAGGGGAATCGGTACAACTGAACCTTGTAGATCCGCCAGAGATGTTTTGCAACTGGCAGTTAGATGATGAGGAAGACCCACTGCCACGGGGAAGTGGAGTGTCTGCATCTGGTAGCGAACCTTCCAAGAAGAGAAAATCTGTTTCCAAGGGGAAGTCCAGTAACAAGAAGGTTAAAGAAGGCGAAGGAGTGGAGATGCCAGGGCGTGAAGAGAATGGCACTAAGAAAGAAAAGAGTTCCAAGAAGAAATATCTTAGGCACGAAGAGAGTGGCACTAAGAAAGAGAAGAGTGCTAAGAAGAAATATTTTAGGCACGGTCAGTATAAGGCCAATGGTTACAGCCATCATCAAGGCAGTGATTCTAATTGGAACAGATAATAAGATCTTAAGGTGATTCGTGCATGGATTTGCAGGAGGTTTCGATGGAGTGCGAGGGAGCCACACTGCGGAAGTGTAATTATGCACCCTCAAAGGCTTTGTGGGCAAGTTTTTCGCGGTTGCCCATACTGAGACCAAGCCTGTTGGAACCAGAGATGTGCAAAAAAATGTACTTAGGACAGCAGATTTTCAGTCCTAGGGAATACACTAGTCACGATAGCTGTGAATTGATAATTTTATACCCCAGGATGTTTAGCAAATCTCCTTCTTGTATGATTAGTCCTCTTAGCGGGTGTAATTTTTTCTTTTAAATGTTTTCCCAGAAAAAAAAAATGTATCCTTTTGAACTCCTGTTCCGTTTTCTGATCTCGTTTCACAGTTAGTTTTATGTCTTCACCTTGAATCCTTGAGGGGACGAGGTGAGAACAGGGTGACGGAACTACGAAGTTTTCTGAGCCGCTTTCTGTTTATGCAGCGTGCAATACTTTTTGAGAGTGATTTTAGAACCATCAATAAGTGCGGCCGGACTGGTACAGCGCCCTTCCCGTGGAGTGCAACCGCCGAGCAGCTAAATGCTTTTTACCTTGACAGTTCTCGTTATGTTTTCTCCCCTATATTTTCCTACTCCGCTCGTGTATTTGTGTGGTAACTCCGTCCACGAGAACACAGGACCTCATGTAGGGCATTTGCATTCTTGGATGACACGTTATGGCTTCATTCTACTCTATATATATAAGCCAATTTAGCCAAGCGTGGTTACCATGTCAAAAAATTATCTACACTGAATTTTACAAATTAGTTGATGATCTATCTTTTGTTTAGTTCATTCATGTTCATCTTTGCTCATTCTCAACTCAATTTCTCCGTACAAAAAGGGAAAACAGGTTAATATCATAAAAAATTTTAAATTAGTATATATGTAGTAAACTCATCACAAATTAACTTTTTAATCTAAATTGGTATATTTGTGACAAATTTATTCTCGGTTAGTTTTCGCTAAATTTAAATTTACCACACCATTTTGAGATTTATTTTTGTGATATTAATCAAATTTAATAAAAACTAATGGATGATTACCCGTCGAAATATAGTACTTTGAAGTTTTTGTAAGGCGTCCCGGACCTTGCATCATGTTGACTGCATGCCGGGCGGCCTCATCGCGAGGATCAGGCCTGGAGGAATTTCCCAATTGGTTAATTTTCCCCTAGAGATTTATCATTATCCAATTTTACGTTTGGGGTTGACTCCGATAAACGGAACAATTTAAGGACTTGTTCGGGTCCATCATGATTTGTCATATGCACACTAATTTAAGATTTTTTATAGTATTAAATAAAAGGAAAAATAAGTCATTCCAATCACAGCCAGATCGAAGCAGTTGTCTAGAATCTCAAATCCAACGAAGACGACGCACGTGCATATACACAGTGTCACAGGCTAACAGCAACGTCGGCAGCCACCGCAGCTCAAACTACCGCCAATTCCAAAGCTCTCAAACCCACCCGGACAAGTAACCTTCGCGCGACCGTCGGGGTCGCGCTGTCGCGTGGTCGGACATGAACCCAATGTCGATCTGCACCTCCTCCTCCTCGTCCGGGTCGTCTTCGTCTTCTTCGTATTCCACCGCCAAAGCGTGGATCGTGCACGGGATCGTCGCCGGCGCGGCGGTCGCGGCGGCGATCGGCGCTCGCGCTTATCTCGGCAGGGCCGCCAAGTTCCGGAGCCGGGTCGTGGGCATCATACCGGCCAGATTCGCTTCGTCTCGGTTTCAGGGCAAGCCTCTGGTCCCCATTCTGGGCAAGCCCATGATCCAGGTTTTTTTATTTTTTATTTTTTTAATGTGGTTCATTTTGAATTGTGGATCGACTCTATCTCATTGCTTTGCCCGTGTTCGAACCGATTACAGTCTTGATCCGGTGTTCCCGTCTCTTCGTTTCGAGTCCGGGCTATATAATTGCAATCTCGATGGACAGTCTTGAATGCTCGAGAAGAATAGGAAGCCTCCATGTGAAATTGTTGTTACCTGTCAGAGAAAGAAGCTGTTACGCAGTCTTTTTCTCGGTCGTGCTCAGAATTTCAATGGATAAGCACATATTTGTTTTACAAAAAAAAAAGAAAAAGAAAAAAAAGCTGAGGGTCTTTGTAGAATTAAGTACATAGTTGTCTCAGTTGAAAAATGGATTCTTGGCCGGTAAAGATATAATATATATATCCCAAATTTACCGAAATCTTATGCTTCTCTTGTTTGATTTGTCACATTTCTGTTTTGCTTCCTTTCCTTATATCTGTTTGTCTTTCTTCCTTGTTTATAGTAATGTAACTAGAGAGAAATTTTGATGATGCTGGCTGAAGTAAAAATTTTTATGTGCCCTCTTTCATGGATCTTCATTTGATGGATCATTCTGTCAGGCCTTTTGTATTACGACTATAATTGATTGTGTGCAAGAATTGAGTTTGAAGTTGTTAGGCAGTGACTGGTATAGTGATCAGGATACATGATGATGCAAATGGCCAATGAAGGTCAAATTTTGTGTGTATTTAATCAATGGATTTACAAGATAATGGCAGAACATAGGAACTTGGAAATTTCCAAAAGACCTTTGAATGAATTAAATTGTAGATCTTATTGCATATGTATATGTATGTATTATTTTTTCAGATTCCTGTTTCAAGAAAGCAGGCAAGATTACAAACATGCTCCTTGCCTTTATCAGTTTTAAGTACTTGCTGGAGAATGATTTCCATTTATATCCATGAATAAGTTGGATTTGAGAAGACTGTCTTGCATATGCTTGAAAGTGGCCAAGTTTTTGGTGCTTGCTGAAGCAATGAGTCAATAGAGTGGAATAATTAGTGGCAACTTGATTCCAAAAGCCATGCCAACTCAAGAAAGAAACAAAGGATATCTCAAGAAGAGCTATCTCAGATTATATAGACATAAGACTGAATGGATTGATTACCCTATGTCATTTATTTATAGTAGTGAAATCTCTTGCTAAGTTAGTAATCTCGTTATAGAAATGTAACACTTCTACTAACTAAATAAATAGATGGAAATATTCCCTATGCTGTGGGCCAAAAGGCAGGTGGACGTGTCTTTTAGATGTAGACGTTAATTTGCAGTCATGTCAACTGCATGAGACTTCCAATATGAATAAGGAAAAGGACAATTCTCTGAGCCTGTTGTGATTGGATAATTTGGTTCTGAAAATTGATTTGTTCATTTTCAAAGTTAGATGGTGATTTCTCCTTTTTCCATATGGCTCATTGAGCTGCTGTTTGTTTGCATGGCAGAGAACGTGGGAGAGAGCTAAACTAGCTGCTTCTTTGGATCATGTTGGTATGTCTGGTCCCTGTACATTAGTATATCTGATTTAATTTTTTGTTTCATGCAATTTTTTTGCCCATATAGTTTCACAAACCATCAAGTTGGTGTCTTATGAAGGATTTTCATCTTTCTTTCAATAGTTAGATACTGCATTTTTCTTCAGATCTCAATGCTACACCTAGGGCACGAAGCTATTTTCCCTAAAGCATTTCTTTTCCTCGTCATTGCATTAGTAATCAATTAGGATTACACCATTTTCCTGGCATACTAGTTTTAATTTATAAATGTTTCATTGAGGTAAAACTTATTTAGTTGGCTTCTGAAGTAAAATATCGTGTTTTATTCCTGAACTCGATTACATATTTAACTATTTTACTTGACTGTAAAATTCTCTCTCCCTCTCTCTCTGGTTTTTCATTTTTTGTTTTGGCTCAATAACTAATTTTTTTTTCAACCGTGTATGACTTTGAGAAATCGGTAAAATGGGATCTTGCATTTAAAAAACTGCAGTAGTTGATCCAGTTCTAGACTTATAGAATTGGTGAAATTATAATCCTTTTCAACATGCTACTCAAATTCTAAAATTCTGTATCTCTGTATAGTGTTGATATGTAGTCTTTCATTTGTTATTTTTTGTAATAGTCATGCATGCACGCGCACTTGTTTTCCTCATTTTTAGCTCCTTTGGGTGTAGTTGTGGCAACGGATGATGAAAAGATAGCAGAATGCTGTCGAGGATTTGGTGCAGATGTGATAATGACATCCGAATCATGTCGGAATGGTGAGCTTTTTGGTTGTTGCTGTTGTTGTGATGTTGACCTACTTGGAGAGTAGTTATGTTATTGTAATTATTTCTAGGCACTGAACGCTGCAATGAAGCTCTACAAAAGCTTGACAAAAAGTATGACATAGTTGTCAACATCCAGGGTGATGAGCCTCTTATCGAACCCGAGATAATTGATGGGGTTGTTAAAGCTCTGCAGGTAAATCGACTTCCCTTATTGTTACTCTTTCTTATGGAAGGTTGCTGTCAACTGCTACAAATTAATTCTTTGACCATAACTGAAGTTTTCTTCTTCTAACACTTATGGTGTTTGCAGGCTGCTCCAGATGCAGTATTTAGCACTGCAGTTACCTCGTTAAAGCCTGAAGATGCGTTTGATCCAAATCGTGTTAAATGTGTTGTAGATAATCGTGGCTATGCTATTTACTTCTCTAGGGGGTTAATTCCACATAACAAGTGAGTGTCATTTTATCCCTGTTATCACCCTTATGCTCTACTATGATTGTGTGTTGAGATCCTATACTCATCTCTCTATTTCTCAGAATTATCTGTATATATAATTGTTTGTCATGATGGCACCCATCTCCCTGAATCAAACAGGTCTGGAAAGGTCAATCCTAAGTTTCCCTATTTGCTTCATCTTGGAATTCAGGTAGATTTTCAGTTTGCTTCTTTAAGTTTGGAGAGGACAATTGTTCAACGTGGGTTTTGATGTATCTTTGTTTCTGATCTCCACAGAGCTATGATTCAAAGTTTCTAAAGATATATCCAGAGCTTCAGCCTACCCCACTCCAGCTTGAGGAGGATCTAGAACAGCTTAAAGTTCTGGAGAATGGTTATAAAATGAAGGTATACCGGACCTTTCCCTTTCTCTTTTGATTGGTAAATCCTCAAGCTGCTTGGAGAAGACAAAGAAGTAATGTTTTCATTGTTATGAAGATCATGAAACAAATTGCCAGTTTTGGTTTTTTGGCCAAAGTAATAAGTTATCAGTGAACAACTTTGAATGTCATCTCATTAGCTAAGGGCATTTGGTGCAATTCTCTATTTTTGTGGATTTCGTCATGTAATTTGAGGCTAAAGGAAGTCAATCTCACACCATTTTGGGGAAATCTTCATCTTCAAGATAAATAGTTCTCTTGCTAAAATTTCAATCACGTCTCTTCTTGAGACTATCAGGATGTCTTTTGTCCGACACCAGAATTTGTATACTAACATTATAAATCTCAGACTGGTCACTGCTACTGAAACACAAGCAAGTTGTCTCTTTTCTGGCATTCTGATTGAATGGCTCTTTTTTCCTTCTTTTGCTTAAACAGGTGATAAAGGTTGATCATGAAGCTCATGGTGTTGATATTCCAGAAGATGTTCAGAAAATAGAATCATACATGCTTGAAAGGAACTTGTCCTAGGTAGGTGAGATTTCTTATTCTTTTTTCTTTCATGTGGTTACCATGTACTTGTAAGTTGGAGATGTCAGACTTCATCTTGCTCAAAGTTAGTTCGCCTTGTTCAGCTTTAGTGTGAGAGAATTCGTGAGACGCAGAGCACTGATTTTGTGTGGTGCTTTGCTTCGTAAGATAATGTAGAGCTATTTACTCGTTTTCGGATGATTTACAAAATACGGGGATTGCAAGCATCTTGTGGCGGATGGTAGTATCATTTGATTGTAGGTTCTGGTTCTTTACAGTGCATGGAGTCAAGATGAGCGCTAATGTATGCAGAGTAGGCGTACCTCCGGCTCCTTTTAAGGAAATGATTATAGATTGAAAAATGATTAGTTCTCCAATTATCGAATCTGAAATGCCTCCAAATGAGACTATAAAAATTCACCCCATTGTTGTTGTTAATATCATGGATGTCACTGTGTGGTTTTTGGACCGCTTTCGGCTTGTTTTCTTCAGAGGATGTATTATGTGGGGATAAGTCGTTAGAGCTTAGACATACGAAGGAGCATATGCATTTTGTCCACTGTTACCATGGTTACTTACGAAGAAGTCGTAATTTTCTTGCTCGAAAATCTGTTTCACTTCTCCATGAGATGGTGTCGGGTAATGAGAGCAGAGGGTGTGCGAGATGGTAAATGTGTCACAAGAAAAAAGATTAGGATAAATGTGTCAAATCAGTATAGTCGGTTTTTTGCTATACCACAAGCACTTAAATTCGAACATGAATAAGCAAAGGGAGAAGCCATTTGGTGGATCCCCCAACTTTCAAGCTGAGCTTGGTCAATGAAATTGCCATCAAGAGAAAACCCCCCACCCAAAAAAAGACAAATCAAGAAGAAAACTTTTCGTCCAGATGTCCAGGTTTATACATCAAACTTGTTGAAATGCTGCAAAGATATGGAAAATAAAAGAATGAAAACTAAGAATTCCCTCCGATTTACATAAGGTTAAACGGCAATGATGTGAAGAGAGGTGCCTCTAAAATCCTCGAACCGGAGACATCTCCAGATCCCGGGCTGCTCAATGGAACCGCAGATGATCGCGCCCCTCTTAACGTTCCCAGGCATAATCATCGACGGCCTCATACCCTAACCATCTCTCTTCCTCTGACCAGTGAGGCACATGGACAAGCTCGTGGCAATTCATTTGCTTGCACACCTCCCTCGATCGTGACGTCACTATCAATTTACATCCATCTCTCGCTAGGGTTATACCCACTTCTTCCAAAGAGTAAGATCTCCCAACATCGTCCAAGATAACGAGGAGTCTCTTGCCCTGCAATGCCTCCCTCAGTCTTGCGCCCCAGTAAACAGCGCTCACCGCCGTCAAATCTAGTTCGAGATATTTCGCAATGTCAGTTTGTATGGTGCCAATAGTGCCTTCTTGCGATACATTGACCAAACAAGCACCATCGAATCCTGGACAGTCTCGCACTATCCGATCATTTATGTGCTTCGCGAGAAATGTTTTGCCCGCTCCCTCCTGTCCCCAAACACCCACGCAGGGCACCTCTTCCTTCATCAAGCGATCCCAGATCTCTTTACTTTTTGTTTGAGAAGCTTGTCCCACTAGTTCACCTGGCCGCAGTTCATAGCCGCGGGCCGGTTTCACATCCTGCGTAAGACCGTGATCAAATCTACCCTTCTCGTGCAATATGTCCAATTCAGTCCAAAGGCTAATCACCTGACTCGCCAACATGAAACGAAGAAGGAAATGCGTCTCTTTGACTTTTCGTCCTAACTTGTGGACTCGATCCTCCATCGATCCTGCTCTTTGAATCCACAAATCAACTTCTCTCTTCCTTTTCTTTCCCGGTCTCCTCTCTTCGAGCTCTAGCTGGATACTTATGTCCGCCTTCTTGGCCGACACCATTTCCATACTCCTTTCCAGAGCATACATCTTCGTTTTGACTCTGCCGAAGTCTTTGACCTTCGGAACAATACTCGAGAGATTATCGGCAACTCCCAAACATTTGTTGACGTCCATAGTAAGACTGCTGCAAGCATTGGGGGAAAATGTTGTTAATTAGTACTTCTGTGTACGTAACTTTTTAGTGGTTAGAAAATTCAATCCAAAGAAGTAAATTTCTATGTGAAGGGAGACTACAAGGATATAAATGGCATATAAATTAGACAGACAAGCTATCTAGATATATCAACATAAGCTTTTGCCAATTATATTTTTGACTGTTACCGATAATTGAGTACCTCAGTTTACCTCGAGTGTTAATTAATTAGATTTCGAGGGGCAAGATAAGAATGAAAACGGAAGGACTGTAGAGAAAGAAAAGAAGCATGCGGCCACGACTTTGGGTTGTCTTGGTGGAATTTACTAGTGGAAAACCTGCGGGGAATCAAAAGGACAACTTCATTCGCTTTTGTCGCTACCTATAATTTGAGGTAGGGGTCCTGAGCATCGGCCTAACCAGCCTTACCCGGTCGATTTAAAGCTGGTTCACATGGGGATTGGTTCGGTTTTTCGATTCTAAAATATGGGAATCGGTCTTGACTGATTTAATTCCTGGTTCAGGGCCCTTAATCAGCTGGTTCTACCTAGGAAACGGACTTGCAAAGTAGAACTCGAAACTGAATTGATATTGACCAGATTCATCGCTAACCCTAAGTACTCTTTTACTTTTTTTTCTTTATCAGTCTGTTTTGAATATGTTTGACGTATTATCCTCAAGCATAAAGAACTGTAACAGTGTCACTTACAAAAGCTGGGAACTATACCCATCCTGGATCTCCCCTAAGTACTTTGTTTCCTTTATCAGTCTTTGTGTTTGGAATATGTTTGACGTATTATTCTCAAGCATAAGGAACCGGAATAGCGTCATTAGGTTCGGTTCTCAGTTAACAGGTTCAGCGGTTACAAAAGCTGGGAACCATACCATCCTGGTTCTCCCCTAATTTGAGGCAAAGAAACAATTGGCAATAGTTGGAACGTCCGAAGCACGTGCTCTTCCTTCGTTCAGAAATTCTAAACACATGAGCTACCTCACCAGTCCCATTAAAGGACCCTGATAAGGGGCGAATCGAATGATCGGTTTTTATAAAGAGGTGTTGGGCCAAACTCGGCTTGTAACTCAAAAAAGGGGCCCATAAGAGAAATCGGTTATATTTGTGTGAAATAAACTGCAATATAAAAGAACGCTAAAAAGACAATAGATAGCGTTCTGCGAATTTTGGTTTTTAGTGGATTCTCTCTCTCAAGCAAAAAGAACTCAGAGGCTTCAATTAACGATTGAAGGATCGATCTCCGTGAAAAATAAGTACGTCCGTCTTGATGATATGCTTTACGATCAGTGTTACAAGGATCCTTAGTCACGTTTCTACATTTATATTTTAGTATTACTTGATAGTTTGAGTATCCATTTTATTAGGAATCCGTTTTCCAATGTCGTAAATTGGGTGGCTGACTCCACATGCTCAAGTCTTTATGCGGTAGTATGAATTATGTCAAGTAACCACACGTACAAAAATAACCCGTTTGAGATCGGTTTTCAAAGGAAAGCAAGGAAATATTATCCTTAAAATAAACTTAGACTGAAAACACGGTGCTATTAGATATAAACAAATCGAATGAAAAGTGGCAAAGCTTTTGGCATAGTTTGGGGAAACGAGGCCATTCGAAATAGATTGCTTTTTCCTTCAATAAACATCATTTCAGTAGCTAATACAGGAGCAATTCGAGATAGTTCTAACGTGCCGAGGACATCAACAAAAAGAAAAACATACAATACAGGACTAGAGAGAGTGAGAGATGCTTTATGTACTACGAGCAACGTACTCCATTTTGTTTACCAAATCTGGTTACAATGTACCAGTATTGGTTACAAGGAGAGCGCACGAAAAATTAGGAAAAAAGAGAGCTCTAAATATTCACTAAACTAAAGCAGTCTCACCTGATAAAAACTTGCTGATGGTCCTCCCAATAAAACACCGCAACCAGAGGTTGATTCCACAGGGGAACTAAGAGACCAAGTACGCAAAGCAGAGGAATGGCTGCCGGAAATGGCAATGGCGAAGTGACTAGAAATAGAGTCTCAAGTCAATGCCCGGAGCAAAAGTCTTGATGCTTGCGCGCGATGTCTACGGGAAGACACCTTCTTGGAAGATGGTTTTAGTTCATTTACTCTTTTTTTCTCCCTCATCCTTCCCTGCTTTACTATCACATACGCACCCGGCATGAACTTACCTTGCATTACCCTCCGAGCTAGACAAACCGTGGAATGATCTTCGAGAGTCATGCACACATCTTCTTGGAAAATAGCTAAAAGACTTGGGGTCGCACGGGAGGGATCCTCCCCACTCCCCGCGCCCCAAAAACAAACAAAAAAGTCACTTTCATGGCAAAAACTGGTCGACCCCTTGTGCACTGTGCCGATTAACATATAATTTGTAAAAGATATTTGAGAATATTTCCAGTCCCCTTTTGCTTTTCCACTTTATCATCATATTACATCGCATGAACCATCGTTCTTGGAAGATTAGGATATTTTTGTAATCAAATGAATTTTTGGACTGTGCTCTTTGCAAGAAATATCAACAATTCATAAAAGATTCTCATAAAAATGATTGCTTATAAAATTGATTAGTGCAAAATATTTTTCTTGGTGTCAATACTATTTATATATAAATTGTTATTGATAATGAAAATATTTCCTGTTAACTAATAATAGCAAGTGGCAAACGGACAATTATTTTCATGAAAAGGTCCTCCAAATCATTGATTTCAGCCAGAACAAACGCATCGTTGGTTGAAAAATGAAACCCCTCCTTTTTCATACGAGCTATTTATAGCATAATACCATTTTCATGGCAGATTAAAAATTATAGAAAAACGATAGGATTTATTTCGAATCTTGGGAGTGTTTCTGCACAACTCACACCGGAGGCTTTTCTTTTTTTGGGGAGGGCGGGGGGAATAATTGCCAACAGTACCTTACTTTAGACTATTTATCCCTTTTGCTTCAGAACAAAAATGAAAAATTATTGAAACAAACAAAGTTAAGTATATGGCCCAGTTGCACGACTTCATTTAGAAAATGCAATACCAAATATGTTTACACAAACAAATGATTTTAGACAATATCATGACAGCCCATATTGGATAACTAAATGATATTAAGGGATACAAGGAAAATTATTGCATAGGTGTTGCTTCACCGAAAATGAAAAATATACATAAATATTAGATTGACGTCTAATCGACCTAGTTACATTCGTAATGATAACTAAGATTTCATGTTTTTTATTTTATCACGAGTTTTGCTTCTCTAAGAAATATATCAGATAAATTAATATATGCTTGCACTTATCAAAACAAAAAATGAGGCAATTCTGATGAATCTTCTAAAGCAATCAAGACAATGCCGACCAGCATTTAACTCATTGAGCACTAAAATTATTTTTGCACCTCACCTCAAATAAAATAGCATTTGGCGGTTAGGATAAAATACAAGATATGATAAAATTGATCATATCTTGCGTTCGGGGCTTACTTAAGATAGGATATAGTCGAATATAAATAAAATATAGGTTGGACAAAATTATCCCATGGGAGAGGTGGGATAAAGGTGGATGAGATTTCTAATATTCATAACATGAAAGTTATTTTTCTCAAATAACCAACTTCTTAGATTAACAAATCTAAAATTATATTTCAATATAGATAATATTTGAATTTTAATATAAGTAATTCAAAATAACAAAAAATAACAATTTGGTTTGCTAATTTAATCTTGTTTTTCTTTATATATTCAAATTCACTTCTATCTTATAATATAAATTTGATATATAAATATATATTTATTGCATATTTTAGGGGATTTAGTATTTTAGGTATATTAGTACAGTTTTCAATTTAATGAAATTTTATTAGAGAATGATGGAAGGGGAAGAAAGAAATAAAAAATTAATTAAAAAGTAAAATAAAATAAAAAAGAATAAAAATAAAGTAGAAAAAATTGTCGCGATAGATTTTCACCATATCTATTTGTAAAATTTGTGGTTCATTTATATTGATATATCGTTTATACCAAATGATATATATATATATGATATGATGTGAATATATATGACTTTATTACTGCAATCACCAAATAATGGACAAGCTATAGCAAAATCCCCCAGATTTCATATCCTATTCTATCAAATTCTATCTAGATTAAAAATCTAGACGACCAAATGTAGCCTAAGGGTATTTGTGTTTTGCATCCTCCATGAGCACTCAAGTAGCCTCTATTTTAGTGTGGTTTTGCCATTACATTTGCACATAGGGAATAGAATTGTCTGGCAGCACTTAATCATTTATATTGACAATGTGAATAGTTGCTCCTCATAAGTTAATTTTCCTTTAATGTAAAATCTAGCACTTGTTTAGGATTTGACAATATTTCCGCAATAATTATACATGAAAGTATGTACGTACCAAGTTGGCAACTTCTCTAAGACTATAAAAGGTCCCATGTATCTTGAACTTCATGTATTGTGCGTGCCAAATCTCATAGCACCCTTTGTAGAAGAAGTTTTCAGGAATACGTGATCCCCAAATTCAATTCCATTGCACCTTTTAAGGTTTGCATCACATTTTTAGAAATCCCACCAAAAATCGCCTATAGAAGCCAGTTAACCTAAGAAAGTTTCTCCCTTCTGTAACATTAGTGGGGTAATTCCATTGAACAACCGCTTCAATTTTCTTTGAGTTGACAAAAATATCATCCTTCGAAATTATGTGGCCACTATAGAAGAAAGCCAGAAATCTCATTTACTAAATTTAGCAAACAATTTCTTTTCATGTAAATTATGCAAGACAACTCTCAAGTGTTGCCTGTGTTCCTTCAAACTCTCTAAATATTCAAAAATGCCATCAATGACCAATAAAATAAATCTATGTAGATACTCCTTGAATACCTTGATCATCGAATCCATGAATCCAAAATGCATGACGAGAAATTCATAATGACCATACCTTGCTTTGAAAGTAGTTCTAGGCATGCTTTTATTTTCAATTGATGATACTAAAAATGAAAGTCCACTTTGAAAAAATACCTTAGCTCCTTGAAATAGATCAAATAAATCACCAATTCAATGTAAAGGATATTTGTTTTATTGTCATCTTATAAAGTTTTTGATGGTCTATACAAAGTCTCATCATACTGTCTTTTTTCACAAATAAGATAGGAGCTCCCAAGGCGAAACATTGGGTCTAATGAAACATTTATCCAAAAGCTCTCCATCTGTGTTTTCAATTCTTTTAGTTCAGAAAATGCCAACTGATATGGTGCTTTAGATATAGGTGTTGTAACAGTCATCAAGTCAATGCAAATTTCAATCTTTCGATAAGGAGGCAAACTCTGTAGATGCTCAAGAAACACATCAGGAAACTCTTTGACAATAGGAAGACTTTACATATCTATAACATCTTTCTTTTATCCTTTAGACAACCCAAATAACCACGGCAGTCCATTTCAAAAGTCCCCTCATTTGCAAGGCTGAGATTAATGTTGGAAAAGTGTCTATTCAATTTCTTGAAAAAAATTATTCAAGCTGGTTTGAAAGTCAAAAGGCAATTTTCTTTAAAAAGCAATCGAGAGAAGCATAATTTTATGAACCAAACTATCTCTTAAATAACACTTAAATCGAGAGAAGCAATTTTCTCTTAAAGTCAAAAGTCCCCTCATTTGCAAGGAAGAGATTAATTTTGGAAAAGTGTCTATTCAATTTCTTGAAAAAAAATAAAATAACTCAAGCCGATTTGAAAGTCAAAAGGCAATTTTCTTTAAAAAGCAATCGAGAGAAGCACAATGATATGAACCAAACCATCTCTTAAATAACATTGAAATTGAGAGAAGCAATTTTCTTTAAAGTCAAAAGTCCCCTCATTTGCAAGGTTGAGATTAATATTGTAAAAGAGTCTATTCAATTTCTTTTAAAAAAAGCAATTGAGAGAAGCTTAATAAGGGTGCATTTGGTTTAGCATTCCCAATGAGCTTTCGGCTTCTAAAGCACTTTGAGGAAATACTGGACGGTTGGACAACCATTTTGAAATAACTTTCAAGTAAAAGCCAATATCGGAAAGGCTGAAAAGCCTAATATTAGTAAGGACTAGCATTGAGCTTTCAGCATATGACTAAATGCTAAAACTTATTTTTTCTTCCAAAATTACTACCACCAATTTTTCAAATTTTCAATTTTACCCTTGTTATTTTTTTACAAATTGCTAAAACAATGCTAAAAAAAATTAAATATATATATATTTTAAAAAAGACCAACCCTTCGTTGGTCCAGCAAAGGGCTATGACTGTCAACGAGCTAAATTTGGCACTGCTGGCTGTTGGTTGAGGTCGCTTGAGGTCAAGTGGCCTCCGGTGAGGGTTGCGCAACCTTGATGAGGGCCACTGGTGGTTACACGACCTCGGGCAATCCAGGTGGCGCGCTACCCAAGCGATCGCTGCCTGGGTCTTGTGACCTCAAGGGTCCTTCACCTGGATGCTGCAAAGGTCGCACAACAACGACCACCTGGGTTGCGTGACCCTTGAGGATTGCTCGAGGTTGGGCGACCTCTGATGGCCTTGCCAAGGTCACGTGACCCTTGTCGAAAGTCACTTGACCTCGGGCGACCTTGACCGACGATAGCTGGTGCCAGGTCTAGCTCACCGGCGGTTGTAGCCTTTCGTTAGTTTGGCGAAGGGTTTGGTTTTTTTTAAAAAAAAAAAAATATATATATATATTTGATTTTTTTAAGCATTTATATATATTCGATTTTTTTAGCATCATTGTTAACATTCATATTTCAAAAGTTGCATATATTTTTTTTTTTTTCAATTTTAAACAAATAAAAATTTTAAAAAACTAATATTACTTATTTAAAGGGCTTTTCAAATGTATTTTTTAGCAAACGACATTTCTCTCAAAATTGCTTCTCAAAACATAGTTTACCAAACGAATTTTATATTTACCCAAAGTTCTTTAGGCTAAATTGCTTTGCATTTTCCCAATGGATTTTCAAAATACTCAACCAAACGCAACCTAATATGAACCAAACTATCTCTTAAATAACATTGAAATCAAGAGACACAATTTTCTTTAAAGTCAAAAGTCCTCTCATTTGCAAGGCTGAGTTAATATTGGAAAAGTGTATTCAATTTCTTGAAAGAAATAATTCAAACCAATTTGAAAGTCAAAAGGCAATTTCCTTTAAAAAGCAATCAAGAGAAGCATAATGATATGAAGCAAACTATCTCTTAAATAACACCAAAATCCTACATATTCAACTTCACTAGATCTATAGGCGATTTTACATGATCAATTTGCACAAATTTCTTGAACACACAATCACCAACTAAAAAACACTACTAGGTGTATCAACATACAATTCACATAAAAGAAAAATCAGGCAATATATCTTCTCAGCAAATCTAGTAGAGATAAAGGAATAGTATCACCAAGATCAATCAATGCAAAAACATATCATGATGCAATAGAATCATCACCTGCAACAATTGCAGTGAATTCTGCAACACCCTACCCCTTTAAAACAAAAACTTTCGCAGTGGCTCTATGCTTTTTTTGGTTCCCTTGTTGTATACAAAGGTAAATCTATCTAGATACTCCTTGAATTCCTTGTTCATCAAATCCATGAAATGAGAAGGCACATTCGTTAATTTAAAAGGCATGACATGAAATTCATAATACCATACCATGCTCTAAAGGTAATTTTAGGCATACTTTCATTTTCAACTAATTATACTAAAAATGAAGGTCAATCTTGAGAAATACCAAAGCTCCTTAAAATTGATCAAATAAATCATCAATTTAATGGGAAGAATGTTCATTTTATCATCATCTTATTGAGTTCTTAGTAGTCTATACAAAGTCTCATGGAACCATTTTTATTTTTTCACAAATAAGACATGAGCTCCCTAAGAAGAAACATTGGATCTAATGAAGCATTTATGCAAAGGCACTTCCAACGGGGTTTCAATTCTTCTAGTCTAGAAAATGCCATCTGATATGTTGCTTTAGATACAGGTGTTGTACCAATCATCAAATCAATGCATATTTCAATCTTTCAATAAAACGGCAAATTTGGTAAATACCAATGAAACACATCCAGAAGCTCTCTAACAATAGGAATACTTTCCGGTTTTATAATGTCCTTTCTTTTGTCATTTAAAAAAGCCAAATAACCATAGCAGTCGGTTTTCAAAGTGCCCTAGTTTGCATGGCTGAGATCAATATTGGAAAAGTGCATTTACAATTTCCTAAAAAGAAAACGATTTGAGTTGATTTGAAGGTTAAAAGACAACTTTCTTTAAAAAGCAATCAACAAAAGCATGATGTGATATGAATCAAACTATCTCTAAAATAACATCAAAGTCCTATATATTTTACCTTCACTAGATCTATAGGCAATTTTATATTATCAATTTGCACACATTTCTTGAACACGCAATTATATAATAAAAAAATATCAGTAGGATTATCAATGCGCAATTCGCATTCGAAAAAAAATAAAATCCGATAACACATCTTCTTAGCACATTCAGTAGAGATAAAGGAGTACGTAACACCAAGATCAAATAATGCAAAAGCATATCACGATGCAATATAATTGTCACCTACAACAATTGCATTGAATGCTTCAACATTTTACTCCATTACAACAAAAAATTTCCCACTCACTCTATGTTATGTTGGTTCCCTTGTGACATATAGACGATAAATCTATTTAGATATTCCTTAAGTACCTTGTTCATCAAATCCAAGAAAGTAGTAGACAAATTTTTTAATCCAAAAGACATGACAAGAAGTTCATAATGACCGTACCTTGCTTGGAAAGTAGTTTTAAGCATGCTTTTATTTTCGAATGATAATACTAAGAATGGAGGTCAATCTTGGAAAATACCTAAGCTCTCTGAAATTAATCAAACAAATCATCAATCCAACGTAAATGATATTTGGTTTTATTATAATTTTATTAAGTGCTTAGTCATGTATACAAAGTCTCATGGTATCGTCTCTTTTCACAAATAAGACGGGAGCTCCCTAAGATGAAACATTAGGTCTTATGAACCATTTTTTTTCCAAAGGCTCTTCCAACTGGGTTCTCCATTCTGTTAGTTCAGAATACCATCCACTATGGTGCTTAAGATATAGGTGTTGTACCAATCAACAAGTCGATGTAGATTTTGATCTTTCTATAAAAGGCAAACTTGTACCAATCAGCAAGTCGATATAGATTTCAATCTTTCTATAAAAGGCAAACTTGGTAGATGCCTGGGAAACACATCTAGAAACTCTCTAGGAATAGATATACTTTCTAATTTTATAGCATCATTTATGTTGTTTTTAGACAAGCCATGTAACCATAGCAGTCTATTTTCAAAAGTCCCTTTGCTTGCAAGGCCGAGACCAATATTGCAAAAGTGCCTTTAAATTATCTTGAAAAAAGAATTCAAGTTGATTTGAAAGTCAAAAGCAAACTTTCTTTAGAAATCAATCAAGAGATGTATGACGTGATATCAACCAAACTCTCTCTCAAATAAACACCAATATATACGTATACATATAATTCGCACATATTTCTTCAACACAAGATTAGCAACTAAAAAACACTACTAGGATTATTAATGTGCAGTTCACATAAAAAAAATTAGGCAACACATCTTCTTAACAAATCTTATAGAGATAAAGGAATAAGTAGGACCGAGATCAAATAACTTAAAAGCATATTACTGCAATAGAATTGTTACCTATAGCAACTGCATTGAATGTTGCAGCATCCTACTCCATTATAGTGAAAGCTTTGCCAGTCGCTCTGTACTTTTATTGGTTTCTTTGTGGCATGCAAAGAGTACATTTATCTAGATATTCCTTAAAAACCTTGTTCATCAAATCCATACAAGTAGAAGACACTTCTTAATCTAATAGGCATGACAAGAAATTCATAATGACCATACCTTGCTCTGAAAATAGTTTTAGGCATACTTTTATGTTTGACTGATGATACTAAGAATGAAAGTCAATCTTTGAAAGTACCTGAGCTCCTTGAAGTTCATCAAATAAATCATCAATTCAATGTAAAGGATATATAAATATCCTTTACAATACTCTTTAACTATAGAAATAATTTCCAATTTTATAACATCCTTTCTTTTGTCTTCTAGATGAGCCATATAACCATAAGAGTCATTTTTAAAATCCCATCGCTTGCAAGTTTGAGACTAATATTGCAAAAGTGCCTTTACAATTTCCTGAAAAACAAAAAGAATTCAAGTTGATTTGAAAGTCAAAAGCCAACTTCTTTAAAAAGCAATCAAGAGAAGCATGATGTGATATGAACCAAACTATCTCTTCAATAACACTGAAATCCTATATATTTTCCTTCACTAGATCTATAGACAATTTTGCATTATCAATTTGCACACATTTGTTGAACACACGATCAACAATTGAAAGAACACCACTAGTAGTATCAACATGCAATCCGCATTAAAAAGTAAAAAAGCAACACTTTTTCTCAGCAAATTCAGTAAAGATAAAGGAATGTATAGCATTAAGATCAAATAACCCAAAAGCATGCTATAGAATTGTTACTTGCAACAACTACATTGGACGTTGTGGCGTCCTTCTCCGTTATGACGAAAACTTTTCCAATTACTCTTTGCTTTTGTTGGTTCATTGTGGCATACAAAGGTAAATTTGTCTAGATACTCTTTGAATTCCTTGTTCATTAAGTCCATAAAAGCAACACACACATTTGTTAATCCAAAAGGCATGATAATAAATTTATAATGACCCTTCCTCACTCCAAAAGTAGTTTTGGACATCCTTTTATTTCCAGCTAATGATACTAAGAATGAAGGTCAATTTTGGAAAATAATTGAATTCCCTAAAGTTGATCAAATAATCATCAATTCAATGTAAATGATATATGTTTTTATCATCATCTTGTTAAGCTCTCAATAGTCTATATAAAGTCTCATGGTATCGTCTTTTTTCACAAGTAAGAAAGAGCTACCTAAGGTGAAAAATTGGGTCTGATGAAACATTTATCCGAAAGCTCTTCTAACTAGGTCTTCAATTCTTTTAGTTCAGAATGCCATCCACTATGGTGCTTTAGATCAATCATCAAGTCAATGTAGATTTCATTCTTTCTATAAGGAGGCAAACTCGATAGATACTATGGAAACACACCTAGAAATTCTCTAACAATAGGAATACTATCCACTTCCATAACATGCTTTCTTTTGTCTTCTAGACAAGCCATATGAGCATAGGAGTCCATTTTCAAAATCCCCTCGCTTGCAAGGCTAAGTTCAACATTGCAAAAGTGCCTTTACAATTCCCACCCCCTCCCCCAAAAAAAAAAAAAAAAAAAAAAAAAAAAAAGAAAAAAAGAATTCAAGTTGATTTGAAAGTCAAAAGCCAACTTTCTTTGAAAAGCAATCAAAAGAAGCATAATGTGAAATGAACTAAACTCTCTCTTAAATAACACCAAAAACTGATGTATTTACCTTCACTAGATCTTTAGGCAATTTTACACTATCAATTTGCACACATATCTTGAACACATGATCACCAACTTAAAAAAAAACACTACTAGGAGTATCAACATGCAATTCACATTAAAAGAAATTAGGCAACATGTCTTCTCAGCAAATTTAGTAGAGATAAAGAAATGAGTAGCACAAAGATCAAATGACACAAAAGCATATTGCAACGCAATAGAATTGTCACCTGTAATTATTGCATTGATTGTTGCAGCATCCTACTCCATTATGGTGAAAACTTTCCCAGTCGCACTATGCTTTTGTTGGTTCCATTGTGGCATACAAACTTTAAATCTATCTAGATACTCCTTGAACCTTGTTCATCAAATCCATGAAAACAGTAGACAAATTTGTTAAGTCAAATGGCATGAAAAGAATTCATAATGACCACAATGACCGTATCCTAAATTTGAAGTAGTTTTAGGCATACTTTTCAATTGATGGTACTAAGAGTGAAGATCAATCTCGGAAAATATCTGACCTCCCTTATGTTGATCAAATAAATTATCAATTAAATGTAAAGGATATTTATTTTTATTGTCATCTTATAAAGTTTCGAATAATCTATAAAAAGTCTCATGCTACCACATTTTTTCACAAATAAGATGAGAGCTTCCTGAGGTGAAATATTTTGTCTGATGAAACATTTATCCAAAAGCTCACCCAACCAACTTTTCAATTCTTTTAGTTCATAATGCCAAATGATATGTTGTTTGATAGGCG
The DNA here is from genome assembly GCA_016097605.1 of Eucalyptus guilfoylei. Taxonomy (NCBI): domain Eukaryota; kingdom Viridiplantae; phylum Streptophyta; class Magnoliopsida; order Myrtales; family Myrtaceae; genus Eucalyptus; species Eucalyptus guilfoylei. Next base: position 17,911,027 of record CM027865.1, on the reverse strand, counting down.
TGAGTGGTTTCAGATTTTGTATAGGTTCCATATAGAACCTAGAACCTACTTCTTGAAATAGATTTCTCATTTTTTGGAACCTAGATTCTACCCTGCATATTTTGAAACTTGGAATCTACCTTGTCATAAGCTCCGAAGTCTACCCATATTCCACTTGTATTATTAATCGAACGATTCCAAACACCTTTAATGACCACCACTTATTACTAATCCACTAATTTAGACGCATGACGAATATGAAATATTAACAAAGTGTTAAGCACAAAATGGAAACTCAGACTAGCGGTTCCAAATTATACAATCATCATCGGACCATGGAATACCGTAGGATCGCATGAAGACACAGACTAAGAAAAATATAAAAACTTGTTACAAGTTACAGGTTCCAAGTTCCAACTACTTATAACCTTGAACCTATCCGTCGAAACAAGTTCTCCAATTTTTGGAACCTGTAACCTACCCAACATACATTGAAATCTAGAACTAAATAGGTTCCCATCGATCCGGTTCTTCGGTTCCAGGTTCCACTTGAAACCATGCTTACCCTAGTGCTTGAGATATAGGTGTTGTACCAATCATCAAGTCAATGCAGATTTCAATCTTTATATAAGGAGGCAAACTTGGTAGATGCTTAGGAAACACATTTGGAAACTCTCTGACAATAGGAATACTTTCCAATTCTATAACATCATTTCTTTTGTCATTTAGACGAGCAAGATAACCATTGATGTCCATTTTCAAAAGTCCCCTTGCTTGCAAAGCTGAGATCAATGTTGGAAAAGTGTCTTTACAGTTTCCCGAAAATAAGAATTCAAGATGATTTGAAAGTCAAAGGCAACTTCCCTTAAAAAGCAATCAATAGGAGCATGATGTGATAAAACCCAAATTATCTCTTACATAACACCAAAATCCTATATATTTACCTTCTCTAGATCTATAGGCAATATTACGCTATCACTTTGCACATGTTTCTTGAACACACGACCAACATCTATAAAAACACCAATAGAAGCATCAGCATGTGATTCGCATTAAAAATAAAATAAAATCAGCACACATCTTCTCAGCAAAATTTGGTAGAGACAAGGGATTGCGTAGCACCAAGATCAAATAATGCAAAAGCATATCGCAATTCAATAGAACTGTCACCTGCAATGACTGCATTGTGCTGCAGCATCCTACTCCGTTATGGCAAAAGCTTTCCTAGTCGCACTCTGCTTTTGTTGGTTCCCTTGTGGCATACAAACAGTGGGGACATTCCTCCATACGGAACAAGTGTATGGTATGTGTCCAAGCTGCCCATATAGAAAGCATGATGTACTATCAGCTAAAGCATCCCTTTGCATACAACAACCGCATGGTATATGTCCAATGTTCCCACATACAAAGCACGCCCTTGTATTTCAGTGACATTTACCACTGTGATGTTTCCCACAAGTGTTGATAGAAATCTGGTTATTTTGGTTTTTGAACCTCCCAGGTCGGCTCTATCCGACATATTTATCATTTGCTCGCTCGATTAAAAGTTTAATAGTACTCTTTTATTGTATGGAAAAAAAAAAAAAAACCTCCTCTCTTTGACAAAGAGTCATCTTATGTGCCAACAATATTTGAACTGATGAGAGGAACTCAGGTACTAAGGCGGTATACTATATGCATATATATATTAACGCTCCTTTTAGCTACCTATGCAATCTGTTGTCAATTCCAATTGAAAGATCCATTAATACAACTAACAGAGAACTATAAATGGATTAGTCTTTTTGTAACTCTGATATCAACAAATGTCATAAACTCTTCTACCTCCACAAGTATAGGGTAATTGACACAGCCGTCATCTTACCCAAAGGATGAAGCTTCAAACATAGAAATGAAACTGTTCTTCCTACCCTGCAATGCGTCCTTCCGTCTTGTGCCAAAGTAAATACCTCTCACCTCTGCCAAATCTAGTTTGAGCGAGTTCACCATATCAGTTTGCATCGTACCAACAGAGTCTTCCTGATATCAGTGACCAAACAAGCACCACGGAGCCTTATAAAATTCTGCACTATTTGATCATGTATATGCTTCACGAGAGAGGTTTTACCCAATCCCCCATGTCCCGAAACGCCAGTACAGAGCATCCCTTCCTTCATCAAGCAATCCCAGATCTCATCCCTTCTTGTTTGAGAAGCTTGTCCCACTAGTTCACCTGGTTGTAGTTCATAGGCTTGGGCCGGTTTCACATCCAACGTGAGACCGCTATATCTTCCCTTCTCGTGCAATATTTCCACTTCCAGCAGATGCGATTGTGTTCCTTTGTATTCGAATCAGAAATCCTTTGAGCAGTTTGAATCTATTTCAGTAGAGTATGTCATTAGGAAGTCCAATAAAAGTGCCAACTGGGTTTTACTGGCAGCTATTGCTTTGTAGAAAGATGTGTTCTCGGACTTAGATCCGGGACCCCCACTTCGTTTAATGTCTCTTTTCCTCAATGATGTGAAGGCTTTGCCCCATTAGCAGGATTGTTCTGTACTGGAAAGTTTATTGGAATGAAGCGATTCTTTTCGGGCGAGAAAAAAGGAAAACGAGCATAAGAAAGGATCCTATAATGGTAGATTTGTTCATGAACTAACAGATCTACAAAAGAGAGAACAGACAAACGACAAGAAACAAGATCAAATTTTTTTTTCATGTTCCTTGTGTGCAAGGATTTGCGAAATAAATCTAGGAAAATCGGAATCAAGAGACGTGGATTGCACAGGAAAATTTAGGGAAGGAAAAAAGAAAGCCCGAAGTATCCACTAAACTAAAGCAGTCTCACCTGGTCAAAACTTGCTGACGACCCTCTAAAGGAAATAGCGCAGCAAGAAATTAATTCAACAATGGAACCGAGAGACAACATAGGGAGAGTAAAGGAAGGAATGGCTGCAAGAGAGAAGCCAAAGTAGAGGAAAATGAAGTGTATAGAAGCAGAGGAAACTTCGCGGTCGCTCTGGTCTTTCAAGTCAACGCCCGAAACAAGAGTCTTGAGGCATGGGGTCTAAGGGGGACGCCTTCTTGGAAGATGGGTTCATTTTCTGCTTTATCATCACGTATTCACGTTGTCCAAAAAGATTATTCTAGATACTTGCGTACACCTTCCTGGAAGATAGCCAGAGACTTGAGGTCACATGAGAGGCATCTTTGTTCCCACGTGAAAGTCGCTTTCATGTCAAAAACTGGTTGATGCCTTCTGCGATGCTGATAAACATATTTGTAAGAGGTCGTTTGTTTGATAGAAGATTACTTTTGGAAAATTATTCTGCGACTTTCCCATGTATAGATTGCAAAAATGAATTGATCTACGAAAAATGTTTTCTGTGAATTTAAAACAACAAGTTTATATTAGAGGAAAACGATTTTTCCTTCTAGCAAGAAAACTAACTATTTACCTTGAAAAAAGAAAGCTAACTAGTTACCTTGGAAATGATTTTCATGGATAATATTTTTCTATCTCATAAAGTTTTATTTGCTTTTCTGCTTTATCATCATATTACATAGCATGTAGGATAATTTTGCAATCAAATGATTTTCATGGTGCGTTTGTTTCACATAAAACGTTTTCCTTATTTTCTAGGGTTTGGTTTGTTTAAAAATGAGTGAACAGAAATTAATTTTCTAGTTAATGAAAAATATTTTCCTACAAAAGCTTAAATTCACAAAAATGATTTCCTTTTTTGAAAGAATTAGAAAAAATTTTCCAAAATGTTTCATAGTTTTAGGGTCCTTGATTATAGAAAAATTTATTCTTATAAAAATATTTTTAAAAAATTGATTTTTTAATTATTTTTTAATTATTTTTGATTTATTATTATTATTATTATTATTCCTTTTCTTTTGTTTTTTTTTTCTTTCTTTCTTTCTTTTTGTTTTGTTTTGTTTTTTCTTCTTTCCTCTTATACTTTCTTTTTCTTCCTCCTTCCCCCTTCTTCCTTTGCTAGAGGCGTAGCCAAGACACGGGTTGACGAGCTCGAAGCTCGATTGATCCAGGTGAGCTCGAACTTCATTGAGGTCGGCAAGCTTGCTACTCACTAGATCTAGGTGAGCTTGAGCTCGGCCAAGGGCGGTGAGCTCACGGCTCAACCAATCTAGGCAAGTCGAGCTTCGTCAAGTCCGGCAAGTTCGCGGCTCGACCGAGTTTGCCAATTCCAAGTGGGCTCTGCTTTGCTGAAGCTGGCGAGGCGAAGTTGTTGCCGTTGTCGGCAAGTAGTGGTAGAGAAAGGGAGAAAATGAAAATGAAATAAAAGAAAAGAGAAAAGAGAAAAAAGAAAAACAAATTAAATATTAAAAATTTCATTTTTTAGAAAGAAAATGAAAATAACAAGGAGAGAAATAACAAAATTAAAAATTCGAATTTTCAAAAAAATTAACAAAATTTAACTTTTTTTTTGCATGAAATAAAGTTATAAGATTAAAATCATTTTCCAGTAATATCCAAACAACATAAAGCATTTTCGATCATATATCACCAAACAAAAGAAAACTAACTGTATTTCTCGAAAATGTTTTACTGGAAAGTATTTTCCTATATCATTCAATTCTCTGCGAAACAAATGTACCCTCACAAAAAATCAATATCTCGAAAAGAATTTATTTAGAAAATATTATTTGTATTGCTTATAGAAATATATTAGTGAAAAATATTTTCATTGATGATAAAAATTTTGAGACAATTTACTATTCATGTTAAAAATATTTCCCTTCAACTAATAATATCAAGTGACACATACAATCGTTTTTACGGAGATATCATCCGAATTAATGATTTCATGTGAAACAAACCCACTAAGTTAAAAAATGAGCTCTCTCCTTTGTCATAAAAACCTAGTTATTGGGGATAGGGGTGAGTATTGGTCCAGGGTCAACTCTGGACCGACCTTGGACCAACCCAATCCTGCCAGTTTTGGTCCGGTTCTCAGGGAGATTGGGTCGGTCATTGGTCCTAGAATTCCTGGACTAACACTGTGCGGGTTGGTCCTTGGTCCTGAGAGTTCTGGGTTGGTTCAACCCGGACCAACCCTGACTATATATATATCTAATATATTACTTATAATTTTTTTATATAGAGAAAACCTTAAAACAAACGGCGTCAATAATATTAAACATCTTTTTAGTGAGGAGTTCGAGTAATTTTACATTGTTCTTTAATAACTTAGATTTTTAATATCTTTTACGGTGTCAATAGTCATAATTTACTAATGAGGAAAAGACCTTACGGTGTCCAAAAAGGCATAAATAATTCCTTATGGCATCATCCTCTAGTATTCGTTCTCTTCTGTCTTATTTGTCTTCTTAGTTTTCAATTTGCCAAAATCGAAAGAAACAACTTCTTCGCTCACCACTTGACACTCACCTCGCTTGCTTTAGGTCACTTGTGCCGCTCGCTGCTCGATGCTCGCTTGGCTTGTTGCTTCCTGCTCGAGATTCGACGCTCATTCTGTTCAATACTCACCCCACTTGACTTTCACCGCTTGCTTTTATTGATTGACCTTGCTCATCAACGAATCCATTGGGTTGGTATAATCCTCGGTTGCTTTTTTTAAGGAGTATAAAAAATGAAATAAAAAATTATTGGTTGGTCTTGGGTTGACCCTGAAATCGGACCAAACCCATTGGGTCAGTTCGGTTCTCAATCGCTTTTTTAAGGGGTACAAAAAATGAAATAAAAAATTATTGATTGGTCCCGGGTTGACTCTAGAATCGGACCGAACCCATTGGGTCGGTCCGGTCCTCGATCCCAAGCTCAATAGGGTCAGTCCTCGGTCTCAAAAATTGAGGACCAGCATTGTGCGGGTTGGTCCTAGGGTTAGGGGGTGGACCGACCCAACCCGGACCATGATCATCCCTAATTGGGGAATACCCTTTTCAAGGAAGATTGTAAGTTACAGAAAATACCATAGAATTTTTCATGAATCGTGGGAGTGTTTCTACACAACTGACTCAGAGGCCTTTTCTAGGGGAAAAGAATTGCAAAAAGTACCTTACTTTGGCCACGTTTGTTTCATGTTAAGAACTAATTGAGAATTAGCGCGTTGCTCTAACATACGTCTAGTCTATAAGAGATAGTGTTTTAGTATTCATCCTTTTGTTTCAAAGCTCGAATGAAAATTAATTGAAACAAAAAAAAAATAATTATAATGACCCAATTACCACGACTTGATGTTATTTTTACCAATAAATTAATATTATCAAATAATGGGGAAATTCCAAATAATGACTCGAAATATCCTTATTTTCTCAAATAAGGACTTGAAGTGATTATGGTCGTTTTAAATAAGGGCCTAGCTTCGCCAGCTAGTCAGGAGTATTTTCATCTAAATATAATTTAAATTAAATTTATAAGATTATAAAATGAAAAAATTAAAAAAAGAAGAAAATACAAAGAACAAACAGGCATGAGGGCGCTCGCTCATGCCTGTGGTCGTTGCCCCATCCCTGGTGGGGCAACGGCAAAGGCCACGGGGTTGCTGGCGCTTGGGGAGGGCCAATAGCCTTGGTCAACTAGAGGCAAGAGAGGATGACGACTCTCACCCAAATCAGGTGAGGGCAGGCGACCCTCCCCTAGATTTGGGAGAGGATTGCCACCCTTCGGCCCTCACCTCTGGTTAGTTAGGGTCGCCAGCCCTCTCCCAATCCCCACCAGCCTTCACTACCACCCCACCGGCGATGGGGGTGGTAGCCATAAGTGGGAGGGATATATATTAGTTTTTTTTAGTTTTTTTGAAAAGAAAAAAACATAAAAGATAGAAAAAAGAATTTTTTTTTTAAATTAAAAGATAAAATTGCCCTTCACATTTGGTGAGTTTATGCCCTTCTTTAAAACTGATATATGCGCTTTAGGCCATTATTTTCTCAAATAAGGGCACTTCGAGCCTTTATATGAAATAATATCAACTTCAACCCCTTATTTGAGAAAATGATGATACTTTAGGCATTTATTTAGAATTTTCCCTCAAATAATTGAAAAAATTAAAAAATATATACTCGAAATTTTCATATTTTGTTTATAGAGGAAAAAATATATTTCCAATATAATATATAGTTTCCCAAATTTCATAAGTTAATACGACTATTGCATAGTTAGTTGATGATTATCTTTTAAATATTTTTATCTAACAATTAAATGTCAATGAAGGGCCTCTTAATCTAAAATTTTAAAATAATTCCAAGATAAATGAATTATCAAAGATAATTCCTATCACTTTACAGTTGTTCAAGATAATTCCTACCACATTATAATTGATGAGAATCAATTTAATCAAGAATTACAATAATTTTTTTAAGATACATAAAACTTTTTTATGCATATTGGGTAGAGTTGGCGGCAAAGCAAGTTTATAAGCAACACTGCCAATCTTGTCTAAGATAAAAAATAATCCTCGATTTGTCACATGTGTCGAATCTCATAGCATCCTTCGTGGAAGAAATTTTAGGAACATGTGATCCCTCACATTAATTTCACTATGCCGTTTAAGGATTGCATGATCTTTTCTTGACGATTCTATGTTGTTTTGAAATGTTGTACAATTAATCCGACTTTCTATCCTGATAGCTAAAATTTTTTTGGATGAGACAGTCTCGTATCACCAACATCATCTTAAAATAGGAGTTTTATATTTTCGATCATACAAATCTTCAAAAGAAACCATCTTAATACTAGAATGATGGCTATTGTTATAACAGAATTTTTCCAAATTTTAAGTTCCTCCCTAGAGCCGTCAAAGTCAATATTGCGGGATCTCAAGATGTTTTCCAAAGTCCAAGTCTTCTATTTGACCATCCATCTTTTTGCGGGAGAGCACAAGAAACGTTTAGGAAAAAGAAGAGAGCTCCAATTTTTCAACAATGGAATCAAGAGACAATATGGGCAGAGCAAAGGAAGGAATGGCTGTGAAAGAGGAGCCAAATTCGAGGAAAACGGTGAGGTGAATAGAAGCAAGGAAACTTCGCAGCCGTGCCTCTCTTCTAAGTCAATGCCCGAAGCAAAAGCCTTGAGGCATGGGGTCTACGAGGAACCACTTTCCTGGAATATGGCTTTTATTAATTTAAAATTTAAAGCCCCCTTTACCCTTTCTGCTTTACGACCGCTTGCTCACATTGCACCAACTTACCTTTGGATAATTGTCTCAGCCAGACAAACGATATAATTATTATCAAGAGTCTTTCATGCACCTTCTTGGAAATAGAAAAGTCTTGGGGTCACAATTTTTTTTGTCAGTTCTACTCTATTCCTACTCTAATTCTCACTCTTAGACTTTTGTCCTGCCTTCTTGTAGGGCGTGAGAGTTGAAATCCACACTTGAAACTAAATTGTCCCTACCCCAACCCCTTGAGAAGATGGAGATTCGAACCCTTACCTCCCCATTTCATGTTGGAATGGTGGCCACTCAGGCAAACCCAGTGGTTACCCTTTCTGCTTTTTGACCGCTTGCTCACATTGCACCAACTTACCTTTGGATAATTGTTTGAGCTAGACAAATGATATAATTATTATCAAGAGTTTTTCATGCACCTTCTTGGAAATAGAAAAGTCTTGGGGTCACATGGGAGGCACTTTTCCCCCCAAAAATGTGGCTTTCAGGTAAAAGACAAGTGGATGCCTTGGGCATTGTCCTGATAAACATATACCTCAAAAGATTGAGACTATTTTTTAGCTTTTCTGCATTATCTTCCCATTTTGGAGGCACTTTCCCCCTCAAAACCTAGTTGATGCCTTGTGTGATGTGCTGATATCCTCAAAAGATTTTGAGACTATTTTTTAGCTTTTCAGCTTTATCTTCCCATGTTCACATGGCATCAACATCCCTCGCATCATGATTTCGAGCTAGACAAACGATGGAGGTATCATCGAAAGTCTTGCATACATTTTCTTAGAAGATAGCAAAAGTCTGGGTTCACTTTGGAGGCATTTTCCCTCTCAAAACCTAGTTGATGCCTTGTGCAATGTGCTGATATCCTCAAAAGATTTTGAGACTATTTTTTAGCTTTTCAGCTTTATCTTCCTGCGTTCATATGGCATCAACATCCCTTGCATCACGACTCTGAGCCAGACAAATGATGGAATTATCATCGAAAGTCTTGCATACACCTTCTTAGAAGATAGCCAAAGTCTAGATTCACTTTGGAGGCATTTTCCCCCTCAAAACCTAGTTGATGCTTGTGCAATGTGCTGATAAATATCAAAGATACCGGAGACTATTTCTAGTCCCCTTTTTCTTTCTGCTTCATCATCATATCACATCGTATGAATCAATATTTTTGAAAGATAGGATAATTTTGTAATCAAATGAATTTGCAGGATTCAGCAATTTCGAAATGATTTTCCTCAAAGTGATAATTTGTATCACTAACAAAAAACAATTGAGCGAAAGATATTCTCATCCACGACGGAATTGTTTAGACATTGTTGTTAGTGATGGTAATATTTTCTATCCAACAATAATTATAAGCGATATAGACAATCATTTTGAGGAAAATATCTTCCAAATCATTGATTTAAAAAAAATGCAGAAAATTAATCCTTTGTCATTATTTCCTCTATGTTGTATTATTGATGAAATATTTTTCACGAAAATTCATTCTTCAATTTTTATTAAGAAGAGACAGGTTTTGTGGCAATTTTGGATAGATATTTCAAAGAATCACAAGGAATGGATATGCTTTGTTAGAATTTAATCAATGACAAAATTCAAAAACTTTGTCGGAATTTAATCGACGACAAAATATAATGACAAGGATACAACATCGAAATTTAATTGATGATGAAAGTATATGAAACTATGAATAAAGTACAAGAATTCAAAGACATTTAAATTGTGGAAAACTAATGATAAACTATAAATATACAAGAATCTTTGGTTCTTTGATTGATTGTTCAGGGTTTAAAAAGAGTTCGATGTAGATATTTATAGCCCACAAACAACGATTACATACATTGGTTACAACTTCGGAATATAAATAACTCCCTAATGGCGGTTACAAGAAGTTATAATATCTCCAAATTAGTGGCAACAAAACATAACTACCTAGTAGTTCGTTTTTGTGTCGATTACCTATTGTTGATTACTTTGTAGTTCAACCTCTCAAGTCTTGAAAAGGGCTTCCGTTGAAAATTGATGTTGTCGATGACTTCCTTAGCGAGTTGTCAAATCCCTTCGAGTTGTTGATTATTATATTCATTGTTGACTAAACTCTTCTATTATTGACTAAGCTTGATTCTTGTCGATAGTAACAAGAAAGATAGTCATTTTTGGGTGTCAACATATGCCCCCATTAAAAGAATGGAATTATTCATGGATCATTCGATTATTTTAAATTAGATTATTGGGAGTCATCTTGTGCCCCCTTGTCATTGGTCAATTCAATTTTACTTTGCTGAATGTTATCTTGGTCAGATTCATCATTTGACATGCTTTCCACGAAAGTCAAGTTTTGTGCAAAAGTCTTCATGTGGTCTTTTATCTCTATCCTTAAATAGTTGCTCATACTTAGACACTTGCATTGCCAATTAAATAAATTGGCAAAGTTTTTGTCTTTGAATTTTTCTTTTACATTGAATTTCAATCCATTGAAAGCCAATTTGTGAATTCTTTCTCCAAGAGTGAAGTAAGGCATCTATTTTTAGCCTTTTTGAATCGAGCCACAAACTGATCGGTCGACTCATTATTGTATTGATAGAGTGTGACCAAATTGGTAATCGATGCCTCAAGTGACGTTCTATAATATTGAGAATGGAATTATTTCTCTATCTCTACCCAATTACACACTGAATTAGGTGGTAAATCAATGTGCTGGGTAAAAGTAGTTTTTGACAAAGACAAAGGAAATAACCCAAGTCTTAAAAACTCATTTGTCCTTGTTTCTTTACATTGAGCTATAAATTGATCATTGTGTGAATAGTTAGATTGTTCATCTTCGCTAGTAAAAATGGCAAATTCAGGGATTTCAAAGTTTCTTGGAAAAGGCTAGTTATCAACCCATTCAAAATGTGATTTCCTACAAACTATTATGATAAGACCCCTTTACAACCCCAATTGTTGTGAACTTCTTCGACAAATTGTGCTAGGTTCAACTGTGGATTCAATTGACCATTTTACTCCCTAGGTGGTAATGCCGGTCTTGCAAGATTATCAACGTTTATCGGCATGTTAGGCTATAGGAATATTCACATTGAGTGGAACTGGCCTTACATCTTCAACATTTGGCAATTGACCGGCCTGTTGACTAGTTTGATTTGCCAAATTTTGTATCAATCTGATTATTTTGACCAACACCAACTTGGTAATTCTTATTAATGTGACCTTAATGAGAAGATTCAAGCCTTTGCATTATTCTTATAGGGGGTCGACTACTCTAACCAACGTTATTGGCATCGATAATTACAAAGGGACTAAGAACGGACCATTTTACCACTGGATATGATAGTGGTAGTTGATTAGACGAGCTCAGCCTTGAGAAAACATCATTCATGGCATTGATGATGATCAGCTTGATCACTTATGACATGTGACTCAAAATGTAATTGCTTATGTCATTCAACTACTCTTCAAATAATATCGTCATGGTGGCCAGCATGTGAGGATTTGGTACAATTTCTTGACTATTCTTCAATGAGATGTCGAGGAAGGCATGCCCCTTCACATTTGCCTTCTTCTGCCACTTGGTTAATGGCTGCAAATTTAGAGAGTGCAACCCTGTCACTACCATTATTATAGTTGGCCCTTGCGTCTTTAGAATTTGGATGATTCCTTGTTCTCGCCATTGTAAATCCTTAGATCGAACCACAAGTCATTCCATTGGGTGTGCCAAAAATGTTTCACTGAAATTGTTTCATCGATGAAATACACTTTCCCTTAAGGTTTGTTCTTCGACTTTTTTTAATAGAAGACAGGTTCTGTGGCAATTCTGGACTAAAGTCTTAAGGAATCACAAGGAATAGATATGCTTCGTCAATATTTAATTGACGATGGAGTATAAATCACTTTGCTGATTTAATCAACGACAAAGTAAGATGACAATGATATAACATCAGAATTCAATCGATGACGTAGAAATCTGAAACTATGACTAAAGTATAGGAATTGAAACATATTTGAATTGTAGAAAAAGTGAAAATAAAGATAAATTTGCGAAACCTCGAGTTTGATTGATTGATTGATCGGGGTTTACAAAGAGTATGATGTGGCTACTTATAACCCACATTGACGCTTATATAGAACACTTACAACTTTGAAATTCAAATAAACAAATAACTTCTCAATGGCGGTTGCAAGAAGTTGTGTCATCCACTAACTCGTATTATCTAGAACACTATCAACAAGAAGTTATAAAATCTTAAAATTAGGAGCAACAAAACATAACTACCAAAAAATTACGTTTTCATGTCAATTGCTCGCTGTTAATGATTTTCTTAGTCAACCTCCCAAGTCTTGATAAAGGCTCTGATCAATAATTGATGTTGTCGATGACTTTCTTAGCCAACTGTCGATTCCCTTCAAGTTTTCAATTATTTCATTCATTGTTGACCAAACTCTACTTTTGTTGACTAGGTTTGATACTTGTCGATAATAACAAAAAATTCGGTCATTTTTTGGTGTCAACAATCATTTACCTACTTATTACAAAATACCCTTTTCGTGGTATATTAAAAATGGTAGAAAAACGACAGAACTTATCATGAATCTTGGATTAGCCTTCTCAAAAGATTGCTAAAAGTCTTGCAAGTGTTTAAGCATAACTTACATAAGAAGCCTTTTTTGGAGAAAAGAATTGTTACTAGTACCTCACTTTGGCCGTATTTGTTGCACGCAAAAAATTTAAGGTGATAGGTTTCTGGGTGAGTTGGTTCCTGGCCTAATATCGGGAATTCACTCTATGACCCTAGGTTTTAAAAGATTGGAATTAGGAACCAAACCGATCGCATTGAGTTTGCCTAGGAATCGGTCGATTTTTTTTTTAAAATCAAATTCTTATAATAAAATATAAAAGTTGCACTATTTTACTACAAAAACATTATTTGGTCAAGAGTTGCATTGTCGTTCTGTCATGTTGAAGACAAGGTTCAATTTTTAATGCATGCGATTTTTTTTTCCTATTAAATTGATTCTTGGATGCTAACACCTAAATTTTGATAATTCCATTTAGTTATTCATTGGATAAGAAAATTAAGATCAGCCCCTGGCCCCTAGATAAAAAAAATGTTAGATTACATTTGCATATTAAGAGCACTTTCATCTAATAGTATTAAGCCCACATAAACTGCATTTTGATTGGACTGTAACTTATGGATTTAAGTGGGAAGGTTTTGACTTAATTGAATTATATAGACTAAGCTTGCAAGAGCATAAAATTCAGCCAAGCCCATTGAAGACCTATTGTAGCCGAAAATTTCATGTGTATAGCACATGGGGTGCCAACTAGGAAGATTGCATTATTTAATCAAATTTGGGAAAATAAAGGTATTGTGGTAAAAAAAATTCGGTTACAGGGGGAATCGGCTTAACAAAGGAAAAAAGATGTTATAGGCAGAATAAATAAATCTCTTCGTAGTCATGTTAACGGCATTGACGGCAAGATTGAAAGAGGAGAGAGAAAATTGGCGACCAGTGAAATCATATATTTGGTTCGACCAAAAAAAACATATATTTGTCCATGCAAGAATTTCCTAAAAGCAAATACACTTAGGCTGAAAAAGGAAAAGAAGAGATTGTTGAATTATTGAGAGAAAATAACAAGCTTGAATTTTTAAAACCGTGAGTGTGGGACGCTTACAGGAGCAAGATAGATATTCACTCTTACACTTCAAAAAAAGAGTGGCCCACCTCATCATCATCGTTAATCCCATACATTATCATCATGATATGCACCAGCCACACATGTATATGGAGTCTCCATTACATCCACGACAAGACAAACAGGAGGCTAGAAATCGAGATTCAGTATTGATGGGAGAGAGAAGGAGCCGGCGTCCAGTTTAAAAAGGAACCACAGAGAATTCTTTAGAGGAAAGGAGGACATCCCATTCACGCCCCCACTTCATGCACGATACAAAAAAGGAGTAGAGAAAGCATCGTTCAAGAAGTTTAAAAGGTTGAGTCTGTCACAAGACTAGGTGAGGGAAGAAGAAAGAATCGAAGAAAGAGTCGTAGGGAAGAAAATATTGGAGAGGAAAAATGTGCCTCACTTCATTGATTGTATTTTCTGTACAATGATGTATATAATACAAAAGAAATAATAATAAAAGCAAGTTTACATTTTCCGTATATTCTGTGATCTTTCTAATCCTAAGATAGACACAAACATATCAATTTACAAATCATCCCGATCTTGCAAATCATATATTCCAACACTCCCCCTCAAGCTGGTGGCTTGTATATGTCTAAGACGCCCAGCTTGCTTAGAAGATATGCATGTTGTCTCTGACATAGAGGTTTAGTGAACATGTCCTCTGGTTGCTCCGTAGTTCTAATCCCTCTTGTCTGGATAACTCCTTCTTGAATCTTCTCTCTAGTGAAATGACAATCGACCTCTATGTGTTTTGTCCTCTCATGAACTATGGGATTTGTTGCAAGCTTGAGTGTTGAATCATTGTCATAGAAGAGTGAAGTAGGTCCCTTAATTTGTGCCCCAAGATCCATAAGCAAACCTCTTAACCAAACTATTTCACAAACAGTTTTGGCAATAGATCGATACTCGGCTTCGGCTGAAGATAAGGACACAGTGGATTGTTTCTTCGTCTTCCATGAAAGTAATGATTCCCCAAATTTGATACAGAACCCAGTAATAGATCTTCTGCTCATAAGGCATGTAGCATAATCCGCATCGCAATAGGCTGTCATTTCCATGTTGCATTTCCAAGAAAGAAGTATTCCCAATCCTGGGCATGTCTTCAAATATCTCACAATTTTCAAAGCTGCATTCATGTGAGATTGTTTTGGGCTGTGCATGAATTGGCTAAGGGTTTGTACTGCATAATAGATGTCTGGCCTCGTCATGGTAAGATAGATAAGTTTCCCTACGAGTCTCTGATATCCTGATGGATCTTTCAACACTGGATCATCAGAAGAAGATACTCTAGCATCATAGTCAATAGAAGTTAGCTTGGCATTTTGCTTGATGGGAATAATAGCAGGTTTGCAACCTGACAATCTTGCTTCTGATATAATCTCCATTACGAATTTCCGCTGGCTGAGTGAGATTCCCTGATCTGTACGAGCTATCTCAATTCCAAGAAAATACTTAGGTGAGCCTAAATCTTTGATATGGAAAGTGGAATGCAGATATTCTTTTAGTTTCTTGACAGTAGAATCATCATTGCCCATGATGAGTATGTCATCAACATAAATCATCAAATAAATAGACGACATACCTTTTCTCCAAGTGAACAAGGCATAGTCGTATTTAGATTGTTTGAATCCAGCGGCCGTAAGAGCACTGGTAAATTTGGCATACCATTGACGAAAAGCTTGTTTCAGTCCATATAGAGATTTGCGGAGACGACATACCTTAGACTCCCCCTGTCTCTGTAATCTTGGTGGAAAATCCATGTATATTTCTTCATTCAGATCGCCATGTAAGAAGGCGTTATTGACATCCATTTGATGCAATGGCCAGTCTCGAAAAGTAGCAACCGACAGGAAGGAACGAACGGTGACATCTTTGGCTACTGGGGAGAAGGTTTTGTGATAATCAAAACCTTCTCGTTGTGTGAAACCTTTGGCCACAAGTCGAGCCTTATATCTCTCTATAGAACCATCTGCTTGATACTTAATCTTATATACCCATTTACACCCAATAGGTTTTATATGAGTAGGTAATGGCACAATATCCCAAGTATGGTTTTCTACTAGAGCCTGTAATTCTGCTTCCATAGCCTTTTGCCAACGTGGATCATGCATTGCTTCATTATAACTAGATGGTTCTTGCCCCTCAGAGATATGGTTCATGCAACATAAATGTTTTGTCGATAGCCTATCAAATGAAATATAGGATGAGATAGGATATCGAGTACCTGGTGATCCTGATGAAGCACACACATAGTCCTTCGTCCAAATGGGCGGACGACTAACTTGACCAGATCACTGAGGTTCTTCATGCTGCATTAAGGTCGAGTCTTCATTAGTACTTGATTTTGGAGGAGCTATCAGATGAGAATCCCTTTCTTTGGGAGCTTCGTCAATTGAATGATCCATAGGGGTCTCAGTAGACATTGGGAATGGTGCAGCAGTTGTTTATGAGTTTCTTGGAGGAGGAACAATAATGTAAGATTCTCCAGAAGATGGCTCTTCCTTTGATAAGAAATGATTAGTACTAGGCCTTTCATTTTGAGATATATGAAGTGCATCTCTGAAAGGAAAAATATCTTCATGAAAAAACACATCTCTGCTCACAAAAAATTCCTCTGTAGATGGTTCATAAATGCAATACCCCTTCATCAGATTTGGATACCCCATGAATATACACTGTCTTGCACGAGGCCCCATCTTATCCCTGTGCCCTACCGTGGTCACATAGCATAGGCACCCAAAAACTCTGAGATGACTCAGATTCGGTTTTCTTCCATACAATATTTCGAAAAGAGTTTTTCCTTTAAGAATGCATGATGGCATACGATTGATCAGGTATGCTACTGTGACCACACAATCTCCCCAAAAAATTTCAGGAATAGAAGCCTGAAACTTAAGAGCACGTGCTACTTCCAATAGGTGACTGTGCTTTTTTTCAACTACTCCATTTTGCTGTGGTGTATATGTGCAAGAGCTTTCATGTAAAATTCCATTTAAGGAAAGAAAAGAAGCACATTCCCCATTAAAGAACTCTCTACCATTGTCAGTACGTATACGATGAATTGATTTCCCAAATTGATTTTTGGACAAAGCAAGGAAAGTTCTCAGGTGAGAAAGAACCTGAGATTTTGATTGCATGAGGAATATCCATGTCGCACGTGAAAAATCATCTACAATTGTGAGGAAAAATCGGGACCCATCATGATTCAAAGTGTGATAGGGTCCCCAGACATCAGCATGAATTAATGAGAAAATTTCATCAACTCGAGAAGTGCTATTTGGGAAAGGAGCACGTGTCTGTTTTGCTAATGGACAGATAGGACACTGAGGACAGGGAAACAAAGCAGTTTGACCCAATCTTTGATGATAAAGAAGATTCTTATCATTGATAGTAGTATTACACAATGATTTATTGGATTCAATGGAAGACAATTGAAAATTCATCCAGAAATATAGCCCTTGAAAGACTCTACCCAAGCCCATTAGTTTCCCAGTCGAAAGGGCCTGAAAGAAACATTTATCAAGATTGAATAAGATACGACATGAATTTTCTACACAAGCTCGAGATACTGACATGAGATTGAATTGGAAATTAGGAATGTAAAGCACATTTCGAAGTGTGATGTGAGAACTAAGATTCGCAATGCCAATCATTTCAACTTGAATCATGTTTCCATTTGGGAGTTGAACAGATTTGGGAAAAGATAATTTTCTGATATTTGAAAGCAAGCTCTTATCACAAACGATGTGGTCACTAGCACTTGAATCAATAATCCATGCACTCTTCGAAATTGAATTCACCAGATAATAAGAAGTACCTGTGAAACTTCCATATTTATCAGAGGCATCCAATTTCCTTAGAGCCTCCATCAATTCTTGATACTCATCATGACTGATTGTCTTCTTCGCTGGTTGTCCAGATACCTGAAAAATCTGGGAAAATTTCCCTTTTTCTTTTTCTCCTGGTTTCCCATGCAATTTCCAGCAATTCTCTACTGTGTAATGTGGATGTTTACAATAGTCACATTATATTTTACCTTTGCCTTTGGAGGTAAAATTTCTCGGGCCCAAAAAGGTTTTGTTTGCAGGTTGTGAGATTTGGGCCAAAGTCGGCCCATACGAGCCATTTGATGCACTAGTTAATGGCCCGCGCGAGACCTCCATCCCATGAATGCCCCGCGGCCCATCTGGGCCGATCAAATCAAAATTGCCTCACGGCCCATCTGGGCCAATTGAGCCGCCTCCACGTGAGCCGTCCAATCTATGCGCTACCAGGGATGGACGTGAGTCATCCGATCGCCCTATATATTCAAGATTGCTAGGGTTCTGCTCAAGTAACCCTAGTTCCGCCCCTTTCTGCCCTCTGCCTCCTCCACTCCTCGGCGAAGATCGAACTAGGGTTTTCGCCGCCAACGCCATTCCATCTCCGCCTCTGTTGTAATCTATTGTTCTCTGTTGATTTTCTTCTTGCACAACTAATTGATAGATGCGGCCGATGCTCGGTAAGGGCTCCATAGTCAAGATTTGGGAGCGGAACGAGAGGTAAGTCTCGCTGAGTATGAGCAGAAATCTTGTGGCCTTTTCCCTTTCGTGCATCCGTTTGTATTGCTGCAGAATCGGCTCGGGCCAGTCGAACTTTTCTTCGGCTGCCTCGAGTTCATTCCATAAAGCTGAAAGTTTGTTGTAGATGGCTGCAATGGACATGTTTCCTTGTTTAAGCTCCGAGATTTGTTGTGTTAACGAAAAAATCTTGACTTGATCAAGTTTTCCGTACGTCTCTTTGATATTCTCCCACATCTGTTTTGAATCCTCCGTTGGAGGGAGTCTGGCCGCGACTTCGGTTGTTATGCAATTCCCCATCCACGTTCTAACTAGTTGGTTGCATTTCTTCCAAAAACGTGCCATCCTTTCGTCGGTTGGAATCGGAATTGTTCCGTCAAGAAATCCATCTTTATCTTTTGTTACTAGTGCCCGTCGAAATTCTTGCGACCAGCTCGAGTAATTGTCGGCACCAGTCAATTGCTGGCTGATAAGCTTCAATTTCGGCCCGTCGGCATTAGTCGTGTGAAGCGGGTCGCCTGGTTTCGGTTGGCCACTGGCAGCAAAATATTGATATGGAAAAATTCCAGGTCCAAGATTCGGTCCGGTTCCTTGACTCGCATAACCTGCATGACCTATATTGAGGAAGGTCGGGTAGGGGTTTCCTCCCATGCCTGATCCAGTTGTGCCGCTCGTCTGCTCTGGTCCAATGGTTGCGCTTGCCCCTTCGCCAGTTGGTAGGCCTCCATCGGAACCAATGTTGCTTTGGTAGCCTCCACTATGCATTTAGGTTTTGCCCATGGAACCATGGATATGGTATCCACTGGTATGGATGGCCCATAAATGGCTGCCCCAGATTGGGCTGAGCCTGGAACGACTGCCATTGCACTTGCTGAGCTTGTTGATGCGCCTGACTGAATTGTTGTTCTGAGGCTGAAGTCACGACAGAGGAGTCCTGGGTCTGCAAGGCTTCTGGCGTAGTCTCTGTTGCTACTGCAGGATTATCGTTTGAAGCAGAGGTGAGGTCTTGTGTTTTAGGCATGATGAAAAAGACTTCTTCCCTAAAGAAAATTAACGATTCCTATGGCAACCCCTTTGCAGATTGGAGTTCTGTGAGGCAATCGAAGCGGAAGCAATGAAAGATTCAGAACTTCAAACAAGCTCTGATACCATGTCACAAGACTAGGTGAGGGAAGAAGAAAGAACCGAAGAAAGAGTTGTAGGGAAGAAAATACTGGAGAGGAAAAATGTGCCTCACTTCATTGATTGTATTTTCTGTACAATGATGTATATAATACGAAAGAAATAATAATAAAAGCAAGTTTACATTTTCCGTATATTTTGTGATCTTTCTAATCCTAAGATAGACATAAACATATTAATTTACAAATCATCCCAATCTTGCAAATCATATCTTCCAACAGAGTCCTCTCTCTGTCATTGTGACCAGCGCCAGAAAAGCTAGCCCTTTTGCGGCCGCTACTTTGCTCAGTCCCAGCCTTGCGGTCCTGATCCGATCTGGCGAGCCTCCAACGACATTACCAGCAATCATTAGTTTTTTGGCGCCTGGCGAGGCCTCCCTGTCAGTGTCAACTTCCAGCAAATTTACTAATTTCTGCAAGTTTACTGGCGTTTCCGCCTGGTTAGCAGCTACGATCTTGGTGAGTCTAGTAATCTGGCAACTGCCGATCTCGTTGAAATCGGTAATTCAATTTAGGTCATTTTTAAATCCACAGCCAAATTAAATATTCAATTGCCTAATTCAAATTTCTATTGGTTCTTTTTTTTTTTTTTGGTGTGAGATTGTAGGCGTTCTCAAACAGGAAATTTCCATGATTAAATGTGCATATAATTGAGAGTTCGATTTTTAAGACCGAAGATTGTTCCTGTCTTGGGTTGAGGTGCATGTGTGGATTATGTGGGTTTGAATATTGCATGTCATTAAGTAGAAAAATTTCTTGTTTTGAAAAAAATATGAAAAGAATTGCATTGCATTTAGAATAGATTGCATTCATATTAATATCCTAATTGCAAATCTATGAATCATATAATTAATTAAGGAAATTATCTCATTTAGAATAGGATTTGATATAAATTATTTCCTAATATAAATTAGGTCATCACATGTTTTGGGCAATTTCCTATTTTAGTCTAAAAGAAAATCACCAAAAAAATTATGAATATATCATAGTATATCATTTTAGCCACATCATTTGTTGAAAATATGTTTTGAGTTTGAGTCTGTTGAACAAACATTAAATAAAGTCCAAGTTAAAGTGATCATCTGCAATTTTGTACGTTGGCCCGACTCTTTACACTAAGGGCCTGTTTAGTAATGTGCTAAATAATTCTTGATTATATTATTTTGTTCCTTAGAACTCAAAAAGAACAGAAATCCATTTAGTAATTTTTTTTTTCGATAACAAATTTGTTTTGAGGAATAGATTTGGAACAAAATCAAGAAGCAAAAAGAAAAAAAATTGCTTCTTTATTCTCAAGAACTACTTCAAAATCGAGTCAAATTTTTTTTTTCTCTTTTCTTTTCTTTTTTTTTCCTTTTCTTTCCTTGGTTGACGATTGGTGGGGAGGTTGAGCCTTGCTGTTGGCCAAGTGAGCCTCGCTGAGCCACTGGCAAGGCTTGACCTCGTCTAGCCAATTGTTGGCCATCGTTGTGGCCAATGACTAGCTGGGAGGAAGAAGAGAGGAGAAGAAAAATGAAAAAAAAAGAAGAGAAAAATATAATAAGAGTATTAAAAATTAAAAGACATTTTAAGTCACAAAAAAATTTAAAAATCGTACCAAATACATTTCTATTATGGGAATATAAATTTGGGTAGTTACTAAAGGCCTTCAAACGTTTAGAAATTTATCTATGGAACATAATAAAAAAATTTATTTCTGAGCAAAAATTATTTTCGAGAATAGAATGGTTACCAAATATGCCCCTAAATATTTTGAATGTGAAAGGGACAAGGAAGGATGCAGACAAAGAAAGCTGCAGAAAGAACGCATGTTTGACACTCATGAAGCTACAATTTAATGAAGTAAACATGCGCACAATCTTCTTGAAAAAAGAAAAAGAATTTCACTAACTTCTAAATAAATGAAGAGGGGCTCTCTCTTTTGGCCACATCTTGTAGCCGCAAGGGAAGTGCAAAATTCTTGGCAAAGATGCTTTGTTTTCATCTTGGAAAATCACGATGGACCCAAGGGAAAAAAATAAATAAAAGGGAGAATTTTAGGTGGATGTTCCTTTTTGGTGACGGTCGCTTGGCCTAGGCTGAAGCTTGGTATGTACAAAAAGATTTGAGAAGACGTCAGAGAATGAGTTCCTTAAGCGAAGGCGGGAGCTCTCGACAGAGAAATTTTTTTCTCATAATTACACCTACAATGATTTAGCCAATTAAACTTTTGTGATTAGAATTTGTGTAATTTCTTGTGTGAGATTTCATTAGGAATTGTGAGCTATTGAGTGAGTTATTGGGTGTAATTGAGGGTTAGGAAATACTATGATTGTAATATCTATTATATCACTTGTTTCTATAGTGAAATTATATGCTACTCTCCTTATGAATATAGATACCGACATTCATGCCAAATTATATAAATCTGTTTTCGATTTCCTTTCCTTCCATTTGACTTTTTATTGATTTGCTTGTCCCATTTTTTCATAACAATTAGTATTATAGTTAGTGTAGGATGACTTGAAGCGAATCAGTAACAATGAATGAAGGAAATGTGAGTATTGCGTTTAATATCGTGAAAGAGAAAACCACTACGAGACTAATGAAAGCTTTGTCGAAATGAACGAGAAACCTTTTGCAATTAATAAGATCTATTTGATATGATGTCATTTTCACTTAAAGATGAGCGAAGGTACGTTGGTTGTTGAACATATCAACAAATTCATTATGGTTGTTAACTAATTGAGTTCGATTAAGATTAACATTGGAAAATGAAGTACATGCTTTAATTTTACTATCCTCATTATTTGATATTTCAAATATTATTGTTACTGTTTTTAGTAATTTCTCTAGATCGAGAAAACTAATGTCTAATGAGGTTCGCAATTTGATTTTGAGTAAGGATATTCATAGAAGAATTTGGTGAACCCGTACTTACTACGTTAGTAGGTGAGAGTACGGGAAGTATGTGGATAATGGATTCTGGTTGTTCATTTTACACTACACCAAATAGAAATTGGCTTACTACTTCTCAATGCACGGGTAGTATTAAGGTCCAGTTAAGGAACAAAGCTGAGTGCAATATTGTAGGTATTGGTGATGTTAGCATTAGAATGCATGATAGTATTGTGAGGATATTGACCGAAGTGAGACATGTTCTAGAATTGAAAAAGAACTTAATTTCCTTCGATGCCCTAGATTTAATTAGGTGAAGGTATTCTTCACAAAGTAGAGTTTTGAAGGTCATCCAAGGTGCTTGGTGATAATGAGAGGAATCAAGCGTAGTGGCTTGTATTAATTTCAAGACAATATAGTGCCATATTTTGCCCCAACATTAAGTTTGTGCTTGGTGATAATGAGAGGAATCAACCCATGTATTGGCATTGATGCACAAACTTAATGTTGTTGTCAAGAACACGCTGTTGAGAACTTTGGTCTAGATGGATATTAGTAAGTGGATCAAGTATGTGCGGACTGACAGTAGCATGAAGTCTGATCAAAGAGAGATCTAGGAGGGACCAATGCTGAAGAGGAAAATGCAGGCGCTTGAGTAGGAAATGTGAGAAGACGTGGTTGTGGGCTCGTTGGACTTTCGGTTTAAATGAGATTAATGGGTTTGAGCTTAGCCAAGATTGGTAAATTTGGGCCGGCTAGGCCATAGGGAATTTGGGCCAGTTTAAATTAGGTGAGTCTGGGTTGGGGCTTGTGATAAGTGAGTTTGGGTCTTCTCCAGTTTTGGCAAAGTAGGCTTCACTTGGTCCTTTTCTCAAAAGGGTTGCTCTTATAGCCCATCTTCTGTCTATGAGCCTAAGATTGTGTGACCAGGCTTCTGTCCTCATCCGGACTAGGCCAAGGGCCCAGCTCAAGTCCTATTTTTGGATGAAAAATTATTATTATTATTTTTTGGTAAAAGAAAATTTATTATTATTATTATTTTAAAAAATAAAGAATATTTTAAAAATTCATTTTTTTTCCAAAGGTTAGGAAAAAGCTTAAAAAATAGTTTTTGAATAGTTTTCTTTAAAATGTGTGAAAATCCGTGATAAAAGAAATTGTGCTATAAATTAAACAAGTTCTTAGGGATTTATCATAAGACTTGAGTGTGCTTAGAGACAAATGCTAGGTTGTCATTTGCACCTTCCCATTTCAACTATTATGTGATTGTGCATTTCTAATATATTAATCATGGTTTCCCTTTGGCTTAATTAGAAATGGTATTTTTTTTTTTATTTCTTAACGTTAGGTTCTTACATGTTATTATTTCTTTGCAATTTATTTAATGTTTCCTTGATTGCTGATTATTATTTTAAGGATTTCATGCCCGTATGATTACCTTACATGTTAGTTGATAAGTTCAAAATCAATCCATTAGTTATTGAAGGACACTAGTTAATTGATTTGTGTAATTATTTTCCTAACTCTATATTCTTTGGTTGCGTAGGAAGTGAGGTGTATTGGTTTCTAGCCATCTCCAATAGGCTAGTTGCAACTCCTCATTTGAAAATCCTCACAGTGTGAATTGAAGCTTAATTTCGAATACCCCAACGTTGCGTGGGTTAAGGGCTTAAAGAGCCTAAGCTTAATCGAGGGCTGTAGGCCCATTTCTCAGGTAATGCCCCTGAACCTATCGTCCTTTCGTCTTCTGATGAAAAGGGTAGGTCGTGATAGCTATGTCTTTTAGGTGGAAGATCCCTCTTGTTGGTTTCGGGGTGTGACGGACACCATCCCTATCACATCCTGATTCACAAGAATAAGGGCATGATGCGGCCGTTCTTTTACCAAAGGACGTAGCCTCAACATAACCAAAATTCAGCTTGATATCAACATATATACATCCACATATATATATTTGACAAAAAGAGCATTTTGTTACAATATTAGAGTATTTCTATAATCCACCAAAACAAAACATATACATTCTGCAAAGACTAACTTATAAACTTATCAACTATATACAAGTCATACCAAAAGTCCTAAACACAAAAGTTCTCCCCGAAACAGACGCTCACCCCTACTTGCAGCTCGCTGAAGAACTTGGAAAACAAGTAGATAAGATGAATGAGTTACCACGGCTCAGCGAGTAACACATTTTTTCTAAGCGGATCGAGAAATCACTATGTATATTTAAAACACAATCCTAACTCACTTTAACATAATGTATAATCATAACTCAAATATCGAAGATACCAATGGTCCAGTTCATTAGTCAATCTCATAAAACATGTATCAATGGTCTATTCCATTGATTAATCTCATCAAATCATAGATCGATGGTCCATTCCATCAACTAAACTCAAATAACATGCCAATGGTCCACTCCATTGACCAACTTTTGCTCAAATGTCTAGCCATGATCACGCATAATTCCCGTGACAAGACGACCAAGATTTCCCCCTTGGCAAGGTCTCCACCTATTATTAGCCGGTGGCTCAGCCCACAAGGATATCCTAGACTAGTATGCGCATACCCACACATTTCTCAGGGTTCACAGAGACATTAAGCACCAACCACCAATCACAATATTTAGTAATACAACATCAGAAGGAAAGTGAAATCACAACTCAAAATTTGATATATAAATATCAAAGTGTTCTTTGAAATGTTTCAAGATTCTTTCATAAAGAATTTCACAAACCCTTTTTCAAACAATCATTTAAACCCAATTCAAAGGATAATTATATCTTTCAACAACAAAATGGTAGTGAAAGCTCGATCCTGTTTTATGCAACAAAAGATGCATTTTTATCAACTCATAGAATATATAATCCACCATGTTTCTCAAAACATGAGTTTAAAATACAAAGAATAAATAGTATCACTCACTTGGGAAAAGTCAAAAATCAACTACAACGCTTACTTGAACCAATGCACTTGGATCCCTAACAATTAACGGAAAAACAATATCAAAAAGCTGAGTAAAAGGATATTCTTATAACGTCTTGCCTATTCTAGGCATATTTGTTGATGAAACGACACCTATGTGCCCCGAAAGCTCGCATTTAGTGGAAACCCATTGTTTTCCGCTAGGCGTGGCCCATGCGCCAATTTCGTCACACCATAACTTTCTCCACAAAATTCCATTTCAAGCTATCTTACAGTCTTTAGAAAGCTCTCTTGACGTACTACAACGAGTTTGGGACACTTGGAGTGCCATAACTTGGCACGGAGGGACACTTAAGTGTTATAACTTCTGAAATGTATACTTAAGTGCCAGTTTCGGAGTAAACTGGAACATGTAAGTGCCAAAATCCGGCCAAAATCCGGCCAAATGGCTGACGTGGCAATTTTCCGACGAGTTGGGTCGTTTTGTGCGTTGACGTGGCGAGAAAATGCAAAAACGACGTCGTTTTGTGTCGATGTGTAAATAATTAATATAAAAATTAATTAAATTAAATTTAAACTTAATTTTATTTAACATATTCTAAAAAATAAATTAAAAACTAAAATTAAAAAAACTTAAAATTAAAAAAAATTAAAATTTTAAAAACTTGAAATTTAAAAAAACTTAAAATTAAAAAAAATTAAATTACGAAAACTTAAAATTAAAAAAACATAAAATTAAAATTTAAAAAACATAAAATTAAAAAAATTAAAATTTAAAAAACTTTAAATTAAAAAAAAATTAATTTTAAAAAACTTAAAATTAAAAAAAAATTAATTTTAAAATTTAAAAAACTTCCATATTTAAATTTTAAGTTTTTTTTTTAAATTTAAGTTTTTTTAAATTTTAATTTTTTTGAATTTTAAGTTTTCTTAATTTTAAGTTTTTTAAATTTTAGGTTTTTAAAATTTTAAGTTTTTTAAATTTTAAGTTTTTTTATTTTAAGTTTTTTAAATTTTAAGTTTTTTTTTGGTTTTAAGTTTTTTAAATTTTAAGTTTTTTAAATTTTAAGTTTTTTTAAATTTTAAGTTTTTTAAATTTTAAGTTTTTTAAAATTTAAGTTTTTAAAATTTAATTTTTTTTTAAATTTTAAGTTTTTAAATTTTAAATTTTTATTTTTTAGAATATTTTAAATAAAATTAAGTTTAAATTTAATTTAATTAATTTTTATATTAATTATTTACACATCGACACAAAACGACGTCGTTTTTACATTTTCTCACCACATCAGCGTGCAAAACAACGCCGTTTTACACCTAACTCGCCGGAAAATTGCCACGTCAGCCATTTAGCTGGATTTTGGCTGGAGTGGCACTTAAGTGTTCCACTTTACTCCGAAACTGGCACTTAAGTATACCTTTCCGAAGTTACGGCACTTAAGTGTACCTTCGTGCCAAGTTACGGCACTTGGTCTATTCTTCTGCCTACCACAACAGCCTCAACTTAGCTGCCCCAAAACAACACTAAAAACAACAAAAAAAGGCTCAAAGCTATTGTTCGCTACAGTTCCAGAATGCGCCCTCAACTTTAAAATTCCGTTCCGAACAAACCGCAAGCTCAAATCACGATCCGTAAGATGCTATAGCTTCACAACATTCCAAAGTACCATTTATACAAAAATATGCAGCTCAACAACTCAAAAATCGGATTTCGCCACACAAATATCCAAGAAATCCGAATTTTGAGCCCTAATTGCGATGATTGCTTCAAGTAGATGATTAAAGGCTTCAATCTCTTACCGGTGTTGCAAAACACACTTGAGTTGGCTTGATGAGGCATCCAGATCACAAGCGCGCCAAATTTTTTTCTCTTTTTTTCCTTTTTTTCCTTCCTCTTCTTTCTCATCCCCATATTCATTTCTAGAGCATCCATCTTCACTTTGACTCCACGAACCTCGCTGACCTTTAGAACAAGACTTATGGCACTGGTGGCGATCTTAAAGCATTGTCGACATCCACTGGAAGACAGCCGAGAGCTCTAGGGGAAAAATGTCATCAGTTACTATTCCAGGTACAAAACCTTTTAGCTGTCAGCAATTACATTTTGTGTTTTATTTGATAATTCAGCAGCTCAGTACTTTCAAGTGATAATTGTTAATTAGTGTTTGAGGTGCAAGATAAGAATGAAAAGGGAAAGACTCTAGAGAACGAAAAGAAGCATACAGCTATGATTTGGGTTGTCTTGGGTGGACTTTCCAAGGGGAAAACTAGCGGCGAATAGAAGACGACAACTAAAATGACTTTCGGCATTGCTATAGTTTGAGGCAGAGAAGCAATTGGCAAATTGGAAGGTCCCAAGGACATGTTCCTTCTTTGTTGAGAAATTATCATCAAAGGGTCTTGCATACACCTTCTTGGAAATAGCCAAAGTCTCCGGGTCATTTTGGATGCATTTTTAAGTTACTTTCATGTTGAAAACTACTTGATGCCTTGTGCATTGTGCTGATTAACACATCGCATGAAACAACATTTCTAGAAAATAGGATAATTGTTGTGAAATGTTATAGGACCGCTACTAACTATTCAAAAAATTTACTCTTAAATGATGATTAAATATTAAATATTTTTGCACTACCCTCATGCATAGATTATATTATGGCTTAAGACGTGGTTATGAAGATGATGCAACAAACTGGCAGTTTTTTTTTTTGCCAAAATAAGGATATTTGGTTCAATTTCTCTATTTTTGTGGATTTCCTCATGTAATTTGAGGCTAACATGAGGAAATCTTCATCTTAAAGGTAAATACTTTTCTTGCTTAAATTTCAATTACCTCTCTTATTGACTCTATCAGGATGCCTTTTTACCACCACAAGAATCTACATACTAACATTATTAAATCTCAGAGGAATCGCTGCTAGTAGAATACAAAGCAAGCCGTTTCTTTTTCTGCATTCTGATTGAACGGCTCTTTTTCTCCTTTTCTCTCTCTATTTTTATTTTTATTTTTTTTTGAACTTAAACAGGTGATAAAGGTCGATCATGAGGTTCATGCTGTTGATACTCTAGACGATGTCGAGAAAATGTCGAGAAAATAGGATTATTTATGCATGGAAGGAACTTGTCTTAGGTTGTTGGGATTTTCTTGTTTTTCTTTTTCCTTCGTTAATATGTACTTGTAAGTGGGAGATGTCAGACTTCATCTTACTCAAAGTTGGTTAGTCTTGTTCAGCTCGAGGGTGAGAGAATTCGCGAGACATGGAGCACTGGTTTTGTGTCGTGGTTTGCTTCGTAAGGTAATGTAGAGCTATTTACTCGTCTGGATGATTTACAAAATATAGGGCTGACAAACATTTTGTGGCAGATGTTAACGTCTTTCGATAGTAGGTTTTGGTTCTCTTAGAGCATGGAATCAACATTAGTGCTAATGCATGCGTGAACGTTGCGGAATGTGGTCGTACCTTTGGCTCCTTTTAAGGAAATGATTATAGATTGGAAAATGATTGATTCTCCAATTGTAGAATTCGAAATTCTTCCCAATGAGACAATAAGGGCTTGTTTGTTAAAATCTGTTTCTGTTTCCTAAAACAATTTTTTTTTGTTTCTGGGAATAGATTTGGAATAGAAACAAGAAGTAAAAAAAGTAGTTTCTTGTTCCAGGGAACAATTTCTAGAATCTATTTTTTTTCTCTCTTATTTTTTCTTCTCTTTTCTTCTTCTTCTTCTTCCTTTTGGCCGGTTGTTGGCCTTGGCCATGGCCGATGCTGGTGACCGGCTAGACGAGGGCCAGCGACCTCGCCGGAGCGTCGCTGGCCCTTGGAGACGCTGAGCCATAGCGAGGCTCGTCGGCCCAAGCCTCGCCATGGCTGGGTGAAGCACGGCAAGGCTCGGCCTCGCTCGGGCTGGGCGAGGTTGACCTGGCCCAGATCTGGCAAGGCCAAGCTCGCGTAGCCATCGGCGAGGCTCGACCTTGCCCAGATTTAGCGAGGAGGAGCCTTGCAGTGCTCGCCAGGCCACTGGCGAGGCTCGGCCTCGCCCAAATCTGGCGAGGCCGAGCCTTGTGGGGGCTCGGTGAGCTCGCTGGCCCTTGCCCTAGCTTGGCAAGGCTCCGGTGACCGGCCAAAGAGAAAAAGGAAAAAATAATAAAAGAAATAAAAAAATCTAAGAAATTTATTAAACGTATGTCTATCCCGGGAATAGAAATTTTGGGAAGTTACCAAACGCATTCTTTTACCAAGAACAGAAATAGAAAAAATCATTTATCAGCAAAAATTGTTTCCCAGAACAGAAGCGTTGCCAAACGCGTCCTAAAAATTGACCCCACTGTTACTGTTCATATCACGGATGGCACTAGTGATATTGGGACCACATTCGGGTTGCTCTCTTTGGAGGATGTACGATCACTCTTGTAGATAGTGTGCAAAACCCTTTTTCTTGTGATACAGTGACCAAACAAGCACCATCGAACCTTGGACAATTTTGCGCTATTTGATCATATGTATGCTTCGCAAGAAAGGTTTTGCCCACTCTTGCATGTCCGAAACACCCACTCGGAGCACCTCTTCGTTCATCAAGCAATCCCAGATCTCATCCCTTTTTGTTTGAGAAGCTTGTCCCATTGGTTCACTTAATTGTAGCAGGCTTTTTTTTTTTTTATCCTTTCTATTAGATTTGTTTTTATGTTAAAGGCTACACCTTTATATTGACATTAACGTCAAGATGCCAAAAAAGAAAATAGAGAGAAAAGAAAATGATAGAGGAAAAACTTGATTTTTTTTTTTGGGTGATGGTTCTCAATCTCTTTGTGTTATGATCTTGACAGAAGATCATAGTTGTATTCTAACTTTCTTCGAAGTCTAGTTGATTCATAGAGTGCCTTTACACAGAGACGTAGCCCAAGTCTAGGTAAACTTCAATAGCAAATTTTCTGGCATACTCTTCTAATTCTATTATTTTATTATTATGTTCTGTCTGGTGGATTGTTTGCGGTCTTTATCGGAATCGGCATGCGATTTCATAACAACTGGTATTAGAGTCTGGGTTAGCTAATCGAGAACATTGAGGGTTTTTCGGTGACATTCGATTGAAAGCAAATAGTATGATAGAAGATAAAATCAAAATCGATAAGTTCGATGGACAGGATTTTAGATGGTGGAAACTTTAAATCGAAGATTGTCTTTATAAAAAAGAACTCTATTCACCATTGAGGATTGGAAATTTGAGACGGCTAAAGTAGATCTGATAGCTGAAGTTGGATGGAAAATTCTTGATTGAAAAGCATTAGGTGCAATACAATTAGGGTTGATGAAAAAGATAGGGCACCATATCATGAAAGCAAAAACTACAAAAGAACCTATGGATATCCTACCGAATATTTATGAGAAGCCGTCAATATCAACTCAGGTATTTTTGCTGAAGAAAGTGGTTAATATGAAGTTATCTAACAAAGGTTTTATGATAGAACATATTAATAGTTTCACGTAGGTCATGGGTCAGTTGGAATCCATAGGCATAAATCTATATATGAAGCTCCAAACTTTATTATTTTTATGTTCCCTTAAAAAAAAGCTTCAACATCATGGTGCAGGGAATTTCAAGCACCAAGAAGGATGATTTGACTCTGGATGATGCTATGAGCAGCATCATGAATGAAGAGATGTGAAGGAAAGTATTAGGTGGAGATAATTTTTCGGCATCTACATCTTCAACAACACTAGTAGTGGAGAACTGTGGAAGAAGTAAAAGTAGAGGAAAATTCAGGGGGCGTGGTAGGTCACAATAAAGGGGCAAGAGACAGTTTGCAAATGATGAGTGTTGGTTTTGTCACCAAACCAGACATCGAATGTTTCAGTGTGAAGCCAACAGAAAGAAGCAGCAAGATGAGAATCAATGAGCTAATGTAGTTAACAATGAACCTTAACTAGAGAACTTATGTTTGATTGTAGGGTTTGACTTGACGACAAACAAATGATTTATTGATTCCGATGCTTCATTCTGTTGCACCTTGCAAAGAGACATTTGATGATTATGTTAGTGCAAAATTCAGGCAAGTAGTTGTGGAAAACGGCCACATGTGTCCGATTGTTGGAAAAGGAATTGTGATTGTGAACATCTCAAGTGGAGGACGTCTAGTTTTGCGTAAAACTAGAGATATTCCCGAATTAAAGAAAAATCTGATCTCAACTAGTAAATTTGAGCAAGAAGATTTTATAACAACCTTTGGATGCGAAGAGTGGAAGATAACCTCAGGGGCAAGAGTAGTAGTAAAGGGAAAGCATACGAGTACACTTTACCTTCTCTAAGGAGATAATATCAGTTATATGATTGCTACAATGGCTATAGGTAATTTGTTTACTTTTTGGCATTACCATTTGGGACATCTCAGTGAAAAAGGGTGTAAAACAGTTACACTTGAAAAAATTATTTCTAGGTTTGCAAAAAGTTAGTTATATTTCTATGAGAGTTGTAATTGTGGAAAACATAAGGCTGTCAGTTTTCAATTGAATGAATAACAAAATAAAAACCAGAAGTTAGAGTTGGTTCATACTGATGTATGGGGACCGGCTCAGGAACTCTCTTATGGTGGTAAGAGATATTTTGTTATCTTTATTGATGATGCGACAATGAAGACTTGGGTCTGTGTTCTTAAAGAAAAATTAAAAGTATTGATGTAGAAGACCATGATAGAAATAGAGACATGTTATTAAATTAAAGCTTTGAAGTTTGATAATGATGGTGAATACAAGAGCAAAGAATTTGTAGAATACTTGAGCCAGGAAGGTATACACGGGTTTGAATACTATTCCTAGAACTCCTCAAGAGAACGACGTAGTTGAGAGAATGAATAGGATTATTCTAGAATATGCGAGATATATGAGGCTACACGCGAGTTTCCCGATACTCATATGGACTGCTGCAGTTGATGCAGCTATTTATTTTATCAACAAGAGTTCATCTAGTGCATTGATGGAAAAATATCACAAGAGCAGTGGTTAGGTAAAAAGATTAACTGTTCACATCTAAAAGTGTTTAATTGTATTGCATGTACTTTAATTGATAGGGAGGATAGGAAGAAACTTTATGCCAAGTCCCAAAAGTACATCTTTATTGGATACGATGGAGATGAGTATGGTTATAGCCTTTAGAATTATGAAAGTAATAGTCATCTGCAATCGAAATGTGGTATTTTATGAAAAAAGAAAAAGAAAAAGATGTACAATGATCGTTACACAAAGTAAGAGAAGGTAGTGAAACAAGAATATATTGAGTTGGACACAATGCCCGTGAAGCTGGTTCCAGTGGATCCAAGTGCACTTGAAGGAGAGTTTCAAGATGAGCTTATTATCAGTGATGAGGCAATTCAAGAGGAACACAGTGATTCGGAGTAAACTAATGACCTCAAAGTACTTGTCTTAAAGAGGTCTACACGTGTGAGAAGGCCTAAGGGTAGTTTTTGATTTATCAGTTAATACTGTTCTAAGCCATGTCTATTATAGAGATTCAGAAGAATTAGAGACTTATGATGAGACAAAGAAAGACACATCTCACTTGTGGTGAGAGTGTATATGAAAGACGAAATGAGCTCATTACTTCAAGAAAAAACTTGGGAGATAACCAAGTTGCTCACAGGTAAAAAAAAACTTTACTAAACAAATAGGTGTGCAGGATTAAGAATGAAGTAGATGGTAGTATTAGATACAAGGCAAGACTTGTGGTTAATGGCTTTTCTCAAAAAGAAATAATCAACTACTTTGAGATATTTTCACTTGTAGTAAAAATGACATCAATTAGAGTTCTATTAAGTATAGTTGCAATGAAGGATCTTCATCTTGAACAGTTAGACGTGAAAACAACGTTTTCCACTGTGACTTAGATGAAGAATTATACATGGTACAACTTAAGGGTTTTGAAGTCAAAAGTAAGGAGCATATGGTATGTCGCATGAAGAAAAGCTTATATGGCTTGATATAAGCTCCGCGGTAATGGTACCTAAAGTTTGATGGTTTCATGGAAGAAAAATGAGTGTTGGACATCTAGAGTGCCAAAACTTGGCATGGAGGGACACTTAAGTGCCAAAATTTAGGAAAGTGACACTTTAGTGCCAAAATCAGAGCAAAATAGATCACTTAAGTGCCAATGGCGAGAAAATCCGACCAAAATGCTGACGTGGCGATTTTCCGGCGAGGTAAAGTGACACTTTAGTGCCAACATTGTTTTGCACGATAATGTAACTAGACAAATGCAAAACCGATGTCGTTTTGCTGCTGACGTGGTAAATAATTAATATAAAAATTAATTAAATTAAATTTAAAACTAAATTTATTTAAAACATTTAAAAAAAATAAACAAGGGAGGAAGACGGCGACTGAGCCCTCGTGGCCATCGCCTCCCCGCTATCGCCAGGATGGGTCGGTGACAGTGGGGGTAGGATCGACTAGGGTCGCTGAGCCCTAGCCAAGGGCCGGCGACCTCGACCAACCGACGGCAAGGGCCCGTGAGCCCTCGCCCAGATTTGGGGCGAGGGTTGCGGCCCTACCTCAAGTCTGGCGAGGGTCGGTGGCTCTCGCTCGGCTGGACCAAGGGCTGCTACCTACTGGGGGGTTGCCCCAGCTAGCGACGGCCCTTGATCGGGCCAGTTGAAGGTCGCCGCTTGTTGGGGGGCCCACTCGCTAGGGGTCGCCCTAGCTAGCGACGACCCTTGGCCAGATCAGGTGAGAGCCGCCGACCTTCGTCGGATCTAGGTGAGGGCCACGACCCTCGCCCTGATCTAGGGCGAGGGCTCGTGGGCCCTTGCCGTTAGTCGACTGGGGTTGCCAGCCCTTAGCTAGGGCTCGGCGACCCCGGCCAACCCTCTTCCACCCCCCACCATCATTGACCCTTCCCGATGACGGCAAGGAGGTGGCGGCGGTGAGGGCTCAGCCCTCGGCCGCCTTCTTCCTCTCTTTTTAAAAAAAAATTATTTAACATTATTTTTTTATAATTTAATTTAATTAATTTTGATATTAAAATTCAAATCCACGCCAAAATGACGTTGTTTTTGCGTTTCTTTGTTGAGTTAGCTCTCCGACGAGCCACGTAAGTAAGAAAAACAATAAAAAAAAATTTGCCACGTAAGACTTCCGGCAGAATTAACCAAATGTGATACTTAAGTGTCCCACTTTTTTTTTAAAAAAAAAAGCACTTAAGTGTCACTTTCATAACTTTTGGCACTTAAATGTCATTTCTTGTCAAGTTTTGGCACTTGGGGTGTACTTTTTTCGAAAAAAAAGTATTTGCATATTGTGAATCTAATCATTGTGTTTATTTTCGTAAGTATGACAATGGTGATATCGTGTATCTCTCTTTATATGTGGATGACATGCTGGTGGATAACTCTAATATAAAGAGAATTCCAGAAGTGAAAAAGATATTATTATCACAATTTGCTATGAAAGACTTGGGAGAGACCAATAATATTTTAGGCATGAAAATCATCAAGGACAGGAAAAATATGAAATTATGATCATCACAGGAAGACTACATGAATAAGGTGTTAAAGAGATTTAACATAGATAAGGCAAAGCCGGTTGCGACTCCTTTAATGAGTTATTTCAAACTTTCGAAAGATTTGTGTCCGAGCACTCACTCTTTGAAAGATGATATAGCGACAGTTTCATATGCATCAGTAGCAGAGAGTTTGATGTATACTATGGTGAGCACAAGACTAGACATTGCATAAGCAGTGGGAGTTGTGAGTAAATTATGTAGAACCTAGGTAGAGAACATTGGAATATAGTGAAATGAATATTAAGGTATCTAGTAGGTACATCAAATTACCCTTTTTGTTATGATGATATATTTTTAGAGTTGCAGGTTATGTAAATGCAAATCACTTGGGTGATCAAGATAATGATAAGAGTATCATTGAATATGTCTTTACAATTACAAGTACAGTATTGAGTTAGATATCTCAATTACAAAAAGTAGTGGCTTTATCAATGACAGAAGTGGAGTACATGGTGATCACAAAAGCCTCCAATCATGTGGTTACAAGATTATAAGGAGGAGTTACATCGAAAATAGTCAGTCAGTACATTGTGGAGTGATAGTTAAAGTGCAATGCACTTAGTAAAGAATGTAACTTATCACTCAAGGAGTAGACATATTGGGAAGTGTTATCATTTTATCATATTAGCATTGAAAGATAATGAGTTAAAGTTATAGAAGATTTGATAGCTCGAAGAATCCAATTGACATGTTGATCAAGATATTAGACATAAAGAAGCATATTTTCTATACTACTACCATTGGCATTATTCCATGTTAATTGATGAGGGATATCGTAGAAACACAAGTTTTTCAGTTACTAGTTTTTGAAGAAGATGGATGCAAAGTTGCTTAGTGCATTGGGTATATTTGTCTTCAAGTGGAAGATTATTATAGATAAAGCCAAATCTTTTTAGGGGCTTTTTTGTCTTTTCTATTAGATTTGTTTTTAGGTTAAAAGCTACATATTTACATTAGCGATAGCAAGACACCAGTCGTTAAGACGCTAAGAAAAAAAGGAGAAAAGAAAAAAAGTGAGTTTCTTTTTTTATAAAGATTCTCAATTTCTTTGTGCACTAATTTTGAAAAAGATCATCATTGTATTTTAACTTTCTTTGAAGTCTAGTAGATTCGTAAAGTGTCTCCGTGCGAAAACGTAATCTAGATTTAGGCGAATTTTGATAATAAATTTTTTGGCGTGTTCTTCTTATTTTGCTTTATTATTATTATTTTCTGTCTAATAGATTGTTTATTTGCCGTATTTTTTTAGAATCGGCGTGTGATTTCATAATAGAAAATGCCAATAAGATAAACCCCCCAAAAATAAAGGCAAAAAAGAAGAAACAAACCCTTTAGTCTTATATCCTCGTTCAGACATCGCTTGTCAAAAAGCTGCAATATTTTCTTAAATGGAAATGACGAAGAGAAGTCTTTCTAAAATCCTCTCTTTCTTGGGTTATCTGCAAATCCGAAGTTGCTTATTGAAATCACAAATGATCTTGCCCCGCCAACATCCCAGTCAAATTTATCAACGCCCTCAGCGCGCCACACACAACCCACCCCCCCGGGGAGCGCCGCAAGACCCCCCAACCAAAAACACCTCCTCTCTTCCAACTTCCTTAACCCTTCTAATTCTAGTTTTTACACTTCTTCTTCTTCTTCAAACCCTTGAGGTATCTCCTCGGGAGGAGTTGGTATATGGACAAGCTCGTGGCAATTCATTTGCTTGCACACCTCCTTCGATCGCGACGTCACGATCAATTTGCATCCATTTCTTTCTAGGGCTATACCCAGTTCTTCCAAAGAGTAAGATTTCCAAACATCATCCAAGATAAGGAGGAGTCTCCTACCCTGCAGTGCCTTCCTCAGTCTTGCGCCCCAGTAAACAGCGCTCACCCCCGTCAAATCTAGCTCGAGATATTTTGCAATGTCAGTTTGAATCGTACCAACTGTGCCTTCTTGCGATACATTGACCAAACAAGCACCATCGAATTTTGGACAGTCTCGCACTATCTGATCATGTATGTGCTTCGCCAGAAAGGTTTTGCCCGCTCCCGCCTGTCCCCAAACACCCACATGGAGCACCTCTTCCTTCATCAAGCAATCCCAGATCTCATCCCTCTTTGTTTGAGAAGCTTGTCCCACTAGTTCACCCGGTTGCAGTTCATAGCCTCGGGCCGGTTTCACATCCAGCGTGAGACCATGATCAAATCTACCCTTCTCGTGCAATTTGTCCAATTCAGTCGCAAGGCCACGGACCTGATCCGCCAACATGAAACGAAGAAGGAAAGGTGTCTCTTGGACTTTTCGTCCTAACTCGTGGACTCGATCCTCCAGCGATCCCGCTCTTTGCATCCACACATCAACTTCTCTCTTCCTCTTCTTTCCCGGTCTCCTCTCTTCGTGCTCTAGTTGGATACTTATGTCCGCCTTCTTGGCCGACACCATACTCATATTCATTTCCAGAGGACCCATCTTCGCTTGGACTCTGCTTAGGTTGCCGATCCTTGAACAAGACTCAAGATACTTCGACGAATCCTAAAAATTAGTTGACATCCATTGTCAACCTGCTGAGAGCATTAAGGGGAAAAATGTGGTCAGTTAGTATTCCAGTTCCAGGCACAAAACATTTTAGCTTTCGGCATTTATATTTTGACTTCTATCCAATAAATAAGTACTTCGGCATTTCCGAACTGTTAATTGTTATCTAGTATTCGAGGTGTGAGACCAAGAATGAAAATGGAAGGACCCTAAAGAAAGAAAAGAAGCATACAGCCATGATTTGGGTGGTTGTATTGGTGGAATTTGCTTAAGGGGAAACCCACGGGGATTTGAAACACCAACTTAATTTGCTTTCGACTCTGCTATAAATTTGAGGCAAACAAGCAAATTGGCAAGAGTCGGAACGTCCCAAGGACATCATGTTCTTCCTTCGTTAGGAAATTCCAAGCCCATGAGCTGCTATTCCGAATAACCCTGACCCTGGTAAGGTGCAAATCGAAACTTGGGTGGCCAATAGCGATCCGGCAAGCCTCGCTCCAGCGTCGGTGAGCTTCGTATGAGCGTTGATCAGGCTACGGGAGGCAAGCATCCGTGAGGGGGTGACCGAGCAAGTGTCTGCAACCCTCGCATGAGGGTCGACTTGGCGATCGTTGGCGGGCTTCGCGAGGGAAGGCTATGACAGGTTTGAGTGGGGTATTTCTCAAAAAGTCATGGTAATAAGGGGTTTTGATGCTTTTTCTTTTCTTTTCTTTTTTGTCAGAGTTTTGATACGATTTGGATAAAATGGATCACGACTGACCTTATAGACTAGTTATAAATGGGAAAGAGTCCAGCATCATAAGATCTTCTTAGGTGAAAAGACAAGGAGACCATATTCATTTCTATTCATAATTCTCACAGATTGCTTGTCTGCCTAACTCAATAAAGCCTTCGTCTGCATTAAAGTGAAGGGTATCAAGGTGAAAACGAGCTGCTCAATTATCCCACTCTTTTTTAACTGATGCTTCTCTGTTCTTTTTAGAAGCTTCTGTTTCTAATAGTAGGACATTGAAGAAACTTTTAGAAGGTTAACCTCGCATAAGGTCAAGAGATTAGTGTGCAGAACCTGCTGTGTTTCGGTCCTGATTCTTCTCAGAACACTAAGAAGTGTGTAATGCTCCAGGCATGACTGTTGGCTGAAAATTTTGCTAAAACCTAGGGTTTCCTTCAATGTGAACCTCTGAGGGAGATCTAAAAGTGAGGCCGTAAAATTTTTAAGGGAAAGCGTGGCTAGAAATATGAGCGGGTGGAAATGAATTAATTACATGATTTTCAACTACTACTGGGGACATAGGAGACAAGAAGGTAAACTCATTGGAAGACTTGGCAGTGTCTTACTCAACCCAAATTCACGGGAGGATTAGGTTCATAGGACCTTGCTAATGATGGTTCATATTTGCCTCGAGAATAACTGAAGAACATCATGCTTTATGGGTGAAGGTGCTGAAAGGAATTTGTTATCTTAATTGCTCCTTCTTTTCAAAGCTAAACAAAGGGGCAAGAGCTTATGGGGGATGGGCCAGTCTATTAGAAGGAATGGACAGTCGGACTGCAGCAAGTTCATAATGGAAAGAATCTCAGCACATGGAATAAAGATGGCTACAGAGGGAAGTCGATCAAAGATCAGCAGGCGGAGTAGATGTCAATGGAAGCATGTTAGTGGAGCGCCTAATCGACAAGGCTATAAATGCATGGGGACTTCTCACCAATCCAGCTAACTCTGAGCAGGGATAAGAAGTTGACTACTCTAGGTATACTATCGGCGGGCAACTTCCAGCAAAATCTGCCAATTATTCTTTGGAGTTGTGCAGGAGAGACCATGCAAGAAGGGACATCCAAGCTAAACATAATGTGAATCAGAAGGCATGGGAATGCCGTTTGCAGTGGGATAACAGGGTTATTGATAGTTCTCTGTTCCTTTTAAAAGCTTCTATTTCTTTTTGTTCTGTTCTGGGAAGTATATTAGAACGAAGTAATTCTTTGGGCAAGGAAAAGAAACGTAAAGAAAAACAAATCTAACCATTTATCTTAATTTGCTCGAGAATTAAAAGATCTACAAAATAGAGGACAGACAAACAACACAACACAGGATGTAATTTTTCTTTTTCCTTGAGTGAAGGATGTGTGGAATAAATCAAGGAAAAATAAGCATGACAATTCACCGGCGCCAGTTACATGAAAAGAGCAGGAAAATTGAGGAAAGAAAAGAGAGCTCCAAATATTCATTTAATCTGTAGGAGTCTCACCTGGTAAAAACTTGCTGATAATCCTCCAATGAAACACCACGACGAGAGATTAATCCAAGAATGGAATTAAGAGACAAAGGAAGGAATGGATACAGGAGGGCAGCCAAGATGGGGGAAAACAGGGGAGTTGGGTAAGCTTATATAAGAGAGCGAACAGAGGAGACTTGAGTCGTGTATTAGAGAGATCCGGAAGTTGGACCTTCCTGGAAAGGAGGACAGCTTGTTAAGCATGAAGACAGTGGAATGACCAAAAACGCCTTCTCCAGAATCTCAAGCTTCCTCTAATTTGTTTCTTCTTTTTACTTGTCACAATCTCTCTATTCTAGGACAGAAGTCACAATGAAACAGAGAGTAAAATTTCGAATTGAGACCTTACGTATTTCCCTTTCACCAGCTTTACTCTGTTTTAACCCAATTCCGTTTTGTTTCGCATTATTCTTCTTGCTTAGCAAATGTTCGTAAGGAAATGAAATTGTAATGATTTAAGTCAACTTCACTAAGGAGATAATCGAGCCATATACCTTGTTAGTGTAATGGAGAGTCTTGATTAGAGAATCAATTGTGTTTGTTTAGTATTGCATTCATAAACTTTTTAATTCCAAGTTTCCACTAATCTAAAGCAGTCTCGCCTGACAAAAACTTGCTGATAATCCTCCAAATAAATTACCGCGAACGAGAGATCAATTCATAAATGGAATTAAGAGAAGAGTAAAGGGAGGGATGGCAATCAGAGAGAAGCCAAAGTCGTGGAAAATGGTCAAGTCAAAAGAAGCACAGCAAGTCAATGCCCGAAGCAAAAGTCTTGCGGCATGGGGTCTACGGGACACCTTCCTGGAAGTTGGTTGATGCTGACAGGCGATGGAATCATCATCAAGAGTCTTGCACCCACCTACCTGGAAATAGCCAAAGTCTTTTGGGTCATTTTGGAGACGTTTCCTAGTCGCTTTCATGCGACTAGTTGGGGGCCTTGTGCATTGTGCTGCCAAACATATATATTGTACTAGATATTTGAGACTATATCTAGTCTCTTAGCTTTCCTGCTTCATCATCGTGTCACAAGATGCTACAATTATATAATCAAATGAATTTCCCCGATGCATTTGTTCCACGAAAGATTAACAATTCAGAAAGTGATTATTTATATTATTAATACAAATGAATCAGTGATAAATATTTTGATTGACAATAGATTTACTTAGACATAGATTGTTGTGGATAATACAAATATTTTCCGTTAATTAATAATTCTAAGCGATGTAGACAATTTATTGTTAGTGAAATGTATGCAAAACAATTGATTTTAGGAGAAACAAATACACCATTGGTTTGAAAAACGAGAATCTCTCCTTTTATCACAAAACCTACTTATTGCATAATACTCTTCTCATGGTAGATTAAAAATTGCAGTAAAATGATAGAACTGATCATGGCAGATTAAAATTTGGAGCGTTTATGCACGACTCGCATGGGAGGGAAAACTACTGCTAACAATACATTTTCTTTGGCCGCGTTTGCCTCATGTTAAGAACTAATTGAGACTTAGTGCATTGCTCGGACGGACATTTGGTCAACGGAAGATAGTTTTTAGACTATTTTATTTCGGAACTCAAATGAAACTTTATCGAAACAAAGAAAGTAAGTGACCCCGTCGTGACAACTCCATTTAGAAAATACAATATGAAGAAATTATCTCCACATATATATAGTACGAAGACCCTATTTCACGAATACATTATATTAGATGATCATTGGAATAGTTACATGTGGTTTTTAGAGATATGTCAACGTAGACAATAAATAAATTATTGTAAAACATAAAAACGACATTCTCATATTAGTTCATAGAGGAAAAGTATATTTTCAACATAATGTCCAGTTTTCCAATTCATAAGTGAACATGGCTAAATGTCTAATTATTTATCCTCTTATGATTAAATGCATAATTGTAGATAACCCTAATAATGTTATTTTTAAAGGTTTGCATCTGAAAATTAAATTTCTACAAAAACTAAAACAAAATCAAAGGCCCGTTATTGTAAAATTTTGAAATTATTGCAAAATATGATTAAATAAATTATTGACGATAATTCTTATCACTTTATGATTGATGAAGATAATTCCTATTGTTTTATAATTATGAAAGAATTGAAGTGAATTTTTAAAGGAGTTTCATTGTTTTATGGATATCCATAAATCTTGGAGAAATTCTCACAACAAAGTATACTTTAGTTACCACAAATTGTACAAATACGTGATTAAATTGAATGAAGTAAATATGTAGAAAATAAGTTACCTATGATTTCAAAATTTATAAAGGAAAAAATATTGCCTCGGTGTTGCTTCACCAGGAATAATGAGATAAATAAATATTATATCAGCATATACTCAATCTAGCTAAATTTGCTTATGGAAAGTAGACTTCGCATTTTTTATCTTCGTCATGGGTGTTACGTTTCTAAGAAAAATCAGATAAATTGGTATATGCCGGGACTCTCTTTAGGTAAATTTAAGGTGATTTGGATAAATTTTCTAAAGCGATCAAGACAATTCCAATCAACATTTAACATATCTAGTAGAATTTGTCAATGCATTAAAAATATTTTTGATAAACTATTGGTTTTCTGGTGATTTTTGTAAACATTCAATTGTTTTTTTGTTTAGCTAATATAACTATCACATAGCTTATTTTTACGGTTGTAAGAGTTTCAAAGTATCATTTGCATCATACTTTAGCATATATCTTATTTATATTTCATTGTAAATTCTAAGAAATTCATTCTCCTATTTTCCCTTAATCTTGAAATTCATCCATCTATTATTTTAATGAAAAAAGAGTCAGCAAAAACCCTAAATTATATCTATTATGACATATTTACCCAAATCTTTCTTTTTATAATACCAAAAACTTCAAATTTATACCTGTGTGGCATATTCACAATACAAAAAACTCCAAACTTATATTCTCAAATTTGTATTAATGTGACAAATTTATCCTAAGTTTTGAGGTAAACATGTCATATGCATACAGGTTTAGGATTTTTTAATATCACAAGAAAAAATTTAGGGTAAATGTATCACATTGGTATAACTTTGAGGTAAATATATCACATGAGTACAGTTTGGAATTTGTTGTGTCACCAAAAAATGTTGAGGATCAATGCGTTATAATGTGCATAATTTAGAATTTTTGGTGACTCTTTACTATATTGATTAAATGCAATTCCACAATATCTATCTCTTGATGCAGTGAAAAACGTATTAAGGCAATTTGCTAACTGGTGTCAGAGCCAGTGAAAAACCTCATAAATTAATATGGTGAAGCACATAATTATTGATAACTTTTATTATTAAAACTCTGCCTCTAGTAGAATTGTGATAACTTTGTAGTTCATGTGAATATAGCCCTACATTCGATATCATTCGTAACCTGTTCAGTTAATGAGAACAAATTAAGTTGAATAATATATGAAAATCCGCATGACAAAGCATTTCACCAATAAATGATATCAATGTCTCAATGTAAAATTTCTCGACGTGATAGCCCATATTTGACAAAACGAAACAAATACGATCAAAACAAGATGATAC
Source organism: Eucalyptus guilfoylei (assembly GCA_016097605.1). Classification (NCBI taxonomy): domain Eukaryota; kingdom Viridiplantae; phylum Streptophyta; class Magnoliopsida; order Myrtales; family Myrtaceae; genus Eucalyptus; species Eucalyptus guilfoylei. The sequence continues at coordinate 17,867,779 of CM027865.1, read as the reverse complement.
ATATTTTATGTACAATTGAACATTAAAAAATAAACAATAAATTACTCTAAAAGGAATATGACACGATTCCCTCTGTTTGACAAATAATATGATGTTAGAGGATCCACACAAAAATAAATAAATAAAATTCATCACTAAAGCATTATAACTAATGTCTTCCAGATAAATGACTACTATATAACTAATAAAATAATTACATTGAATATTACATAAATAAACTAATCCATTAACTACTAAAATTCTATAGAATATTTTTCAAGGGTCATATTACATGATTATGCACATTTCATGAATAAATATTAAAAACACAATTAGTTATTATCCTATGGTTAAATGCATAATCAAAGATAAGTCTTTTCATTTTTCCATTTAGCTATTTTTTTTTTCAAAATTTCAATAATAACGATATATACGATGTTTCCATGTCATCTTACTAGTTAAGAGTATTTGGTGCAATTTTTCTATTTTTGTGGATTTCCTCATGTAAACTGAGGCTAAAACGGGGAAGTAGATCTCATTCCATGTTGGGGATATCATCTTCAAGACAAATACTTTCCAAAATTTCGAAACAGAAAGCAAGCTGTTTCTTTTTCTGGTATTCTGATTGCACGGCTCATTTTCATTTTATCCATGCAGGTGATAAAGGTTGATCATGAGGCTCATGGTGTTGATACTCCAGCAGATGTTGATAAAATATATTCATTTATGCATGAAAAAAACTTGTCCTAATTATACGGGATTTTCTTGTTCCTTTTTTACTCGGTTAATACGTACTTGTAAGCTACAGATGTCAAACTTAATCTCGCTCGAAGTTAGTTAGCCTTGTTTGGCTCGAGGGTGAGAGAATTCGGGAGACACGGGAGCACTGATTCTGTGTCATGCTTTGCTTCGTTAGGTAATGTTATCTACTCGTCCAGATGATCTATAATATACAGGGCTTACGAACACATCGTGGCAGTTAGTAATACCATTTGACTGTAGGTTCTGATTCTCTGCTGTACATGGAGTCAAGATAAGTGCTAACGGACGTGGTGACATTGCGGAACGTAGTCGTACCTTTGGCTCCTCTTAAGAAAATGATTGTACATTGGAAAATGATTGGTTCTCAAATTATAGGAGAATTTTTCCCAGTTAGACTCTATAAATCACCCATTGTTGTTGTTAATTACATGGATGCCATTAAGTGATATTCGGACCACTGTTGGCTTGTTTTCTTCGGTTGATCACTCTTGTAGATTATGTGCAAAACCATTTTTCTTTCCGCTTAAGTTCTCGAAGAGTTGTATCATAAGTAGACATACAAAGGAGGATTGCGCATATCTTCTTCCACCATTTCCGTAATTAATTATGAAGAAGTCGTAATAATCTCACTCGAAAATATGCTTCCACTTCTCCCACAGATGGAGTTGGATGAAGGCGAGCAGAGCATGAGGGGACGAGCGTCGAAAGTGAGTCGTTTCATTATTGCGTTTAGTTATTATTCGAGAAGTTGGACAAAAGGGAGATTAGTTAAAAAAAATGAAGAGGGGTTAACGTCAACTGCGCCCGAACATGTTAACATTTGAGGAGTTTCGCAATAAGTGTAAAAGAGCACTTGGGCTGAACATAAACAAGAAGCACTTGAATTTGAACATGAGTAGGCAGAGAGAAAAGTCATTCGGTGGACACACAACTGTCAAGCTAAGCTCAGTCGACAAGATAAACCCCCAAAAATAAAGGCATAAAATTCAAGATGGAGTGAGAGGGAGCCACACTGCGGAAGCAGGTTTCCTGTTTGCGGAAGTGTAATTATGCACCCAAGAAGGCTTTGTGGGCAAGTTTTTCACGGTTGCCTGTACTGAGACAAGCCTGTTGGAACCAGAGATGTACAATAAAAAGTACTTAGGACAGCCTATTTTCAGTCCTAGGGAATACACCAGTTGTTTAGCAAATCTCTTTCTTGTATTATTAGTCCTCTTAGCAGGTGTAATTTATTCTTTTACATGTCTTCCCAGAAGAAAAAACAGGTATCTTTTTGAACTCCGGTTCCTTTTTCCGATCTTGTTTCACAGTTTGTTTTATGTCTTCACCTTGGATCCTTAAGGGGACGGGGTGAGAACAAGGTGACGGAACTACAAAGCTTTCTGAGCCGCTCTCTGTTTATGCAGCGTGCAAAACATTTCGAGAGTGATTTTAGAACTATCGATAAGTGCGACCGGTCCGGTATGGTGCCGTTCCCGTAAGGCCGCGCTTCTAGCCCATCGCCCGCAAAAATGCTTCTTCCCTTGATGGTTCTCGATATGTTTTCTTCCCTATCTTTTCCTCCCCTGCTCGCGCATTTGTATGCTAATTTTGTCCACGAGAACACAGGACTTCATGTAGAGCAATTGCACTCTTTGATCACACATGGCTTCATTCTACTCTCTATGTATAAGCCAATTTAGCCAAGCATGGTTACCATGTCAAAAATTTATCCACACTGAAATCTACCAAATTTGAGCCTTTAATTGATGATCTATCTTTTGTTTAGTTCATTCATGTTCATCCTTGCTCATTTTCAACTCGTTTTTTCTGCACAAAAAAGGAAAATAGATTAATATTACGAAAAATCCTAAATTAATATCTTATAATAAATTTATCCCAAACTAATTTGTTGACTATAAAAATCCTAAATCGACATATGTATAACAAATTTATCGTCCATTAGTTTTCATTAAATTTTGATTTACGACTCCATTTCGAAATTTGTCATAAATGTACCGATTTGTAATTTTTCATTATATTAATTCAATTTAACGGAATCTAACTGATAATTAATTCGTTAGAAATATATTACTTTGAGATTTTTAGTGATACATCATACATCTATCAATTTAAGATTTTTTGAAAAATAAATCATTCCAATCACAGCCAGATCGAAGCAATCTACTCGAGCCCGCGCTACGGGCATAAAGAAGGGAAGAGTTACCTGGAATCTCAAACCCGACGAAGACAACGCACGTGCATATACAGGCTAACAGCAACGTTGGCAGCAACCGTAGCTTAAACTACCGCCAACTCCAAAGCTCTCAAAACTAGCGGGACAAGTAACCTTCGCACGATCGTCGTGGTCGCAGTTCTCGCGTGGTCAGACATGAACCCAATGTCGATCTGCACCTCCTCGTCCGGGTCTTCGTCTTCTTCGTATCCAACCCCGCAAAGCGTGGATCGTGCACGGGATCGTCGCCGGAGCGGCTGTCGCGGCGGCGATCGGCTCTCGGGCTTATCTCGGCAGATCCGCCAAGTGCCGGAGCCGGGTCGTGGGCATCATACCGGCCAGATTCGCTTCGTCTCGGTTTCAGGGCAAGCCTATGGTCCCCATTCTGGGCAAGCCCATGATCCAGGTTTTTTTTAATGTGGTTCATTTTGAATTGTCGATCGACTCTATCTCATTGCTTTGCTCATGTTCAAACCGATTACAGTCTTGATCCGGTGTTTCCGTCTCTCTGTTTCGAGTCGTGCTATGTAATTGCCATCTCAGTGGGCAGTCTTGGATGCTGGAGTATAATGAGAGGTCTCTGTGTCATGCTTAGAATTTCAATGGATAAGCTGAGGATCTTTGTAGAATTAAGTACTTATCTGTTTCAGTTGAAAAATGCATTCTTGGCCTGTAAAGTTACAACGTGCATATTGCAAATTGTCTGAAATCTTATGCTTTTGGGATAATTCTCTGTGCGCCCAATTTTACATAGTCCTATCTGTTCTCTTGTTTGATTTCTCACATTTCCTTTTTTGCTTCCTTTCCTCAGATCTGTTTGTCTTTCTCGTTTGTTTATAGTAAGGTAACTAGAAACAAAATTCTGATGATGCTGGCTGAAATACAAATTTATGTTGCTCTCTCATGGATCTTCATTTGATGGATCACTATTTCAGCATTTTGTATTCCGAGTATAATCAATTGCATACAAGATAAGAGTTTGAAATTGTCAGGGAATGACTGGCATAGTGATCAGGATACATGGTAATTCAAATGGCCAGTGAGGGTCAAATTTCATGTGTATTTGATCAATGGATTTACTACACATTGGCAGAACATAGAGACTTGTAAATTTCAGAAAGACCTTCGAATAAATTAAATGGTAGATCCTATTGCATATATATTTGTATACATTATTTTTCCAGTTTCCCGTTTAAAATTCAAGAAAGCAGGCAAGATTTCAAACCTGCTCCTTGCCATTATCAGTTTTAAGTACTTGCTGGAGAATAATTTTCATTTATATCCATGAATAAGTTGGATTTGAGAAGACTGTCTTGCATATGCTTGAAAGTTGCCAGGTTTTTGGTGCTTACTGAAGCAACGGATCAATAGAGAGGAACAATTAGTGGCGACTTGATTCCAAAAGCCATTTCAACTCAAGAAAGAAACAAAGGATATCTCAAGACGAGCTATCTCAAATTATATAGACATAAGACTGAATGGATTAATTGGCCTACGCCATTTATTTATAGTTGTGAAATCTCTTGCTAAGTTAATAATCTCACTATAGAAATGTAATACTTCTACTTTAATAATCTCACTATAGAAATGTAATACTTCTACTAAAGTAGATAGAAATATTCTCTATGCTGTGGGCCAAAAGGCAGATGGATGTGGCTTTTAGATGTAGACGACCAATTTGCAGTCATGTCAACTGCATGAGACTTCCAATATGAATAAGGAAAAGGACAATTCTCTGAGCCTGTTGTGATTGGATAATTTGGTTCTGAAAATTGATTTGTTCATTTTCAAAGTTATATAGCGATTTCTGCTTTTTCCATATGGCTCATTGAGCTGCTGTTTGTTTGTGTGGCAGAGAACGTGGGAGAGAGCTAAACTAGCTGCTACCTTGGATCATGTTGGTATGTCTGGTCCCTGTACATTAGTACATCTGATTTGATTTTTGTTTCATGCAATTTTTTTGCCCATATAGTTTCACAAACCATCAAGTTGGTGTGTTATGAAGGATTTTCGCCTTTCTTTCAATAGTTAGATACTGCATTTTTCTTGAGATCTCAATGCTACACATAGGGCACCAAGCTATTTTCCCTAAAGCATTTCTTCTCCTCTTCATTGCACCAGTAATCTATCAGGATTACACCATTTTCCTGGCAACTAGTTTTAATTTTTAAATGTTTCATTTAGGCAAAACTCATTTAGTTGGCTTCTGCAGTAAAATATTGTGTTTTATTCCTGAACTTGATTACATATTTAACTAATTTACTTGACTACAAAATTTTCTCTGTGTGTGTGTGTGTGTGTGTGTGTGTGTGTCTCTCTCTCTCTCTGGTTTTTCATTTTTTGTTTTGGCTCAACAGCTAGTTTTTTGTTCGCCATGTATGACTTTGAGAAACTGGTAAAATGGGATCTTGCATTAAAAAAATTTATAGTTAGTTGATCCAGTTATGAACTTATAGAATTGGTGAAATTGTAATTCTTTTCAACACACTACTCAAATGCTGAAATTCTGCATCTCTGTATGGTATTCATATGTAGTCTCTCATTTGTTATTTTTCGTACTAGTCATACATGCATGCACTTGTTTTTTTCCTCATTCTTAATTCCTTTGGTGTAGTTGTGGCAACGGACGATGAAAAGATAGCAGAATGTTGTCGAGGATTTGGTGCAGATGTGATAATGACATCTGAATCATGTCGGAATGGTGAGATTTTTGGTTGTTACTGTTGTTGTGATGTTGACCTACTTGGAGAGTAGTTATGTTATTGTAATTATTTCTAGGCACTGAACGCTGTAATGAAGCTCTACAAAAGCTTGACAAAAAGTATGACATAGTTGTCAACATCTAGGGGGATGAGCCTCTTATCGAACCTGAGATTATTGATGGGGTTGTTAAAGCTCTGCGGGTTAATGGACTTCTCTTATTGCTACTATTTCTTATTGAAGGTTACTGCCAACTGCTAAAAATTAATTCTTTGACCATAACTGAAGTTTTCTTCTTCTATCTCTTCAATGTCACTGCATGTGGATATTGAATTCTCTGATTTCTTGAAGCTGCAGTATTTCTTCTATAATGAGATATATAGTACCTTCTTCTATGAATTTGCAGTCATTTACCCTTATGGTGTTTGCAGGCTGCCCCAGATGCAGTATTTAGCACTGCAGTTACCTCATTAAAGCCTGAAGATGCATTTGATCCAAATCGTGTTAAATGTGCCGTGGATAATTGTGGCTATGCTATTTACTTCTCTAGGGGCTTAATTCCACATAACAAGTGTCATTTTATCCCTGTTATCGCCCTTATGTTTTACTATGATTGTGTGTAGAGATCCTATACTCGTCTCTCTATTTCTCAGAATTATCTGTATATATAATTATTTGTCACGATAGCACCCACCTCATGCATGAAACAGGTCTGGAAAGGTCAATCCTAAGTTTCCCTATTTGCTTCATCTTGGAATTCGGGTAGATTTTCAGTTTGCTTCTTTAGTTTGGAGAGGACAAGTGTTCAACTTGGGTTTTGATGTATCTTTGTTTCTGATCTCCCACAGAGCTATGATTCAAAGTTTCTAAAGATATATCCAGGGCTTCAGCCTACCCCGCTCCAGCTTGAGGAGGATCTAGAACAGCTTAAAGTTCTTGAGAATGGTTATAAAATGAAGGTATACCAGACCTTTTCCTTTCTCTTTTCGTTGGTAAATCCTCGAGCTCTTTGGAGAATACAAAGAAGTTAAGTTTTTGTTGTTATGAAGATGACATAAGAAATTGCCCTTTTTCTTTTTGGTCCAAATTAATAAGTTATCAGCAAATAACGTTGAATGTCATCTTATTAGTTAAGGGCATTTGGTGCGATTTCTCAATTTTTGTGGATTTCCTCATCTAATTTGTGGCTAAAGGAAGTTGATCTCATACATTTTGGGGGAATCTTCATCTTCTAGATAAATAACTCTCTTCTTGACTATATCAGGATGTGTTTGTCCAACACCAGAATCTGTTTACTGACATTGCTGAATCTCAGATGGGTCACTGCTAGTAAAATACAAAGAAAGTCGTTTCTTTTCCTGGCATTCTGATTGAATGACTTTTTTTCCCCTTCTTTTTCTTAAACAGGTGATAAAGGTAGGTGAAATTTTCTTCTTCTTCTTCTTCTTATTCTTCTTCTTTTCATTTGGTTTGTGTGTACTTGTAAGCTGGAGATGTCAGACTTCATCTTGCTCTATGTTAGTTAACCTTGTTCAGCTTGAGGGTGAGAGAATTCATAAGACACGGAGCACTGATTTTGTGTGGTGCTTTGCTTCATAAGGTAATGTATAGCTATATACTCGTTTTCGGATGATTTACAAAATGCTGGGCTTACAAGCATCTTGTGGCAGATGGCAATACCATTTGATTGTAGGTTCTGCTTCTCTGTAGCGCCTGGAGTCAAGATGAGTGCTAATGTGTATGTGGGAACATCGCGGAATGTAGGTGTGCCTCCGGCTACTTTTAAGGAAATGATTATAGATTGGAAAATGATTTGTTCTCCAATTATTGAATCTGAAATGCGTCCAAATGAGACTAAAAATTCACCCCATTGTTGTTGTTAATAACATGGATGTCACTCTGTGGTATTCGGGCCACTTTCGGCTGTTTTCTTCAGAGGATGTAGGATTACTATTGTAGATTATGAGCAACAATTTCTTCCGGTTCATGTGGGGAAAAGTCGTTAGAGTTTACACATACAAAGGAGAAGCATATGCATCTTGTTCACCATGGCCGTGGTTACTTACGAATAAGCCGTAATTTTCTTGCTCAAAAATCTGCTTCACTTATCCAATAGATGGGGTTGGATGATGAGAGCGGAGGGTGTGCGAGATGGTAAATTTCAAAAATTTTAGTGTCGTAAGAAAAAAAAGATTAGGATAAATGTGTCAAAGTGAGCATGATTGGATTGTTTTTATTTTTTATTTTTGGCCTCTACGAAATAAGCACTTGAATTCGAACGTGAATTGGCAAAGAGAGAAGCCATTCGGTGGATCCCCCTAACTTTCAAGCTAAGCTCGGTCAATGAAAATGCCATCAAGGGAAAACCCCTCACCCAAAAAAAGACATACAGGAAGAAACCCTTTAGTCCAGATGTCCATATTCAGATATCAAATTTGTTGAAATGCTGCAATTATACGGAAAATAAAAGAAGCAAAACTAAAATTTTTTCTAATTTACATTAGGTTAAATGGATATGATGTGGAGAGAGGTGCTTCTAAAATTTTCTAACTTTAACTGCAGATGATCGCACCCCTCTAACGTTCCCAGGCATAATCATCGACGGCCTCATACCCTAGCCATCTCTCTTCCTCTGACCAATGAGGCACATGGACAAGCTCGTGGCAATTCATTTGCTCGCACACCTCCCTCGATTGTGATGTCACTATCAATTTACATCTATCTCTCTCCAGGGCTATGCCCACTTCTTCGAAGGAGTAGGAGTTCCGGACGTCATCCAAGATAAGGAGGAGTCTCCTACCCTGCAATGCCTCCCTCAGTTTTGCGCCCCAGTAAACAGCGCTCTCCCCTGTCAAATCTAGTTTTAGATATTTCGCAATGTCAGTTTGTATCGTACCAACAGTGCCTTCTTGCGAAACATTGACCAAACATGCACCATCGAATCTTGGACAGTCTCGCACTATCTGATCATGTATATGCTTCGCAAGAAAGGTTTTGCCCGCCCCCGCCTGTCCCCAAACACCGACACGGAGCACCTCTTCCTTCATCAAACAATCCCACATCTCATTCCTCTTTGTTTGAGAAGCTTGTCCCACTAGTTCGCCTGGCTGTAGTTCATAGCCTCGGGCCGGTTTCGCCTCCAGCGTAAGACCGTTGTCAAATCTGCCCTTCTCGTGCAATTTGTCCACTTCGGTCGCAAGGCCACGCACCTGATGCGCGAACAGGAGACGAGAAAGGCAACATCTCTCTTTAACTTTTCGTCCTACTTTGTGGACCTGATCCTCCAGCAATACTGCCCTTTGCATCCACAAGTCAACTTCTCTCTTCCTTTTCTTTCCCGGTCTCCTCTCTTCCTGCTCCAGTTCCAAAATTATGTCTGCTTTCCTGGCTGACAACGTTTCCACATTCTTTTCTAGAGCAAGCGTCTTCGCTTCGACTCTGCTGAGGTCGCTGACCTTTCGAACGAGACTGCAGAAATTGTTGACAAATCCGATCATTTTGTTGAAGTCCATAGTAAGACTGCTGCAAGCATTGGGGGAAAAAAGTTGTCAATTAGTATTTTCACGTACAAAACTTTTTAGCGGTTAGAAAATTGAATCCAAAAAAGTAAGCTATCTAGATATATTAACATTAGCTTTCTAGTTGGACTTTAATCCGATAATTGAGTACTTTAGAATTTCCGTACTGTCAATTGTTATTTACTATATGAGGTGCAAGACGAACGAAAATGGAAGGACTCTATAGAAATTAAAGAAGCATACAGCCCATGATGTGGTTTGTCTTGGTGGAATTTTGTTAGGAGAAAACCTGCGGGGATTCAAAACGACAACTTAATTCGCTTTTGACGCTGCTATGATTTGAGGCAAAGAGGCTAGTGGCAAGAGTTGGAACGTCCCGAGGACATCATCATCTTCTCCCTTCGTTGAGAAATTCAAAAGCCCATGAGCTACCACGAATCACCCTGACCACATGCAGTAGTCTTTCGGTGCGTTGGGAGAGCTTTGGGGAAACCTGAGCAAAAGAAAGAGAGCTCCAAAATTTGCACTAATCTAACTCAGTCTCACCAGGTCTGCTGGTATTCCTCCGAATGGTGTACCGCAACAAGAGGTCAATCCAACAATGGAGTCGAGGGACAGCACAGGGAGACTAAAGGAAGGACTGGCTGCGAGAGAGAGAGAGAGAGAGAGAGAGAGAGAGAAAGTTCAGTCGAGATAAATATGGAAATAAATAGAAGTATAGCGCTTTTAAGACGATGCCTGAACCGAACGTCTAGAGGCCCGGGGTCCACGGGGAGTATCTCCTGGAAAATTACATGGCATGAACTTACTTTGCACGATTACCCGATGCAGGCAAGCGATAGAATGATGATCGAGTCTTGCACACACCTTCTCGGAAGAACAGCCAGAGTCCAGGGGCCACGTTGGAAGATATTTTGGCCACCCAAAAAGTTAGCTTTATATGTAATGAACTAGTTGATGCCCTGGGCATCGTGCTGATAAAATGCATAATCTGTAAAAGATATTTGAGATTATTTTCAATTTTATGATCATATCATATTGCATAAACCAACGATTTTGAAAGTTAAGATAATTTGGGAAAAGTACCAAAAAATTCATAGATCTATTACAATTGTACCAACTCAGTCTTAAATTTCTAAATATATCAATTGAGTCCTAAACCTTTTAATAATTTGCCATTGTAATCCATCTGATTAATTTTGGTTGTGAATTGTTTACATGGACATTGGCTGTCTTATATTCCTATATAGCACGGTTGGTACTAATATGGATGGTTTTCCAATTGTAGGCTGGTGAGGGCATCGAGCCCTCACCTAGATCCAAAAGAGGACTACAATCCTTTTGCCTATTGATCAGCAAGGGCCATGACGCTCTTGCCTAGACCAAGTGAGGGCTTTTCAGCTCTTGTTGGCCACAAGTGAGGGCGCTAGGCCCTCACTCAAATCTAAGCAAAGGCCATGATGCCCAGGTGGCCAGCAAGGGCTATGGCAAGGGTCTTGCAACCCTTGCCTTTGCCCCACTATGGCATTGTGACTCACCAAGACCAGGCGAGGGCGTCATGGTCCTTGTTGGCCAATAGATGAGGGTTGTGGGTCTCTCTTGGATTTGGGTGGGGGACCAACACCCTTGCCTATGGCCGACGAGGGTTGGACGACGACCTAGCCAACCCTAGTTGGGGGAAAAAAAAATAAAGGAAAGAAAAGAAGGAAAATAAAGAAAAAATAAACAAAATAAACAAAATTTTAAAAACTATCCAAGTCAATATTGATTATGCTATGTAGGATGACTGACGTTTATGTCAATGATTTTAGGTCAAAATTAGCTGAATGGACTATATTAGTAAATCGTCAAAAAATTTAGGACGTAATTAATACAATTGAAAGGTTTATGGAGAGTAATAGATTTAGAATTTTTTTTTATACTTTTTCCTAATAATTTCGCAATCTTATGATTTTTGGATGTGTTAGCAAATTTCTAATTTATGAAAAATTTTCTCAAAGATGATTGCTCGCATCATTTACAAAAGATAAATCGATGAAAATGTTGAGACATAGATTATTATCGATGATGAGATTTCTAGGAAAACCTCCTTATTGCATAGATCCAGAATCGTAGAAAAACTGTCGGACTTTCCACGAATCTTGCATTCACCTTCTCGGAAAGGAGACAAAGGACTCAGGAGTGTTACGGCACGACCTAAGACTTCAGGTTCAGCGAAGTAGCTCTGACGACTATATAGACTTAAGACTATTTATTTATATTTTCAATAAACATGCAATTATGAATAAATTTGTAGTTATAGATAACTCTAATGATATTACTTTTAGAAATTTTTATCTGGAAGTTGACTGTTAACAAAAAAGTAAAACAAAATTAAGGGCCCGTTCATTTAAAATTTTAAAATTACTCAAATATGATTAAATAAATCATCAAATATAATTCCTATTGCTTTATGATTGATGAGAACAAAGAGTGAATTAAGAATTACGGAAATTTTTTGAAGCAGGTTCAATATTATATGCATATCGATCAGTCTTGAGGAAATTCTTACAATGAATTATCTTTTGATCTGCGAAGAACTTACAAATAAATGAATAAAATTAAATGATGAAAATGAATAGATATAGCCTAGGTTTTGTTTCGCAGAAAAAGACGAGATAAATTAATAGTAGATTGATGTCTGGTCAACCAATCTACATCCGGTAACGATAACTAAATTATCATATTTTTATTTTCGTCACATGGATCGCTTCTCTAAGAAATATAAGATGAATTGCTATATGTTTTTTTTTTTGGGTAAGGTTTTAATTTTTTTGGTAAGGATGAATTGCTATATGTTTGGACTCATTGAAGGAAAAAAAAAAGGAGAAGAAGAAAGTAATCCCAATGAATAATATAAAGCAATCAAGATAATGCCGATCGACATTTAATGTTTTCCGACAACATTCTTTAATGCAAAAAAAAAAAAAAAAAATTGTGCCTTACCTCAACTTTCGAACAAATAAAGATTTTTGCGTCTTGTATCCTCCTCTCGAGCTCCCAATCGATTACTTTGAGTGTGGTTTTTTCCAATGAACATCACATAAGGAAGAGTTCGGTGGCACAACACTTGCTCCTTTTATTTCCAAGTTACAGATAGGTTACTTCTCATAAATATGCTTGACCTGGTTTCTCAATTCTCACTTTTCACTTGTGAATATCATTTTTCATGTCAATCCACCGTAATTATTCTCTCAAATTCCTAAACATTTTAGGGTGCCAGGCTGTATTGAGAATGTAAGTTTCCTTCTTTTTCAATTATGAATCATCAGGAACACACAGCCAACCACGAATTGGACCCAACGGTGGATAGTGAAATTTACTTGTCCCCATATCTTCTTTCCCCTTCTCTGATTTTCTGCAACGGAGGATCGTCATTCCGTTTAGACTTGATTTTGCCAATGAAGGTCAGTTGTACTCGCATACCAGCTAACCGAACACCAAATATCTCAAGATCCAGCTTTATCGTATCCTCGAGAATACATCTTGACATTGCTGACCTTCTGAACATGAATGATGGCATTTTGGCGATTCCGAGAATTTTGTTGACATCCATTGTGAGACTGCTGAGAGCATTAGGGGGAAAATTTGTCAGTTAGCATTCCAGGTACAAAACTATTAAGTTTTCAGTGTTATATAGTTTATGCGATAATCGAGTACTTCAGCAGATATTTCCGAACTGTTAATTGTTAATTAGTATTCGAGGTGCAAGACAAGAATGATTTGGGTTGTCTTGGTGGAATTTACTAGGAAAAATTTGCGGGAGATTCAAAACGACGAGGCTCGACATGCAATAGTCTTCATGTGGTGGTATGAATTGTGTTGTGCCATAACCACACATACAAAAGTAATCTTTCTGAGATCAGTTTTCAAATGAACACAAGGAAACATTATTCTCGAATTAGCTCATAGACAGAAAATAAGGAACTATTTGATATGAGAAAATCGAATGAAAAGTGGACAAGCTTTTGGCGTTGTTTGGGGTCATCAAGCCGTTCGAACTAAGTTGTCTTTTTCTTTAATAAACATCATTTTACGAGCTGCTGAATCGATTAGACAGCAATTCAAGATAGTTCGACTATGTCAAGGACATTAACAAGGGAGGACATTGACAAAAAGAGAAAAACACAGAAAGCAGGATTATAGAGAGTCAGAAGTATGAAATAAGAAAGACGTACTAAATTATGTTTACCAAATGATGTGGCATGTGAATATTGGTGAATTAAAGGGATTCACTCTTTGTATCATATCCAACTTTTAGAATTAAAAAAGAAAAAGAAAAAAAGACGACATAGGTAGAAACTGTGATTTTACATCATTTAGTATAAAGTCTATAGAAACAATTCATTTACCCTAGCCTTATTGACCAATTCTATCATGTAGTCCACCAAATTCAACGGTACATATGGTATCAACGCCCGTGCACCTGTGATCTATGCGATAATTTTCTAGTTTTAATAACGATATAACTGAGGATAAGAACCGTGCACGAACAGAGGAGGTGACAGAGGAAGAAGTGAAGTAAGCTATGTTCCAGTTGGGTGGCCTGAAAACTCCTGGACTTAATGGCTTTGCAGGAATCTTCTTTCAGACATTTTGGGACGTAGTGTAGTTGGGCCTTTAACAGCTAAAGAAGTCATCGGTTTCTTCCATGCAGGTGAGCGTCCTTCTCTAGTCAACTTGACAAATATCCTTCTGATTCTGGAAAATCGACTCCCTGTGGAGTTTTATCACTTTAGACCAACTGGTTTGGGTGGGTCTGTGTCCAGAATCCTGCAAAAGTCCTGCGAATAGGCTGAATCTTTTTGTCCAGACATCATCTCCTATAATCAATTTGCCTTTGTCCATGTACGTTATTCAAGACAATATTGTGATTGTTCATAAAAGTTCTTGTTAAAAGAGGATTAAAGACTAGGAACTGAAAGAGTGCTTTGCTGCTAAGATTGGTATGAGCAAGGCCATGACAGGTTTGAGCGGGGTTTTTAGCAAAAAGTCATGGGAAAAAGGGGTTTTGATGCTGTTTGGATAAAATGGATCATGACTTGCTTATAGACTAGTTATAACTGTGCGACCAAAAGAAAAAAAAAAAGAAAAAAGAAGAAGACTAGTTATAACCGGGAAGGAGTCCAGCATCATAAGATCTTCTTAGGTTACTCCACAAGGAGACCACCCATATTCTTTTCTATTCGTAATTCTCACTGATTTCATGTCTACCTAACTCAATAAAGCCGTCTGTCTGCATTAAAATGAAGGGTGTCAAGGTGAAAAGGAGCTGCTCAAATATCCCACTCTTTTTTTTTTTTTTTTTCTTTTGCTGATGATGGTTCTCTGTTCTTTTCAGAAGCTTCTGTTTCCAGCCGGAGGATGCATAAGGAACTTTTAGAAGGTTAACCTTGCATGAGGTCAAGAGATTAGTGTGCAGAATCTGCTGTCTTTCAGTACTGATCCTCCCCAGAACCCTAAGGAAGAAGTGTGTAATGCTCCCGGAATGACTGTTGCTGAGAATTCTGTTAGATACCTAGGGTTTCCTTCAATGGGGACCTCTGAGGGAGATCTAAAAGTGAGGCTGCAAACTTCTTAAGGGAAAGCGTGGCTAGAAGTATGCACGGGTGGAAACGATTGTTTCTTTCTCGATCTGGAAGAGAAGTGTGTAAATGAGTTAATAACAGGATTTCTAACAACTAGCGGGACAGGGGACGAGCAACTTTGAGATTGTGCAGAGTTGCCATGCACGAAGGGACATTCAAGCTCACATATCGTGAATCAGAAGGCATGGAAGGCCGTTTGGAGTGCTGATTCTCTCCTTCCAAACATAACAACTTTCTTCGGAGGGTTTCCGATGCACTAGCTACAAACGGTGCAGAACAAGAATGAAGCAGAAGGCTAGCAGTTGTCAAGGCTTTTCCTCCATTAACAGGGTTGTTCTGTTCTGGAAAGTTTATTCGAACGAAGTAATTCATTTGGAAAGGAAGCGAAACGTAAAGAAAAACAAACATAACAATGTATCTTTGGCTCCGTTTATCACCTATATTACCTATAAAAATGAATTAAAGAAAAATATTTTCATCATCCAATAAAGTGTTAAGATTAATTATTCCGAGTGATACAAACAATAGTTTATAAGATTATTCATTTTCCGCGAAATAAACACACCTTTAATTTGCTCAAGAATTAACATATCTACAACGGAGGGAACAGACAAACAACACAGCACAGGATGTAAATTTTCTTTTTGGTCCTCGTGTGAAGGATGTTTGGAATAATTCAAGGAAAAATAGACGTGACGATTTATTGGCACCAGTTCCATGAAGAGCGCAGGAAACTTTAGGAAAAAAATCAAAAGAGCTCCAAATTTTGCATTAATGTAAAGAAGTCTCACCTGGTAAAATCTTGCTGATAATCCTCCAAATGAAATACCGCAACAAGAGACTACTAGTTCAGCAATGGACCTAGAAAGACAATATAGGCAGAGAGGGAAGGAAGGAATGGCTCCAAGGGAGAAGCCAGAGTTGATGCCATATATATATAACAATGGGGTCAACCGAAAGTGCTCACCTTCCTGGAAGAAGAGGAGAATTGTATTCCTACACACACAGATTGCTTCTTCCACACCCCCTAAATTGCTTCTTTCACAACCTGCTTAACGAAAATGCCCTCGACAGAATCCCAAGCTTCTTCTAATTTGATTCTTCCTAGTTGTCACTGAGGGTGAGCATGGTCTGGATGAATAGTTCCAAGGTGGGAACAGGGAATTGCCCATTAAGAACTTGGATTCGAAAAATTGAAATCAGAATTGTTTGTTGGTTTCATGGATCTACTTGGAAACCGGACTTTCATGGATCTACCTGGGAACCGAACTGCTAATTCGATCTAGTCTGGTTCCCGGGTGGGTCCTGTCCGATTCTCGGGTGGGTCCATGGAATCTGTCCCCAATCCTTACAAAATTGCATTTGTCAAGTAATATCATGATGAATCTAGTTTTTACGTAAAGCACTAAAGCTTGTTTGGCCTTAAATTCAGGTTAAATTGTGAGCCATTTATTTTGTTTAAGAATTGAAACTTTCAGGGCGAAATGAATTAATAATACTCGTTAGGTAGGAACTTAATTTCTCCAAAGGTCATTATGTGGTTCTCTTAGGGTTTCTCGACACTAAAAACATGTGGAGGATTAGATTCTACGTCAGAAGTCCTAACCTCCACGTAAGTCAAAACATTAATCGTTTGATTCATCTTTTTTCAACGTCAACCTAATTTAATTATGAGGATGGCTAAGGAGAGATCATAAGAGATTTAATCATGCTATTGAAACGAGCCATTGGCTCTTAATTTCGTATCCTAATGAGAAAGCGCCGCAACATTTATGGGAAGCAAGTAAATGGATTATTAAAATGAACAAGAAGCAAGGGGACTAATCTTATTATGCACTCGAGAGACAAAATATCGAGGCCTCCTTCTCGGTAATGCTACTTGTCATTCGAGTGTGTGAGGAATACTTCGGTTCAAAGGGCAAGCAAAACGACCGAGACAAGGAGGAGACTGAACTTTGGAGATGGAGGATCGACCAAAAAGATAAGAAGGGATTATGAAAAAAACAGTTGCATTTATTCATAGAGGGCAAGTTCGTCTTTTGGAGTTACTTAGAAAATAGTTAAAGGGCTGTGGCTGGAGCATATTTGGTCGTGGAAACCGGGTCCCATTGTGAATTGTCCGAGTCAGCCATAGAAAATGCCATGATGCCCTAAGCTATGACAAAAAAAAGGGGGAATAAAAAAACAACATGGTGCCCTAGGCCAAATTAACAAATAGCCACGCCATTCAACACGTCATCTCGTCAAAAAAATTTCAAAGTACCTCCCTCCTCTCTCCGAGCCGACTTCTTCGTTCGTCGCTACTGCTCTTCGCACCTGGGTGGGACCTTCTCGGACATTGTTGTCTCGGTACTCGATCCGGCAAGAATGAACAAGTGCCCTCAATGCCTGTAGCCTGTCGGCACGAGCAAGGCCACCTTTGACGTGAATCTCCTTCTTCTGTATAAGATCCCCATGTTCCTTTGTATTTATCCCTATAGAAAAAAAATAAAATTAAGTGACAACTTTTAATTTATTATAAAAATAATAATCTGTTTTATATCATAAAAAGTTAAATAATAAACGTTTTTAAAAATTATTATATGGCTCATTTATTCAAGAATTTGTGACTCACTATAAATTATTATCTAAGTAGCACTCACACTGATATGCGACACACGATATGACGCGACGCTACATCATACGCCAACACGTTATTTCTCAAAAATAGAGAATTTCGACACGTTGAGACACATTGTATATTAATTATATTTTCATATATACATGACAATATGATTATTTTAATCAAATTAATTTGATTCAAATTCACAAATAAATAAATTATTAACAAATAACCTAAAATGAATTTACACTAAAAACATTAATAAAATATTTATTAATATCATTCATTGTTTTAATTGGACATATTCAATTTCATTCCAATAATTCATAAAACTTGAAGGAAAAAAAAACAATCTACATTTTGGACTTGCATGCCAGAGCGTGTTGGAAGAGAAGAGAAAAAATTTGGGGGTGCATTGTGTGTTACGAGAAGCGAGAGTCGGAGAGAAAAGAAGACTAGATTTTTCTTATTTTCCCTTTATTACTATTTTATTATTATTTTATTATTTTACATATTTACATTTTGACCCTTAATTTTTTGAAAAATTTTAAAATTGACTATGTGCATGTTGGAATTAAGTATTGGAATTCCGAATTTGCATAAACTCGAGTGTCAAGAAAGTTGACTTGCCGTTGCATTTTCTGACACGTGTTGATCAAGTGTTGAAAAGTGTTGAAGATTCTTGAACATGTGTCAAAGTATCTGACATGACACGAAAGCTCCCTAAATGTGTTAATGCTTTATAGGTTGTTATTCTCACATTAACCCAAAGACAATTAACTCTTATTCTTATCCTATCCCTTCGTGCGGGAAGACGATCCAAGTCCAACACATACTTACACAGACACCAGCTTCTTCTGCAACGAGAAACTGTTTGATGAAGCTGAGGTTCGTGGGAGAGAGACAATGGGATGGGGAAGCGCATGGCGCGAGGACCAGCGTCTGTGGCTTCGTAGTGAAGCTCGCTTTCACGGAGTTTTATCATTCAATTTGCAGTTGCCAAAAGAGAGAGGGGAATGAATGAAAGGTGAAGAGCAGGGGAGACAGTAGACGGAGAAGTAACCAAGTGAAAGGGGTTCGAAGAGAGCAGAGGGGGATTTTGAAAGTTTTTTGACAGGTGGGGTCGGTTTGGACACATGCCACACCCTGAATGGCGTCACTATTTTTTGGCTATGCAAGATTGTCTCACCTAATATTTTTTCACACCGTCAAATTAGACATGGTTCTACGCAATATTTTTCAAGTCAGTCAGACATGATTTTACACGGTATGATTTAAGTCAGACAAGTACGTATCAAAATTTTAGGCTTTCACATTGGAGGCATTTATCTGGAAAAAAAAAAATTTGAGGCATTTTTTTGAGATATGTGCATTATAAATTTTAAAACTTATTACGAAAGTGCAATTGAATCTTAATTTTTTTTTTAAAATGCAATTAAGTCCTAAAATTTATTAAATTGATGTTTAACTCCATCTATTTTTGTAAAAATAAAATGCTAACATGGTTTTTTTATTATTTTATTTCTTGCATGGCTCTGACGTGACTAAAACGATGTAGATTCGATCCAAATTTCATGTTTAATAAAAAATTATTTAAATTATATTCAAAATGATTTTTTTTTAAAGACATAAGAAGTAAGTGAAACTAGGTGGGGGTTAAATCTGCCATCTCGCCCTCGCCAACAAGGGTCGGCAATGTTGGGAATGACCAGCCAAGCGTTGGGAGGGTTGTCAGGCCTTGACGAATGGCAGGACCCTCGTTGACCTTTGATTGGCCATCCTACACTTTCGCCGGTCCTTCCTAGCGTTGTTGGGACAACAAAAGTGAGGGATGTGTAGGTTCTTATTGTTTTCCCTTTGTTTCTTTTTTTTTTTTCTTAAATTTATTTTTTAATCTAATTTAAATAATATTTGGATTTAAAAATCATAGTTAGACCAAAATGATATTGTTTTAGTCTTATTATTCATATTTTAGCCACATCATCGCCATGTAGAATAGAAAGAAAAAAACATGTTGATATTTTTAGTTAGCCAAATTAATGGAATGATTTGATTGCATTAATTTAACAAGTTTTAACTTAATTGTACTTTTTATAAGTTTTAGCACTCAATTGCACCTTCATGATAAGTTTTAGGATTTTCAGTGAATATACCATTTTTTTCCTTAAAAAAATGAAATAGACGCACCATTAATTGAAAAACAAATTCCCTTTTTCATCGTAAGACATTTTTTGCATAATACACTTGTCATGGTAAAATAAAAACAACAATAAAATGATACAACTGATCACAAATCTTGGATTTGCCTTTGGGAAGACATCTAAAAGTCGTGGGAGTATTTTATGTGAAAGAACTAGTAGAGACTCAGCGCGTTGCCCTGATATACGTCACATCTAGTCTATAGGAAATAGTTTTAGACTGTTTATCTCTGTTGTCTCCCAACTAAAATGAAGATTTATTAAAACAAACACAATTAAGTATTTGACCTAGTTACGATGAATCCCATTATGAAATACTTCCGGCGCAAAGAATGTCCGGCCGGCCACCCAGTGTTATCTGGTAGGTTCATCACCTGTACCACGCCTCCATCGTTTCAGGGGGGGAAGACATCGCGGGCTCCCCTAATCCCACCCATACCCCCTAAGGGGTTTGTGGCCGAGATGGGATATGGGCAGTCCCCTACATTTACCTCCGTAGGGGGGCCACCAGAGGGAGCAGTTTAAGGTCCTACTTGGGACCACTCTTAAGAATTGTATGTATGTTTACTTTAGTGCCATAAATTTAAATGTTGATAAACTTAAATTCATGAATAATTTCAAATGTTGATAAGGGTAAATTCATGAATTCAATTATGGGAGCCAATGCTTACTGATTCATTAGTAGCAGAGGCTAAGGAAACAAGTCATGCTTCGCATGGTTAAGATTATAGAATTGAGTAAATGGTTGATTAAGAAGTATTAATAAGTATAATCCCTAAGCATACTAGTTAATTTCTATTTCACCAAAAAAGTGCTAATAACTAGAAATGTGCTAAAAAAATGCCGTGGCTCTGATATTAGAAAATTTGTCTATGACACGAGTCAAGGAAAATGAAAACAAAATTTGCGGCAGGTATGCCATTCCACACACATGGCCCTTCCATCCTTAAAATAGGGACTACTTGGTAGTCACAAAATTCCTTTTTATTTTTTGACTCATATCATTTTTTTTAAGATAGTAGAATTCTGATGCATAAGTTCCACACTGTGGCAAGTCATTGATCAATGAGTGAATCGACAAAGGTTTTAAAAAGGGAGAAAGATACTCGAAGTGTGAAAAGTTGTGTACGATATTCACTTTAGTGTCATTTTTTTTTTTGGATCACTTAAGTGCCGCTTTAAAAAAAAAAAAGATCATTTAAGTGCCAACTTCGATATGGGTTGGCGAAAATCTAACGTGGCAATATTTTATTAATTTCTTAATCCTATGTGGCCGCCCGTGTGCCCAATCAGCATGTAACTCCTAAACAACATTGTGTAGGAGGTTAAAATGTGATTACTTCGATGTT
Organism: Eucalyptus guilfoylei; assembly: GCA_016097605.1. Lineage (NCBI taxonomy): Eukaryota > Viridiplantae > Streptophyta > Magnoliopsida > Myrtales > Myrtaceae > Eucalyptus > Eucalyptus guilfoylei. The sequence continues at coordinate 17,846,829 of CM027865.1, read as the reverse complement.
AGTCTTTGTTAAAAGGAAATTACTTTGGTGCTAACCTCAATGAAAAATAATCACTCCAGTGCAAAAAAAAAAAAAAAGGCCCACTTCATATAATATTTTTAATTATTAAAGTCATATAATTTTTTTGCACCTAAATTTCTTGTCGGGGGCACTTAAGTGATCTTTTTTTTCTTTGATTTGGCAGTTAAGGAAGTCGACAAAAACTTTTGGCATTAAAGTGAGCGTTGTGATGCTTCACTTCAAAGGATAGAAGTGGCCTTAAAAGTAGCCAAATAAGGGTAGTAAAAAAGATAAAGCTTCTTGGCCAAATAAAATGAATGAGTTATCAAGACATTAAAAGTTTAAATAAATGATGTAATAATGTATCAAGGTTAAACTAAGTTCAATGTCACAAACTAAGGACATGTAGCTTCAAATGCTTGGTAGAAAACTGAAAAAAAGATGTGCACAAGTTAGAGAATAACCAATGGCTCAACTCTATGGTTTTTAAAGTAGATATTTTGCTAAGTTACAGAAACACTTGATAAATCATTACATGATTAAGGAAACTAGTGTTTGCTCTGTACATTGATAAATCTAATATTTTGAACTTACTAGAATCATTAGTAAAAGATATTGAATGTTAGGAAAATCTCAATTTAGTAAATTTAAAACTTGAATAGCATCAAATATACAATTTGATGGAAATTAGCGGTAAAACAAATATCGCCATCTCTACACCATCAACCTACATATCAATATCTATCACTTAAAGCCTGATGCATCGGACTCCGGACAATAATGATCATGAAAAATCAGCTTAGATATTATTATTGAAAGTCAAAAATTTCGAATGTCACGTCTATTTCTTTGGCCACCAAGGACTTGTCTCTGTTTTTGTTGGACGTCTCCGTCTCTCTTTCATAATGCGAGAGAGAGAGAGAGAGAGAGAGGTCATCATTTTGTGGCCGCCCTGCCTATGTTTAATTTGCACGAGAGGATTCCTTCGTTCACTTGCTGCATTAAACGAAAGGACAAAGAAGACTCCTATTCTCCTTTAATTTGCTGCCAAGAAAAGTCAATAAAATTTCGCCCTTTTCATGCGGCAGGGAGTCAACAAAGGACATGGACTGCCAAATTAAATCCACGCATACTCAGTCAGAAAATTCTTCCCATTGCCTTCTTCATCTTTTGGAGAGCGGCTTGGCGTGAAGGGAATTAAGGGTGTATTTACTTTGCGAAAAATAAGTGATTAAAAATATATTTTTTAAATTATCTATATTGCTTAAAGTAAGTAATCAATAAAAAAAATACTTTTAATTATCGATAATAATTTATTTGTAAATATTTTTGTAAATAATAATTTCTTTCGTTCATTACTTTTGTGAGGGATACAAGTCATCATATTTTAAAAATTATTTTACAAAATGTTTATTTTTTGCGAAACAAAAGCACCCTAAATGGTAGTTTGCAAAAATCAGTTGCTTTCTCTGTCTTCATCCTTCCTTCTTCCTTTCACATGCAAAGTATTAAATGGATGAAGTATAGCCAGCGTGCTAAACAAAATCGCAGACGATCACAAAATAATCCAACATGGCCTTATCAGATAGATTCGCACGCTTTAATTTTAGTATTTGTTTAATGTGCTCAATTCAAGTCATCATTAAGAGAATTTCATTATGACAAAATACTTTCTCGTGTTTACTGACACGACACGATTAAAAGAACAATTCGTGATGGTTCCAATGTGTCAAGCTCATCAGAAGGAGGATATCAGTCAAAAAAAAAAAAAAAAAGGCCTTAGAAAACGGGACTAGAGAGAAAGAGGAATGCTATGTGTACTAAGAGAACCGTAATAAATTTTGCGAATTGGCATGTGATTATAGTACAGAGACTATAGTAAGGATTCATTCACTCTGGCCCTATTGACCAATATTACTCATGGAGTCGTACGTATGGATTCAAAATCTTGCACATTGCTCCTGAGCTGTGCAATAATTTCGACTTTGATGGCAGCTATTTTTAATAAAGTAATAACTGAAGATACGAAGCATGCACTAGCAGAGAATGTTAAAGAGGAAGAAGTGAAGCAAGCCATGTTCCAGTTGGGTGCCCGGAAATCTCCTGCACTTGATGGCTTTGCGGGAATCTTCCTTCAGACTTTCCGGGATGCGGTGAAGGTGGGCCTTTAACAACTAAAGAAGTCATCCGTTTCTTCCACGCAGGTCGGTTTCCTTCTCTAATTAACTTGTCATATATCAATTTGATTATCGAAAATCGACTCCCTGAGAAGTTTTATCGCTCTAGACCAATTGATTCATGTAGGTTTGTGACATCAAATAAAAAATCATTGTGAATGGGGCTGAATCTTTTTCTTCTTGACATCATCTCACCTAATAAATGTGCCTTTTGTCAATGTTACGCAATTCTAGGACAGCATGGTGATTGCTCATGAACTTTTTCATCAGTTGAGGATTAAGAACAGGGGACCGAAACAGTGGTGTGAAGGATGTGTGGAATAAATCAAGGAACCCTAGGCTAGACGATTTAGCAGCACAAGTCACATGGAGAGCACCAGAAAGTTGAGGTTAAAAAAGGCTCCGAGTTTTCACTAATCTAAAGCAGTCTCGCCCGATAAAAACTCACTGATAATCCACCAAATGAAATACCACAACGAGAGATTAATTCAATAATTAAATTAAGAGACAATACCGGCGGAGTAAAGGGAGGGAAGGCTGCGAGAGAGAAGCCAAAGTCGAGGAAAATGGTGAAGTCAATAGAAGCAGAACTTCAAGTCAATGCCCGAAGCAAAAGCCTTGAGGCCCGGGGTCTACGGGACACCTTCCTGGAAGTTGGTTGAGGCAGACAGACGATGCAATTATTATAAAGAGTCTTGCATCCACCTTCTTGGAACTTGCCAAAATCTTTTGGGTCATTTTGGAGACGTTTCCTAGTCGCTTTCAGGCGACTAGTTGCTGCCTTGTGCATTGTGCTACTACATATGTATATTGCATTAGGTACTTGAGACCATATCTAGTGCCTTTTTAGCTTTCCTGCTTCATCATCATATCACAAGATGCTATAATTCATATGAATATTCAGGATGCATTTCTTCTCTGAAAAATTAACGATTTGAAAAAGGCTTTTTAAAATAATTGCTTGCACTACCAAAAAAAATGAATCAATGATTAATGCCTTGATGGACAACAAAATTACTTGGGAAAAGTATCAGAAAAGTTCTAAATTTTTTAATAGTATCAATTTATTTATAAATCTTTTAATTTAGAACTAATTCAATTTTAAACATTTTGATATAATGCCAATTTAGTCATTTCAGCTAATTTCGGTTGGATATTGTTGACGTGAATCTTAGTCAACCTATGTGATACAGTTGATGTTGATGTGGATAATTTTTAATAATATTTTAATATTTTTGCGAATTATTCTCTCTCTCTCTCTCTCTTCCTTCTCTCTCTCTCCCTCCCTCTCCCTCCCTCTCTCCCTGCCAGTCGCCAACCGTGCCTGCCTATGGCTGCCTTGTTGGCCACTAGCGAGGTCGACCTCGCCAAGCCATGGAGTGGCTCAAGCCCTCCGTAGACAGCATGATTTCTCAGCCCTCAACCTATTTTATGAATATATGATATTCGATGATTATTAGAATAGTTACATGTGGTTTATACTGATATATCTACATAGACAATAAATAAATAATAATGGAACATAAAAACGACAATTTCATATATTGTTTATAGAGGAAAAGTATATTTTCAACATAATATATAGTTTTACAATTCATAAGTAAACATGGCTAAATGTCTAATTAGTTATGGCTCTTATGATTAAATGCGTGATTGTATTATTTTTAAAGGTTTACATTTGATAATTAAATGTCTACAAAAACCAAAACAAAATTAATGGCCTGTTATTGTAAAATTTTGAAATTATTACAACACCTGCTTAAATGAATTATCGATGATAATTCCTACCACTTTATGATAGATGAAAACATTTCCTATCATTTTTAGAAAAAAGTAGTTTAAGTATTCTATCGATATTGATAAGTCTTGGAGAAATTCTCTCAACAAAGTATACTTTAGTTAGCAAAGATCGTACAAATACGGAATTAAATTGAATGAAATGAATAAATAGGAAATCGAAGGAAATAAATTACCTATGATTTTGAAATTTATAAAGGAAAAAAATATTGCCTCAGTGTTGCTTCACCAGGAATAATGAGATAAATAAATATTGTATTGGCATTAATCTAGCTAAATTTGGTAATCAAAAGTAAGACTTCACATTTTTTTATCTTCGTCACAGGTGTTGCTTTTCTTAGAAAAATCAGATAAATTGGTATATGTTGGGACTCGTTAGGAAAAATAAGGTAATTCAGATGAATTTTCTAAAGCAATCAAGACAATTCCGATCAACATTTAAAATATCTAGTAGAATTTGTCAATGCATAAAAAATATTTTTGATCAACTATTGGCGTTCTGGTGATTTCTTTAAACGTTCGATTGTTATTTTGTTTAGCTAATATAACAGTCACGTAGCTTATTTTTACAGTTGCAAGAGGTTCAAAGTATAATCTGTATTGCAGTTTAGCATATATTTTATTTTATATTTCACTGGAAACTTTAAAAATAATATATTTCTTCTATTTTCCCTTAATCTTGAAATTCATCCATCTATTATTTTAGTGGGAAAAAGCCACTAAAACCCCTAAATTATACCTACTGTAACATATTTATTCTAAACTTTTTTATGACATAAAAAACCTTGAATTTGTACCCACGTGACATATTTATTGCACACTTTTTTTTCTGACACAAAAAACTCCAAACTTATATCCGTGTAACACATTTAATCCAAATTATTTTTTTGTGACATCAAAAATCTCAAATTGTACTCATTTGATACATTTGTCCGAACTTTTGAGGTAAATGCGTCACATTGATATAAATTTAGGATTTTTGGTGTCACAAGAAAAAATTTGAGATAAATCTGCCACATAAATACAAGTCTAGGGCTTATTGTGTTACAACAAAAAAGTTGTGAGTAATTATGTCATAATAGGCATGATTTCAGGTTTTGGTAACTTTTTCCCTATTTTAATTAAATGCAATTCTATAATATTATTTCATGATACAATGAAATATGTCCTAGGGCGACTTGCAAGAGAATGAGCCGCTCTATTAATACTACACCCTTCTTGAGGGGGTCATCAAGATTAGGGAATTGTACGAGTGACATCTAAGACACAATAAAACATCAGTCAGCACATGTCATCTATTTGAATTAGTCTTGGTAATGTCACAATTCTCCCAATGCAATTGTGGCTAACTTGGAATCACCACTAACTTATTAGGATCGACTTGTAGCCAAGTGAGCTATGGGATGAAATCTCACTTCTTACACAAATAGAGTTTTCAGAGTTGATGTCTTAATTACCATAGTTATCTAATCAATGCCTTTTCGATATCTAAACTTGTTTGTCAACTAAGGAGTACACGCAATCTTTTTACTAAATTATGGATCATGAAGTTCTCATCCGCTAAGTTTCAATGCAATTTTTTGTGTGTTTAATATGGCTCTAAAGTGTAACCTAAACAAGCAAAATCACAACTCGGAAAAGACAGCATGAAAGAAACGCAATCAACTAATCTAGGAAAGCAATGAAATAATGAGCAAAAGTAAAGTGCAGTAAAGTAACTCAATACGCGTTGGGTAAAAAATATGACATGGCCTTATTATTAAACCATAGGGTAGCAATTCCCGTGAGCTATGTTTAAATTCAGTCCAATTCATTGTCCAAAAGATTTATCTACTAAGACTAAAATTATATCAAAAGTGCTCACTAAGATCCCTCAACTTAAATGCTTATTAATTAGAAAAACTAAGCATAACCTAATGCTGAAACTTAACAACCTAATCAAGGTCTCTTTCTAAGCAATTTTCTGATTTTTTTTTTTCTTAATTTTTAATTTTTTCTCTGTTTCGATTTTTTTTTAAATTATTATTTTAATATTCTGGAAACAGGGACTCCGGCTGGGCTCTTGAGCCCGGTCCAAATACGAGCTGTGCCTCGGATTCGAAATTGGGCTACAAATTAGAATATACCCTTAACGAGACGACTTTTATTATTAGAACCTCATCAAGCCCACACTGAATCCTCCTCACATTCAGAACTACGCCCAGCCCTGGTAACACCGACGCTTTCATCGTCTTCCTCGCAGGACCGAAAGCCTACCCATTCGCTCATGCCCAGCAACAATCAAAACACCAGAAAATGAACATCTCACATCACGCTGAATCGGGTAAACGTCCATCATTGGACTTCCCTCGTCAGCCGCCATTTCCAGATGCCACTGTCATCCATCAACCAGCCAAGAATTCACACATACGGTCACAACGTTGACCGGAGCAGATGGGGCACAGAAAGGATTTTTATGGACAAACCGGTGTGGACTCATTCAAGGATCATACAAGGCCTTTGCTTCTCCGACAAGCCATATTGCTTGACCACCGGCACACACATGGTTCACCAGAAAAACAGAGAAGATGTTGCTAAAAAACATTCACAGTACCAATGAATTGCACTAAAAATTTCGACACCCCAGTTTACCAAACGGGACAATAATATATAGAACAGATCAGGAGATGCTCGGATTTGGACGAAAACAGAGATTAACTTATAAGACGGTCTCTTTGGAAATCGTCGAACATGTTATATGCATCAGTTTTAAAGAAGTCTATTGTAGTCGCTCCAAATCGAGGTTCACAACTAGGCTTGAAAAGACTCAATATAGGATGTTTGTACCAAGGAGGACTTTGAAATTACGATCTCTTTGAGTTTAATCGCACAACATCTCAGCTTCTCTCTTCTCATAACAGGGCATCATGGTGGATTAAGTTTCTGTTTGAAATTAACATCGGTTAGCTAGAACCGAGAACGAAGCTCTTCACTCTTCATGGCTAAAAAAACAGAGAGGGAAAGAGTATTAGAGTTTGCAGATCTGGAATGACGAAAAACGGAAGCAGCAAGGGCCAATCGACGTCGGTATAGCAATAGAGAAGCTGTCCAGAGAGTCAATACAAGCTTGGGTCAGTGAAATAGACAAACCGACAACTGCAACTTCATCTCTTCAATGACTGTGACCGAGAACGAAGGTTTAATACGTAGCGAGGGAGCTGATTTCCTACAACGATAAGAGGCTATGAAGGTTTGAGGAGAATCCGTGGTCATTTTCTTCGTTCCCCCTTCTCTCTGAGAAAACTGTCCTGCGGTAATTTTCTTCGTCCCCTTGTTGGGTATGGATGATGAGTTCAAGTATTGCTTTTATATGTTGCTTTGCTTAAAAGAGATGTAATACTCAGTGGTGTTCATCCTATTTGTCTTCCTTATTTTACGAGTCCCTCGGTTAACCACAAATAGAAAGAGAGGATTCGTATTATTGCCAAGACTTTTGGTAATAGGATGTTTGGGTATGAGCTTAGCTTGTGTGGTTGGCTGAGTTCTAAGTTATGCATATTCTTCTCGGATGAATTTATAACCAACTGCTGGCTTATTATATTTATTTATTTATTGATAACAGGTTGCTGGTTTCTGTTTGAGAGAGCATCCTTTAAGTGGAAGGATGGCTATACCATCTCCATTCTTGTTGGTTTTGGAGTGTGACATTAAAACCTAATGATGCATTTGATCCAAATCGTTTTAAATGTGTTGGGGACAATCGTGGCCATGCTACTTACTCCTCTAGGGGATTAATTTGACATAACAAGATTCAAATCATCCTTGTTCCATCCCTATGCTGTCCTATGATTGTATGTATTAATTCTACACTTAGTCTCTCTATTTCTCGGAATTCTCCATATATGTAATTGTTAGTTTGTTAAGGAAAAAAAATTGTTACTTTGTTAGTCATGATAGCACCCAACTATCCAAATAAATTAGGTCTGGAAAAGTCAATCCAAAGTTGCCCTATTTATTTGCTTCATCTTAGACAGAACGTAGATTTTCAATTTGCTTCTTGAATTATGGCCAGGGCCAGTTTCTAATGTGGGATTTAGTGTATCTTTGTTTCTGATCTCTCTTAGAGCTATCATTCAACGTCTCCTAAGATACATCTAGAGCTTCAGCCTACTTTGTAAAATGCAAAAGTGCAATCCAAAATCTCTATAGTTAGATTAAGGACACAAACAATCGAATAGAAAGATTAACATACTTGATTTGGACCATCGTTCTTGATGCTAGTTCTTAAAGTGGAATGACAACGATTTAAACTAGGGGTGAGCATCGATCTGGGGTCAACCCTGGACCAGCCCAACCCTGCTAGTCCTGGTCCAGTTCCTAGGGAGACTAAGTCGGTCATTGGTCCTAGAATTCCTGAACTAGCATTGTGCGGGTTGATTCTCGATCCTGGGAGTTTAGGGTCGGTCCAACCCGAACCCACCCTGACTATATATATATATATTATTTATAATTTTTTTATATAGAGAAAACCTTAAAATAAACGGTGTCAACAACATTAAACGGTTCTTTAGTGAGGAGTTTAAGTAATTTTATATTATTCTTTAATAACTTAGACTTTTAATGTCTTTTATGGCGTCAACAGTAATTTTCAAATGAGGAAAATGTTTTTATAAGGAGCCATCACGGTGTTCAAAAATGCATAAATAGTTCCTCACAACATCTTCCTCTAATACTCGTTCTCTTCTGTCTTATTTGTCATCTTAGTCTTCAATTTGCCAAAATCAAAAGAAACAACTTCTCCACTCGCCACTCAACAATTACCTTGCTTGCTTTGGGTCACTCGTGCCGCTCGACACTCGATGCTTGCTTGGCTTGTTGCTCCTCGCTCGACACTCGATGCTTACTCTGTTCAACGCGCACCCCACTCGACCCTCGTCGCTTTCCTTTCTTAGCCGACCTCGCTTGTCATTGAACCCATTGAGTTGGTTCGGTCCTTGGTTGTCCTTTCAAGAAGTTAAAAAAATGAAATAAAAAATTATTGATTGGTCCTGGATTGACCTTGGAACCGGACCGAACTCATTAGGTCGGTCCGGTCCTCAATCACTTTTTCAAGAAGTACAAACAACGAAATAAAAATTTATCAATTGATCCTGGGTTGACTTTGGAACCGGACTGAACCCACTGGATCGGTTCGATCCTTAGTCTCAAGCTCAATAGGGTCGATCATCGGTCCCAAATATTGAGGACCATCACTATGCAGGTTGGTCCTAAGGTTAAGGGGGTGGATCCGCTCAACCCGGATCATGCTCACCCCTAATCTAAATTCAAGAATTTCTCCCCTATTATTCTTTGTATTACTAGCTCAATAAGATGACCCATCACCTTTTAATGCTTAGTAAATGTTTCTTTGTGAGTATAATTGTGTGTGTTAGGATTAGAGGAACGACTTGAACACTATTTATAAAGTTTCCAGCTAAGCTATCTCATTACGGGTCGAGCTTAATTGGGCTCATACTCGCTAGTCTTATATTAAATTAATTAAGAAACCATATATCTTACCTTAGACCAACTTTGTAAAACGGTAAATTATAATATCACTTTTCAAAAGTGGAAAACATTTTCCCTTAATTTAGAAGACTTTTTTCCTTTCATAAAAAACATTTTCCCCAATGAATTCATTTTCCGTGAAACAAACACCGGAAAATTCGAAAAACATTTTCCTGGAAATTATTTTCCGTGAAACGAACAGAGCCTTAAGTTAAATTCCACAAGCAACGATCCCATCCCCCACCCACACATAGATCAAATCGAAATTGGGAATACAAGGAACTCACCAGTGCCTCCATTGCCAACGATGACGAGCTTGAAGCTCAGGTAATCGATAGTCTGTTGATTAGGTAAAGCCTACCAAAAAAATCAAACAAACAAAGAATTAGGAAAAGATCGAAAAAAGAAAAAGAAAATAGCATCGGAGCTCCAGGTTGAGACGGCATCGGCTGTCCCCGTCTCCTATGGCTCGTGAACGGCAATCCATCGGCGGGCAATCAGCTGAAATAGCGAAATCTCGAGGACAACAAAACCGCACTCACCGTGATTGGTCCTCCAGGTGGCGACGGCGAAAGATTATGAAGGGATGGGTAGCGGAACGAAGGGCGAGCGAGATAGAAAGGGAGAGAAGACGGTGGCCCTCGCCTAGGCTCCGGCAACCCTCTTACTCATCACTGCCGCCCCATTGCCGATGGGGTGGTAGCCTTGTATTTTCCCCTTCTTCTTTTTTTAAATTGTCAATTTAAAAAAAAAAATTAATGTAATTTAATTTGAATTTAAATTATGTTTTGATGAAAATATCTCTTATCAATCGGAATATTTTGCCAACCAACAAGCTGGTGAGGCCAGGTCCTTATTTAAAACAACTATAACTACTTTAGGCTCTTATATGGGACTAGTATTGTCACTTCACCCCTTATTTAAAACAATATCTACTTCAAATAATTATTTAGAAAATAATGGCACTTCGGGCTTTTATTTGAAATTTCGCCTTTTTTTTCCTTTAATCCAACACGCGTAGACTAAAGTGCAACATGAAAGTTACCATTTACATTTGGATGGCTAGCCACGCCTCACTTAGGCCCTATTTATTTTACGAAAAATGATTGATTTGGAAAAAGAAAATTCCCCTAAGATGATCGCCTATTATCACTTAGAAAAATGAATGAAGGATAAATATATTTTTTTATTAATAATGAGAATTTTTTTGACTAATTATTTTAAGCGATACAAGTAATCGTTTTAAGGAAAATATTTCCCAACCAATTTATTTTTCGCGAAATAAACGGAGCTATAATGTGAATGTATCATGTCTAACCTAGATATGCAACAAAGAATATAAAATGTGATTAGTTTAGGGGTTGGGGTCAACTCCTAATTTTCTTATGCAATAAATGATTAATTAAACGTATCACTTAAAATTAGGTGCCCGCACTAAGTGATGACTTTTATGATTAAAATGTCGTATGGGTTCCTCTCATGAAAAATACTTTACCGCATTTCATAAGTGAATAACAAAGTCATAAGAAGATATTGCATATCATGATAGCCATATATAACACATAAATAATATTAATATTAATTTAATCTGTGCTCAGTAAGATGCTTACGAAGAATTGAACCGTGGAAATATCTTTTATCAAACAACAGACTATATAATATATACGTATGACAAAGCATTTCACCAATAAATGATATCAATGTCTCAATAAAAAATTTCTTGACGCGATAGCCCATACTTGACAAACAAAGGAGATAAATATGATCAAAACAAGATGATAAATATTTTATCTACAAATGAACATTAGCAAATAAACAATAAGTTACCCATTAAAATGAATACTTTATCGAAGAAAATAATCACTATAAAAGGAATATGACGTGATACCCACTGTTTGAAAAATAATATGATGTTAGAGAATCAACAAAAAAAAAAATCATCAGTAAACCATTATAAATAATATCTTCCAGATTAATGAATGCTACATGACTAATAAAATAACTACATTAAATATGACATAAATAAAATAATCCATTAACTACTAAAATTTATAGAATATTTTCAAGGGTCATATTACATGATTATGCACATTTCATGAATAAATATTGAAAACACAATTAGTTACGATCCTATGTTAAATCCATAATCAAAGATAAGTCTTTTCATTTTTCCAACTAGCTATTTTTTCAAAATTTGAGTAATTATATACAATGTTTCCTTGTCATTCTACTAGTTAAGAGTATATGGTGCAATTTTTCTATTTTTGTGGATTTCCTCATGTAAATTGAGGCTAAAATGAGGAAGTAGATCTCATTCCATGTTGGGGATATCATCTTCAGAATAAATACCTTCTAAAATTTCGATCACTTCTATTCGTGACTCTTCAGGATGCTTTCATCCGACAAAAAACTCCGTCTACTGACATTACTAGATCTCAAACGAGTCATGAATGGAACAGAAAGCAAGCCATTTCTTTTTCTGGCATTCTGATTGCACGGCTCATTTTGTTTTTACTTATGCAAGGGATAAAGGTTGATCATGAGGTTCATGGAGTTGATACTCCAGCAGATGATAAAATATAATCATTTACGCATGAGAGGAACTTGTCCTAACTATACGGGATTTTTTCTTGTTCTTTTTTTCTTCGGTTAATATGCATTTGTAAGCTACAGATGTCACACTTCATCTTGCTCAAAGTTAGTTAGCCCTGTTCGGCTCGAGGGTGAGAGGATTCGGGAGACACGGGAGCACTAATTTTGCATCATGCTTTACTTCGTGAGGTAATGTTATCCACTCGTCCAGATGATCTATAATATACAGGGCTTACGAACACATCGTGGCAGATGTAGTACTTTATGATAGTAGGTTTCTTGTTCTATGTAGTGCATGGAGTCAAAATAAGTGCTAGCGTATGTGGGAAAATTGCGGAACGTAGTCGTACCTTTGGCTCCTTTTAAGGAAATGATTGTTAGATTGGAAAATGATTGGTTCTTCGATGATTAGAAGAATGCTTGCCAATTAGACTCTATAAATCACCCCACCGTTGTTGTTAATTACGTGGATGCCGTTAAGCGGTATTCGGACCACCTTTGGCTTGTTTTCTTCGGTTGATCACTTGTGTAGATTATGTGCAAAACCATTTTTCTTTTGGCTTAAGTTCTCGAAGAGTTGTATCATAGACGAAGGAGGATCGCGCATATCTTCTTCCCCATTGCTGTTACTAATTACGAAGAAGTCGGAATTATCTCGCTCGAAAATTTACTCTCCCTTCTCTCGGAGATGGAGTTGAATAAAGGCGAGCATAGCGAGTGAGAGGACGAGAGTTGAAAGTCGAGTCATTTCATTATTGCGTTTAGTTATTATTTCGGAAGTCGCACAAAAGGGAGATTAGTAAAACAAAAATGAGGAGGGGTTAATGTCAGGTGCACCCGAACATGTTCACATTTGAGGAGTTTGACGACAGGTTCAAAAGAAAAGTAACAGCACTCGGATTTTAACATGAATAGGCAGAGAAAAGTCATTCGGTGGCCACACAAATGTCAAGCTAAGCTCAGACAATGAAAATGCCATCAGGATAAACCCCCCAAAAATAAAGGCAAAAAAGAAGAAAGAAGCCCTTTAGTCCTGATAACCTCGTTCAAACGTTAACCTTGTCAAAATGTTGCAATATTATATTAAATGGAAATGATGAAGAGAGGTACTTCTAAAATCCTCTGTAACTAGTGACAATCTACAAATGCCGAGTTGCTTAATGGAATCACAGATGATCTTGCCCAGCCAACATCCCAGTCAAATTCATCAATGCCCTCAGACCCCCCTCCTCGCCTATTCCAACTTCCCCAACCCTTTTAATTCTAGTTTTTACAATTCTTCTACCAACTCTTGAGGTATCTCATCGGGAGGAGTTGGTATATGGACAACCTCGTGGCAATTCATTCGCTCACACACCTCTTTTGATCGCGACGTCACGATCAATTTGCATCCATTTCTTTCTAGGGCTATACCCAGTTTTTCCAAAGAGTAAGGTTTCCTAACATCGTCCAAGATAAGGAGGAGTCTCCTACCCTGCAATGCCTCCCTCAGTCTTGCGCCCCAGTAAACACAGCTCACCTCTGTCAAATCTAGTTCGAGATAGTTCACAATATCAGTTTGTATCATACCAACAGTGCCTTCTTGTGATACATTGACCAAACAAGCACCATCGAACCTTGGACAATTTTGCACTATTTGATCATGTATATGCTTCGCGAGAAAGGTTTTGCCCACTCCCGCCTGTCCCCAAACACCCACTTGGAGCACCTCTTCGTTCATCAAGCAATCCCAGATCTCATCCCTTTTTGTCTGAGAAGCTTGTCCCACCAGTTCACCTGGTTGTAGTTCATAGCCTCGGGCTGGTTTCACAGCCAGTGTGAGACCGTTATTAAATCTAGCCTTCTCGTGCAATTTGTCCACTTCATTCGTAAGGCCACGGACCTGATGCGCCAGCATGAGACAAGAATAGGAACGCCTCTCTCTAACTTTTTTTCCTAACTTGTGGACTTGATCCTCCAGCGATTGTGCTCTTTGCATCCACAAGTCAACTTCTCTCTTCCTCTTCTTTCCCGGTCTCCTCTCTTCCTGCTCTAGTTGTATACTTATGTCAGCCTTCCTGGCTGACACCATACTCATATTCATTTCCAGAGCACCCATCTTCACTTCGACTCCACTGAGGTCACCGACCTTTTGAACAAGACTCAAGATACTTTGACGAATCCCATAAATTGGTTGACATCCATTGTCAGCCTGCTGAGAGCATTAGGGGAAAAATGTGGTCAGTCAGTATTCCAGTTCCAGCTGCAAAACTGTTTAGCTTTCAGCATTTATATTTTGACTTCTATCCAATAAATAAGTACTTCAGCACTTCCAAACTGTTAATTGTTATCTAGTAATCGAGGTGCGAGACCAAGAATGAAAATGGAAGGACCCTAAAGAAAGAAAAGAAGCATACAGCATGATTTGGGTTGTTGTATTGGTGGAATTTGCTAAAGAGGAAACCTGCAGGGATTTGAAACGGCAACTTAATTCGCTTTCGACCCTGCTATAAATTTGAGGCAAAGAAGCAAATTGGCAAGAGTCGGAACGTCCCAAGGACATCATGCTCTTCCTTCACTGGGAAATTCCAAGCCCATGAGCTACTACCCCTAATAACCCTGACGCTGGTAAGGTGCAAATCGAAACTTGGATGGCCACTGGGGATCCGGCAAGCCTTGCTCCGGTGTCGGTGAGCTTTGCATGGGCATTGACCAGGCTACCAGGGGCAACCGAGCAAATGTCAGCGAGCCTCTTGTGAGGGTCGACTAGGCGATCGTTGGCAAGCTTCGTGAGGGAAGGCCATGACAGGCTTGAGGAGGTTATTTAGCAAAAAGTCATGGGAACAAGGGGTTTTTATGCTTTTTTTAATTTTTATTTTTTGGGGTCAGAGTTTTGATGCTGTTTGGATAAAACGGATCATGACTTACCTTATAGACTAGTTATAAAAGGGAAAGAGTCCAGCATCATACGATCTTCTTAGGTGAATAGTCAGGGAGACACTCCATATTCATTTCTATTCATAATTCTCACTGATTGCTTGTCTGCCTAACTCAATAAAGCCGTCGGCCGCATCAAAATGAAGGGTATCAAGGTGAAAGGAGCTGCTCAAATATCCCACTCTTTTTTTACTGAAGCCTCTCCGTTCTTTATAGAAGCTTCTGTTTCTAATTGTAGGACATTGAAGGAACTTTTAGAAGGTTAACCTCGCACGAGGTCAAGAGATTAATGTGCAGAATCTGCTGTGTTTCGGTCCTGATTCTTCTCAGAACACTAAGAAGTGTGTAATGCTCCAGGTATGAATATTGCTGAAAACTTTGCTAAATTCCTGGGGTTTCCTTCAATGTGGACCTCTGAGGGAGATCTACAAGTGAGGCCGTAAACTTTTTAAGGGAAAGCGTGGCCAGAAATATGCACGGGTGGAAATGAGTTAATACCATGATTTTCAACTACTACTGGGGACAGAGGGGACGAGGGTAAACTCCTTGGAAGACTTGCCAGTGGCTTACTCAACCCAAATTTACGGGAGGATTAGGTTAATAGGACCTTGCTAATGATAGTTCATATTTGCCTCGAGAACAACTGAAGAACATCATGCTTTTTGGCTGAAGGTGCTGAAAGGAATCTGCTACCTTAATTGCTCCCTTTTTTATAGCTAAACAAAGGGGCAAGAGCTTCTGGGGGATGAGCCAGTCTATTTGAAGGAATGGAGATAGTCGGACAGGGAGCAATGCGGCAAGTTCATAATGGAAGGAATCTCAGCACATGGAATGAAGATGGCTACAGAGAGAAGTCGATCAAAGATCAGCAGGCGGAGTAGATGTCAATAAAAGCATGTTAGTGGAGCGCCTATCGACAAGGCTACAAATGCATGGGGCCTTCTCACCCATCCAACTAACTCTGAGCAGGGATAAGAAGTTGACTATTCTAGGTTTTACTAACGGTGGGCGACTTACAGCAAAATCTGTCAATTATTCTTTGGAGTTGTACAGGAGACCATGCAAGAAGCGACATCCAAGCTCAACATAATGTGAATCAGAGGTCATGGGAAGGTCATTTGGAGTGGCATAACAGGGTTATTGATGGTTCTCTGTTCTTTTTAGAAGCTTCTTTTTCTTTTTGTTCTGTTCTGGAAAGTAAATTAGAACGAAGTAATTCTTTGGGTAAGGAAAAGAAACGTAAAGAAAAACAAACCTGACCATGTATCTTAATTTGCTCAAGAATTAACAGATCTACAAAGGAGAGAACAGACAAACAACACAACACAGGATGTAAATTTTCTTTTCGTTCCTTGTGTGAAGGATGTGTGGAATAAATCAAGGAAAAATAGGCATGACCATTTACCAGCACCAGTTACATGAAGAGAGCAGGAAAATTTAGGGAAGAAAAGAGAGCTCAAAATTTTCATTTAATCTGAAGAAGTCTCACCTGGTAAAAACTTGCTGATAATCCTCCAAATGAAATACCGCAACGAGAGATTAATCCAAGAATGGGATTAAGAGACAAAGGAAGGAATGGATACATGAGGGCAGCCAAGGTGGGGGAAAACAGGGGAGCTGGGGAAGCTTATATAGTAGAGCGAACCGAGGCGACTTGACTCGTATTCAACGAAGAGAGATCAGAGAACTTTCACCTTCCTGGAAAGGAGGACAGCTTGCTAAACATGAAGATAGTGGAATGACTAAAAACGCCTTCTACAGAATCCCAAGCTTCCTTTATTTTTATTTTTTTTTTGGTCAGAAGCTTCCTCTAATTTGATTCTTCTTTTAATTGTCACAATCTTCTCTCTTCTAGGACAGAAGTCACAATGAAACAAATAGTAAAATTTCGAATTGAGAAATTACTTATTTCCCTTTCACCAAGCTTTACTCTATTTTGACCCAATTCCATTTTGTTTCGCATTATTCTTCTTACTTAGCAAATGTTCCTCAGGAAACGAAATTGTAATTACTTAAGTCAATTTTAAGTCTATTTCGCTAAGGAAACAATCGAGTTATATACCTTGTTAATGTAATGGAGAGCCTTAATTGGACAATCAACTGTGTTTATCCAGTATTACGTTCATAAACTTTTTAATTCCACACCTGAACCAAATTATTAGGTTCGTAGATCGCAAGTTAATATACTACTAATGCTCCTTTTTTTTCCGCATTTTTGATAGTGTATTAGATGAATTTCAATGAGTTTGTATATGGCTGGATAATACAAGTTACACAACAAAGGAATAAGGATCTTTATTGAATGCGCCACTATATCTTTCTATTAGCTTCCCTTAATCGAGAACTCCTTCTTCAGCAACAGCGAAGCAAAACACGAGACGAGGTGGAGACTGAACTTTGGAGATGGAGGTTTGGCCAAAAAGATTTAAAAAAAAAAGGAATTATGAAGAAAACACTTCCCAAAACATATAGATATATAAAGGGCAAGTTTGTCCATTTGAGTTTCGTAGTAAGTGAAGGGCTGTGGCAGGAACATACAGTCGTGGAAAAAGCGGGCTCCCATTGTAAATTGTCCGAGTCGAACCTAGAAAACGTGCAAGAAAATGCACGAGTCGGACACGATAACACAATGTTGCGGAGCCAGCAAATTAGAGCACCCCTCAGCACGCGACACGTGTCTCGAGATTATCTCGTCATCCCCTCAGAAATTATTTTTGAAGTCCCTCTCTCTCTCCTAACTTCTCCGCTGTGGGACCTTCTCGGACAGTGTCGTCTGGGCAACGGATGCAACCCCCATGAAGGATGAAGCTTGACAAGTGTCAAGGTGCCCTCAAAACCTGTAAGCGTTGAGTGTTCTCCGTAATACGAATAAAATAGTGTTTTTCTTTTAAGAAAAAGTGAGCCAATTTCGTGGATATTTTCAAGCTTGTTCCAACGAAGGTAATGATATGTGAGCTAGGTTTCATAATATCCGCATGTGGATGCCTCTCGGGAATAATAGTTAGCACTAATCCTCATTTATTATTATTATTATTATTATTATTATTATTATTATTATTATTATTATTATTATTATTATTTATTTTGTATGGTTATCTTGGTTATCATTATTAGTCGGGTCATAACTTTTGAAAGGTTATATTTGTTTAATCGATATTTTTAGAAGTTATGAAATTTGAAGTTAAAAAAAATAATACTTTTTAATTATTATTTATTATTTTTATTCTCAATTTTAATATATCTTTTCAAGATAACATTTGAGGATGTACCTCTTCACTTTACAACCATTTTTGAAGGATTACCTCTGTTAAAAAATATTGAGATAAGTACATTGATTTTTTCTTTAAAAAATACAGTTGTCATTTCAATCATTTTCTTTGAGAGACCATAGCGAAATACTAAAATTGTTATCTAGTATTCTCAATTGAGGCATTATTATATCTTGAAGAATTTTTACCAATAATCATTAACAACGTAATGAGGCAAACAATTCTTTAAAAAGAATATTATTACGCCTTAAAGTCTGATTTCATTGTTCTTCCCGATCATGCATTATATTTTCTCAATAGTAAGCATGAGCAAGCTCCAGAGATGCACCTCCTTTGATAAAGCTGAGCTTCGTGGGAGAGAGACAATGGGATGGGGAAGCGCATGGCACGAAGACCAGCATCTATGGCTTTGTTGCGAAGTTCGCTTCCACGGAGTTTGAGCTTTGAAGATGCAGGGAGGGAGAGAGAGGGGAGTGGATAAAAGGTGAAGAAAAGTGGAGACAATAAACGGAGAAGTAACGAAGAGAAAGCGGATTAGAGAGAGGAGAGAGAGATTTAAAAAAATTTATAATAGACGGGCCGTCTAGATACATATGCTACGCCGAATGACTTAGCTATTTGCTGGTTTGGCAAACCGCCCTCCCTTATAATATTTTCTCTAACAAAAAAAATGATACAAATGGTTCCTAAACTTTGACTCAATATACAATATGGTCCATAATTTTTTATTTATTCAATATGACTTCCAAACTTTAACTCAATATGTAATGTAATCCTTGAACTTTTAAATTATTTAATGCAATCCCTAAACTTTTATTATGTTCAATCTAGTCTCTAAACTATGTGAAAATATTTAATGTTGTCTTATTGAAAAATTTAAAAGTTCAGAAACCACATTACACGTTGAGCCAAAGTTTCGGGATCATTTTTGTCATTATCCCTATATCAGGCAGTCAAGTCAAACATGGTCCTACGCAGTATGGTCCAAGTCAGACTTGTGCATGCACCTTCGTGGAAATGGCCAAAGTTTCAAGCTTTAACAAGGGAGGCATTTATCTGACTAAAATAAATACATTGGACGGGTAATTCGCGATAGTTCCAATGTCATGTCAAGGTCATCGGAAGGAAGGACATCAACAACAACAACAACAATAATAATAGTAATAAGGCCTTAGAAAACTGGACTGGAGAGAGTGAGAAGTGCAATGTGTACTAAGAAAAATGTAGGTGATTACTCTGACAATACATTATTGGTAGTGATTTAGTCTTTGCATCATATCTAACTTGTAAAATATCGAAAAAAAAATTATTACTGTGATTAAACATTATATGCTAGAGAGACTATGGTATAGATTCATTCATTCTAGCCCTATTGACCAACATTACGCATGGAGCCAGCCAAGTTCAGCGGTACATACGGATTCAAAGTCCTTACACCTTGCACCTGAGCTTTGCAATAATTTCGAGTTTGATGGCATCTATTTTTGATAAATTTATAGGTGAGGATATGAAGCAAGCACTAACAGAGGATGGGACAGAGGAAGAAGTGAAGCAAGCCATGTTCCAGAGTTGGGTTGCCTGGAACTCTCCTGCACTTGATGGCTTTCCGGGAATTTTCCTTCAGACTTCTTGGGATGTAGTGAAGTTGGGCCTTTAATAGCTAAAGAAGTAATCCGTTTCTCCCACGCAGGTCGGCTTTCTTCTCTAATTAACTTGTTATATATCATTTTGATTATCAAAAATCGACTCCGTGAGGAGTTTTATCACTTTAGACCAATTAGTTCGTGTAGCTTTGTGACATCATATAAAAAATCATCACGAATGGGGCTGTTACTTTTTCTTCTTGACATCATCTCACCTAATTGATGTACCTTTTGTCAATGTTATGCAATTTCAGGACGACATGGTGATTGCTCATGAACTTTTTCGTCAAATGAGGATTAAGAACAGGGGATAGAAAGAGTGGCGTGAAAAATGTGCGGAAAATATCAAGGAACCCTAGGCATGGCCATATTTACCAGTTCAGTTGCATGGAGAGCGCCAAAAAATTTAGGTTAAAAAAAAAAGCTCCAAGTTTCCACTAATCTAAAGCAGTCTCGCCTGATAAAAACTTGCTGATAATCCTCCAAATAAATTACCGCAACGAGAGATTAACTCATCAACGGAATTAAGACATTATACAGGCAGAGTAAAGGGAGGGATGGTTGCGAGAGAGAAGCCAAAGTCGAGGAAAATGGCGAAGTCAATAGAAGCAGAACAAGTCAATGCCCGAAGCAGCGCGGGGTCTACGGGACACATTCTTGGAATTTGGTTGATGCTGACAGGCGATGGAATCATCATCAAGAGTCTTGCACCCACCTTCCTGGAAATAGCCATAGTCTTTTGGGTCATTTTGGAGACGTTTCCTAGTCGCTTTCATGCGACTTGGTTGGTGCCTTATGATTGTGCTGCTAAACATATACATTCTATTATGTATTTCAGACTATATCTATTGTCTTTTAGCTTTCCTGCTTCATCATCATATCACAAGATGCTATAATTATACAATCAAATAAATTTTCAAGATGCATTTATGTGGTAAAAAATTAACAATTCGAAGAAGATTTTTTGAAAGCGATTATTTGTATCGCTACTAAAAATGAATCAATGATAAATACATTGATCGACAACAGAATTACTTAGACATAAATTGTTAGGGATAATATAAATATTTTTCGTTAATTAATAATTCTAAGCGATGCAGATAATTTATTGTTAGTGAAATGTCTGCAAAACAATTGCTTTTAGGAGGAACAAATACACCATTGGTTTGAAAAATGAAAATCTCTCCTTTTATCACAAAACCTACTTATTCAATAATACCCTTCTCATGGTAGATTAAAAATTATAGTAAAACGATAGAACTGATCATGGCAGAGTAAAAATTGGAGTGTTTTTGCACGACTCACATGGAAGGGAAAACTACTATTAATAATACCTTTACTTTGGCCGCGTTTGTCTCATGTTAAGAACTAATTGAGACTCAGTGTGTTGCTCGGACAGACATCTGGTTAACGGAAGATAGTTTTTAGACTATTTTATCTTTTCTGTTTTGGAACTCGAATGAAACTTTATCAAAACAAACAAAGTAAGTATATGACCCCGTTACAACAACTCCATTTAGAAAATACAATATGAAGAAATTATCTCCACAGAAAAACGATATTAGGTTAATATTAAAAAAAGAAAGAAAAAAACATAGATAGTACGAAGCCCCTATTTCACGAATGCATGATATTGGATGATTATTAGAATAGTTACATGTGGTTTTTACAGATATGTCAACGTAGACAATAATAAATAATTATAAAGCATAAAAACGACAATCTCATATTTTTTCATAGAGGAAAAGTATATTTTCAACATAATGTACAGTTTTTCAATTCATAAGTGGACATGGCTAAATGTCTAATTAGTTATCACTCTTATGATTAAATGCATAATTGTTGATAACCCTATTGATGTTATTTTTAAACGTTTGCATCTGAAAATTAAATGTCTTCAAAAACTAAAACAAAATCAATGGCCTGTTATTGTAAAATTTTGAAATTATTGAAAATATTATTAAATGAATTATCAACGATAATTTCTATCACTTTATGATTGATGAAGATAATGCCTATCGAATTATAATTATTGAAGAATTGCAATAAATTTTTAAAGGAGTTTCAGTATTCTATGGATATCCATAAGTCTTGGAGAAATTCTCACAACAAAATATACTTTAGTTACCACAAATTGTACAAATACGTGATTAAATTGAATGAAATGAATATATGAAAAATAAGTTACCTATGATTTCGCAATTTACAAAGGAAAAATATTGCCTCGGTATCGCTTCACCAAGAATAATGAGATAAATAAATATTATATTGGCATCTACTCAATCTAGCTAAATCTGCTTATGAAAAGTAGACTTCGCATGTTTTTTTTCTTCGTCAGGGGTATTACTTTTCTAAGAAAAATCGGATAAATTGGTATATGTTGGGACTCTTCTGGTAAATTTAAGGTAATTCAGATAAATTTTCTAAAGCAATCAAGACAATTCCAATCAACATTTAACATATCTAGTAGAATTTGTCTATGCATTCAAAATATTTTTGATCAACCATTGGTGCTCTGGTGATTCTTTTAAACATTCAATTTTTATTTTGTTCAGCTAATATGACTATCACATAGCTAATGTTTACGGTTGCAAGAGGTTCAAAGTATAATCTGCATCATACTTTAACATGTATCTTATTTATATTTCATTGTAAATTCTTAAAAATCTCATTCTTTTATTTTCCCTTAATCCTGAAATTCATCCATCTATTATTTTAATGGAAAAATCACAAAAAATCCTAAATTATGTCTATTGTGACATATTTATCTCAATCTTTTTTGTGACACCAAAAACTCCAAACTTATACTTTACAACACAAAAACTCCAAACTTATATTTGTGGGACACATTTAATCTCAAAATTATATTCATGTGACAATTTTATCCTAAATTTTGAGGTAAATATGTCACATGCATACAAGTTTAGGGTTTTTTGCGTCACAAGAAAAAGTTTAGGATAAACGTATCATATTGTTATAATTTTGACATAAATGTGTCACATGAGTACACATTTGGGATTTTTTGAGTCACCAAAAAAAGGTGAGGATAAATGTGTTATGATGTGCATAATTTAGAATTTTTGGTGACTTTTTTACTATTTTAATTAAATATAGTTCCACAATATCATTTATTGATACAGTGAAAAATCTACTAAGGTGAATTTTAAGAGAATGAGCCACTCTATTAATACTACACCTTTCTTGAGTGGATCATCAAGATTAGGCAAATGTATCAGTAACATCTAAGACACAATAAAACATCAATCAGCACGTCATCCATTTGAATTAGTCTTGGAAATGCCACAACCCTCCCGACATGATTGTTGGGGAAAAGACAAGTTTAGAGGTAATGTCGAGTTGGGACCAACAATTCGCAATTGGCACAAGTTTTCCCAAACTCTTACCTCGTGTGGTAATAAAATATTATGATTGAAATTGATCCATCCCTAAAGTCTAAACTAACTTAGAATCACTAGGAACCAAGTGAGATATGGAACCCAATTCTTATGCAACCAGAGATCTATAGTGGGTTATTATACTAGTTATCTAACTAGTACCCTTTCGATATCTAAACTTATTTGTCAACTAATGTGTCCATGCAGTCTTCTTACTAAATTATTGTTCTTAAAGTTCTTGTCCGTTAATTGTCCATGCAATATTTTTTGTGTGTTTAATATGGCTCTAAAGTGTAACCTAAACATTCAATTGAAACAAGCAAATTACAACTTAGAAAAAAACAACAAGGAAGAAACGCAATCAATTTATCTAAGAAAGCAATGTAAGAACAATTAAATGTAAAGTGCAGTAAAGTAACCCAATATATGTTGGGTAAATAACATAAAATGACCTTGTCATTAAATCTTAGGATAGCAACCCCACGAGTTATGATCAAACTCAGCCTAATTCATTACGTAAAAGATTTATCTACTGAGACTAAAATTATATCAAAAGTGCTCACTAAGATCCCTGAACTAAATGGTTACTAACTAAAAAAACTAAGCATAAACTAATGCTAAAACTTAACAACCTAATCAAGGCCTCTTTCCAAGCTATACTTCGATTTGTTTTTTCAATGTTTAAAATTTCCTCTTTTTCGATTATTTAAAAAAAATATTATTTTAATATTCAGGAAACAAGGACTCGGGCTGGGCTCTTGGGCCCGGTCCGAACACGACCAGTGCCACAGATACGAAATTCGGGCTATTATATCCGCCCCCTTCTTTTTAATTCGCTCATATCTCGCAACGATCAAACACCAGAACATGAACACCTCACTTCACACTGAATCGGGTAAACGTCCTTCACTGCACTTCCATCATCCCCTGCCATTTCAGGATGCCGCTGTCATCCATCAACCATCAAAGAATTCACAAATAAGGTGACAACGTTGACCTGAGCAGATGGAGCACAAAAAGGACCTCTATGGACAAACCAGTATGGACTCATTCAAGGATCACCACAAGGCCTTTGCTACTCCGACGAGCCTTATTGCTTGACCACCAGCACATACATGGTTCACCAGAAAAACAGAGAAGATATTTCTCAAAAACATTCACGGTAGCCATTAAT
Organism: Eucalyptus guilfoylei; assembly: GCA_016097605.1. Lineage (NCBI taxonomy): Eukaryota > Viridiplantae > Streptophyta > Magnoliopsida > Myrtales > Myrtaceae > Eucalyptus > Eucalyptus guilfoylei. The sequence continues at coordinate 17,822,340 of CM027865.1, read as the reverse complement.
TGTACTAAAAATTTCGATACAGCAGTTTGCCAAACAGGACAATAATATATAGAACAGATCAGGAGATGCTCAGATTTGGACGAAAACAGAGATTAACTTATAAGACGGTCTCGTTGGAAATTCGTCGCACAGGTTATATGCATCAGTTTTAAAGAAATCCGTTGTAATCGCTCCATCACAACTAGGCTCGAAAAGACTGAATATAGGATGTTTGTACCAAGGAGAAGGAGTTCGAACAAAACGGATTACGATTTCTCTGAGAGAAATCGCACAACATCTCAGCCACTCTCTTCTCAAAACAGAGTATCATGGTGGATTGAGTTTCCGGTTGAAATTAATGTCGGTTATGAAGCTTGACCGAGAACAAAGCTCGTCACGCTTCATGTTTAAAAAACAGAGAGGGGAAGAGTAATGGAGTTTGCAGATCTGGAATGACAAAAAACGGAAGCAGCGAGGGCCAATCGACGTCAGTATAGCAACAGAGAAGCTCTCCGGTGTCAATACAAGCTAGGGTCGGTGAAATTGACAACGACAACTGCAATTTCATCTCTTCAATGATCATGACCAAGAACAAAGCTGTAGTATGTGGTGAGCGAGCTGGTTTCCAACAAGGATTAGAGGCTATGCCCTGCTCTCTCCTCCAGCGTGGTAAATCCAGTAGTAATTTTCGACCTTCCCCTTCTTGGGTTTGGATTATGAATTCTAGCATTGCTTTTATATCTGCTTAGTGGATACTTGATTTACTTATAAGATATACATAACTCATTGGTAGTTGTAGTTGCTTATTCCATTCATTTTTATTTTTTTTTGTTTTACAAATTCCTCGATTAGCCACAAATAGAATGATGGCCTTTGTGTTATCACCAGGACTTTTGATAGTAGGATTTTTGGGTATGCTGAATTCTAAGTTGTACAAATTCTTTTTTAGATGTATTATACAAAATCGGCCGGCCACCCAGTGTTACCTGGTAGGTTCATCACCTGTACCACGCCCCCATCGTTTCAGGGGGAAGGCATCGCAGGCTCCCCTAATCCCACCCGAACCCTGTAAGGGGTTTGTGGCCGGGATGGGATATGGGCAGTCCCCTACATTTACCTCCGTAGGGAGGCCACCAAAGGGAGCAGTTTAAGGTCCTACTCGGGACACGGTTTATCATATATATGGACATAGATATATATTGATAACAAGTTGGTTTTTGTTTGATGCAGTGTCTTTCTAATAGAAGGATGGCCGAATCATCCCTATTCTTATTGATTTCAGGGTGTAACATTAAAACCTAAAGACGCATTTGATCTAGATTGTTTTAAATGTGTTGGGGATAGTCGTGGCAATGCTATTCATTCTCCAGGGGATTAATTGCACATAACATGTAAGTTTCAAATTATTAGTTTCAAATTATCCATGTTTCACTTTCACTCCTATGCTCTCCTATGATTAAGAAGTGCCAGACACCTGAAATGCCAAAACTTGGTATGAAAGGACACTTAAGTGCCAAAAATTAGAAAAGTGACATTACCAAAATCAGAGCAAAATTGATTACTTTAGTGCTAACGGCGAGAAAATTCGGCAAAAATGTTGACGTGGCAATTTTTCGGCGTCATTTTGCACGTTGATGTGACTAGACAAATGCAAAACGACGTCTTTTTGCTGACGTGGTAAAAAAATTAATATAAAAATTAATAAAATTAAATTTAAAACTAAATTTATTTAAAACATTTAAAAATATAAATATTAAAAAAAATCCAAGGGAGGTGGCTGAGGGCTGAGCCCTCCCGCCGCCATCGGGAAGGGCCTACGACCGGGGGGAGGGGGGGTCGCCGGGCCACTATCGTGGCTGGCAACCGGCTAGGCGAGATTCAGCGAGGTAGTGGCTGGCGACCGGTTAGGCGAGGTCCAACGAGCTCGCCAGGCTAGGGCAAGGGTCAACGAGCTTGCCGGTGGCCAGGTGAGGCTCAACCTCATCCAAGTGGCACGAGGTTGGCCTCACCGGCTAAAAGGAAGAAGTAGAAAAGGAAAGAGAAGAACAGAGAAGAGAAGAACAGAGAAAAGAAAGAAAAAATTAGACTTGATTTTAGGAATTGTTCTCGGAAATAAGAAGTAACCTTTTTTCACTTCTTCATTCTATTCCAAATCTATTTTTATAAACAAAAAAAAAAATCTATTTTTATAAACAAAAATACATATTTTTGTTCCCTAATAAAAAAACTTATCAAACAGATTTATATTCTTTTTTTGTTCTAGGAAATAAAAGAACATAATTAGTTGTTCTCGAGAGTGTTACCAAATAGGCCCTTAGCATTGTTTGGCTCAAGGATGAGAGAATCCGGGAGATAGGGGAGCACTAATTTTGTGTCATGCTTTGCTTCGCTAGGTAATGTTGAGTTATCTACTCTTCTAGATGATCTTATAATATATAGGACTTACAAACACATCTTGGCAGTTGTTAACGCCTTCTGATAGTAGGTTTCTGGTTCTCTGTGGTGCATGGAGTCAAGAGAAGTGCTAACGCATGTGGGAAAATTGCGGAACGTAGTCGTACCTTTGGCTCCTTTTTAGGAAATGATTGTAAATCGAAAAATGATTGGTTCTCCGACTATAGAAGAATGCTTCCCAATTAGACTCTATGAATCACCCCCATTGTTGTTGTTAATTACATGGATGCCATTAAGTGGTATTCGGACCACTTTTGGTTTGTTTTCTTCGGTTGATCACTTTTGTAGATCATGTGCAAAACCATTTTCCTTTTGGCTTAATTTCTCTAAGAGTTGTATCATAAGTAGACATACGAAGGAGGATCGCGCATATCTTCTTTCACCATTGCCGTAATTAATTATGAAAAAGTCGAAATTATCTCGCTCGAAATTCTGCTTTCACTTCTCCCAGAGATGGAGTTGAATAAAGGCGAGCAGAGCCAGTGAGAGAACAAGAGTTGCAAGTGAGACATTTCATTATTGCATTTAGTTATTATTTCGGAAGTCGGACAGAAGGGAGATTAGTAAAAGAAAAAAAAATGAAGAGTGGTTAATGTCAAGTGCACCCGAACATGTTCACATTTGAGGAGTCTGACAATAAGTTTAAAAGAAAAGTAAAAGCACTCGAATTTCAACATGAGTAGGCAAAGGGAAAAGTCATTCGGTGGATACACAAATGTCAAGCTAAGCTCAGCCAATGAAAATGCCATCAAGATAAACCACCCAAAAATAAAGATAAAAAAGAAAAAAGAAATCCTTTAGTCCTGATATCCTCGTTCAAACATCGCTTGTCAAAATGCTGCAGTATTATGTTAAATGGAAATGATGAAGAGAGGTCTTTCTAAAATCCTCTCTAACTTGGGACATCTGCAAATCCCAAGTTGCTTATTGAAATCACAGATGATCTTGCCCCACCAACATTCCAGTCAAAATTAATATTAAGCTCCTCAGACAACACACCCCCCCGCCCCCGCCCGCGGCGGGGGAAACCTTCCCTCTTCCAACTTAACCCTTCTGATTCTAGTTTTTGCACTACTTCTTCCAACCCTTGAGATTTCTCCTAGGAGTTGGTAGATGGACAAGCTTGTGGCAATTCATTTGCTTGCACACCTCCCTCGATCGCGATGTCACGATCAATTTGCATCCATTCCTTTCTAGGGCTATACCCACTTCTTCCAAAGAATAAGATTTCCTAACGTCATCTAAGATAAGGAGGAGTCTCCTACCCCGCAATGCCTCCCTCAGTTTTGCGCCCCTGTAAACAGCGCTTTCCCCCATCAAATTCGGTAGGACTCGGAAATATTTCGCAATGTCAGTTTGTATCGTGCCAACAGTGCCATCTTGTGATACATCGACCAAACAAGCACCATCGAACCTTGTGCAACCTTGCACTATCTGATCATGTATGTGTACCGCAAGAAAGGTTTTGCCCGCTCCCGCCCGTCCCCAAACACCGACACGAAGCACCTCTTCCTTCATCAAGTAATCCCAGATCTCATTTCTTTTTGTTTGAGAAGCTTGTCCCACTAGTTCACCCGGTTGCAGTTCAAGGCCTCGGTTCGGTGTCACATCCACCGTGAGTCCGTCATCAAATCTACCCTTCTCGTGCAATTTTTCCACTTGAGTCATAATGAACCTCACCCGATCCTCCAACTTGAGAAGAGTAAAGAAATTGCCCCCTTCGACGTCTCGTCCTAACTCTCGGACTTGACCCTCCCACCGTTCTACATGTTGTATCCACAAGTCAATTTCTTCCTTCCTTCTCTTTAGTGGTCTCCTCTCTTCCTGCTCTAGTTGCAAACTTATGTCAGTCTTCCTGGCTGACACCAATCCCATAGTCATTTCCAGAGCATACACGTTCGCTTTAACTCCGGTGAGGTTGCTGACCTTTTGAACAAGACCCAAGAAATTTATGAGGGATCCCAAAAGTTTGTCGACATCCATTGTCAGACTGCATGGAGCATTAGGGGAAAAATGTGGTCAGTTAGTATTCCAGTTCCAGGCACAAAACTTTTTAGCTTTCAGCATTTATATTTTGACTCCTATCCAATAAATGAGTACGTCGGCATTTCCGAACTGTAAATTGTTCTTTAGTATTCGAGGTGCAAGACCAAGAATGAAAATGGAAAGACCTTAAAGAAAGAAAAGAAGCGTACAGCCATGAATTTGAAGCAAAGAAGCAATTGGCAAGAGTCGGAACGTCCCAAGGACATCATGTTCTTCCTTCTTTGGGAAATTCCAAGCCCATGAGCTACTACCCCGAATAACCCTGACCCTGGTAAGGTGCAATAATACTTCACATGCAATAGTCTTTTGAAGCGTTGGGAGAGCTTTGGTATAATGCAAGTCCTTCTCCCTCACTCCTTTCCCTCAAAAGTGTATTTGCTCAGAGAAAGGAAAAGAGAGAGGATGGGGTTACCGGGGCGACCGGCAAGCCTCCGTGAGGCAACCAGAGGCGACTGGGCGAGCGTCGACCGGGCCACCAGAGGCGACCAGAGGCAACCAGAGGTTAGCTTCGCACGAGGTCGACCGAGCGACCAGGGCGACCAGGCCAGCCTCGCTCGAGCGTCGACCAGGCGACCGGTTGCAACCAGAGGCGAGCCTCGGTGAGCTTCGCTCGACCATCGACCAGGCAGCCAGCGGCGCCCGGGCGAGTCTTGCGGAGCCTCGCGTTAGCGGCCACCAGGCGAGCCTCGCTCGAGCATCGACCAGGCGACCAGAGGCGAGCATCGCACGAGCGTCTATCGGGCGAGCATTGGCAAGCCTCGTGCAAGGGTCGACCAGTCGACCAGCAGCGACCGGGCGAGAGTGGGCGAGCCTCGTGCGAACGTCGACCAGGCAACCGGAGGCAACCAGAGGCAAGCATCAGCGGCGGGTCGCCAAGATCGCACAACCTCAGGCGAGCTAGATCTGAACCCTCCCACGACCCTCGGCAACCCTCCTCGCACCGCCCTCGGTGCCTAGTGCTAGAGCGAGAACAAGAATGACGATCGAAGGGATTGATGGGTTGTTGAAGTCTCAGAGAATTTGAGACATGAAGAAGACGAAGACGAAGAAGGAAGCGAGAAGCACAAACTCGTACGGCCCAAATGAAAGAGAGGCGCAGACGGGGCTGGAGATATTTTGGGAAGGGATAGGGAAGGCCTGATGGGCTAACGGGCGCAACGTGCAGACCGTGGAAAAGAAAAAGTTGAAAACGGGACTAGCGAGAGAGATTGAGAAATGCCGTGGGCACTATGGAAAATGTACCGCCTTTTGTTTTGTCTTACCAAATCAAATGACAACCGACTCCCAGAACTGGGTCACATTGAGAGCGCACGCAATTTCAGGAAACGAAAGAGGGCTCTAACTTTTGCCCTTAAATCTCATCTAAAAGAGAGTTAAAGCTGTCTCACCTGGGTCAAAAAATTGCTGATATCCCTTCGAATGAAAAACCCCAACGGTGGACTTGAGAGACTATCCAGGCAGAGGGAACGATAGAATGGCTAAGCGAGAGAGGAGAGAGAAGTTTTTTTTCCTTTTTTTGGGTAAATAGAGAGAAGCTTCAGTCAACGATCGACTTAAGAGGCAATCCAGGCAGAGGGAATGAAAGAATGGCTAAGCGAGAGAGAAGGTTTTTGTTTTTGTTTTTTTTTTTTTTGGGGTAAATAGGAGGAAGCTTCACTCCATATAAAGAGGCATGAGGTCTCCCGTCTCCGGCAACACCCCCACCCCCTTCTTGGAAGATGACTTTTTAATGTTATGTTTATTTCGTAAAAAATAAACTAATTTCGAAAATATTTTTCTAAAAATGATTATTTAAATAATTCATCAATAAAAAATATTTTCATTAATGATAATTAGTTTTCGTATAAATATTTTCGTGAATAATGAAAATATTTTTTGTTCATTGATTTTGGTTAATGATACAAATTTAAAAAATATATATTTTTTAAATTATTCATTTTCTAAAAAATAAATGCACCTTCAGTTTAAAATTTTTAAGCCCTACTTACCTATTGTCATCTACTTATTATTATAATATTTAAATAATAAACCACATTTCATCTAATAGTAGCGGCAGTCCTATATGAATGTCCTTAGTTTGAATCTTTTCATGCCCCATTTGTCTATATAATTATATTTTAATACTAACATTACTAAATATGAAGGCGAGTGTTAAAATATTTAAATAATAAATCATACTTTTATTTAATAGTTTAAATTTTTAAAATAATTTACGGTTCACGCTTACCTTTTTCTTTTCTTTTTTGGGTCGAAGGTTTACGCGTACTTGTTCGAGGCAGATGATCGATAGAATGACAATCAAGAGTCTTTGCACACCTTCTTGGAAGAAGAGCCAAAGTCTTGAGGCCACATTGGAGGCAACTTCCCCACTCTCTTATCACCACACACACACACACACACACACAAGTAAATCTCATGTCAAAATCAAGTTGATGCCTTGTCGGTTGGGGGAAGATATTCGAGACACTATCCTATCGTCTTTGGCTATTTAGCTTCGTTATCATATTACATCGCATTAGCCAAAGTTTGCAGAAAATACGATAATGTTTGCAATCAAATTAATTTCGGGTGCATTAGAACGATTATAATTTATGAAAAATATTTTCATCAGCGATGAAATTATTTAGATATAAATTATTATTAATGATGAAAATATTTTCTGTTCATAATAATTTTAAGAGATATGTAAAATCACTTTAAGAAAAATGTTTTCCAAACCATTAATTTCAGGGGAAACAAATGCACATTAATTGAAAACCAAAATCTCTATTTTGTTGCAAAACTTACTTATTGCATAATACCCTTTTCATAGTAGATTACAAATCATAGAGAAACGGTAGAAATGATCTCGAATCGTGGATTTTCCTTCTCGGAAGATATCTAAAAGACTTGGGGAGGGGAGACTCGGCGTGTCGCCCTGACGTACATGTACAGAAGTTTTAGGCTATTTCTCTTTTCTGCTCCCAACAAATATTACCTAGTTGTCGCTTCACCCAAAAAAAAAAGGAAAAATAAATTCTAGGTTGACATGTAATTAACCTAGTTACATCTATAATGATAACGACAACTCATGTTTTTTTTATATTCACTAAGGATGTTGCTCTCTAAGAAATATAGTGTAAATCGGTATATGTTTGAATTAATTGAAGCAAAAAAAGGCAAATCCGATTAATTTTCAAAGCGATTAAGACAATACCAATCATTATTTAATATATCAAATAGACCTTGCTAAAGCACTAAAAATATTTTTGTGTCTTACCTCAATTTGCAAATAAACGAGGGTATTTGCATTTTACATCCTCCTCGAGCTCCCAAGTGGCTCTCTCTTAGTGTGGTTATAGTTCAACGTCACAACACTTGATCCTTGCTATCAACAATCCATATAGCTTGCTCCTTAAAAGTTGAGTTCTCCTTTGACTTCGAAGGTGTAATCTAGCACATGTTTAAGATTTTGCATATATTTTCCCAATAAAGATACATGAAATATAAAATAAGACAGTTGTCCCACTAGTTCACTCGGTTGTAGTTCATAGCCTCAAGTTGGTTTCACATCCAGCGTGAGACCGTCACCAAATCTACCCTTCTTAAGTAATTTGTCCACTTCAGTCGCTAATACACCAATGTAAGACGTGAAAAGTATTAGGGTTTATCCCATATTAGTTATGGAAGAGATGTGTGATCAGTTTATAAATGTGAGGAAAAGTTTTACCCCTTGAGCTAGATTTTGAGGTGAGAGAGGCCTAAGATCACTCAAGACTAGCATCAAAGCCCAAGTTATTAACAAGTTTAGACTCAACAATCACTCAAAGAGGACTGTTGTGGCCTAAGGGGTAAGTAGCCTGACGTGTGAGAGGAGAAACTCCCACATCGATTGTGTAAGGGGTAAGTAGTCGGTTTATAAGTGTGAGAAAAAGCCTCATCATTGAGCTAGCTTTTGGATGAAAGAGGTCCAAGATCACCTAACAAAAAGAAATACCCTCCTTAACTTTTCCTCTTAGCTCGTGGACTTGATCCTCCAGCGATACTGCTCTCTGCATCCACAGGTCAACTTCTCTCTTTTCTTTTCCTTTCCGGTCTCCCCTGTTCCTGCTCTGCTTGGTCACCTATGTCTGCCTTCTTGGCTGACACCGTTTCCATATTCCCTTCCAGAGCATCCATCTTCGCTTTAACTCCATAGACATAGCTGACCTTTTGGACAAAAATGAATACATGGTTGGTGATTCCCAGAATTTTGTTGACGTCCACTGTAAGGCTGCTGAGAGCACTCGGGGAAAAATGTCGTCAGTTAGCATTCCAGGTACAAAACTTTTAGCTTTCAGCATTTATATATGGACATTTATCCTGAGTACCTCAGTATTTTCGATTGTTAATGTTTAATTAGTGTTCCAAAGTGCAAGACAAGAATTAGAATGGAATATTCTAGAGAAAGAAAAGAAGCATACAGCCCTGATTTGGGTTATCTTGGTCAAATTTACGAGGACAATTTGAGGCAGAGAGGGAATTGGCAAGAGTTGAAACGTCCCTGAGGACATCATATTCTTCCTCTGTTGGGACGTTCCAAGCCCATTAGCTACCCCCGCTAACCCTATTCAAGGATCCCGGTATGGTGCAAATCCAAACTTGGGTGGCTGACTCTAACATGCAAACTCTTCATATAGAGGGACGAATTTTGTTGTGCCATAATCCGCACGTACAACTGTTGAGCATATGCTACTAACCTGTGATGGGGCATTAAAATTGACCGAAAATGTTGCAACCTTGGATGCATAGTAGATGAAATTAAGTTCCAACTAGATGGAGAAGAGACAAAAATGAAAAAAGCTAGATTGAATCGTATTGGGTGATCTTGGGTCTCTCTCATCCCGAAAGTTAACTCAAAATGTGTGGTTTTCCCTCATATATAAATTGATCACCAACTCCTTTCATAATTGATATGAGATAACTCCAACAAATGTTCATTTATTTTCGAACATTAGAAATCCTTGGAGCACTTTGAATCTATTTCAGTAGACTATCTCATTAGGAAAATGTGCCAACTGTGTTTCCAATGGATGCTCCTGCCTGTAGGAATGAACCCCCATATCCTTCAACGTCTCTTTTGCTCCACGATGTCAAAGGCTTTTCCCCCACTAAGGGGGTTCTTCTATACTGGATGGTTTATTGGACTGAAGTGATTCTTTCGGCAAAAACAGATCTACAAAAGAGAGAGCACACATAACAACGTATACCATCGTGGTAATTTGCTCATGAATTAACAGATGTACAAAAGAGAGACCTTGCGTGAAGGATGCGCGAGATAAATCAAGGAAATCTAGGACTTAAACAGACGTGGAGAGTGCAGGAAAATTTGGGGAGATAGCTCCAACTTTTCACAAATCTCAAGCAGTCTCACCTGGTAAAAACTTGCCGATGAGCCTCATGATGAAATTCCGCAACAGGAGATTGATTCAACAAAAGGATCGGCAGAGACGAGGAATCAGCTGGCAGAGAGAAACCGAGATGAGTGAAGTGAGGACGTGCCTTAGTGAACAGAATCACAGAGATGAGTGAACTTGCAATTCTTTGAAGTCCATGGCCGACAAACAGTACATGGGGAGGGACCTACCTGGAAGATGGGTTTAAAGTGACTTTAAAATTTTTTCGAGACGCCTTTACGCTTTATGCATTATTATCTCAGAGTCAGGCAAACGACAAGATTTATCGTCGAGAGGCTTCCGGGCACCTTCTCGGAAGATAACCAAAGTGTTTGGGATCAAATGGGAGACATTTCTTCTTCCCCTTAAAAAGAAAAAAAAATTCGATTTCATCTCAGAAACTTAGTTTTTCTTTTTGTCAAAAAATATATTCGAGCTTCGTTACATGACATAGTATGTTTCTGCATAACAAAAAAAAGGGCCTCAGAAACAATGAGGTCCCATAATGTACTAGGAGGATTAGTAAGCCAAACTTTAGGAAATAATTACCCCTATGGGCTTCAATTATCCAGTCTGTTACTTTATTTGCTTCTCTTAGACAGTGGGCTATACTCAAGTTTTCAAATTGGGTCATCTCTAATTTGCAGGCATTGACTATAGTTTCCTCCTCCCATGAAGCTTTTTCTTGATTTATCATTGCCCTTATCACATCTAAGTTGTCTGACTCCACACTTAAGTTCAGCGAAGTGTTCTCAGACATCGATGTCAGAAACTTAGTTGATGCCTCGTGCACTGTGCTGATAAACTTATATTTCGTAAAAGATATTTGAGATTGTTTCTAGTCTGCTTTCACATGGACCTACTTTTGGAAGGAATGATAATTTTGCAATAAAATGAATTTTCAGGATATATTTATTTTGCAAAAATTAATAATTTGAAAAATATTTTTTTGAAAATGACGGTCATATTACTTACAAAGAATAAATAAGCGAAAAACATCTTCATTGACAACAATCATATTTAGATATTCATGTTCTGGGAGGATTAGATATTCATTGACAAACAATCATATTTAAATATTCAAAAACAATGAAAAAAAAAATCAAAAACAATGAGGTCCCATAATGTACCAGGAGGATTAGTAAGCCAAACTTTAGGAAATAATTACCTCTATGGGCCTCAACTATCCAGCCTGCTACTTTATTTGCTTCTCTTGGGCAATGGGCTATACTCAAGTTTTCAAATAAGGTCATCTCTAATTTGCAAGCGTTGACTATAGTTTCCTCCTCCCATGAAGCTTTTTCTTGATTTATCACTACCCTTATCACATCTAAGTTGTCTAACTCCACACTTAAGTTTAGCAAAGTGTTCTTAGACATCGATGTCAGAAACTTAGTTGATGCCTCGTGCACTGTGCTGATAAATTTATATTCCATAAAAGATATTTGAGATTGTTTCTAGTCTGCTTTCACATGGACCTACTTTTTTGGAAGGAATGATAATTTTGCAATAAAATGAATTTTCAGGATATATTTATTTTGCAAAAATTAATAATTTGAAAAATATTTTTATTGAAAATGACGGTCATATTACTTACAAAGAATAAATAAGCGAAAAACATCTTCATTGACAACAATCATATTTAGGTATTCATGTTCTGGGAAGATTAGATATTCATTGTCAAACAATCATATTTAGATATTCATTGACAAACAATCATATTTAAATATTTAGAAACAATGAGGTCCTATAATGTACCGGGAGGATTAGTAAGCCAAACTTCAGGAAATAATTACCTCTATGGGTCTCAACTATCCAGTCTGCTACTTTATTTGCTTCTCTTGGGCAGTGGGCTATACTCAAGTTTTCAAATTGGGCCATCTCTAATTTGCAGGCGTTGACTATAGTATCCTCCTCCCACGAAGCTTTTTCTTGATTTGTCACTACCCTTATCACATTTAAGTTGTCTAACTTCATACTTAAGTTCAACGAAGTGTTCTTAGACATCGATGTCAAAAACTTAGTTGATGCCTTGTGCACTATGCTGATAAACTTATATTCCGTATAAGATATTTGAGATTGTTTTTAGTCTGCTTTCACATGGACCTACTTTTCCGGAAGGAATGATAATTTTGCAATAAAATGAATTTTCAGGATATATTTATTTTCCAAAAATTAATAATTTGAAAAATATTTTTTTGAAAATGATGGTCATATTACTTACAAAGAATAAATAAGCGAAAAACATCTTCATTGACAACAATCATATTACTTACAATGCATAATTGTAGATAACCCTAATGATATTATTTTTAAACGTTTGCATCTGAAAATTAAATGCCTTCAAAAACTAAAACAAAAGCAATGGCCTGTTATTGTAAAATTTTGAAATTATCGCAGAATACGATTAAATGAATTGTCGACGATAATTCCTATCACTTTATGATTGATGAAGATAATTCCTATTGTTTTATAATTATTGAAGAATTGCAATGAATTTTTAAGGAGTTTCAGTATTCTATGGATATCCATAAGTCTTGGAGAAATTCTCACGACAAAGTATACTTTAGTTACCACAAATTGTACAAATACGTGATTAAATTGAATGAAATGAATATATAAAAAATAAGTTACCTATGATTTCGCAATTTACAAAGGAAAAATATTGCCTTGGTGTTGGTTCACCAGGAATAATGAGATAAATATATATTATATTGGCATCTACTCAATCTAGCTAAATTTGCTTATGAAAAGTAGACTTCGCATTTTTTTATCTTCGTCACGGGTGTTACTTTTCTAAGAAAAATCAGATAAACTAGTATATGTTGGGACTCTTTAGGTAAATTTAAGGTAATTTAGATAAATTTTCTAAAGTAATCAATACAATTTCCAATCAACATTTAACATATCTAGTGGAATTTGTCAACACATTAAAAAGAATTTTGATCAACAATTGGCGCTCTGGTGATATTTCAAACAGTCAATTGTTATTTTGTTCAGCTAAAATAACTATCACCTAGCTTATGTTTACGGTTGCAAGAGGTTCAAAGTATAATCCGCATCATACTTTAACATGTATCTTATTTATATTTCATTGTAAATTCTTAAAAATCTCATTCTTTTATTTTCCCTTAATCCTGAAATTCATCCATCTATTATTTTAATGGAAAAATCATTAAAAATCCTAAATTATGACTATTGTGACATATTTATCCCAATCTTTTTTTGTGACACCAAAAACTCAAAACTTATACCCGTATGACATATTTACAATACAAAAACTCCAAACTGATTGATGGAATGGAAATTCTTCTATTTCTTTGATGAGAAATGTGAAACGAAAAAAGAAAAAAGAAAAAAAGAAAAAAAAGAGAAATCCAATACCTGTTGGGAATGAAATTCGACTATTTTATTTGTATCTCTTTTCACATCCAAATGGAGAGATGAATTAATGTATTTTTTGTTGGATTTGATTCTGTCGGGACCGACGGGGCTCGAACACGCGGCTTCCGCCACGACAGGCGGTGCTCTAACTAATTGAACTACAATCCACAGGAAATAAAGTGTAGAGTATACATACTCTTATGATTGCATTTAAACCATTTCTTTTTCGATTCGAATCTCCGTGGTGCAAGGGTAACAGAGGCTTGAGTGCTATATTGATATCTCCATGGATGGGCACTTTAGTGAGAGCGACACAAATTACTAGTAATCCTTTTATTATTGCCAAATCGGGTAATAATCAATCTTTCAATGAAAAAAAGATTGGGACACATTTAATCTCAAACTTATATTCATGTGACATATTTATCCTAAATTTTGAGGTAACTATGTCACATGCATATAAGTTTAGGATTTTTTGTGTCACAAGAAAAAAGTTTGGGATAAATGTATCATATTGGTATAACTTTGAGGTAAATGTGTCACATGAGTACACATTTGGGATTTTTTGTGTCACCAAAAAAAGGTGAGGATAAATGTGTTATAATGTGCATAATTTAGAATTTTTGGTGACTTTTTACTATTTTAATTAAATATAGTTCCACAATATCATCTCTTGATGCAGTGAAAAATGTACTAAGGTGGCTTTTAAGAGAACGAGCCACTCTATTAATACTACACCTTCCTTGAGTGGGTTCATCAAGATTAGGCAAATGTACCAGTAACATCTGAGACACAATAAAACATCAATTAGCCCATGTCATCCATTTGAATTAGTCTTGGAAATGCCACGACCCTCCTGGCATGGTTGTTGGGGAAAAGACAAGTTTAGAGGTAATGTCGAGTTGGGACCAACAATTCACAATTGGTGCAAGTTTTCCCAAACTCTTACCTCGTGGTGGTGTTGGAATATTATGATTGAAATTGATCCATCCCTGAAATCTAAACTAACTTAGAGTCACTAGGAGCCAAGTGAGATATGGAATGATATCTCATTTCTTATGCAATTAGAGATCTAGAGTGGGTGATTACACTAGTTATCTAACTAGTGCCCTTTCAATATCTAAACTTATTTGTCAACTAATGTGTCCACGCAATCTTCTTACAAAATTATCGATCTTAAAGTTATTGTCCATTAAGTGTCCATGCAATATTTTGTGTGTTTAATATGGCTCTAAAGTTTAACCTAAACATTCAACTGAAACAAGCAAATTACAACTTTTAAAAAAAACAACATGGAAGAAATGCAATCAATTTATCTAAGAAAGCAATGTAAGAACAATTAAATGTAAAGTGCAGTAAAGTAACCAAATATATGTTGGGCAAATAACATAACCTTAGGATAGCAACCCCATGAGTTATGATCAAAATCAGCCTAATTCATTACGTAAAAGATTTATCTACTAAGACTAAAATTATATCAAAAGTGCACTAAAATCCCTGAACTAAATGGTTACTAACTTAAAAAACTAAGCATAAACTAATGGTAAAACTTAACAACCTAATCAAGGCCTCTTTCTAAGCTATATTTCAATTTGTTTTTTTTTCAATGTTTAAACTTTCCTCTTTTTCGATTATTTAAAAAAATATTATTTTCAAGAAGCAAGGACTCGGACTGGGCTCTTGGGCCCGGTCCGAATACGAGCTGTGCCACGGATACGAAATTGGGCTATTATATCCGCCCCACTCTTTTCAATTCTAACCTAACTAAGCCCAAATCAGATATACCCTTGACGAGCCGACTTTTATCAAAATTGCATCAAGCCCACACTAAATCCTCGTCACTTTAATAACTACACCCAGCCTCGTAACACCGACGCTTTTAAAAAAAACAACATGGAAGAAATGCAATCAATTTATCTAAGAAAGCAATGTAAGAACAATTAAATGTAAAGTGCAGTAAAGTAACCAAATATATGTTGGGCAAATAACATAACCTTAGGATAGCAACCCCATGAGTTATGATCAAAATCAGCCTAATTCATTACGTAAAAGATTTATCTACTAAGACTAAAATTATATCAAAAGTGCACTAAAATCCCTGAACTAAATGGTTACTAACTTAAAAAACTAAGCAAAAACTAATGGTAAAACTTAACAACCTAATCAAGGCCTCTTTCTAAGCTATATTTCAATTTGTTTTTTTTTCAATGTTTAAACTTTCCTCTTTTTCGATTATTTAAAAAAATATTATTTTCAAGAAGCAAGGACTCGGACTGGGCTCTTGGGCCCGGTCCGAATACGAGCTGTGCCACGGATACGAAATTGGGCTATTATATCCGCCCCACTCTTTTCAATTCTAACCTAACTAAGCCCAAATCAGATATACCCTTGACGAGCCGACTTTTATCAAAATTGCATCAAGCCCACACTAAATCCTCGTCACTTTAATAACTACACCCAGCCTCGTAACACCGACGCTTTCATCGTCTTTGCAAGACCGAAAGCCTACCCATTCGCTCATACCTCACAACAATCAAAACACCAGAAACGTCCATCACTGGACTTCCATTGTTAGCCGACTCCTGCAGCGTGTGAGCCACAGCGAGGGACAGACTAAGATCGCCTCAGTACACAGGGAGGCTAAGGACATGTCTCCTTAGAGAGACCTAAGCCTTATAAGCTAGTCCAAGACTCTCCTCCTAAGCGATGTGGGACAAGAGACATGTCCTTAGTCTCGCCCGCGTACTGCCGAGACAATCTTAATCCGTCCCTCCGTACTGCCCCGAGTCTGGGTCGTCACATTCTCTACCCCTTAAGGCATAGTGCCCTCGCCCCACACGCTGCAGGAGTTGGTATTCTATGGACAAACTGGCATGGACTCATTCAAGTATCATCACAAGGCCTTTGCTTCTCTGACGAGCCTTATTGCTTGACCACCGGCACACGCAAGGTTCACCAGAAAAACAGAGAAGATATTGCTCAGAAACAGTCACGTTAGCCATGAATCATACTAAAAATTTCGACAAACCAGTTTACCAAACGGGACACCAATATATATAGAACAGATCAGGACATGCTCGGATTCGGACGACAACAGAGATTAACTTATAACATAGTCTCATAGGAAATTCGTCAAACAGGTTTTTATGCATCAGTTCTAAAGAAATCCAATCGCTCCAAATTGAGGTTCACGACTAGGCTTGAAAAGACTATAGGATGTTTGTACCAAGGAGAAGGAGTTGAAGAAAACGGTTGCGATTTCTTTGGGAGAAATCGCACAACACCTCAGCCACTCTCATCTCAAAACAGGGTATCATGGTGGATTGAGTTTCCGGTTGAAATTAACGTCGGTTATGAAGCTTGAACCGAGAACGAAGCTCTTCGCACTTCATGGTCAAAAACAGAGAGGGGAAGAGTAAGGGAGTTTGCAGATCTGGAATGAAGAAAAAAAAAAGCAACGAGGACCAATCGACGTCGGTATAGCAACAGAGAAGCTCCCCTGAGTTTTAATACAAGCTTGGGTCGGTGAAATAGACAACGACAACTGCAACTTCATCTCTTCAATGACTATGACAGAGCACAAAGCTGCAATATGTGGCGAGGGAGCTGATTTCCAACAACGGGCTATGAAGGTGATGAAAGGAACGAGAATTTGAGGGGAATCCGTGGTAATTAATTTCTCTCTCCTCCTTCTCTATGAGAAAATCCTCCCGCGGTAATTTTCTTAGTCCCCTTCTTGAGTTTGGATTATGAGTTCTAGTATTGCTTTATAATATGTATAGTGAATACTCAATCTACTTAAAAGAGATGTAGTGGATTGTAGTTCTAAGTTATAAATTTTCTTTTTGAATGGATTATAAGAACTCCGATATTCTAATCAATCTGCTGGATATATATGCTGATAACAAATTGCTGATTTTTATTCGAGGGAGCATCGGATGGAAGGACGACCGTGTTATCTCCATTCTTGTTGGTTGTGGTGCTTGACATTAAAACTTGAAGGCGCATTTGATCCAAATCGTTTTAAATTTGTTGGGAATAAACGTCGCTATGCTATTTGCTTCTCTAGGGGATTAGTAAGTTTCAAATCATCCCTGTTTCACCCCTATGCTCTCATATGATTGTGTGTATTGATTTTGCACTCTTGTCTCTCTATTTCTCAGAATTCTCTGTATATGTAATTGTTACTTTGTTAAACATGATAGTACCCGACTATCTGAATGAAACAGGTCTAGAAAGGTCAATCCACAGTTTCCCTATTTGCTTCATCTTAGAATGAAGGTAGATTTTCAGTTTGCTTCTTGAATTTTGGTGTAGACCAGTTTCCAACGTGGGTTTTAGTGTATCTTTGTTTCTGATCTCTCCTAGAGCTATGATTCAAAGTTTCTTAAGATATATCCAGAGCTTCAGCCTACCCCGCTCCGGCTTGAGGAGGATCTAGAACAGCTTGAAGTTCTTGAGAATGGTTATAAAATGAAGGTAAAACAGACGTTTCCTTGCTTCTTTTCATCAGTAAATCCTCGAGCCGCTTGAAAAATGCAAAGATGTAAAGTTTTCGTAGTTATGAAAGCGGTGTAACAAATTGGCGGTTGTTTTTGGCCAAAATAAGGGTGGCAATTTCTCTACTTTTGTGGATTCCTCGTCTAATGTGAGGCTAAAATGAGGAAGTAGATCTCATACCATGTTGGGGAAATCTTCATCTTCTAGATAAATACTTTTCTTGCTAGAATTTCAATCAACTATCTTCTTGATGCCATCAGGATGCCTTCATCCAACAAAAAAACATCTGTATACTAAAATTCCTGAATCTTAGACGCATCACTACTAATAGAAAATAAACAAGCAGTTTCTTTTTCTGGCATTCTGATTGCACGACTAATTTTTGTTTTTTACTTAAACAGGATGATAAAGGTTGGTCGTGAAGCTCATGGTGTTGATCCTCCAGAAGATGTTGATAAAATAGAATCATTTATTTCTTTATTTTTTTGGTCGATAAATAAAAACATTTATGCATGAAAGGAACTTGACCTAAGTTGATGGGATTTTATTGTTTTTATTATTTAGTTTATGTCAGACTTCAACTTGGTCAAAGTTATTTAGCCTTGTTCGGCTTGAGCGTGAGAGAATTCGGGAGACACGGGAGCACTGATTTTGTGTCATGCTTTTTTTCGTTAGGTAACGTTATCTACTCGTCCAGATGATCTTTAATATACGGGGCTTACAAACACATCGTGGCAGCTGGCGATACCTTCTGATGGTAGGTTCCGGTTCTCTGCAGTGCATGGAGGGAAGATAAGTGCTAATGTATGTGGGAACATTGCGGAATATAGTCAAGAAAATATTAAGTACAACTCTAATGTCAACTCAGCAAAAAGTTAGTCAATTCATCTTGTGACACGTGTCGCTCGTGGACCCTCTTGTCAATCACAATTCCCCCTCTCTCCACTCCCCCTCGTCGTCTCACCCCTCTCTTCTCGTCCTTTTCTTTCTTTCTCACCCCAAGGCTTGCGGCCGCCATGGCCACAGAGCTCAACCTTGGGTAATCGAGGTCCCGAGCTTGAGATACAGCAGACTAGCCAAATGCTAATATTGATCATTGCCCATTATTGTAGCGATGTTGGTGCCGTGCGGACCTGCTCAATTGCTATTTGCAATGGTGCCTGAACTGCTGCTGCTAGTCTGTGCGGAGTGTACAACCGCTATGGGAGCATTCCTTTTGCGTACCTTTCCAACGTACCCTGGATCCTAATTTGGAGGATATCCAATCAATTCATCTCATGCCTAACCTTCTCACTTTAGGTTTCCTGAACAGTACTTTCCTAGGACTTTGCTCTTCCAACCCAGACGGCAGCATCCTCGATCTTCTTTTCCCTGCCCCAGACAATTGATCATTGGCAATCCTCCTGATCATGGAATAGATCTTATCGAAGGAATGGAGTGGCTTAAAGTTGACAATTTGAGAACAAACATTGTCATAGGTCTCGACATTAAGGCTCATAAGAAACTAGTAAACCTTCTTCACCTCTTTCTTCTTTGCGTACTTCATGGCTGCAACATGGGTAAATTCTAGAATATCATCATAATCCTATAAGGCCTTCAATTTGGTGCAAATATTCCACGAGTGAGAGTCCTCCTTATTGTAGTAGCCCAATCTTGGTTTTGATATCGTGGATTTGAGACTTGGTCAATCTCTCCTTTAGCTCGTCCCACATTATCTTGGCTTCCTTTGCATATGCCACGCTTCTCTATATACTCTTGTCGAGGAAATTGAAAATCCATGAAACTATAATGGAATTACAATGTGTCGATTATTAAATTGGGATGTCATTGGATTTGGATTCTCTAGCAATCAGTCGATATACGGAGTTTGTTTTTCACCTGCAATGTTTGTCTTGTCGCTTTCGACTATGTTGCCTAATTATCTTTGGGTTAGCACACATGAAACGAGGATGCTTTCAGGTTTGTGTGAGGTGTTGAGATGATACGGTGAGGAAGGGTCAATCACCCTCTTTGCAGGTGCTTCCTCAGCCACATCGCAAATGATGTGGGTTGATTTGTTTGACGTGTTCTAAACACTTGCTCGATTACCACAAGAGAAACTGTAATTACATGTATTACTTATTGTACAATATAAACAAATATCCAATATGTAGTTTAATAGAAAAGGAAAAGAAATAATTACAAAATATCTCTAGCTAATTATGAGAGATATACCAGATATTATGTTAACTAACAAGTATTGATAAGAGATATGCTAAATATTAACCAAAACAGTAAGAAAAATTTCAGCTAATCTTTCATAATAGAACATCAAACTAGTCAAAATGCTGCAGCGATAGGAGGAAGAGTAGAAGGGGAACCACCAAAAGTCGGATCCAGTTCAGGCGGTTCTTCAAGATGTTGCAGTCCTCCGCAAGGAGTCAGATGCAGGTTCTCGAACAATCGCACTATTTCGAGTTCCCAAAGAGGCGGAAGATTGAGGTAGTCGCGAAGATGGGTCCATTGATTTGTTCGGGATTGCTCACCTAGTTGTAATTCAGAGCCTCCAGATCGCAGTCCTTCGAGTTCCAAAAGAGGCAGATCATTGAGGCATTCGGGAAGAGGGGTCAATTCATTTGTCCGGGATTGTTCACTTAACTGGAGGTCAGAGCCTCCAGATCCCCGTCCTTCGAGTTCCAAAGGAGGCAGATGGTCGAGGCAGTCGTGAAAAAGGGTCGATTCATTTGTCGGGCATCGCTCAAGGCAGTCGGGAAGAGGGGTCGATTCATTTGTTCGGGATCGCTCACCTAGTTGCAGTTCAGGGCCACAGTCCAGTCTCATATCCAGCGTGAGAACATGATCAAATCTACCCATGTCATGAAAATTTTTCACTTTAGTCGCGAGGCCACTCACCTGATCCTTCAACAAGAGATGAGAAAAGAAATGCCCCTCTTTAACTTTGCGTCCTAGGTCGTGGACTTGATCCTTCAGCGATCCTACACTTTGCATCCACAACTCAATTTCTTTCTTCCTTTTCTTTCCCGGTCTCCTCTCTTCCTGCTTTAATTGGTTACCCACGTCATCCTTCCTAGCTGACAAGATTCGCATATTCATTTCCAGATCATCCATCTTCGCTTTGACTCCAAGGACCTCGCTGACTTTTTGAAAAATACCGATGCCATAGGCGGCTCCCACTGTGAGGCTGCATTAGGGTAAAGTTGCTATTAATTATGGGAAAAACTGTGGGGATTCAAACCAACAGCTTAATGCGCTTTTGATGCTGCTATAATTTGAGGCAAAGAAGCAATTGGCAAGTAAAAACGTGTTAAGGACAAGTTCGTTCTTGCTTGAGAAATTCCAGGCCCATGAGCTAATCCCTATTATTAGTGCAAATCAAAACTTGGGTGGCTGACTCCACACGCAATAACTGATAAAAAATGATTCGATCTAAATTGACCTATTTTTAAGCAATATAATTTTATTGACCCTTACTTGGTCCAACCCTTAGTAGACCCATATTGACCGCGACCCATATTACTTTAATACATCCATATTTAAACAAGCCTATGAAAACAAATAACCCCATATAAAAAATCTAAGATATTCATGTAAATATCTAATTGAATAAAATATCATATCAAATTAAAAAAAATAAAAAG
Organism: Eucalyptus guilfoylei; assembly: GCA_016097605.1. Classification (NCBI taxonomy): domain Eukaryota; kingdom Viridiplantae; phylum Streptophyta; class Magnoliopsida; order Myrtales; family Myrtaceae; genus Eucalyptus; species Eucalyptus guilfoylei. Next base: position 17,800,925 of record CM027865.1, on the reverse strand, counting down.
ATGTTAGTAAATAAACTAAAAACGTAAAAAGAAACTAAAAATTAAAACATTCTTAAAGAAATAGAAAAGAATGCACGTATTGTAACCGCATACATTTTGAATGCATGCCTTAACATGCGTTTAAGGGCTATGGTAAATAAAACACCCTCAGAAGATAGAAATTCAGAATCGGCATTTCAAAAAGTGGTAAGAGACAAAATTGTACTATATGAGAAAGAACCAAATTAAGTAAAATGATTACGCTTTCAACAGCAGACCCCACATCAAGTAGATCGCTCCTGACGTCTCCTTCGTCGTCGTCTCCCTCCTCATCGTCCTCGGCATCCTCACGGTCTCCTACAGAGTGAATGGCGACCAAACGAAAAGAAGTTTCGTGAACGCATCTTGAATTAATCTGAAAGAAAAAGAAAGGATTACCCCACAACATCGTCCTTTATGGATTGAACATGGCTACCAAGCCTAGAGTGATCTCAATTAAGATCAGCATGCGGACTAGATGCCAATGGAAGCACGTTAATGGAGCGCCAAGGACGCAATGGGATTTCTCAACGATCCAACGAAGTCTGACCAGGGATAAGAAGTTGGCAATTCTAAGTGTCACTATTGGTGGGCAACTTACAGCGAAATCTACCTATTATTCTTTGGAACTGTGCAGGAGATACCATGCAAGAAGGGACATTCAAGCTCAATTAACGTGAATCAGAAGGCATGGGGAAGGCCATTTGGAGTCGAAACCGTGAACACCTATTTCATTTAATGTCAAACTGGATTCTTTTAAGGCCTTTCCCCCATTGACAGGGTTGTTCTGTGCTGAAAAGCGTATTGGAATGAAGTAATTCTTTTGGCAAGAAAAGAAAAGAAGCGAAAAATGAAAAAAAAACACACACAAATATAGCAATGTATGGTGTCATGGTAATTTGCTCATAAATTAACAGATCTACCAAACGAGAGAATAGACAATTCACACAACACAGGATGTCAATTTTTTTCTCGTTCCTTGTGTGAAGGATGTGTGAAATAAATCAAGGAAAACGAGGCACGACAATTTACCAGTACCATTTCCATGGAGAGCGCAGGAAAATCTAGAAAAAAAGAGAAAAAGAAAGCTCCGGATTTGCACTAATCGAAAGCAGTCTCACCTGGTAAGAGCTTGCCGATAATCCTCCGAAGGAAGTGCCGCAACCAGAGATTAATTCAACAATGGAATTAACAGTTAATACAGGGAGAGTAAAGGAAGGAATGGCTGCGAGAGAGAGAAGCTAAAGTCGGGGAAAATGGGGAAGTGAACAGACGCGTACTGAACTTCGCAGACGCACTGCTCTTTTAATTCAATGCCCGGAGGAAAATTCTTGAGGCATGGTGTCTCCGGGGGGGACACCTTCCTGGAAGATGGTTGAGGCGGACAGCCGCTGGGATCATGATCGAGAGTCTCACATCCACCTTCTTGGAAATAGCCGAAGTCTTCAGTTCACACACATCGGTGGCATCTTTTAACCCCAAGATGGTTGATTTCATGTAAGAAACCAGTTGATTGATGCCCTCTTTTGTGGAAGATAGGATAATTGGGTGATCAAATAAATAATCAGGATACATTTGTCTTAGGAAAAATCACCAATTCAAAAATGATTTCCATAAAAATAATTATTTATATCGTTTACAAAAATAGATCAATGAAAAGCATTTCCATCAACTACGAAAATATTTAAATATAAATTATTATTGATAATTATATTATTAGATATTAATTAATTCTAAATGCTTTAGATAATCATTTTAATAAAATTATCAATTTTTGATGGAACAATGGAGTTTTTATTGAAAAGCGAAGTCTCTTTTTTGTGGTAATATTAGTTATTGCATAAAAACCCTTTTTCATATGTTGCAAAACTACCTGCGACCATGTTCCTCGAACGGAGGAGAGAGACGTGAGATTTGACCAAGTTAAAATGGGTGTACCAGACCTTCCTGGAACTTCTTTTCTTCTTTCTTTTTTGTTCCTTGACCTTTTCCTACTCAGAGGAAGCACGAAAACGCGGGAAAAGAAGAGACCACGATCGAGTTTAGTTGGCTTGAGAACAGTGTTAGATGTTTAAAGTAAAAGACGAATTGAAGAAAAAAAATTAAATGTTTAAAGTGTTATATGCCATAATAACAAATCATATATAGATTATCATGCATACTTTTGGGAATTTTTAATTCTTATGCGTATACTTTTTATGCATGAAGATTTTATTTGAAACATCTATATGTAATGTAAACATTAATTCCATAAATATCGAGTATAATTCCAATTACTTATATCACTTGACACTTGTACTCTTTTTATACATCGATTATTTGGATTATCAAATCATTCATCTCAAGAGCACCTATTTTGCATATCATGAATCCTCATTCCAATTTCATGCTTCAGACAAAGAGGTGGGAGTCAAATCTATTTTTTCTCTTTTTGAACTATTTTGTTTGTATTAGCTTTTGAGGTGCGTACAATGCAAGTGTCAAAACTTGATGCAAATTTGATGCAAAGGGATATTTAAGTGCCAAAAGTTCTAAAATGTACATTTAAGTGCCAAAATCATAGAAGAATTGAACATTTAAGTGTCAACGACAAAAATTTCAGCTAAAAAGCTAACGTGGCATTTTCCAGTGACTTTTTTTATATGTGATAATTTTTTTAAAAAATATTATCCACTTGGCAATTAATTAAAAATAAATTAAAAACTTAAATTATTTTTAAAAAAGAGAAGAAAAAGAAGAAGGGGAACGGCAAGTTTAGCGACGGCTAAGGAGACCCTCGTTGGCAGTTGGCCAAGGTCGTTGATCATTGCCCAGGGGCCGGAGACCTCGGCCAACCCTCACCAACCCTTTCCAACAATGGTGGAACGGCGGTGGCGAGGGCCTCAACCCTAGCCAAACCTGCTATTCCCCCCTCCTTCTTCTTCTTCTTCTTCTTCTTCTATTAATATTTTAGTTTTTTGATTTATTTTTATTTAATATTAACTTAAAAAATTTAGGGCCAAAACAATATTTTTTTGCACGTTCATTGCTAAGTAAGTATTCTGGCGAGCAACGTAGGCCACTTATATTATTAAAATAAATCATGTTGGATCTCCGACTATTCTCGCTAGACTTGACACTGAAGTGTTCCATTTTTTTTTAATAAAAAAAGTGGCATTTAAATATATCTTTTCAAATTTTTGACACTGAAGTGTCCACTCATGTCAAGTTTTGGCACTCCGATGTACTTTGTTTTCAAAAGAACTGTATGTTGTTCATAATCAATTTTTTTAGCTACGGAAGATGACAAATATTCAGTATTGGAGGACTCGAAGGTTGCAAAAGAAGATTAAAGATAACATCTACCATCGTGGCCATGCTCACCTACCATTTTCTTCCCATAAGGAACTAATTAGTAGTAATATGGTTCTTCTATATGAGAAACCAGAAGTTGAGTTGTCATTCTTTCTTATTTTAGATTTTTTTGGCCAATTGAATTTGCATTTAGCTTTGTTTTGGTTATTTCCAATAATACATCCACGTTACAATCAAGGACAACATTGCACAAGGATTTCGTGATTTGCTGAAGGAAAGAAATATATATTTGTTAAAAAATTCTTTAGTTGTTAAGAAATAGGATGTTTATCTTTGTCATTATAATTTCAATTAAAAAGGTCTATCCATCTTTTAGTTGCTATGACCCTCAATACCTCGAGATCTACTAAGATTTATATACATTATTGTGTTGCAGGAAATAATCTTTATTATATTTCTTTGTTTTTCTCAAAACTAATTTATTTATTGTTTGGCAACTATGAAGAGCATTCGCAGTAAGAACAGTTGGTTCTACGTTTCTAGCGGTCTTAAGTGAATGATCACAGTAAGAGGACAAGTTTTTTTATTGCGATAAATGCGTCATATTTGTTACCTACCCAATAATAAGTTCTCTACATATCATAGAGAACGTTGGTTTATCTATTATCTTTGAGTTTTCAATTACGAGAAATATTTACATATACTGTTATTTTCTAACTTTCGTGGGGAAGTTGAGGTAGAAGATTGTACAGCATGTGGAATGTTCAGAATCTTTTAACAAGAAGCTCAGAAGAAATAGGGAAGTCAGCAAGCGAATTGAACAATGAGGATTGTGAGAAAGCGAAAAGTGACAAAAGTGTACATTACTAGTTAGTGTCTTTTCTAATTAATCCTATGTCAATTGTTTTATCATTGTATGTTCCATTTGGTCGTCTAGATCTAGATGGAATATAATATGAAATTCATGGATTTTACTATATCTTATCTAGTCACGATAACAAAGATGGATATTTTCTCATCATGTTCATTGTTTAGCGTGAAAACATGTCGGTGTAAATGAAACTAAAGAGAGATGATAACAATCTCTCCCAGTATTCTTGTCTATTTCATTTATTTTTCTTATCTTTTATTATCTTTTTCCTCTCTCTTTTTTATTTATTTTTTCTCCTTCCATCATTCTCTAATAAAAATTTATACAATAGCGAAGTTTATAAATATATTTAAAATACCTAAAATATGTAATAAATATTATATATATATATATATATAGATGTGATCGACCGATTATGGAGAGTTGACCCCGACTAACCTTTCTCGCTGACAAGGACGAAGGAAACGTCTTCTTTACTCTTCTTCTTTTTGGCTTTTATTTTGTATCATTTTATTTAAAACCTTTCTTTTGGCTTAAGCCTGGGCACGCCACCGCCCACGTTCTCCTTTTTTCTTCTTTCCAGTGAAATTCTTCGTTGACCAAAACCACCAATTTTATCTCTTTCGCTCAATCATTCTCGTCCTCTCTTTTGACCCCCGGGAAAAAGAAAAGACAACCCCACCGCTTCCACCTCTTTGACCGCGCGCGCTTCTACTTTAGGCCCTTCACGAGGAGATGGCGAGAGATGCGCGACTCAGATGTGTGAATCTCCGTGTGGAGTAGTCGAACTGGAGATGACCGGATAGAGGTTTTGGCAGGATCGCCGGGCAGTGGAGGAAGCGCGATCGACGAGCGCCGGTGCTTGCTCGGGGATAGAGGTCCACGGTCTGTTGACCACCAAGATTTTCTCTTGGCTGAGAATCACATTTCCGTTGATGGGAATGGATTGGATCTTCCATACTCGACCTCCACCAGCGCACCAATTCTGACATGCTTTCCTTTCTTTTTTTCCGTAATCATGGCGTGCGTATTATTCCGCCTTCTGTAGACGATTGCCCCAATCATGTGCCCATCACTCTTTTCTTGCTAAGAACCATATATATACAGTCCACATTTTACTTTTTGCTTCACTTAAGAATCTTGCCAAGAGCTATATTTGTCGTGGCATCAAACCTGGAAATGATTGCTCGACCGTGTATTACCTTGTCCCTTTAATCCGACGTGCACAGACTAAATTGCAACACGGAAGTTGCCATTTGCACTTGGATGACTGGCCACGTCTCATTTAGGCTCCATTTATTTTATGAAAAATGACTGATTTGGAAAAAAATTTCCCTTAATGGGAATATTTTTTATTAACTAATTATTTCAAACGACACAAACGATCATTTTAAGAAAAACATTTTCCAATTCATTCATTTTTCGCAAATCAAATGGAGCTGTATTGTAAATGCATTATGTCTAAACCTAGATATGCAGCAAAGAATAGAAAATGTGATATTGACACTCTTGTTTAGGGATTGGGGTCAACTCCTAATTTTCTTATGCAATAAATAATTAGCTAAATGTGTCATTAAAATTTAGATGTCAACACTAAGTGACGACTTTTATGATTAAAATGCCGTATGGGTTCCTCTTATGACAAAATACTTTATCGTATTTTATAAGTAAATAATACTTACAAAATTATAAATAGATATTCCAAAACATGATAGCCCATATGAATTTAATATGTGCTTAGTAAGATGCTTACTGATAGGGCTAGTATAAGCACACAGAGATTATAGTGGTTCGGCTTATTCCAAGCCTACGTCCACTCTTCCGCACTGACAGCCCACTGGCTGGATTTCACTATGAACAAAAGAGATGTTACAGTAACTCTTCCTTGATTCCACAAAGTAAAGACTCTACTACCCTTCCTCAAGGTCTCTCAAAGATATAGACTCTCTTTTGTGTACAAGATTTCGCTCAACAGTTTAATTGACTAAGAACAAGGAGCTTCGGACTTTGGAATTCTTCTATCGCGCACACTTTCAAACGACTAGAACGTCTTCCTTATATACTCCTTTATGCCATCATACCCGTTGGCACTTACTAAAGGAATTATTCCAATCTACCCGTTGGACAGAATCAATTAGGAAGATCTTCGAGCTATTTAAGGAACATGACGATAGCCCATCAATCTTGCTCGCCCATACAATCAGGATCTTGGTTTCCATAAGCAGAACCTTCCAAGAATACTTCGTCAATCATCGGATCCAATCATCCCTGAATCAATCTTGATTTGAGTAAATGATTCCGACATGCTATATCTAGCCAAGAGATTTAATCCTGTCGATAAGGTCAAATCTTTAACGAAACATCCAGTTCTGGATAAGCCTTCTTCGACGGTCTAGAGACTGTCAATGGGATAGACTTTGAGTCTTGAGTCTGGTGGTTCGGAGGTCTTCAGACTTTGATGGAAGAGTCTACAAGTCTTTAGACTAGAATGATGGAAACGTTTTGTCAGTTTCAAAATATTTCAAGGACAATTTCTCCAACAATCTCCCCTTTTTTGATGGTGACAAAACTTTCCTGCAGATTTGGATATCTTTGACTTGCAAAACAATACTTAGGCAAATATGGATATCTCATAAAGATAAGAGGCTTAGAAATAACACTAAAGTCTGCATCCACAGAAGATAGGTTAATCCTGTAAATGAACAAAGCCATGAGATAACAATATTACTTAAGACAACCAATTGTTCAAGCAGTCAAAGTCAAATCCAAAAACAGTCCAGAACCAAACAACCAAACACAAAGACAAGTCAAACAATAAAAGTAAAGTTCAAAACAAATCTGCACCACATCTCTCCCCCATTTTGTCATTATTAAAAAGGTAGAGATGAAAAGAGAATAAAAGTTTAAGATTGCTTGGGGACACGAACAAGCTGGAAATCTCCCATCGACTGAACAATCCCTTCCAGCTTTTTCAAGTCCTCCTTCAGTTGCTCAACATCTTCACCCTTAGCAGTTGATTAAACTTGACGAGCAAGGGCCTGAATTTGATCATGCAACGAGACTGAAGAGGTTTGCCCTGCATTATGCAAGTTCTGTACTTCGCATCCCAGAGCATAAATTTGACCTCGCATTTCCAAAAGAACATCAAGCATTCTGCGAAAGTCTGCCGAATTATCGGTCCCGAGTGCCGGCTTCGCACGATCGGATGGAGTATGTGCGAGATGATGGCGAGATCAGCACGCGATTGGGTGATGAAATTTCATGTTCCTCCTCAGGAAATTGAGAAGCATAGATGTCCTCTGGATCGGCTGGAGAACGACTTATTCCCTCATTGGTGACAGGGAATGAGGACGTTCCTATTTTCTCAGGATCTCCCCCTGTTTCCAAGCTTTCAGGTGGAGAAAAGTATTCCTCCTGCTCTGCTTCCTCTCTCGCTTTCTCTTTTTCTTCTTGAATTCTCATCTCCTCTGCATCTCTCTCCTCTTCTTCTTTCTCCTCTGCTTCTCTTTCTTCTGCTTCTCTCTGTTCTGTCTCAACAGTCTCTTTTTCTTGTTGCTCAGTGAAACTTCGAACAGAACGACTCAAATTCTTCAAAGCCAAAGCAGAAATAGTGATATCATCCTCATCCTCTTCATCCTCAATGATGAGGGCTCTTCTTTTCTTTGGAGGAGCAACCATGGGCTCCTTCCCTTTTCTCTTTGCAGCCGAAGATAAGAGATGGGATTTGACAGGCGTTTTCTCCTTGAATTTCTCCAACGCCTTGTTGAGTTCCTTCGACGCATCTTAGTGACCATTCTCGTCCCACCACCATGTGATCGCACGTTCTAACACAGAAAAAACCCGGGAGGCTGAACATTCAAATGTCTGAATAATTTGGTCACAAGAGCTGCATACGGAAGTTGACCTTTGTCTTTCACCACCGCTCGTACATGTGGAACATGATAGTGTGTGGAAGAGAGAATTTTTTACCAGCATTGATGGCATACATCAATTTTGCCTCCGAGTTTGAAACATCTGTCTTTGAAGTTGACTTTGGTCTAAGACAGTTGATCACAATCTTGTGAAGCAAAATGTTGAACGCATTCATTCTCGAATAAGAGATTTTTTCTTCCGTCTTTCTATCATTGACAAGCTCCAACGTTGCACGAGCAATAGACACATTGATGGGTTGATATCTTCCTCTTTGCACTCCAATCACATTAGCCAGTGCATTCATGTCAACCACATAATCCTGGTCTCGAACACTAAAAGAAAATCTATTCGCAGTCAAAAAACTGAGATTCGAATAGAAATAAGCAGTAATCAGCATGACCTTATGTGGTGTCAGAACAGAACTGCTCGAGTTGAAGAAGATTGAATTTTTCCCGCAGATTGATATTTACAGAGTCAAGAAAATCGAAGTCCACACTTCTAGGGTTTATCACCCCACGCTTCAGCAACTTAGAGTATAGTTGCTTGTGTTCATCCGATCGAAACAAGTCCGTCCTTTTCGCTCGGATTTTTGCTGCAATGCCCATTCTCGGTTTAAACTCAATGTACATCCTGTCATCATCATTTCCATCTGGCTGACTCAGCCCTCCAACATGTGGATCAATTGGAATATTTGCCAATGCCTCATCTCCGAACCAAATAGGCAATTCCCAATCGTTCCATTGTGCGTAAAAAGAATGTTTCATTTCTAAACCCTCTTTCCTTCGAAACTCATCAATATAATTCAACGGAGTACCACTCCTCTTTAAAGCACGATAAAGTTTATAGGTGAAAGCGGGCTTGAGAGTTCTTACGGGATCTGCGTCTTCGATAATTTCTTCCTCCTCTTGATGTACAACATTCGAGGACTAGAAGGAGGAGATTGACGCCGCGAGAATGTTGTGGGCTCTGCTGCTGTCTCGGAGATTCTTCTTCCTCGGTGAGATCAAAATGCGTAGGCCCCTCTTGCATTTGCTGTGGTCTCCTGTTCGCGATTCTTGAGGACTTTCTTTGGGACGACATATTTTACTGTCTTTGAGAGATTCCAAGCTTGTTTTTTTTTTTCAGAAAGATGACAACTTTTCGGAAAAAAAAAAACAAGGGAAGAAGACAGAAATGGAAGATCGATGCTTTCTTAGGGTTTTTGTGAGAGAAACGAAGAGAAACCACCAGTATATGAAGCAATCGAAACGAAGCATACGAAACGCCGTAAAAAGAAAATGTAAAGATGCCTTTTTTAAAAATAACTGCCTTTTCAAAATATTAGATAACTGTAAACGAAAACCCCTTTTTCAAAAAGGAAAAAAATGAAATAATCGCGGAATTAGAACCAATCAAATTTGGATAGAAGATTTTACCTTTTCAAGATTTGATATGAGAAATAGTAACAAAACTTACAGACATGAATCTTGATCATCTGAGTCTGAGTGCTTTTAGACTTTTAGACCAGGGTCTGAACCTCTTCAGACTTTAAGATATTGAGTCTGGAACGAATAGCTTCAAATTGATTTTTCTCTAAAGGCTTTGTAAAGATATCCGCCAGTTGATTCTTTGAGTCAATAAACTGAATATATACTTCTCCACTTTGAACATGATCTCTAATGAAATGATGCCGAATCTCTTTATGTTTTGCTCTTGAGTGAAGAATCGGATTTTTGGTGAGATTTATTGCGCTGGTGTTGTCACATTTGATTTCAGTGCAAGAATCTTCAATTCCAAAGTCTCTTAGCTGTTGTTTTATCCACAGAATTTGTGAGCAGCAACTTCCAAGAGCTACATACTCTGCTTTTGCTGTAGAAAGAGCTACTGTACTTTGCTTCCTTGAAAACCAAGACACTATCCTGTTTCCAAGTAGTTGACAAGTGCCCGAGATACTCTTTCTATCAACTTTGCATCCGGCTAGGTCTGCGTCAGAGTATCCCAGAAGAGTAAAGTCTCCTCCTTTAGGATACCAGAGACCTATTTTTGAAGTTGAAGCAATGTATTTGATAATACGCTTTGCAGCACTAAGATGAGATTCTTTAGGGTCTCGATTGAAATCGGCACAAATGCAAACACTAAACAAAATGTCGGTCTAGAAGTAGTAAGATAAAGAAGTGATCCAATTGTACTCCGTATAGCTTCGATCAACTTTCTTCCCTTCTTCATCTTTGTCTATCTTCAAGGAACTTGACATTGGTGTGTCGGTCTTTTTGCAATTCTCCCGTCCAAACTTTTTGACAAGTTCATTGGCATATTTTTCTTGATGAATAAAAGTTCCTTCCTTCGCTTGTTTCACTTGAAGTCCGAGAAAGAAGGTTAGTTAACCCATCATGCTCATTTCAAATTCATCCCGCATAGACTTAGAGAATTTCTTGCATAGACTTTCATTAGAAGACCCAAAAATAATATCATCAACATAAATTTGAACAAGTAAGAAGTTTTTGCTTTCTCTTTTGATAAACAGAGTAGTATCTACTTTACCTTTGACAAACCCATTTTGAATTAAAAACTTACTTAGTTCTGTCGTACCAAGCTCGAGGAGCTTGTTTTAAACCATATAAAGCCTTTTTCGGTCGAATACGTAGTCTGGTTTTCTTGGGTTCTCAAAACCAGGTGGTTGTTCCACATAGACTTCCTCTTGGATGAATCCATTCAGGAAGGCACTTTTGACGTCCATTTGGAATAACCTGAAATTCTTATAACAAGCAAAAGCAAGTAATAATCTAATTGCTTCTAACCTTGCTACTGGAGTGTAAGTCTCATCATAGTCTATCCCTTCTTCTTGCGTATATCCCTTGGCTACGAGTCTTGCTTTGTTTCTTACGACTTTTCCTTCTTCATTCATCTTGTTCCTGAAAACCCATTTAGCCCCAATGATAGTCTTACCTTTTGGTTTAGGAGTCAATTCCCAGACATCATTGATGTTGAATTGTCTGAGTTCTTCTTGCATAGCTTCAATCCAGCTTTCATCTGTTAAAGCTTCTTCTATGCTTTTGGGTTCTATTTCAGAAATAAGAGCCACAGCACTAGACTCTTCGCGCCTTTTGGATCTTGTGCGAATTCCTTCATTAATATCGCCAATAATGAGATCTTTGGGATGACTGGATTTATGCTTCCGATTCTTTGTTAGATCCGTCCATCGTTGATCTTTTTCTTCATTTGAATTTTCTTCGATCAATTGTTGCTGGTCTTTTGAAGTCTCGAGCTGCTTCTGGAGATTTAGACTTTGTAGAGTCTGGAGCAGGATCAGAATCTTCAAGATGAGTCTGAATTGATTCAATTTGCATAGAGTCTTGAAATTTGACATTCATAGATTTCTCCACAGATTGAGTCTTCTTGTTATATACTCTGTAAGCTTTGCTTGTAATAGAATATCCAAGGAAAATACCTTCATCTGATTTTTCTTCAAACTTACCAACTCGATCATTTGCATTTTTCAATATGAAACATTTACATCCAAATACATGAAAATATGAAACAATGGGCTTTTTTTCTTTGAATAACTCATAGGGAGTCTTCTCCAGAATAGGCCTTGAAAAGACTCTATTAATAATATAACAAGATGTAGAAACAGATTCAGCCCAAAAGTGTGAAGATATGTTACTTTCAATTAAAAGGGTTCTAGCCATTTCCTAAAGCGACCTATTCTTTCTTTCCACGACTCCATTTTGCTCTGGAGTGTATGGAGAAGAAAAAACATGCTGAAAACCAAATTCATCACAGAATTTTGTAAAGTCTTGATTTTCAAATTCACCTCCATGATCTGTCCGAATATTCGAAATAACATATCCTTTCTCATTTTGAACCTTTTTGGCAAACTTTACGAAATGAGAAAAGGTTTCAGACTTACTTGCTAGGAAATAAACCCAAGTGAATCGTGAATAATCATCCACAATTACTAAACAATACTTCTTACCTCCAATGCTCTGAGTTCTGGTAGGTCCAAAGAGATCCATATGCAAAAGCTGCAGAACACGATTAGTGGAAACTTGATTTATTGGTTTGAATGAGTTTCTTACCTGTTTTCCCAACACACATGGTGTGCATAGATCAGACTTTTTATATGACAGTTTGGGTAGTCCTCGGACAAGCTTCTTTGCTGAAATTTTGGCTATTTGCTTCATGTTAATGTGCCCAAGCTTTCTATGCCACAGATTTGCTTCTTCTTGAATCGAGATTAGACATTGGATTTCATCTGGTTTGACATCCAGAAGATAGATATTTCCATGTCTTCGACCCACAAAAGACTGAGAGGAATCCTTACTGGTTCCTGAACAAATTCATTCTTGAAAATTGATTTTGAAACCAGTGTCGCATAGCTGACTGATACTTAGCAAATTATAGTTGAGTCCTTCCACTAAGGAAACATTGCTAATCATGAGGCTTCCAATCTTTACAGTACCGAATCCTACAATTTTTCATTTGCTGTTTCCTCCAAATGAAACTTTTCCACCATTAACTTGAACAAGCTTTAAGAAGCAGCTTGAATCTCCTGTCATATGCCTTGAGCAACCACTATCCAAGTACCATTTAATCTTTTTCTTGATAGTGACCTACATTTAGAAGAGAGACTCAAAATTTCTTTGGTACCCATACTTTCTTGGGTCCATTGTTGTTAGTACTATATATAGTCTTTGCCCAAACCTTCTTAACAGGTTTCCAAACCATTTGACATTCTTTCTCAAGATGATCTTAACTGTAACACTTAGAACATTTAAGAGCACTGCGACCTACTGATTTTACAAAAACTTTTTGGAAATGATTTTTGTAAGCATCTCTTGTAGGTCTTTGCTTGATTCTTTCCTTTACTTTAGGAAAATCAATTAGAGGAATAGTTTCAGCAGACATTCCTAAACCCGATTTGTTGAAATAAGGTCTTTGAACTGAAAGAATTTTTTCAAGTTTCTCGAGACCTAATGAAAATTTTTTAGAAATATTTGAGATGTCATTTTTCAAGAAAGCATTTTCTTTTGAGAGGTTATCTTCATTTTCTTTCAAAGTAGTAACATTTTCATCTAAACTTTTGACCTTTTCTTTCCAAACATTTTCCTGTTGTCTTAGAGCAGAATTTTCTCTCTTAAGTTCAGAAATTCTTTTAAGAGAGGTTTTGAGACTAAGACACAGTTCATCAATGTATCTAGAAACTTTAGTAGGGATTTTTAAGTTTTTTACCTTGATTTCACTATCTGAATCTGAGTCTGTTTCAGAGTCTGAGTCAGAGTCTGATTGCGCCATGAGACAAATGTTGGCATAATCATCATCACTTTCTTCACATTCTGTATCACTCCAAGTTTCTGCTTTGAATGCCTTTCGAGATTTCTCAGTTTTTCCTTTCTTCTTCCTCAAAAGGGGACAGTTGGGTTTGATGTGTCCCTTTTTCTTACATTCAAAACAGACTACATCTCTATTGGATTCTTCATCTTCAACAGACTTACTCTGTTGCTTTTGGAAGCTTTGTTTCTTTGGATTGAATCTTCTTCCTTTTCTGTTTAGCTTTCTGAATCTTCTTATCATGAGAGCAAGCTCTTCATCATCCATGTTGTCTTCTGAGTCTGTGACATCAGAATCATCATTAGACTTTAATGCAATGGATTTCTTACCTTTAAGATCTTCGTCTTCGTTGATTCGCTCCACTTCATAAGACTGAAGAGTTCCAACCAATTCATCGACAGAAAGTGCCATAATTCTTTATGTCTCTCTTATTGAGGTTTTTATGTGATTCCAATCCTTGGAGAGTCCACGCAGTAGCTTGTTTACTTTCATGGGATCTGAAATTGGTTGACCTTGATTTTCAAGTCCATTCACGATATCTGTAAAACGACTAAACATGTCGGTGATAGATTCTCCGACTTCATTTTGAATGCTTCATATTGACCGAGTAGAATGTTGATTCTGGTTTCTTTTACTCGATCGGTTCCTTCATAGGTAATGTGTAATCTATCCCGGACTTCTTTGGCTGTAACACAAGAAGATATTCTGTTATATTCGTAGGTGATAATGCACAATATAAAGAATAAATTGCTTTTGCATCAAGAGCTTGTCGTTTGGTCGTCTCTTCTTGAGTCATTTCGCTAGACTCAACAACTTCTTTTCCTCTTTCTAGGACAGGTGCAGCTTTAGGAATGATTCCTTTGTCTACTACATCCCATTCCAGAGGATCCTTTGATCTTAAGAAAGCCTTCATCTTGTTTTTCCATATGTTGTAATCCTTCCCATCAAAATAAGGTGGTCTGGTATTGCTTTGCCCTTTAACCAATCCTAGAGCCAACATACTAGCCATGGATCTTTAACTCTGAAGTAAAACACTTCAATTCAAATGAGTACTCAGGCTCTGATACCAATTGATAGGGCTAGTATAAGCACACAGAGATTATAGTGGTTCGGCTTATTCCAAGCCTACATCCACTCTTCCGCACTGATAGCCCACTAGCTGGATTTCACTATGAACAAAAGAGATGTTACAGTAGCTCTTCCTTGATTCCACAAAGTAGAGACTCTACTACCCTTCCTCAAGGTCTCTAAAAGATATAGACTCTCTTTTGTGTACAAGATTTCGCTCAACAGTTTAATTGACTAAGAACAAGGAGCTTCGGACTTTGGAATTCTTCTATCGCGCACACCTTCAAACGACTAGAACGTCTTCCTTATATACTCCTTTATGCCATCATACCCGTTGGCACTTACCAAAGGAATTCTTCCAATCTACCCGTTGGACAGAATCAATTAGGAAGATCTTCGAGCTATTTAAGGAACATGACGATAGCCCATCAATCATGCTCGCCCATACAATCAGGATCTTGGTTTCCATAAGCAGAACCTTCCAAGAATACTTCGTCAATCATCGGATCCAATCATCCCTGAATCAATCTTGATTTGAGTAAAGGATTCCGACATGCTATATCCAGCCAAGAGATTTAATCCTGTCGATAAGGTCAAATCTTTAACGAAACATCCAGTTCTGGATAAGCCCTCTTCGACGGTGTAGAGACTGTCAATGGGATAGACTTTGAGTCTTGAGTCTGGTGGTTCGGAGGTCTTCAGACTTTGATGGAAGAGTCTACAAGTCTTCAGACTAGACTGATGGAAACGTTTTGTCAGCTTCAAAATATTTCAAGGACGATTTCTCCAACACTTACTAGGAATTGAACAAAGTGGAAATATCTTTTATCAAACGACATTCTATTTTTGAAAAATAAAAGATATTGGAGGATTAAGAAAATTATCCCTCATCACAAAAAGAACTACATTAGATGCTTTAATTAAATACATGAAAAATAGCTAATAGGAAAATAAATAAAAATATCGATTATTACAAAAAGCCTATAGAACAAAGCTAATAATTTTTTTGGGGGCTATATACTTGTGCACATTTATCATAAATTAATATGGTGAAGCACATAATTATTGATAACTTTTATTATTAAAACTTTGCCTCTCATAGAATTCTGAAAACTTTGTAGTTGATGTGAATAAAGCCCTACATTTGATATCATTCGTAACCCGTTCAGTTGATGAGAACAAAAGTAGGTTGAATAATATATTAAAATCTGCAAGATAGAGCGTTTCACCAATAAAAAAATTCTCGACGTGATAGGCCATATTTGAGAAAACGAGACAAATATGATCAAAACAAGATGATGCATATTTTATGTACAAATGAACATTAGAAAATAAACAATAAAATATCCATTAAAAATTTAAAATGAATACTTTATCGAAGAAAATAATTACTATAAAAGGAATATGACATGATACCCTCTGTTTGACAAATAATATGATGTTAGAGGATCAACAAAAAGAACAAAAAAATCATCACTAAAGCATTATAACTAATGCCTTCCAGATAAATGAATACTATATAACTAATAAAATAATTACATTGAATATTACATAAATAAAATGATCCATTAACTACTAAAATTTATAGAATATTTTTCAAGGGTCATATTCCATGATTATGCACATTGCATGAATAAATATTGAAAACACAATTATTTATGATCCCATGGTTAAATGCATAATTAAAGATAAGGCTTTTCATTTTGCCACTTAGCTATTTAAAAAAAAAAAAAAATTGAATAATAACGATATATACAATGTTTCCATGTCATCTTACCAGTTAAAGAGTATTTGGTGCAATTTTTCTATTTTTGTGGATTTCCTCATGTAAATTGAGGCTAAAATGAGGAGGTAGATATGATTCCATGTTGGGGATATCATCTTCAAGATAAATACTTCCTAAAATTTCGATCAGTTCTCTTCGTGACTCTCCAAGATGTTTTCATCGACAAAAAAACTCTGTATACTGACATTGGTGGATCTCAAACGGGTCAAGAATGGAACAGAAAGCAAGCGGTTTCTTTTTCTGGTATTCTATTGCAAGGCTCATTTTCATTTTATTTTTGCAGGTGATAAAGGTTGATCATGACGCTCATGGTGTTGATACTCCAGCAGATGTTGATAAAATATATTCATTTATACATGAAAGGAACTTGTCCTAAGTATACGGGATTTTCCTTTTCTCTTTTTCCCTCGGTTAATATGTACTTGTAAGCTACAGATGTCAGACTTCATGTCGATCGAAGTTAGTTAGCCTTGTCCGGCTCGAGGGTGAGAGGATTCGAGAGACCCGGGAGCACTAATTTTGTGTCATGCTTTGCTCCTTTAGGTAATATTATCTACTCCTCCAGATGATCTTTAATACGCGGGGCTTACAAAGACATCGCGGCAGATAGTAATACCATTCGATCGTAGGCTTTGGTTCTCTACAGTACATGGAGTCAAGATAGGTGCTAACATTCATGGGAACATTGCGGAATGTAGTTGTACCCTAAAAAGCATCGATACTTTTCGAAAGTCTTCAAGGAGAAGTGTTAAAAAAAAGTCATAAACATTTTGTATTTGTGCCAATTTAGTCCTAAACATTTTTTTGTGTGTCAATTTAGTCTTAAACATTTTTACTTAGTGCCAATTCAGTCCTTTCTAGTCAATTTTGGCCAGATTTTGCTAATTGGATACTGGCCAAATGACGTGGCTTGATCGTGCTTTGACATGGACAACTTTTAATAATATTTTAATATTTTTAAATTTTTTATTTTTCTTTTAATTTTTCCTTTTCTTTTTCTTTATTTTTCTTTTTTCCTTCTCCTCCCCCTTTTTCCAGCCAATCGCCGGACCTCGACGACTAGCCACAGGCGACGGCCGGCGAGGTCGACCAAGCCGAACCTCACCGGCCACCTAGCTAGTGGCCGCGAGGGCGGCCTCGCGCTGGGCGGCGAGGCTCACCGTTACCGAATCTGGCGAGGGTCGAGCCTCACCCATGGCCGGCAAGGCTCGACCTTGCCAGCCTGGCGGGAGGCCGCCCTTGCAGCTTGGGCGGCTGTCACGCCCCGATCCTCCGAGCGCGTGCCCATCCCTCTACGGTTGATTAAATAGTGACGTCTTATGACGTATCGCCAACCCATTCATTTTAATGCACATGTGGAAACGAATAATTAATCCCCAGACAACAACAAGATATGATAGAAAAGCAGGGCCATAATTTTTCGAACTGAAAATCACAACGCACTTATATACGTAACCAACTATGTCATTTACAATAACAGTCTATAAAAACAAGGTCTGCAAAATAGAGGGGTTTCATAAGACTACAGATCCTCTTCCTCCACCTCTTCATCCTCATTGGAGCCTTTAGTTGAATACATCGGGGTTCCTGAATCTAAAAGATCCGGGTCTACCACTGAACCATCGGAATGATCTGCTGTGTCTTTTCCAAAAGCAACCTCCAGCACGTACACAAGTACCTCAGATTCCGGTATGAGACCCTCTCTCTGTCCATTTTGATCCTGGCGGTACCATGATTGATCGTCACTTGATTGAGTTGACGATAGTTGATGCACAAACGCAACGAACCATCCTTTTTTTTCACAAATAGAACTGGTGTTCCCCAAAGTAATGCACTAGGACATATGAATCCATTATCCAACAATTCCTGCATCTGCACCTTCAGTTCTTTCAACTCAAATAACGACATTCGGTAAGGAGCCTTAGAAATTGGCTCTGTCCCAAGTGCCAACTCGATCACGAACTCGATATCTCTCTCTAGCGGTAAGCCTGGCAATTCCTTCGGGAATACATCTGAAAATTCTTGCACCACTGAGATATCCTCGATCTTCAGCTTCTCAACTGTCGTATCCACGACAGTTGCCAAGTAACCTTGGCAACCCTCGTCTAACAAACGGGTTACTTCAAGTGACGAGATCAAAGAAATTGAGGGTCCTCCTCGATTTCCAACAAACTCGAAACTTTCACCCTCTAACGATTTAAACTGAATCGCTTTACGATAACAGTTCATATTAGCTCGTTGCTTGGTGAGTTAGTCCATGCCAATTATCAAATCAAAGTCATATATGGCTAGGACTAATAGATCTATCCTCCCCTCTCGCTCACCAATCGCTAACTTGCAACCAGAACAACCCAATGCAGACAACACTTTATCCTTTAACGGTGTAGATATGCTAACCACTGACTCCAACAACTCAGGACTTAATCCTATCAGCTTAACATATTGCTCAGCAATAAAAGAATGAGTCACGCCAGGGTCGAATAATGCATAAACAGCATGGTCATTGAGTGAAAACCGTACCTGTAATCACATCAGGCGCATTCTTTGCCTGACCTCTCATGATGGCATATACTGTCCCTTGAGCTGAGGGTCTCATTGGTCCACCCTATTGTGCGTTCTGCGGCACGTATCCTCTGATCTAACCCAGTGGCGGCGGCGGTGGCGGTAACTGCGGTTGTCCTCTTGGCCTTCAAGGATAATCTCTAGCCATGTGACCCTGCTGGCCACTTTCAAAACAAGCGCCCATCCTTCGAGGACACGAGGTTGCACCATGTCATCTTCCACAGAGGCGACATACGCCATTCTGACTTGGCGCTGGTTTTCCAATTCCACCCTTCCTGTTGGGCAAAAAATGGAACCTTCCTCCAGTCATGGACTTCTTCCCATACCGATTCACATCTCTATTCGAATTAAACCTCGATCCAGACAAGGCGGCTTGTTCGTTCAAGCTTCTATCTATCAACTAAGCTCAGTTGTACACTTCACGTTCAAGCTTCTCTCTATCAACTGAGCTCAGTTGTACACTTCACGATAGTCCTTCAGATCCAATGGTATCAGCGATTGCTTCAACTCTAGTCGAAGGCCATTCCTGAACCTTCGAGCTTTTTCTTCTGAATCCTCTATCAACCTTGGAGTATACTGAGAAAGCTCCGCAAATTTGATCTCGTACTGGTCAACTGTCATCATCCTTTGGCGAAGGCGCTGAAATTCCTCCATCTTCTATTCTCGGGCACTACTCGAAAAGTATTTATCATTAAAAGCTCTAAGGAAAGCGTCCCACACTAGGACCACGCCTCCCGGGAATACTGTATCTCTGGCGGCTCTCCACCATGTGTTCACGTTACCTTGCAATTGGCATACTGCCAGGACAACTTTCTTTACCTCCGTGCACATCAGTAGTGCAAAGGCCTTCTCTAGATCTTGAACCCATAGTGAAGCGGTCTCTGGATCTCCGGTACCCATGAACCTTGGCGAGTTTAGCTTCAGGAACTACTCCACCAACTTGTGGATTGGTCTCTCCCTCTCCACAACTACACTCCCAGCTGGAACTTCGACAGGTGCAGCGACAGGTGCAGCCTCAGCAATGGCGACAACAGCAGCAGTAGCGGCGGTTTGAGTAGTAGCGGCTTGATCCTGGGCCTATTGCCCTATCAGATCTCTCATGGCGTCAACCGCCTGCATGATCCCTTCGATTCTGGGATCACCAGGGGCTACTACCCCAACACCAACCTGAGGCGGTGCTACTCCACTGGCGCTAGCCTGAGTTGGTGCTTTACCACACCCTCCTTGGGTACCGACCCTTGCCGGCGTTCTACCCTTAGTAATAGGCTTGATGGTACGTTTCCTATGAGTCCTCTGCTCCTAATTACTCATGGCTCAGTTTTCTACTGAAACCTATCTTCCAATCCCATATCGAATTAGAAGCTGAGCGATCCACACAAACAAACAATTCTACCAATTAGCTATTACAGACATGCATCATCAAGAATTAAAGGTATTTCCTACTAACTAACCCATAAACCATCGCACACTATCACTCCAATCACTAACCTTACTCTGATACCACTAAATAAAGATGTCACCCCCCAATCCTCCGAGCGCTTGCCCAACCCTCTGCGGTCGATTAAATAGCGACGTCCCAGGACGCATCGCCGACCCATTCATTTTAATGCACATGCGTAAACAAATAATTAATTTCCAAACAACAACAAGATGTGATAGAATAGCAGGGCCATAAATTTTCGAACTGAAAATCACAACGCACTTATATACATAACCAATTATGTCATTTACAATAATAGTCTATAAAAACAAGGTCTACAAAACATGAGGGTTTCATAAGACTACAGATCCTCTTCCTCCACCTCTTCATCATCATTGGAGCCTTTAGCTGAATACACCGGGGTTCCTGAATCTGAAAGATCCGGGTCTACCACCAAACCACCGGAAGGATCTTGTGCCTTTCTCAAAAGCAACCTCCAGCACGTACACAGGTACCTCAGATTCCGGTATAGGACTCTCTCTCTGTCAATTCTGATCCTGGCGGTACCATGATCTGTATCGATGGGGTACCTTGTGGGGTAGACCCACATCAACCCAGACCACAGTCTTCACCAGTTCATAATCCCATCCCCTAGGGTGCCCATGAAGCGGAATGTAACACCTTTGCTGTGTGACCTTCTTCGGTTGACTAAAATGCTCGGTAGGAGCTGCCATTTAGGGACCTGAAAATGTTATCTCACAACGGGGTGAGACGACGTCTCAGTGAGTTCAACCCCCTAAGCTCCAACTAGGAAGAAAATACGCCCTAAGGGCTGCCTAAGCATATGCACAGGTTAGAGGTCTTACATTTGCTTCAGTTCCTTCCTACAAGTTAGTTTAATTCAAAAACTCAACCAATCATTTCAATTCAGATCAACATCGATCAGTTGACTTACTCGACTCCATGTCATCACGACCTTCTCTCGGTCGACCCATTTAATACTATTTATAAAGTCCGATCATATCAGGACTGCTCACTTTAAGCTGAAAATAGATAGTATAGCTCACTCTAAGCTGATAAAGTATATTGTTTGCGCTAAGTTGACATATCAGAGCCCGTAGGTTGATATAGTATACTACTAATGCTCACTCTAAGCTGATAAACAACATAGCTCACTCTAAGCTGATAAGGTATACTACTCGCTCTAAGCTGACATATTGAGGCCCTCAGGCTCATATAGTATACCGGTATACTGCTGCTGACATGTCAAGCCCGCAGGTTAATATAGTATACTACTCTGACCATCTAACAAATTCACCATTTTTATCATACCCGATAAAAATAATCGTGTGTGGGTACACAGTCGGCCTTAGCCAAAATACAATGTTTTCCTTTTTGAACATCCCACTAATTTCAATAGCCCATAAACATATTTTTGGCACTGTAAACCGACGCCCGGTAATTTTCTAATTAATTACCGAAAATAATAAATTTTGGATAAATACCCCAAAATTACAATTCACACTCAATTGCACAAAATAACACTCAATTAATTAAACAAATCACACCACTACGATCAGTATAAAATTCCGATCGCCAGCTATCCCGATCTAATTTCCAGAAAACAAATAGTTAATTAAATAATTACAAAAATTAATTATTAAATATCAATAAATAGCAAAAATGCACACTTAGGCCAGAAAAGCTTAATTAAATACCGATTCGGGTTCAGAAGATTTCCGAACTTATCTAAATAAATATTACAGCCTATTTACTTGCTAATTGCACTAATATAACCATCTAACATGCATCAAGGATTAACTAAATCACTAATCCATTCTAACTAACCACCTAATCCTAGCTTAGCCTAAACTAATCAATCATTAAGCGTCATTAACTTACTAAGCAAGGATTAATGAGTTAAACTCACTTGATTAACGATCTGCTTGGATCAAAACGACGACGAGATGAAGACAGTCCACAAACTTCAAAGCAGCACCACCAAGCAGGGCTTGGAAAGGCACCAAGTGGGGCTCGAAAAGGCACCAAAATGGGCCAAATAGTAGGCTGGAAACCCAAGCTGTTCGATTTTGGTCTTGGGCCGAACAAGGTTGCTTCGGGGCCGGTTGAGCTGGAAACAGGCACGACGAGGCTAGGAGGCTTGGACGGGCGTGCAGGCGAACAGATGGCGTCTTCGGCGACCACGACGGTGACGCACGGCAACCTGGCGACTCTGAACAGCTGTGAGTAGCAATGGAACGAGCGGCTAGAGATGCAGGCAGTCAGGACGATCGCGGGTGGCGTGCGGGCAAGCGAGCGGCTGAGAAAGGCGGTCCGATGGCTTGGCGGGGTTGGCGACGGCTTGGGGGAGGGCTGCTAATAGGTTTTTTTGGTTTTGCTGAGCTTCAAGCTTACTGGAAATGGGGGCTTGGTCGACCAATTAGGAGGAGAGAGGAAGAGGGAGACAACTTGGCTTTGGAGGGGGCCACCTTGGTCTTCTCCTATCCTTTGGTCACCTTGACTTGGTCCCACAAGCAAGCTGGCTTCCTTAGCCCATTTCCCAGCCCTTAGCTTGCCTTAAAAGCTTTTGAAATAATCCAAATGTTGTGTCTATGGGGAAGCTACGAATTTTGGAAGTATTTCCCTCAAATTGAACCAATATTCCACTTGAATAAACTCAATTTGGCCTCTATAAATTCAACCATCATACCCTCGATCAAATTGATATTTTTTCTCACTAATAGAACCTACTTGCGTCCTAATTTTGCGATAAAAAACGGTCCTCTAAATTTCTCGGTCGAAAAGGGCCCTATCTCGACTTTTCGCGAAAATTCTCAGTTTGCAGAAAAATCTTCGAAGACTGAGTCGACGTTCCTAAAATGACTTGTGACATGATAGAATTTTCAATTTCTGAAATCGGATTCAAATTTGTAGTTAATTTCAATCTGACGCGATTTTAACGTAACCTAGGCTATCGGGTAACTTTCAGAAATTTTTAGTGCAAATGACCCATGGTCGATTTTCTTCAAGCCACAATGCCTCTCTTCGACACATTGACGACTTTTGATTGTCGTGAAAATCTCGAGATTTCAAATACGGACACAGGGTACCAAAACGACAGAAAAATCAGTCTAGTACCGATCGACGAGAATTTTTCAATTTGGTAGAATCACCCACGTTTAACCACATATCTCAGTCGAACCGACATATCTTTGATTTCTAATCGATCTTTACTATGCCGAAATGATCTCTGCAGATGAGCACGGTCGAGTAGTCGATTCCTAGTCGAGTTCTCAAGTCTAATACGTTAAAATTCCTTAATGACTTCCTCATATAGTCTAGTTATCTCAGGAGTGATCAGTTCTGAGAATAACATTATAGGCATGTCAATGAAAAGCCCGATTTATTTAATTGAAAGCAGAATGAAATTTCAGGATGTCACAACGGTGCTGGCGAGGCTCACCCTCATCGGATCTGGCGAGGTCAAGCCTCTCCGGCCATGGGTGAGGCATGACCCTCGCCAAATTCGGCGAGGGTGAGCCTCGCCGCCCAGCACGAGGCCGCTCTCTCTGCCACTGACGAGGTCCGGCCGTCGTCTCTGGCCAATCGCCGAGGTCCGGCTAGCGATCGAAGGGAGGAGGAGAGAAGAAAAAAAGAAAAAAAGAAAGAAAAAGAATTCAAAGAATTCAATAATATTAAAATATTATTAAAAGTTATCCACATCGCGCCGATCGGGTCACATTAGCTGACCGGCGCCTAGTCAGCAAAATCCAACCAAAATTGACTGAAAAATGACTAAATCGGCACTAAGTAAAAATGTTTAGGACTAAATTGGCACCAAAAAAAGGTTAAGGACTAAATTGGCACAAATACAAATGGTTTAGGACTTTTTTTAACACTTCTCCCAAAGTCTTCATATTGTGTTTGATACCCCAACACATGTCTAACGCTGTCCGACACTTTCAACACTTTCTGACACTTTTGAATACTCTCCGACACTTGACCAATACGTGTCGAAAAATTTGATACTTAGTCAACTTTCTCGACACTCTTGTTAGAATTTTGATATACAAGTTTCCGACACTTGAGCGAGGGTAATTTTAAAAATTTTAAATAAATGAGGGATTAAAATGTATATATATGAAAAAATAATAAAAATAATAAATGGGAAAATAAGAAAAACTTAGTCTTCTCCTTTTCTGACTTTTACTTCTTATGATACATAATTTACCTTCAAGTTTTTTTTCTCTTCTCTTCTAACACGTCGACATAGAGTCTTGATTATGAATTGCTTGTTTTTTTCCTTTAATTTTTATGGATTATTGGAATGTAGTTGAATTTATCAAATTAAAACAATGAATGATATTAATGAATGGTGAGTTAATGTTTTTAGTGTAAATTCATTCTAGGCTTTTTTATTATTTATTTATTTATAAATTTGAATCAAATTAATTTGATAAATAATAATTTATTATGTATATATAAAAATATACATTTAATATATAATGTGTCCCGTATTAGAATTCTTTGTTTTTTTATAAACGACGTGTTGACGTATTGTGTCGCGTCGTATCACGTATTGTGTGTCAGTATCGATGCTATTTAAATCGTACCTTTGGCTCCCCTAAAGGAAATGATTGTACATTGTAAAATGATTGGTTCTCAAATTATAGAACAATGCTTCCCAATTAGACTCCACAAATTACCCCATTGTTGTCGTTAATTACGTGGATGCCATTCAGTGGTATTTGGACACTTTTGGCTTGTTATCTTCGGTTAATCACTTGTGTAGATTATGTGCAAAACCATTTTTCTTTCGGCTTAAGTTCTCGAAGAGTTGTATCATAAGTAGATATACGAAGGAGGATCGCGCATCTCTTCTTCACCATTGCCGTTACTAATTATGAAGAAGTCGGAATTATCTCGCTCGAAAATATACTTTCACTTCTCTCAGAGATGGAGTTGAATAAAGGCGAGTAGAATGAGTGAGGGGAGGAGAGTTGAAAGCCGAGCCATTCCATTATTGCGTTTAGTTATAATTCCGGAAGTCGGACAAAAGGGAGATTAGTACAAAAAAGTGAAGAGGGGATGATGTCGAGCGCACCCGAACATGTTCACATTTGAGGAGTTTGACGATAAGTTTAAAAGAACAGTAAAAGCACTTGAATTTCAACATGCGTAGGAAAAGAGAAAAGTCATTCGGAGGATGCACAAATGCCATCAAGATAAACCCCCCAACAATAAAGGCAAAAAAGAAGAAAGAAGCCCTTTAGTCCTGATATCCTCGTTCAAACGTTAAGCTTGTCAACATGCTGCAATATTATGTTAAATAGAAATGATGAAGAGAGGTGCTTCTAAAATCCTCTCTGACTTGGGACAATCTGCAAATGCCAAGGTGCTTAATGGAATCACAGATGACCTTGCCCCGCCAACATCCCAGTCAAAATCATCAACGCCCTCAGAACCCCCACCTCTCCTCTTCCAACTTCCCCAACCCTTCTAATTCTAGTTTTTACACTTCTTCCAACCCTCGAGGTATCTCCTCGGGAGGAGTTGGTACATGGACAAGCTCGTGGCAATTCATTTGCTCGCACACCTCCCTCGATCGCGACGTCACGATCAATTTGCATCCATTTCTTTCCAGGGCTATACCCACTTCTTCCAAAGAGTAAGATCTCCTAACGTCATCCAAGATAAGGAGGAGTCTCCTACCCTGCAATGCGTTCCTCAGTCTTGCGGCCCGGTAAACAGCGCTCACCTCCGTCAAATCTAGTTCAAGATATTTCGCGATGTCAGTTTGTATCGTATTAACAGTGCCTTCTTGCGATACATTGACCAAACAAGCACCACCGAACCTTGGACAATCTCGCACTATATGATCATGTATATGCTTCGCAAGAAAGGTTTTGCCCACTTCCGCCTGTCCCCAAACACCCACACGGAGCACCTCTTGGTTCATCAAGCAATCCCAGATCTCATCCCTTTTTGTTTGAGAAGCTTGTCCCACTAATTCACCTGGTTGTAGTTCATAGCCTCGGGCAGGTTTCACATCCATCGTGAGAACGTCATCAAATCTACCCTTCTCGTGCATTTTTTCCACTTGAGTCAAAAAGAACCTCACCTTATCCGCCAACAGGAAAAGAGAAAAGAAATGCCCCTGTTCGACGTCTCGTCCTAACTCGTGGACTAGACCCTCCCACCATCCTACATCTTGCATCCACAAGTCAATTTCTTCCTTCCTTCTCTTTCCTGGTCTCCTCTCTTCCTGCTCTAGTTGGAAACTTATGTCAGCCTTCCTGGCTGACAGCAGTCCCATATTCAATTTCAGAGCATTCATCTGCGCTTTGACTCCATTGACCCTGCGGACCTTTCGAACAAAACTGATGGTATGTTTGGCGATTCCCAGATATTTGTTGAAATCCATTGTCAGGCTGCATGAAGCATTAGGGGAAAGATGTTTGTAGATTAGTATTCCAGGAAAAAACTTCTTAGCATTCAGCATTTATATTTTGACTTTTATCCCAATAAATTTAGTGCTTCAGTATTCCAGAGTGTTAATTGTTAATTCGTATTTGAGGTGCAGGACAAGAATGGAATGGAAGGACACTAGAGATAGAAAAGAAGCATACAGACTGTCTTGGTGGAGTTTGCTATGGGAAAAATCTGCGGGGAAATAAAACGACAACTTAATTTGTTTTGGAAGCTGTTATTATTTGACGCAAAGAAGCAATTGGCAAGAGTTGCTACCCCGAATAACCCCCGAACCTGGTAAGGTGCAATACTTCACATGCAATAGTCTTTCGGTGCGTTGGGAGAGCTTTGGGATAATGCAAGTCCTTCTCCGTCAGTCCTTTCCCTCAAAAGTTTATTTTCTCAGAGAATGGAAAAAAGAGAGGGTGGAGTTACCGGGGCGACCGGCAAGCCTCCGCAAGGCAAACGGAGGCGACTGGGCGCATCGACCGGGCCACCAGAGGCGACCAGAGGGGAGCTTCGCACGAGGTCGCCCAAGCAACCAGCGGCGACCAGGTGACTGGTTGCAACCAGAGGCGAACCTTGGTGAGCTTCGCATGACCGTCGACCAGGCAGCCAGCGGCACCTGGGGCAAGCCTCAGTGATCTTCGCGCGACTGTCGACTGGGCAACCAGTGGCGCCCGGGCGACTCATGGGGAGCCTGCCTTAGCGTCGACCAGGCCTGCCTCACTCAAGCGTCAACCAGTTGACCGGGGCGAGCCTCGGTGAACTTTGCGCAACCATTGACCAGGCAACCGGCGGCGCCCGGATGAGACCAGGCCTGCCTCGCTCGAGCATCGACCAGGCAATCAGCGGCGCCCAGGCGAGTCTTGGGGAGCCTCATATCAGCGTCGACCAGGCCAGCCTCGCTCGAGCGTCAACCAGGCGACCGGTTGCAACCAGAGGCGAGCCTCAGTGAGCTTCGCGCGACCGTCGACCAGGCAACCAGCGGCCACCAGGCGAGCCTCACTTGAGCGTCGACCAGGCGACCAGAGGCAAGCTTTGCACAAGCGTCGACTGGGCGAGCTTTAGCGAGCTTCATGCTAGGGTCGACCAGCAGCGACTGGGCTAGAGTGCGAGCCTCGTGCGAACCTCGACCAGGCAACCGGAGGCGACCAGAGGCGAGCATCAGCGAGGTGTCGCCAAAATTGCACAACCTCAGGCGAGCTAGATCTGAACCCTCCCACGACCCTCGGCAGCCCTCCTCGCACCGCCCTCGGTGACTAGTGCTAGAGCGGGAAGCAGAATGACAATCGAACGGATTGATGGGTTGTTGAAGTTTCGGAGAATTTGAGACGAGAAGAACACGAAGACGAAGAAGGAACCGAGAAGCACGGATTCGTACGGCCCAATGAAAGAGGCGCAAACGGGGGTGGAGATATTTGGGAAGGGAAGGGCGGAGGGCTAATAGGCCCAACGTGCAGACCGTGGAAAAAAGAGGTTATAAACGGGACTAGCTAGAGAGGTTGAGAAATGCTACGTGCACTTAGGAAAATGTACTGCGTTTTGTTTTGTCTTACCAAATCAGATGACAACAATTGAGAGCGCACGCAATTTGAGGAAACGAAAGAGAGCTCTAAATTTTGCCCTTAAATCTCATCTAAATAGAATTAAAGCTTTCTCACCTGGTTAAAGACTTGCTGATATCCCTTCGAATGAAAACCCGCAACGATGGACTCCAGAGACTATACAGGCAGAGGGAATGATAGAATGGCTAAGCGAGGGAGAAGCTTTTTTTTTTTTCTTTTTTTCTTTTTAAATTTTTTTGTGGGGTGGGGCGGAGGGGAGAATGGAGAGAAGCTTCAGTCCAGCTAAAGAGGTGAGGTTCATGAAAGTAGAGTTTTGAGATGGCGCCCGAAGCCCAGGTCATGAGGCATGAGGTCTACGGCAACCCCCTCCTTCTTGGAAGATCATTTTTACTTGTTATGTTTGTTTTGCAAAAAATTGATTGATGTTGAAAATGTTTTCATAAAAATGATCACTTAAAATAATTCGTCAATAAAAAATATTTTCATTAATAATAATTAATTTTTGTATAAATGTTTTCGTGAATAATGAAAATATTTTTTGTTCATTGATTTTTGTTAATGATACAAATTTCCAAAGAAAAAATTTAAATCATTCAATTTCTACCAAATAAACGCACTTTCAGTTTAAAATTTTGAAGTCCTACTTATCTATTGTAATGTAGTTATTGTTAATAAACCACGCATTCATATAATAATTTAAATTTTTAGTATAATTGACAGTGGTCATATATGGAAGTCTCAAGTTTGAATTTTTTTCATGCCCCATTTGCCTCTCCAATTAACTTTTCGTGCTAGTACTAGGTAGAAAGATTAGAATAAGCATGAGAGGGAATGTTAAAGTTTTTAAGTAATAAATCGTGCGTTTATTTAACAACTTAAATTTTTAGAATAATCTGCGATAGCCCTACAAAATTCACACTTATGGTGCGTAATTGTCCGGGGCAGATAATCAATAGAACGACAATCAAAGAGTCTTTGTGCACCTTCTTGGAAGAAGAGCCAAAGTCTTCGGGCCACATTGGAGGCAACTTCCCCTCGCCCTTACCATCACCACACACGCACGCCCAAAAAAGTAAATTTCACGTCATAAACTAGTGGATGCCTTGTCCATCGGGCTGATAATTGGGGGAAGATATTCGACGCAATTTCCGATCCTCTTAAGCTATTCTTCTTCGTTGTCATATTACATCGCAATAGCCAAAGTTTGCGGAAAATGCGATAATGTTTGCTATCAAATGAATTTTGGGTGCATTAGAACATTTATAATTTATGAAAAATATTTTCCTCAACGACAAAATTCTTTAGACATTAATTTCTTTAGACATAAATAATTATGAATGATGAAAATTTTTTCTGTTAATAATAATTTTAAGGGATATATAAAATCACTTTAATAAAAATGTTTTCCGAATTATTAATTTCAGGGGAAACAAACACAAATTGGTTGAAAACCAAAATCTCTCCTTTGTTGCAAAAGAGAAACGGTAGAAATTATCACGAATCGTGGATTTTCCTTATCGGAAGATAGCCAAAAGGCTTAGGAGGGGAGACTCGGCGCGTCGCCCTTACGTACATGTGCAGAAGTTTTAGGCTATTTCTCTTTTCTGCTCCCAACAAATATTACCTAGTTGTTGCTTCACAAAGAGAGAGAGAGAGAGAGAGAGAGAGAGAGAGAATAAATTCTAGGTTGACATCTAATTAACCTAGTTAGATCTAATAATGATAACTACAACTGATGTTTTTTTTATATTCACTAAGGATGTTGCTTCTCCAAGAAATATAGTGTAAATTGGTATATGTTTGAATTAATTGAAAAAAAGAAGGCAATTCCAATTAATTTTTTAAAGCGATTAGACAATACCCTATTCAATATATCAAATAGACCTTGTTAAAGCACTAAAAATACTTTTGTGTCTTACCTCAATTTGCAAACAAATGAGGGTATTTGCATTTTACATCCTCCTTGAGCTCTCAAATAGCCCTCTCTCTTAGTGTGGTTATAGTTTGGCGTCACAGCACTTGATCCTTGCCATCAACAATCCAGATAGCTTGCTCCTCATAAGTTCTCCTTTAACTTCGAAGGTGTGATCTAGCACCTGATTAAGATTTTGCATATATTTTCGCAATAAAGACACGTGAAATATATAATGAGACGGTTGCCCACTAGTTCACCCGGTTGTACTTAGAGCCTCGAGCCGGTTTCACATCCAGCGTGAGACCGTTATCAAATTTACCCCTCTCGTGCAATTTGTCCACTTCAGTCGCAAGGACACGCACCTGATGCGCCAACGTGAGACGTGAAAAGAAACGCCCCTCTTTAACTTTTCGTCGTTACTCGTCAACTTGATCCTCCAGCGGTACTGCTCTTTTTATCCACAGGTCAACTTCTCTCTTCCTTCTCTTTCCCCGTCTCTCCTCTTCCTGCTCTAGATGGTCACCTATGTCAGCATTCTTGGCTGACACCGTTCCATATTCCTTTCCAGAGCATCCATCTTCGCTTTAACTCCATAGACGTAGCTGACCTTTTGGACAAAAATGATGGCAGGTTTGATGATTCCCAGAATTTTGTTGACGTTCATTGTAAGGCTGCTGAGAGCACTCGGGGAACAATGTCTTCAGTTAGCATTCCAGGTACAAAACTTTTAGCTTTCAGCATTTATATTTGGACGTTTATCCTGAGTACCTCAGTATTTTCCAATGTTAATATTTAGTTAGTATTCCGAAGTGCAAGACAAGAATTAGAATGGAAGGATTCTAGAGAAAGAAAGAAGCATACGGCCCTGATTTGGGTTATCTTGGTCGAATTTATGAGGACAATTTGAGGCAGAGAAGGAATTGGCAAGAGTTGGAACGTCCCTGAGGACATCACGTTCTTCCTTTGTTGGGATGTTCCAAGCTTATGAGCTACCCCCGCATCCTATTCAAGGATCCGGGTATGGTGCAAATCCAAACTTGGGTGGCTGACTCCAACATGCAAACTCTTCATACGGTGGTATGAATTATGTTGTGCCATAATCCGCACGTACAACTGTTGAGCATAAGCTACTAACCTGTGATGGGGCATTAAAATGGACCGAGCAAAAGTTGCAACCTCGGATGCACAGTGGATGAACTTAAGCTCCAGCCAGATGGAGAGCAGACTAACAAAAAAACAAAAAACTAGATGGAATCGTGTTGAGTGATCTTGGATCTCTCTCATCCCGAAAGTTAACTCAAAATGTGTGATTTTCCTTCACATATATAAGTTGATCATCAGCCTCTTTCATAATTGATGTGAGATAACTTCAACACATGTTCATTTGTTTTCGAACATTAAAAATCCTTTGAGCACTTTGAATCTATTTCAGTAGACTATCTCATCAGGAAAATGTGCCAACTGTGTTTCCAATGGATGCTCCTGCCGGTAGGAATTGAACCCCCATATCCTTCAACGTCTCTTTTACTCCACGATGTCAAGGCTTTTCCCCTCTTGAGAGGGTTCTTCTGTACTGGATAGTTTATTGGACTGAAGTGATTCTTTCAGCAAGAACAGATCTACAAAAGAGAGAACACACATAACAACGTACGCTATCGTGGTAATTTGCTCAAGAATTAACAGATGTACAAAAGAGAGAATAAACAAGCGACACAACACGGGATGCAAATTTTCTTTTCGTTCCTTGCGTGAAGGATGTGCGAAATAAATCAAGGAAATCTAGGACTTAAACAGACCTGGAGAGTGCAGGAAAATTTGGGGAGAAAGCTCCAACTTTTTACAAATCTCAAGCAGTCTCACCTGGAAAAAACTTGCTGATAAGCCTCATGATGAAATTCCGCAACAGGAGATTGATTCAACAAAAGGATCGGCAGAGAAGAGGAATCAGCTGCCAGAGGGAAACAAAATCGCGAATGTAAAAGTGAACAGAATCCCAGGGAAATTGCAATCCTTAGAAGTCAATGGCCGACAAACAGTTCATGGAGTGGGACCTAACCGGAAGATGGGTTTTAAAAGACTTCAAAAACTTTTGGATTAATACTCTGAAAAATCCAAAACTGATATATAAATTTACTTCAAATTATTTTTTTAACCACCAAAAATCCCAAATTGGTATACTTTTAACAAATTTACCCAAAATTGGTATACTTGTGACAAATTTACCATCTATTAGTTTTTGTTAAATTTTAATGTCAAATTATTAAGTTAAATGACACGTGATAGTTGACTGGTATATCAATTTGTGATTTTTTTTTGGTATTAATCCAATTTAGCGATATACTAAATTTACTAGTTTGGAGTTTTTTTGCGGTCAAATAAATTAGTTTGGGGTAGTTTAGAGTTTTTTTTATTGCTAGTCAGGGTAAATTTGTCACAGGTGTACTAATTTGGAGTTTTTCATGATAAAAAAATAATTTGTGGTAAATTTGCTATAAATATACCAGTTTGAAATTTTTTAGGGTATTAACCCAAAAATTTTCACCGCCTTTACGCTTTCTGCTTTATTATCACTTGTTCACATGGCAACAACTTGCCTTTGCTCAACCGTCCGAGTCGGGCAAACGACAAGATTATCATCGAGAGGCACCTTCTCGGAAGATACCCAAAGTCTTTGGGGTCAAACGGGCACCTTCTCGGAAGATAACCAAAGTCTTTGGGGTCAAAAACCCCAAAGACTTTGGGGTCAAACGGGCACCTTCTCGGAAGATAACCAAAGTCTTTGTGGGTCAAACGGGAGACATTTCTTTTTCCCCTCAATAAAAAAAAGAAAAAAGTCGATTTCATGTCAGAAACTTAGTTGATGCCTCGAGCACTGTGCCGATAAACTTATATTACGTAAAAGATATTTGAGACTGTTTCTAGTCCGCTTTCGCATGAACCTCCTTTTCTAAAAGGGATGATAATTTTGCAATCAAATGAATAATCAGGCTTTGTTATTTTGTGAAAAATCAATCATTTCAAAATTATTTTCTTAGAAATGACAATCATACCGCTTACAAAGGATAAATAAGTGGAAAACATCTTCATCGACAACGATTATGTTTAGATATATAATTTTATTGATAATGAAAATCTTTCTCATAATTGTAAGTGTTACAATCAATTATTAAATTATTGATTTCGGGAAAACTAGAAGCATTATTAATTAAAAAATGAAATTCCTCTTTTCTCGAAGAGCTTTTTGCATGTGACAATCTACCCCGAATTGAGGAGGAAACTTTCGAGTGGCACACCTCACATGACCCGTGGTTCCGAGATACCGCAAAGTCAAGTCTTCAGACAGAGACGACGTCCACCAGAAACCTTCCTGGAAAATTTGTAAATAGTTCAATCAATTTTGTAAATTCTTTTCTTTTTGGTTTGTTTTTGTTTCATGACCTCTTTCTATCTGAGCTCCGACAGCAAATCACATGGCATACGGCAGAGAATCTTATGTCTTAAGAAAATTGGAGTCTTCTGGTACTATGTCCAAACCAACTTTGCTCAATTCTGGTTTCATATATATATATATATAGATAGGTGATATAGATAGGTGATCCTGTGGTCGAGAATGCACCATGCCCCAATAATCTTTTACAGTTTGTTTGAGATACAATAGATCTCAGCCGTTCAACAATCTAGACGGTTGTGATTTTTCGTTTTTTGATCCAACGGTAGATCTTTATTGCATGCATCTATATATATGGAATCTGTTAAAATGAACGGTACATGGATTCTATTTTGAAATATCTATATAAAATTAAGTCTTTCTTGCATCTATGTTATAAAAAAAAAAATGAAATTGACCTAATAAGTATCATACCAAATCCCATTCATGAAATCAACTTTTTGAAAAAGACAAGACATTTAAGTCATACAAGTAAAGAGATATATTCATTGATAAGATAAAGAAAAAAATATGAACGGTGATTGGATTAAGGATAAAAAAGAATCATGGGTCATGAACAATGATTTTATTGGGCAATGGAGATACTTTAAGCATTTCATTTAGTCATGTATCAACGTTCCAATAAAAATATTTGTATTTATAAAAAAAGTCAAGTTTCAGGGGGTAAATGCATTAATAAAGGACAAATTTTAACAAATGGTGCCACTACAATTGATGGCAAACTCGCTTTGGGTAAAAATGAATTAGTAGTTTATATGTCATGAAAAATGCTACAATTTTGAAGATATTACTCATTAACGAGTGTCTGGCATAGGAAGCGCGCTCGTTCAGTGCAATAAGATGTATCTATTTATCTATCTCTTGACTTGAAATAGGAGCAAGTTTAAAGAAAGGATCTTAGAGTGACTAGGGTTAGGCCAGGAGGATTTGTCTCTTAACGCCTTCTTTTTTCTTCTCAATGTTCCAACATAAATATTTGTTTGCATAAAATAAAAAAAAAACCCAGGTTTCATGGGGTAAATGCATTAAAAGGGACATATTTTAATAGATGGTGCCACTACAATTGATGGTGAACTCACTTTAGGTAAAAATGTATTAGTAGCTTATCTATCATGAGAATGTTACAACTTTGAAGATATAGTACTCATTAGCGAGTGTCTGGCATATGAAGTGGCTCCCATTAATGTAATAAGATGTATCTATTTCTCTATTTCTTAACTCAAAATAGGAGCAAGTTTGGAAAAAGGATCTTAAAGTATCTAGGGTTGGGCCAAGAGGATTTGTCTCCTGATGCCTTATTTTTTCTTCTCAACGTTCCAACAAAAATACTTGTATGCATAAAAAACCCCAAGTTTCATGGGGTGAATGCATTAGAAAATGACAAATTTTAGTGGATGGTGACACTACAATTGATGGCGAACTTGCTTTGGGTAAAAATGTATAGTAGCTCATCTCTCATGAGAATGTTACAATTTTGAAGATGCAATACTCATTAGTGAGTGTCTGGCATATGAAGTGCTTTTGACCAATGCAAATGGGATGTATCTATTTATCTATCTCTAGACTTGAAATAAGAGTAGGTTTGACAAAAGAATCTTAGAGTGTCTAGGGTTAGGCCAGGAAAATTTGGCCATTAACGTCTTCTTTTTTCTTCTCAACATTCAAATAAATATACTTGTATGCATAAAAGAGCTGTAACGTCTTCTTTTCGTGGCGCTTTTTTCTTCTCAACAAGTCCACGACCTGTTAACGTCTTCTTTTTTCACGATTGCTCCTTAGCAAATTCTTCTGACTCAGCATTCTAGAAGGATTCGCGCGTGTGATCGTCGCCCCCTCCTCTCGCGCTCATGCTCGCGTCTGCGTTGCTTGAAGACGTCTAGAGAGAGAACGAGAGAGATGAAAAAGGGGAGAGAGATGCCAGGTTTAACGAATGGGCTTGTCTCTTTTCATGGGCCTCATGCATAATGGGCTGGGTTTTTATTGTGTAGAATGGGCTGGTTTGGGCTGCAGCTTCTAGGGCCTAATTGCTGGATGAAAGGGGCTGGAGGCGACGGGCTGACGGGCTTTGATGGGTTAAACGAAAATTTATCTTGTGCTGTGAACCATGGAATTCTGGCCCGAGGACCAGAAAAGGGCCCCATCACTTTTCTAATTCATTTCTATTTTTTATTTTTTTTATTTAGTCATTATTTATTATTCTTTTCCGATCTTTTTTTTTTTTTTTTTTTTATTTTCTAATTTTATACATTTTACAAAAATGAGCATTTGAATTGTTGACAAAAATTTAGGTGTTGACATGTAACTTCACGTGCTTGCGTAAAACCAGTTTGGAAACTTGGATGCTCCGTACAAAAAATGGGTCTTTCATCATTGGATGTGCCTCTCGTGCATACTTTGGAATTTGGATAACGGAGATATGCTTGAGAAAGTGAAGCAGTGGAAAGAGAGGAGTTTCGTATTAGCTTAGAGAATCATGGAACAAAAGATGCATCGCTCCAGTGCATCTTTGTTCAGTTCGAGTGTGAGAGGATTCACGAGACCCGGAGCACTGATTCTGTATGGTGCTTTGCCTCGTAAGGTAATCTTGACTTACGTACTTATCCGATTGGTCTACAAAATACAGGTCTCACAAACATCTTGTGGCAGATGGTACTACCTTTCGATAGTAGGTTCTGGTCCTCTGCAGCGCACAGAGTCAACCTAAGTGCTAACGAATGCGCGAATGTGGCGGAAGGTGGTCGTACCTTTGGCTCCTTTTGAGGAAATGATCATAGATTGGAAAATGATCGCTTCTCCGATTGCAGAATCCGAAATGCTTCCCAATGAGACTATAAAAATTGGCCCCATTGTTGTTGTTAATTTTGTGGATGCCGTCGAGTGGTATTCAGACCACGTTATGTATGATCAATCTCATTGATATTGTGCAAAACCCTTTTTCTTGCGGTCTATGTCGGAATGTGTCGCTAGAGCTGTTAGATTAGAAGTTCTTGAAGAGTTGTATCAAGTACACAGACAAAGGAGGAGCATGCAGATCTTCTCCACTATCACCGTTGTTAATTATGAAGAAGTAATTTTCTTGATCGAAATCTGTTCCACTTCTCCAAGAGATGGGGTTGGACAGGGAGAGCAGAGGGTGTGCAAGAACGAGAGTTGAAGTTGACAAAATATTTCCATCAATCTAGTCTGAAGACTTGCAGACTCTATCATCAAAGTCTGAAGACCTCCAGACTCAAGATTTAAAGTCTACCCTCACTGATAATTTCCAAACCAATGAAGAAAAGGTTTATCTGATGAAGAAGACTTATCCAGATGCGAGTATATCATTAAGAATTTGGTTCGTACGGTTGAAGAAGATCTCACGGCTGGAAATAACATCACGTGATCAGTTATTTTTATTGAAATCAATTCGAATAATTAGATCTATTGGCAAAGTATACTTAGAATGTTTTACTTATGGAAACCTAGATTCAGATTGTATGGGTGAGCAAGATTTGTGGGCTATCATTACATTCCTTAAATAACTCGAGATCTCCCTTAATTGATTTTGTTCAACGGGTAGATTGGAAGAACCCCTTTGGAAGGTGCCAACAGTTTTAAAGGCATGGAAGAGTATATAAGGAAGACGCTCAAATTATTCGAGTGTGTGCGTGAAAGAAAAATTTCAAAGTTTAAAGCTCCTAGTTCTTTGCTATTTCATTCGCTGAGCTTAAGTTTTACTCAAAAGAGAGATTAAATACTTGTATGACCTTGAGGAATTGTGGGAGAGTTTCTATACTGTGGAATCAAGGACGTGAGGCTGTAAAATCTCTTTTGGTTCTTACTGAAATCCAGCTAGTGGGCTGTCAGTGTGGGAGAGTGGACATAAGCTTGGCCTAAGCCAAACCACTATAAACCTTGTGTTTCAATTCTCTTTCCCTAAACTCTTTACTTTAATTTGTAGTTTTATACAATTGTTTACAGTCTTTTACATCTTCAGTCTATTGTCCTTAAAAGATGAATTAATTTGTTAAGTCTTGCAAAAATTTCTTTAACACCTATTCACCCTCCCCCTCTAGGTGTTCTTATTAGCCTTATCAGAATTAACAAACAGTACAGGGAGAGTAAAGGAAGGAATGGCTACGAGAGAGAGAAGCCAAAGTCGGGGAAAATGGTGAAGTGAACAGACGCGGAGTGAACTTCGCAGACGCACTGCTCTTTTAATTCAATGCACGGAGTGAAATTCTTGAGGCATGGTGTCCCCCGGGGAACTCCTTCCAGGAAGATGGTTGAGGCGGACAGACGATGGGATCATCATCGAGAGTCTCGCGTCCACCTTCTTGGAAATAGCCGAAATCTTCAGTTTACACACATCAGTGGCATCTTTTATCCCCAAGATGGTTGGTTTCATGTAAGAAACTAGTTGACTGATGCCCTCTTTTCTGGAAGACGGGATAATTGGGTAATCAAATAAATAATCAGGATACATTTGTTTCAGGAAAAAACGATAATTCGAAAATGATTTCTATAAAAATAATTACTTGCATCGCTTATTAGAATAGATCGATAAAAAGCATTTTTATTGACAACGAAAATATTTACATATAAATTATTATTGATAATTATATTATTATCTATTAATTAATTAATTGTAAATGCTTTAGACAATCATTTTTAATAAAATTATTGATTTTTGATGGAACAACGGAGTATTGGTTGAAAAGCGAAATCTCTTTTTTGTGGTAATATTAGTTATTGCGTAAAAACCCTTTTTCGTATGTTGCGAAACTACATGCGACAATGTTCCTCGAACCGAGGAGAGAGACGCAAGATTTGACCGAGGAAAAAGAGGTGTACGAGACCTTCCTGGAACTTCTTTTCTTCTCCTTTCTTTTTTGTTTCCTGACCTTTTTCTACTCAGAGGAAGCACGAAACGCGGGAAAAGATGAGACCACGGTCGAGTTAACTTGGCTTGAAAACAGTATTAGATGTTTAAAGTAAAAGAAGAATTGAAGAGAAAAATCAAATGTTTAAAGTGTTATAATCCATAATAACAATCATATATAGATTATCGTGCATATTTTTGGGAATTTTTAATTTTTATGAGTATACTTTCTATGAAGATTTTATTTCAAATATCTATATGTAATGTAAACATTAATTCCATAAATATCGAGTATAATTCCAATTACTTATATCACTTGCATGCTTTTTATACATTGATTATTTGGATTATCAAATCTTTCATCTCAAGAGCAACTATTTTGTAGATCATGAATCCTCATTCCAATTTCATGCGTTAAACAAAGAGGTGGGAGTCAAATTTAATTTTTCCTTTTTGGAACTATGTTGTTTGTATTGGCTTTTTCAATAGAATTGTATGTTGCTCATGATCAATTTGTTTAGCCACGAAAGATGACAAATAGTCAGTATTAGAGGACTTGAAGGTTGCAAAAGAAGATTAAAGATAACCTCTACCATCATGACCATACTCATCTGCCACTTTCTTCCCATGAAGAACAAATTTGGTCAATATGGTTCTTCTATATGAGAAGGTGAGTTGTCATTCTTTCTTAATTTAGATTTTTTTGGTCAATTGAATTTTCATTTTGCTTTGTTTGAGTTATTTCCAATAATACATCCATGTTACAATCAAGGACAACATTGCACGACGTTTTCGAGATTTGCTGAAGGAAGGAAATATATATTTGTTGAAGAATTCTTCAGTTGTTAAGAAATAGGATGTTTATCTTTGTCATTGTAATTTCAATTAAAAAGGTCTATCCTTCTTTTAGTTACTATGACCCTCAATACCTCGGGACCTACTAAGATTTATATAGATTATTGTGTTGCGAAATAATATTATTTATATTTCTTTGTTTTTTCTAAACTAAATTATTTATTGTTTGGCAACTATGGAGAGCATTTGAAGAAAGAACAGTTGGTTCTACGTTTCTAGCGGTTTTAAGCGACGGTAAGAGGTCAAGCTTTTTATCGTGATATATTGTTAACTACCCAATAATAAGTTCTCTACATAATTTATACAACATTGGTTTATTTATTATCTTTGATTTTGCAATTACGAGAAATATATACATACGCTGTTATTTTCTAGGTTTCGTAATGAAGTTGAGGTAGAAGTTAGTACAGCATGTGGAACGTTTAGAATCTTTTAACAAGAAGCTCAGAAGAAATAGGGAAGTCAGCAAGCGAATTGAACAATGAGGATTGTGAGAATGCGAAAAGTGATGAAAGTGTACATTACTAGTTAGTGTCTTTTCTAATTAATCCTATGTCAATTGCTTTATCATTCATTTATGTTCCATTTGATTGTCTAGATCTAAATAGGATAGAATGTGAAATTCATGGATTTTACTATATCCTATCTATTATTTAATGAGTCGCAATAACAAAGATGGATATTTTTCCATCATGTCCATTATTTAGTATGAAAACACATTGGTGTAAATGAAACCAAAGCCTACTTCATTTATTTTCTTATCTTTTCATCTCTTTTTTATCTATTTTTTCTCCTTCCACCATTCTCTAATAAAATTTTATTAAGTAGGAAATTTTATAAATATATTTAAAATACCTAAAATATGTAATAAATATATTACACACACACACATATATATATATATATATATATATATATATGTGTGTGTGATCGACCGATTATGGAGAGTTGATCCCGACCAAGCTTTCTCGCTGACAAGGGCGAAGGAAACGTCTTCTTTACTCTTCTTCCCTTTGGCTTTTATTTTATATTATTTTATTTAAAACCTTTCTTTTGGCTTAAGCTTCCGCACACCACCTCTTACGTTCTCCCTTTTTTCTTCTTTCCAGTGAAATTTTTCGTTGACCGAAACTACCGATTATATCTCTTTCGCTCAATCATTCCTGTCCTCTCTTTTGATCCCCACGAAAAAGAAGAGACAAAAGCCCACCGCTTCCAACTCTTTGACCCCGCGCGCGCGCTCTTCTCCTTTAGGCCCTTCACGCGGTGATGGCGAGAGATGCTTACTAGGAATTCAACAATGTGGAAATATCTTTTATCAAACAACAGACTCTATATTTGAAAAGTAAAATATATTGGCCTATTAAAAGAATTATCC
Source organism: Eucalyptus guilfoylei (assembly GCA_016097605.1). Lineage (NCBI taxonomy): Eukaryota > Viridiplantae > Streptophyta > Magnoliopsida > Myrtales > Myrtaceae > Eucalyptus > Eucalyptus guilfoylei. Next base: position 17,760,188 of record CM027865.1, on the reverse strand, counting down.
CTCGTCACAAAAAGAACTACATTAGATGTTTTAATTAATAACTTATAGGAGTTATCGATTATTACAAGAAGTCTTTAGAACAAAAAAATTAATTTTTTTAGGGCTATATACTCATGGGCATTTATCATAAATTGATATGGTGAAGCACATAATTATTGATAACTCTTATTATTAAAACTCTACCTCTAGCAGAATTCTGATAACTTTGTAGTTGATGTGAATAAAGCCCCGCATTCAATATCATTCGTACCCCGTTTAGTTGATGGGAACAAAGTAAGTTGAACAATGTATATAAAAATCCATATGGCAAAGCATTTCACCAAAAAATAATCTCAATGTCTCAATAAAAAATTTCTCGACTTGATAGCCCATATTTGACAAACAAACGAGATAAATATGATCAAAACAAGATAATACATATTTTATGTACAAGCGAACATTAGCAAATAAACAACAAATTACCTATTAAAATGAACACTTTATTGAAAAAAAAATAATCACCATAAAAGGAATATGACATGATACCCACTGTTTAAAAAATAATATGATTTTAAAGGATCAACCAAAAAAATCATCACTAAAGCATTATAACTAATGTCTTCCAGATAAATGAATACTATATGACTAATAAAATAATTACATTAAACATAAATAAAATAATCCATTAACTACTAAAGTTTATAGAATTTTTTTCAAGGGTCATATTACATGATTACGCATATTTCATTAATAAATATTGAAAACACGATTAGTTGTGATCCAATGGTTAAATGCATAATCAAAGATAACTCTTTTCATTTTGAATAATAACGATATATGCAATGTTTCCATGTCATCTTACTAGTTAAGAGTAGTTGGTGCAATTTATCTATTTTTTGTGGATTTCCTTATGTAAATTGCGGCTAAAATGAGGAAGTAGATCTCGTTCCATGTTGGGGATATCATCTTCTAGATAAATACTTTCTAAAATTTCGATCACTTCTTTTCGTGACTCTTTAGGATTCTTTCATCCGACAAAAAATTCTATAGACTAACATTACTGGATCCCAAACGGGTCACGAATGGAACAGAAAGCTAACCATTTCTTTTTCTGGCATCCTAATTGCACGGCTCATTTTCTTTTTACTTATGCAGGTGATAAAGGTTGATCATGAGGCTTATGGTGTTGATACTCCAGCAAATGACAAAATATATTCATTGATGCAAGAGAGGAACTTGTCCTAAGTATACGGAATTTTCTTGTTCTTTTTTTCTTCGGTTAATATGTACTTGTGAGCTAAAGATGTCACACTTCCATCTTGCTCGAAGTTAGTTAGCCTTGTTCGGCTTGAGGGTGAGAAAATTCAAGAGACACGGGAGCTCTGATTTTGCGTCATGCTTCGCTTTGTTATGTAATGTTGAGTTATCTTCTTGTCCAGGCGATCTATAACATACGGGGCTTACGAATACATCGTGTTAGATGGTAATACCTTCTGATAATAGGTTTCTGGTTCTCTGCAGTGCATGGAGTCAAGATAGGTGCTAGTGTACCTTTGGTTCTTTTCAAGGAAATGATTGTAGATTGGAAAATGATTGATTCTCCGATTATAGAAGAATGCTTCCCAATTAGACTCTATAAAGCACCCCCATTATTGTTGTTGTTAATTACATGGATGCCATTAAGTGGCATTCGGACCATTTTTGGGTTGTTTTCTTCAGTTGATCACTCTTGTAGATTATGCGCAAAACCATTTTTCTTTCGGTTAAAGTTGTCGAAGAGTTGTGTCATAAGTAGCATACAAAGGAGGATCGCGCACGTCTTCTTTCACCGTTGCCGTAATTAATTATGAAGAATTCGTAATTATCTCGCTCGAATCTGCTTTCACTTCTCCCAAAGCTAGAGTTGGATAAAGGTGAGCAGAGCATGTGAGAGAGGACGAGCGTTGAAAGGGAGTCATTATATTATTGGATTTAGTTATTATTCCAGAAGTCAGACAAAAAGGAGATAAATAAAAAAATGAAGAGGGGTTAATGCCAAGTGCAGTGCACCCAAACATGTTAGCATTTGAGGAGCTTCACGATAAGTTTAAAAGAGAACTTGGGCTGAACATAAACTAAAAGCACTCGAATTTGAACATGAGTAGGCAGAGAGAAAAGTCATTCAGTGGATACCCAACTGTCAATCTAAGCTTGGTCCACATACATGCCATCAAAATAACTCCCCCAAGAAATAAAGGCAAAAAAGAAGAAAGAAACCCTTTAGGCTGTAATTTCTTGTCCAAACATCAAGCTTGTCATAATGCTGCAGTAACACAGAAAGGAAAAGAATGAAAATATATATTTCCACTATCACGGGTTATGTTAAATGGAAATGATGAAGAGAGGTGGTTCTAAAATCCTCTCTAACTTAGGACCATCTGCAAATCCTGAGTTGCTTAACGGAATCACAGATGATCTTGCCCGCCAAGTTAGAGAGGATTTTAGAACCACACCTCCCCACTTCCAGCTACCCCAACCCGTCTAATTCTAGTTTTTACACTTCTGCTTCCAACCCTTGAGATATCTCCTCGGGAGGAGTTGCTACATGGACAAGCTCGTGGCAATTCATTTGCTCGCACACATCCCTCGATCGCGACGTCACGATTAATTTGCATCCATTTCTTTCTAGGGCTATACCCACTTCTTTCAAAGAGTAATATTTCCCAACGCCATCCAAGATAAAGAGGAGTCTCCTACCCTGCAATGCCGCCTTCAGTCTTGCGCCCCAGTAAACACAGCCCACCTTCGTCAAATCTAGTTCGAGATAGTTCGCAATTTCAGTTTGTATTGTACCGACAGTGCCTGCTTGCGATACAGTGACCAGACAAGCACCATCGAACCTTGAACAATCTTGCACTATCTGATCATGTATATGCTTCGCAAGAAAGATTTTGCCCACTCCTGCCTGTCCCCAAACACCCACTTGGAGCACCTCTTCGTTCATCAAGCAATCCCAGATCTCATCCCTTTTTGTTTGAGAAGCTTGTCCCACTAGTTCACCTGGTTGTAGTTCATAGCCTCGGGCCGGTTTCACATCCAGCGTGAGACCGGTATCAAATCTACCCTTCTCGTGCAATTTGTCCACTTTAGTCGCAAGGCCACTCACCTGATACGCCAATATGAGACGAGAAAGGAAATGCCCGTCTCTAACTTTTCGTCCTAACTCATGGACTTGATCCTCCAGCGATCCTGCTCTTTGCATCCACCGGTCAACTTCTCTCTTCCTTTTCTTTCCCGGTCTCCTCTCGTCTTGCTGTAGTTGGGAACTTATGTCAGCCTTCCTGGCTGACACTGTTTCCATATTCATTTCCAGAGCATCCATATTCGCTTCGACTCTGCTGAGGTCGATGATCTTTGGAGCAAGACTCAAGACATTGTTGGCGAGTCCCACAATTGTGTTGACATCCATTGTCCGACTGCTGAGACCATTAGGGGAAAGATGCAAATTAGTACTCCAGGCACAGAACTTTTTAGCTTTCAGCATTATGTTTTGACTTTTCTCCCATAATTGGAGTACTTACAGCAGATATTTCCGAGTTTTAATTGTAAATTAGGATTCGAGGTGCAAGAAAAGAATTGAAAATGGAAGGACTCTAGAGAGAGAAAAAAGAAGCATACAGCCATGGCGTGGGTTGTCTTTGGGGAATTTGCTATGGGAGAACCTGCAGGGAATCGAAACGACAACTTAAATCGTTTTGGACGCTGCTATAATTTGAGGCGAAGAAGCGATTGGCAAGAGTGGGAACGTCCCGAGGATACGTTCTTCCTTCGTGGAGAAACTTCAAGTTCATGATCTCCCCCGAAAAACCCTGACCATGGTAAAGTGCAAATCGAAACTTGGACGGCTGACTCCACAGGCCTCAAGTAAGTGTATCGGAAGAGCTTTGGAAAAATGTGAAGTCCTTGGACTCAGGCGACTGGAAGCGAGCTCCGCGGCGAGCGGTGACCAGGCAATCGGAAGCAACCAGAGGCGAGCCTCGGCCAGCTTCGCGCGAGTGCCGACCAGGCAACCAGAGGCGAGCATCGGCCAGGCGAGCATCGGCGGGGCGCCGAGATGGCGCGATCTTGGGCGAGGTAGATCTGGACCCTCCTCGGCGACTAGCGGAAGAGCGAGAAGAAGAATGAGAATGGAAGGAATTGAAAGTGGTTTTTCTTCTTTCTTTTTTTCTTTTTTTTTTGTGGTGAGGGGTGGCGGTGAACTTGGGATTTTGAAGGAGAAGAAGACAGAGGACGAAGATAGAAGGGGGAGTCGTCAGATTCACCATACGCAAACAGTGGTGGCGTGAATTATGTTCTTTCACAATCCACCCCTACAAAAGTAATCCTTTCGGGACCAGTTATACGAGGAAAACGAGCAAAAATCATTCTCCAAATTAACTTTTGGACTGAAAACAAGGCGCTCTTTGATATAAGATAATCGACTGGAAAGCGAAAAAGCTTTCGGAAACATATTGCTCCTTTTTTTTTTCTTTTTCTCTTCATACATGTGATTTCGCTAGCTACCGACACGATCAGGCGAGCAATTGGAGATGGTTTGAATGCGTCGAGGCCATCAATAGAGGAGGACGGCCACGAAAAAGAAAAAAGAAAAGCAGGAGTAGAGAAAGTGAGAAATGCTGTTTGTGCTAAGAAAAACGTGCCGAATCTTGTCTACCAAATCAAATGACGGCCCACCGGCACTAGCTACGAGGAGAGCGCCGGGAAAATTTAGGAGACGGAGGAGAGCTCACCTGGTAAAAAACTTGCCAATAATCCTCCGAATGAAACCCCGCAACAAGAGATTAATTCAAGAATGGAATATATGCAGAAGGAAGGAGTAAAGGAAGGAAATATCTGGAAGAGAGAAGCTTGCATCGAGATATATAGTGAAGTGAATAGCAGGAGAGTTTCCGGACACCCCAACCGAACGACTGCGGGCATGCATGGGGGTCAACTGGTGACTGTCCCGAAATACCGACCTTGACATTTGGAGGCATCCTTTTCCTCTTTTGCCTATTCTGCTCCGTCACCGCCTCGCGTGAGCCAATGTACCTTAGGATGCGGTGATTTTTTTTACTCATTCAAAAAAATTAGAAATTATCATTGATGATGAAAATTAAGTTATGATTCTAAACGATATAGACAATCGTTTTCAAGGAAAATGACTTGCAAGTTATTGATTTTACGCGAAATGGGCGGATCATCAGTTGGAAAAAATGAAATCGTTCCTTTGTTGTAAACCTTACTTATTGTGACACTCGAGCTCCATCAACAATAAAGGATACCCGAAAGGCACAGTCTCATATAGAAATCAACAACCTATTATCAAAAAATATATTTCTATACATATGTACGATAAACTGGCAAGTTGATTATAATATAAGAGTTTCCATAATTTATATAAAAAATTATACAACTAAAAACTCAACAAACCCACAAGTATAAATTCAGAAAAAATAAACTAGCTAAGGTCATACTTTAAAACTCCTACTACCAAAAGTTCTCCGTTAACATCAGTAGTCAAATCCATTGATTAATCTTTATGAAATTATATGTTGATGGTCCATTCCATTGATCAATTTATTGCTAAATATATAATCATGGTGACAGCATGACGTCTAGTGACAAGGCAACTAATATTGCCACTAGTAGAGTCTTTACTTGTTATTAGCCGATGGTTCGGCACTGAAGTATATCCTAGAACTAGTATGCATAATCAAAAATCTTAATTTGCTTCACAATGATAATGAGCATCAAACTATTATCATCTAAAACCAAAAGTCCATATCTTAAACCAAATGACAAACCAAGGTAAATAACCTTTCACAACTCAACTAATCGGCCACAAATACATTCCGTTAAATCATTTCTCAAATCAATTCATAAATTTATTTTATAAACTAGATTCGCAAAGCAAAACATATATATGAACTTTCACGGCACTTTTCGTACCATGTTTCTAAATTCATTCATAAATAACTAAGGAGTAATAATTGCCCGATCCAAATTTTATACAATAAATATACAAATTTCATAATTCATAACACATCACTTTCAAAATATGAGTTTACAAATTCAAAAAATAGATAAAGCGCCACTTACTTGGGAAAGCCTAAAAACCAACAACAATGATCACATAAATCAACAAACTCCTAATTTTACCAAATAAGTGTGAAACAATATCAAAATCAAGTAAAATGCTACATCAACTACGAATCAACTAAATTAAGTTTAATCGCCAATCAAACGAGTCCTAAACACTAACAAAATGCTTGCTCGAAGCAAATAGTCAAAGCTGTCCGCAACGCGGAGCTTACGTGCGTAACTTTAAATTTTCACTCTAACTAAATTACTACTCTGAATCCTTTTTTGTCAAACCCCATGGCTCCATAATACCCAAATCTCTCATCTCCATGCAATTTCACAACTCAAAAACTCATTAATCGGACCCCACAGTTCAAATTTCATATAACTCAAAGGTTATGCCATAATTTCAAAAACTACTCCAATTAGATGAATAAAAGACTTTAATCCTTAGCAAGCGCTGCAAATACAAAGTTAATCTGGTTTGCGAGGTCTCCGTGATGTATATGGAGAAACCTTTCTTTTTCTTCTTTCTATTCTCTCTCTTTTTTCTTCTCTTTTCTTTTCCTACCCTGTGCGTGCCCTCTTTTCCCTATGTAACTCTTCTTTTTTCTTTTTTTCTTTTTTGAATTCAACCCCACTTTTGATGAAGTCAAAAAGGCAGCATCACAATTATTACATGATATCCTTGTCACGGTGGATTGAAAATAATTTAAAAAACGGTAGAACTTAGCACGAATCTTGGGTTTGCCTTCTAGGAAGATAGCTAGAAGACTTGGAGTATGTTCACGTTGCCTTCTAGGAACATACCTACAAGACTTGACAGTATTGGAAGGGGGGAGTGTTTGACAAGGAACGGTACCTTACTTTGGCCGCGTTTCTTTTATGTTAAAAACTAGTTGAGGATATCAGAGGATATAATAATGTGATGGCCCATATTGGAAAAATAAATGATACCAGCAGAGTATAATAATGGTTAGACATTTTTCCACAAATAAATGACTATTAAAAAAAATAAAGGATATAAAATGGCAATTTCGTTTTTTAACTTCTTAATGTGACTAAATTTGTAATTACAGATAACTCTAATGATATTGCTTTTTTCAAAAATTATATGGAAGTTAAATATCAACAAAAAAGTAAAAAAAAAAAAAAAATTGAGGGCTAGTTTATTTAAATTTTTAAAAATTTTAGAATATCATTAAATAGAAAAATCAAAGATAATTCCTATCGCTCTAATTGTGAACATAATTCTATCACTTTATATTTGATGAGAATAAACTTTGAATTAAGAAATACATTAATTTTTTGAAGGGGCTTTAGTATTATATGTGCTTCGATTAGTTTTGAAGAAATCCTGACAATATAAACAAAACAAAATGATGAAAATAAATAAAAAATCAACAAAAAAGATTACCTTTGAAAATTTATAGAAGAAAAATACAGCCTAGATTTTGCTTCACTGAAAAAGATGAGATAAATTTATCTTAGGTTGACATCTAATCGACCAACCTACATTTGGTAATGATAACTAAATCTTCATGTTTATTATTTTCATCACGGGGGTTGCTTCTCCAAGAAATATCAGATAAATTGCTGTACATTTGAATTCATCGGAGCAAAAGATAAGATAATTTCAATGAATTTCTAAAGCAATCAAAGCAATGTCGATCCACATTTAATGTATCCGACAGAATTTGTTAACGTAATATAAATATTTTTACGCCTTACCTCAATTTTCAAATGAATGAGAATTTTTGGGTCTTGCCTCATCTCTGGCCTCCCAATTAGCCTATTTGAGTGTACTTTTGCCATTGGACTTCATATAAGGAATATTCGGGGTCATAACATTTGATCAATTCTATCGACTATGGGAAATTGCTCCTCATAAGTCAAGTTATCCTTTAACCTGAAAGGTATAAAAGTTAGCACATGTTTAGGAGTTGAAACATTTGTTTGTAACAAAGATACAAAAACACATTATGTATGTCGATAGAGCTAGTGGTAAAGCAAATTTATAAGCAACATTGCCAATCTTCTATAAAATCAAGAATGGTCTCGCATGTCTTAAACTTAACTTGTTGTGTATGCCGAATCTCATAATGCATTTATGAAATACCCTTGAATTAACTCACTTAAATTATTGTCCATTTTGACTCGACCCATACTCAATCTCAATCTTGTCCTTAGTGTACAAGTAGGCACTTTTCTAGAAGGTCACCTATCCTAGTAGTACTTTCATTTAAGCACGCTCAACATTGTAATTTCAATGCCAAATGCCATCATTACGTCAAAAGGCACCTCTTGTGTCAATTTCAGTTTCACATATATATCCTAAGAATTGCTCTCCTCCAATTTGTTGCTCAGTTCAGTTTATTCCTACCCCATTTGCTATCTTGGAAGCTTGTCAAGAGCTACTTTTGGTCTAGACTCATATGGCTCCAATAAATACTACTCACCCTCATCAGATCAAATCGTTACAAGCATATCAGCTTCTGCATGATTTATTTATGAATCTGTTTATGAATCACACTCCTCCTGCTCCATTATCATATTATGACACTCTTGGATGAACTCATTTGAGGTTTTGTTTTCTTTGGTCCATCTCATTTTGAACCTCACGGTTTTGTCTTTTGGCATACAGGTAAACACTATTCCCAGAGATCATTCCTAGTAATGCACACACCTAAGCATGGTTAACATTGTAGTTCCAATGCCGAATGTTACTGTTATGTCAAAAGATGCCTCTTGTAATGCTCCCCCTGCTCTTGCATAATTTGATCCATTCTTGCTCGCTTTGCCATCCTAGAAGCCTACTAAGATCCTCTTCTTGTTGAAGACCTCTGACGTCGACAATCACTCCTTGCCCTTGTTGGACTGGGTCGGTACAACTTCAAATGATCCCCACATTATATTGCACCCTACGCCTTTTTAGGTTTGCACAACTTTTTTCACAATTCTGTGCTATTTTTAGATGCTCTTGAACTAACTTGACTTTCTCTTTTAATTGTTTAATAAACATTGGGCCGATCAATCCCATTCATCACCATCATCTTTATTTTCAACGATACAAAACTTAAAAACGAGCCATTTTGGTCAATTGATCAACAATCACTTATAAAACATTCTTACCACCAGCGATCTCGGTAGATCAATGATAAAATCATGTTGCTCCACCTGGCTTTTGATGCTCTTTTTTCACTCGTTGACATTATTTTCACATAAATCCACTAGGAGTATTCCCTATAACTTCTAGTGCCCTGGGATAAATCGGGAATCTGGTGTTGTGAGCTCCTTGCTTTTTCTACTATGAATCATTAGGAATATATGGCTGACCACGAATCAAACCTGTCCACTTGGATAGTAAAATTTGCTTGTCCCGCAATTTTTTGCAATTGAGGATCTCGGTCTTGTTCCAACTTGATTCTGCCAATCAAGGTTGGTCGTACTCGAAGATTAATTAACCGAGTACCAAGCTGACGAGTCAATGCCTCTAGACTCAGTTTTCTCATATTCTTGAGAATATATATCTGACGTTGCCGACCTTTTGAACAAGACTGATGGCATTTTTGTCGATTCCTAGTATTTTGTTTACATCCATTGTAAGACTGCTGAAAGCTTCAGGGGTAAGACGTTGGCGGTTGCATTCGAGGTAACAAACTTCTTTAGCTTTCGTTGGCGGTTGCACTCGAGGTACCAAACTTCTTTAGCTTTCAGCGTTCATATTTTGACTTTTATCCGGTAATTGAGTACTTCAGAATTTCCGAACCGTGAACTGTCAATTGGTATTTGAGGTGCGAGACAAGAATGAAAAGAAGCAGATGGCAAGAGTAGGCACGTCCCAAGGATATGTTCTTCCTTCGTTGAGAGATTCCAAGCCCATGAGCTACCTCCACTAACCCGATTAAAGGACCCTGGAGGAGCAAATCGAAACTTGGGCCTGATTCAACATGCGATAGTCTTCAAGTGGAGGAATGAATTATGTTGTGCCATAACCACACCTACAAAAGTAATCTTTCTCAGATTAGTTTTCCAACAAACACAAGGAAATATTAATTTTCAAATTATCTAATAGACTGAATATAAGGAACTATTTGATATAAGAAAATCAAATGAAAGGTGGAAAAGTTTTTGGCGAAATTTGGGGCAATGAAGCCATTCAAAGTAAATTGTTTTTTTCTTTAATAGACATCGTTTCACGAACATTAACAAGGGAGGACAAAAAAAGAAAAAAAAAACATACAAAACAGGACCAGAGAGAGTGAGAAATGTTAAATGCACTAAGAAAAATGTACTATATTTTGTTTACCAAATCAGATGACAATCTAGTGCAGGAGATACCGAGCAAAATCTACCTTTTATGCTTTGAGATTGTGCAGGAGATACCATGCAAGAAGGGACATTCAAGCTCACATAACGTGAATCCGAAGGCATGCAAGGCCATGTCGAGTACAGATTCTCCTCCCAAACAGAACAACTTTTTCTTGGAGGCCGTTTCTGATGCAATTGCTAACATGTGCAGAACGAGAATATAGCAGAAGGCTAGCTGTTGTCTTTTTGGCAAGGGAGATACTGTTGAGCATATGCTACTAACATGTAATTGGGCATCTTTTGTTTGGTTCAGTTTATTGGACATTAAAATTGACTAGGAATTGATTTATATAGCCATTAAATTCTAGCTCAATGTGCAATATCATCCTTGAACATTTAATTAGTTTAATGTGGTATTTGAACTATTTCTAAATGGCCAATATAGTCTTGAAACTTACATGTTCAATCTATTGCCTCAATTTTTCATGACAGAGTCATCAATCATTCCATATATTCACAAGTTTTTGTGATTATATTGTTGCCCATAATCTATAATCTCTTTTGATGTCAATCATTTGTCAAAATCAATAAAAGCATATGCTTTTATTACCCATTATGATAGTTCCACTTAATTAAGTTTAGCTTATGATCTCTATTATTGTAAAAGTAGAAACTCATTTAGAGTTGTATCAAGTTGATATTCCTACTAATTAATGTCTAAGTGTTTTCATTAGGATACCTGGAAACGATATTAATTTTTCTATAATTGTATTTATATTAATCTAAATCATGTTCCTTACAAATATCTAACAAATATATATCATTTCAGATTTCTTTATGAAAACACTTGAACATTAAAAGGCAAGAGTGTCAAAGGGATACAGCTCTAAATGAGAGTATACTTCTATTACTATTGAGATCATAAGCTAAATTTTACTTAAATGAAACTATTGTAATATTTACAAAAACTAAAAATGTAATAGAAAGATAGCATATATTTTTCTTGATTTTGGTAAATGACTCAAATAAAATGATATTCTGAAATCTAGCTAATAGTGCAATTATGAAAGCTTTTTAATAATATTGAATTACTGAATGAACTTTTCTAGAAAGTTGATGGATTAAATTGAACAAATTAAAAATTTAGAGATATCTTAAACATTTAAGAATAGTTTAAGAACTACATCGAACGAAATGAAGATCTAAGGATAATATTGCACATTGGCCAAAGTTTAGGGATTATTCGTGTCATTTCCTAAAGTTGACAGGGCAAAAGTTGCACGGTGGATGAAATTAAGCCCCGTAGATGCAAAGTTGGTACCACAAGGTGCGTCTGGTCTTTCAACCAGGAGAGGTTGTGTTCCTCTGTTTTCGAACATTAGAAATCTTTTTGAGCCGTTTGAATCTATTTCAGTAAAGTACGTCATTGGCTACTACTGCTAGTAGGAAGATGTGTCCTCGGAATATGGTCAGTGAACCCCACATTTCCTCTAATGTCGCTATTACGCGATGATGTGAAGGCCTTTCACCCATTAACAGGGTTGCTCTGTATTGAGAAGTCCAGGGGAACGAAGCAATTCTTTTGGCCAGTGAAAGAAATAACGATGCATTGTAGCATGGTAATTTGCTCAAGAATTAACACATCTACGAAAGACAGGACAGACAAACGACACAACACAGGATGTAAAGTTTCCTATACGTTCCTTGTGTGAAACAAATCAAGGGAAACTAGGCATGACACTATACGACTACCAATTAACATGGAGAGCGCAGGAAAATCTACGAAAAATAACAGAAAAGCAAGCTCTAAATTTGCACTAAACTAAAGGAGTCTCACCTTGTAAAAGCTTGCTGATAGTCCCCCGAATGAAATACCGCAAGAAGAAGTTAATTCAACCATGGAAAAGTAAGAGAGATATAGGGAGAGTAAAAGAAGGAAGGGCTGCGAGAGAGAAGCCAAAGTCGAGGAAAATGGTGAAAGGAATGGAAGCAGAGTAAACCTTATATAGAGGCCGCTCTAGTCTTCCCCAAGTTAAGACGAGAGAAAGTCACGCACTGTGGTCAAAGGAGAGACAATCTGCAAGGGGGACACCTTCCCGGAAGAGTATCCACCTTTATTGAAAGTTTTAAACGGCCTACTTCCGCTTTATTATCGTCCAGAGTTTCGCATGTACCTTCTTAGAAAATGACCCAAAAAAATGAATAAAGAAATACACCTTCTTGGAAGATAACCGCAGTCTTCAGGGTCACACTGGAGGCGTTTATTTTCGATATTGGAGGCGTTTTTAACCTACCCAAAAAAAAAAAAAAAATAGCTTCCATATCAGAAACTATTTGATGCCCTGCGCATTGTGCTGATAGACATGCAATCTGCAAAAGACCTTCGAGGCTATTTCTTTGTCCCCTTTAGCTTTCCTGCTTCGTTATTGGATCGCTTCTCATGAACCAACTTATTTTTAGAGGGTTAATATTGCAAAAAATTCTCAATTGATATATATCTCAAATTTATTTATTGACCATCAAAAACCTAGAATCGATGCGCTTATGATAAATTATTGTAAAGTAATTTCCCAACTACCAAAAACCCTAAATTGGTATATTTATGATAAATTTACCTTCCGTTAATTTATTGTTAAATTGGATTAATAACATGGAAAATCTCAAATTAATATACCTGTCAATTGTCATACGTTATCCGTTCAACAATTTGACAATAAAATTTGATGGAAACTAATGTAAAGTAAATTTGTCATAACTGTATTTTGATTGTCGAAAAATTATGTGGGTTAAATTTATTATAAATATACAAATTTAGGGTTTTTTGTGGCATTAACCATTTTTTTACACCTATTTTGCAAAAAAATCTATAATTTGGATATTTTGAAAAAAAAATGATAAATTGTATTGCCTATGGAAATGAATCGGCGAAAAGTATTTTCATTGGTTACAAAAATGCTTTGTTATAAATTGTTGATGATGAAGATATTTTTCGTTAACTAATAATTTTAAATAATACAAATAATTATTTTTAAGAAAATATCTTTCAAATCATTGATTTCAATTGAAACAAATGGGCCGTCGGTTGAAAAATGAAATCCTATCTTTCTCGTAAAACCTACTTATTGCATAATACCCTTCTCATGGTAAACTATAAATTGTTGAAAAACGGCAGAACTTATCAAGAATTTTGGATTCGCCTTCGCAGAAGATAGCGAAGAGACTTAGGAGTGTCTGCACAACTCACATGGGGGGCGTTGCGTTCAATCACGTCTAGTCTATAGAACATAGTTATAGACTATTTATCCTTTCTGGTTCAAAAGTCAAATGAAAATTTATTAAAAAAACAAAATTACGTATATGGACCCGTTATGATGACTCCATTCAGAAATTACATCCGGCCGAGAGAATGTGTCATGAGAGTTGAATGCAGTATATTCATAAATGAAGATAGTCGCTGAAGCTACTACCAACGCAGTAAACCAAGTTCTCAAAAGCATTACGATAAGATCTTGTATGTAATATAGATCCTTCAGATGTTCATAAGGCTAAATTCATGAATTCGAGCCTAGGAGCCAATGCTTACTGGTGCGTTAGCAGGAGAGAATAAGGAAACAAGTCGCGCTTCACAGAGTTAAGAAAATAGAATCAAGTAAATGGTCAATTGAGAAGTATTAACACACATAATCCCTAACCATACTGACTGGTTTCATTGCATTCGAGCAGTGAAACAGAAGAAATCAGGACTGATTGAGTATGGACTTGAAAAAACAAACTTGACTGAAATTCGGATTGAAGCGATCTGTATCAGGAGAGAGCTGAAACTGGATTTGAATGACCCTTACTCAAACTCTGGACCTGTAATAAACAGAACCGAAACATCCCGATCCAAAATCAAACTGATCAGCCTAGCTGCAACAACAAGGCATTAAGTCAAAGCTTCTTTCTGAGGAAAAGTTGCTATCTGAACTATTACAATTCATTTTATCATAAACATCACGCGATCGTGAAGTCAATATTAGTTTACATCCATTTCTTTCATGGCCTATTCACAAGGACACTTATGAACATCATCCAAGGTAAGAACTAATTCCCTACCCTCTGACACGTGCTTCAGTCTTGCGCCCTGATGATCATCGCTGACATTTGCCAGATCCACTCCAAGATAATTAGCAATGTCACACCGTGCTTTGTCGACTGTGTTTTCCTGCGGAACCGTGACCAACAGCCTTGTACTACTGGACTATGTATGTGCTTCAGGATATTGGTTTTGCAACACCAACACTGAGCACGTCCTCCTTCATGAAATAATCCCAGATCTCATCCAATTTAGCTCTAGAAACTTGTACCATTTGTTCTCCTACTGGCAGTTCTTAGTCTCCGGGAGGTTTTCAATCCACCGGGAGGCCTCCGGCTATTTCTAAAGGATTTTTTCCCCTTACTCTCGTAAGATCAATGACCTGATTCTCCAATGTTAGACGAGTCCAAAGGCTACCATCTTTAACTCCGGCGATCAGATGCCAACCTCTCCCTTCCTTTTCTTTCGGGCCTCCTCTCCGCCCGTTCCAATTCTGAACGTATGAGAATTGGACACCATTTCCATTTTACTTTTGAGAGTATTCATCTTTGAATCGACTTCTTTGACGTCGCTGATCTTTTGGGCCAGACTGGCGCTACCGTTGGCGAATTCGGCGACTTCTTAAGCTTGCATCAGAAGCAGATCATGACCGCGCACTGTTACCTTCGTTGACTTAATGATTGCTTTTGTTACCTGGCTGGCTGATAACTAAATGTTTTGGGTAGAAAACTAGAATGGAATTGAAAAATATGGGCTCGCGGATCTACAAAAGAGAGAACAGACAAGAGTAAGGACACGGGTGAAATTGACTGAGCAAAACTGCACGTGACAATGTACCCCGACCCGAGGAGAGAGGACAGAAGCGAAACCGAGGGAAAGGGTAACGAGAGAAGAACAACACCTCATTTGGTAACATTTTTATTTCTCAATTTTTCTTATATTTTGTTCTCTAGCACATAAAAAGAGCATAATTTTTTTTTATAAAATCAACTAATTTTTCTATTCTCAAAATAAATCAGTGGTTAAAAAATAAATTTGGAACATAAATAAAAAGTAAAATAAATAAATTAATTCTTTGTTTTCCATAACAATTTCTGAAACATGTCATTTTCTTTTTTAACTTTTCTTCTTCTTCCTCCTCTAGTCGGTTGCCTGGCCTTGGCAATGGCTGGACCTTGCCCAGCCATCGCGAGTCAAGCCTCGACGAGGGCCGACAATCCATGAGGCCAATGAGGTAGCCCACCCGTCTGTGAGCGATCGTTGGCCTAGAGGAGGAAGAAGAAGGGATAAAAAAAATAATTAGAAGAATCTCATAAAATTATTATAAAACTAAAATATATTTTACGTATACAAAAATTTGAGGGTCATGCTAAAAGTATTTATATTTTTTCTATCCTGAAAATAAAAATTTATATAGTTATCAAACGCATTTAAATGCTAAAAAAACTCATTTAAGGAATAAAAATGAATAAAAAAATTATTTTTGAACATAAAATATTTTCAAAAACAGATATATTATTAACCGCACGAAGAAGCTGAGGAAACTTCACAGCGACACACTTTACGAGACTCCTCAAAAGTCAAAGTCTTCGAAAGATGAGGCCTGCCAGACACGTTCCTGGAAGATTATATTAAGTTTACCTTTCTGTTTTTATTTTAAAAAAGAAAATTCGGGACATCTTTACGCTAGGGCTCCGACAAGGAAATTGCATAGCATTTAAACGTGCTGTCTCAGAGAATTTTATGTCCTCCCTCATATTCTGTCTTCATCTTTTCTCTAATAATCTTTCGCCATTGAATTGAGATGTGGCGAAGCTCAACCGTTCAACGTATATCAAGCTGAACAATTGTG
Source organism: Eucalyptus guilfoylei (assembly GCA_016097605.1). Lineage (NCBI taxonomy): Eukaryota > Viridiplantae > Streptophyta > Magnoliopsida > Myrtales > Myrtaceae > Eucalyptus > Eucalyptus guilfoylei. Next base: position 17,743,869 of record CM027865.1, on the reverse strand, counting down.
ATTTTTTCATTTTTGGATCTAACGATGAGAAACCCAAGAGGCACGGTATATTTGCCTTCCCTTCAATATATTCTTACCTTTATCAAAAAAAGAAAAAACCCAAGAGACATGATGCCCCTTGAAAACCATAAATTATATCGCAAAATTTCAGCCACATGGCACGCTTATGCGCGAGCTTTATCCAGCTATTTGCATTTGCTGATTTGTTTAGCATATATTTTTAATTCTTATGCTTCTATTATTTTTATGTATGTAAAGATTATATTTTAAGCTTTACTTGGTCTTTAATTCTTTTGTCTAATACTATTAACGTATGTATGGATTCTAATTTATTTCTATTTTGCAATATGTATATAAAATTCGATAAGAAGAGTTATATTTCATGATAAAAGTTAAATTTCATGGTTGTAAATATATTTGATAATAAATATTTTATACTATAAGATTCTCTTTGGAAATATCTGTTTAACAGGATATTGGAGGAGAATTATCATGTGACTTGTAAATAAGTTCGAGACTATTTGTAGGCCTCTTCATTGCCATGCCAGATCGCGAGGGCCGACGCTCGTGGAAGATGGGATAATTATCTATGTCAAATGTATAATTTTTAGAGCGCTAGACTTGGGTTGTGTTGGCGAAATATTCCTTTCAGTATTTTGAAGCTGACAAAACGTTTCCTAAAGTCCGAAGACTTTTAGTCTCATCTATTAAAGTCTGAAGACTTCCAGACTGAAGATCACCAGACTCAAGATTCAAAGTCTGCCCTCGTTGACAGTTTCTAGATCGTCGACTTAATCTTATCCAGATACAAGGTTATTCTTTAAGGATTTGATTCGATTGGTCAAAGATTATCTCCCGGTTGGAAAAAGGCATATAATGATCTATTATTTGTGTGACAAGTAAATCGAGTAAGACAGATCGGTGGATTGGCGAAGCATTTTTGGGAGGTTCTACTTATAGAAACCTAGATCTTGATTGTATGGGCGAACAGGATTGATGGGCTATCTTCATGTTCCTTTGGTAACGCGAGATCTTCTTAATTGATTCAGTCCAACGGGTAAATTGGACGAACTCTTTCGGAAGGTGCCAACGGTTATGTAGGCATGGGGAAGTATAAAAGGAAGACGCTCTAGTTGTTCAAGTGTGTGCGAGATAGAAAAATTCCAAAGTCTGAAGTTCCTTATTCTTTGCTATTTCATTTGAGCATACATCTGTACTCAAAAGAGAAAATTCTGTGAGACCTCGAGAGAGTGTAGTAGAGTATCTACATCGTGGAATCGAGGACATGAGATTGTAACATCTCTTTTGATTCATAGTGAAATCCAGCCGGTGAGCTGTTAGCGTGGGAGAATGGACGTAGGCTTGATCTAAGCCGAACCACTATAATTTCTGTTTCAATTCTCTTTCCTTATCTCTTTACTTAATTTGTAGCATTGTATGTTTGTCTCTACTATTTCGCATCCCTGTCTTGAATTAAGACTTTAAGAAAAGACGAATTTGTTTTTACACCTATTCACCCCCCCTAGGTGTCTATACTAGCACTATCAGGTTGTCTTGGTGGAATTTGCTATGGGGGAAAACCTGCGGGGAATTGATACGACAATTTCAACGCTGTTGTAACTCGAGGCAAATAAGCAATTGGCAAGAGTGGGAATGTATGCCCCTAGGACATGTGCTTGCTCCGTTGAGAAATTCCAAACCCATGAGCTTGACCCTGCAATACACTTGAAATTTTGGTGCACTTAGCAATTGATGTGATGCATGGATCATAATTGGCACTAATCATCGCTTATTATTATTTTGATTTATCAGCAATTATTTTGCTAATGGTTGTTAGGCGTCTTACAAGCTTCGAAATGTTGTTTTTATTAAATCGTTATTTTCAGAAATTATAAAATTTGAAATCATATATTATTTTATTTTTTTCTTACTTCGAATTTTCAATGTGTCTTTGAGAAAACGTAAGGTTGTATTTGTTCAATTGTTATTTTCAATGGCAAGACAAGAAAGCAACAACTTCTTATAACTCTTTTAAACACGTATCAAATTTTCAATGTGTCTTTTAAGAAAGTATCTACTCACTTTGCAACCTTTTCCAAAGGATTGCCTATGTATTAAAAGACTGAAATTCGTCTGCTTTTGATCTCTCTTTTTTTATTAAGTCCTGTCTATTTACTTTCTACACTAAACAATTATTGTTTTCGATTGTTTTCTTTTGAGAGTTCTTAAAGAAATACCATAATTGTTACATGATATTCTTATTTAAGATTTTGTTGTATCCTAAATAATTTTTGTCAATAAGCATTAACAATGTTGTAGGGCAAATAATTCTTTAAAGATAATGTCTTTTCACACCTCAAAATTTATTTTCATTCTTCTCGATTAAATTTTTACCAATTGAAAACTCCTCAACTTGATGGCTTTGTACGAAGCTTCCTTCAGACTTTTTGGGATGCACTGTAGCCGACCTTTAACAGCTAAAAAAAGTCATCGGTTTCTTCCATGTGGGTCGGCTTCTTCCTTTAATTAACTTGTTATATCATTCTGATTATCGGAAAATCGACTCCCTGAGAAGCTCTATCACTTTAAACCAATTGGTTCGTGTAACTTTGCGGCATCATATAAAAATTGTTGCGAATGGGCGAATCTTTTTCTCCTCGACATTGTCTCACCTAATCAATATGCCTTCTGTCAATATCGAACAATTCCACGACAACATGACGATTGCTTGTGAACTGGACAGCCCAGAAAATTTAGGTTAAAAAAAATGCTCCAAATTTTCACTAATCTAAAGCAGTCTCGCCTGATGAAAACTTGCTGATAATCCTCAAGATGAATTCCGCAGCGAGAGATTAATTCCAACAATCGAATTAAGAGAGTACACAGGCAGAGTAAAGGGAGGGACGGCTGCCTGAGAGGAGAAAAAGTCGAGGACAATGGAGGTCAATAAAGCAAAGTCTTGAGGCATGGGGTCTATGGGGGACAACTTCCTGGAAGATGGTTGAGGCAGACTCGACAAATGATGGGATTATCATCAAAAGTCTTGCATACAACTTCTTGGAAGTAGCCAAAAGTCTCTGGTCATATCGAAATTCGTTCGTTTCACGGAAAATGAGTCATTTTCAAAATATATTTTTAAAAAATATTTTTTCTAGAAGTCATTTTCCAGAAAAATGACAATATTTTTTGGTATTCAATTAAAACCTAAAAATATTTTGAAAAATATTTTCCGATGTTCGATAAGAAAAATATTTTTTAAGATTTCACCACTTAGGCATGCATCACTTACCGACCTATAAATCCATCAAATATGAACTTGCCTTTACCAGGCAAACTTACTTCATATCTTTGTTCCCTCATTGTTGCCAAACGCTCATCTACTTAAAAAAATGTTTGTATGGATTTTAAAAAGAAGCAAAAGAGAAAAGAAGTAAAGTATGTACATCCATCTTTCAATTGAGTGGCCTGTTCTATCCCTGTGTCTTTTTATTTTTTTATTATTTTTTTTTATGCTGGAGGAACCGCCTCAGCCGATAGCTGAAGCGTAAACCCCTAGGTGTTACGTAAGCGGGAGGACCCACCACCCCCGGCAGCACACTTAAGTCACCAAGTAACTCCGCCAGAGCCTTTGTGTTGCAAATGTTTCGAACTTCTCACCTCTCTCGTAAAGGTTCACTGAAGCCTACCTAGTGGAGCCACCACGGCCGGTGGTTCCCCCTGTGTCTTTTGTGTTCTAATAAACAAAAGAAAAAAGAAGTAAAACATATAGAGCCATTTACTTGAATAATGTACAACTGCAAGGTAGAATAAATAAAGAAAAAGATAAGCAAGAGTGCAGAGCACAAGCTTGAGATCGATGAGCTCGAGATTCGCTTGGCAACAGCCGACGATTAGCCAAGAAAGAAGAAGATTGGAAACAAAGAAAAGAAAAATAAAAGGAAATTAAAAATAATTCAAATTAAAAAAATAATTCGAACAAAAAAAGAAAAGATGAAAAAGAAAGAGGATGAGGAAGTGAGGATTTGTAGAGGTGTGAGATAAAAGAGATCAAATGAGGAAAATAAGGAAAATGTTTTCCACTTTTCAAAAGTGAAAAACATTTTCCTTTAATTTAAAAGACTTTTTTTCTTTCATGGAAAATATTTTCCCCAAGAAATTCATTTTCCGTGAAACGAACGCCGGAAAATTCGGAAAACATTTTCCCGGAAATTATTTTCCGCGAAACGAACGGAGCCTAATCTCTTTCATGCGACTAGCTTATGCCCTGTGAATCATGCCGCTAAACATATGTACCATTAGATTAATAAGACGAAAAATCTCAAATTGATACATTTTACAAATAAATTTTTTGACCACAAAAAATCTTAAATAACAAATTTACTATCTATTAAATTTTATCAAATTTTACCATTATATTTTCTTGCATGGTTGACATGTGGCAAGTCAACGTGGAAATCCATTAAGTTAAGAACATGAAAAATCAATTTACCCCAAATTTGATATTTTGGGTGACCAAAAATCCTAAACTAATACACGCGTGATATATTCACCCTCCGTTAATCTTGCGATATGCAATTGAGTTTATTTTATAAATTTTTCTAACATCGCCTCTATATAATCAATACCTGATTTTTTTTCTTTCTAATTCACTACAAAATATTACCAACAAGAAAAAAAGCTTTGCTATTAAAGTTAAATCAGTGGACCATTCATCATAGGCAACATCCCAAGGTAAAGAACAATAGAGATCCCTTTGACCAAAAATAAACAGATGAACAGGAAGCAAATGAGCTTAGGGATACAAAGTTTAGTCTAAAAACAGGCAGCACTAGTAGTCTCGAACAAGAAGCAACGAACTACAATCTCTTTTGGGAAATTAATGTCGAGAGTCAGCAACCCATCCACTATGATGCACGTGACAGGCTTCCCCGACGCGGACCTTAGTCGGCCCGAAACCAGCATCTCCCCAAACACCGGTCTCGTCATCGCCTTCGTCTAGTGGAACAACTCTCAAGCCTTGTAACCGCAGCGCGGGTGGTCCCCCGACAACCCGTCCATTAAAGCGATGAACCAGAAGCCCAGGTACCGCATGAAACGGGATTAGATGTTGGAGAACTGGAGTAGGCGGCTCTGGATGTAGCCAGAGCTGAGGAAGGCGACGTCCAGATCGGCGAGGCAGAGAAGCTTGGCGAGCTTGAACATGGCATTCACGTGGCTTTGCATCGAGAATGGGAAGACAAGTATGTGAGATTGATAAATATTATATCAGCTTTATTGAAATATACTAAATAGTACATAACCCTCACGACTTCATTTAGAAAAAGGGAAAATTCTAAATAAAATTCTAAATAAGAATCTAAAGTGTTATCATTTTCTCAAATAAGAACCAGAAATAAATATTGTTTCAAATAAAGGCCATAAAGTGGATTTTATTTTAAATAATGGTTTAAAGTGGCTACATCAGTTCCAAAGAATGGCTTGATTTTCCACTTGGTCCAGAGCATTCTCGTCATTTATCTTTTTCTTTTTTTTTATAAAAAATTTCTTTCTTTTCCTTTTTTCTAATTTTCCCTTTCTTCTTCACCCATGGCCAGCCCGGCCACTGACGATGCCCAAAGAGGACTGAGCGAGGATTGTCCTCACTCGATTTGGCAAGGGCCACCCTCGTTGATCACAAGTGAGGGACGGCCTCACTTGGGCGAGGGATGGCCTCGCCTCGCCTCTCCTGCAATCGGTGAGGGCCTGCGTGAGGGTTATGGCTCTCACCAGCGATTGGCTAGGGTCACTAAGCCCTACTGCTGCTCGCAGGAAAGGAAAAAAAAAGAGTGGTGTTTATAGATTTGTCAATGTTAACAATAAATAAATAATTATAAACATATGTAAACATGGCTAAATGTCTAATTAGTTACGACTGAACTTTCAGACATTAAAAGACATTTAAGTCGTGGATGAGAAATTTTGAAATTATTAAAAAATTTGATTATATGAATTATCAAAGATAATTTTTATCACTTTATGAGCAATGAAGATAATTTCTATCACTTTATATTATCGAAGAATCGTAGTATGTTTTTAAAGGAGTTTCAGTTCTCTGTGGATTTCTATAAATCTCGAAAGTATACTTTAGTTAGCATAGATTGTACAAATACATGATTAAAATAAATGATAAAAACATATGAATCAGCTAAAAAAAGTTACCTATGATTTCAAAATTTATAAAGAGAAAATATTGCCTAGGTGCTGCTTGACCAAGAATAAGGAGAAAAATAAAAATTGTATTGGCATCTAATCAATCTAGCCAAATTTTGGTATGAAAAGTAACCTGTTACTTTTCCCATAAAAATTAGATAAACTGGTATATTTGGGAGTCGTTAGGAAAAATAAGGTTATTCGGATAAATTTTCTAAAACGATAAGACAATTCTAATCGACATTTAATATATCTAGAGATATTGTCAACACATTAAAAATATTTTTAATCAACTATTGGCGTTCTGGCGATTATTTTAAATGTTCCACTGTTATTTTGTGTAGCTAATATTACTACCGCATAGCTAATTTTTACAGCTGCAAGAGGTTCGAATTGTAGTCTGCACCATAATTTAACATATATCTTATTTATATTTTATTGTAAATTCAAAATAATATCTCATTCTCCTATTTCCCTTAGTCTTGAATTTATCCATCTATTATTTTAATTAAATGCAATTTAGCAATATCATCTCATGATACACCGTAAAATGTACTAGGAGGGTTGCAAGAGAACTAGGCGCTCTATCAATATTGCACCCTCCTTGAGTGGGTCGTCAAGATTAGGCATCTGTATCAGTAACATCTAAGACACAATGTCATCCATTTGAATTAGACTTGGTATCTACATGTGCTTGCGCAGAACAGGTCAGGAAATTTGGAAGGTCCATCCGCAAGACGGGTCATTGATAATGGATATGCCTCCGATGCATGCTTTGGACTTTGGATAACAGAGGGATGCTCGAGAAAATGAAGCAGACGAGAGGAGTTTCACACTAGCTTAGAGACTCTTGGAACAAAAGATGCATCAATCCAATGCAGGTTGAGAGCAGAGCAAGCAAAAGTTAGACAAATCTTCTTATTGCTTCTTTCAGATAAATAATGAAACTCAGTTCAATTTATTCGAGCACCTTCTTGGCTTTTTCCCTCTACACGCAAAGAATGGTATTAAATTCTTTATTACACGATCAGTAACTAGTCTAAGATTCCTAAGGAGTCTAAAGCCTAGAGAAATGATGTACTCAAATACTGAATTACAGAGCATAAGCAAAGGCAATCACCATGTGTAACCATGTGCTCCATCTGGTTCTTCATCTTCTTCGGTTGGAAAAATGGATTCTTGGCCTGTAAATATATAATACATATATATCACAAAGTGTCCAAAATCATATGCTTTCAGGATAATTCTCTTTGTGCCCAGTTTTACATGATCCTGTCTGTTCTCTGTTTGATTTATCACATTTCCGTTTCTTGCTTCCTTTCCTATATCTGTTTGTCTTTCTTCCTTGTTCATAATCAGGTTTCTCGAGACCAAATTTTGATGATGCTGGATGAAGTACGCATTTTTATGTTGCCTCTTTCGTCTTTGTTTGATGGATCATTAACATATCCAGCTTTTTGCATTACGAGTACAATCGATTGCATGCAAGAATAGAGTGAAATAATTGGGGAATGACCAGCAAAGGTCAAATTTTGTGAGTATTTGATCAATAGATCTAAAAGGCATTGGCAGAGCATGGAAAAGGACAATTCTCAGTGTTTGCGATGATATGATACTTCGGCTCTGAAATGGATTTGTTCACATTCCAAGTCGGATAGTGATTTCTCCTTTTTCCGTATGGCTTATTGGGTTGCCATTTGGTTGTATGGCAGAGAACGTGGGAGAGAACTAAACTAGCTGCTTCTTTGGATCATGTTGGTATGTCTGGTCCTTGTACATCAGTAGGATCTGATTTGTTTTTCATGTTCATGCAATTTCGTCGCACATAAAGTTTCACAAACCATCAAGTTGGTGTTCTGCGATTGTTTTTCACCTTTTTTTTCAGTAGTCAGATACAGAATTTTTCTTGAAATCTGTGTGCTACACCTAGGTCACCAAGCTATTTTCCCTAAAAAATTTATTTTCTTTGAAATCTCTAGGGTTATATGGATTTGTAAGTTACAGATGTCAGACTTCATGTTGTTCAAATTTAGTTAGCCTCGTTCAGTTCGAGGGTGAGAGAATTCATGAGACACGGAACACTGATTTTGTATGGTGCTTTGCTTCGTAAGGTGATCTTGAGTTATGTACTCGTCCGGATGGTCCACAAAATACAGGACTCACAAACATCATGTGGCAGAAGGTACTACCTTCTGATAGTATTCAGACTACATTCGGCTTGTTTACTTTGGAGGATGTGTGACCACTCTCGTAGATAATGTGCAAAACCCTTTTTCTTGCGGTTTATGTCTGTAGGAACCAAAACGATTTGGAACCAAAAAGATTTTGGAGGGAGAGATTGCAAACACACAAAGAGAGTATATTATTCAATATGCCTTGCAGAGGCTTAATGAAGTACATACACAAGCTTTGCTAAGCTTAAAACTCTCTCATTCTTTCTATATGCTACTGAAGCTATCTTACTCTCTCTCACTCTAAATAAACTAACATAACCCTATATTTATAAGCATCTTCACCGCCATCGTCACCGCCATCTTCACCGCCAGAACTCCACCGCTTGAACTTTTCTTCTTGGTTAAGAATCAACAATTGTGGGCTACTTTTCCTTCACGTCCAAGTTGCCAGCCGCAAGTTTCTCTTTCCTTCGTGCTCTCTTGAAGACTCCAGCAGCCATTATAATAATATTTTAATATGTGTCCATTCTTTTGATCCTTGTGGCTTCTTCAAGAAATTTCTTCTTTGCGGTTTACGTCCAGACTGCATGCATAATAGACTTTCATTATTATATTATATTAGGTGTTGATTCCAACAATGTCGCAATGTATGGTTCGAGCCATTAGATTAGAAGTTCTTGAAGAATTTAGTTAAATACACATACAAAGGAGGAGCATGCAGATCTTCTCCGCCATCATTGTTGTTAATTATGAAGAAGTAATTTTCTTGATCAAAAATCTGTTACTCTTCTCTGAGAGATGGGATTGGACAAGGAGAGTAGAGGCTGTGCGAGAACGAGAGTTGAAAGTGTCATTTGATGAGTTACATTTGAGGAGTTTCATTTGAGGAGTTTCACAGTAGCTTAAAATTAACAAAAAGCACCCTGATCGAACAATAAATTGCCAGAGAGAAAACTTATTCGGCGGATTCATGAACTTTCAAGCAAGCTAAGTCAATAAAAATGCCATCAAGAAACCCACCACCAATAAAAAGAAAATGAAGAAAGAACCCTTTAATTTAGATGTCCCGACTCCTACATCAAACTTGTCAAAATGAAACAATAATAGAGTAACGAAAAGAATGAAAATCGAAATTTCTTTTATCACGCGTCTTGTCAAATGGAAATGATGTGAAGAGAGGTTATTAATAATATTTGATTTAACTATCCTTTGTCTTATGAAAGAAAAGAGCGACATTCGATATTGTCTTGAATGTCTACCCAGGTTACATGATCAAATTAAGAGAAGGGGGCGATCTCCTTACATTGGGGGGGGGGGGGGGTGGGTGGTGGTGGTGGTGGGAAATCCTTACATTGCTATACCCAAATAGAGACAGATGAAATAATATGGCAGATATCCAGACATGCCGAAGCGGAAAGGGAAGGAGGAGTCTGCTTCTCATCCAGAGGAATCCTCTAACCAACAGTGCCTTCTTGTGATGCAGTGATCTAACAGGCACCACCCAACCTTCCACTTCTTGGCCATCTAATCTGCCTGAGTTGCCAGAGTTCCATCAGCGTCGAAGAAAGCCACGAAGGCGGCTTGAATCTCAAGCGATTCAGCATTCTCAAGCTTCTGCAAAAAGAAGTTATTTATTGTGATAAACGTGTCAAAACTGTTAACTACCCCATAATTGGTTCTCTGCATATTATAGACAACGTTGGCTTATTTATTATCTTCGAGTTTGCAATTACGAGAAATATATACGTATGTTGCTATTTTCTAGGTTTCATGGGGAAATTGATCTTAACCAATCTAATTTTTCTTTTTTTGAACTATGTTGTCTGTAGTGGCCTTTTCAATAAAATTGTATGTTGTTCATAATCGATTTTTTTAGCTGCTGAAGATGACAAATATTTAGTATTGAAGATTGCAAAAGAAGATTAAGCATAACCTCTACCATCGTGGCCATGCTCACCTGTCACTTTCTTCCCAAAACGAACTAATTAGTATCAATACGATTCTTCCATATGAGAAACAAGAAGGTGAGTTGTCATTCTTTCTTACTTTAGATATTCTTTTGTCAATTGAATTTGCTGTATTCTACTTGCATTTTGGTTTCTCTACTATGATCTTCGATATTCACGATGTATTACCTATTATTCAATTTATATGTCTATTGTACATACTATGACCATATTCTTTTTTATATGGTGCATGGATTGTCATTTGCATATTCCTTGACTTGTTATATATTCTATTTTGGGATGGGCTGCTGTATGACTATATCTTTTTTTTTCTCATTTGTCAGTTCAATCTCTTCGGCCAAGAGATAATGAACGAACTCAAAAATATTATCGCGAGAAATTAGCTCATGATACTTCATCATTTTATAGGAGTTGTCCATATTACACTCATGGTAAGAAGATGATTAGTCCTTCTGAATTGCAGCAGAATGCTTGGCGCTAGCTTTTCATTATGGAGAAGCCAAAGGGGCTCCCTAGTAAGTACTGAGCAATTGAAAGATTTATTGAAACGGTCACTCGCATCGCCGGATGGTAAGTTACTCGAGTTGTGGTCTTATTTTTGCCATCTTCCGCTCATTAATCAATTGTTGTTTTCAGCGACGTAGAAGCAAGGGCGATGATATATAGCATCTCAATAAGAAGTTATTTATTATTATAAATGCATCAAAACTGTTAACTATCCCATAATAAGTTCTTTGCATATTATAGACAAAGTTAGTTTATTTATTATCTTTGAGTTTGCAATTACAAGAAATACATACATATGCTGTTATTTTCTAGGCTTCGTGGGGAAGTTGATCCCAACCAATCTAATTTTTCTTTTTTTCGAATTATGTTGTTTGTATTAGCTTTTTCAATAAAACTATATGTTGTTCATAATCGATTTTTTTAGCTACGAAAGATGACAAATATTTAGTATTAGAGGACTTGAAGATTGCAAAAAAAGATTATACGAATCTTCCATATGGGAAACCAGAAGGTGAGTTGTCATTTTTTCTTATTTTAGATATTCTTTTGTCAATTGAATTTGCTGTATTCTATTTGCATTTTGGTTTGTCTACTGTGATCTTCTATTATGACATGCACGATATATTATCTATTATCTGATTTATACGTCTATCGTACATACTATGACTATGGCGTTGCTAAGCATCATTCTTCTTTTTATATGGCACATGCATTGTCGTTTGCATATTCCTTGGCTTGTTATATATTCTATTTTGGGATGAGCTGCTATATGACTATTTTTTTTCTTATATGTCAATTCAATCTCTTCAGCCAAAAGATAATAAACAAGCTCAAAAGTTTGTCCTAAAAAAAAAAAAAGATATATATTACCGCGGGGAATTAGCACATGATACTTTATTATTTTGTAGGAGTTGTCCATATTACACTCATGGTAAGCGGATGTTGTATCGTATTTCCTTAAAAAAAAAATGGAAGAAGTGTTGATCCCAGGTGCATTCAAACATGTCACAATTGAGAAGCTTCACAATAGCTTAAAAGAACACTTGGGCCGGACATAAACAAGAAGCACTTGAATCAGAATGTACCCTTCTCGTGCAATTTGTCCACTTCAGTCCCAAGGCCACTCACCCGATCCGCCAACATGAGATGAGAAAAGAAACGCCCCCACTCTTTGACTTTTCGTCCTAGCTCGTGGACTTGATCCTCCACCGATCCTACACTTTGCATCCACAACTCAACTTCTTTCTTCCTCGTCTTTCCCGGTCTCCTCTCTTTCTGCTCTAATGGGAAACTTATGCTGACCTTCCTGGCTGACACCATTCCCGTACTCATTTCTAGCGAATCCATCTTCGCTTTGACTCCATTGACCTTGCTGACCTTTTGAACAAGAATGATTGCTTGTTGGCGATTCCCTGAATTTTGTTGACATCCACTGTAAGACTGCTGAGAGCATTAGGGGAAAAATGTCGTCAATTAGCGTTTTAAATATAAAACTTTTTATCTGTCAGCATTTACATTTTGACTTATATCGGATAATTGAGTGCCTCACTATCTTCGAGTGTTAATTGTTAATTAGTATCCGAGGTGCAAGACAAGAATGAAACTGGAAGCACTCTGGAGCAAGAAAAGAAGCGCTGATTTGCTAGGGGAAAACCTGCGGGGAAGTAAACAACAACATAATTCGCTTTAGACGCTGCTATAATTTTGAGGCAAAGTAGCAATTGGCATGATTTGGAACGTGCAAAGGACATGTTCTTCCTTCGTTGAGAAAATCCAAGCTCATGAGCTACCCCCCACCAACTCGATTAAAGGACCATGATAAGGTGCAAATCGCAACGTGGGTGGCTGACTCCGCATGCGGCAGTCTTCATGTGGTGGTGTAAATTATGCCGTGCCATAATCCCCATGTACAAAAGTCTTATCTTTTCTAGATCAGTTTTTAAAGGAAAAACAAGCAAAATTATCCTCAAAATTGACTTGTGGACTGAAAACAAGGTACTGTTTGATATAAGAAAATCGAATGAAAGGTGCAACGAACCCATTCCATGTAGATTGCTTTTTTGTCATAAACCAAAAGACGAGAGAGAGAGAGAGAGAGAGAGAGAGAGAGAGCAGTAGATTGAGTGAGAAATGCTATCTGTACTAAGAAAACCATACCGAATATACACCAAATGACGTGGTATGTGTTACCGGTAAATTAAAGGATTCACTTTTTGTATCAGATCTAGCTTTTAAATTATTGAAAGAAGATGACTTGCAATTTTACGTCATCTAGTGTCTGACATTAAAAAAATAACTATAGCCTTATGGATCAGTGTGTCGATAGAGCAATCACTAAGTACAGCCGCAAATTGGTGTTATGTGGCCAACGATGATATTGATGAAGGATGATCTACTAAGTTAGTTGTCAATGTAGGATGACTAGTGGAGTTCAGACGGGTTATTGGTAATAGAACATGAACAGGCCGTTTCTTTTTCAGGCATTCTGATTGCATTGCTTTTTTTTTTTTTTTTTTAATAACTTAAACAGGCGACCAAGGTTGATCATGAGGCTCATGGGTGGATACTCCGAAGATGTGAGAAAATAGAATCATTTATGCATGAAAGGAACTTGTCCTGGTTTGGTGGAAATTTTCTTATTTCTGTTCAATATTTTCTTGTAAGTTACAGATGTCAGGCATCATCTTTTGGTCAAAGTTAGTTAGCCCTGTTCAGCTCGAGGGTGAGAGAATATACGAGACACGGATTACTGATCTAGTGTGGTGCTGTGCTGCGTTAGGTAACGTAGAGTTATTTACTCGTCTGGATCGTCTACAGAATAAAGGGCTTACCAACATCTCGTGGCAGATGGTAAAATACATTTTGATAGAAGGTTCTTGTTCTCTGCGGCGCATGGAGTCAAGATAAGTGCTGATTTACGTGTGAATGCTGAGGAACGTGGTCGCACCTTTGGCTGCTTTCAACGAAAATGACTGTAGATTGGAAAATGATTGGTTCTCCAGATCCGAAATGCTTCGAAATGAGACTTTAAAATACCACCCAATTCTTTTTTGTTAATTACATGGATGCAGTCGAGTGGCACTGAGACCACTTTCAGCTTGTTTTCTTCGGAGGATGTACGATCACTCTTTGTAGATTACATGCAAAACCCTTTTTCGTTTGGTTTATGTCGGAATAAGTCGTTAGAGCTTTTAGGTTAAAAGCGCTTGAAGAGTCGTATCAAGTACATACATGAAGGAGGAGCATGCATTAATATACCAATATAAAAAGACAAAAAAGCGCACGGTTGTCTTACGAAAGAAAAGAGCAACATTTTATGTTGTTCTTTTATGTTGCACGATCGAGATAGTGGGAGCATCTACTTACATTGACAGAAGAGAGAGAGCAAGAGAGAAGAAAACGTATGCAGGATATCTAGACATGCCGAAGCGAAAAGAGTAAGAGGAGGTCGTACTTCTACCCTTTCAGAGGATTCCTCTAACCTACACTTCACTGTCAAATCTCCTGTGATCTTGCACCACGTTCTTCGCGGGAGAGGTTGTGCCCGACTCCGGCCGGTTGCACATCCAGCGTGAGTTTATCAAATCTACCCCTCTCGTGCAATTTGTCCACTTGAGTCGCAAGGGCACACACCTGATTCTCCAAGTTGAGACGAGACATGAAAGTCTCCTCTTTCACTTTTCTTTTTAAGTCGCGGACTTGATCCTGCACAGATTCTACATAACGCATCCACACGTCAACTTCCCTCTTCCTTTTCTTCCGCGGTCTCCTTTCTTCCTGCTCTAGTTGGTCACTTATGTCAGCCTTCTGGGCCGACACCATTCTCATATTCAGTTCCAGGGCATCCATCTTCTCTTGGAGTCCTCTGACCTTTCCGACCGTTTGAAGTATACCGTAGATGGCACTCAGAATTGTGATGACATCCAGAAGTTTGATGACATCCATTGTTAGACTTCTGAGAAAATAATGGTCAAAACGTTGTCAATTAGTATTCCGGGTAAAATTTTTTTTGCTTTCAGCATTTAGATTTTTACCTTTATCGGGTAATTGAGTACCTCAGTAGTTTAGAGTGTTAACTGTTATTTGGTATTCGATATGCAAGGGAAGAATGAAAATGAAACGACTCTAGCGAAAGAAAAGAAGCGCACAGCCATTCGAAAGAGGGTGCTTTTTCCTATAATAACCATCATTTCACTAGCTAATGAATCAATTATATGAGCAATTTGAGAAAGTTCGAATGTGTCAAGGACATGAACAAAGGAGGAAATCAACAATACAAACAAAAAAGTTAATACTATTAAAATTCCAATTTGATAACCTTGATAGATTTATCCCATGTTTCACAAAAAGGCTCAAATTGGAATCCATGACATATTTATTCTAAACTAATTTTCGTCTCCAGAAAACACAAATTCATCCTCCCATTAAAAAGCATAAGTGTTAACACGTGGAAAACAATTGCAAGATGAATTTGATTTTTAAGATGCTAGAAAATTGGTCAGATTGACTCAATTGACAAAATTTTGAAAGGTTTAGGAAAATTGGTATAATTGAAAAGTTTAAGTTTAAATTAACTAAAATGTAATAGGTTAAGGACTTTTTGGATAATTTGCCCAATCAAAAGGTGTGTCTAGGAAGGCTTTTGGGGAAATTTCTTGAGAAAATGCAAAGGCCTTTGAGTCAAATGAGTTTTTCACAATATAAATTGTGTTTGGTAAATCGTATTTGTAAAAGTTTATTGTGAAGTACCTTTGAGCAAATTAAATTTACAAAAGACTTTTGTTATTACAAAAAAAAAAAAAAAAAAAAAGGAGAGTTGGCCGGCCAAGGGCTTGGCCAGTGACCGCCAGTGAAGGGTAGGCCGTCTAGCGAGGGGCAGGCGTTCGGCTAGGGTCATCGTGCGGAGGACGCGGCGACCCTCATCGGACAGTCGCGTGACCCGCCACGTTGCAACCTCCGTGCGGAGGTCGTTAGGGCTGCTCAATCTGGTCACCGCAACCTAGATCGCACAATCAGATCTGGGTCGCCGTAACCCTCGCCGCATCATGTCCTCCACGCAGCAACCCTCATCGAAGGGTTGCGGGATCCTAGTCGGACCACCTACCCTTCGCCGGACCGCCTACCCTTCGCCGGACCGCCTATCCTTCACCGGCAACCATGTGTAGATGCTAGTCATGCTCAGTAGAGAGAAGGGAAGAAGATGAAGATAATGAACAATTATCGAGGATAAAACCAGAAAAACAATATATTAGCAAGCAAAATTTCGGGTTTCACTAGCCTTGAAGGCTAGCATGGCGAGAAAGCCCAAGGCAGCCCCCAACCTATCTTCGGCTTTCAATCTTCTGAAGGCTTGCATTTGTCAAAGACAAGTAAAAAAAAATTGCCAAACACGAAGTATTTGGCCCAAAGACCTTTACATGCCCAAGGGGCTTTGGGAAAGACAGTTCCCAAATGCACCCAGTCTCACCTGGTAAAAACTTGCTGATAATTCTCTGAATGAACACCGCAACAAGAAATTTAGTCAACAATGAAATTGAGAGACAAAGGAGGCAAAGTAAAGAAAGGAACGGCTGCAAGACAGATTGCCAATGGTAAAGTGAGTATATATAGATTTTGAAATCCGTGAACGGAGCAAAGGTCTTAAGGCAAGGCATGGGGTCGACCGGGGAACACTTTCCTTTTTTTTTTTTTTTTTTGGTCGAAGGGGAACACTTTCCTGGAAAATATGGCTTTAGTTAATTGAAAATGATCAAGCCCTCTTCACCTTTTCTGCTTTATAATCACGTATACACACGGCATAAACTTGCCTTATCCGAGGCGGGCAAACGATAGAATGATCATCAAGAGTCTTGCATACAACTTCTTGGAAGACCACCGAAGTCTTGGAGTCTCATTGGAGGCATTCTTCCCTCCGCGGAAAGGTCGCTCGCCTTCATGTCAAAAGCTAGTTTGGCGCCTTGTGCTTTGCTGATAAAATACGATCTGTGAAATATTTTTTAGACTATTTCCAATCCTCATTAATCAAAGGAATTTTTGGTGCATTCAAAAAGCTATAATTCATGGAAAAATTTTCTTAAAGTTAATCGCTCAAAAATGAAACGGTGAATGATAATTTTATTGACGATGAAAATGCTTGGATGTAGATTATTGTGGATGATGCAATATTTTCGTTAATCTATAATTTTAAGTAATATGGAAAACGGAAATTTCTCCTTTATTGTAAAGCCTACTTATTGGAGAACCCCTTTTCAAGGTAGATTAAAAATCATGGGAAAATGGTACAAATTATCACGAAACCTGCATCCGGCTTCTCGAAAAAAGGTACCGTACTTTGTTCTTCTTTTTTCTTTTTGGCCAGAAAAAGGTACCGTACTTTGGCCGCGTTTATTTCGAGTTAAGAACTAGTTGAGACTCTGACAATTATCTAGTCTATAGGAGATAGTTTTAGACTATTTATCCTTTCTGTTTCGAAACTCAAATGAAAATTTAATGAAACTCCATTTAGAAATACAATTAAAAAAATATTTCCATACATAATGATGTTAGACTATCATTAAAAAAATCATATATGAGGTGAAAGCCTAAAGTGGAAAAATAAACGATACTACAGGGTTATCAAAATAGTTAGACGTTGTGACGAATTAGTAAAAATATTAAGAAATTGCATAAAAAATTAGAAAATCTGGAAAAAGCAATAATTTCATATATTAAAAATAGCACACAGTTTCTCATATTCCATAAATAAATATGGCTAATGCATAATTACAGATGATTATAATGATATTAGTTTTAAATATCGAAATTATTTGAAAATTAAATGTTCACAAAAAGTAAAATAGAATCAAGGGCCTGTTAGCCGTTAATATAGATTCTATAATGATTCAGACATGATTAGACAGATTATCAAAGATAATCCTTGTCATTCTATAGTTGATGGAGGTAATTCTTATCACTTTATAATTGATGTGAATTAATTTGAATTGAGAATTACCGTAATTTTTTGAAGGAGTTTCAGTATCATATTGATTTTGATGAGTCTTGAGGAAATACCTCACAGTAGAGTATATTTTCCCGGATTTTACAAATAAATGAATAAAATAAAATAACAATAATGAATAAAAAATCAACGAAAAAGTCACCTACTTTTTCAAAATTTATAAAAGAAAAATATTTCCTAGTTGCTGCTTCACTAAAAAAGATGAGATAGATAAATATTAAATTGTCATCTAAGCAACCTAGCTTCATTTGGTAATGATAACTAAAGCTTCATGTTTTTTCGATTTTATCACTAGTGTTGCTTCTCTAAGACCTGTAAGGTAAATTGGTATGTGTTTGAACTCATTGAAGCAAAGAAAAAGAGGTAGTTCCTATAAATTGGAAAGACAATGTCAATCAACATTTAATGTATCCAACAGAATATGTGAACGCACTAAAAATATTTTTGCGCCTTACCTCAACTTTCAAATAAATGAAGATATTAGCTTATTGCATCCTCCTCAAATCTCAAATGGCCACTCTTAATGTGGTTTTGGGAATTGTTTGGCTTCGCTGCACTTGATCGTTTCTATTGACAATGTCAATAGGTTGTTCCTCATAAGTCAACTCATCCTACAAACTCAAATGTGTAAAATCTAACACATGTTCAAGATTTGGCATATATTTCTATGATAAAAATATACAAAACAGATTATCTACGCCACATAAAGCTAATGGCAAAGCAAGTTTATAAACAGCATCGCCAATCTTCTTTAATATCAACAATGATTCGACGTATCTTGGACTTAATTTGCCACGCATATTAAATCTCAAAGTGCCATTTATAGGAGAAACTTTCAAGAACATGTGATCTTCCATGCTAAATTTCACTCTGCGCCTTTTAAAGTACGTGTAGCTTTTCTCACAATTCTGTGCTATTATGAGACACTCTTCAACAACCTAACTTTCTTCTTTTTTTCCTGATTTTCAAATAAATTCTTGCTAGTTAGCCTCTTTTCACCAACACTATCCCAACAAATAGGAGTTTTGCATTTTCAACATTATAAAGCTTCAATAACGCAGGATCTCAAAATGCACTTGAAGGTTCGAATTATTCTCTCTAATTGTTAAATTTGTCTACGGATGAAAAGCTATACCATATGAGTTTAGTACCTAATGCTTTTTTTGAACTCCTTCAAAGATTAGACACGAAGCTAACATATCTGTCATAGAATATGCTCGCTGGAACTTCACGAAGCTTCCCCATCTCTTTTATCGTTTTGCCATGTTTTGCAAGGAAACATTGCAACGAGAGATTAATTCCACAATGGAACTAAGAGACAAAGTAGGCCGAGTGAAGGGAGGAATGGCCGCGGGGGTGAATAAAAGTAGGATTTTAAGTCGATTCCCGGAGCAGAAGTCTTGAGTAAAGGTGATGGGGTCTACGCGGGACACTTTCTTAGAAGGTGGTTTTTGTTCATTTTAAATTTTTAGGCTCTCTTGTCCTTCTCTGCTTTATAATCACCTACTTCCACTGCATGAACTTACCTTGCATTAATGTCCGAGCCAGACAACGCGTTTAATGGTCGTCGAGGGTCTTGCATACACCTTCCTTGGAAGATAGCCAAGCGACTTTGGGTCATATGGGTGGCATCTTTTCCCCCCAAACAAGGCGCTGTCATGTCAGAAACTGGACGACGCCCGGTGCATTTGCTGATTTACATATGATTTGTAATGGATGTTTGAGAATTAAAAGATAATATTAGTCGCGGGTAAAATAAACAAATCCCAACAAATTGATTTACTAGTGCATCGTAGAGGAAAATAAACGTTTTTGGGAAAACAGCTTGGTGACCTAGGTGCAGTATAGAGATTTCGAGTAAAATTCTATACCTGATTTTTGAAAGGAAGGTAAAAAACAATCACAGAACACCAACTTGATGGTTTGTGAAACTTCATGCGATACAAAATGGCATGAACATGAAAAACAAATCAGATCCTACTAATGTACAGGGACCAGACATACTAACATGATCCGAGGAAGCAGCTTTCTTTAGCTCTCTCCCCTGTTCACTGCCGTATAAACATACGTCAACTCGATGAGCCATACGGAAAAAGGAGAAATCGCTATCCAATTTGGGACAGAACAGATCCATTTCAGAGCCAAAGTATCCAATCATAACATTCAAATTGGAAGTCTCATGCAGTTGACATGACTGCAAAGTGGTCGTTTAAAATCTAAAAGACACATCCATCTGATTTTTCGCCCCCAAGCATAGAGAATATTTCTATCTACTCGTAATGTTAGGAATATGTTACATTCCTTTTTCGCGAGATTAATTTGCAAGAGATTGCACCAAGATAAATAAGTGATGTAGGCCAATTAATCCATTCGGTCTAATGTCGATGCAATGTGACCATCCATCTGTACGAGGGAGAGCACAAGAAAAATTTAGGAAAAAGAAGAGAGCCCCGAATTTCCAACAATGGAGTCGAGAGACAGTATGGGCAGAGCAAAGGAAGGAATGGCTTTTGAACCCCCAAAAAAAAAAAGAGTGAAAGGAAGCTCCGGAGGCATCGCAGCGGTTTCTGCTCTTTTAAGCCAATGCCCCGAAGCAAAAGTATTGAGGCATGGGGTCTACGGGGGACACTTTATTGGAAGATGGAAGATGGGTTCTATCTAATTTTCTAACTTGTAAGCCCTCTTATCATTTTCTGATTAGTTATCACGCATTCACATCGTCTGAAAAGATTATTGCAGAGTCTTGCGGGCATCTTCCCGGAAGATGATAGCCCTTTGACTTGGGGGTCACATGGGAGGCATGTCAAAAAATGGTGCTGATTAACATATAATTTGTAAAGGATATTTGAGAATATTTCTAGTCCCCGCTCGCTTTTCCGCATCATCATCACGTCATATCTCATGAACTATATCGTTCCGAAGATAGGATAATTTTGTCATCAAATGAATCTTTGGAGTGTGCACCTTGCCCGAAAAATCAACAATTCAGAAAAGACTCCTATATATGATAGCTTACGAAATTGATCGGTGCAAAATATTTTTCTTGATGACGAAAATATTTATATAAAAACTATTGTTAATAATAAAAATATTTATCATTAACTAATATTAGTAAATGACAAATTGACGATCATTTTCACGAAAAAGTCCTCCATATCATTGATTTCAGCCAACACAAAGCACCGTTGGTTGCAAAACGAAGTCTCCCTTTGTTTTAAAAGCTATTTATAGCATATATGGTAGATTAAAAATCGTAGAAAAAGGATAGAACTTATTTCGAATATTGGGACTGTTTCTGCACTAATCACACCGGAGGTTTTTTTGGGGGGGAAAGAATTGCTAACGGTACCTTTCTTTATACTATTTATCCTTTTTTGTTTCAGAAACTCCAATGAAAAATTATTGAAACAAACAAAGTTAAAAATATGACCCAGTTACACGACTCCATTTAGAAAATACAATACAAAAAAATGTGTCCACAAATAAATGATGTTAGACAATATTATGACAGCCCATATTGGATAATTAAATGATATTAAAGGTTAAAAGGAAAAATATTGCATAGGTGTAGCTTCGCCCAAAAAGAAAAAATAAATAGATTTTAGATTGACATCTAATCAACTTAGCTACATTTTGTAATGATAACTAGGATTTCATGTTTTTTTATTTTATTTCATCATGCGTGTTGCTTCTCAAAGAAATATACATTAGATAAATTGGTATATGGTTCACTCATCAAAGCAAAAAATGAGGCAATTCCCATTAATTTTAAGGCGATCAAGACAATGCCGATCACCATTTAATATATCAAATTGAATTCGTTAACGCACTAAAATCATTTTTGGGCCTTACCTCAAATAAGGGTGTTCGTGCTTTGCATCCTCCTTGAACTCCCAAGTAACCCCTCTTTCGGTGTGGTTTTGCCATTAGATCTGCACATAAGGAATAGAGCAATGTCACTGCACTTGATCATTTCTATTGACAATGCGAATAGTTGCTTCTCATAAGTTAAGATTTCCTTTGATGTAAAATCTAGCAGTTGTTTGGAATTTGACACATATTTCCGTAATGAAGACACATGAAAGTGTGTTTGCATTGAGCTGGCGGTAAAGTGTTTATAAGCAAATTCACCAATCTTTTCTAAGATCAAGAATGATCTCACATATCTTGGACTTTACGTATTATGTGTGCTGAATCTCATAATGCGTTTTGCAAGAGAAAATTTTAGTAACACAATATCCCCAAATTCAATTCCATTATGCCTTTTAAGGTTTGAGTTTTTTTTTTTTTTTTTTTAATATATATGATTCTATGTTGTTTTGGAATGCTATCGGACTAACCTGCCTCTTTCTTTTGATAGTTGAATAAACTCTGAATCAATTAGTCTCTTTTCACCAACATTGTCCCAAAATCGAAGATCTGCATTTTCAACCATACAAAGCTTTAAAAAAAGTCATTTAATGTGGGAATAATAGTTATTATTATGAGAAAATTCTACCAAGTTTTTTTTTTTTTAATGCCGAGGATCCGGCCTAGCTCATTTTATGGGAGCACAGCACCGACTATACCTCAGGGGAGACTGACTCAGCAACCTACCGCCGGGGCCCCCCACTTAAATCATAGAGCATACCTTGGGGGTTTGAACTCTTGACCTCTTAGTCCGGATATACCAGAGCAGAATGCCCCCACCAACGCAGCCATGCGTGGGTAGGTAAATTCTACCAAGTGTTCATCTCAAGAGCCGCCAAAATCAATAACGCTATATCTCAATATGTCCAATAAGGTTTGAATCGTTCTCTCTGACCCTCCATTGTCTGCGAGAGAGCACAAAAAAATTTAGGGAAAGAAGATAGCTCCAGATTATCAACAATGGTAGAGATAATAAGGGTCGAGTAGAGGATAGAGCAGCTACAAGAGGGAAGCCAAAGTCAAGCAATATTATGTCAACCGATGTCAATTGAAACCAAGCCAATGAACCAATTCCTCCAAGTCCAACTTTCTCATATTCTCGAGAATAGGTTTTAGAGTAGTGAGTAAAGTTGCCATGTTTTCACAAGACTTATGAGTCGATGCATCTGCCACCATGCTTGCTTTGCCTATCTAGCAATTAATAGACAGGTCAAAATCTTTCAAAAGCTTTAACTATCTCATCTACCTCATGTTCAGTTCTTTTTAGTAAAAGCATATTTCAAGCCTTCGTGTTTTGTAAACTCTTCATGCTTTTCAATACACAAGCAATGCAAATGTGTCATAGTAAATTGTTAACCCACTTGTCGCTGTACGCAAAATCAATTTTGGAGCCAAAATTAATTGCCTTTTTAATTCTTGGAAACTGCATCCACATTGGCCTGATCAAACAAATTTAACTCCCTTATGAGTTTGGCAAGTAAATGGACCAGCAATTTTAAGGAATCCCTTCACCAATAGCCTGTGGAAGTTAGTTAACCGAAGAAAGTTTCTCCCATTTGTAACATTAGTAGGCCAATTCCACTGAACAATTGCTTTAGGGTGAAACATTAGGTCTGTTGAAACACTTATCCAAAAGCTCTTTCAATTGTGTTTTCAATTCCTTTAGTTTAGAAAATACCATCTGATATGGTGCATAGGTATTGTATCGGTCATCAAGTCAATGTAGATTTCAATTTCTTCATCAGGAGGCAAACTCGGTAGATGTTAAGGAAACACATCTAGATTTCAATCTCTCCATCAGGAGGCAAACTCGGTAGATGTTAAGGAAACACATCTGGAAACTCTGAAAATAGGAATGCTTTCCTGTTTTATAACATCCTTCCTTTTGTCTTTTAGACAAGTCAGATAATCATAACAGTCCATTTTCAAAAGTCTCTTGCTTGCAAGGCTGAGATCAATATTGGGCATGTGCCTTTACAATTTCCTGAAAAAGAAAATTCAAGCTAATTTGAAAGGCAAATGGTAACTTTCTTTAAAAAGCAATCAATGAAAGCATCATGTGATATGAACCAAACTCTCTCTTAAATAACACCAAAATCCTATATATTTACCTTCACTAGATCTCTAGGCAATTTTTCATTATCAATTTGGGGCACACATTTCTTGAACACACAATCAACAACTACAAAACATCAGTGGGAGCATCAACACGCAATTCACATTAAAAAAATCAGGCAACGCATCATCTTAGCAAATTCAGTATAGATAAAGAAATGTGTAGCGCCAACATCAAATAATGCAAAAAACATATTGCAATGCAATAGTATCGTCACCTGCAACGACTGCATTAAAAACTGCAGCATCCGACTCTGTCACGATGAAAACTTTTCCAGTTGCTTTTTGCCTTTGTTGATTCCCTTGTGACATACAAACAATAGGGGCATTCCTCCCCGTAGAACAAGTTCATGCTCTCTGTCCAACCTGCCCGCACAGAAAGCTTGATGTACAATCAGCTAGATCATCCCTTTGCATACAACAGCCATGTGCCATATATCCGATATTCCCCCAAAGAAAGCGTGCCCCTGCATTCCAGCGACAATGACCAATGTGACGCTTCCCACGTGTCGCAAGAAATCTGACTATCTTCACAAATAAAGCATGCCCGTGCATTCCAGCAACAATGACCAATGTAACGCTTCCCACAAGTGTCGCAAGAAATCTGACTATTTTCACAAAGAAAGCATGCCCCTGCATTCCCGCGACGGTGACCCATGTAACGCTTCCCACAAGTGTTGCAAGAAATCTTTTTTATTTTGATCTTCAAAACTTCACAGTTGGTTGCATGCTATTCGACGTATCTAAATTCTTACTCGCTTGATTAAAAATTCAATAGTACTCTCTTATTGTATGGGAAAAAAAACAAATATCCTCCCCTCTTAGAAACAAAGGGTCTTCTCATGTGCCAACCGGATTTCAACTGAATAGAGGGAATCAAGTAATTCGGTGTTATATTATATGCATATGTATTTTAGAGCTCCTTTTAATTACATAGACGATTTGTTATCAATTTCAATTGAAAGATTCAATAACAGAGGATTGTAAATGGATCAATATTTTGGTAACTCTGATATCAACAAATGTCATAAACTCTTATACCTTTACAAGTCAATAGTAAATGACATGGGTTCTCCAATCCAAAGGACGAAGCTTCAAACAGAGATATGAACCTGTTCTTCCTACCCAGCAGTCCGTCCCTCAGTCTTGCACCTTGGTAAATATCGCTCACAGATAGGGATATGGACCTGTTCTTCCTACCCTGCTCCGTCAAATCCAGTTCGAGAAGTATGCAATATCAGTTTATACCACACCAACAGCGCCTTCCTGCGATCAGTGACCAAAAAAGCACCACAAAAACCTTCTACAATTCTGCACAATTTGATCATGTATATGCTTCACGAGAGAGGTTTTACTCGGTCCCCCTCGTCCTCAAACTCCAGTGCAGAGCACCTTTTCGTTCATCGAGCAATTCCAGATCTCATCCCTTTTTGCTTGAGAAGCTTGTCGCCCTAATTCACCTGGTTGTAGTTCATAGCCTCCGGCCGGTTTAACATCCAGCGTGAGATCCTTATCAGATCTACCCTTCTGGTTCAATATTTCCACTTCCACCGTATGCGATTGTGTTCCTTCGTACTCGAACATTAGAAATCCATTGAGCAGTTTGAATCTATTTCGGCAGAGTATGTCATCAGGAAGTCCCTAAAAGTGGCAACTGGGTTTCATTGGCTGCTACTGCTAGAAGGAAAATGTGTCCTCGGAATCAGATCCGGAAACCCCCCTTTCCTTTAATGTCTCTTTTCCTCCATTAGCAGGGTTGTTCTGTACTGAAAAGTTTATTAGAATGGAGCCATTCTTTTGGCAAGAAAAAGATCGTGGTAATCTGCTCATGAATTAACAGATCTACAAAAGAGAGAGCAGACAAACGACACAACACGAGATGTAAAAGTTGTTTTACGTTCCTTGTGTGCAAGAATGTGCTAAATAAATCTAGTAAAACAGGAATCAAGAGACCTGGAGAGCGCAGGAAAATTTAAGGAAAAACAGAGTACCGCAAATTTTCAGTAAACTAAAGCGGTCGCACCTGGTAAAAACTTGCCAATAATACCTCCAACTGAAATTCCGCAGCAAGAGATTAATTTAAAAACAATATAGGTGAAGTAAAGGAAGGAACGGCTGCGAGAGAGAAGCCAAAGTGGAGGAAAAATGCTGAAGCGAACAGAAGGCAGAGGAAGCACCGCAGCGGTTCGTGGTCTTTTAAGCCAATGGCCGAAGCAAAAGTCTTGAGGCTTGGGGTCTAGGGGGGACAGCTTCTTGGAAGATGGAAGATGGGGTCCATCCAAATTTTTAAATTTTTAAACCCTCTTATCCTTTCCTGCTTTATCATCGCGCATTCACATCGTCCGAAAAGGTTATTCAAGAATCTTGCATTTTTGCTCCAATAAAAAAGTCGCCTTCGTGTCACGCATTCGCATCGTCCGAAAAAGTTATTCAAGAATCCTGCATTTTTGCTCCCCAAAAAAAAAAAAAGTCGCCTTCTTGTCAAGTAATTTGAACCTACTTATTGGATGGTACCCTAAGGAAGATAAAAAGTTGTAGAAGAAAGGAAAAAGTCGCAAGAAATCTCCAATTATATTCATTACGATACTTGGAACTTTTTTTTCTTGATATCAAAAACTCTAAACCATCCCAAAACATGTACCTATGCGGATTGACTACATGATTTTTTAGCCAAAATAACGTCATTTTTATTTCACTTAAGTTGCATGAGTGTCATGTTAATATTGTTTGCTTTTTAACATTTACGTAAATAGTTTTTTAACAATTATTATTGCTCTAATACCATGAATGGACCTAGGCTTAGAACCAGAAAAGACGGAGTCAATTTCCTGCAAGTATGCCTTCCCATTATGGATGAACTTCTCGTTCAAGTCCTTCAGG
Organism: Eucalyptus guilfoylei; assembly: GCA_016097605.1. NCBI lineage: Eukaryota > Viridiplantae > Streptophyta > Magnoliopsida > Myrtales > Myrtaceae > Eucalyptus > Eucalyptus guilfoylei. The sequence goes on along the minus strand of CM027865.1, from coordinate 17,717,131 downwards.
AACAGCATTTTAACAGGAAACCACTCTAACTTTTAATTCAGAACTTAGAGACACTCAGAAGTGTCAAGATGGTAACATTTCTAACTATTCGAGCTGCATTTCTTAAAAGATCCTAGAAATATATTAAGAGTTTTATAAAATACTCATTTTACTTCAAGGACTCTGCCTTACACATTACATATTGATGAAAGATAAATGTGTTACATTAGTATAAGTTTGAGATTTTTGGTGTTGCAAAAAAAAAAGGATAAATATGTTATAATGGATATAATTTGGGATTTTTAATGGCTTTTACCCTCAAAATCATATAATTTAACACGAATCTTGAAATTGTTTCCGCACAACTCACATGAGAAGCTTTTTTGGGAGAGAAATAATTGGCAACGGTACCTTACTTCAGCCGCTTTCATGTCAAGAACTACTCTAGATTGAGCGCGTGGCTTTGATATCCATCTAGTCTTATAAGAGATAGTGTTAGAGTATTCATCCTTTTGTTTCAAAATTCGAATAAAAATTTATCAAAACAAACAAAATTAAGTATAATGACCCAATCACGACAACTAGACATTACTCATACAAATAAGTATATATTATCATATAAATGAAAAAAAATAGAAAATATAAACTCGAAATTTTTCATATTTTGTTTATAGAGAATAATTGATGAGAATAAGCTTTTAATCAAGTAACACAGATATAGACGTGAAAATTTTCAAACACAAACTCACACGTACATAATAATATAATCAACCTAGCTACATATGATAATTATAACTAAGACTTCATGTTTTTTATTTTTATCAAGAGTGTTGCTTCTCTAAGAAATATTAAATAGATTAGTATATGTTTATTTCATTGAAGTAAAAAACAAGGTAATTCCAATGAATTTGCTAAAGTGACCATCTAATATATCAAATAGAACTAGATAGCAAATTAAAAATATTTTCGCAACTTACCTCAACCTTCGAACAAATAAAAGTAATTGCGCTTTGCATCTCCCAAATGATCATTTTCTCAGCGTGGTTTTGCCATTAAATCTTTATATAGAGAATAGATAGGCATCGTGCACTTGACCCTTTCTATCGACAATGCGAATATACTGCTCCTCATAAGTTAGAATCTCCTTCGAGGTGTAAAATCACATCTTCGAGATTTGACATATGTTTCCAGGATAAGGATATTATAGAGCAAGTTTATAAGCAACATCTTTAATCTTCTACAAGATAAAAGATGATATTACGCATCTTGAACTATATTTATAACACGTGTTGAATCTCATAGCACCTTTCGTAGAAGAAATTTCATTTTCCCTCACATTAAATTCCATTGTGCCTTTTGAGGGTTGCGTAACCTTTTCTTGACGATTCTGTGCTGGTTTGAGATGCTGTCGAACTAACTTGACTTTCTCTTTTGAGAGATGAATCAACTCTACATCAGACAATCTGTTTTCACCAATATCATTTCCAAGTAGGAATTCTGCATCCTCGACCATACAATTCTTCAAGAGAAGCCATCTTGATGCTAGAACGATTGCTATAATAAGAAATTCTGCCAAATGTAACTTCGTCTCAAGAGCCGCCAAAATCAATAATGCAAGATCTCAAGATGTCTTCTAAAGCCTGAATCTTCGCTTCAACCATCCATCCGTTTGCGGGAAAGCACATGAAAAGTTTGGGAAAAAGAAGAGAGCTCCAAATTTTCAACGATGGAGTCAAGAGACTATATGTACATAGCAAAGGGAAGTGGATAGAAGCAGGGGAAACCTCGCAGTCGTTCTGCTCTTTTAAAGGCAGTCGTTCTGCTCTTTTAAAGGCAATGCCCGAAGCAAAAGTCTTCTCAGGTCTACGGTCAATACCTTCCTGGAAGATGGCTTTAAGTTAATTTAAAATTTAAAGCGCTTTTTACTTTTTCTGCTTTATGATCGCTTGTTCACATGGCAAAAACTTATTTTTGCACAATTGTCCAAGCCAGACAAACAATAGAATTATCATCAAGAGTCTCGCATACACTTTCTTGGAAGATAGCCAGAGTCTTGGGTCACATGGGAGGCACTTTCTTCCCCCCAAAAAGGTCTCTTTCAGTTCAAGAACGTGTTGATAACTTGGGCATAGTGCAGACAAACATATTAAAGCAACTTTGAGACTTATTTCTCGTGCCCTTTAGCTTTTCTGCTTTATCATCACGAATTCACATGACATCAACCCCGCTTTTCATCGCCCGAGCCAGACAAACAACAGAATTGTCGTCAAAAGTCTTGCGCACACCTTCTCGGAAGATAGCCAAAGTCTTGGGTCACATGGGAGGCACTTTTTCCCCAGAAATGTCGCCTTCAGGTCAAAAAACAAGTTGATGCCTTGGGCATGGGGCCGGCAAACATATTAAAGTGATATCGAGACTATTTCTAGTCGCCTTTAGCTGTTCTGCTTTATTGTCACGTATTCATGTGGCATCACCTTTCCTAGCATAATCGTCCGAGCCAGACAAACGGTAGAATTATCATCAAAAGTCGTGCATGCAGCTTCTTGGAATGATAGCAAAAGTCTTGGGTTCCCATTGGCGGCACTTTTCCCCTCATAAGGTAGCTGATGCCTCGTGCGATACGCTGATAATAAACACTTAACTTCGAAAAAGAAATCCGAGACTATTTCTAATCCCCTTTAGCTTTTCTGCTTCATCATCATATCACATCGTATAAATGAGCGTTTTTGACGGATGGGACAATTTTGTAATAAAATGATTTTGCAGGATTATACTTATTCCGTGGAAAAGCAGTAATTTTAAAAAGATTTTCCTCCGGATGATAACTTGCATTAACTAATTCACATAAATGAGCAACAAAATATTTTCATCCATGACAAAATTGTGACATTTCTATTGTCGTGGCCTACATTTTCCATCCAAAGGGAAAAAGACATTAATTTATATGTATTACCTAAAAGATGAGCCTAGGACTCTTGATTACACATCATGCGATGTAGGAATATTAACACTATAAGAAATTCCAAATGAGGAGTCACCACTAGTTTATTGAAGCCGGCTAAAAATCAACTGGAGTATGTGAGTATACTTCACTTTTTACGTAATTAGAAAATCTAGAGATGGAGACTTGATTATACTAAGACTGCATTTGGTAGTCGAATAAAATTCGGGATAGAATAAAATTTATTATATCCTATATTTAGTATATGCTCAAGACAAGATAAAGTTGAATATAATAGGAGACATAAATCAGATAAAATTATCCTATGAGGAAAGTGGAATAAAGGTGAATATGATTTATAATATTTATAATAAGAAAATTATTTTTCACAAATGACAATCTTCTTAAATTAATAAAATTAAAATTATATTTCAATATAAATAATATTTGAATTCTAATATAAGAAATTCAAAATAACAATTTAGCTATTTAAATTTAATCTTATTTTTATTTATATATTCGAATTTATTTGTATTTTATAATATATATATATATATATTTATTTATATTCATTACATATTTTACGTATTTTATTTTTTTAGGTATATTAGTATAGTTTACGATTTAATAAAATTTTATTAAAGAATGATGAAAGGGAAAGAAAGAAATCAAAAATAAATTAATTTTAAAAAAAGAGGAAAATAAAAAAAGAAAATATAAAAAAAAAAAAGTAAGCAAGAGCGTTGTGAGATATTTTATCATCTCTGTTTGTATTAATACACTGTTTATACTAAACAGTGTATATGATATAATGTAATATATATGACTTTATTACTGCAATCACCAAATAGTAGATAGGATATAGTAAAATTCATGAATTTTATATTTTATCTTATTCAGTCTTATTTTGGTCAGAAATCCAAATGACCAAATGTGGCCTAATTGATTAACAAGTGTCATTTCGGTACATAATCTTATTTGATTACTAACCAAAATATTCAAACATCCCTTTTACTGATTGCGAGTCCTAATTTTTATTCCTAACAAGGCTTAAAGGAAAAACAATAATATATATATATCTGTAGAAAGTGCGCAATCAAGTATTTAAAATGCACTAACACCGCCCTAACAACAATTATCTTTAAGAATATTAAAAACTCTATTATAAAACCCTAAGAGCTTATTCAATTTTGAATTCAATTTTTGATCAAATTTTTTGCACATTTCGAGAGAAAACTATTAAAAATCTATTTTTAAATTTTTTCCTAATTTTAGGAAAAAATTCGAATTTTTTAAATTTTCTCAAGGATTTTCATAATCCCGCGTTGCAATCAGTTTATAATTTTTTTAATATAAATTTTTTAAAAGAATTTATTTTGAAAATAGTAACTCGGGCCAGGCCCTGGGGCCCGGTCGAACATGGGCTGAACTTGGACTCTCGAGCCTAGGCCTGGGACATAAGTTGGGCTCTCATGTCAAGTCCACTGGTGAGCTAAACCCAATTCTCTAAAGTTAAACCCACCCCAAAAAAATAAGCCCACACTTGTGTAACCTAATAAAGCCCAGATTACCCAAATAAAACTTAGGCCCAACACTCGCTGGCTCTATAACTAAAGCTCAGCTTATTTCTGAACACCGATGACAAGCCCACTTTTTTGTTAAAACAACAATCAGCCCACATTTCTCTTTTCCTATTTTTTTTTTCTTTTTTCCAATTTCGTCCCATTGCCTAGAAACCGATACATTAAGCCCAGTACACAGCATAATTTCTAAATAACCTCAAACTGTAGATCCAGTTTCAATTCTATCTCAAACTTTTTTTTTCTAAGAAAAAAACCAAAAACTTTAAGTTCAGTCTCAAATCTATCCGAATTTGTGTTTTGTCTAAAAAAAATCACCAAATTTTAATCTATTTCCAAATTTACCCCGTGGTTTAATCCCAACTTAATGGGGGATTTCCATAGCGATACCAAATCCACATTGGTAAGGCAATATGAAAAATTATCTTCAAAATAAAACTGTTTTAGAATATAAAAATTAGGAATTGCTAACCACAACTTTTGATCAGAGGGTCAATGGGAGCAGATTTTTAGAACTAAAGTAAAAATTGATGATTTTTTGACCAAAAAAAGGTTTGGAGTAGAATTAAGATTGGACCTAAATTTAAGGATTTTTCCTTAGACAAAAGAAAAAAGTTCAAGGTAGATTTTGGACTAAACTTAAAGGTTGGGGATTTTTCTGATATTAAAAAAAGTTTAGAGCAAAATTAAGACTAAATCTAAAGTTCAGGGTTTTTAACGTTGAAGCTCCTTCAAAGCTATAAGCCCAATCACAAAGATACTCAGCAAGACCTCCATCTCTGGCTGCTTCCGGCCACCAAATGGGCATTTTCCAATGTCCATCTCCATCACCATCAATTCGGGACTTATACTCGCAGCCATACCATGGACACAAAGGACCTTTTCGGACCTATTTCTTATGGAAAGTTTATTGTCACCAGCTTAAATTGATTCTTCGTCAATAACTGAAGTTTTGCTCTTCTAACTCTTCCAATGTCACTGCAAGTGGATGTTCAAACTTCTGATTTCTAGAAGCTGCAGTATTTCTTCTAGGGTTACTTTACGAGATACAGCACCTTCTTCTTTGTATCTGCAGTCATTTGGCCTTATGGTGTTTGCAGGCTGCCCCAGATGCAGCATTTAGTACTGCAGTTACCTACTCAAATCTGAAGATGGATTTGATCCAAATCGTGTTAAATGTATTGGGGATAATCAGGGCTGTGCTATTTACTTATCCAAGGGATTAATTCAACATAACAATTTCAACTTATCCCTGTTTCACCCTCATGCACTACTATGTCTGTAGGTATTGATTCTGCACTCGCCTCTCTATTTCTCGGAATTTTCTGTATGTGTAATTGTATGTCACAGTTGCACCCATCTTCCCGGATGAAACAGGTCTGGAAAGCTCAATCCACAGTTTCCCTATTTGCTTCATCTTGGAATGCAGGTAGATTTTCGGTTTGCTTCCTGCATTTCTGTGATGAAAGTACATTCGTTAACCATCTTCTAATAATAAGTGTTGTATAAAGTACTTGTTAATATTATTATTGCGATCTTTCAATTTTTTTTTTAAAAGAAAGAAAAGAAGACAAACCGATTTAATTAATATCATTCGTACGAGTATATCTCAACGACTAAAGTTTACGGTCATCATGATTTTGAGGTCCAAAACTTCCTCGTATGTGTAGCAGATTTTCAAGCCCATCTTTTGATTAAGGTGAAGTGCATCCCAAAAAGAATAACAAAAAGAAACCCATCAAACTACACAAAGCTGTGGAATTCTCTCTTTCTATCGGTCCCACGAGGCTGGAGGATATTGCAAGATACTTCACAATAATATAAATCGTTTCACGATGCCCCCATCAAATGTCATCTTCTTGCTAGTCTGTCGGGCCGGCGGATGACCGGGTCCACAGCACTCCCACCTGGCCATCCTCGCTGCGCGCCGGTTAATGATCAGGATGTCACCGTTCAGCAGCAGCACCATGTTGCCCATGACCCGAGCCTGGGGCATCGTCTCCATGGCCCATTGCAGGTTCGGGTTGGTTGTTCTGATGTACCTGCAGGTGTTCTTTAAACGTGAATAAACGAGGGAAAAAACTCCAGGCTTTGGGAAATCTGAACTCATTCAGCAGCCTAATCTGTCTGTTACCTTGCAACATCCATTCAGGTCCATATTTAAAGTTGCAGTTCGAAGGAAACTGAAGTTCACAGATACACTAGGGGACAAATATCATGCTTCAACTCAACATAAGGATAATCTCAAACTTGTTCTTCAACTAAAGATGGAGGACCAAAGTCAACCTTATTCTTTCCGTCTACTTATCAGCCCAAAAAAGGAAAAAGTTCTGCTTCCGATTACAGAAAAGCAAGATGCATAGCATCAAGGTCACCAGAGTCCAGAGAGACAATAAGGACTTAGAACAACACCGCCCCAACTTCAAAACTTCAGCTCCGCCGCAGACCAAGACTTCAGCTTCGGCCTTTTTCAAGGATTGTGCGGAGTCGTCTTCAGTGGAGTCAACACAGAGGAGTCCCATGCTGCACGGGGCATCCCAATAAACAGGCATCCCAAAGCTTCTCAGGAATTCTAACTCATGGGTCATCTCGACTCTCAAGACATCCCAAAACACTTGCCGGAGCATCCCTGTACATGAGGCATCTCGACTTCGAGGCATTCCCTGTGATATTTCAACTCCCGAGATAACCAGACATGGGCCATCTCAAATTCCAGACGTTCCAACTCATGGGGTATCTTGAACACGCAAGATATCTCGCATACGTGCCGGAGCACGTGGCATCCCAAAGCATCTCAGGCATTCCAACTCATGGGTCATCTCGACTCTCGAGACATCCCAAAACACTCGCTAGAGCATCCCTATACATGAGGCATCTTAACTTCGAGGCATTCCCTGTGATATCTCGACTCCCGAGATAACCCAACAATGGGGCATCTCAAATTCCAGGCGTTCCAACTCATGGGGTATCTTGAACACGCGAGATATCTCGCATACGTGCCGGAGCACGTGGCATCCCAATAAACAGGGCATCCCAAAGCATCTCAGGCATTCCAACTCATGGGTCATCTCCACTCTTGAAACATCCCAAAACACTCGCCGGAGCATCCCTGTACATGAGGCATCTCGACTTCGAGGCATTTCCTGTGATATCTTGACTCCCAAGATAACCCGACAATGGGGCATCTCAAATGGGGCATCTCAAATTCCAGGCATTCCAACTCATGGGCTATCTTGAACACGCGAGATATCCCGCATCACGTGCCGGAGCACGTGGCATCCCAACTCTTGGCATTGTCTAGACAGTGCCCCCTTGGGGCACCTCTTCGTTCATCAAGCAATCCCGGATCTCATTCCTTTTTGTTTGAGAAGCTTGTCCCGCTGGTTCACCAGGTGTTAGCTCATAGCCTCGGGCCAGTTTCACATCCAGCATGAGACCGTTATCAAATCTACCCATCTCATGCAATTTTTCCACTTGAGTCGCGAGGCCACTCACCTGGTTCTCCAACATGAGACTAGAAAAGAAGCGCCCCTCTTTCACCTTCCGCCCCACCTTGTGGACTTGATCCTCCAGCGATGCTGCATTTTGCATCCACGCATTGACCTCTCTCTTCCTTTTCTTCCCCGGTCTCCTCTCTTCCTGCTCTAGTTCCGAAACTATGTCTGCCTTCCTGGCCGACACCATTCGCATATTCATTTCCAAGGCATCCATCTTCTCTTTGACTCCACTGACGTCGCAGACCTTTTGAACGATGAGACCGATGGCATTGTTGGCGATTCCCAGAATTGTGTCCATCGTAAGACTGCCGAGAGAATTAAGGGAAAAATGATGTCGATTAGTAGTATTCCAGGTGCAAAATTTTTCAGCTTTCAGCATTTGTGTTTCTACTTTTATCGGACAATCGAGTACTTCAGCCGATATTTCCGAGTGTTAATTGCTACTTATTATTCGAGGTGCAAGACAAGAACGAAAATGGAAGGACTCTAGAGAAAGGAAAGAGAAGCATAGAGCCATGATTTGGATTGTTGTCTTGGTGGAATTTGCCAGCGACAGTTTTGAGGAAAAGAAGCAGTCCATGCGCAAAACTCATCTTTTGGAGATCAGTTCAAAGGAAAACGAAGGAAAGGTTATTCTCAAAAGCAAATTACATACTCAAAAGACAAGGAACTATTCGATAGAAGAAAACCGAATGAAGAGTGGAAAAGCTTTTGGCGCAGTTCCGGGCAACCAAGCCATTCGAAAAAGATTGTTTTTTTCTTTAATAAACACCGTTTCACTAGCTATTGGATCAATAATATAAGCAATTTAAGATAGTTAGAATGGGTCAAGGACATTAACAAAAGAGGAAATCAACAAAAGAAATACACAAAAAACAGGACCGGAGAGAATTAAAAACATACTGAATCTGGTCTACCAGAACCAGAAGCAAAAGAGGTTAGCCAATCATTCCTAATTGACTAGACCGTTGATCTGATGGCTATTCCAACTCGGTGTTACGCAACATGAGTTGTAAGGTCTTGTGCTAGGTAGGCATAGGGAGGTAAATAGGAAATCAACAAAACAAATAGATTGTTTTTCTTTAATAAATGTCTCCTAACATGATGATCTGCTCAAGAATTAACAGATGAACAAAAGAGAGAACAGACAACCGATACAACACGGGATGTAAATTTTCTTTTCGTCCCTCGTGTGAAACAAATCCAGGAAATTTAGGCATGGCAATTTTTCAGCACCACTTACATGAAGAGCGCAGGAAAATTTTGGGAATTAAAAAAACAGGAAGATCCAAGTTTTCACTAATCTAAAGCAGTCTCACCTGGTGAAAACTTGCTGATGACCCTACAAAGGAAGGAATGGCTGCCAGAGAGAGCCAAAGTCGAGTAGAGATGGCGAGGTAAAGAGAGGCAGAGGAAGCTTCGCAGTGGCTCTGCTCTGTTGAGTCTTGACGCGTGGGGTCTTTTGGGGGGGGCACCTTCCTGGAAGGATGGTTTTAGTCACGATTTAAAGTCTTTATGCCCCTGCTTTATAATCACGTAATCACATTTCATGAACTTACGCTTGCATGGTTGTCCAAGTCCGTCAAACGACAGTCATCATCTAGAGTCTTGCATACACCCTCTTGGAAATAGCCAAAAGTCTTTGGTTCACACATCAGTGGCATTTCCCCTCCTCCCTCCCCCAAAATGGTCGCTTTCATGTAAAAAAACTAGTTGACCCTTGTCCACCGTGCTTTAAGACAAGCTGTAAGACGTAAATTGCAAAAGATATTCAAGACTATTTCTAGTCGTCTTTAGTGATGTCAGATCGCATGAACCAATGTTTTTGCAAGATAGGACGATTGAGGGGAAGAATACCAAAAAAGTCCTAAACGCATTACATTGATATTAATTCAGTCTTAAACTTTTCAATTTGACCAATTTAGTTTTAAATTTTTTCATGTTGGTACCAATCCAATCCATTCGAGCAGTTTAGATCGAAAATTACTAATGTGGACATTTTTAATAATATTGTAGTACTGTTTTGAATTTTTTAAAATAATTTTTTCTTTTTTTTCCCCTCTCCCTATTCTTTGGCTTTTCTTTTAGCTAGTGGCCATCGTCGGCCACCAGCCACAACCATCACCGGCCACTAGCCACAACTATGGCCGATGAGGGTTGGCCTTGCCTAGGTTACCATTGCCGATTGCAAGCGATGGTCAGCCTCGTTGAGCCACCCCTAGGGGAGGGCTAGCATCGGCCGTCTAGGCTTGGCCAGGCGAGGCCCCCTCATGATGATCAACCTCACCACGCCTTGCCTAAGTGAGGGTTGCCCTTGCTGCACCTGGATGGTTGATGCTCGCCCTCGCCTAGGGGCGGCTCGGCGAGGCCAACCATCGCTTGTGGCCAACGAGGGCAACCCAAATGAGGCCAGCCCTCATTGGCTATGGCTAGTGGTCGACGATGGCCACCAGTAAAAAGAAAAATCAAAGAAGAGGGAGAGGGGAAAAAAAGAAAAAAATTTATTTTAAAAATTCAAAAAATGCAAAAAATTATTAAAAAATTATTTAAAATATCCATATTAGCGCGGCCATGTCACATATGATAGCTAGCATCCACATCAGTAATTTTCAGCGTAAATTAGCATGATGAACTGAATTGATACTAGTATAAAAATGTTTATGACTAAATTAGTCAAGTTAAAAAGTTTATGATTGAATTAATAGCAATGTAATAGATTTATGACTTTTTTGATATTTTTCCTAAACAATTGTGTAATGAAGTGAGTTTTGCATTTATTTAGCGAAAAATAACTATTTGAAAGAAATTTTCTTAGAAATGATTGTCAGTATCGCTTATAAAATGAATTAGCAAAAAATGTTGACATGAAGTGTTGTTGATAATTAAAAAAATTTTCTATTTGCAAATAATTCAAAGGACAATAGACCATTTTTTTTTAGGAAAGTGTTTTTCAATTTCAAGTGAAATAACGCACAATCATTTGAAAGACGAAATCCCTGCTATGTCTTGCTTATTGAATTATACCCTTTTCATATGAAGCAAAACTACAAATGAGAATTTACCCCGAGTCAAGAAGTAGAGAGACACGTGACAGCTTGGAGTTTTTTCCCTTGTTTGTTTATTTATTATTATTATTATTTTGGTCAAATCTTGTTTGTGTATGTTTAAAGAAGGAAAAATGACACAAATAGTCCAAGAAATTTAAACTAATGTGCCATGAACTTTAATTTATTCAATGTAATCCCTGAACTTTTAGTACATGTTAAAACTAATCCTTAGACTATATGAAGATGTTTGATGTTGTCTCTGTACTTAAATTAATAGAATAATAACATGGAACATTTTCATATAGTTCAAAAACTAGTTTGGATATGTATCAAAGTTTATGGATTATATTGAACAAATTAAAAGTTTAGGGACTACATTGCATGTTGAGCTATATTTCAGATATCACACTGAATATATTAAAAGTTCATGCACCACATTAAACAAATTAAAAGTTCATGAGCCACATTACACATTGAACTAAAGTTTAGAGATCATTTATATTATTTTCCCTTCTTTCAACATGCAAGGTCTGACCCAAAAAAAAAATAAAAAACGCAAACAAGGGGGAAAACTCCAAGCTCTGGAAAACTCTGAACTCATTCAGCAATCTAATCTATGACCTTCCAATCTTCATTCAAACCCATCTTTAAGATTGTAGTTACAAGGAAACTGGAAAACTCATGAAGGTCACAGATACGTAGGGGAGAAATATCATCCTTCAACTCAACATAGGGATAATCTCAAACTTGTTCTTCAACAAAAGATGAAGAACCAAAGTCAACCTTGTTCTTTCAATCTCCTATGAGCCCAAAAATGGAAAAGTTTTGCTTTCAATTACAGAAAAGCAAGATGCGTAGCATCAGGTCACCAAAGTCCAGACAGACAATAAGAAGGATTCAAACAACGCCGCCCCAACTTCAAACTTCAGCTCCGCCACAGACCATGACTTCAGCTTCAGCATTTCTCGTGAATTGTGCAGAGTAGTCTTCAGCGGAAACAACACAGAGGAGCCCCTTGCTCAGGTAAAATGAATAGATTGCCGTTAACATTGAGGTGGACAAACGGGTAGAGATGGTTCTCAATGCCGCGGCCATCTGTCTGGACAAAAAACAGCAGGCTATAGACCTTCGAAGCTCAAGAGCTTGAAAAGATGATATAAAGATTATGCCAGTCATACGATTCATTCCAATACTAACTTTAGAATTGAACTCAGGAAACTTTTCCCTACCTAGATTCTTCGGGAACCCAGCCAAACTTCAAGTTAATATGGGACTATCAACTGGTTTATGAAATTTGCTGAGCACAAGGATCAGCTATCATATGAGCTTGATGAAACAGAGTAATAAGGGCAACAACCTTTGAATCACTAATTTAGGACATTGAATAGAACCCGCGCGACAAATTTGGTAGAATCATAGGATTTCAAGCTTTGGCAAAGATTGATTCACGCAAAATGAATGTGCTTGCATCTGATTGAAAGCTTTGAAGGGCAAAGAGATTGACAACTCCAGCAAAAGAGCATATCAAAACAAGAAAGGAGAAGCATTCAAGTCTGAAAAATGGAAGAAAGAAGCAATTGCTCCCGTAACTCTGCAATCAAGAAGCAAAATCAGAAGAAGATGGAATCGCAGCGGGGAAGACCTGGTTGGTCGCGTACCAATGACATGCCGCCAAACCATTCATGATCAGCCTCTATCCTTGGTCAGGCAACTTGGTCGGCCTAATATTGAGGTGGCAGAGGCGTGGCATTGAAGCTGGAGGCGGCGAGGATCCACAGTCGGGGCCGGAGAGAGACGATGAAGACCGAGACAAGGAAGAGAGAAACGAAGCCGGAGAGAGATGGAGATGGGCTCAGACCTGAGCAAGGGGAAGAGAGACGCGACGGAGATGGGCCACGGAGGCACGGAGACCAGTGCCGCAGCCGCTTGCGAGAAGGATACAAATGCATGGCACTTCTCACCCATCCAACTGAATCTGAGCAAGGATAAGAGCTTGGTTAAGTGTTCGAGATCACAGATTGTGGCTGGCGATCGGCTATAGGTGGGGGCCGATGAGGTGCCGTGGCCCTTGCCAACCACAGGCGAGGGCTGGCGAGGGTCGCACCTTGCCGGATTTCGCGAGAGCAAGACCCTCGTGGCTTAAGCGAGGGTAGCGAGGGTCTCGCCCTCACCAGATCTGATGAGGGCGACCCTCCCCTAGGCGGCAAGGGTCGAGCCCTTGCCCGATCCAGCGAGGGCCATGACGCCCTCGTCGGCCCCAACCTATGGCCAGTCGCGGCAATGGCTGATACCGGCCACAATCCAAAGAAAGGTAAAAAAAAAAAAAAAAAAAAGCTAGAAAAAAAAGGAAAGATATGAAAAAAGGAAAAATAATTAAAAAATAAAAAATTTAGTAAAAATGATTTTAAATTAAAATGTCTATGTTAGCGCAGGATCACGGCGTCGTCATGTAGGATCACTGATGTCCACGGGTTTTCCTGTCTAAATTGATCAAACAGACTAAATTGATATCAATGTAAAAAGGTTTAGGATTAAATTAGTCTAATTAAAATATTTATAACTAAATTAGTACCAATAAAACATATTTAAGATTTTTTTGGTATTTTTCCCCTCCTTTTAGGGAAATGATTGTAGATTGGAAAATGATTGGTTCTGCAATTATAAAATCCGAAATGCTCCCAAACAAGACTATAAAATCACCCCATTGTTGTTGTCGATTACACGGGTGCTGTCGAGTGGTATTCAGACCACTTTCGGCTTATTTTGTTCGGCGCATGTATGATCACTATAGTAGAGTATGTGCAAAACCCCTTTTTCTTTCGGCTTACATTAGAAATAGTCGTGAGAGCTGTTAGATTAAAAGTTCTTGACGAGTTGTATCAAGTAGACATACAAAGGAGGAGAGCAGAGGGTGTGCGAGAATGAGAGTTGAAAGCTAGTTATTTTGATTATTGTATGTAGTTCTTACTCTGCAAGTCGGATAAAAGGGAGGTCAGTTACAAAATGAAGCGTTGTCAGTTTCAAGTGCACCCAAACATGTTACCTTTGCAGAGTTTTCCGAGAGCTTAAACAAGCACTGGGATTCGAACATGAAGAGGCAGAGAGAAAAGTAATTCGGTTGATCCACAAACTTTCAAGCTAACCTCAGTTAGTGAAAATGCCATCAAGACTAGTGGCCGTGTCTCAAGTTTGAAACTTCATCCAACCCTTGAGGTATCTGTTGGAAATTTTCTATAATATGGGCTTATATTAATTAATTGATTTTCTATTTTAAATAATCGAGTTAATGGATATTCCAATAATTGTTGAACCCTTCAGTGATCTGATTAAATTGGGTATTGGCATCTATTGATAACCTGGGCTAGTTGAAAGCGTAGAAAGTGTAGGCATTGTGTTTAATCAAGCCGTAATGGGAAGGGCCGACATTGTTGATTAGGGTTTCTTGGGTCCCCTCTAGCCTATAAAAGGGTAGGTTATACCTATCGATTCTTTAATCTCATTGAAAGCTGCTATACTGAAATAGGTCATAGAGAGGAAGATTTGGCATTCCGATAGATCCCTGATTATCAGAGTGATCTACTTTTCTTCAAGTGAAGCAATAGCTCAAACAGGTACGCTTTAATTCCGCTGTATTTATTGATCTTGGTGTTTTACAATCATATATGGATCCGTTATTTTCTTGATTGATTAGTTATTCATGTGAATAATTTTCTACATGTGGTATCAGAGCTAATCATATATGATTGTAGAACCCAAAATTTTTTTTTTTATGGAAAAATTCGAAATTTTCCTCTTTGAGCCGAATATGGGTATTATTTATTCGTATGAATTTTTTGCTCGATTGATCCTGAAACCATAGGGCTTTTGTTCTACATGTCAAGATCTTTTCAACCATATATAATTTGCATAATTTCGTTGAGAATTGATAGAGAATTTTAGATTTGAAATTCTAGGGTTTATACGTGAAAAAGTTCTAGAATTTGCAAATTACTTGCAATTGATTGTTGTTCGCTGCAAATCGTTGTATGGGTATTGTTATATATTTGTTTTAGTATCCTTTTGTTGTATTAAATTGAGTTTTTAGGGTTTAAATTTAACAAAACCGAATTTTCGCCATGGGAGGTTTAGATCCGAAACTTTGAAGCTTGTATGTGGTGGATTTAGTTGGTTTTTCTTTGTTTAATTAAATATAGTTAATTAAATTGATTGTATAAGCAAAACCCATGAGGAAATTTCATCAAAAACCATGTTAATTTGTGCTTTCGGAGCTTCGGGTCGAAACCGGGTCTTCCCGGTTTGCTGCAAATTCGTGACCCGGCTGGAGGTTAAGAAGACCTCCAGCCGGGCCTGGGCCTGAATATGGGCTTTTGCCCATATTTTTTTTATTTTCGTAGGCTAATTTCGTAGCCCATTTCATGGGCCAATTTTAAATTAAAATGGAGATGGGCTTCTCCATTACATGGGCCATTTTCATTTTAAAAAGGAGTGGGCAGCGTGAGGGTTTAGGACTCGCGGGTCTGGCCCGCGGTCTGATTAGGGCTGCTCGCGGGTCCTGGGCCCGCGGGAGTCCGAAATATTTAAATATTATAATAATAATAATAAAATAAAAAAAATTAAAAAAATTAATTAAAAAAAAAATTTGTGGCAAAAATTGTTGTTTGAACAAGTGCAATATGATCATTTGAAGCACATGTTGTAAAGTGTTTCATATTGTTTGATGAATTTTGGGCATAAATTTTGGAGTTCCCTATTGATAAAAAAATTATTATATACAATTACTCGCCCAAAGGGAGTTATTGTGTATATTAATTTGGAAAATAGCATGAAGTTTATTCCCATATTTAAAAGATGGGGATGTATAATTGAAAAATATTTATCTGCCCAAAGGGGATAAATGTTTTGAAAATTATATGTAATTCCCCTCTATGTTAATATTATGGAGATGTATGATTTAAAGGATTTGTCTGCCCAAAGGGGATGGATCCTTGACAATTATATGTAATTCTCCTTGTTGTTGCTTTATAAACTTCATGTTATGAAAAATAATGGTTCTTTATATACTCTGCCCAAAGGGGAGTTTATAATGTACTAATTATTTTGTTGAATTGCTTATTGCCCATAATTGATCTTATTGCATTATGTGTGTTAAACAGTTACCTTTGCTGTAAATAACAACAATGCCACGGTTGAAATGTTAACTGGATCAAACTTTAAGAGATGGAAGCAAGATATAGAGTTTGCTTTGGCCATCGTTGATATGGAGTTGGCTTTACGTGAGGATGAACCTGCCATGCCCAATGATCAAAGTACTGTAGATCAAAAGGCACATTATGCTAGATGGGAAAAATCTAATCGACTAAGCCTCATTGCCATGAAGAGGTCCATTGCTGAGCATCTGATTAGTGGTTTGCCTGAAGATACGAATGCCGACGCTTCCTTGAAGCGGTGGGAGAAAGATATAGAGTCTCGAGATAAGGTCAAGCTGGGAATTTGCTTAGTGAGTTAACGAACATGAGGTATGATGCTGCTATGGGTGTTAGAGAATTTATACTGAAGATGGTCCACATTCAGTCCAAACTTAAGGCCCATGAAATTGTTCTTTCTGAAAATTATATTGTGCATCACGCCTTAAATGTTTTGCCAAATGAATTTAGCCGATTAAGATCGCTTATAGTGCTCGAAATGAGACATGGAGCGTTAATGCCTTGATTTCTAAGTGTGTGACTGAGGAAGAGAAGTTAAAGAAGGAAAAGTATGAGTCTGCCCACTTAACTACCAATGCCAAGTTGAGTTCGTCTAGAGGCAAATGGAAGCCTAAAGGGTCAAATGTTCATGGTCCAAAGAAATGGCAAGACTTTAAGAAATATGGGAACTATGGGAGAAATGGAGACAATGATTTTAAATGTTTTCACTGCAAGAAGCAGGGTCACAAGAGAGCCAATTGCTACAAATTCCAAGCTTGGCTAAAAACTAGAAAAGAAAGTCACCACGGTGAATTGTTTGTGTGTTTTGAATCAAATCTAGTTGATGTTCCCGTGGATTCTTGGTGGCTTGATTCTCGTGCTACTGTTCATGTGACTACCGCCTTTACCGGGTCTCACAAATCTAAGGAGTCCAAGTCTGAGGGAGTCAAAGCTTAAAGTTGGAAATAATACTGGAGTTGATGTGGAGCGCATCGGGACAGTTGTTTTGAATTTAGATTTTGGTTTTCAGCTTGTCTTGAACAATGTCTTTTATGTTCCTAATTTTAGGAGAAACTTAGTATCTCTTTCTTCGCTTGACAAAGCTGGATATTGTCTTCATTTTGCGAATAAAAGAGTGGATTTGAGTTATGATTCAAGAATTATTGGGAATTGTGTTTTGTTTGATGGATTATATCGATTATCCTTATCTCCCGATAGACCATATTGCTCTTTCAATGTTGAGAATGTTGTTGCTAAGAGATCTTTAATCAAAGATAGATCTTCATTGCTATGGCATAAGCGATTGGGGCATATCTCAAAAGAAAGGGTAAAGCGACTTATCATGGCTGATATTCTCCCTCCTCTTGACTCGATGATATTGAGACTTGTATTGATTGTGTGAGGGGAAAGTTAACTAAAACCAAGAAGAAAGGCGCTACTCGCAGTCAAAGTCTATTGGAGATAATTCATACTGATATTAGTGGGCCATACTCAACCACCTTGTGTGGAAATAAATACTTCATCACATTCATTGATGATTTCTCCCGTTATTGTTATATTTATCTAATTAAGGAGAAGACTGATGCTCTTGAAATGTTCAAAGTATTTCGTCAAGTTGAGAAACAATTGGGAAAAATTATCAAGATTGTCGTGTCGATCGTGGTGGTGAGTATTATGGACGATATACGAGGCCGGACAGCAAAAGGGACCGTTTGCAAAATATTTGCGGGATCGTGGTATTGTTGCTCAATATACAATGCCTGGGAGTCCTGAACAGAATGGTGTAGCTGAACGGCGCAATCGCACACTCATGGAGATGAAACGAAGTATGATGGGCGCTTCTAATTTGCTCGAATACTTATGGGGTGATGCAATTAAAACATCAACTTATATATTGAATCGTGTACCAAGTAAATCGGTGCCGAAAACACCTTTTGAATTGTGGACGGGGAGGAAACCAAGCTTGAATCATTTACGAGTTTGGGGTTGTCCTCAGAGGTGAAAATTTATGATCCTTCTCGAAAGAAGACCGAATCCAGGACTACTAGATGTTACTTTATTGGATATCCCGATCATTCTAAAGGGTATAGATTCTATTGTCCAACTCGAGGCACTAGAATCGTTGAATCTCAAACCGCCAAATTCCGGAATTAGATGTCGTTGAAAAGAGTTCTTCTCAATCTTTTGAAAGGGAAGAACCAAACAAAACGGTCTCTATTCCATTGCCCATCTTGCATGATGATTCTATGCGAGATCCCAAAGAGAGTGGAAATTCAGCAAGAAGCTAATACCGAAAATATGACGGTAGATCCTCCCATTACAAATGAAATTCCCGATGAATGATACAGCTCTAGAAATGCCTGTGCGAAGATCACAGCGACAAAGAAGACCAACACCTCTAAATGATTATCATGTCTATCTTGGAGAAGCTGATTTTGACATTGGAAGTATAGTTGATCCGACGACCTTCAAAGAAGCTCTTAATAGTGATCAGACAGATAAATAGTTAGGAGCGATGAATGACGAGATGATTTCCATGTCAACTAATCAAGTATGGAAACTTGTTGATTTACTTGATGGGCATAAACCAATCGGCTGCAAATGGGTATTCAAAACTAAGAAAGACAATAAAGGCAACATAGAGAGATTCAAGGCAAGGTTAGTCGCAAAAGGGTACATACAAAGAGAATGCATTGATTATATCAAGTCTTTTCTCCAAAGTGTCCACTAAAGATTCTTTTCGGATAATCATGGCATTGGTGGCTCATTTTGATTTAGAGCTTCACCAAATGGATGTCAAGACAGCTTTTCTAAATGGAGATTTAGATGAAGAAGTATATATGCAGCAACCTGAAGGGTTTAAAGAAGCTGGAAATGAGCATATGGTGTGCAAACTTCAAAGGTCCATATATGGTCTCAAACAAGCATCACGTCAGTGGTACTTAAAATTTCACAAAGTTGTAAGATCATTTGGCTTTGAAGAAAACAAGTTTGATCAATGCATCTACATGAAAGTAAGTGGGAGTAAATATATTTTCTTAGTACTTTATGTAGATGACATTTTACTTGCTAACAGTGATGTTGATCTATTGAATGACACCAAAAATTTTCTATCTACAAAGTTTGATATGAAAGATCTAGGGGAAGCCTCTTTTGTTCTAGGCACTGAGATTCATCGTGACAGATCTAAGAAGGTTCTCGGGTTATCTCGAAAAGTTATATAGATCGTGTTTTGAAAAGATTCAACATGCGGACCCGCAAGTCGCGATGTTCCTGTTGTGAAAGGAGATAAATTGAGTATAGAACAATGCCCCAAGAATGATGTTGAAAAAGAAGTCATGAAAAATGTTCCATATGCTAGTGCGGTTGGCGGTCTTATGTATGCACAAGTATGTACCGCACTGATGTTGCTTTTGCTTTGTGAATACTCTTGGAAGATATCTCATTCGAATCCAGGTCAAGAACATTGGGTTGCAGCTAAGAAGGTGATGAGATATCTACAACGAACAAAGGACTTCATGCTCGTGTATAGCGAGTTGAGGACCTAAAAGTGATTGGATATTCAGATGCTGATTTTGCTAGTTGTTCGATGATAGAAAATCAACTTCTCGGATATATTTTTATGATGGACGGAGGTGCTATTTCTTGGAAGAGCACAAAGCAAACCTTGATTACGAACTCTACAATGTATGTTGAGTTTGTAGCGTGCTACGGCGCGTCAATTCAAGCGGTTTGGCTTAGAAATTTGATCTCAGAATTGCGAGTTGTGGACTCTATTGCTAGACCTATGGTAATCTACTGTGACAACACTGCAACTGTGTTTTATTCCAAGCATGACAAGATTAGCAATGCGTCCAAACATATGGAGATCAAATATTATTCTGTTAAGGACTTGGTCAAAAAGGGAGACATTGTGATTGAAAATATCAGAACTGAGTCCATGTTGGCCGATCCTCTAACAAAAGGCTTACGACCCATTTTGTTTAAAGAACATGTAAAGAATATGGGTGTTTTAGATTCTTTTGATTTCTTTTGTTAGTGGGAGTTAATAATTTGTATTTCTGGATATTATAGTTATATGCATGCAGACTCGATAATGCTTTTATGATGTCTATTAAAGCATTTATTTTAATGATTGTTATTATTGACTCTATTGTTATCTTTTCTCCCGTTGACCGAGAAATGCAAGTATAAAACAGTATCTTTAAACAAATTTTAGTTTAAAGATGACTGGATGTCACCGATTATGAGATCTCATGTTGGATTGTGACATAGTTGTGCAATTTCATGTTGTTTAGAAATTGCGTTAATGCAGTTTCATGTTGTTGAGAAATTGCATTGAGGACCGATAAGAAATAGTGTATATTTTGATCACATGTTGGCACTATTTCTTACTACACTACTAGGTCCATGATCCATGAAAATATAATGCTTATTATATGTGATTATGGAAGGTCTTGTGTAATGATATTTTCTTAACACATTGATCTCCATAGTCCTATACCGAGGTTATATAGGATTGGATTGGTTTTGAGATGCCGTTATTGGAATATTATTTTTAAAATTGTGGCCACATGAAACAAAATTTCAGTTATTAACCCGATAGTGTCGTTTTCAATATAAAATCTTTTTCAAAATAAAATAAGTTAATTAATGTAGCCCAAGTGGGAGAATGTTGGAAATTTTCTATAATATGGGCTTACATTAATTAATTGATTTTCTATTTTAAATAATCGGGTTAATGGATATTCCAATAATTGTTGAACCCTTCAAGGATCCGATTAAATTGGGTATTGGCATCTATTGATAACGGGCCTAGTTGAGCAGCAAAGTGTAGGCAATTGTGTTTAACTGAAGCCCGTAATGGGAAGGGCCCAGTTGACACGCTGTTGATTAGGGTTTGTTAGGTCCCCTCTCTAGCCTATAAAAGGGTAGGTTATACCTATCGGTTGCTTTAATCCCATTGAAAGCTGCTATACTGAAATAGGTCATAGAGAGGAAGATCTGGCATTCCGATAGATCCCTGATTATTAGAGTGATCTACTTTTCTTCAAGTGAAACAATGGCTCAAACAGGTACGCTTTATTTACGCTGTATTTATTGATCTTGGTGTTTTACAATCATATATGGATCCGTTATTTTCTTGATTGATTAGTTATTCATGTGAATAATTTTCTACAGTATCTCCTCGGGAAGGGTTGTTACATGGACAAGCTCACGACAGTTCATTTGCTCGCACACATCGTTCGATCATGATGTTACAATCAACTTACATCCATTCCTTTCTATGGCTATACCCACTTCTTCCAAAGAGTAATATTTCCCAACATCATCCAAGATAATGAGGAGTTTTCTGCCCTGCAATGCCTCCTTCAGTATTGCGCCCCGGTAAACACTGCTCACCTCCGTCAAATCTAGTTTGAGATAGTGGGCAATATCAGTTTGTATCGTACCGACAGTGCCTTCTTGCGATACAGTAACAAAACAAGCACCATCGAACCTTGTACTATCTTGTACTATCTGATCATGTATATGCTTCGTGAGAAAGGTTTTGCCCACACCCGTCTGTCCCCAGACACCCAGACAGAGCACCTCTTCGTTCATCAAGCAATCCCAGATCTCATCCCTTTTTGTCTGAGAAGCTTGTCCCACTAGTTCACCTGGTCGCAGTTTGTAGCCTCGGGCCAGTTTCACATCCATCGTGAGGCCTTTATCAAATCTACCCTTGTCGTGCAATTTTTCCACTCGAGTCGCAAGGCCATTCACCTGATCCTCCAACATGAGAAGAGAAAAGAAATGCCCCTCTTCGACGTTGCGTCCTAGCTCGTGGACTTGATCCTCCAGCGATCCTACACTTTGCATCCAAAAGTCAACTTCTTTCTTCCTTTTCTTTCCCGGTCTCCTCTCTTCCTGCTCAAGTTGGAAACTTATGTCCGCCTTCCTGGCCGACACCATTCCCATATTTATTTCCAGAGAATCCATCTTCGCTTTGACTCCATGGACCTTGCTGACCTTTTGAACAAGACTGATGGCATGTCTGGCGATTCCCAGAACTTTGTTGACATCCATCGTAGGACTGCTGAGAGCATCAAGGGAAAAATGTCGTCAATTAGTGTTTCAGGTACAAAATTTTGTGCCATAATTTCCACGTACAAAAGTCTTAACTTCTCTAGATCAATTTTCAAAGGAAAACAAGCAAAATTTACCCTCATAATTGACTTGTGGACTGAAAACACGGTATTTTTAAAAATAAGAAACTTGAATGAAAAGTGAAAAAGCTTTTTTGGCGTCCTTTGAGGCAACGGAGCCATTCCACGAAGGCTTTTTTTCTTAATAAACATCATTTCACTAGCTACTGAATCAATCATACGAGCAATTTGAGATAAGTTGAAATGCGTCAAGGATATTAATAAAGGAGGACATCAACAAAAAAAGAAAACAGGACTAGAGAGAGTGAGAAATGCTATATGTACCAAGAAAAACGTATTAAATATTGTTTACCAAATGATGTGGTATATGATTACTAGTTAGTTAAAGGATTCACTCTTTGTATCAGATCTAGCTTTTAAATTATTGAAAGAAGAGGTGATTATTGTGATTTTACGTCATTTAGCAAAGAGTCCATTGGATATCTTGGATTAACTCACTCAAATTATTGTTTACTTTGGCCCATCCTATACCAAATTTTAGAGAGGCGAATAAATAGGCACTTTCCCAAGAGATCATTTGTCCTGATAATGCTCTCACTTGAACAAGCTTAACATCAGAGTTCCACCTCCCCATGTATGGTGTCCAATTCAGTTTACTTTTGCCACCTTCACCATCCTAGATGTCTATCAGGAGTTGCTCATCCAAGCACTCTAGCCCGATGATCACTCCTCGCTAGGGATGAACATCGATCCAAGGTTAACCCTAAATCAGCCCAACCCAGTCGATCCTAATCCAATCCCGATGAAGACTCGCCCTTTCCTTGGTCTTAGGACCCTTGGACCTTGCACTATGATGGTTGGTTCTCGGTCTTAGGACTTTAGGGTTGGTCCAACCTCGACCAACCCTGTATATATATAATACCAATCATGTATATATCTTATAATATATTTATCATATATATATATATATATATATATATATATAATATATATAATATAATATAATATAATATATATTTTTATCTACTCTACACCACAGCGCAATGGCCAAAAAAGTAGAAAGTAGAAACCCAACCTTCATTCGACCAAAAAAATAAAATAAAATAGAAACCCTCTTCACTCGCCTCGCTCTATTTGCTTGCCCTAGCCTCGCTTGCTACTTGTCTCTCTTTGCTTGCCTCGCTCACCTTGCTGCTTGCCTTTGGCCTCCCCTTACTTGCCTTACAAGCATTGATCAGTTGGTGAAATCTCTCGCCTCTCTTGGCCCGCTTCACAAACACTGCTCAACAATTGCAAATAAAGATTTCTATTGTTACCTTATCTTAGATTTATGTTCGATATGTACCAGTGTTTATATTCTAATTGCACAATATTACATTGTTGATGGATATGTAATTTGAAAAAGTATGTTTTTCCTTACAAGAAATACAAAATATAGACAAAAAAAATTTTAGTTGGTCTCGAATTGACCATAGAATCGAACCGAGCCCAAAGAGTTAGTCCAATCCTTGGTCTCAAACTCAATGGGGTCAGCCTCCCATCCCAAAATTTGAGGATCAACATTGCACAAGTTGGTCCCTTGGACCGGCCCAATCGAGACCGTGCTCACCCCTACTCCTTGCCCTCATTGGACCGAGTAGTTATAGTTCTACCATTTTTCATGTAGTTCATCCTCGAATCATACAGTTGTTGATATCATATTGTGAAATTCATGGATTAACTCACCTGACGTGCTGTCACACATTGAGCCTCGCGAATTTATCATATGGCGTATAAGTAGACACTTTCCTTGGAGGTCACCCATCCTAGTAGTGCCCTCACATGAACATGCTTAACATTGGAGTTCCAATGCTAAACTTGTTGTTATGTCAAAGCTACATCTTGTGAATTAATTCTAATTTCACATAAATAATCCAAGAACCTTTCCCCATATTCTATGTGTAATTAGGTTTGTTCCTATCACATTCGCCATCCTAAGAAGCCTCCTGGAAGTTGGTGGGCCTGTAATTACTAAAAACGAGATGTGGCTCTTGCCGCAATGATCACCCCCCCCCCTCGAGCTGCTGGGCAATCACTCCCTATTCTCATAAGAACAAGTAGTTATTGGCCCACCTGCTTCCACATGACTTTTTGCCTTAACGATCACTTCCCATTCTTATTGGAATAGGTAGTTACTAGCCCACCAGCTTCTACATGACTCTTGCCCTGATAATCGTCCCTTGTGTGATCAATCTCCTTTCTCGTCGGAAATGATAGTTAGGCCCTGTTTGGTAACATTTCTATTCCTCCTAATTTTTGTTCTTTTGTTCTCTGGAACAAAAAAAAGAATAAAAATCCGTTCGGTAACGTTAATTGATTCTTCTATTCCTCGGAATAGAAAAGTGATTGGGGAATAGATTTAAAACAGAAACTAGAAGTAAAAAAAAGTAGCTTATTGTTGCTGAGAACAATTTCTAGAAATAAGTTATTTTTTCTTTTCTTTTATTCTTCCTTGTTGCCCCTTCCCTTCACCGTTGCCCTTGTTGTCTGGCCACCGCCGACGCCACCGCCTACCTCCCACCGCCTTCTGTCGCCCACCCACCGATCGACCGTCAGTCGGCTGCCGTCGATGTCACTGTCGCTCACCACGGCCCACTACCGATAACCATTAAGGCCATCGCTCACCAGCTAGCTGACAGCTGGCTACTATCACCACTGCCGATCATCATCACCACCGCTGGCCACTGTTGTTGCTGGCTACCACACCCACCGCCAATGACGGTTGATGCCGCTGCCCGCTGGCTGGTCCACCGACAGACCGGCGGCGACGATTGTCGCCACCGCCCGTTGATGACCGCCGCCAACCGCCGCCGTCGCCGATCGTCACCGCAAGCCACTGATGACCGTTGACGACGGACCGCCACCCGTCACCACCAACCGCTGCTACCAACGCCTTTGGCCTGCCCCAATCAGCAGTCGGCAACGATAGGCGACAGTTCATTGTCAGTGGTCATCAGTGGCTGGCGGCAACGGTCGGTGATGACGGCAGTCGGCAGCAGTCGGCGGTGAACGGCAACGATTGGCGGTGGCGGCGATAGTCGGCGGTCAACAGCGATCGGCGGCGAACGGCGACGATTGGCGGTGGCGGTGACGGCCGGCGACGACGGTGGTCGGCAACGGACGGTGACGATTGGCGGTGGCGGCGATAAAGAAGAATAAGAAAAAATTTAAAAGAAATTATATCTTGTAAATTATACCAAACGCATTTATGTTATTTTTTCATTTCAAGAATAATAATTTTATGTAGTTACCAAACGCGTTCTTTTATTGAGAAATTGTTCCCGGGAATAGAATTAGAAAAAAACTATTTCTGAAAAGAAATTGTTCCCCGGAACAAAACCGTTACCAAACAAACCCTTACAAGCCCGCCCGCTTCTGCATGGCTTTCGCCCTGATAATCACTCCCGGTTCTCGTTAGAACTGGTAGTTACAAGCTCACCGGCTTTTGCATGGTTTGCCCTCGAATCAGCAAAGGACTTAAAAGAATACAGAGATTTGCTGATAAATTCAGCAGTGCATATGCATTCAAAGTCGGTGCACCTGGTAGAAACTTGCTGATAATCCTCCAATGAAGAACCGCAACAAGCGCTTAATTCAACAAGCAGAGGAATTGAGAGAATTTATAGGCAGGGTAAAGGAAGGAATGGCTGCGAGAGAGGAGCCAAAGTCGTGGAAAATGGTGAAGTGAATAGAAGCAGGGGAAACTTCGCAGTCGTTTCTGCTCTTTTAAGTCAATGCACGACGCAGAAGTCTTTGAGGCATGGGGTCTACGGGGATCACCTTCATGGAAGATGGCTTTATGTTCATTTAAAATTTAAAGCCCTCTCCACCTTTTATGCTTTATGATCGCTTGTTCATATGACGCAAACTTATTTGTGCATAATTGTCCGAGCCAGACAAACGACAGAATTATCATCAAGTCTTGCTTACACCTTCTTGGAAATAACCGAAGTCTTTGGGTCACATTGGAGGCGTTTTTTTATTTCCTAAAACAGTCGCTTTCGTGTAAAAACTAGTTGATGCCTTGTGCGTTGTGCCGATAAACATATAATTTGTGAAATATACTGGAGACTATTTATAGTCCCCTTTAGCTTTTCAAATTCGTTGTCACGTCACCTCGCATGAACCGGAGATTCAATAACTGTGTAATCCAATGAATTTTGTATTTATTTTCCAAAAGATCAATAATTCGAGAAAGATTTCCTAGTTTGCCAAATAAATTGGCAAGAAATATTTTCATCGACGACGAAAATTTCTACATAGAATTAATGAAAATACTTTTTCATTAGGAACAAGTGCGTTGAAAGTCATTAAACTTATCACGAAAATGTAATTGAGTCCTTAAACTTTCAAAATGAGCAATCAAGTCCTAAAAGTTATCACGAAAGGTTAATTGAGTCCTAAAACTTTCAAAATATTTAATCAAGTCCTAAAATTTATCATGAAAATACAATTAAGTCCTAAAACTTTTAAAATGTGCAATCAATAGAAGGACTTAGATAGGACCAAATTGACAAATTTTAGAACTTGACTACACTTTCTAAAAGTTTTAGGACTCAATTGCACTTTGTGACAAATTTTAGGACTTAATTGCACTTTTTAAAATTTTTAGGACTCAATTGCATTTTCATAACAAGTTTTAGGACTTATTTATCCCTTTTCATTAACTAGTAACTTCAAGCACTACAGACTATATTAAAATGTCTTTCAAACTATTGATCTTTGGTAAAATGACCCACCATCAGTTGCAAAACTAAACTCCTTTTGTCATAAAACCTACTTGTTGCATAATACTCTTTTCATATGTCGTAAAACTACATGCGACTATATACCCGGAGGAGGAAAGGGACGCATGATTTCACTAATGAAAGAGAAGAAGAGAGTAGGTCTCTGCGCCTAGCATAACTTGCCACAATTCTGTTGGTTCGATCTGGCTAGAATGGACTGGCTGCTGCAACAGACAGAAGCACCGGAGAAACATCCCGGTTACTTCACAGGGGCTCATGGGGTGCAGATGCCTCAAAAGTCAAAAAGTCTTCTGGGATGAAGATTAGTTAAATTAGTAAAAGCAATTTTTAGCTTCTTTCCTTCTGTTTTCTTTGTCTTTTCCGCTGAACTTCTTCACAGGGTTGATGATCAGTTTGGTTTGAGGCAAAGAAACAATTGGCAAGAGTCGGAACGTCCCATGGACAAGGTCCTAAGCCCATGCGCAACCCCCACCATCCCTTTCTTAAGGTGAGAATCGAAACTTGGGTGCCTGACTCAACTTCCGATACTATTCATGTGGGGGTATGAATTAGGTTGAGCTACAGTCCACACGTCCGAAAGTAATCTTTTTAAGATCAGTTTTCAAAGAAGAACAAGGAGTAATTATTCTCAAAATGAACTTATAGACTGAAAACAAGATACTCTTTGATATTAAATCGAATAAAAATTGGAAAAGCTTTCGATGAAGCCATTCGAAATTGATTGCTTTTTTCTTTAATAAACATTGTTTCCCAAAACACCAAATCGACTAAAGGAGCAACTTGAGATAGTTTGAATGTGTCAAGGACACTAACAAAACAAATACACAGAAAACACGACTAGAGAGAGTGAAAAACGAAGTAAATTTTGTTTACCAAATGATGTGGCATGTGATTATTGCTGAATTAAAGTTATTCAATCTTTGTATCAGATCTGTTGGAAACAAATTCCTAAAAATCGAACCGATACTCGAACGATCAAATACCGAAAACGAACACGGAAAACGTGCTCGGGAAACATGTAACACCGATCGAAAGATATATCACAGAGATAGACATACATTGTTTGTCACAGATTAAGTACCGTTGCAGTCTCATAGGAATTGTTTGAAACCCTGAAGTTCCGTTCTTCAAGATGGAGTATATTATTTCAAGGGGAACAAAAATGGAGAAGCGTATTTTCTTTCTAAAACATTACTATTCAAATTCATCCCATTTATTTATTTATTTATTTATTTATTTGTATATTGCAGTAATTGCACTCTTTTATGAGCCATTCACTTACGGGCCGGGTTTTGGCCCAACATGGGTGGACAAGCTTAACTTGACCCATCAAATAAAAAACCGTCAAGATCAAACTTTTAAAAAATATTGAAAAAAAAAATGACAGGTGATCACTGTTGCTATACATCATTGAGTAAGGAGTCTGTCGTAAGAATTCTTTCACTTTAGCCCTGTTGGTCAATATTACACATGGAGCCCACCAAATTCCGCTGGAGATATGGATTCAAAGTCCATGCACCTGATCTATGCAATAATTTTCTGAGTTTGATAACATCTAGTTTTATTAAAGTGATAACTGAAGATATGATATGAACCATGCACTGACAAAGGATGTGACAGAAGAAGAAGCGAAGCAAGTTATGTCCCAATTGGGGGCCTGGAAAACTCCTGGAGTTGAAGGCTTTGCAGGAATCTTCTTTCGTATTTTTTGGGTTGTAGTGGGGCAAAATTACATATAGCAATAAAATCAACATGTGTAAAATCACGACCAATATTTTGTCTTTGACTTGAGTGCATGAGTTTCTCCTCCTCGTGATGTCCTTCCTGGGGATCAGTTTCCTGTTTTAACATAGATGTCCTGCATTTGATTGTTTGTTCTCCACTTCAAAATTGACAAATAAAAAAGAACTACAAAAAGAACACACATTTCGGAAAGTCACGGTGGGTAATATCTTTCTTATGATACAAGTTTGTGGTGGTGGGCACTGGCAAAACTTCAAGACATCCTATTGAGTTGGCACTGCATATCAATATCGCCTCATCCACTGTATGTCTTCCAATGCTCGACAGTTGATACACAAAATCTGAAGAGAGGGGGAAAGGAGATTCTTAATTTTGAGGAAGATGCAGCCTCATTGGCATCCTCTCTCACTTGTGACAGTCGCAAATTATTGCACTCCAGATAGACTCGCTGACTCTTATTTCATTGCATACACTTCAGTTCCAGTAAACTCTTCAAAGTGGGTTTCCTTAAGTTCGGGAGACGAAGAGTGTGAGACAAGCAATCACATGGAACCTGGTCAAAGTCAATGCTGCTAGTTCTTTATTTGACCATCACCTCTCCGCTTCTGTCCGTTTCATCTTCTAAACGCTAATTCAACTGCTATTATCTGTCACAATTTCAATGCCTATGTCTTCTGTGTTAACAAGGAGTGATATCTACAGAGGCATGAACAGCTTTTTGACTTTTGGGCATTCTCTGATCTTGAGAAATCTAAGGTTTGAAAAGATGTCATTGCCAGGAGTTGGCACAGGTGACCGTGGAATGGCAGCTTCTTCTCCTGAGAATGCAATGAGGGCTTTCAGTTCTCTCGGTCCTCCTAATAGTTAAAACGCCCCATCTGCGGAAAGAGGGTGCGGTACTGTGAAGCAGAACCCAGCAAACGGATCATGCACTTCCTACATCTCTTCTACTTACACAAGTTATCAAAGGACCCAACATTGTTAAAACTTCTCATGTCGTTGCAACCCTTAATTTTCAGAATTTTTATGTCCTCTGGTAGACGGACTAGTTCACCTTTCCCCCAACGCAACCACCCATATTTGTCATCAATATATTTTCCAACTCAAAATCTTTTGGATCAACGTTTCCCAAAAGGATTTCCCAGTAATCCGGCATTGACCTAGCAGATATCTCACACAAGAAATATAAATTCGCCAATGCCGTCAAACCCACATCATAAATCTTCCAATTTCCTCAATCTCATTGACTCCTATACTTTGAATTTGGGTCCAGCAAGACAGTTTAGTCGTTGGAGATGCAAGAGTTGCATAAAATTCCTGCGTGCATGTCCTTCGTGTTCTCTGTTTTTGACCCAAATTAAGCTGTCTCGAGTTGAACAAGCTTTCCATCCCTTCAGGCGTCTTTTCGATTCTTCTGTCACAGAGGTCCAGCATTCTCAACGCTGTCAGTTTTGCTAGTGAAGGCACATATTTCAGTTCATTACGTTCTTGTAAATATAATGCTGTGAGGTTCCGCAAGTCAGAGATTGAATCTGGGAATCTATTGATACCCGTGTAAGACAGATTCAAGATCTAGAGAGCCTGCATGTGCCTGAAGAATGAACTTGGAGTGCATTTGATGGAATTTCTCCGCAAGAACAGGGTTGAAATTCCAGGAAATTGCGGAGACATATCGGATGGGATTTTTTCAATCGCATTTGAAACAGGATTAAGTTTCCTAGCTTTCAATGCATTCCACGGACTTAAAGCCTGCGCCATCTCATTATTCTCATTCTTCGGATCTAGATATACAAGTAGCACGGGGATTCAACTTATGTCTGCTGCATTCTTGCGATACGGTCACCCAACAAGCAACATCAAACATGTTACTCTCTTGCAGAACCCTATTATGTATATCGGTAACAAGACAGGTTTTGCCCGCTTCCGCCATTCCACAGGCGCTGATGCTGTGTGTCTCCTCATTCATTAGACAATCCCAAATCTTACCGAAATTTGCTCGGAAAGCCTTTCCCACTAGCTCTCTTGTTTGCAGTTCATACTTCTGCTCTGCTTCAAGTCCAGCGTGAAACCTTCACCGAATCTACCTTGCTAGCAAACTGTTCGCCTTTTCTAGCTAGCTCATCCACACGATTCCCCAATTTTAAAGTTAATTTTCACAATCAATTGTAAACCTCCTTCTTTCTTTTCTTTCCGAGCATCGTCTCTGCAAGTTCTAGTTCTTCATACATGTTAGCCACCCCCATTGGTCACGACCTCTAATTTTCTTCTCGAAGTTCGAAATCTCTTTTCAAACTCTTTGAGACCATTGAATTTTGCAAATCAGGTTGGTTCAATCGCTGGCCATTTCACTAGACAGACGCC
This sequence comes from Eucalyptus guilfoylei, assembly GCA_016097605.1. Classification (NCBI taxonomy): domain Eukaryota; kingdom Viridiplantae; phylum Streptophyta; class Magnoliopsida; order Myrtales; family Myrtaceae; genus Eucalyptus; species Eucalyptus guilfoylei. The sequence goes on along the minus strand of CM027865.1, from coordinate 17,685,864 downwards.
AACACACAGTCAAAAACTGAATTTTTGCGTTCCAGTACAAAACTTAATGCAGTAGAAAAGAGCAGAGGAGGGACGAGCGGAGTCGAATAAGAGCAGATTGGTTCATTTTCGGTAAATCACATCCAATCCTACGTTTCGTCCAATTAATGCTTTTACGCCACTTTCTGTCATCGAAGGTCAGTTTGTTTCATCTAGCTAGTGAAAGCGTAGTAGTTCGCCTATGGAAGATACCGAACCGAATGCCGAATTCCAATGCAGAATTGGAGTTCTGGACAACAAAACTTGTCTCGAAACAAAATGGGTCCTTCCAACATCAAGCAAATGAATATTATAATTTCTACTTCAAGCAGACGGACCATTTCCATGGGGATATCTTTGTATGGACTAGATGCAATTGAGAAGGGTCATCGGTAACGTCGACGCTATCATTTAACGCGATCTGATAAGCAAGAATTCTGGACCTACCAGGCTGCGAATCTCCCTTCGTCACCATTCTAATCCGTCGCCGCCAAGTACCCTTTCGCCAAACAACCTGATCCTCGTCAAAGATTCATCATCTCGACACGTGTCGCGCCACCTCAGCTTTCTTGGCCGTCCCCTTGAATCTCGGGACATTGTCGGACCCACTTGACTATGACAAGGACCCACCTCACATGTCTTATCAGGAAGAGGAAGGCCAACACGACGTTCTTTTTCAATTGTTGGGGGTTGGGACGATGACGTGACGATCATCCAGAAGGTCAAGCCCTTCTAGACGGTCGTCGGCTCTTGATTCGATCCGATGATGACTAGACTCGTTTCGACTTTTTGCATAACGTTTAAAGACTTTTACTAACCCCAAACAAGATTCTAGATGGCCCATTACGCGCGTCCATGCGTCTAGATGAAAAGGCCACTGCTTGAAGGCAGAAATTCTGTTTGCCATCAGCCCATCTTAATCAAGGTCCTAAATACACATTTATCGAACGTCCTGTCGTTCAATACAAATCAAAATTTAGTTTGACTCGAGTAATATTCGAAGATCTCGTCTTTAACCTCAAATTCCTTCCTTCATTTACGGAATTTTGGTGAATATGGCAGGGGTGTCCTGTTCGGGATTTCTCGAAACACGAAATTAGTTTAAGTGGATGGAAGACGAATATACCGATTAAGAATTTTTTATTTTTTGTTGGTACTAACGATAAGCTGGCTTCAAGGAGAGGATCTTGATGAGAGTCTAGGCCAACGCACTCAAGGAAAAAGGAGTCGTTCTCACTTGCACCGACGCGAGTAGAATTTTGGGGCTAACGTGGAAAAGTCCACGATCGTGAGGAAAGGTGAGACGTATGCTGTCAGACCCCACGTTGTCAACCGGGACACACCCGTCTTGGAAGGAAGCAGCCGGGCTTCGAGAATGTAAACCAAGGGAGAACCACGCGACGCACGCGTTGTCTGCGGAACGTGGAAGCGTCTGATTTTCGTTCTCTATATATGCACAGCGCGCACACGAAGTTGTCTCATATCTATCAGCAACCCCCTCCTCCTCCTCCTCCTCCTCTCACGTCCAGAAAGCTGCACAACCTTTCTCTTCCTTAGCGTTGAACCCTGAACTGAACCCGTCCGACCGACTCGTCTCGCATTGCGTCTCGACTTCAATCTAAGAGGGCTTTTTCTTCTTCTCCTCGAGAACAAATCGTCACATGGCTGTCGCCGGACAACGTGTTTCAGAGGCCGCGTCGAGCTTTGGATGCGGCGGAGATGCTCCTTCCAAGCAGAAGGTGAATCTTCCCTCGGAGAACGGGATCGTTGATGATGCCGGTGTTGATGGGTGCTTTGACTGCAACATCTGCTTCGATTCGGCAACCGATCCGGTGGTCACCCTTTGTGGCCACCTGTACTGTTGGCCGTGCCTATATAGGTGGTTCGATGTAAGAAGCTCATCTGGTGAACTGGGTCAGCAGCATCAGACTTGCCCAATTTGCAAGGCCAGCATCTCGCCCTCCACGCTGGTACCACTATACGGCCGAGGATCTTCTTCTTCTTCTGAACGTGACTCCAAGAAACCTGATTCAGACATTGCCATCCCTCGTAGGCCGTCTCCTGGTGCACTGAGTCTGATCTCTAGCAACGGTTATTCTTCGGGTGGACAACAACGTTGCTTGAACCCTGTCCTTTCGCATTCACAGTTACCTCAGGAGCAGCAGCTGATTGCTAGTTTCAGCTCGAACGCTGGCATGTTTGGTGAGATGGTCTATGCTCGGATGTTTGGATGCTCCGACATGAGTCTCAGCAACTACCCTTATGCATACTCCCATCCTGAAGTTGCAAACGGTGGTCGTAGAATAAGAAGGCGAGAAATGAAGCTGGATCGGTCCCTCAACCGATTATCGGTCTTTCTCTTCTGTTGTATGATGCTCTGTCTACTTCTGTTCTAATTTGCTTCCATCGCATTGTTTTGGAGCTACAAATTTTTGGTTAGATGTAAAATAGTTCTGGTGTGAAGGCCAGAAGGGTATACACGTAGGCAGACATTGTTTGATTTGTACATACAGCTGAAGTGATAAGCATGATTTTGCCTTTTCAATCTTAATCAGTTTCATCTCATCAGAATATCTCTATCCTGGTTTCTGTGGAAGGGAAAAAACAAAAGCATCATAAGCAAATGGCTTTTCAAGTCCTAAAAGTGTGAGAACGGCGAGTGATATCCGCGGAAATGAGAATTTGCCTTTTCATTATATCAGCAGTTGCTCCATTTTGCTCGTTTTCGTTACGTAACATCATGGTTGCTCCATTTCCTAATGGATGATCTGCTTCCTAAGCAGTGGACACTGCACAGATGAACAGCTTAAGGTAGAATCTGCATAGTGAATAACCATCTTTTCAAAAAGTAGGATTCATAGGATTCTCCAAGAATATCATAACAGCAACAACCATTCATCCCATTTCGCTTTCCATAATCTCAAAGGCTAAGTACCGGCAAAACCTTCAATCACGTCTCTTCCGCATCATTGCGGGCCATCACTGATGACATTTAGACCTCCAGAAGAGAAGGGCGGGATGGGCGGTTCTCTGTTTTGAGGAAGGGTGCAGCTTCACTGGTATCCTAAAAGACAATGCCGAATGACCCAATCGGTCCATATCTCACACGGGGCGAAGCCCCGTCACCCCCTAGCAAGTTCTGGAAGTGCCCTCCTCTTTCACCATGCGGAACTCATGAAAAATTCTCAATCGGGTTGTGACCAAACTCATCAAATCCAGCCGACGCATGAGAAACCGCAGCCACGATAATCAGGTCACAGTATAATGTCCAGGCCCTTGCACATAGCAATCGGGGTCAATGTGAACATCTAAATCTACCAGGATCAGCAAACTCTCGTCTAAACTTTGCAGCTTCAATGCGTACTGCTACGGCTAGTCATCAGCCCAGAGCCGCACAGACACCTTGATCAAGATATTGGGCTGTGTATGGGCTTGCTTTGCATAGGGCTTGTTATCATTGACCAATGATGAATTGTATGGGCTTGCTTTGCATAGGGCTTGGGCTTGTTATCATTGACCGATGATGAATTTGAGCACGATGGCGGACCAATCCATTAAAGGCACGTATACGTGACACTGTGGTCACTCTAACATTCCCCCCCTGCCACTGTCCTTATCGAGTTCCGCGGCGGATATTTTATTGGAATTTAGGGAAATTAGATCTCCCCATCATGTCCTGCTCCTCGGCCGTCAGCTCGCCCGCTCGTTCTCGGCTCTCCTGGCTTTTCGTTCACCTCTGTTTCGCTTTTGACTACGGGTGCAATGCGGTTGCCGAGAAAGCAGTACGATTAATCTTTAGAGAAAGACAATTCTTTGAAGATTATAGTATTAACACCTTTTGACTTTAGTAAAGGGGGCAATTAGATTAATGGTTGGAAAAACACTAAAGTGAGTGGTTTCCCATTTCTGTTAGATAAATAATTTGCGAGTAAATTATCTTCTCATATAAAAGCAACCAAAAATGATGTATTCTTTTTACTAATTTAAGGATTTTACTATAATTCGCCAACTGTCTGAAAATGATTCACACAGTAATTATGGGAATCCTCACTTAAATCCGAACTCCCTAAGGTTGGAATCAAACTCTCAATCATTGATTCCTCAACTAAAAACATGGAAACGCTCTTATTACTAAATCAATCTTAAGTGAGTAATTAAATTAATATAAATTTTAGATGATAAAGCAAGATCTATAGATCCTCTTTGGAATATGATTCTCATGCTTTAATAGATAGTACATGTGGTAGGATATAGATTGATGTTTGTAACTGCATGATGATTATATGGAGTTAGATGTGAGAAATTACTAAACTAAAAGGATGGATTAATTTTACCAATTTGTAAACATTGGGTTGTATTATGTAAATTTGTGAAGTTTTACATGAAAAATTCGATTGCTTAACATTAAAATGAAAACCTAAAGTCCATACGTCTAAAGATGTAAAGAAAAAGGTAAAATGTAAAAAGAAAAAGAAGTATAACTCCAAACAAGAATTTATGAGATGTCTATCTAGTATCTACCCCGTTTCATCCGTGGTGACTACGTTCCAAATACTCATCAGCCAAGCTGAAGAAGCTGAAGAAGCTGAAGAAGCCGAGTCGTTTCAGCTCCATCACCATCCGAAAATCCGGACATGGGTTTGGAAATTATAATAATAACTTTAAACAGAAAACACCACAAGTCTTTGTCTGAAAACCCAAAACAGAACTGATCATATGAAAAGTTAAAATCAAGAAAGATTCTTAATTCTTTAAACCCTTACATTCGGCCCTTGTCTTTCTCACTCTCCTTGCTTCTACTCCACTCTCGCTCCTCGCTGCCCATCTCTCCCAAACCCCCATTCATTCTCTCTCTCTCTCTCTCTGCGCAGTGTACAGATGAGGGGTCCTCTGGGTCCGGTCATAGGGAGGTACCCGTCGAGCGACGGGAGCACCCAGGTGGGTGGAATCATCAGGCACAACAGGAAATGCAGGGATGTTGCGTTTCTCGTGTTCTTTATCGCGTTCTGGGTGGCCATGATTGTCAATTCCAGCTTCGGTTTCAACCGAGGAAACCCATTAAGGTATGTAATCCGCTTCTGGGTACTTCATTTTCCTTCACTAGCTACTGGAAAAAGTGACGTGCTTGCGTCGAAGATTTGGAATTTTTGCTGTCTTTTGTGCCAAGATTTGGAATTTCTGATGTTTTAAACGGAAATGAGCGATCTTTCTGGGTGTTCATAGTTTGTCTGAGCTGCCGAGAGCCAATTGCCGTAAAAAGCACGTGTAGTGGTCTAAACTCGTTAGCATTTGGTCAGATATGTTGGTTCCTCTTTCTCTTTCTTGTTAGTTGGAAGATAGTTGTGGTGGGTTATGGTAGCACCCCTTTCTTGAGTCTGCTTTTGAAATGATGACCTTAAAGTGTTAACTTATTCACAGCAACAATGTTAACCAGGGAAAAGGCCATGAAGTGAGTCGAATCATATTGCTGTCACTTATTTTGCATAACCCGGAATTAACCGGAGTATATGTCGGACTTAACTGAACTTTGGCTTGAGTGTTTACTTTTCAACCTAGCTTGTGGTTCAGTTTTTCCTTTGGCCTAAGTGGCTCCATCTGAACTTCACAGGCTTACATTTGGTTTGGATTACAAAGGCAACGTATGTGGTGACAAGCACGCGAATCCTGGCCTAAGAGAATTAGAAATTAGGTATTGGATGAATCCTAACCAAGTGTATCAGAGTGGTTTGAAGGACAGCCAATTCAACCTGGCTAATGCTCGAACTATATGCTTGCTGGATTGCCCTACTCCAACAGACGATTATTTGAGCTGGGTCTGTGATTACCCAGAGGGAGATATTCGTCTCTCAACGGAGGACTGGATATATAAGAATTACGATTATTACGAGTTTCTCACGCCAGAAATGAGGAATACCTCTCTTCAGCTTCAAGGACCTTGTTACCCTGTCATATTTCCAAGTGTGAATGGTGAGGGACATAAATCGATGCACCTTTTATAGCACTGGGCGAATAATATGTTTCCTCCCATTTTATACAAAATTCTATTGCATTAGATGTATCTTTGACACAATCATATGTTCTTGTTTAGTTTATTGGAGCTGCCAATTTATAGCTCGTTCATCAAATATGTCTTTGCGGCATTGGCAGCAAATGGGAGGAGTCAAGATTAATGAGGACATAGTAATAGACAGATCCATTCACCGATCCATCAATGCCCGATCATCTGTCTTAAAGGTTTTGAACCTTTGGCTCTTTCACATTTTGTTTGTTGTGCAAATATAAATGTCAGTACATCTTGTGAATTGCGCTGGTTTTTCAAAACAATATTCCCCATTGACTTTACTTATCAGCTGCCTTCTTTCATTTAACATAATAAACAGTGATAACTTTCTGAAGTCATGTTTAACCACGCCAGTTGTGATCACAAATTTTAAGGACTGCATTTACACCTTAGCTGATGTTTAAAGTTTTAGGATTTGTGATTTTGGAGATGAAAGCACCTGAATAGCATTCTGTGTCTTTGACCAAAATTGGGTAAACATGATGTTACCTTCTCTTTTCTGGATAGAAGTTCCAGGCACAGAATTTTAACAAAGTGTAGACTTTTCATCAGCTTGAAATTACTTGCTGTGTTACTTAGGGTTAATCCTGCCGATTAGATGCATAGGTAAGAGAATGTACATTGACATTTTTCTACATTGTCCAGTTAGAGCTTTTCTGTTTGCCGCAATAACCTCTCTATCACACATTTTGTTCCATTTTTGTGAAAGCTTTCTGGATACGTATTTATGCTAATGATTTCACATTTAAATTCCTGACTTGTAGAGATACATGGCTGATATCGGAAAATCGTGGCCTGTCCTGATTGTTTGTGGGGGATTCCTGCCACTCTTTTTGTCAGTCGTTTGGCTTCTTCTTATTCGCCATTTTGTTGCTGCTATGCCATGGATAACCGTCGCCCTCTTCAACATTCTCATCATATCAGTCACAATGTTTTACTACTTGAAAGGTGAGTCATAAGAGTCGCCCTCTTCTCCTTGGGTTATATTAATTCTGTTGCATTAGGCATAAATGAAGTGCGTCAGGCATGGTCATAAATTCTAAATTGGTATATAGCATAAAGGAGCTAGGACTTTGTTCCTCATGCACATTTTGTTTTTAGTTTCTGGAAGGCATATTACGAAGAGTTACGTAGTTTCTGAAACTCAGCATATATGTCAAGCAGCCTCTCTGTTTGTCTTGCTTATGAGAATGATCCTGTAGTAATTTCAGGCCTCAGTCAAAATTCTTTCAAGTCCAATGATATGTCACATTGTATACTGGTCTAATAATATTTATCCCTCTCTGCCTCTTCTATTTTACAATTTTCTCTGCTCCGGTGCTTTGCATAATGTGGATGCAGAAGTATTTGAATTACTAAACTTTTCTTCTGTGACTCTTAGCTGGATGGATTGGGAATGATGCAATTTCCTCAATCATTGGCGAGCATGATCCGTACACTCATGTATATGGGAGGGTAGGTGTCTTTCTAATTTGCGTTTGGTTTTTGAAAGCTCTTTCTGTTTCTTTCTATAACAATTTAGATTTCGTTTCAGGAACTAAATCATATTCGTGCTGTTGCTGTTCTTATGACCTTCATAATGGTTGTTTCCATCCTTGCCTCAATTGCCATTATACGCCGCATCATTATGGCAACATCAGTCCTCAAGGCAAGTACTGCGGCTGCTTACAAAGTACAGCAAGTTGTCAAGTTTTTCCTAAGTCATAGCTCTTCTGGTATATTTACTGAATGATTATCCACTCCATAGCTACACATATCGATTAGAGAGAGAGAGAGTAGCTACACATATTGATTAGAGAGAGAGAGAGAGAGAGAGAGAGGAAGGGAGGAGGGGGAGGCAGGCTTCAAGTTTGCTTGCTTCTCTTTATGGACATCTACATGAGATGTTCAAAAACATTAAAATGTACATTAGTCCTTTTTTCTCTTAGATCTTGAATCAAATGAATAATAAGTGGTATGAAGAACCGAATAGTGAACTGATCGTTTGAAACTAATCAATGGAAGAGACAAAGTAAAATTCTATCTTTGCCAGCTACAGTCATGCTATTCTTAAACATTTCAAGTGAAATTGCGTTTACATGTGGTGAGCACGTTGGGAGACAACTTTTTTGAGCCCTATAAATTTGAGCTGATCTGCATCAAGAGTTTCAACTAAATTATTTTATTCTCTTAACTATGTGAGCACCATACACGCCTTGTAACTAATTATTCACTGTCGGCAAGGAAAGGCCCTGGATGTTCTTATAAGAACAATGGACTTTCTTTTGAAAAGTTTCACCTTCTGCCATGGTCAGCCTGACGTCTACTGACTTAGTTGATCATGATCTTCTCTTGGTTCTTAATTTAACTGATAGCAGACTTTGACCCAGCTAAAATTGCTTTCTTGTACTTGATGCCTGTGCAGGTCGCTGCAAAGGTCATAGGAGAAGTGCAGGCGCTGATAATTTTTCCAGTTATACCATATGCTATCCTTGCAGTCTTTTATATGTTCTGGCTTTCAGCTGCTCTTCATCTGTTCAGTTCTGGTCAAGTCGTTCAGAATAATTGCGACTCCAACTGCTGTTCTTATAATCTCGCATTGAAAAAAGTGAATTGTGATCAATGCTGTGGTTATAGCGTTCATTACACCCCTCACATTGCAGTTGCTGTCTTTTTCCATCTATTTGGGTGTTATTGGGCTACTCAATTCATCATAGCATGCTCGGCGACTGTAATTGCGGGTTCCGTAGCTTCATATTACTGGGCTCGTGGAGAAACATCGGTAAGAATTATATAGTGAAAATTACGTATTAATACCAATTGAAGTGCTTTCAAGAACACGGAGTTAGAGATTGGCAAATCCGTTCTTGTATAGAGATATAATTAGTTCTGTGAGATTTGGTGGAACCACCGCCAACTATTCTAAAAACTTATGCTATTAGATGAAAACGTGGTTTAATATTTAATTACTTTAATGCCACCCTTATACTTAGTTTAGTCTTTTTGCCTAGTACTAAGCATAGACATATTTAATTGGGGAGGCAAATGAGACTTAGAAAAATTTGAATTCAAGACCTCTGGCTCTAATACTGTGTGAGATTTGGTGGAATCACTACCAATTATTCTAAAAGCTTAAGCTATTAGATGATGGCATGGTTTAATATTTAATTACTTCAAGTTTTATGCTGATTAGAGTGCATGTCAAGGTTTTCTTACCATAATTTTGTAGGTACATTTTAGCCAGGTTCAAATTTTAGCAATTAGTTGTTTTTTTGAAGTTCCAACTGTTTCAGCAACAACCCTGATTATTTTGGCTGGCATCTCTTTTGACCAATTGTACGGTTTGAACTTCAATATAGTGTCACACTGTTTGGATAAGTACTTTACAATTAAATATCCACTTCTATCTGTCTACATTTAGTTATATTATTGTATATATTTCTTTAATCTCTCTAGTAACTTCACAAATGCAGCCTGAAGTACCATTTCTTCCGGTGTTCTCCTCTATGAAACGACTGATACGCTATAGCCTTGGGTCCATCGCTCTGGGTTCCCTTGTCGTATCATTTGTGGAATCAATCCGCTTTATACTCGAGTCAGTTCGTCGCAAATTGAAAGCGGTTACATCAACACCCAATGGATTTTTTGGGAAGGCCACATTCCATTCCTCTCAGTTTTTGCTGAGGTGCATCGAGTGGACGCTGAAATCTGTAAATCGCAATGCTTATATAATGGTAAGTTTTTTTAAGCCTTTTTTCTTTGGAAGGAAAAAACCAATTTAAACCATGACTCTTTATTATGCATAGTTCACTTTGATAGCCATTCGGGCCTTTTGCAGATAGCAATCACGGGCAAAAGCTTCTGTAGGGCATCTGCAATAGCAACGGAATTGATCTTCAGCAACATTCTTCGGATAGGGAGAGTTAATGTGATCGGAGATGTTATTCTCTCTCTGGGGAAATTGTGCGTCAGCCTGTCAAGTGCCCTCTTTGCTTTCCTCATGTTGGATACACACAAGTACAGATCTGCTCACAATAAGATATCTTCCCCACTGTTACCAGTAGTGGTACGTGTATAACTATGATATCAACTGGTACATGAATATTATAAACGATTTGAAACCTGCTCAATTCTGTACAGGATCTGTAGTATTTGTTTGTTTTGCATTTACTAATAATTGCCACTAGCATTCACTTGATAACTCAACTCATCAGCTAAGTTTTGTCAGTCTAGATTGAGACTGCTGTTCTTTCTGCAACTTAGCCTGTGATATGGTTGCATATCTCAAGTGTAGTAAGAAATGTTATGACTTTATGAGTAGCAATTTATAAGACGTGTGCTTGCTTGTCCGAAATTTACTTTATATGCTTACAAGAGGTTGAGTTGATCAGAGGCTAGTAGGGACAACCGATATCGCTGTATTTGCTAAAATTTCATCCGTATTATTTTCCTGCAGTGAAAGATGATGATTATACAGGTCTCTGCTTGTTGCATTGCAGGTTTGCTGGGGTCTTGGTTATGTGGTGGCTACCCTCTTCTTTGCTGTGGTTGAGATGTCAATCGACACAATCATACTTTCCTTCTGCCAGGATTCAGAAGAGCACCAAGGAACAGCCCAATATGCTCCTCCACTTCTCATCGAAACTCTCAATGACCAAAATGAGATGCAAAGACTTACTCAAGGACCCAACTGATGGATCTTGCTTCTAATTATGATCCTCCTTGTTGTGCCTGCCAACTGAAATTCAGGTCCTTTTATATGATATCCAGTCCAATCTTCGGTTCTCATCTGTATTTCCAGTTTAGGGGTTGAGGTTGCCATTTCAATCTGCAGTTTTCAACACTGCTATACCTTATGACGGCATCAAGCACGTAAATATGAAGCAAGATGTCTTTCATGGTCGACAGCTTATAGAGACGTACTAGGGGAAGATTGTGTGGACTTTTGAGGGCATCTCCAGAAAAAAGAGGGAGAGCTGCACCAGGATCTCTTTTTGTTTAGTCATAGATTTTGATGCATCTTCCCTAAAATCAGGTATTAGGAATAGTGAATGTTATATTTTCTGTCTCTCTCTCTCTCTCTCTCTCTCTCTCTCTCTCTCTAAGCCTATGGAAGCTGCTTAATATCTGGACTGTGTAATCTCAGAAAAATATATGAAAATTTGAGAACTGTGAGTCGGAAAATCTGGACGCTGAGCAAGTCGTTGGTTTTTTTCTTATTTGTGAAGCTTCATGTGGATTGCCTAGCCAAAAAGCAAGCAAACCCATAAGTACATATGCAAATCCCGGCGTGTCAGACAAATCAGAAGTCGCTTCCAATTAGTGGTTTTCATGTTCACTACCAACCAACGATGGCGAATGACTCTTTTCGACAGGGGTCTGAACTGATCTGATCTGATCTTGGTTATGATGAATTCTTTGTTTGTTTTAGGTTGCAAGTTTAATCGGTGGTTAAGAAATTGACCACGCCCGAGGCTTCGCATTCTCTTGTTGCTTAAGATTGGTTGTTAATGAACTCGGTCAGGCTGAAATAAAACAAGGGTACAGAGAGTAAGCAAGCTAGAGAGAGGGCCACGAGCTTTGTTCTTCTCCTTTCCATGACTGAAGCTTCTAGACAGTTCAAATTTTCTTTTTGAATGTTCGAGCTTTAAGAATTGTATAAATAATATCAAACCCATTTCAAATTTTCGAATTCTTTTTTTTTTTAAATTTGTTATGAGCTTTGTACTTTTCCTTCCCATGATCGAAGCTTCTAGGGAGTACAAATTTTCTTTTTGATTTCTGAGCTTTAAGAATTGTACAAATAACATCAAACCCATCTCAAATCTTCGAAAAAAATACTCTTTTTCTCATTTTTTTATGATGGTGGGAAATTTGAAGCCACTTTAAGGGTTACTTTACATTTAAAAAAGAGACCTTTTTAAGAGATCAAATAGGATTAAGGGGTGAAAAAATCATGTCATAACATATCAAGTGAAACTGCGTAAAACCAGACCGCGCGTGGGCTGGCCAGGCCACACCCCCACCCCGTCCGGCGTGGCGTGGCCACACCCTCCCCGACCGAGTGACGCGAATATGATGCTGTCCTAGCTGACGTGGCGGCTCCAGGCGCTTCCACCGAGGCGAATGATCGCCGAAATCAGACAAAATCAATCAGTCGAATCCCCACAAAGTTCACGAATTCTCATCAAACGAGAAAAAACAGTAAAAAGGAAAGTGAAAAATGAAAATGAAATGGCGCCGGTTCCTCCTCCCACGCCCTGACTCTCTCTCTCTCTAAAAAGTCAAGAGAGAGAAAGTCGCCATTGACAGTGCTGCGAGCTTCCGCTAGAGGGAGAGAGAAAGCAGGTAGTGCGACAGCGAGGGGGGGAATTGGCCCCCGTCTATAAAGAAAGGAGCAGTTTTTGCTTTTCCTCATTTAGTGGAGAACTCGTCATCGAGCGCTTTGCTTTTCGATCCAAGCTACAAAAGCAAGCAAAACTAAATGTGACCCTTCTACGCACTCGTCATCTTTCGTTCTTTTTCGGTGGTGGAGGAGTGGGGGGAAGAAGAAGGAGAGAAAAAGCCCACCAGTTTCGCCTTTCCGAGGTTAAAGATTCCGCCTTTGGCTACTTCCCACCTTTCTTTTCCCCTTCCCCCCCAATTGGGTTGTGATTCTGTTCTTATTGGATTGATTAGCTCGCCTGAATGCAATTGGGTGTTGGAGTTTGATTGATTTTTGGTCGAATTCTCTCTCTTCCTGCAGGTGAAGATCTGTAATTTCTTTCTTCGGAGGTGGTGATTCGGGGCCTGAATTCTCTCTTCTGATGTTTTATTCACAACCATCGTTCCGACCACCTATTAATTTCTCGTCCAGGCCCCCTCTGCTCTACTCAATTTCCTACATTTTCCTTCCCTCGGATGTCTTCTTCATATGTTGCTTCAATTGCCTTAGATTTCGCCTGAAAATTTGACACTTTCCCGGCGGGTACCACTGGCTCTCTGTTCTTGTTTCCAGTTTTGTCTACCAGTTGATTGGGGGGATCATTTTAACTTACCCGTCTAGTTTGACTTTTTGTGGGGTTGAAATGGGTGATAGGTTTAGGTCAATCTCGATTGAGGATTTGCCCTCGCATTTGATTCTTGAGATTCTGAGTTGTGGCCGGCTCAGTTCGGTTGATCTTGTTTTCTTAGAATTGACCTGTAGAACTTTCGGGGGTAGTCATGGGCTGCACCCCAGCAAATTCCGATCGCTCGTGGAGCTCGCCGCGTTTCAGCTCTGCAGTTCTCATCCTATATATTCCTCGATGAGCACGAAATTGAAAAAGGAGATCTTTGATCGATGTGGTGGCAATTGGAAGCGGCTTTTGAGGTTCCTGCAATCTGTGGAGCAATCCTCCAACATGGTTGAGACATCCTCCGGCAACGTATGTTTCTATAGTGCTTCGATTTTTAAGGAAATTAATTTTGTTTTGACGGGTTTAACGGATAGTTATTTGATTGCTATATAATTGTGATAAAAAAAATTACTGGTAATGTACTTTTTTTAATGCTTTTATTGGATAGTCTCGTCTCTCCATTTGGTTTTACTTATAGATATCGTTGTTCAATTATCTGAAGCTTATAAATTTCTGAATTACAAGACTTCAGGCATTTAGTTTAGTAAGACTCCAATAGAAATTTTCCTTGTCATTCACCTCCCTATATGTTTCATGGCCTACCAATATGTTTTTTCTCCCTTTCCCCTTAATATTGAATTGTATAAAAAAAGAAAACTTCCAGTGCTTGAAATGATCGTGTCGGTGAGTCTCATCATTTGTGCTATTTGTCTACTTGGTGAGATTTTTACCTGCGGAATGTGGAATGACTCAAATCGTAAATCATAGACACCATCATAAGAACGATTTCGGTAGAAACTCAATTCAATATAAATTCTGTCATTTTGGGGGGAAGAATGATGAGGAATCTTGTAGTCTTCCCCCACCCTTTCCACCGAAGCATTTTTAATCTGTTAGCAATCCATTTGTTATCATTCATGCTCATCAATTTTTAATTTGTCAGCAGATGCAGGTTACCACCGGGAAATATCATACATTACTTCTCCACGATTCATCCGTTTATTCTTGTGGATCTAGTCTAAGTGGTGTTCTTGGTCATGGTGCTGAAACAACACAGTGTGTAGCATTTACCCCAATAAGTTTTCCATATGCGACCCATGTATTACAAGTCTCAGCCTCCCATTATCATGCTGCTTTCGTCATGCGGTCTGGAGAGGTTTGTAATTTTTCGTCCTTCTCTGGCTAGATAAGTTAGCATTTCCTTTTTCCTTTTGGGAAAGTAGAGGGATATCGATGGGAGAAAAGAATAAAATCGTCAATGATTTGTGCTTTTTTCATCTCGGATTTCCTTTGTTGCTACCCTTAATATATGTACAGAGCCAGGCTATTGTATTGACTTGTTGGGCTTGATATTGTTCTCATGAAGAGCTCCAGTTAGGAATTCTATTTTAGTAGTTGATGTCTTACTGTGGGGTTTGCCATGATGCTAGCTCTTCAGTTTGTATGGACATAGATATGACTTATGCTACCTAGAGATTCCTCTTTGTCCTTTTTATGGTACCCTATAATTTTAAAGAAAAGCTTGTATTGATATAGGTTTTCACTTGCGGAGATAATTCATCCTACTGCTGTGGACATAGAGATACAGCACGTCCAATATTTAGACCTCGGCTTGTTGAAGCATTGAAAGAAGTTCCCTGCAAACAGGTGATCCATCAAACCAAATTTTCTGTATTTTGGATATTGAAGATTTTGCTGGTCTAGGTAAATGCCATGCTATCCAGGAGAGAAAATGCAACCCTCCTCATGTTCATGATTGCTTTTGCCTTGCAATGCATTTATTTGCTGATGCATGCGTGTCTCCCATGATTATGAAGTTTATCTGTGAGTCCCTAAATAGAGCACGTGAAGATAGTTTTGAAGAAAGCATTCAGGATCCGGATCAATTATTCATTCAATGGAGGCTATTGTTTTTTTTTTTTTGGTAAAGAATGGAGGCTATTGTTGGATCTTCTATTTTGCTAGTTGTTAATTCTTAGTTTCTATGTGTCCTACAACCATCCTCAAAGATCTGTGCATATCACATCTCTTCTATCCTTTTTGCTTGAAACATGATAAATTTAGTTAAAAAAAATTTTGAGTACTTTTTATCTCATTCAAGTGAGAAACAGCTGATATTCATCATATCACACATCTTTACTCATCTGAACCATTTTGTTTTGGTTTTTACATTTTTGTTGTAACTTTTATGCTCAAATTATACATGGTCATTGATTTACTCAAGTCCTATAAATGGTTGAGTATGTTGGACTGCTGGTTATTTTCTTCATCTTTCACTGTGACTGTTCTGTCATGATAATTCATTGTTGGTAAGTGTGTCATTTATTCTTGCTAGATGGTTAAAGATTCATATGCAGCATGTCAATGATTTATATTGCTTATCCTTGAGTACATATTCTCCCACCGTAAGCAAAATGAGAAAAGCTAAAACTTCTTTCAGGTTGCTGCAGGGCTTAATTTTACTGTTTTCCTCACAAGAGATGGTCATGTCTATACATGTGGCAGCAACACATGTGGACAACTTGGTCATGGTGATGCTCTGGAGAGGTCGACGCCAAAGATGATTGAACAATTTGAAGCTGTAGGCCCTGTGGTACAAATTGCTGCTGGTCCGAGTTATGTGTTCGCTGTAGTAGAAAATGGAGCGCTCTACTCTTTTGGTTCAGGTTCCAACTTCTGTCTTGGACATGGAGAGCAGCATAATGAGTCCAACCCTCGTCAAATTCAATATTTTAGAAGGAGGGACATCCATGTGGTGCACGTTTCTGCAGGTGATGAGCATGCTGTGGCACTGGATTCTAATGGACTTGTAAGTTCGTATGCTGAATTGGAAATACGTTTTTGATTCCTAGCAAATAAAAAGAAAAAGAAAAATGATGTGCCTTTTTATATATATTTTTTCTTGTTTTTTTCTTTTTCTTATTTCATGCCAAAGGCATCAATATGGTGTTGAAATTGAATGGTTGTATCAGGTTTACACTTGGGGCAAAGGTTATTGTGGTGCTCTAGGCCATGGAGATGAGATTGATAAAACTACTCCAGAACTTGTAGAGAGCCTAAAGGGCCATCTTACAGTACAGGTCAGTGTGTAACATTTCTTTTGAGGTATATCATCCCAAAATGGGAAGGGCTTCCCAAGTTGGCAAGATTCGACAGCCTTTTTGATAGAATAGTTGCCCAAAACTATACATAAAGTGGCATGCAGCAACTACTAGATATGACAGTCTGCACTTAGTTAAGAGGAACTTGAGGAGCTTTTCGATTCTTTATATTCTTTGAGTGATCAAATCTGAGGCAGGATATGAAACCTTGTTAAATCATGGATAAGTAGGGACTTTTTTCTTTATTTTTTTGCTATTAGCTGATTCTACTTTTTTCCTTCTTGATTATCATAGTATAATGGTTCTTTAGGATTTATTTTGCCTTTTCCGTTCTTTTATTATTCCTTTTCCAAATGAGGCAATGAGGTGTAGAAGGGAAACGCAAACAGTAGTCAGTCTTCAATGCTGGGTTATTCACTTGCAGGTCTGTGCAAGAAAGAGGAAAACCTTTGTCTTGGAGGAGCATGGTTACGTGTATGGTTTTGGATGGATGGGATTTGGCAGCCTAGGGTTTACAGACAGAGGACCATCCGATAAAGTCATGAGGCCAACAATCCTCGATAGCCTGAGAACACACCACATCTCCCAAATTAGTACCGGTCTGTACCACACAGTGGCGATAACTAGCAAAGGGCGGTTGTTTGGGTTCGGAGACAATGAGAGGGCACAACTCGGGCATGACATGCTGAGAGCCTGCCTAGAACCGACCGAGATATTTGTCCAACAAACAGTGGATGAAACAGGCTGCAGCTCTGGAATGGAGTAAGACTCTGGCACCACAATTGTTGAAACTAATGATTTTTTTGTATTTAAGTCTGTTAGATGATATGTTTGATGTCCTTAGTGGAATTGCATAAAGCTCCAGTGAGGAAAACCTATGGGGCCAAATCTTGTCTCCTAAAAAAGATGCTGTACACGAAATACTCACTTGTAGTTGCTTTCGGCTCATTATGCTTCTAAGCCACTCTTTTACATTTATGAAGCCTGCTGCCAGGTTTTGTGTCACTTGCCGCTTCATTCGTGCTTATAAATTCCGGTCTCTGAGTAAGATGAGAGTAAGAGCAAATGGCAATCGTCTTCTGTATATTTTAGGCGATCCCTCTCGGAAAGAAAGGGATTTCTTGATGATTTTAGGCAGAGCAACAGCCGCAGGAGTTCTGGCACTTACATTTTCACAAACCCCCCCGTTCATCATTGGTCGAATTGTGAGGTCAGGTGAACGTTTGGCAGTTCTTTCTCATGTGGAGTGGAGTAACGTAATTTTCTTTTTGAACACCAATCGTGCGAGTCGACTCTAATTATGATGATAAATGCCATTCACTGTGTATTTGGATTCTCAAGTTTTCATCACCTTACAAAGGATAGTCTTAATCGAAATATAAAATATAAATAGCGCCGTTTCTTATATAAGATTTCAATTTCGACATTAGAATGGGTATGGTGTCTTGTGCGGTAGAAGTGCACAGCTCGAGAAATCTGTTCTGAAGAGATTCTTGATAGAGGGGCATCTCTTTTCCTGGAAGATCAGGAGGGATTGCACATGACTCGCGGATCATAAAGTCCTGTGATCATTTGTTATTTTGTGTCGGCTAAAATTGCGGAAGACTCACGAGAAAATATTAGCTACAGCTCTTATTCCACCGTGTCATCATATTAGTCCACTCATCGGGCGACACGTGTCGAACGGGCCCCACTGTGCAGAGCCCTCTGACACACCCTCTCTCCTCTCGTCTCTCTCTTCCCTCTGTTCTTCTTCTTCCCGCTGTTCGCAATTTCCTCATTTTTTCTCTCTCCTCCGCCTGCCCCCATGTTCCTTCTCCAACCTCAGACCTGCCGTCGCCTCCGCACGTCACCTCGTCTATGCCTCCGCCCGCCCCATGTTCCTTCTTCTTCTTCCCTTTGTCTTGTCTCTCTCCTCGGTCTGAATCTGAACTTTGCGTGCCAAATCTCTGTCTCCCTCCCACTTCCGGACAAAGGGGAGGAGAGAAAAGCACGACCCAGAAGAGTAAGATCAATCAAGGAACAATCTTTGAAGGAGAGAGAGGGAGGGAGATGGGAGTCGGGGTTGGTGAGGAAGATGGGGGTCTCAATTTGGAGGAGAAGAGAAACATGTATGAGAGAACGGACTCCGGTTTCGCGGAGGAGGAAGACGACGACGGCGCCGACATCGGGTCCCGTCGTCAACGAGAAATCAAGAATTCCGATACCCAGATCTGGTGGTGGACGAACTTTGTTGTTGTCTCGTGAGGCAGCCGGAAGAGAGAGAGAATGAGGAAATTGCAGAAGAAATGAAGGAAAGAAGAACAGAGGGAAGAGAGACGAGAGGAGAGAGGATGTGTCAGAGGGCTCTGCACGGTGGGGCCCGGGTGACACGTGTCGTTCGATGAGTGGACTAGTGAGATGACACGGTGGCAAGACTCACCAAAGACATGCGCTCTTAGGCTGCTAATTGTCAATATTTTTTGAAGTAGCTGCACTTTAGATAAACAAAGGACAGAGGGTCCTTCGGGGGTCAAACATGCAAGAAACAAGCTTAAAGAAAATATTTTTTGAAGTAGCTGCACTTAGATAAACAAAGGACTGAGGGTCCTTCAGTGGTCAAACAAGCAAGAAACAAGCTTAAAGAAACCTTTTACATTCTTTTATATGCCGCCAGCTCCCTTCGACAAGAAACTGCGAGGTCTCCCAGAAAGTTGCAGGCTCTTTATATGCAGAAACGGAGATTTGGTGGAGTTTTCATTTTCTATAAGCATTCAATCAGATAAATCGTTAGGCCAAACTAAAAGAAACAGGTATTAATCGCCCATGTGGACGTTTAAGCAATCGCTTGCATTCTCCTAGGTGCTGCCAGCTCCCTTCAACAAACAACCTGCGAGACCTCCCAGAAAGTTGCAGACTTTATATGCAGATATGGAGATTAGGTAAGAAGTTGTCATTTTCTATCAGCATTCAATCAGATAAGTCGAATCACTGACTTGTAGCCTCATTATATTGGTTTATCATGATCAAATTTCTAACAGCAAGCCACCAATCAATTCGTTATTCCGTAGGTTTACTCATGGTACAGCTTTCGACCGAGCAGTGTGAAAGTTAATTCTTGGTATTTGCAGACTTTGTACTCCATCTGAGATTAACGTTGTAACTCGACTCAAACTCGAAGACTAATTAAAACTCTCTCCTGGATTGAACCAACAAAAGATATGGCACATGACTTACTCTCTTCTTCTCAGGTTGGGGTGTTAAAATGTCAAACCCGTGGGGAGGAAGATCATGTATATATAAAAAGAGAATATACATCTGTAGACAAGCTGATTACTTAAACACCCCTTGCCTACAGGGGCCGCCCATGCATTATAAACTGGGCAAGTTAAATTAATAGATGGAGGAGATCACAAACACGCACCCTGAAATTTCGTTTGCTTACAAAATTATCTGTCTTCCAGAAGCGTTGGTTCCTGAGGGTTGATATGATAATGAAGCAGAAAAGCTAAAGAGGACTAGAAAGAGTCTCAAATATCTTTTACAAATAGTATGTTCATCAGCATGACGCAGCAACTAGTTTTTGACATGAAAGTCTTTTGTAGGCGTAAAGAAAACGCCTCCAATCTGAGCCCAAGAATTTGGCCCTCTTCCGAGAAGGTGCATGCAAGACTCTTGACGATTGTTCTATAGTTTGTCTGGTTCGGTCAATTTTGCAAGGAAAGTTCATGCAACGTGAATGCGTGGAAAAAAGGCAGGAAAGACAATAAAACACTCGCTGTCTCCTAAAATCTTCTTCCAGGAAGGTGTTCCCCGGAGACCCCATGCCTCAAGACTTTTGCTTTGGGCATCGACTTTAAAAGAGCAGAGCGACTGCGAAGTTCCCTCTTCTTCTATCGACTTCACCATCGAATTTCGCTTCTCTCTCGCAGCCATTACGTCCTTTGTAGGATTATCAGCAAGATTTTGCCAGGTGAGACTTCTTTAGATTAGTGCAAATTTGGAGCTCTTTTCCCTATATTTTCCTGTTCTCTCCATGTAACTAGTACTGGAAAATTGTCATGTCGACTTTTCTTTGATTTATTTCACATATCCTTCACACCACTTGTTAGTTCCTTGTTCTTAATCCTCGTTTAATGGAAAAAGTTCCTGAGCTATCACAACACTGTCCTGGAATTGCGTAACATCAACACAAGGTACATTGATTAGGTAAGATGATATCAGGAAGAAACAGATTCTGAGTATTCGCAATGATTTTTATATGATTTCACAAAGCTGCTCAAACCAATTGGTCTAAACTGATAAAAGTCCTCAGGAAGTCGATT
This sequence comes from Eucalyptus guilfoylei, assembly GCA_016097605.1. NCBI lineage: Eukaryota > Viridiplantae > Streptophyta > Magnoliopsida > Myrtales > Myrtaceae > Eucalyptus > Eucalyptus guilfoylei. Next base: position 17,665,304 of record CM027865.1, on the reverse strand, counting down.
TTAGAGAATCAAAATGATACGTGTCGAGTTGATTAGAAAAGGAAGCTGACCTGCATGGAAGAAACTGATGACTTTTCTAGCTGTAAGGTTGATGATTTCCTGATGAATTGTTTAGCTGTTAACTTGACGATTTCACAAAGTCCCTTGTAATCATGTCTAAGACTTGTTAGTATTTTCCATTTGTCAAGTTGAATGGAGTTAATGAAACAATTTAATTGTACCAACTTAACAAAATTTAAGACTAGATTGCATTTTTTGAAAATTTTAGAACTCAATTATACTTTCATGATAAGTTTTATAACTTCAAATATACTTTATCATTTTTATTTATCAAGAAGTTTTCAATGGAATAAGTGCACTCTAAATTGTCATTTTGATTCCTTGAAGTTTTATAACTTCAAATATACTTATCTTTTCTTTCTCTGGAATCCGTCCAGTTTCATTCTTGTCTTGCACCTCATATACTAATTCACAATTAATTCTCGAAAATAACGAGGAACTCAATTGTGGGATGAAATTCAACACAAATGCCGAAAGCTTAAAATTTTCGTGCCTGGAATACTAAGTGACAACATTTTTCCCCGAATGCTCTCAGCAGTCTTACAATGGACGTCGACAAAATTCTGGGAATCGCCAACAATGCCATCACTCTTGTTCAAAAGGTCAGCGATGTCAATGGAGTCAAAGCGAAGGTGGAATCTCTGAAAATGAACATGGGAATGGTGTCAGCCAGGAAGGCTGACATAACTTTCGAACTAGGGCAGGAAGAGAGGACATCGGGAAAGAAAAGGAAGAAAGAAGTTGGCTTTTGGATGCAAAGTGTAGCCTCGCTGGAGGATCAAGTCCACGAGTTAGGACGAAAAGTTAAAGAGGGGCATTTCTTTTCTTATCTCATGTTAGAGGAACAGGTGCGTGGCCTCGAGGCTCAAGTGGAGAAATTGCACGAGAAGGGTAGATTTGATAACGGGCTCACGCTGGATGTGAAACTGGCCCGAGGCTATGAATTACAGCGAGGTGAGCAAGTGGGACAAGCTTCTCAAACAAAAAGGGCTGAGATCTGGGATTGCTTGATGAACGAAGAGGTGCTCCGTGTTGGTGTTTGGGGACAGTGGGGAGTGGGCAAGACTTCCCTCGTGAGGCATATACACGATCAAATAGTGCGAGATCGTAGGAGGTTTGATGGTGCTTGTTTGGTCCGTGTATCGCAAGAAGGCACTGTTGGTATGATACAAACTGATATTGCGAACTATCTAAAACTAGATTTGACAGATGTGAGCGATGTTTGCTGGGGCGCAAGACTGAAGGAGGCATTGCATGGTAGGAAAATCCTCCTTATCTTGGATGATGTCTGGAAATATTACTCTTTGGAAGAACTGGGGATAGCCCTAGAACGAAATGGTTGTAAATTGATCATGACATCACGATCGAGTGATGTCTGCAAGCAAATGAATTGCAACAAGCATGTCCATGTGACAACTCTTCCCGAGGAAGAAGCTTGGTGCTTATTCATAGAGAACCTAAATGCGCCTTTTCTTCCTGACACAGAAGACGTAGCACGAGCAGTCGCAAAAGAATGTGGGGGTTTTCCCCTTGCGATTGTGGTGTTATCTGGAGTCATGAGGGGGAAGAGGCAAATTCATCAGTGGCGGAATGCATTGAGAGAGCTACAGAATTTAAAATTTACTCCAAAGTTTATGAAAGATGATGTCTTTAGAGTATTAACCTTTAGCTATCACCGCTTGGATTTGACTAGGCGAGAATGCTTTTCACAGGTTGCTTTATACCCCGAGGACCATAGAGTTTCAAAGAGAAAACGTGTTCAGTATATCACTGATTCCAAAATCATTGGGATTGAGGAGAAGAGGCAAGCACAGCTCGACAAAGGCCACACCACTCCTGATGAATTGGTGAACGCCTGCTTATTGGAAGCAGAAACAAATGGTAGTGGTTCACGTGTAGTGAAGATGCATGATTTATCAAAGGATATGGCGATTGACATGGCAAACGGTGAAGTCATGGTGAAAGCTGGTCTAGAACTTAGTGAAGTAGCAGACGAGCCACAATGGAAGGAGAGACTCAAGAAAGTCCCGGTTTTCTTTAACAAGATTGGGCAAAACGGATTGTTCAAATCTTCTCGACGTCCCAAGATTTCGACCTTGCTCGTAGACATTTCGGATTCGATCTTTAAGCACGTGAAGGCTCTTACAACATAATTACATACTCCACTTCTCTAATTAGGGTTGATGCCCGGGCTGAACGACGGGGATGTTTGGTTGGGATTCAAAGATCCTCAAGATGACTTTGTGGGATCATAAAACAGGTAAAGTAGACTCTCAAACAGTAGGAAGTGAATATGTGGAAGGTTAGTATATCGACTGTGGTGCGGGCATGAAATTGAATCACTTTAAGCTTTCCCTCTGAGCCTTTGTCTCCCAAAGCTGCAGAAGCTTTATGTGCACGATTTACCAAAAGTGAAGCGCATATGTAGGGGCACAACCCAAGTTCTCTTAGGAGCTATCGTGAAAACTCCTTAAATGTGACGTGTTTGGGTGCACTTGAAATAAACAGCTCTTCCACCCTCGTTCGCGCACGCCCTCTGCTCTCCAACCCTATCTCTTGGAGAAGTGAAGCAGATTTTCAAGCACGAAAATTACAGACTTCATCATCATTAACAACAGTAACGGTGGAGAAGATATGCATGCTCCTCCTTCGTCACTCGTCCAAGAAATTTTAATCTAACAGCTCTAACGACTTATCCTGGCAAAAACCGAAAGAAAAAAGAGTTTTGCACTTTATCTGCAAGAGTAAGATCCTCCATACAAAACAAGCCGAAAGGTGTCTGAATACCACTCGACGGTATCCATGTAATTAACAAAAGAATGAGGTGATTTTTCATAGTCTCATTTGGGAGCATTTCGAATTCAATAATTGGAGAAGCAATCGTTTTCCAATCTAGAATCATCTCCTTAAAAGGAGCCAGAAGGCACGACTAGATTATGCTATGCTCCCACATAGGATAGTATTTATTCCGACTCCATGCGCTGCAGTGAACCATAACCTACTATCAAAAGGTATTAACATCTGCCACAAGATGTTTGTAAGTCCTGTATTTTGTAGATCATCCGAATGAGTAAATAACTCAACATTACCTTAGGAAGCAAAGAATGACACAATATCAGTGCTCTATGTGTCACGAATTCTCTCACCCTCGAACTGAACAAGGCTAACTAACTTTGAGCAAGAGATGAAGTCTGACACGTGTAACTTACAAGTAAATATTAAACAAGAATAAGAAAGGGCGCATTTGGTAACGTTTTTGTTCAAAAATTGTTCCAGGAAACAGAAATAGAAAAAAGTGTTTTCGTTCTAACAATTTTTGACCGAAAGATGCGTTTGGTAAATTTGTTTTAATAAAAAATGAATAAAAACACGTTTGGTAAATTTATATTATTTTTTTGTTTCTTTTAATTTTTTAATATTTCTATTTTATTTTTCCTTTTTTCCTTTCTTTTTTATTTTTTCTTCTTTCGGCCAATCGCCGGCCTCCGGCGGCACGTCGGGGCCGGCCGGCCTCGCCCGGCCACGGCGAGGTCACCGACCCTCGACGGCGTCGCCGGCCCTCGACGGCCGGTCGCCGGCCATGGCGAGGCCGGCGACCGGCGAAAGAAAAAGAAGAAGAAAAGAAGAAGAAAATAGAAGAGAGAAGTGTTTCTTCAAAAGTGTTTCTGAAGCGAAAATAATTTTTTTTTGTTTTTCATTTCTGTTTTTTTTGTGTTTCTAACAAAAAATCTGATTTTGAACAAAAACGCAAACAAACGCGTTTACGTTCTTTTTTTTGTTCCCCTAACAAAAAAACAAAATTTCTGTTCATAAACAAAAAAAAAAGAACGAAAACATGCAAGCCCAAAATTTTCACCAAACTAGGACGACTTCCTTAAGTAGCTGTACTTACATAGTTAGAGAAACAGAGGACAGAGGGTCCTTCAGTGGCCAAAAATGCAAGAAACAAGCTTATAGAAACCATTCACTCACTCATGTGGACATTAAAATATTCAGCTTTGCATTCTTATATATGCTGCCAGCTCCCTTCGACAAGAAACTGTGAGGTCTCCCAGAAAGTTGCAGGCTTTTATATGCAGAAACGGAGATTAGGTGGAGTTGTCATTTTCTTTAAGCATTCAATCAGATAAATCATTAGGCCAAACTAAAAGAAACAATTATTAGTCACCCATGTGGACGTTCAATCGCTCGCATTCTCCTATTTGCTGCCAGCTCCCTTCTACAAATAACCTGCGAGACCTCTCAGAAAGTTTCTGATTTTTCTATGCAGAATGGAGATTAGGTAGGGAGTTGTTCATTTTCTATCAATCAGATAAGTCGAGTCACTGACTTGTAGGCTCATTATATTGGTTTATCATTATCAAACTTCTAACAGCAAGCCACCAATCAATTCGTTGTTCCGTAGCTTTACTCATAATACAGCTATCGACCGTGCAGTGCGAAAGTTAATTTTGGGGATTGCAGACTTTGTGCTGCACCTGAGATTAACTTTGTAACCCCACTCAAACTCGAAGACTACCTAAAAACTCTTTTCTGGAAGAAGTAAAGTGTAATTTGTCCCCAGTGAAGTTCAAGTCAGTCCGGTTATGCCAATGGTTTCTGCAAGTAGCATTCTGAGCTCATGACACAGGAAGGTTTCTTGCAAATGCCTCAACAGAGATTATACGATTGAGGTAAGATAAGCGTTCTTGCCTCGGACCATGACACAACCCATCGAAAAAGTCACTCAGCTGAAAATGCCTGTGCTTGAGCCCCTGAAAATCTCATTGAAGCACGACCCAAAGACATTCTCCCGTGGTGCAATTGCATCTTCTCAACGTCTTTAAACCTTCGGAATCACAACGTATACTTAGTGACAGTGGAATTCAGCTTTGATCTTTGTCAAAATAGAACACCCCTCGATGGAATCCAACAACCCACAAAGGACAAACCAAGATCCTCCAGCATCCCCATGCACATGAGGGCACATGAGGGCACATGAGGGTGACTCATTGCGCCATAGACCCCCCCGTGATGGTACTTTGCCCTTCTTTTGTTTCTTCCGAAAATCCAAATTGACCTCAGCACATCATTTGCCTAACGCACGGGCAAGATCTCAAACAGGATCACGATAAGATCATGGACAAAGGTCAAGATCTCCTAATCCGTCATTGTCCAAACCGACACTCCAACAAATTATTATCCAAAGTCCAAAGACATTGATGAAAAGCAGAAGTTGGGTCCATAACAACGGGAAAAGCAAACACTTTTTAGCAATAACCATACAATCCAAAGACCTAATAACTTATCAGTCCTTCCTCTCAAAATGATCAAAAAGCCACGAAAAGCTAAAAAAAATAAAAAAACCCACTCGCACTTTGTCTTAAAGGATCTCTCAAACCTACCTGATCAATAGATGAGCTCAAGCACAGAAGAAAAAACAATAAAAAAAGAAGAACCTTTCTTGTTTCTACAGGCTTGTTCAAGCCAAGTTCTCCAAATGCTCCCTCAGCACTTCGAGCATGTGGTAGAAGGTGACGATCCCGATCAAGCTACAGTCCTCCTCGATCACCCACACGTAGTTGACGCGGTGCGCGATCGCCTGGATCATCACCGCCACGAGCGAGCTCTTCGGGTTGCACACGATCGCCTCCGACCTCCTCACCAGCCGCGACGAGTAGCTGAACGACCGGCTGTTGCACCTCCCCAGCTTCCGCAGCAGCACGCTCGTCGGAGTCGTCGCCGCGCACTCCTCGTCCGACGACAGCGAGGGGTTCGAGTTGCTCGGAGAAATCGCGAACTCGTTGATCGTGGCTTGGAGACCTCGCTCCTGCAGCCTCGCTTTCACCACCCTCACGAGCTCCTCCGGCGGGCCGCCGCAGTCGATGTACGCCAGTAGGTCGCCGCAGGAGAGCGTGGCGATGGCGGCCGCGGCGGTCTCGTCGCAGGCGGCGAGCGCGAAAGAGGATATCTCGCCGATCAGGACTCCGTCCCCATCGACGATGGCGACGGAGGTCTGCTCGGCGAGGGAGCGGGCGATCGCTCCGACGGCAGAGGAGGCAGGGGAGTCGTAGTCGGCGACCAGAATGTCGGCACTGACGATGCCGAGATCGTCGATGGATAGGGCGGGGATCGGAGAGAACAGTCCGATGGAGTTGAGGAGGAAGCGGACGATGTCTTCCTGCGTGAGCCAGCAGAACTCGCGGCCGTCGTGCAGAGTCGGCGTCGGCGAGGGTTTCTGGTGCTGTTTCCGCCTGGTTTTGGTGGTGAACCTGGTTACGATTGGCACCACTAGATTCTGTGCTCCTTGCAGGATGAGATCAATCGCTTCTAACAAGCTGAAACGTTGAAGAAGCACAGAACGGATCATTTCCGAAACATTAATCAGACGAATGCAAAGGTTCCCACAAGATCAAACTAGAACTTGGCTTAAATTTGATTTCGAGAAACGCCAGGCTTTCATTTTGCACGATTGGATTCTTTCATTATTGTTGAAAAAAACAGAGAAACGAAGAAGCACAGAACGGATCATCTCTGAAACATCAATCAGACAAATGGAAAGGTTCCCACAAGATCAAAGTAGAACTTGGCTAAAATTAGATTTCGCGACACGACAAGCTTTCATTTCGCACGATTGGATTCTTTCATTCTTGTTGGAAAAACAGAGAAATGAAGAAGCACAGAACGGATTATCTCTAAAACATTAATCAGACAAATGTAACGGCTCCCACAAGATCGAACTAGAATTTGGCTTAAAATTTGATTTCGCAAAACGCCAAGCTTTCATTTCGCAAGATTTGATTCTTACACTCTAGTTGAAGGAAAAAAAAAAACAGAGTACTCTGTTTGAATTTCCAGAGCCAAGCGCATTCTGGGATGCAATCACCGACTCATGACGCGACGACGCGCGCTCGTGACAAGCGATGGCGAAGGAGAACAGACGCGTGTCATATGAAAAAAAACTCGAATTTCTGGAGAGTTCTTTTGACACTGACCTGAATTCCTACAGACAAGACACACTTTCTCGACGAAAATGCACAAACACAGTGTCTCCGAAAATGAAGATGAATTGCACAGAAACGTCCGTGAAATTTACACTCGAAGTCATTTAAGTAACGGAAGAGTCCATTCAAGGACCGACTAAGCTGCACTCGAAACGTAACAGCAGAGGTAAAATCCCGAGACCAGAAGCCAACGAGAAAAGAGACGAGAGCTACCTGCAAGAAGGGTCGACATGGATGATGAGGCCCGGAACGTTCGGCAAGATGGCGGCGAGCGGTGCCTTCAGAGCGGAGGAAGGCGAGGAGAGGCGGCCGTCCTTGCAGAGGTAGCAGATCACGTCCACCATGCAGACCTTCCCGACGCACCGGCACCCGAACCCGCCCTCGCCCTCAGGAGCCGCGCCGCCGCCGCCGCCCGAGGAGGAGGAGGAGGAGGAGGAGGAGGAGGAGTGGTCGCAGCTCCAGACGCTGAGGCAGGCCTCGCCGGAGCTCCGGAGGGCGGAGAGGGCGTCGCCGACGGTGGCGGCGGCGGCGGGGAGTGACCTCAGCGCGGGCTTCCCGAGGCAGAGGTCGGACACGGTGTGGGACAGCAGTCCAGCGGCCATGCAAAGGGGAAAGGAGGGAAAGAGGGTTTTAGGGAGGTCTTGAAGGGGATGCTGCAATGGCGGATGATGGGAAGATGATGGTGAAGGAATATTGGCTGAGCGCTGTGTGCATATTTAAGGAGGAAGACGACGGTGGCGGTGACACCTGGGAAGTGTGGCGGGAGCATGTGGAAGGTACGGTCCGGGAGTACCAAAAGTAGATCAGTGGGACCCGCTCGGGTGTTCTTTTCTTTTCTTTTTTTTTTCCTTTCTTTTTTTGGGGTTGGCTCATGCATGGAAAAGTAATTAATCTTTTTGTCAAGTACAAGGAAAAAGACATACGTAATCCTCGAGTTTTGGTCTACTGTATAATATCGACCATCAACATTTAATTTACTTATTATGGTCCCCCGATTTTAACGCTGCAATACCTAATGTGGCCTTTGAAATTTTGATATATTCGAGGTGGACAAAATTTGATATTTTTATGTAGTTCAGAGATTAGAATGGATATTTATTAAAAGTTTAAATATCTCATTACACATAAAAAATTGGGGACAAAATTGCATATTAAATTAAAATTCAAGGATTACATTAAATAAATTAAAAGTTTGGGAACGATAATGTATATTGTGCCAAAGTTTAGAGACTATATGTATAATTATTCCTTAAGTGGATTACCGTTAAAGGTGATACATTAAAAATCACAATCGTTTGTTAATTGATTATTTTTAATTGCTTTATCAATTAAAATAATACTAAATACAATTAGAAAATTTCTTTACCAAAAAAAAGATACAATTAGAAAATTTTGTTAAATCGACTTACAGAAAAATATTTGATTTTTTTTTTGTTGAATATTTAAATGACCCCCATGTATCTTTTTTGCCAAAAATCAGAGGAGAAATTGAAAACTCTAGCTGTGTCTTCTTAAAATAATGGACAAGCCATAGGACACAATGATCACATAAAACCAAACCTAGCATTGTCATATTCTCTACATAATTTGAGTAGCTTATTATATTAAATTAATAATTTAATAGAAATAATGATACAAATTATTCATAAACTTTGATTTGAAGTGCAAAGTTGTTTCTAAACTTTTAATTTATATAATGTGATTCCCGAACTTTAACTTGATATGCAGTGTCATTCATAAATTTTTAATTTATTTAACGTGATCTCTAAATAGTTGACAAATATTTAATATAGACCATAAATTACATGAAGATTTTTTAAAGTTTGAATAACATATTGAACAAATCAAAAGTTCAAGGATGACATTGCACGTTAGACTAAAATTCGAGAATCATATTAAACAAATTGAAAGTTCAAGGATGGCATTGCGCATTGTGATTTTTCCTAAATTAATAAAAAAAAAAATCTATGACGGTTTCACCAAAAATGATGGAATATCATTCAATAATATGGATGGATCAATAAGTAAATTAACAAAAAAAAAATTTGGGTCCTTCGTTGATTTTGGACAAGAAAGTAAATGACAAAGAATTTAGTATACGAACAATAGAAACAATCATTGTTGGCGATGTAAAGTGCAGGAAAGTAAAGATAAAAATATAAAGTGCATAAAAACATTGAGTTCTGTGATTGATTAGGTGTCTTTTACGACAAATACACTTAGGGTATTTATAACCATTTACCATGGTTACTAGCGGTTACATAGTTATTGAATTTGATAGAATAAATAACTTTCTCATCTTATCCATAGCTACAAGTCACCTATCTGAAAACATTGCTATTTGGCAATTGCATGCTAGTATTGATGACTTCATCCCCAAAGAAGGTTCTCGTCAATAACTAATGTTTCCTATTGGTAACTTTGTGGGAGAGTTGTCAATTTCCTTTAAATTGTCGATTATTTTGACTAAACTGTATTCATCAACTTAGTTTGTCACTTGTTAAAATAATTAAAAATTGATCATTTTTGTGCGTCAACAGGGCCATATTTTATACGATGATTGTCATGTTATTAAAAGGCCAGATTGCTATATTTGACTAACCAAGAGGTTGGTTGTAATTGATTATAAGATGCCAAATGCTTGCTTACGAGATTATAGAGTGAGCAAAGATGATAAATGCTCCACATTAACATCGGTGGGTAATCTAATTGGCCTCTTGTCAAGTTTGCACTAGCTATAAAATTGCAACTCGACATCAATTAATGCTGAAAGGAACATATGTGTGGCTAGGGACGGCCAGGTCGCTTTCCGGGGTCTTGGTCCATTAACAAAAGTGATCAACTTTCTTGCCGCCCCAATATGTTGCCCTATCAATTAATTATTCTAAAGAATAAAAAAATTATTTTTAAGAAAATATTTTTCAAATTATTCATTTTGAGTAAAACAAAGAGAGCTTATTTCACCATTCTAGCCAACACTCTAGATATGAACTCCATAGCATATGCCATGGTTCTCCAATTTACTTTATCATCATTTGCAACGGAATGACCCAAATCAAATGAAAGTTCTTTTTGCTAGATAAATCAATTATCTTTAAAGCTTAAACTATTATGAAATGACCCAAGATTTCACATGTAAACATTACTTAAAAGTCCATGCATCTAAGTTGGTCTTTACATGCAACATCAAATGGGAACATAACTAAGAGGGCCAGCAATTCGTGTTAGCATGCCAAAATCTTGTTTGTAATTTGTGTTAATTCTACAGGCCAGATAATTGAGCTGCAATGAAAACATGTTAGTTTATGTCAATCTATAAAATTATGCGTGTTGTATCATGTCATGTCATATTCATATTTTTTTCTTTATAATTTATACTTTATTTCGTATCATTCAAACGGGTCGTGATTGGTATTACTAAGCAATATCAAATGATCAAGCGTAGACAAGAAAATAAGGAAAATAATATGAATAATTGGCAGGCCAAAAGTATAAAACGGAGCGCCAAAATTTAAGCTCATGCACATGCTCTCTTATCAGGCAAACTTGTTTGTTCCACCCCCGGGACCAAAAAAAAAAAGTCTTTTAGCAAATAAATCAAGGACACAAGTATAACATATTATTTATCCATTAAAAAGAAACATTAAAAGTGCATTTATTTCACAAAAAAATCAAAATTTAAAAAATATTTTTCAAAAAATGGTCGCTTATATCTTTTTTTTTTTTTTGGTCAGTCCTACTCTAATCCTACCCTAACACTCACTCTCGACTTTTGCCTACCTCTCTTGCAAGCGTGGGAGTCGAAACCCACTTCTTGAAATCGTCCTCACCCCACTCGGAAGGTGGGGATTTGAACCCCAACCTCCCCCTTCCAAGTTGGAAGGGTGGCCACTGGGGCGAACCCCCAGTGGTTGCTTATATCATTTATAAACATATATAAATGCAAAATATTTTCATTATCTACCAAAATAGTTAAGCATAAATTATTGTTGACAACGAAAAAGTATTTCATTGACTAATTTTTCTAAGCAATATAATCAATTATTTTATGGAAAGTATTTTCCAAATTTTGAAATTTTTGTAAAACAAATGCTCTCCAAAGCGTGGGCAAATATGTTATTTGATCGGCCACTAATAGCAGTTCTTGCCACCCATTGGTTCTTCTAATAAGGAGATGATAACGCATATGGAAGTCTCATGATAGCAATTGATTGGACAATTAGGCTAATATGGTCCGCAAATGACAAGGAAGAAGAGTTAATTCGTGGGGGGTACCTTCTTCTTGAAGCCTTTTAAGAGGAAAATGAGGTTTGATTTATCCCATCTGGTGCCGGTGATTACTAGCCCAAGAATTCACAGTTCGCTCTCAGGACATGATGGCGTGCCATCAAATGTAATCCACTCCAATTTGAGCTTCAATGAAGCTTTTCTTGAACGGGAGAGTGGTTTTTCGTCCGCCGTTTGGAGCTACAAGCAGGAGGGGACAAAAGAAAATTTTTATTTACTGGACAAATGAGGTGAATACGAAGGATCAAAGCCGGCTCTATAGCGACACCGTTGTTTTTAGCAACGACAATGTTGAGTTATGGGTGGAGTGCACGAACTGTCATCTCGATATTAGTGTATAGTGAGCTACGAGATTCAAGAAATACTTTTTCTGTTCTTTCGATTCTGAATAAGTGAATAGGTTTAAAACTTACGGGAGGTTTCATGAAAGACAAAAATCTTAATTTTTTTATTAATTAGGATTTGTTTAGCTTATATGGTGAAAAGATTAAAAAAAAATTACCCGTTAAAAGAATTTCAATTGCTAGCGGGTAAAAATTAAACAGGTATCTTATCTCACAACATTGATTATTACTTTTGACCATTTAAAAGAAATGTCCCTTAGTCTTCAAACGGTGATATTTTTTCCCAAGTCAGTGAGCGACTCAAAACCACTCTGCTCAGATCAAGTACCATCTAAAACTGATGCTCAAATTAACCAGATTCACTACCACTATTATCTTTGCATAGAGCTTTACATTTATGTTGGAAAATGAGGAAACGACCTGCAGTTTATAGTTCCATCCTTGTTCACAGATTTTCTTTTTCTTGTCTTTAACATTTCGTCTTTTTCTGGCAGATATTTTCTGATACATTTAGATAAAAAGGAGAGAGTGAAATGTGAATTGGGGTTTTGACTGTATTGTGGACGTGGACGGACATGTCGTACCAAGGACAACCATTGAACAATCAGTGCGCCTATCTGTATATCACTTGCCATAACTCTTTGGATCGTGCTAGAAAAGATATTTGCCTTATCGGTCAAATCATCAGAAATTCTTACAAATCGACCAAGGTAAATTAGCTAAAAAGTCGACAGAAGCATATGATAGGACAGGAGGGACGATCTAAACGAAGCTAATTAGATAGAAATGTCATTTCATTTTCATCTTTCGATAACCCAAAAGCACGAACAAGAAGATCCAATTAATATGGATCAACCTCTAAGCCTGTAGGCCTTTGGGCAGCCGGTGACGACGAGACGTGAGCAGGCGATCAGTTCCCAAGCCGAAAGACTTCCGACCCCTCACAACCAACTACACTAATCTTAAGAGTTTAGAGATAAGATTTAATAAATTGAAGGGATGATAAAGCGATGCACAAAAGTACTAAAATCAGCGGCTTTTCGGTGACCTGCTTCATGTTAATTTAATGAGTCATTGCAATTTCTTATACATCTTATCAATGCATACCCGATCTACGATCAGGATCGTGCCTACCAAAAACAGCAATCGCATTCACTCGTTTGCAGTTTCCGAATGACTCCAAACCGTAGCCCGGTTGTAAACTACGGTCATCATACCACCTTCTCCTTCCTGCGATTGCAAATTCCTCGTTCGTTTTCTTTATCCCTCGTAGCTTGTCTTTATACGGCCCGCACGTAGGAGGGGCACCAAGTGGGCAAGAGTAATTTTTTCAAATGTCACTAAATTGAGCAACGAATATTCTGTCTCCCTCTCCATGAAAGATGTCGTCGGTTTGCTAATCAAGTTGGAGAAAGGGACGAGCAGCATCTGCCGTCAGCGTGGGGTCGAGGAAGCTTTCCCTTTCACGATCGGCTGTCTAAGCGTTGATGCAAATCAACTGGTCCTTGGCATCCGACGGATTTTCGCACAGAGATGTCGATGCCATAATTAATGCATTACTTTCATTGGCAATCCTCATCAATCAAGTTAGTCGATTATAAGGAGTTGGCAATTTTATGATTTTAATAAACAACTATGACACGAAAGGAACATATATAGAGCTCGGGATGGTCAGGTCGCTTTCTGGAGTTTTGGTCCATTAGCAACTTTAGAGGAAGTGACGATCGAATTTTTATTGTGAAAATATTTTGTGCGCTACTTTAATTGGTTAAAATTTTGTTAATAAGTGGTTGGATATTCGATTTGAGATCCATATACCTCCAAATCTAAAACAAGTAATCAAGTTACTATAAATTAGAAGTTATTTCGAGGTAAATCAACCTCTTATTCGAGATATTTCACCATGCTAGCCAACACTCTATATATGAACTCCGTGATCTATACATTGGACTTAAACTCACTTTTCTCCCTACAAATCTATAGTCTTCAAAGTATTTGCGAAATGACATGTGGTTACACATATTACTTAGCACTTCCTGCCCCTAAGTCAGTCTTTACGTGCAACACGGGACGTGGACATAATTCAGACGTCAGGCAATTTGTGTTGGCATGTCATTATCGTATTTGTAATTCATGTCAATTCGTGTGAGCTTGAAGCATGTTAGTTTTGATTCTACATGTCCAATAGTTGAATAAATATGAAAACGGGTTAATTCATGTCAATGTATGTATAAAGTTAGGAGAATTATATCTTGTCATATTAGGATTTTCTCACTTTAATTTGTGTGAGATGTATCCAACATTGCTAGGCCTTACCAAATAGGCAGCCGGAGACATGAAAACAAGGAAAAAAAAGATGAATAACAGGCAGGGAAGTGTCCTGATTAAACTCATGACGTACTCTGATACTGTGCTGGACAAGTTGTTTATCTTAAAAGTTTGAACTTTCGGAGAACAAGTCATCAAACACATATTTTATAGATGTCAATTTAATTGTGAACTTTTCAATTTGTCAATTTAATCCTAAATTTTTGCACAAAATTTCAGTATAATCATTTCAATAAATTTTCGCCAAAAATTCATGATGTGGTGGACTAGTCATTAACAACCATATTGTGTAGCACATTGTCATGTCAGCGATTTCAAGCGAAGATCGACTAGAAATATTGCATTGGAATTCTACAATAAATTTTACGATTGGTTGAATAATTTTCTCAAGGTGCCATCACATTCTACCATTTTATAATGTAGGTGTTGGGCGAGGCCAATTAATGGGACGCGAAATGTGATTTGAGTTCTGTAGACGCTCATCACCACGCACTAATGCTGATTAACCTTTTGATTTTTTGGCGTCAATGAAAGTCTCATGATAGTCATTGATTGGTCAATTAGGCTAATAAGTCCGCTAATGAAAAGGCGAAAGGGTCAATTTGTGGGGACCTCTTGTGGAGCTTCTTAGAGGGGGTGAGGTTTCTCATCTGGTGCTGGTGATGATTTTTTTTTTTTTTTGGGTAAAGATGGTGCTGGTGATGATTACTAGCCAAGGAATTCACAAATCCACACACAGGACATGATGGTGCGACAAAACCATAATTCACTCCAAATTGAGCTTCGACGAAAGCTGTTTCTTCAACGGAAGAGGTTTTTTGCTCGTTATTTTTGAGAAAAAATTATCTAAAAAATCTTAAATCTATTATAAAGGTTGTCAATTCAATCCTAAATCAAAAAAAACTAAATTAGTAATATAAAAACGCTTAAAACTGAATTGATAGTTGTACAGTAAGTTTATAACCTTTTTTTAACAATTATCCCATGATGTTGTTATTCAAGCAAAGATGGGACAAAAGAAAATTCATTAATTAGATTAACGAGGTGTATATGAAAAATTAATGCTGACTTTATAGACAAATTATCGTGGGAGATGGGTCGTGCATTCTTGTTTATTTAGTTTCATACTTACACATAGATGTATGTATGTATGTATGTATGTATGTATGTATGTATGTATGTATGTATGTATGTATGTATGTATGTATGTGTAATTGTATGTGCCTGTAATATTAGTTAATTTATGTAACGAATCTAGCTGATATCCTACTTATAAGTGTACACATACCATCTTGTGAAGCATCACCAAGGGGCACAACATCAATTTTTAGTCGATGAGCACACAAACTACTCTGCTCAAATCAAATTCAATATGAATCTGCTGCTCAAATTAGCCAGATTCACCACCATCATCTATGCATAGACCTTTCCATCTATGTTTGAATAAATGATGAAACAACATGTAGTTTATTACCCTGTTCACAAGAAAATTATCCAAAAAGTCATAAATTTTGTCAATTTAATTCTAAATATTTCAATTTTGCCAATTAAATTATAAAACTTTTGAGAATTTGCCAATTGAGTTTATTCGACCAATTTTGATCGAAAATTGCTAACATAGATGTCAGTTATCTTATATGGCACCATCGACACTAATGTAGGCAATTATTGTCATTTTTCAAAAACTTGATTTTTTTTTAATTATTTTAATTATTTTTTCGTTTTCTTTTCCTTTTATTTATGTGCCACCCTCGCTAGTCGTAAAGGCCTCCCTCATATTGGGTGAGGGCCATCTTGGTCACTACTAGCGTCACCTAGGCGAGGCCATCGTGGACTCGTTGGTCACAGTTGAGGGCCTTTGTGCTCTCGCTCGTGGAGGCCATCGTGGACTCGTTGGTCACAATTGAGGGCCTTTGTGCTCTCGCTTGTGGCCCACGAGGCCACAAAGGACTTGCCCATGGCCATCGCGCCTACGCCGGTCACAGGCGAAACGACCCTCGCCCAGAGTTGGCAAGAGCCTTCATGCCATCACCTGTGATTGGCAAAGTCACGATAGCCTTGAGTGAGGCCTTCGCAACTAGCAAGAATCGCCCTCACCTCGCCAACATAGAAAAAGAAAAGCAAATGAAAAAAAAAAAAAAAAACTCAATTATATTTTTAAAAATTATAAAATTATTTACGTTTGCGTCGTTATTACACATAAGATGATCGGAATCAATGCGATTTTCAATCAAAATTGATAAGATAAACTTAATTAGTTGAAATATTTAGTATTGAATTGGTAAAAGTGTAATAAATTTAAAATTTTTTAGATAAAAGTATTTTCTTTTTATAACATTACATTTTCTGGTAGATACTTTCTGATATTTAGCGGGAGTGGGGGGAAGAAAGTGAAATCTGAATCGGGGGTCCACTGTATTGGGTTGTTGACAGATATGTCGTACAAAAGGACAATAATTTCAAAATCAGTACTCTTACCTGTCTCCCAATTGCAATAATCCTTTGGATCGTCCTTGAAAAGATAAATATAAGAGTGGTTCGCTTTCTCCCAGCTGCTGCCTTGTCAGTCGGAGAACCAGAAACTTCGCACAAATCAACCGATATTAATTAACTCGAAAATCAACTTGAGCATCAACAGGACAGGAAGGATGAAATTAGATAGAAATGTCATTTTATTTTTATCTTCCGACAGTCCTAGGGCACGGGTGCGAAAAGCCAATCATAGAGGTGCTTTCAAGCCTTTGGGCAATAACGAGGAGATGTGAGCAGGTGAACTGAAAATCTTCCGACTCCCCGTCTGACTATGCCAACCCCGATAGGTACCTATTTTTTTTTTTTTTTGAATTGGAAAGATAGCAAAACAATATGCAAAAGTAGTCAAAGTAAGGCACTTTTCTGACCCAAAAAAAAAGGCACTTTTCGCCCGTGTTTGATTGATTACTCCTAGACCTTGTCTATGTTATAATGATGCGAATCACGACAAACTCTTATCCTCGTAGTTTCATAATCGGGCTTGGTAGGTGAGATTGCAAGTATCTTACCCAACTTAGAGAGTTGTCATTCAAGAACTTTGATAACTTAAAGAAATCACACACATTAATATTGCATGCCCGGTTTAATGTAGAGTTCCCAATCTTGATGTAAAACATATAATATTATCGATTAGGATAACAATAATTTGACATAGTTTTTTTATGCATTCACGGTCTTACATCCTTCTAAATATTATTCTACTTCTTCTCCCAAAAACCATTTTCGTAATTTTATAGGGTTGCAATTGGCTTGATCCAAAGATGCGGTGTTAAACATTCTGTCGAGCTAATCTTGGTCACAAAGCTTGAGGAGTGAGGACAGCCAAACAAAAGCAACTTTGATCATTCGTTTATAGTTGAGACTCAAACCGACATTTAAGTGTTAAAAATTAGGAAATGTACACTTAAGTATTAAAATTGGAGCAAAATTGATCAGTTAAGTACTAACAATAAGAAAATCCAACTAAAATGCTGACGTAACGTTTTTCCAATAGCCGAAATGACGTTGTTTTGCATGTTGACATGGCTTAAAAAAAATACAATGATGTCGTTTTGTCTCTTATTTGAATTTTAATATAGTTGTTAATTAAACTAAATCCAAAACTAAAATTATTAATATTTAAAAAAAGGTTGTAGGCATTGGGGAAGGGCTATGCAAGCCCTCAACCCTCAGCGCCTCACTGTTGCCTTGCCACCGTCGCCGGGAAGGGTCAGCGATGGTAGGGGAAGGGTTAGCCGGTGTTGCCGGGCCCTGACCAAGGGTTGACAACCCTAGCTAAGCGACGATGAGGGCCTACAAGCCCTCACCCAAATCTGGGGCGAGGTTCACAACCCTCCCCGAGATCCGACGAGGGTAGCCGGCCCTCACCTAGTAGAGCCAAAGGTTGCTGCCCACTAGCGGCAAGGGCTTGCAGGCCCTCGCTATTGCCGACCGACCCTACCCCTACCATTGCCAACCCTTCCCAATGACGGTGGCAAGGCGACAGCGAGGGCTTGCATAGCCTCGCTATTCTACCATCCTCCTTTTCTTTTTTAAGTTTTAAATTTAATTAATATTTATATTTATATTTATATTTATATTTATATAAAATTCAAATCTAAGGCTGAGTGAGTTCTCTGGAGATCTAAGTAGGCGAATTATATTAATAAAAAATTGTCGGGTAGAATTTTCGGCCAAAATTGCCGAACTTGGTATTTAGGTGTCCCAATTTTATTTTTTATTTTTTTAAAAAAGTAACACTTAAATATACATTTCATAACTTTTGGCACTTAAATATCTCCATATCAAATTTTGGTAGTTGCATTGTTCTTTTGCCGTTTGTAGTTTGTGGATGACTCCAAACTATAGTCTAGACATGTGCTACAACCATCGCACTGCATTTTTTTTTTCCGTTTTGCTTTTAATTTGTAGAACAATGGGTCATTCGTGCTCTTTAAATTTATGTGGTTTTCCTTTACCTATAACTTTAAACTTTTAGGTTGGACTTTCTGATATGGGAAAAATTACCAAAAAAAGTCATAAATCTGTTGTATTTGTGTTAATTCAGTCATATTTTAAAGTTTTGCCAATATAATTCTTTTGGCGAATCTTAACTAGAAGACGTTGACGTGGATAATTTTTTAAGATTTTTTCCTTTTTCTTTTGTTTCCTTTCCTTTTCGTCAGTGGTCAATAGACAATGGCCAAAGACCGACCACGGGCGAAGGCAAGACTCGCAAGCCATAGGTGAGGGACAACCTCTTTAAATTCGGTCAAATGCCACCCTCACAAGTCATAGGTGAGGCTAGCCCTCACCCAAAAAATTGCAAGGGTTATTGGGCCCTCATTGGCTACAATAAACCAAAAAGAGAGAAAAAAGAGAGAAAAAAGAGGAAAAAATATTTTGTGTAAAATTCTCAAAAATTATCCTTATCGGTGCCGAATATGTCATGAAGGACGGTTGTCACCTACCTTAATAACTTTTTAACAAAATTGATTGAATAGATTACATTAATAAATCGTCAAAATGTTTATAACTAAATCGACCAAATTTAAAAGTTTAAAATTGAATTAATACAAGTAAAATAAGTTTATAATTTTTTTGGTAATTTTTTATCATTATCCATCGTGAAATAATGGAGCAAAAACCTTATTAATTTCTTTGATTTGCTAGTTCGGCTCAATTCGGCCCACATGTCGGAGGGGTTCGATGGGATGTTGTCCTCTGTTGCATCAAGTGGGCAAGACTAGTTATCAAGTTGTCACTGAACTGACCAATGGATATGTCGTCTCCCTCTCCACTAGGGGTGTCTGTTTGCCCATCAAGCCGGAGAAAGAGGCGAGCAATATTTGCCATCAGCCCGCGGTCGAGAATCGCCGAACAGTGTAAGCATTGCCTTTTTTCCTTATCACTGTACCTCCACGAACCCACGTTTTTTCCCTGAAATCTTGACAGTACTGTATACCACGCCAAGCAATGATGCAAATCAATTGGTCCGTGGCATGCGACTGATCTTCCTACATATATGCTTTCAAAATGAAAAAAGAAAAAAAACTGCTAATTTATGGATTGAGTAAGACACGAGCAAGAATTTCGACATGCAACTCACATATGAAAATCAATCATTCATTAGGGAGAAGTCCATAAATGTTTATTCCTCGGTAAGTCAGACAATGTGACCATTAGGTCCACAACTTGGATTATTAAATACTAGGTGAATGTGGTTAGGAAGGAAATAGGGGTGAGTAAGACAAATCGATTGCACTGGGAATCGTTCGGACTGGACTAGACTGGTCTAGTCCGATTCCTCATTCCTAGAGGGGAACCAATATTCGGCCGATCCAATTCCGAGTTCCAAGAGGAAAACTGGATCGAAACTGGACCAAACTAGATCGTCTAGATTGCTTTTTTTTTAAATGTAAACATAGTAATCTAAAATCCTTCACATAGCCTCCTCTTGCTTTCCTCCGTTGGTCTTTCCACAATGCTTATGCCTCCACTTTAGCTGAACTCACATTGTGGCATGTTTGACCAAATTATGCATTCAATTAGAGTAAGTTTATTGATTATAATGTAGTTCAAATAAAAGTAATACAGACAAGATACTCGTTTATGAGGGAAAAATATTTGGGTAACATGAGATTTTGCTACATACTATTTTAAAATGTTCATGATAAGATGAGAATGTGATGGTTATGTTTTGGATAGACTTGTTTATTTCAGGCGTGAAATTTCATTGCAAGGTAATGTGCCTATAATAATCAGTTCCATTGAACCGCCAAAGAACTAGTCCGATCTAATTCCCAATTCTGGAAATTGGAAACCGGTCCAGTTCCTCGTTCCTAGGTAGGTCCGGACTAGATTGGGTCACACCTAGAAGGAAACTACACAATGGCATCAGAAGTAGTGAACTATAAGCTTTGAAGAGAAGCACAAGAACGTGATGGGACCTTGGAAGCATATGATAGGCAGTGGGACTGATTGCACCATACGACATTCTTATAAGAACCTTGGGTCGCTTCTCTCCTCTTTCGGCAGGCCTCTACTTTCGCTGCTTCAATCCATCATCCCTCTCTTTTGAGAGGAATAAGTAAAACATCAGGCAAGTATAAAAAGGAAAAACATCTGGGATGCATCAATAGACTATTTAAATATAAAAAATGCGTTTATTTGATGAAAAACTCAAGATTTGAAAAATACTTTTCAAAAATTGATTGGTTATATCGTTAGACAAATTTGTCAATAGAAAATGTCTTCATTATTGATAATAGTTTATACTTCATTATTTTCGTGAGCAATGAAAACATTTTTTATTCCTTTTTTTTAGTAAATGACACAAGTAGTCATTTTTCGGAAAACGCTTTCTAAATCATTCATTTTCTGCTAAACAAACACATCCTAAATCACACTTTAATAGTTTCAGCTTTTAAGAACAAACACATCTTGAATTACACTTTCATCTAATAGCTTAAGTTTTTAAAATAGTTGGCAATGATCCCATCAAAATTGCATACAATATCAAAGGAGAAGCTTCTAATGGCCTCTTTGATTAAATATTAAACATGCCTTAATCTAAGACTATATTAAACAGCAAACGGAGACAAGATAACAAGGAAAATAAGAAGAATAACAGGGCGGGGAAAAAGACGAAAAGCAACGCTGGAATGTAAGCTTGTGACTTGTGCTCTGATACCATATCAAGTAAATTGCTCATCCCAAAAGTTAAAACTTATAGAAAATAAGTCAATATTATTTGTATAACGTACATTTTTAGCACTGAAAAAGGGAGTAGCAAGTGTTTGCAATATTGTGGCCAGACCCACCATTAAATATATGTCGACTTCTTCCTTAAGCTAAGATTGAACATGGGTTATCGCCTCTTATGAGAAGAACCAATGAGTCACAAGAACTGCAATTGTATGCATGTTAGCTGAGGCCAATCAATGGGAGGTGAAATGCAATTGAGAGGGAAAAAAAAAGTTGGTGTTAACAATTGTTATATTACCTGAGACACTCGTCACCACGCACTTATGCCAATTGACCTTTTTTTGGCGTCAATCAACGTCTCACGATAGTAATTGATCGGACAATTAGGTTAATTAAGTCCGCTAACCAAAGGGAAAAAGGGAGTAATTTGTGGGGACCATAGTTTTTAGCAACGATGGGTATGGAGAATGAAAGCTGACTTAATGGCGAGCATGAACATTGCCTCAACATTAATTTACAACGAGCCGTGAAACAAAGAACTTGCTTTTCCTGTTCTTTCGATTCTAAATTAAGAAAACAGATTCGCAGACTTGCGGGAGATCAGTTGGAAGGCAAAAGTCCTAATTTATTGACTACGGTTCTATATATTTATACGGTGAAAAGATAAAAGTGACCGCAAAAAGAATTTCAATTGCTATGTGGCCCTACATTCCCTTTTTGCATAATGAATTATCACAAGGGATCTAAAGTAAAGATTTTGTTGTGAAATGTATCGCTACGAATTTGGTAGAATAATGAAGACGGATATTTAGAGTACTCAAATCGGACTTTGAGAAGTGATTTCACTTTCTTTAAGGATTTATTTGCCCCACAACGTTGCTAATGGTTACGGGCAAAAATCCTCCAGGATACAACAAAGTCTCAAATGAGAATATTAGATAACAATTCTAGTATTTCTCCAAGTCTCTCTAAAAACAATTGAAAGAATGACCGTAGTTTTCTTCGAAATAAATCTCGAAAAGATGAAAATGATCACTGTCTTTTTTTTTACAAAAATAGACAAGTATATATATAAAACAATCTTAAAACACATGCAACTCTTCGTGAAAATTGCAAAACATGAACAATCGTGTCTTTTCAAAAGTTATTCGGATAAACAAATGCGTCCTTTCAGAAGAAGTCGAAAATCGAACAATTGCAACCCTTCGGGAAAAGTTGCAAATTGAATTAGTAATTTTTCCAAAGGTTGTCTTGAAAAGACACAAACAAAATTCGGAATAATAATAATTTTTCTTTTTTCCTTTTTTTTTTTTTTAAATAAATAAAATTTCGAATTTTCATTTTTTATATTTTATTTCCGAAAATTCTCAAAAACAAAAGATAACCTTTGAATTGATTAAAATTAATAACATAACCAAAAAACAAAATAAAATAAAAAAATGGATTAGTGCTAATTAAACCGCGGGTTAGATCTCTTAGAAGTGCTACGCGCACCCGCACGTGGGTATGATGAGATCGAGCCCCATCCAATCATTCCTTTAAGTACATAAAGGAAATCCCACATTTTTAAGCTGGCCCACTTCCTCCCACTATTCCTATGTGAGACAAGGAAAAAATACTCAGTTTGTTTTTACAAACAAACCTCCAACAGATTTAACAGGTATGCTATCTCGCAATACTGTCTTACTTACTTCCAACCATTCGAAGGAACTACATATTAGTCTCCAAATATTGTTTTTTTTTTTTTTTTTTTTTTTTTTTCGGGTTACTGAGCACATGAACTATTCCGCTCAAATCAAACACAATTTGAAGGAACTACTTGTAAGTCTCTAAGTATTGATTTTTTGGGTCGGTGAACACACGAACTACGCTGTTCAAATCAAATACAATCGAAATCTGATGCTCAAATTAACAAGATTTACCACCATCAGCTATGCGTGTAGACCTCTTCATATATACGTTGGAAAGTGATGAAAGTACCTCAGCTTATCGTCCGTGGCGGTCATGCACGCGCAAGGACGTAGGGTCAGCCCAGTTCATAGATCTTCTTCTTCTTTTGTTTTTATTATCGTTTCTTTTCCGGACAGATATTTCCTGATTTTCGGGGAAAAAGCAGCGTCAAATCTGAATCGGGGGTCCACTGTTGTAATGGTATTGGGCAGATATGTCGTAGAAAAGAACGCTATTTTATGAAAAAGGGCCCGGAAACCGGTTAGGTCCGGGCATTTGTTTAATGCAAATGACCTCAACTCCGCACGACTTGAAGGTATTCGATGGGGGGAGCGGAATATGAACCGAAAGAGATAACAAAATGATACGCAAAAAGTTATTGAACTGATGATAGACTTTGACGATTATGATATCAATGTTATATTGAAGGGAAAAAGGAGCGTCAAATCTGAATCGGGGCTCCACTGTTGTCATGCTATTGAGCAGACATATCGTAGAAAAGAACCGCTATTTTATGCAAAAAGGCCCGGAAACTAGTTAGGTCCGGGCATTTGTTTAATGCAAATTATCCTAACTCGGCACAACTTGCCAGCATTCGATGGGGGAGTGAGATATGAATGGGTGACTTTCAAGTGCCGAATAGAAAACCCTCCAATTCCCTTACCGAATGTACCTATCTGAAAGAGATAACAAAATAATATGCAAAAAGTTATTGAACTAAGGATATACTTTGACGATTAGGATATCAATGTCATATTTGTGACGCATTCACCTTCTTTGATCCTTCCCACACATTACTTTCCTTCTTTTCCCAAAAACATCTCATCCCTAACGAAACAGCAACTCCAATTGTTCTTTTGCAGTTTAAGAATGACTCCAAACCGTAGCCGGTCGTATACAACAATGGTCGCACCGCCTTTTTGTTCTTGTTCTCTTTGCTTTATCCATCAATATACGGTGTCCTTGTCCTCTAGACAGATTTGTACAGGAGAACGACATTGGAGAAAAGATCGGCGTTGCTTATCATCGGCAGTTAGATATCTAGATGAAGATTCCTCATAAACATTATCGCATTGTGGGTCCTAGCTTGGCTCATAAAGTCCACATGGAGGAGTTTTCTTCTTCTTTTTTTCTCTTTTTCTTTTTGTGTTTTTTACCAAACTAAGTCTGTTGTCTCGTTCTCCATGAAAGACGTCTGTCTGTTTGCTCAAGAAGTAGGAGGAAGACATGAGCAATATCTGCCATCAACGTTGGGTTGAGAAGCTTTTTCCCTTTGCCCGATCAGTTGTACCACCGGGAACCCACGTTTTTCACTGAACAATGATCCTGACACTGCTTTACCACACCAAGCATTGATGCAAATCAACTGGTCCGTCGCATGCGGTGGATTTTCATACATATTTTCATTTATAGTGAAAAAACAAAAACCCTGCTATCATTTTATGAATTAGATAAGACACAGGCAAAGAAATTTTGACGAGTGGCTCAAGTATGAAATCGCTCGCTATGGAGAGATCTTAAATCCGTTTATTCATCAGTAATCCACAACTTCGACGATTAATTACTGCATGACTTTAAGGTAGAGAGATGGTAAAGTAGGGTAGGAAACTGTAAGGCAGTGGCATCAGATAAAGTAGTGAAGCAATGAGATGGGAAAGCATCCGTACGTTTCGCATGTGAGCGATTCAGTACAAGAACGTGATGGGACTTTGGAAGGACATGATAGGCAGTGTCACTGATTGCACTACACGACATTGTTATAAGAAGCGTTCATCGACATTGTCGCTTATCTTCCCTATCGGCGTGCCTCAGCTTGCGTGTTTAATCCATCGTCTCTCTCTTTTGAGAGGACAGAAGGAGCGTCATCGAAGTGTGTACAACACCATGAACTTAAAAGCCTCTTGGGAGACAGACAATGTTAAATTTGATTTCTGAATGCTTCGTCGGCATTCAATTTGGTATTTAAACTTTGTTTAGGATCATATTAACAATTATAGTCTTGGATTCGAACAAATTTGGCCCCTAGTACTGACATGACAAGCCAATTCAGCTACAAGATCTATATTTCTTTTTAGTCGGAGTAGGATCCACATTCATTAACTAAAAGATGAGAGATTAATAGAAAAGTCCTGAATTTGCTGTATGGATTTAAATTCAATTATAAACATTTAATTTTTTTCAATATAACTCTTATAGATAATTTCGGCTGGCAATTACTAAAATAGACGCTATAATCTTATGTGCCACTATTGACGCTAACATAAATAATTTTTTATAAAAAAAATGATTTTTGTATAAATTTTTTGAATTCATTTATTCTTTTATCCTTCTTGTTCTAGGCCACAGGCAAGCAAAACTCGTCCTCGCCAGATCCAATGAGGTTGAGCGTCGTTTAAGGTTGGCAAGATTGGCCCTTGCCTATTATGGTCGATCATTGATCATTGCTAAGGCCCAACAACTGACATAATTGCTAACATGGAGGCTATTGGCTTTACGTGGCAATGCCGGCGTTGATGTAGAACTACATTAACATGTTATCAATGGTTTATAACTAAATTAGTTAAATTAAAATATTTATGGCTGCATTAACATTCACATGATAAGTTTATGACCCTTTGGTAATTTTTCCGCTGGTGAAAATTTGGCTATTGAAGTGTTCAACTACGCTGAGAAATGGAGAGAAAGGGAGATGTATGAGTGTTATAAAATATAATTGTTTAGAAATTCAATTACCCACTTGCACTTTATGGCATGATTTGACACACCAACTAGATAAAACCAATTTCTCACCATAGTATTTCCTTTTAGAGGTAGGCCCAAGGATACCAATCATTAAACGCGTGCTTTGCAGCCCAACAATACAATGGGCCGCGGATCTAAGTCTTTTTCGAGAACAGCAGCGGATCAAATTGACACTACAGTAAAACAACTAGTGGGCCGAGCCGAGACAAGCTCTTTCTCATCTCTTTTGCTCCCCGGCCCATGTTATGTTGGGTTTCGATTGGTGGACGAAGGGTTGCGTCCATTATATAAAATACATATTTCGATCAATATTGACATGCCCTAGCAAATTATCACTTAGTTTCAAAAGATACTTCAGAGGAAACTGAAAGCCGTCCCCACATATCTTCGTAAAAATTCAATTGGCGATAATACGGTCACGATGGTGACTGGTTATTGCGAGCGACGAGTGCTCAACAGTTGAATTTGTTCCAAGGAGATCACCAAGGGAATGTTCACGCGCGTAACTCGACAATCCACCCCACGTTTGAGGTCGGTGCTAAATTTTTCTCTTTCTTCATATCAAAAGAATACCTTCAACTAGAGAGATTGTCAAGGGGGAGTTTGGGCCCATCAATTTATTAAGTTGGATCTATTTTTACTTAAAGCAAATGTGTTATGAGTCAATTAAAATATATTAACTATTCGACATTACACTAATTCTTCGAATGGGGCTTTTTTAACCCATGTCATGTTGGGTTTCGATCAGGGGACTAAGGGCATACATGATAACAATTATGTTTCTTTATTTTTTTATTTTTCTATTCTCGAGAATAGGTTTGGAACAAAATTCTATTTGGTAATGCAATTTCATTTTTTTTTTTATTTTAGGAACAAATTTTTACTTCAAAAATAGGTTTGGAACAAAAATCAGAAATAAAATGCTTTTACTTTTCTATTTCTAAAACAAAAATGAGAAATAAAAACTCTTTTATCACTGCTGCTTTTTAGAAAAATTTTGTATCGTTATCAAATGAAATTCTATTTTAGAAACCGAAATTTTGTGTTGTTATCAAATGTGTATTTTTTCTTAGAAATTCATCTAAGAAATAGAAATATAATTATCAATTTCTGACCAGAAATTAAATTCTAAAATAGAATGGTTATCATTCGCGCCTAAATTGGTCCATCTATTAATGAGTTGAAGCTTATGAACAAATACTTATTCCAACCAATATTTCTGTTTTTAGTATGATATTTCAATCAATATTGGCGTGCCCCAGCAATTTCACAAAATAATCTAGAAGAAATGGAAGGCTGCCCCGACATATCTTCGTAAAAATTCATTTGGCAATAATACGGTCGCAATGGTGATGGATTATAGCGAGAGATGAGTGCTCAGCTGTTGAATTTGTTCCAGGGAGATCACCAAGAGAATGTTCACGGGTTAGCTCGACAATCCACCCCCCATGTTTGACCTCGGTGCTAAATTTTGTTCTCTATTCTCTTTAAATACCTTCATTAAAAGAGATCACTAAGGAAGAGTTCGGTGCATAAATATATTTAGTTGGATATACCTCCATTAAAAGCAAATGAGTTATGAGCCAATTAATCTATGTTAAATATTCAACATCACACTAATTCTTCAATAGGGGGCATTTTTAACACAATTTGCACTACCATTTCATCAATCCCCTTCACCAATAAACTCAATGTTAAATATGCTCCCCTTGATTCATATATCTTTGGTATCAACATGTTTAGAGTTGAATTTCCAACACCCACATTTACTTCTAGTCTCTTTCTTCAAGTTGAACCATAAAAGCTACTATTGGGCTCGTATTTTTAGACCATAAAGCTTACTTTAACTCTAAGTCTTTTCTGTTAGACCAAACCATTCATTTATTGAGATATTCATCTAATATTGATTCGCGTTGGAAGTAAGTCATCAATCAACCATCGATTTTAATATTAATTGCTTAAAGTACACAACAAAAACTCAATGCTTTCATTTGGGTAGATTATCAAGGGGAAGTCCAAATCTATCCTCGTCAATATATTTAGTTAAATGCAGATTCATTCGTTAATATATCCGATGTAAGGCTTTTCTAAACAACTCATATGTGCATGTCGACAAGTTATGTTTGTCTATGCTCCTAATCAAGATCATAAGTTAGCAAACGTCCTTGGACAAAAGGATAAAGTTCCAGCTCTCGAAATGATTAAGGCTCCACTAAGCTAGTTCCGGATGTCGAGTATTTTCTAAGCATGTCATAACACTAATCACCATCTCTTAATAATTTATGGAAAAGCTGGGGGTTGATGGAGACGGGATTTGACTATAATTACCCTAAAGCAATGGCCACCACACGCCTGACCAAGTAGAGCCCCGATCACGATGAAAATGAAATGCAGCCTCTCTTTTTCCATGGTGAGCCCCAAATGCACCCACAGGAAACCCAAGACTCACGAGCCAGAAACAGATGGCAAATCGCCGGCTGACTCTTCTACGGCGTCGCGGTCACACCTACTTGCAGATAAAGATGAAACATCTTGATTCCTTGCCCTCCCACCCAACCATATCTTAGTCTCAATTTTACTAATACATCAGTGATGTGGACATATTTATCACTTCCCTGCATTAGAAAATTCAAGACCAAGCTGGCGACGAGTGTACTTTCAAACGATTTTTCGATTATCTTATAAGTTTATCTCCAGGGAGAAAAGGGAAAAAGTAATGGTTAATCTGTCTCCAATTCACCCCCCCCCCCCCCCCCCCCGCCCAACCCAAAAAAAAAAAAAAAAACCTCTTCTGTAATGGGTCGAATGGTGACGTAAGAGGGTGGAAAGGGGAACAAGTGCCTATGAAATGGCAAGAAGAAGGGGATAATGGAGACAAGAAAATTCAGCTGAGAGTACTGGAAAAAAAGGGCAAGAAGTACAAAAATAGAGAAATCAATAAACAAACAATAAGATAAGAACACATCGGGGACCGGGAATCCTTATCCATTGTACTGCTAAAGTTCCATAGCCCACAATATCATAATACAGCCCAAAGTAGACTCCTCTCTCGCCCCTCCTAGTTCAGAAAACGACACTATAAATTCCAAAGATCCTAGCTTTGCCACCTCTATTTTCAGTTCAAGCACAAATCCCACCTCCCAAAGTTTGTCACTTTGATCCGACCAAGAAAAAAAGAAAAAAAAAAAAGTTCGTCGCTTCCATCGACGAGTCTTCAAGAAGACAATAACGATGTTGGCAATATTTCACAAGGCATTTGCACACCCACCGGAGGAGCTGAACAGCCCAGCCTCCCACGGTGGCTCGTGGAAGCCCAAGCTCCCAGATGAGACCCTCAGAGAGTTCGTCTCGCGCCACCCGGACAACACCTTCTCCATTACCTTCGGGGATGCTGCCGCTCTTGCCTACGTCAGGCCTGACAACCCCTTTTCTCTCCACCAGAGGTAGGCTCGTGGGCGGTGCTTGATCCGAGTGTCTTGTGTAGTTCGACTCGTGAACTTAAGTCCTTACTTTATTTTTGAGTTTCGTTTGTTGCTTAGGTTGTTTTGTGGGTTCGATGATATATACTGCCTGTTCATGGGGAGCCTGAACAACCTGAATCAGCTGACCAAGCAGTATGGGCTGGCCAAGGGAAGCAACGAGGCCGTGTTTGTGATAGAGGCATACAGGACGCTCAGGGACAGGGGTCCATACCCGGCTGATCAGGTGGTGAAGGATCTCGATGGTAGCTTTGCCTTCGTTGTCTATGACAGCAAGAGTGGGACCGTCTTCACTGCACTGGTATAATTGAACTTCTCTCTTTTCTCTCTGTGTTTCCTAATGAATCAGAAGTTATCATCAGGTCTTAGTTGGTTATGACCAATCCTTGACTGTACAAATTACCAAATGGTCAGGCATAATTGGTTGTCTCCAACTCTGCCCTGTAATTTAATAGCATGATGTACTAACCTGTATTTTCTCAAGGTATAGCTATGGTAGTTCAACTTTAACCTTTACTTTTGGCGGGGTAAGATCATAAGTGCATGAGAAATATGAGCTAAGTTGATCTACAGAGCAGTAATCCCTAGAGATTGAGGAAGTGAATATTATGTAGTTATTGTTCTTTATATTGTTGGGTATATGTGGATGGTGGGTTTCAGGGTTCTGATGGAGGAGAGAAGCTGTACTGGGGGATTGCAGGTGATGGCTCTGTTATGATATGTGATGACAAGGAAGTCATAAAGGCAGGGTGTGCCAAGTCATATGCTCCCTTCCCCCAAGGTACGTCAAGGCACCCACAACTATAGAGAGATATAACATTACATAGACATCGTTTGTTTAATTTACTTCGTGATGAATGAGAGGTGATTGAATCCGCAATGGGTTTTCATTTGCAGGGTGTATGTTCCACAGTGAAGGAGGACTGATGAGCTTCGAGCATCCGATGAACAAGATGAAGGCGATGCCGAGGGTGGACAGTGAGGGCGTGATGTGCGGGGCCAACTTCAAAGTCGATAAGTTCACGAGGGTGAACAGCATTCCTCGCCGAGGGAGCGAATCGAACTGGATGGAGTGGGATTCACATTAATCGAATCAAGATCTCACCCTCGCACATCACTCACCAGTTGCAAAATCCTTGTTGTTTCCTTATCCTGTCTGTAATGTAGTAATGATAAATGAGAGCTCATCTAAGCAAAAACTAATCGCCTCCAGGAAGCAGAAATTTTATTGGTTTTCTGTTCTTTGATTTTCTTGACCATGATATAGATACCAGCCTAATGAACAAGTAATCAATGTTGTTCGCATGAATGAAAAGCTAAGTAGAGAGAAAAACTTGATCCTTTAAGATTATTAAAACCGAACGGCGACAAAGTATCAATGCAGAACAGAATGCCTATTTATAGAAAAATGGAACCTCCTGCAGTGTACAAAATAAAATTTGTCCCCAAATAAAATTGGTAGCCAAACACAGACGTTTCTCGCCCCTGCTGCGGTGCACAAAATAAAATTATATTAACGGCATTGAGGATAAGTTTGAGACACGCAAGGGCCGTGATCATATTTTGACTCGTGATCAATTCATAAATATCCATAGAAAACAAATAAGCACTCACAACAAGTAGAGTTCGAGTATCATTGACCACCTCCTTATTAATTTTGAAATAAATTTATTTCAATATGAACAAGAATTCAACGTATTCAATTGATTATGATATAATAAGTACAAAACAAAGGAATAGGTTGATATTTAGTAATGGATCAAAATAAAGAATTAATATTTTATACATGAACAATTTTTAAATAGAATTGAAGATAGATAGATTTGATGATAGAAAGCAAAGTTGAATTTTGATTGCTATTAATAGTTATAAAGATTTATCATAGATGAGCAACAACACTGCACCTATCAAAACAACTAAAGATTAATGTAAACGAGTTCAAATGGAAAAAAAAAAAATTGTTGATAAATAAATTCAGATTTGTTAACTATTACTTATTAAATCTTGCTCAATAATAAGGTTTGAATTTATCGTCTAGATAATCCCGTACCGAGACATATCTAAAATAGTGGTAATTAGCGTAACCAAAATACTTGTACAATATATCAGTCCAAAGATTCAGATATTTGTAATATTTTGGACCATTCATGAACATCTCGGCAAATAGAATAAAAACGTTCATAGCTTCTACATAAATAAGGAGGTAATCAGCCGCTACCAAGTGGGAGTTGGATAGAATATAAAATAAGGATATAGAAACGAGAACCAATCCCAAAGACTTTTTAATATAAGACCTGGTCCCAGAAAAATCTAAAAGAAAATCATGTATTGATCCAGGCAAATTCATTATTATATGTAAATAAAAATTAAATTGAAATGTTTTTCATGATTTTATTAGCCCAATAAGGAAAATTTTCAGGATATGCTCCTAATTGCATTTATTTCTAATCAAATGGACTTAAAATGGGTGTAGGTCCAATTAGTGGACCAATATAATACGGTTTTCTCTTCACCCAAAATATTTACACCAAAGAAAAGGATAATTTAGCTCAAATATCAATTTATATTATCCGATTCAATTTTCAATCCAACTTTAATGCACTTCAAAAAGAAAAAACTCTACTTAGGGATACAGCTTTCCCAAAACTGAAACTGCCAAAATTTATCACGATATAGGATTCATACAAAATCTCGACGGATAAAATTCCGTAACTTGATGATGAGTACAAGGTAATACGTTCTCTCTTTTTCCCTTTGATTCAAAGATGAAAGGAGCGTATAGTTTTACTCTTTCCACATATTAGCAAATTCATCAGGCTCCAGTGGATTTGATAGCTCATGCATCTTTCTTCTTGTTTTAGCCTTGACCTTCTTGGCATACTTGCCTGTCTTCTGCTTTTTCTGCAATGCACGAATCTGAAACAACAGGAGCACAAAACATTATTAGCATGTCCAGATGGAAAGGCCATGGTACTAAAGCATGTTTTCACAAGTTGTAAAAGGGACAAAGATGCAATGAGAGGAAGAATCCTTTAGCGAAAAGAACAGGAAAAAAATAAAAATAAACAGGGGCAGCTTTGTACTGGTACCACCCTGAGGCAAATCAGCAGTTTTAATCCACCCAGTAAATTTACCTGGTTAGGCGACACGTAAAATGGATTTTCGTAAAGCGTAGGGCCTCCAAAGCTACCAGCAAATATCTTGATTGGATTCAAACAAAACCTTGGGCCAACCTAACAAAGCAAAGAGGTGAGCAATTCAAGACTCGAATTTTCCGCAAGATTTGACACAGTTCTGGGATATACATCAGAGAATATGATCATGCTCATGCACATTTATAAGTATACACCATACATGTAATTTTTATGGGAGACTACCTCAACAAGAGTCATTTTTTCCAAGCTCCCTCGAGGCACCTTATCCGATTCGATGTGTGGAACTGCTATCTGATTTTGAAAGACAAAACATCAATATAAAGGAAAGGAAATATAATTCAAAAAAGAATTTTCTAATGAATATAGTCCTGAGCTGAATTAGCCAGCTCAAACTTCAATTGCCAGCATCGCATCATGTTCCTACATAGTCTTTAGCAATTCTTAAACTCTGTTCCACAACCAGGTAATATACAGTCATAACATGCATTTTGAAACTCCATATAGAAATCTCCAGAATGCTTAATTCCTTTACCTGAATGCACATATACTATATATGTATAATCTATAACTGTAGAAGGCAGGACATCCACATAATAAGTGAAATTCTAATTCAAAATGCCTTACCACCAGGTATATATTCTTTCCGAGTTTTTTTTTTTAGCTCAAAAGCTCGAAATTAAGTCCTACTTCATAGGCAAATATCTATGCTTGTGGTCTGACAGCAAGAAATCTAAGAATGCCAAATAATATTCCATCAATTAAGTGGGCTTCAAACCAACCTGGTAGTTTCGGAACCATATATGATCATCGACAATTGAGAAGGCAAAGACATGATCGTGATGTGGCTTAGATTTCTGATGTCCCTTTGGAGTTCCGAAAACCTGGCCAAGTAAATGAAATCAAAACATCAGCCAAACTAAACAATCTCCACAAAGTTTATGCAAAAGCATCATCTAAAACTGCTGGCAAGCAGACACATACTCAACTTCAAGAGCTTAAAGATTTTGAAAGGACCAAAACAAGAACAAAAAATTAAAAACAACAAGATGATCAGTGGTAACCCCGCAAAATGGACAGAGATAATCCTGAGCGTTGCACAGGATATCATCTGAATGTACTAGAAAAGCCAATGTATATACCTGAATGAGCATCTCCTTCAGAAGCAACCAATGTGCATCCTTATCGAAATTGGCTGAGAAAGTTAAAATGGGACGCGAGCCTTTCAAATGGTTTCCAGTAAGCTTCAGTTCTTCCATGGTGTGCACTAAAATATCAGAACAAGAGAGATTAGATCAATCTTAAATTCATCAGAGTCCCCAACCCGAAAATGCTACAAGGATCACAAACAAGTCGAATCCGCAGCTCGACACTAATACAGCAGCTCCACCGACGAGATTCTATAAAAGAAATTACCGGCATTTACTAAGAATTTCACCGATGGACCATTGGGGCACTTTGCCATCCACAGGTAGAGATCCAAATGTTTCCTGCACTGAAGTGGAAGAACAGAGAACGCATCAATCACCGGAAATCCACGCGCAAGTTGCAGGCTTTCTCCGAAAAAACACACGCTTTTTTTCTCCAGCTATGCCTCTTATTATTAGGTTATAAGTCATGGATATCTCTCATATGGAAACTTAATAAGAATGCGGGTGATGTCTCTATTTTTAACTCACCAATTACAGGATGGTTTCCTCCAACTATAGACAGATGAAAAACACGGTTTTTCAAACTATACGTGAATATTCACATTTAATAATGAAAATCATAGAAAGCAACGATTAATTAACCATACAGAATTTGTCGAAACCTGGTTTGATTCTACCTCGAAGAACAGGCACGAGGAACAATTCCTGAGCTCGACGAGCTCGTTGAGGGTGGCGCCTTTGGTTTCCTTGGACTCGACCTTGTTGTCCTTCTTACAGTGTGGCAGAAGCGACACCACGTTCAACATCAAATGCCGGTACCTGCCGCCGTCAACGAATTCCTCAACATCGGAACAACCGAAGCCACTCCAAAATAAAAAATAACAAAGAACGGAAATAAGGACCCCGGAAACGATTCGAACCTGAAATTGATGCGACGAGAGCAAGTGACGAGGACCTTCTCTTTGTTCCTGAAAGCTGGAGCGGCGGCCGCAGCATCGGCGTTCACCTGCGGCTTCTCCTTCCAACCGAGGAGCGTCCGCTTAGGCCTCTCCTCCGATGCCGCAGCATCTTCCTCCTTCGCCGCCGGCTCGTTAGTCTCCGCTTCTCTTTGCTTTCGCTTCTTCCCCATTGATTGAGTCCGTAGCAAAAACGAAGAGACTGATCAGAAAACCCCTCGCAAAACCCTAAAAGAGGAACAAGAAGGAGGAGGCATAGCGACGAAGAGACTGATCAGGAAACAGTTTTGGGCTTGTGTCGGAAGTCGGGCCTTGAAAAATCAATGGGCCTAATACAAAACGGCCCGGCCCAATTCAGTGTTCAGATCCACAATATAACCCAAGCGTGGCGGCGGATTGAGTTGTCCGGACCCGTTGAAAATGGAACGATGCCCAGCTATTCTGTTGGGGTCTTTCTGTTTTCACTCACTCATTTAAATAAAGGGTTAATACTTCCAAAATGGTATATTTGTGATAAATTTACCCCAAATTATTTTTTTGACCATGAGAAATCCCAAACTGGTACATCTGTGACAAATTTACCCCGACTGACCATAAAAAACCCTAAATTAATACATTTATGACAAATTTACCCTTTCGATTGAAAAAAAGCTCAAATTGATAAATTTGTGATAGATATACCCTCCGCTAAATTGGATTAACACCGCAAAAAAATCACAAAAATTGTAAATTATGACAAACGGAGTGTAAAATCATAAATTGGTATACCAGTCAATTGTCATGTGTTATTTAACTTAATAATTTGATAGTAATTTAACGAAAACTAATACAGGGTAAATTTATCACTAGTGTACCAATTTTGGGTAAATTTGTCAAAGGTATACCAGTTTGGAGTTTTTGGTAGTCAAAAAAATAGTTTGAGGTAAATTTCTCACATATGTACCAGTTTAGGATTTTTCAAGGTATTAACCCTTGAATAAAAAATCTTTTCCATCGAAAAATAAAAGGATAAAAAGCTACCAAAAATCCTCAATCATGCCAACTTTAACATATTTATTTCAAATTTTTGTTGACACCAAAAATTATAACACATTTACCTCAAAACTTATACAATGTAATACATTGAGATTTTTTATGTTACCAAAAAAAAAGAAGTTAGGATAAATGTATCATGCAAGTGTCATGGGCCGATCAATTAGGATCGTGACCATGCGGCGAGCTCTTTTGGATTGATTAGGATCGTCATTACCCTCAAACTTATACTTGTATCACGACAAAGAGGTTCATGTAGCTAAAGGACTATGCATTTTCGAGGAAAACCTCCTGAGATCGCCACAGTTTCCAGCAATAGAGCTTCCTTCAAAGGGCGGGCGACATGGTAATTGTGCCAAGGTCTAGAACTCTCCTACCATAAGTGTCAGTAGTTGGTAGGTTGGGCGATACGATCTCGTCCACCAGATGAATTCTCGATCAATGATTGTAATCTGATGGCCTCTAGTATAAGAACAGGTGCCATCTCCCTCATTTATATCCATCCAACCTTTCAGTAATTCAAAGACTCATTTCTTTCCAGAGTTTCTTTTCTAGAAACTTTCTTTCTCTACGATAGCGAGCGAGCGAGTGATCAATCCTAATAATGCCTACTTTCTCTCTCTACGATAGCGAGCGATCAATCCTAATAAGGCTTGCTTTATCCCTCAACGATAGCAAGCGAGTGAGCGATGCCATATGGGTACACGTTGGGAATTTTTTGTAAATGTATCAAAGTTTGGAGTTTTCTTGTGGTTTTATCTTTAAAAAAAGAAGTATGAAACTATACATAGAATAGTCACATTTACTAATGAAAAGCATGGAAATTTGTCGTAATCGGGGTTCGATTCTACCTCAAAGAACAGGCACGAGGAACAATTCCTGAGCTCGACGAGCTCATTGAGGGTGGCGCCTTTGGTTTCCTTGGACTCGACCTGTGGTCCTTCTTACAGTGCGGCAGAAGCGACACCACATTCAACATCAAATGCCGGTACCTGCCGCCATCAACGAATTCCTCAACATCGGAACAAACAAAGCCGCCCAAGAAATGATTCGAACCTGAAATTGATGCGACGAGAGCAAGTGACAAGCACCTTCTCTTTGTTCCTGAAACCCGGAGCGGCGGCCGCGGCACCGGCGTTCTCCTGCGGCTTCTCCTTCCAACCGAAGAGCGTCCGCTTAGGCCTCTCTTATGATGCCGCAGCATCTTCCTTCTTCACCTCCGGCCCATTAGTCTCCGCTTCTCTTTGCTTTCGCTTCTTCCCCATTGGTTCTCGAACCTAGATTGAGCGTAGCAGAAAAGAAGAGACTGATCAGGAAAATCCCTCGCAAAATAACAAGGAGGAGGCGAAGATGAAGAAGAAGACGAAAAGCCCGAAAGCGAGGCCAGTTTCGGGCTTGTGTTGGAAGCCCTGGCCCCACAATTAATGGGCCTAATGCAAAGAGAACAGTTCTATGTTCGAGTCCACCATATGTACATCCAAGTACTCGATTAGATAAATAAACCAAATCAAACGAAAAATGTACCGAAAGATTACTCGATCAACCGAGATTTGCGCACTTGATTAGGGTAACTATGTCACACAGTTCAAGTTTGGGATTTTTTATATCACAAAAAATAATTTAAAATAAATGCGTCGTAATTGGTAAAGTTCGATTTTTTTGTGATTTTTTTTCAAACCAAAAGAAAAGAATTATGACAAGGTCACATGATGCCTTCAACTTGCAAGTGGTGTGAGATCAAACCATTTTGGAAGCGAGGAAGACGGATGAGACTCACGAGACCATTCACCTAACTCTCTATTGTGTCAATAACTGATGAGTATTAATGAGGCTAGAGACCCGGTGAGTGGAGGCAAAGCTCGATCGTCGATGTTCTAAAGGACCATTCGATTTGGAGACGTGCAATGGTCAGCGATACCGGATTATTTTGCAAGCGCAGAATGAGAATGCGGCGCGATAAGCTAAGCACACGTTGACGTAATTTGAAAGACATGCTTGATATTAACATTGTGCGATCACTTCGCTAAGACACAGTCGACATTTTCTCCTCCAAGTCCTACCGCTTTCGCTGGATTTGCCATTGTTTTCATGTCATTTTAAGATGGATACAGCTCTGATGCGGTCCAGACAATTTCCTTTGTACTTTCAAGAAAATGAAATGTGAATTCATAGCGATGGTTACCATACTTCGGAGTTCCTACGATTGCTGTCAAGAACATGATCCCTTTCACAGTTGTTGGCTCTAGTGACAAATATGACAGATTTTTAAGTCGCTTTCTTTCTTAGCAATGCCACGTTGTAGCAACAATGAGTACCGCCGCTATGTTGATTCGAAAATGTAAAGAGCGCGTGCTCCAGAGTTTGCAGCAATTCTAGTTATTTATGCATGAAAGGGAACGATGATAAACCAAAGCATAGCGAATTCTTTCGGGGGCCAAAGATATAAGAGAGGTTTCTTTTAGCTTCTGAGAATTGAGGCAAGTGAACTTCAGTCCAACCCTTGCTAATTTTCACCTCAGTTTCGCATCTTATCGGCTAATTTCCGTGCTTAATAGTCTATCTGCAATTCTTCTGCACTATGCTGTAAGGGAAACATTTAGAACAATTTCGCATGCCAGTGATGCATGTGTATGACAGACAGAGCCATTGTAGAATAGCACATTGTCTCAAGTTCTCCGTAGTTCATTGACTGGTTATTTTGCTGCTACTACGAGTAACTTTGCAAGAAGACGTAAGCTGTTTTATTGCCAAGCCAAACTTACACACCTACTGCTACAAACCAAAAATTGGTTTACAATCGCTCATCCTCCAGTTCTAAGCTCCGCGATTGATTAAAAAGGAATCAACTCTGCCGTCTTCCCGATGAACATCCTCTTCCTCCAAGGACCCATTTGGGGACAATCCAAAACGCTCATTTAGGCCAAACCAACAAGTTTCTCGCTGACTTCCCAAACTTTACGGGCCTTCTCGACATCGCTAGCTTCCTGGGACAGCTGGTTCTCGAACGATGCTGAATCCTTGTTCCAGCTCCAGTAAACCCCAGACTTTGTCAAGCTCGGTTCACTCACAACCTGAATCACAGAAAGCAAACAAACTTAGCATCCGATCATAAACTTAATTGCCTCATAAAAACCTGAAGAAGATCTCGATCTGTTTCATTATCTTTTCTACCTGAGCAAGTCTTTTTCCGGCTTCATCTTCGGATACAAAGCCCTTGGTGATGTACTTCTGGAAAGGCGGGAAGAGCAACCTGAAGAGCGGGATGTGTTCCCTGAACAAGCCGGTTGTGGCAATGCAGCCTGGGTATAGGGATGCGAATGTGATTTCCGTATCCTCATGGTAGCGCCTGTGGAACTCCTGCATTGTAAGCATGTTGCACACCTTGCTGTCCTTGTAGGCCTTGGCGCCATCGAAATCTCCACCGTCAATCATGGCCGAGCTGTTCAGCCCGTTCAGCCCTCCTGCCAGTCCTCTCAAGTCACCAAGGTTGGCCTTCGGAGGTACATTCCCGGCCAAGGTGTTTGTGTTCCCTAATTTCAAGAATCAACTTCATTAGCAACATTAACTCAAGAATTCAACTACTTATTGATTGAGTGAACTCATGATCATACGCATTGACAACGAACGCCAACCCTTTGCAGAGTC
Source organism: Eucalyptus guilfoylei (assembly GCA_016097605.1). NCBI lineage: Eukaryota > Viridiplantae > Streptophyta > Magnoliopsida > Myrtales > Myrtaceae > Eucalyptus > Eucalyptus guilfoylei. The sequence continues at coordinate 17,625,977 of CM027865.1, read as the reverse complement.
TTATGAGAAAACACATATCTAAAGCACGTCATCGCATGTAGCAACTCCAATCAGTAAGGTTATAATCGGTACCTGTGATTGAGCCGACTATGATGAGTCGCCTTGATGGATAATCAGATTTGTTCAGGTCCTCAAGCAACAGCCTTGAAAGGAGGAAATGCCCGAGATGGTTAGTCCCAACGCTGAGCTCAAATCCTTCAGCTGTGAAAGTGGGCTCCTTAGCAGTTGGCAGATAAACAGCAGCGTTGCAGACAAGAACATCAAGCGGCCGTCCTGATCTCCTGAAATTATCAACGAATTGCCTCACACTGTCAAGTGAGGCAAGGTCCAAGTGCATGATCGTGTAGTTCTCTTTGGCGATCCCAGCCGATTTGGCGGCTCTTTCGGCCTTAAGGAAGTCCCTGCAGGCCATGATCACATGCCATTTTCCAGTCTCAGCAAGAGCCTTGGCAGAGGCCAGACCCAATCCGGACGAGGCACCGGTGACTATAACACTGCCCTTTCTCAAGGTTTTCTTGCCCTCAGGGGAGGCCCGGGTCACCGAGGGAGCTGAAGCTGTCGTTTGGGCTCTGACAGCGCCATTTCTTTGGTTGTATTCCCTCTGCATTAAATACTCTGCTACTGTTAACACGAGTTTCACATCCAAAGCAACTATATTTTCAGCTTGACACATCAGTAAACAGCTTGGATGCTAGAGGATAATGGTTTCCTGAAATTCAGATCCTTGAAATTATGTCTCCATTTTTCTTTCCAAGTAGTCTATCATAATTCATTTCATGTAGCTTATTTTCGGTGAAGTGAAACTATGATAATTCATTTCAATAGCTCATTTTGAGGGTAGTGAACGGAACCAATGTAGTAGACGCTAATTACCTTGCACCTCAATGCAGAGGAGTTGAAGTCAGCTTTGACATGCTCAGAGAATGAAACCCCAAACAAGCTCGAATCTTTGAAGGATGCACTAGATTTTCCCTGCCAATAGAATTTGAAAAATTCTCTCAACTCTTCAGATGCCTATTATCCATAATCCTTAGTCCAGCTCATTTTTGTCAGACACGAGTGTGGGAAAGTACAGAGAGCAATGAATTGACAACGACAAACCTCTTTTGGGATGGTGAAAGCGGATGGAACCAACGCAGCAGCCTGAAGAGCCATGAGGTTCTTGAAAATTGAAAGTTCCAAAATTATGCTGAAGTGGATAGGTGTAAAGATCCTCTCTTGTAAACTCAAAGTACAAACAAGGCACCAGAAGGAGAGAGCACTGGAAGAGATATTAGTGGAGGGCTATATATATAGAGGGTCCATAGGATCAGTGAGGTCTTTCTGTCGTTGGATGGGGTGGGCAAGAGTAGATAAGATAAATACATTTTTGGAGGTAAGTGCCACATCAGCTCACAGCAGCCAATGAGAATTTGAGGTTTGGATTTCCTCAGATATATATCTTTTTATGTGCTCTTGGTGGGCCTAAGAAAGGGATATTTTGGTCCGTTCACCTAGATTTCTCCCACTCTCCATAGTCATGGGCTCCACGATGAATTGGCCGAAAGGGATGGGGAATGGAGGTGCAGGTGCAGCTCTTGCCAGTGGATTAGATTACTGCGGTCTCCCGATAAAAAGCGCTCATATATGCTCCGCTACCATGATCAGTCGATCTCTAGATGAATTCCACAAGCGGTAAACCCCTTTTTAGCAAACGTAGTCTGTTTGCCTTTTGTTGACAGATCAATAGTATTTCGACTGATAGATGATTCCAGCATTGCTTCTGAAGACAATTGATAAGGAGAAGAAGAAATTTCAAGCAGATGGTTTTCTGGGCAGATAAGCTTTCAGGAATTCCTGCTAGATGGCCATGAGGACAAATGGGATCACTACCGCAGGAAAGAATTCGAATTCGAAAGGCCAAAATAATAGCCCTTAGTACCACAAGAAAGAATTTGAATTGGGTTAAACTCTCAACTGCAAATGAATTGCTTGCCCCTTTGAAAGGAAAAGGACGTAAAGAAATTTTACTTCTTTTAGCCATCAACCTTGAATCAAACCGTATGACTTCATTTCATTGTCGTTTTAACTCCTACAGTATCATGCCAAACGTTATCGCAGCATGGCAAAAGAAGAAAAGCAATGCGTCTTGTCACAGCTCTTTCATATTGCAGAGTGCATATGAAAAGACAACGGGAAACAGAGTGCATGCACACGCCTTTCATTTCTATCTTCCTCGAGAACTTCGTTCAAACACTCACAACTTCAAGATAGGAGAAGATCCAGAATCGGCAACACTCACATCTGCTCAATCATTACATCCAGCACTCAAATCATTCACAAATTACCTCACCCTGAAGATCGGATGAGGACCAAGCATCATGTTAAATGAACAAAAGAATGGATCAACTACTCAAAGTCGAATTCTGCATAAGGTCCGGGCAAAATGCAACAAAAAGAAATTTTCATTGACAAATTCAATATGCGTTTCCATGCTCCTGACTCTACATTTCTTGAATGCAGAAACTCAGTGGTTTCTATTTTCCTGTGTATCTTTTAATTTATTTTTATTTTTTTTGCTTTTCTTTTCTTCCCCACTTCTGATCAAATCTACATTCCGTTTCTCAATGCCCAATCAGAATATTAGCAGTCTGCATTCCGAATCTGATGAGCATGAGCACAAGGGGAAAAATAACATCGGCAAAAATATTACAAATCTCACCCTCTATCCCCCCTATTCACACTAACAGATAAGGGAAAAACAAAATGCATCGGCAATTTATCGTATCCATTTTTCCCAGACCATCCTCAATTCCTCATTCTCTTATTCCTTTCATACCTTAGATACCGAGCGGGAACCCGAAGTTCTGAAATGTCCTGAGTTCACCCCTAAGGCTAGCAGTCACAATCACGAGGCCCCATGCTGACATGCTTTCGTTCATCCCATTGGAGAAATCCATGCTGACACGAGGGCTGTGGCTCCTAGCGGCTAAAGTAGGTCTTTCCCCTGAACAAGAGCTCGACATCCGATGGAGGAAGTAATTGTTGGTTGCACTTGATAGAGTTCCATGGAGTGAACTGTTACTGCATCCAGATGCCGAATTTGAGGCCTCGTCACCACATATCTCCTCAGCAGGTGTAGGAGGATGATTGACAGTTGATGCCTCGGCAGTGTTAGTTAGAGGCATATCTTGTTCGAGTGACCAAGTGTGACTCAATCCCCATGCGTCACCCATGCCAGGCCAAGGTATAGCCACCGACACATCTTGACAATGGAAGTGCTCATGTGACTGCGTAACAGTGATACCTTTGCTTTTGCTGGGTCTGGAGTCAGCTTCATGTCTCCACACATACACATAAGAATCCTCGCTGGCCGAGACGACATATTTTCCGTTAGCTGTGAGGAAGGCTGAAATCTGGCTGTTGGTATTACGAAATCCTGTCACAGGACCAACACACAGATTAATAGGCCTCTGGAGAGAAAGAAACAGACCACTAAGCACCAAACCCAGCAATTTAATGTCAAGGAGACCATGTCTGGAAAGCATATGAGCTGAGTCAAACCCAGATACATATGATCAAAGAACATGATTATCTGCTCAGGAAATATATCACATTAAAATTCCAGAGCTCTGGGTTTAAGTCGGTTTAGTTGGAACCAGAAAAATAACCAATTGATAGCATTATTGCATCAATATGATCACCATGAAATACCAAAACTTTGGTTCTGTGTAGGTAATTAAGGTACCATGAACAGCGTAATAGGCCTACCCTTGAACTTATGAACCAAATCAACTCCATCTACCACCCGTATTCGTGAATCTGCAGATGTGATAAGCACTTCAGATGAACTTCCCGGTGCAAACTGTCAATATTAGAAGCAATTACGTTAATACGGCAATGTCAGAGATATCTTGATCATAGAGCCACTCATTTACCTGAAAACCAGTGATCTTCTTGTATTGAGACTTCTTCTTCTTATTCTGCAGATTGATATGACTCCTTTGTTGCAGTTTGTTATCTAAAAAGAAAAAACACATTGTAATCAGTAAAACCTCTGGAAATGCAAACTAATTGAAGCTCTACCCATTTCATTAGGAATAGGTGAACAAGCAACTATTTGCAAGTAAGACAGGAAGGATTCAACTTGTACCAGAAGTATTATACAAATGGCAGCTTCCTTTGTATGAACCAACTAATGCACCCTACGAAAAACGGTAGAACTAGATTTAGTTGTGGGAAGGCAATGTACAATTTACATTGACTAGGCACACCCATGGTGCTGCAATCCTGACTAGAGAGGTTCTTAAGCTAACCTGACCATCTGGAGTGTAGCAAGCCGCAGTAACCATCTCATGAAGATCATTCCAATCAACAACTTGGTGATCCGGAATGCTCCATATGCGAACCTTAGCATCTAGGGATCCGCTAATGAAGTATCTATCATCAACAGGATTAAACTGGATGCAGGTTACTGCAGGAAATTGCATAATGTTAAAATACACATGATGAGCTCAATCTGACAACTTTGCATAGGAGATTAGGAAAATAAGAAACGTTTACGGGTCTTGAAAACTAGTCCTGCCCCTAATACTAAGTCAAAATAGCATGCATAAAAATCAGAGTGTCGTGCTTATTGCTCATGATTATGTGCAAGCAAAAAAAGGCTATGTAGGATGTGAATGGTCTTTTCCAATAAAGAGGGAATCGTCCATCAAACTAATATATGACCAGTAAGATCATGCGACAGTATCCGAAGTCCCATCAATGATCTAGTTTATCCTGAAGGCAATAGATTAGAATATCAACGATAGTTAAACAAACAACACAAAAAATTAAAGCAATGGAACTAGCACTTTAACTGCACTCACCGTAGTCACTATGTGAAAAGATTTTCAAGCAAGACTTGCTAGATAAGTGCCACAACCGCACTGTCTTATCCATCGACGAAGAGAGTAAGTGCTGAGGAGAAACCAGATTTTCATGAGATAACATGCAAACTTATTCTCAGCATAAACTTTTGTTTAAAAGAAAAATGAGGCGCGGTGCATCACAGTGTTGGACAACGTTATGTGCAACAGTCAGAAACTATTGATGGTATAGTCATCAAGCATCTAAGTCGCAAGTCCGTGCAGCCAAAGGTTTGACTATAACTCTATATCCCCAATACTGGTTTGTTAGTACTTTAATATCAAGAAGTAAGCATTCACAATTCAAATTATAGATATCACATCTGAGAAGATGATTACTACAGAACATACCCAGCATCAAAACGGATCAGTGACAGACCTGGGACTTCGACCACGACAGGTCAAGCACGTCATCCAAATGTCCTTGAAATGAACAAATAGGTTTTTCCGTGAGTGAAAACACAGTCTCTGGAATTAGCACATGGTCCAAGTTTACTGATTTCCGGCTTACTGATGATCTCCCTCTTCTCTTCCTTTCCAGGTAATTATCCGCAGTGGGAGACAGTGTGGTTCGTTCTGGCGAACCAGTAGCGGCAAATAAAAGACTGAAATTCCCCTCTTCTGGTTTTTCAACCAACAACTCCCCCTTCCTCTCAGACTCTGATACCTGCCAAATATGAATTATGCGGTCCTCACCAGCACTTGCAAGATACCTCCCATCCAAACTGAATTTGATACTCCAAATTGACCCGTTATGAGCGTGTATCTCCTGGCTCTTGTAAAGGGCCGTGAGTTCTTTACAAGATTTTCCATACTGCCTGACCCTAACCCTCTCGGGCCCATGAAATGAAGCATCCTGGCTATCATCTGTTGCTGAGCTGGACCTCCGCCCACCCCTCTCTGATGCAGTATCCTTCTCATCACTACTTCGCCTCTCTTTGTGACTCCCTGCCACCGTGCTTGCCACAGTCCTTATACTTTTAAGCCAACTACCTTTCTTCTTCAACTTTGACCCAACACCATTACCCCCATTCAAGCTCAAGTCTGAGATATCTTTGTTGCCCTCTTCCACATTCTGTCTCCTCATCAGTTCTTGAACAATTGGGGAATGCCCGACTGTCATTTCAAACTCCTCTAGGGTCAACTGCCGCCCAGTCTCGACTTCCTTTAGCTTGTTCCACGAGCCATCCTCTCTTAACTCATTCACTACGAATTCTTTCCCATTGTCAAGGTTCTTAATCGTGCAAACACTTCCATCATCAACATTACCATTAGATGGCACAACACCACCTTTAAAAGCGATCATTGAGTTACCAGTGAACCCAACAGCAGAGCTCACAGAATCGCTCCTTACCTCATCCATCTTCCTACAATATTTCGCTATTGGCGGCTTGTTTGGCGAAACGGCACTGGCAACTGGAGATCCAGTTCCCTTGCCTGGGCGTGGTAGGACAACATTATGATCAGTACTTTCAAACGAACGAAAATGATCAACAGCAACAAAAGAATCAGAACCAACACGATGGTGCGTAGGATTCACATTACACTGATCACCCGACGCCGCCTTGCGGTCTGAGGAAGCCTCCGACTTCGACCGACAGAACACCGAATTGCCACCGTTCTCTTGACCCTTCAGGCAATGCGACGACACCGACCTCGCAAAGTCGACTTGACCCGCGTCCTTCTCGGTTCCTGCCCGCGAAAGAGCCGGGCGGGCGCCGAGACCCATCTCCTGAAGAAGCCGCGACCGGCGCTCCAGCACGGAGGACGGCTCGGAGATCCAAACGTCGTACCGGGCCACGCTCTTCGGGAACTTGGGTACGCGCAGCTTCTTCAAAGATGCGAAATTGGAGTCGAGGGCCGGGTCTTCAGGCTCGTCATCGGAGTTGGAGCAAGAGCAGGAGGACGAGGAGGTGATTCGATCGAGGGACTCGTAGAAATGCTCCTCCTCGTCATCCTCCCTCCTGTCGGCCGTCCTCGTCGTCATCGTCCCGCGCCGCCGCTGGACATCGCTCACTCCAGTCGCCAGCCCCATCTTGCAGCAAAGGGACACGAAATCGGAAGCGGAAACGCCCCGTCGCCACAGGGATCCATGTGGGTCGGTAGTGGCTGCAGGGATCAAGAGAATTCGGACGTAAAGATTCGGTTTTTCTCGGTTTTCCTCAAGTGGGTAAGGCGGGGCGCGGCTCAGGAGCCTGTATGGGGAGATGGGATCGGTGGAAATTGAGTGGAGAATACAGGGAAGGAATGCAGATCCAGATGATGATGATGATTGATGCAGGGGAACAGAGAGAGGCTGGGCGTTGGAGGGGACGAAGGCTCTGCTGCTGCTGGAGGGGGGGACTTCTGCTAAAAACTAATGTCGTTGGGTTTGGCAATGTTTTTTTTTTTTCTCTCTTTTTTTTTTCGGTTTTTTGTGAAGTGTGCGTGAAGAATGGAAAGAGAGAGAGAGAGAGAGAGAGAGAGAGAGAGAGAGAGAGAGAGAGGTGGGGATTGGAGAGAGATTTGTGTGGAATTTTTCCTTATTTTAATGTCTGTTATATGGAAAAGCCTTTCATTGAAGTAGAATGCATTAGACATAGAAGAAGCAATATCAGGTAGCACAAACACCATCGATGTGTTTATTAGTACTGTTTAATCTCAGAAGTCGTATCACCCTTCTATAAATCTGACTATCTCAAAGTTACTCAGCAAAGTGATAAAAATATTTATTTGCTAAGTGAGAATACTACATGTGTATCGATGAAATCATATGAAAAAATATAATGACAACGGAGCATGAAATAGTTTAGCATAAATAGAAATGTCACTTAATCATTATGTTAGTCATAGAGAGAACGCATAATACTAAGGTATCAAAGTACGAAGTAACTTCCAAACCGACAGATAAAAAAAATAAATACGAAGCAACTAATCATTATAAAAATAAAAATCTAAAAACATGACATGACATAGTATCTATTGAAAATGCATATAAACAAGCTAAAAATGTTACTATAATCGGTTTTTGATTCGATCCCAAGATTTGTTGCATCCCTCAAAAGTACAGATGAGGATAGGGATCTTGTAAAACCACCGGTTAATCTGCCCGACAAGAAAATGATTAAGGGTCCACTTATTTTGCCAAAAATGAATGATTTAAAAGACATTTTTCCTTTATTTATCTTGAAATAATTAGTCAGTAAAAAAATTTCCTTAGTGATTATAATTCATGTTTGAACATTCTATTAGACATCGAAAATAGTTGTTATTCATTTCATTTTTGTAAGCGATATGAATAATTATATTTTCCTTTTTCTCGAAAGAGATGATGTATTATGGACAAAATATCGAGTCTCATAAGAATCAAAGCGGGCTTTTACAGGAGTCAGGAGTCACAGGCAAGCCCAAGAAGAAGACTACTGACGCCAGAACATGGTACAAAGATTCATCTCTTTCTCACTCAATTACTGTTCCCACATGCTGTCCAGCCCAGTTCTGCCAGGTGAAAGGTGACAGCCCCACCTCCCCCAAATTATACGTCTCGGCTGCAAATTTTCAGGGGACCATTTTCATTGAACCTCTCATCATGTCGCTCTCTCTCTCTCCTCTTCCCACCCTTCTCAACTGCTCCTCCATTTGCTCTTTTGAATCTCCATCATTTGATGAGCTCAGCTCTCAAGAAAAGCTTAAGATAACATTGGCGCCTTGGCCCCCCGTTAGAACCAAAAGGGTGTTTCAGCAATGTTTATTGAACAATTTTGTCTTATATTTTTGAAATTTTAAATGTTAGGAATGAGGGTCGATATTAACCGTCACAATATAACAGGTATGATTATGATGGGGATTGACTCTTCAAGGACACATACAAGTGCCCCCATTAGAACTCTCCACCTGGATATAATGAGTAAGGAATGCATTGAAAAAGATAATGTCGAAAAGACTAAAAGACTCATATACTTAAATGAGTTTACCAAATGATGTGACGGGTTTTTGTTTGGTACTGAAATAGACTAACTATTAAATAAACACTTACCATTTACTGCATCACAAGGGCAAAAATCAATTATTTTCTCCTCTCTTTTTTGGGTTTTCTTTTTTTCTTTTTAGCCTACAAACCATAGAGCAAGGGAAGCACACTAAATGTGGACTATCCTTTGAGGGTCACATGTGTTGGGAGACATAATTAGCAACTTTATATTAGAAAAAGCAAAAAAGAATCTAGGTGCTCTAGAGCTAATGTATTAGGTGTCAACACCAGAATAACTGGGCAAAAAACAAGGAAGTCAAAAGTCCACATTGCAGAATTGTCATTTGCAACAAAAAGAATTGCCTACTCTACTCTCTCCTAAGCCCTAACTCCCATCATGGAAAAGGAATTCTCTCTTCGCCAATTTTAATGAGCGTCCGTGCTTGGTCGCTACCATTTGGACAATCGGACCACCCCACAATCAATTTTTTTTATGATATGTTTGATAAAAGATTGTATAAGATACAAGAAGTCCTTGTCGAACCCAAAGGATGAAGTGGAATCCGTGGAGGATTTGATTATATATTATGGTCAAACCATGGTGACTAAGGAGATTGGTTGCAACTTGATATGACTCGATGGTATCCCAAGAAAATAGATAGGCATGCCAGTTGGAATTTTGCTGGTGACCTATGTGACTTTAGGCTAAGTTAGGAACCATTAAAATTCACAGCGAGGACAGACGGCCATGACCTTGATTAACGAGCTCTTTTCCAGTCAAACATGCCAAGGTTTTCTAGTGTTGTTAATCTTGATTTGCTTTCCAGTTCATCACGCGTTGTTGAAATTTGGACATGGAGTTGTTGCCCACTAAAAGAAACGAGGGCTTTGACCCTACTAGCACATGAAGTTTTGGTACTTGATGATCAAAGAAGCACATGAACAGGATGAAAGGAAGTGTGGTGACCTTTCGGGTACTATGTGTTGGCTAAAGGGGTAGCGATTGTTTGTTTTTGTACTAGAAATCTCATCAAGATGTGCTAAGTAACATGCGACCGTTAGGGTTTCTTTTGATCGTGACTAAAAATCTCCCTTCAAAGTTCAGACATAATCATTCAAGTATTGAAAGAAAGAGTAGTCTTTGCATGTCGGTTAGATGAATGGTGAGGTAATTCAATTGAGGCATTCGACTCATCCTTTCATGAATTATGCAATTGTACCTATTGAACTTCATTTCCTCTTTCAATTTGTCATTCTGATCATGCGTCCCCTTTTTCAGTTATTGCTTAGGTGATTAAAGTTTGATGTTGAGCATTGATGATGTACTGAAGCAACTATAATATCATCATTTAGGATAAGGTTTTTTTTCCCTCCTACAACAGAGTAGAGGATTCAGAAAGATGTGAAACTAAGCTTGGGGGCTTTGAGATTCTCCACCTAATGAGCACCTCAATGCGAATTCGTTGTCAAAGGGATGTAGCTCTGGGTTGACCTTGTAATGGAATTAAAAACCATCTGAACAACTTCGTGCTCAAATTAACCGACACAAGAAACCAAAGAAAGGAAAAAAGATGCTCTTGACAATCACAAGAAAATGGCCACGAGAATCCAGCATCATCTCTATCAAATTGGAAAGAAGACAAGGGAGAGAATCCATTGAACCAAAGCAGGAAACGCAACTCATGATCCTCATCATATCTTCAGTTTCCAAAATAATGGACCACTTTCTTGAATTACTAACGCATTAGTCTTAAATAAATAGGGCCGTATCGTTCATGTGCACCTCCTAGTGGATACGGAGTATTTAAATCCAAGCTCGTGCAGGTTTTATACGAATATACATAAACCTCTAAGCCACGATCCACAGCACGTTGTTCCAACTAAATTATACTCGAATCTGATGTTGTGTTCTTGCCCTACGTTTCCCCTTTCGGTGAGATTTATGTATTCTGCACAAGGTGCTTTTTCATATTCCGTTCGAAGCTGGTAATCATGGCGGAATAGGTTCTTTGCCTCTCTACACCTGCTATAAGCTTGTCTTGATTTGAATTTGTGGGGTTTACAGCTTCACCATTTTGGATAAAAGCGCTCCCCATTGGTGCAAAGATCAAGTCCAGGAAGAGTATTTTTAAGCAAGATTAAATCAATGCAGACAGGCCACGTGGATATATTCTCAAACAGCCTGTTTGGGCGTGTACTAAAGGGGAGGTCGAAGATGAATTATGACCTACAAAAACATGCTGTGCATCGATTTTAAATAAAGCCAAATCATTAACAATCCCACGAGGATCAACGAGGAACAATGCTAAGCATGTTCGTTTTAATTAAGCAAGTGGACTAGTGAAGCAAACGGCAGCATTATTGCCACCGCGAGTAGTCTGTTTTCTTTTTAGTAGATTATTTGCCTATGATAAATCGTGGAATGACCATGTCCATTAACTTAGGCATGACAGGCGACCGATCGCTTGCTCGAGGGACCGTAAAAAAAAAACCTGGAACTCGAGTAAGTGCAAAAGATTTTCACGTTGCCTCAAAGCAGATGCTTGGAGAGAACTAATATCTGGAGACGTCACAAAGCCTGGTTTTCACGCAGGACCTGAATAGTTTAGCCGGAGCTGAATGGTGAGACCAGGCTTTCTGGATTTGGAGCTCGAAGAATATGTGCAGAAGAAAAAGAGAGGGCTTTTGGAAAGCCCGTTTGGTTGGTCCAATTCAAGCTGGTCAAAACATTTGAGCCCGGTTCCATGAATTCACTGTAGACGCTACGATCGAACTATTTAACAATTTATTCATGCAGAAACATTCGCATTCAAAGTATATTTGCAAACTGTCAAAATTGACTTAGCAATTTCAAAAAAGCCTCGGTATATTATCGGACCACCAGCTTCTTAGTACTTACCAAATCTTTCAGAAACTATCGGTCATGAGGAAAAAAAGAAATCATTTTATGAAAACTCAGGACTGCTCTTGGAAAGATTGTCCGAAATATATAACTAATAGCTATTAGTTTTCCCACAAAAAATTGGTTTTCATTTGATTCAAGTGAAGTACTCTGCATGACTACGAGAGCAATTCAGGTATCCTTCGACCATATTCATCTCCGAGTGAAGGAAGTCTCATGTACCCGATGCACATAGCTAAAACAGTTCGCATGCATCTATGAGGATCATCCAAAGATCAAAGTATGTCTTTCCGTTGGAGGACATAAAGTTGACAGCATCCTTTCAAAAGGAACTCATCATTGGCAATGAGAAATTTACTGGAAAGAGAACCCAGAATGCATTTCACCACTTAATAATTAAGTCATAAAAGAATGAATACAAACTTTTTTCTTCTTTTCTGTTATCCCGTTTCAGAACACAACTCACAAACAAGACAATATACTTTTTACTGTATATCACCGTGTGCAAAGAAGCCACTCACATGTCTCGCTGCAAAAGGACACCAAATAAATTACAATGAGCGATCCTCGCCTCTGCAGCAACTGGCCAGCAACCAGATCCTTATTATGCATGCGAACTATCTAACTTTGAATCCCAAAATCACCACTCTGCAATAACTAAAAATGATCACACAAGAATTTACAATCCAATATGACTTGTCATGTACCTTGAATTGCTGTACTAAATGTGTAAGCTTGACCGTGCGCATAAGGTATTGGGTAGTTCAAGCTTTTTTTCTTCCGAAGAATAGAAGCTTTCTGAACCCTTTGGCAGCTTTAGGAGAGTGCTCATCACTATTCCATTTCTTCCTCGAGTGTATTGGCTCGGGGGTGATCTCATTAATGCGTGGAGTGGTTGCGAAATGTACCCGAGGGGTGTGAGAAACTGGAGTCTTTTCGGACACACTGGAATTATCACCTTCGGAGCCAGTGTAGATAGAAAAGTTTTCCAATGATCTCACGATAGATGGAGACTGAACCGGGTGGGGAGTCACTTCAGGTACAGTTATGTCATCGCCAGGAACTGGAGATGATACATATGAACTCCCATTATCAGTTTTGAAGTGACTTGGTTTTGCAGAGTCCGCCTCAGTAGGCACTGACAGGTTATTGCTCTCCGCATTCTCATAATCACTTTTGAAATGACTTGGTTTTGCAGAGTCCGGCTCAGTAGGCACTGACAGGTTATTGCTCTCCACATTCCCATTGTCACTTCTATCATCCAATCTGTCTTTAGGAGAAACTGATTTTTCTCTGCTGTTTTCGACCTGAATGTCCTTAAAACCATCATCCGCTGGAGCAGGTTGAGCCGTTTCTACTGCCGCTAACTCCAATGACCCCATTCTGGCTTCTGCAGTTTCCTTTTTTTGTTGGGTGTTGGAATTGGGCAGAAGTTGTCCGTTTGAACTGTTCACAGTATTTTTCTTGTTTAAATGTTCAGGTTTCTTCAGACCTGCTTTCTTAGTTTCAGGAGGAAGGGGCTTCTTTGGCAAGGTAGCTGGAGTTGACTTATTGATCTTTGAGGAGGCTTTGATGGGTTGACTTGATTTTGAATTCACAGTTTGAACCTCTTGAGTTGCTCGAGCAGCTGCAAGACGCTCGATGGTGGAATTCCTGAGGACTGGCTTGTTCGACTTTGGAGTCTCCTGAGATTGGGACCGAGTAGATTGACTTCGGATCTTACTTGGCTGGGTAGGTGTGGTGGTTGCTTTAGTCTCAGTAGAACTCTTCTTAGGAGCAATTGGTTTAGATCCACGGTTGGCACTTCTCTCAGCAATTCTCTTCTGACGCTGAGCAAGCAACTCCTCCTTTCTCTTCTTACTTTCTTCTTCCTAGTCAAGAAAAAGGAAACCACATTAAAATAGGAACAGGATTCATCTGGATCTGCATGGACCCCCAGATAATATCCATATATGGGTTATATTTTTGTGAAAGACGGATGATACTGTAGGCAAAGTAAAATGTTTTGACCGATCTCACTCATAAGTGAGAGTCACCCCTATATCAGAGAGGAAAAACTAAAATTCAACAAACTAGCATCATTATGCACAAAGTAAACATTCATGTACGGAGTACTTATGCTTTGTAAAATTTCATAGTATCCAAGTAGTACCTTCTCAGCTCTGCTCTTCGAAGCAGCTGTCCTGGTTCCAGGAGTTGGCCAGCCCTTTGGCAACGTATCAAGCTTATTCCTCGCGAGAGAACCATTTATAGGCCTAGACCTTGCTTCTGCATTTTTATTCTTTGTAAAGTTTGATGACGGTTCATTTTCAGCAGAATCATTCAACTCATTCCCAGTCTGCTTTTGGATGATCTTTGCCAATGAGCTATGATTTCCATAATCCAGTTCTGGTGTCCACAATGCTCCAGCCTGCTCTGCAACAGAATCATGATTGAGAACCATAAAAAGGTCATCTGGTTCACAGGGAGTCTCCTGTGAAATTTCAGGTTTGCTGTTCTTGGCGTTTATAGTGTCAGGAACCATGTTTATATCCATCATCAGCCTATGCTCAGATGGATCATTGACCATTGGCCGACCTTCAATCATGAAAGAGTCATCAATTAGGACATCCCTCTTCTTTATCTCAGTGCGCAAAAGCTCTGCACCAAATGATGAAGCAGAATCAACTTCAACCATTTTGAGGTCCATTCTATCTTGCTGATTTATCGCTCCATTTTGTCGATTGCCAATTAACCAATCTCCTTCCTCGTGAATTTTCTTGATAGAGGATACAGCAGATGACTCTGGTAGTGATTGATTGAAAGAAGTCCCCGACTCTTCAGTCTTCCCCGCATATATTAAATCCTCAAATGGGCTGTCCCTTGTACTCATAACTGGCCGGACACTGTCACCAGCTTCAAACTCCTCAAAGCGAGTTGTACCCTCAGCTACCCAATCCTTCTCATTAATTACAAAGGAATCGGCAGCAACAGGCTGTCGTCTTGTGCTTCCTGATTCCAGTTCATATGCAAATGATGTCCCCTTCAAAGATTTCTTACTTGCTAGGTCTTCCTCAGGAATCCGTGCAGCTTGTGTTTCCAAACCTGGGACGGCAGCTTCCCTGCTCTCCATCAGGATGTTCTGAAAAGCACCCCAGCTCTCGTATCTTCTCTCTCCCTCAGAGTTATTTGCCTCTTCGCTCTTATTCTTTCCATCAGCTGCATCATTTAGTTCATTCATGTCAAGGTGGTGCATTGTATCTCGTTTCTTGCGACGACGTGATGCTGAACTGTTTCTTCCATGCAATGATCCAATGGCCTTTTCCACCTGCTGCCTGAGGGACTCCTCGCTAACAAAATCATCCTCGTTAGATGAACTTGTTTCAGATAAGTCACTCCTTCTACCATCTCTCTCGGAAGTAATGTAGTTAATGTTGCGAATAACGACTTTCTTTGAAGACTTCTTTCCATGTCCTTTCCTTGGCAGCTGATCTGTCGAAGGGTACCTTTTGCCACTGTGATGTCCATCCGATTCCCTCTCACTGCCAGTGTCACTGGCTTCGCTGGATTCACCTTCAGATAAATTTTCATGTGAATGTTTCTTTTTATTTTTTGACGATGACTTATGAGCCCGGTCGTCATCTTTAACAGAAAAATTACTGGGGTCTTCATTTGGAGGCCAGCTTTTATTCCCCTGGTAGTATGAAGGGGGAACCTGCATTCCAGGGTAGAGGTAACCGGGAAACGGGTGCATCTGTGGGAAGAAAGGACCTTGAAAATTTTGCATATACTGTGAAATGTGATTGTGCCATGGCATCGGAACTTGCCCCTTTCCATCCGGGAATGACATTGGTGCTGTTGTCGGCAACCTAGTATCTGCACCAAACATTAATCAGCATTAGGATGCAAAAAAAAAAAAAATCCAGACATAGATGATGGGTAATGAAGATTCCATAAAACCAAGTCTGTGACAAGTGACTGTTCTTAGATTTTTTGGAGATATCTGCCAAGAAGGCACTAAGGTATTAAACCTTGTGTGTGCGCTTCCATTCGTGTGTTGCTTGAAAGGGAGAAGGTGGCCAGAAGAGAAGAAGTCGAACCACTAAAGAACATGTTTGTCATCAGAACAAAGCTCAAATAGTGCAATCATTTTCTTCAAGATATTCTATGCAGCGAAAACACAACAGCGGACAGTGAAAGAGCATGCATGTCTCCAACTCTTTAATTTTTTGTGGGGAATTTCACATGCATCACGTGGTAGGTGAAATGTATCATGACAAGTGAAAATCTGAAGTTGAATATCATGTTCATAGTCCAGAACTTGTCTACCTGCACTCGACTCTGTAACATTGAAATCTGTGTAGCCGTTGGTTTTCCCACTTGATGCACCACCATCCTGAATGCTACCAGGACCGTTCTCCTCATTGGCAAGGATGATTCCAGAAGTTGCTATGTAAGGCAAATCTGGCCTGGACAGTGCCTGCATTGCTGCTATCTCATCCATCCAAAGCCTATCTTCATTCTTTTCCTTGCATAAATTAATGAAATTTATGCATGCCTCCCTAAACAAAGAATCTAGATTAACATCACAAAGACAGAACATACTCAAAATGGAGAATGAGATTGGAATGTGCTGTTTGAATAATTACAGGCTGCAACATATGTAACCTCCTTCTTTTACGGAAATAACAAAGCTGATAAATTCGCTAACAAAGGAATCGTGCATTCCTCATTTTATTTTATTGATATAATTGAGGCAAAAAGGAAGAATTATTTGTGAAATTCAAGTTCAACAGACTTAATTTCAATGATACCATACCTTGTTTGTAAGCAAGATAGCTTCCAACAAAGCACTGAAAGAAAAGCAGTCTCTAGTTTTCATTATTTGGCACCACATTGCACCGCAGTGATTTTTATGTCCGCATATCTCAGATAAAATGCCTTCTTCAATCGAATCACTAGGGTAAAATTGACATCTTCATTTATTTTTCGCAGATAACAGACTTCTTTTTTAACCCATACCTCAAACGCAAAGCTCCAAAGGCCTCAGCAAAATATATGAGATTATCTATATGCTCCAATTCAAACCCAGCAACCAGAGCACGAGCATAAGCCATTGCTTGCTCCTTCCGAAGCACTGCCTTTCGAGTCTCCAGAACCCGCTGGAGATGGACCCTGTCACCATCCAGAGTGAAATAGTCAATGAGCTCGGAGATGCATATCTAATGGCCTATGCTTTGACCAAATACTATTGACAAGGTAGTTTACTTGGAATTTTCTTCCGAGGCAGTGATGGCATCATCAGCTCCATCATATTTTGCTTTGGACTGAGAAGCAACATCACAACACAGATGTCCACCATCATAATCTGATGTTACCGCATGATATTCCATTATTTGCTAGAACGATCACATACCTTATAGGACACAGATGACTTTGTGAAGTTTCCCTCAGAAACTGACGCATTTCCTGTCAAAAAGAGAGTACAGAGCTTTCAGCTTATCAGCAGCTAGGAATAAATTAATGCCAAAATCAATATGCAGTTCATTAAGGCAAGGTTTGATTAAGAAAACTTTGTGCTTTCCACAAAAAATAAATAAATAAATAATGCGAGGCAATTAAGTTACTTTTTTCTTTTCCAGAAAAACCTGCTCACAGTCAGCACCAAGCAGGTCGACCAAATTTTTTATGTAAATTCAGAAAGCCCTGCTCACAGTCAGGGTATTCAAGCATGTAATGCCGACCCTACCTTCCATTGCCATATCGATGTTCTGAGCTTCATTGGATAGGATTGATTCTTGTATCTGGGAAATCTCCCTCTCTAATGTGACAAATCTCTCTAGAACTTCAGGCGTCCTAACAAAACTTACAAATCTGCATGAAGACGGGAAAAGAAAAACAGAGAGAAAATTCAGTACATTCGACATTGATTACAACCATCAAGCGTATTCTCTTATATAGTATCTTATCAATAGGTAAACTGATCCATAATCAGCAATCAGGTGTAACGGCATTCACATATTATTCTATTTTCGCCCTTTCGATTGATCTCCTTGACACATTCCAAAGTGCATAACTTGTTTAGAACAAACTTCCAGATTTTCCAAGTAGTAAGGAAATCAAATGCAATTCAATGCAGGGACAGTTTACTTGAAGCAATTGAAAGCGTGGATGCTTGCTAGATTACCTCTCCAAAGTGGCTTTAGTGAACCAGGAAGCATCTGATCTCAGAGTGATGGAGTAGCCACCTTTAGATATCTGATCTTTCGCGGATTTAAGATGCGAAAGGAACGGTTCAAGTAATCCCGATGCCAACTTCTCATTCGCCTTACCAGCGTAAATCACCAGATCACACCTTCCATTCGTATAACATAAAGGCACACGACAGAGTCAGTCAAATACGAAAAAGGACCATAGTTTCACTACCCAGATGAAACTCATGCACGAAATCTCAATGCGGACAAAAACCCACCATCAAAGATTGCTCATTTTCGACATTGTCAAACTGCAAGAGATTCAAATTCCTTAAAAGGTTCAGCATCCATGAACATCAGACCAATGGCTACGCAAAATTACCTGGTTCTCGTAGGAGTGAGCTGAAACAAGACATAGTCAAGATGAGTTCTGGAGTCCATAGACATTATTGGAGAGGCACTATTCACTATCCTGAAAAAGCTCAAAGAATCATAGCATTTCACTTCGTCTGCACAGTTTTGCAGCGAGCTCCGACGAGCAGAGTGGAAATGGGGACGAGGTGTAAGAGAACAAGGAAGAATGAGAAGCAAGCGAGGGGATTTGATGCGTTTGGAGTGCGGGTCCCCGGAGAATTATGCCGACATCTCTTACAACTGTTGGGATGAATCTAAGGTATAGAAAGAAGAGAGAGAAAAAAAAAGAAGAAGAGAAAAACTTAAATGAACCGGTTAAAACGAAAGAAATCCTGGAAATGGATGGGTGTCCCAGTGATGAGGAATTGTGTGTGGGGGAGTGTTTTGGTGTGGTTGAGAAGTCACTTCTGATGCAAGTAAAACAATTCTCTCTCTGTCTCTCTCTCTCTCTGTGAATTTGTATGGAGTGTGCAGGGGGGAGAAGAATCACAAGATGCATTTGCCAACCTCCAACCGCCAGAAGCTTTATTTCTACATGGGTAACCGCTGAAGTTAATAAAGTTATTGTTATCTCAGCACCTTCCTCAATGCAATAAGGTTACTATGCGGCATAGATTACCAGATCACGTGACAAACTCTTATAGAGTGTTAGTACAATGACTTATGTAAATAATCGTTTACAGTCTATTATATTTCTTAATTTGATATATCCAACTTCATTTTCACAGTTACCAGTGATAAAGATGTGATTTTTTCTGAGTATAAGAGTACAGGTGAAAATCTTGTTGACGTTTCTAATTCAAAAAAATTTATGCTTTGTAACTAAATATAGTCTCACGGAAAGAGAAGGGTCAATTTTTAGCTTAGTAAATAGCATCATGATGACGCAATTATTGACTTTCTAGCAGAAAAAACAATGAAGTCATTATTAACCATAATCCTAAGCATCTGAGCTTAATTTCTGGTTCGTACATAGCTTTCGGAGGGGTCTACCCTCTGTTGGGAAGCTTCAATCATTGTTCTTGATCTCAAAACTCCGTGCTTTCTTCCAGAGCCTGAGTAGATGGAGCAATAATTTAAGGCCCGAAACGCTTGTCTGTCCTTACCTAAAGCATGCTGGATAATCCCCTAATGCGACATCCCAACCCACTTTTGCAAAGATGGCGGAAGTCAATTCAAGAGAAAAATACTGCAGGGACAAAATTTTAGCTGCTTCCTTTGATGTTTGGTAGAGAGCACACAGGAAATTGTACATGCAGATGCAGCTTGCAGGACACAAGAAGAGGCGATTAGCGGATGCCGTACATTGAAAAAAAAAAACTACCGTTGAACAATGAAGTTCTGAGAGCTAGAGCTTATTGCAAATAGGTTTTCAAGACCAGATTACTTTTTGAAATTACATAATTCGTGCCGGACAGAATCGTGCGCATACATACTTGATGGAATAACGGGATGATTCTCTTCGCCTACCGGGGTATCCATGACCTGACAATAAGAGAGGATTATATATAACATGTGACCAAGTGGGCTGTTCTTTATGAATTTGCTTCTTGATTCATACGAAAGTGTCTGATGCAAAGAGCAACTGATCCTACCTTTGATTAGCTGGATAAACCATGACAGATTGTCCATTACGAAAATGACCAATCAACCATCTGGTGAGGGACGACAGTGGCCCCATGTTTTCTACTATTCAATATATTCTTGAAGCAACCACGGACACTAAGGCTACAACCACCACCCCCACCACATGTGGCAACAGTCATCATCATTCATCACCATCATCGTGCAAGAAAAATCTCCCATCCCCAAATAAAGTCCAGACAAAGCCAAAAGGGTCATTGATCTCCTTTAGCCATCATGCTATCTATATCTTATGGGATGGAACTACACAGCACCTTGCTTGATAAGCTGAGGTTAAGCAAATCTTATCTTGGTGGACCTGTGGTTATGTGGAGATCTGGGCAATCATAAGGAATTTTTGTACCAAGGAAACAGCAAATAGACTAAATCAAATTATTTAAGGTCACCTACTTCATTTTCCAAATATGACATATAGAATAAGGAGGATGAAGCTATAGTTCTCGCTTGATATGATACATTTATAATCTTTCACCGTTGGATTGAAACGTAACACATCTTAGCCATTCAACATATCTTAATCTATAAAATTGCTATTACGTGTTAATGTCAACCTATCCTAACAAATCAAATTGAAAGTTGCAATACTTTTTCCTACAACTTTGTAATATCTTCATCCGCTTTTGTATAATATAAACAACATATAAAAATCGATTGCTAGAATTTATGTGGGATTCTATGTCCTCACACATCATGGATAATTAGATGCGTTGGAAAGTAAAATTCAAAGAGATAAAAAATGCAAAATATTTACTAAGATGATACATGTAAACAAGTCGGTTAGATTGATTTGGTATCATCTTTATGCTAAAATCCTGTGTGCTGAAAGTAAAAACTTCAAGGCAGGAAAGAATGTGCATATGGCTCGCTGCTGCGGACCCGAACTCCGACTGCTTGCTGGGCTCTAATTCGGGCCCATACAGTAGATTAGTGGGCTTTGATGGTGGGGTCCACGGATTTTTTTGATGGGGCCCACGGAATTTGCTCGCTTGAATTTATGGGTAGAAATGGTCGGGGTGAGGTCTGACTTTTAATCAATTGCTTGCAGAAAAAGGAAAGTCTTTCCCATCAATCACCACCGCCACAAGGTCCACCACAAAACTAGAAAGAACCTTTCACATGCCTAACAGGATAAGTTCGAGAATCGGAAGGCCAGTATCGAGTGTGGACCATTCATCGCCCATGTTCGAATCACGAATGTCGCAGTAAAATGAAGAACTTGACGAGAGCATAGCTATGATCGAATAGCCTCTCGAAACATCGGCAATAATTATTGCAGGACGAATGGCACCCATCTCTCCTTTCGCGATTCATAAACTACCTAACTGTGAGTGCCACATTGTCATAGGCCGAGACTCTTCTAGGAGCACCTTGGCTTGAGGAAAATTCGGACCTGGGACACTAACGATCCAAGACTAGCGACGTTTATAATTAGTAAGCCAGTGCGACGTGAAGTGAACTCAATTAACATTGCACAAACCTGCACACAGAAAGTTATTCTTTATTCTGTGTGCTAAGTTAGCTCGATTCCTACCCAATTCAACAGAAAAATTGGATAAAACGAGAAGAAGAAGAAGAAGAAGAAAATAACAAAAAGATCTTATTAGAAGGATCATACAAGGAGGGCTAATAAGAGGAGAAGACGAAGGAAGCCCTGCCCCTGATGATTCTGCTCACCGTGTAACCCATGACTCCGATCATCTCCCCGGCAAACCTCATCATCCACGGCCGGAGGTAGACCGCCCAGAGGCCGACCACCGCCATCAGTATCCCCCCTCCCAAGCTCATGACCGCCTCTTCCTCTTCTTCTTCTTGCTTCTCTCAATTTGCATCCCTCTCCGTCTCTCTGCGGTTCACATTTTGGCGCACCGACGGGACAGTTTGATCCCTAAGTGCTGATGAGGCGGACTGCAGTTTTAGGGACATCTACGGTAACTCGTAGCAAACATGGCCACGCACTTCGGATTCGGCAAAGTGGCCTCCTTTTACCTGACCCACACAACTGAGTGCCTCTCCTCGCAGCTACCGTTCCCAACTAATGTTCAAGTCCTTCCATAGTCACCCTCCCTTTGCCAAACCGGCTTACGTGAGTTGAACTAAAGGGGCAACCTAAGTACATTTTATGATGTAGTAAACGAACATCCTTCCCCGGCTCCACACAAACCAATTGATGCGTCAAATCAAAGGGGCCGAGCATTTGTAATATGATTGTTAAGTATGGAGTTATGTGGGGGCTATTGCTCCCCCACCGTTTTTATGTGTAAACTACTGGCGGAGTGCCCATTTATTCGAAAGATGTTTTGATGCCCAAATGAGGTCATGACATCTCACTAGAAAATGCATTGATAAGCTAGTGTCCAACCTTAAAACCGTCGAAAATAAAAAAGCCCGGATTGGGACCTTTTCTCGTTAAAGCCGAATTTTCAAGAAAGTGTAGAGGACCTGACCTTCTCTGTTGGGAGCCCTTTTACGTGTTAAATCACTTTACAAGGTAAAGCGACCTAGGGTGACTGGTTGCTTGGGTTGTGCAACCTCACCAACCCCTTGCCGGCCCCTCGTTGGCCACCCTCACACGAAGAATATGAACAGTTATATGGAGAGCAAAACTGGAAAACCAAAAAATTGGTGAGAGTAGGTTTGATAGGAAAGAAACTTTACTAATCTTTGAACATGTATGTCGAGAAAGTTAAAAACTCAAGACACCTCACCCCAAGATCTACCAAGTGCTTTTGGCCTTTCTGAGACTCACTTTTCATCAAGGTCATTTCAACGAAGTCTTTGTTGGAGTTGTGTAGTTTCGATTAGTGATAGACTTTGGCTGAGAAATGCCTATAGAGTCTCCAACAGACAAAGGTGTCAATGGGTGTGTTTGTGAAGACTTTTTGGGAAAGTGTTTGGGAAAATGTAGAGGCCTTTAACTTAAAGGTGTTTCCTAAAATACAAATTGTGTTTGGTAAGTT
Source organism: Eucalyptus guilfoylei (assembly GCA_016097605.1). Taxonomy (NCBI): domain Eukaryota; kingdom Viridiplantae; phylum Streptophyta; class Magnoliopsida; order Myrtales; family Myrtaceae; genus Eucalyptus; species Eucalyptus guilfoylei. The sequence continues at coordinate 17,603,049 of CM027865.1, read as the reverse complement.
TTATTGTAAAAGTCCATTGTAAATATCTTTGAGTAAAATGGTGTTTGGGAAAATTATATTTGCAAAGCCATTTGTTATTCAAAAAAAAAAAAAAAGTTGGCCGGCCAGAACAGGTAGTCACCGGCAAGGAGCAGGCGGTTCGGCGAAGTGGAGGAGGTCGCCCGCCGTGACCCAGGCGACCTCCAGCCACCTCCACGACGAGGTCGTGGGTCGCTGGAGGTCGCGACGAGGTGGAGGAGGTCGCGCGCAGCGACCCAAGCGACCTCCGCGACCCAGATTTGGGTCTCGGCAAGGTCATGGGTCATCGAAGGTCGCGGCGACAACTCGCCGCGACCCAAGCGACTTTTGTGACCGCCGTAACCCAGGCGGTCGCGGCGAGGTGGAGGAGGTCGCGCGCTACGACCCAAGCGACCTCCGCGAACCAGATTTGGGTCGCAGCAATGTCTTGGGTAGCTAGAGGTCGCGGCGAGCACACTCGCCGCGACCTAGAACCTAGATTTGGGTCACGGTGAGGCGGCGGAGGTCGTGCGCCACGACCTAGGCGACCTCCGCCACCTCCGCCACCTCGCCGCGACCCAGATTTGGGTCGCGCGACTGGTCGACGACGATCGCCGGGGTGCCGCGACCATGCCGGCCTCTCTTGCCCGTCGCCAACCCATCACAGCACCTCGCCAGCCTCTTTGACGAAGAATAAAATGAACAGTGCCCGGCCATTCCCGAAATGCTGAAAGCCCAAGGCAGCCCTTAGGCTTTTAGCCTTTGGAATGCTAGCATTCCTTCAAGGGGAGTTTCATTGGGTGTTCCCAAACACCTAATATTTGGGCAAATGGGCTTTAGACCCCCAAAAGGCTTTCCAAAGTGGTTCCCAAACGGAGCCATGTGCTCTGTCGTTGCTAGCCCAAAAGACCATTTCCTAAATTAGAGAGACGGTCGATCCACTCTCATTCAATAATGAATTGAATCTCATTTACATTTCGACCCAAACAAAAAGAATCTTCATTCACGTGAACTTATAGACGATAGGAAGCTTGGACTCGTGTAAATACTTTTTATCGTAATTCACTTGAACCAAAAAAGAAAAATGAAAGATTTGGGTCAAATGGAAAAGTCAAAAAATATTTGTTGATTAAGATTAAAGGGCCAAGCAGACCCTAGTCCATTTTAAAGTGTATCCCATCGCTCAATGAATTATTGGAGATTTGGTCGCAATGCTCGTAGCGCCTTGTCAATTCTCGCACACCAACCGTGGAGCCCCAACGTGAACATCATCGATCCGGAGTTTGTCCGAGCAGACTTTTTGACAATGCCGTATTTGTATTGAACTGTATATGTGAAACTGGCTACATCAGCTCAATTCAGACTTTCGGATGGAGTAAGATCGATAGTTGCGAGATCTTTGGTAATATGTATGATCTAGAGACTGAACCGAGAATGTAGTTTCTGCCTGCGAAGTTCATCTTGCAGATAAATTGAAGGTAGATGTCGGATGAAGTTGATAATTACAAGAATCCGTTTTCGCGGGCTTTAAATTTGGTAGCAAGAGTTCGGTTTGGTGTTGCTTAAGATAGGATTCATTCAACGAAAGGAATTAGCATGAGCCCTTATCTTGCTCTCGAGAGATTGATTTTGGTGGCAGCTTTCGTTTCGAGACTCTCATCGGTTATAATCCGATGCTTCGAATCTTCGGGATCAGGTTATCTACGCACCGGCTTGAAAAAAGTAAGTAACCTGAAAACCAGCTCAAAATTCTATCCGAGAATAGTCGATAAGTTGCTCTGATTGACCTCGATAATTTCTGCATATAGTCAATAAATTGAAGACCTCTTTCGATCAAAATTCCTCCCGGGTTGGGTCGGGCTCAGCTTGCCGCTTCGGCCCCCAAACTCCAACTGCTTCCTGGGCTCTTCACCAGGCCCATGCAGCAGATCCATGGGCTTCGGTGGTGGGGCCCATTTTCTTTGCTCCTTTATCCGAAGCCATTTAGTACTTCTTTTTCCTTACATATATCTTTATACGTAACCCAAGTTTTGCGAAGATAAATGAGGCGTTGCGGTTGATTTTGGAGGTCCCAACATTTTTCCCTTTTAAAACTACTTTTACCGAAAACCCTCTATCCCGAACACGATACTTGAGCCGAGCATTTAGTTTTAACATAGGAATACCGAACATGCGCTTCTATATATCTACTTAATTAAGCGAATTCTATAAATTGAGTATTAAATAAATGAGATTGACTGTTCTAAGGTACTAATCGTCACGTCCTAGGAGAACCAGAAACTACCTGGATTTGATGAAAGGCACAGGTGCATGCATCGCGAATTGCGCGATGTGGATTGAATATTAATCTGTTAACACGCTATTGACACCAGCCGGACTTCAAGTCTCCACAACATTCCGCATGAAATTTCCCACAAAACATCAACCGACCGGCCGGAACATGTCCCGGTGTTAACTTGGGTCCTCTGGCGTTGGGGAAAGCCACTAGTTGGGAAGGTTCATGGAATCTACCGAACGACTTCAACAATCAAACCCGACGACCACTCATTAAATGTCGTCCGTCCTGTCCTCCAACGCCGAATGCGGCTGAAAGCAAAACGAGTTTTGCATGCGCGCACGGGGAAGTCCAAAACTCTAACGAGGGCCTTTGAATCTTTCGTCCTTTTCGCACTGTTTCGTGAAGTCTTTGGTCTTCGAGCAGCCATCCCTCCGGCCAAACACAAAGGTCAAAACGGACACGAGGGCAAGCGGGTTTTGAACGACGGACTTTGATGATTCGGCTTCATTGTGGCCTTTCACAGCCTCACAAACCAGCTGTACCTCTGACCTACCGTTTGAACTCTCGAAAGAAAACCCCCTAGGATAGGGAGATGGTTTGGTAACTTACGGTTCATTAGGATTCTAGCTACTTGGATGCTCGAAATCGCCGTGTGATCAAAGCGCGGTGCCGAGCCACAATATCAAATGCGCATGATCATCAACAATCATATAATCGACATTGATTTGCATGGAAAAGTTTTCTAAAAAGTTTTAAACTTATCGCACTTTTATTAATTCAATTCTAAACCTTTTAAATATATCAATTGAGTTTTAAATATTTTCATGTTTTATCAATTGAATCATTCTACCAATTGAATGCCCACTATCTTACATGACACGCAACGCTTGACGTTGATAATTTTTAATAATATTTTAATAGTTTAATATTTATTTATTTATTAATTTATACTCTTTTTTTTGTTTGTCCCATCTTCCCTTTGGTCAACCATCATCAAGCCTCATCAATGGCCAGTAGACATCGTTGGTCCCAATTGAGGACCACCCTCGCTAGGGATTGACACCCAAGGTTGGCAAGGGCAGCCCTTTGCTTGAGGCTTACAACCTTCACTAGCTATCAACAAGGCTTGGTGATGGCTGGCAAATGAAAATGAAGAAAATGAATGAAGAAATAAATAAATCAATCGAAAATATTAAAATATTATTAAAAATTGTTCACATTAACATCGCCGTATTACATAAAACAATTGGCATCAACATGAACTATTTTCGAAGATACTTAATTAGTAAAATATGAAAATGTTTATGACTCAATTAAGAAAATTAAAAGGTTTATAATTGAATGATAAAAACAAAATATGTTTGGGACTAATTGGATAATTTCACCTTATATGCATATGGTGAAAGAGGTAAATATCGGCACCACTTATTTCTTTATAAGGGGAGAAGTTGAGAGATCAGACTTTCCAACTCTAGTAAAGATGGGATGACGAAAGATAATATATTCATGAAGAAAAACACATCAGATCAACTCCTGTCTTACTTTAGTAAACTTACGATTCGTCAATGAGGATTAATAATAATAACGGCTCTCGAGTATGGTCCCCTTTTTCAAACAAGAGCAGGTACCCATAATTCCAAACACAGAAATTTCAGCTTCCAAAGCAAAGTTCTAAAAGCCAGCTAGGCTTAAAATATTGTGGCCGAATCACTCGAGTCAATTCAAGAAAACCCACTTTTTCTCGAGCTGTCACGGGAAGTCGTCATTGTTCATCTTAAATTAATGGGATTTCGAGGAGAAGCCGAAGCTGCTGGAAAAACGAGGGCGCGAGAGCCAGCGCAAATCCAATCTCCTCCGCACGCCAGGAGGAATTTTCCGAGACCTCCCAGCCAATCCCGTCTCGACATCTCCCGATCGTCCCATCTGCACGTGGCATAATAATCAAGTCCCGACCTATATCGCGAAAAATCGACCCGTACTCTGCCCTTTTTCCCTTTTCTTTAGTCGGGTCGACCGATGACTGGTGGAGCTCGCCCGTAATCCCTCTCGAAAAGTCTCCTAGTCCTCCTAGCCCCAGTATCTGAAGATGGGTCCTCCACACGTGTCGACCGCCCAATCCCGCCCAGCGATTTTCTACGTGTCGGTTTGACTCGCCATCGCAATATCCATCAAAGCTTCCGAGAAGACTCCACGTTCACGAGATTGGAAAAGGAGAGAGTGGCGGCCGACGTCAGTGATGGAGAAGCCAGCAGTCTGGTCCTCGGAAGACCGTTCCTTCCGCCTTGACCCCGTTCGCGCGCGCATCGCCATCGTCCAATGCTTGCAAGACATCGCTAAAACGGAAACTCCTCAACGCGCCACGAAAGGGCATTAAAAAACGGGATCTTTCGAAACGCAAAAGTGAAAAGACAAGCCAGGGCGCCAGAAGATTGAGGAGTGGAAGAAACCCTAAACACGACCACATCGTCCGCGCTCACACATGAAAAATGATTATGATAATAATGATGACGATGATGATGTTAGAGAACGAACTCCGTGACAAGGAAACGACATGTGGGGGGCGTTCGATCTCGGCTCCGGCCGTAGACGTGGCCCCGCGAATGCGACGCCGTTTGCACCGCTCTTTGTCCTTGCCCTCGCCCCCATGGCCCATCGCCCCCACCCCCGTCGCTCTCCTCCTCCTTTTTGAATAAAGCTCATCGGCCTAACTCTCCCCGATCCCCGCACCACGTGTAGGCACGTGTCCTCGAGGCGTATGCCCACGTTGCCCCGTAGCTCGCCCGTGATAAACGCCTCCAGCGAGTACGAAGTACAACCCGCCCTTCGATCACGAGGAGATTAGACTTCACTCGGTCCGGAAAACCTGCATTAATTACGTGGCCGTACCTAGATGACCGGACGTTATTTCTATTCGCCCTAACAATAATTCATGCCCCGAAATCTTAGTATAGAACGAACCAGATTTATGTAAATGCTGAGGCACGATTTGGACGTTGCTCTAGCCGGTCATTGCCCTGTAAACATGTGCACCGAACGCGCTTAAATCCACCGAACGGGCCTCCCGAAAGTGTCCCTTTTGGAAAACATAGGGGAGCCGACGCTTTCCAGAAATCAGACCGGGGCGGACCGACACGTGTCCACCCGCCTTGACTGACTCCCGTTTGTTCGTTTCCCACCGGCGGTGCATGCACCGAAGGGGACGGGGGGGGGGGCTCGTACCGGCCCGGATAAGGTCGGCCCAACTCGGCTCGCCTCTCCCCACTTTTTCCGGAGGGTTACGTGGCAGGTTCAGACAAAGGTGGGGTCCAGGCATGACGCAGCCAGCACCTTCGAAAGTGACGACCGTACTTATCGCTCTCTCACCTCTATGGGAGGCTCTATAAATACGTCCCCTGAAACCTCGCATTTACGAAAAAAAAAAGAAAAGAGAGAGTTTCAAATCGAAGAATTTGATCGACTCTCTCCCTCTCTCTCTCTCTCTACCTCCCTCTCTCTAGAAACCGCCCTGCCTCTCTCTGTTTCTCTGTCTCTCTCTGTACCTCCAAAATTTCGCAAGCTGAAATGGGTGTTCCGGGGACCAATCCGCTGGCCCAGCTGAGCCTGCCGCCCGGCTTCCGGTTTTACCCGACCGACGAGGAGCTCCTCGTCCAATACCTCTGCCGCAAGGTGGCCGGTCACGAGTTCAATCTGCAGATCATCGGGGAGATCGATCTGTACAAGTTCGATCCCTGGGTCTTGCCAGGTACGTGTGCTAGGGAGCCCGTCTGATGCTGTGCCTTTTGGGCTTCTGTCGATTTCTTGTGTCTGACGAGAATTTCGTGCGTGTTTTTTCAGACAAGGCGATGTTTGGCGAAAAGGAGTGGTACTTCTTCAGCCCCAGAGACCGGAAGTACCCGAACGGGTCCCGGCCGAACAGAGTCGCCGGGACCGGGTACTGGAAGGCGACCGGCACCGACAAGGTCATCAGCACCGAAGGCCGCCAGGTCGGCATCAAGAAAGCCCTCGTTTTCTACATCGGCAAAGCTCCCAAAGGCACCAAGACCAACTGGATCATGCACGAGTACCGCCTCCTCGGAACTACCGGCAAGAGCGGAAGCACTAAGGTATTCATTTGAATCTTAAAAGTCTCTCCCTTTTTTTTAACGAAAACGCGATTCAATTCGAGCGTTGTTCATCTAGCCCTATCGACTGATGTTCTTGGTATGTGTGTATCCGCAGCTGGATGAGTGGGTCCTGTGCCGAATCTACAAGAAGAGCTCGGGCAAGCCGAGCACCTCGACTTCCTCGAGCAAGGAACAGAGCCACGGGTCGCATTCGCCTTCCTCTTCATTGGACAACATGCTGGACACTCTGCCCGAGATCAACGACCGGCGCTTCGCGTTGCCGCACACGAACCCGCTCAGGATCGCGCAACACCAGCAGCAGCAGCAGCAGCAGCAGCAGCGTGAGCAGAAGCCCAGCCTGCAGACCCTGATGGGCTCGGGCAGTTTCGATTGGGCCACGCTCGCGGGTCTCAACTCGGAGCCCCAGCAACAGCTCGTCCCGGTCAGCCAGCCTCAGCCTCAGGGGCTCGTGAACTACGGCGGTAACGACGTGTTTGTCCCTCAGATGACCCGCCTCGACGGCCTGCAGAGGCAGCAGCTCGGCGGCTCGGCGGACGATGAGGTGCAGAGCGGGATCAGGACTCAGCCGGCGGCGGCGGCGGCCGGGATTTACCAGCCGAGCTCGACCGGGTTCGCTCAGAACCTGGCGAACTCGCTCGACCCGTACGGGTTCCGCTACTCGGCCCACAACGTCGGGCTCGGGTTTCGGCAATGAGAAAGCAAAGGACACGTGTACATGGGCATAGAGACGCAAAGGTGCAAACAAAACAGGGGGCGGCTCTGTAAATAATTGGAATTCCGGGGGCTAACTTGAATGGTTTTTAGATTCCAAAAAATGGACGGCGTGGATTCATTTTTAGGTCGGTGAAAGAAAAAAAGGAAAAGAAAAAAGTTGGGGGTGGGATCATGCTAACTTCAATTTTTTTGGAGGTCGGATTCAATGTACACAGACGAATACAGACAAAGCCAGTTCAAAGATTGTTGTTTGTAAATATAGGAAAGTTGAGGGGCAAAACTGCAACGGCGTGATGGAGGGATTGGTAGTGGCGATAGTGTCTCTAGCCTATAGGATTGGTGTCGTGGTGGGGCCAGGGATGGGATATGGTTGCAACATTAGGTGGGGGGGGGGGGTTGATGACTATAGTGTGATTTATTTTATTGGGTTCACATTGCCATATGAAATGTATGTAAGCTTTGATTATAGCATGACATTGTTCGAATATTGTTCGTGTTATGAGAACGGCTTGTTGTCTATTCTATCACATTTTGCTGTCCTTAGCCAGGCGGGCGCCCTGGCCTTTTAATTTTGCGTTTGCTGAATAATTCGTCAAATTTAATTCTTTTTGGGATGTTGATTCGTGTGATGGGATTTACACGTCGGTAAAATGTCGGTACAAATTGAGATCAATTAGAGGAATCATGGATAAAGAGCATGGCTAATAGACGAAAAGGGGCCACAATAATTAAATGGCGCATATCAATTTTATCTGTTTCTTTTTTTATCTTTTTCGTTATAATCTTTCGGATCAAGCAATCTTTGTGGATGCACATTAACATCGCTATTCACGTGTATCGCATAATTGGATGCACGAAGAGATATATGCATTGGTGATTTGTATAGAAAAGAATTGAGTGAAAGTGAAATATTTGATTGGTGATTTGTACAGAAAAGAATCGAGTGAAAGTGAAATATTTGGGAGCTATTGGAGTGGTTGGAGATAAAAGGGATTGATTCGCAAACGCGATTGATAAATCCATTTGACTAATTATTATAAATAGACACTTTGATAAAGTAGAATTTATTTTTTTATAAATGAATCTTACGAGTAGAGCGTTTTTATAACATGAAAATATAACTTTTTGAATATTCTAATCTTCGTTGAGATATTTTTAAGGATACACAAGAACCGTCTTGTTAACTTATATTGAATAAACCTTTGTCCACATAACACCGGGCGGAAACCCAACATTACAACCCCATCAAATATTTCTAAACATGAGTCATGGCTAACGATTTAATGACCGAAATGAGAAAACCCCACCCTCTTTTGTTTGCATCTTTGGTTTTCTCTCCCTATGGAAAAAGCTATGATGCCTCTGGAATTATACCTTTTTTTATGCCATGTACCATTCAAGATGAGCATTGACCTTTCGACTTTTTTTCTTCATTCTTGCACGTGTGGTTAATTCGGCTGCTAAAACGCAGATCTTTGTTGCAATTTTTTTTTTCAATGTGGACTTTTGACCGGGATGCGCTCGGGCATCACAGTTTCAACCGTGTAAGGTAGCGCTTGCCGACACATGTACGCGACATGAATCCAACATAGGACGAAACTTTGCGGTTGTGTGTATCGTGGACAATCTTTTCACCGTCATCCCATCAGCAAACTTATAATTCACTCGATCCATGTGTATGGAGTCAGAGGTGAATGTCTACCTCCACTAGTTCTGACATAAAAAATTACTTTAATTTAGTGTACAACATCATTTTTAGATCATTAATTAGTTTGATTTGATTTCTAAATTATCAGTGACTTTTCAATTTATATCATAAAATATATGGAAAATCTTGAATATCGTCCTTTTGTCAATGGCTTCCATTTCGTTAAGTTTAAACGATGGAACAAAAAAAAAGATTATAAATTATTCATGCAAGATATTCATATTAAATTAGGATATAATAAGTCATGTCGATAGAATAATTAACATTGCACGACGCATACATTTAACATTTTAAAATTTTAAAATAGTTGGTAGTGAATCTCACATAATATCAAAACCGGATGTCTTAAGTTCAACTATTTCCAAAATCTATTTGTCTCCTTAATTAAATATGCACACGTTTAGTATTAATAAAAAAACCTGACTAAACGTGAGGAGAAATGATAGAATAATTAAATATTAAAAAACACTTTTATCTAATAGTTTAAATTTTTATAACAGTTGGTAGTAGTTTGAAAAAATTTCACATGCGTCATCAAATAACGATGGACATGTCAATGCCCTAATCTGTTTTTTTTTTCCCCTTTTCTAAAGTAAATGAATAGAAAGATGAATATGTTTACTCCTCTTTTCTATTAAATCTAACTCGGCATATAATAATCCACGTCATCAAATACGCTGGATTTAAAGTCGAGGGATTATAGTGAAAAAAATTAAAGTCCGGAGTCGAGATTACATACTGAGCCAAAATACAGATTGTATATATGTCATTTTTCCTTGTGTTTAAGCAGTAATATTTTTTTTCCTATGTCTAAATAGTAGCTTGCGACGACGTCTGAGGATGCGGAGGGCGGTGTAACCTTATAAGGAGTCTCTAGCAGTTCCTCGATCACAAAAAAAAAAAAAAAAATTCCTATGAACAACATACAAAAATACATCAAAAACTAATGATTGCGTTAGAAATTGACCGCACCAACGTTATTTTGAATGGGAATGCTTATCCTAATACCCCCTCCTAATAGTAAAAAAATCTTTACTTCAAGGCCAGGTCAGCTTTTCATTCCTTAGTTTTGGGGGGAAGTAAGACGTCGGCGGATATGGACCACATCCACAAGTAGTTATTGCGGCATTTCAACCACGTTGTAAAAATTAAAGAACAATCCCACGCGCGAGGCGGATCGAAGCGCCAGCATTTTCCACGTTTCTTAGATAGTGACCGACTTTTAGTACCTGGTACTTATCCCTATAATTCCATGGTCATTTTCGGTGGTGGCTATTTGGACTTTACTGTTCCACCGTAGGAACAAAAAGGAAAGGAAGGAAAAAATGCGATTTGGCCACGACCCACGACCGAGACCCACCTAATGTCGACGTGTGCGCTTACGTCACTTCATTATTGTTCGCTTTGGCCGAGGTTCCATGCGATGAATTCTGCGTCAAAAATATCTGCGAGGTGCGCCCCCGTTCCTCTCCTATCCTCCTTTACCTTTCTTTTCGATCCTTTTGAAGAACGTGGCCGTCTGGAACAGGGAAACGTGCCGAATTCCGTCTCTCTCCCAGGACAGAACAAATTCTCGATCTCGTCGAAACCGGTAAAAGAGAAAGAAGACAAAAGTTACAGATATAGATTAGGGGAGTGGATAAGCATCGCATGCTTTTACTTTTTCTCTCTTTTTTGCGGGTTTTGGTTGGCGCGGATGTTGAGCGGAGTTTCGATTTTTCAAACCACCGTGGAAATCGGCCGATGTGCGAACCGGGAACGACTTATGGTCAACACGTTGAGGATGGATGAGAAGAATCTGGCCATTTCCCGAAGATGGCGTTGCCCAAAAATCCTTTGCGATGGGGCTTAGTCGTACGTTGGGCTAGTGGTGTCATTGGCCCATGATGACGTGAATGGATGGGCGGGTATTCATAACGAAAAATGGGTCGGCCCAGGCTCATTACCTAAGACCATACACCGTGGCGACGTTGCTAAAAAAGCGTGTGTGCCAAGCCCCTAGATCGGGTGGATTCCATGTCGGACCTGCTTAGAGAGCCTAAACAATGAGTGGTTCCTGACAAAGTAGGCAGGAATCAATTAAATTGTGCACTGAAAAAGAGAAGTGTAATTCTGAGATTTATATGTGAAAAATGAAATTAACTCACGAAGATGCCTTTTAACATTGTGGTAATGCTTAGGTTTAGAACTTCAAATTTAAGCTTGTTCAAGTGAGGACACCCTTAGAATAAGTGACCTCTTGAAAAGAAACTCGCTTATGGGCTAAAGAACAAAACTACGAGGTTCGGATCAAAGTGGACAATATCTCGATGAGTTAATCTAAAATGTCACGTTAACAAAGAGTCTCAAGAAAAAAGTATGGTGGCACATCTTCCGCGGCTGCTTCCTGAAGATCCTCCTTTGAACGCCTTGGCGATAAAGACAAAAGGGTCAACCTCTTGGAACTACTCGTCAATGAATGTACTTCCGTAGTGTCCATGTCACTGACAACTAAGGATCAAATCTTAGCCGAATCTAAGCATGGTTTGCGAAACGAAACCTTGGTCTACTCTGTTGGCCGAGCGATAGACCCATTCTTTCGTCGAGTCCAATCGCGGAGAAGGGCGAATCGCAGTGGATTAAGGTAAGTGCGCAAGCTTCCACCATACGGTCGGCCGCTCAGATGTCATGTTTTGCTTCTCGAATCGCTGTCCTTTGTGGAGAAGGAAACATGTGCAGATGTCACGCGGGAGAAGTATATTCATCGGTAGTTGTCTATTTTATTGAATTGGAGGACCCTCCTGGAGGAAGTCTGCAAATAAGAGATAAGCGTTTGTGCAAGTCTAAGTCTTAATGGGCCCTCTTGACTTGATTAACATTGGTAATCTCGAAAGATCCGTATGCCCATGCAAGCCCCCCACTAAGCTTATCAAAAGGTGAAAGCTCCAGCTCCAGTGGAATGAAATCTATTATTTTCTTCCCGAAGTTTCATGGAGGAAGAAAATATTTAAGGTTCAAAAGATATTTTGTCCAAAAGGATGCCAAATGCTTTTCCCTAAGTATTTATATTAAAAGAATAGCTCAAAAAGCAAGAAATAATAGTTCCTAGTCAGAAAGACTTTTTGGACGATAGACAAATCCAAAACACCAGTGATACACATAAAACGCAGTCACACAATGTACTCATACCTTTGCTGTCTATGTCACGTAAGGGGTGAAGCTTTCCTCCGTCCCTAGTCAGAGGAATTTCATCCGTCGTTACATTGATTGATTAGTGACAATCGCTTACTTTTGATTCTAGTTAATTTGCGTGTGGATGATATTCAAAACTTATAACCCACTAATAAAAAACATGGTTGTCGGAAAATATGACCTATTGTGTAATAATATATGTCGACATCTCATAATTCACATACAAGACTCCAAGTTACGCACTCGAGACCTTCATATTTCGTGATTGTAGATTGTCGATTAATGCTAAGTGTATTTCGTATACACAAGCTTCCTTTCTTCTTGACCCTGAGATATAATTTCACTGTCAAGCATGGACCAGAGCTGGGGCAGAACCTTGGACAGTCGTCGGTCAATTACGTTGTTCATATGATGAAGGACCTTACTTATGACATTAAATGTCCAATTGATTGATCTTCATAGAAAAAGTCCGCACCTTAATCATATATAAAATCTTAATGGGTATTATTCATATAATGAAAACTTATTATATGTGTGATATTATGGAAAATGTAGCCAGATTAATGCTAAGTGTATTTCAGAGGTGCAAACTTCCCTTTTCTTTACCCGCAGGTATGAAATATATTCAAGATCAAGCAAATGGGTAGAGGTAAGGCAGATACCTTGGACAGTCAGCCGTCAATTACTTCGTTAGGTATGAACGACAGAACAAGCAAAATTAAAAAGGAACAAAATACACGTATGAATTCAACCAAAAAAGAAAAAAAAAAGAAATACATGTGTGAAAGCACTCTAAAAACCCTAGTCCCCAGTAATGACGCTGAATATCCCAAACAAAACTCCAGACTCGAGTTTTTTCTCAAATTCGACATCAGCTCGATCACAAACAATCGGATTCACGCAACCCCTTTTATTTGGCATATCGGTACATACCTAATTCGTGAATAAACCATACTTACATGTATTTGTGTTAACTCTAAAGTCATATACGTATTTTGGTATGGCGTATAAATGTGAAACTGTGGCTTTTGATCTCGAGCACAACGTGCAAAAATTGTGTAACTTCCTATTCAAGGCAATGATCGCTGATCAAGCAAAAGAAGGAGTGCATGCTCGTGGGGATAGTCTTGAGGAAAAGAAAATTGACATCAACTATGTTATCCATAACTTGACCATTGACATCGATGCTTCCGACTCTATAACACCTGAAAAGTTATGAATTTCTCTCCTTCGATAAGTTTATAGAGAATTGGCTAAAAAAAGTTCTTATATATCATTCACTTGATCTAGTAATATTTTCTTTTTATGAAGTATGAAAATTAACTATTATAGGTTTTATTTTCTTGTTTTTGATCTCTTGAATTACGACAAAAAGTTGACTTGGGATTATAAGTTTTTTTTTAAAATATAGTTAATAGTGCTTCACCAAGGTCTTGAGGATAATAAATCTTCCATATTGGAGTTAAATTTTCCTCTCGATATATCACCCCAGTGGATCCATATATAGATGCATCACTTCGACCATATATATTTTCAGGTTAGTTAGTGCGCATGATAATTACCTTTAATGATATCAACCCTAAATTTATACTCCTTGTAAAAACACACTTCATTGTTGGAGTCACAAGACGTCAAGGTTTTATTTACTCTCATTATATCTACGTTGAAAGAGCTTTTCACGTGAAATCATATTTCCTAATTTTGTCAAAGGAACGTCAACCGAATTACAGAAGCCTGTGTTTGTTTCCCTTTTGAATCTAAAAGATATGGTCGCCGCAAGTAATTTAATCCGGGGAAAAGGGTCGTGTGAACGCAAAGAGCTTCACTTTCAAAGAACAGGCAAACACATCATACAAGATCCTTTCATATCATGCAGACAATGTCCACCTTGTGAACGCAATTGTAATGGAATGGTTTGACATTGTGCTGCTGATGGATCGAAAGTGATGGATATCAGAGCAAATGGTCTAAGCCAAAAAGAAGAAAATAGGGTTGCCAGGTCAGGGTTTCTGCACGTGTTGCGCTGTGCATTTTCAAAGGGCGTGATTATTTCGGGTCGACGAATTAGGTGAAGTGCAGGAAAAGCTGATGATTCCGTATCGAGCTTAAGGGAAAAAAACACAAATGATATTTTATGCTAACTGACTAAACCAAAGTCTCTGTCATGCGATTAGGACTTGGCCAGAATCTGTTACGGGGGCGAGGAAATTAGGCCGGCCTCGTGGCAGAAAGCTAGGGCTTTTGTCTCAACCTTGTTTCTAGCTTCAAGAAATTCACGAGGAAGGAGAAAGAGAGAATCGGATTTGCCCGAAACATTGCATGAACGACATAATCCCTAACTACAGAAAACAACATCTTGAAGAAATGCTACCTAACTCTATCAACGGGCTCGTCAAAAGATTGCTTTCGTGACCAGCCCACATCCAGCAGATGTCGATGGATGTGCATCTAAATATTCTCCAAAAACAACTGCTGATCCATAACTTCTTATCTTGGGATAAGCATGTCTATAAGTAGCAACCCACTAGCTTTCTCAGCTATGCTTCAAAAGCCAGATGGCACTTGAAACGTGGTTTAAGGTGGAATATGCACACTAAATAAAGCTTGCTAAATTTCAAAAAGCTCTTAGTTTGCTCGCGGTGCTGAGCAGAGAGGAGGATTTACTGGGAACGATTAAGGACCACCGATACTTCGGGAAAAGAACGGACGAGAACAACAGAGTCCACGGAAGCTATTCGAAAAGGGAAACCCTAATTTCGCTGGTGATGACATAACTTGCTCTCAGTAATCAATATCATAAACATCCAAGAGGGGCCGCTCCAGAAAATGGGTTGCTTAGATTTTCTGAGAATGATTTACCAAGTCGTTCTTGTAGCTTTAGCATTTAGAGATCACGAGATGTCGCAAGAAGTATAGGATGACCTCGCACATGCACGCTTCCTTTGCGCTTTTATCTTGGACGAGCGATGGAGCGATAAAGATCGAGTTAGGCTTACCATGAGGGCATGAAATCCAACCGGTACCTTATTTTATACGACGTAGGTTTCGCACCTCCCATTTGACTTAATTTAGCATGCAACTCACATGGACGGCCAGAAGAGATGGCCGCTCAACATGTTCGTTTTTTTCTCAGTCCGACCTATGCATTCATATCTTTGTACGAGAGAAGATGACATTTTCTATGAAGGGAGATGGATGCCCGAAAGTTGTCCAGCATCATACCGGTTATAGACTTGGTGAGACTACAAGGCCAAATCGGGAAGGACCATATGGTTTCCTCAATCCCTTTGATTGAAGACATTTTCTTTGACCCTTCATACGATTATTAGTGAGTTATAAACATGAACATCATTCACTTTTAATTTTGATTTAATTAATTTTAAATGCATCAAGGTTCATAAATTGCTTAGTCACCAACCAGTGACGTGGTTGGAGGAAAATATAGCCATATGGGAAACTATACGTATGAACATATATAAGTAGATTCCTTCTCTTACATGCCTGTGATTGATCTTGTAACGAAACGTCGAATCGTTCATTGATGAGGCTGCGTTATGTGTCGACTATTCGACTCTGGTTGGTGGTCATGAGAAAAAAATAATAATTCATGCTACATGAAATCCCAATCAACTTCCCTCTCCCGCCCATCCTCTCGTATCTCCTTCCTCACTTGGTACGCAAACGCGTGGGGGGAGGGAGTGAGAGAGAGGGAGGTTTACGGGAATAATTATTAAAAAAAATTCTACATCTATTATGCGAATGCCAATTTAATTATAAACATTTCACTATAATAAATTCAATTTTTAACGATATGCCAATGTAATCTTTTCAGCTGACAATCATTGACATGGATGCCAGTATGGCAAGAAACGATATTGATATGGATAATTTTTTACAATTTCTTTTAATTATAAAATTTTTATATAATTTTCCATTTGTTATCTTATCTTATCTTATCTTTTTTATTTCTTCCTTCGTTGGTTACTATGGCTAGCTAGCAGCCATAGGCAAGGGTCGGGTCGGCGAGGTCAACCCTCACCAAATCTGGCAAGACTAGCGAGTTTTTGCCTGCTTGACAAGATTTGAGCCTCGTTGGCCCACCCTTGCCTATGGCGAGTTGCTACTTGCTAGCCATCGATCAACAAAGAAAGAAGGAAAAACAAGGCAAGAGAAAGAAAAAATATTAATAATAAAATAATAAAAATTCAAAAAATTATGAAAATTGTTCTTATCAACATTGGTTGTCACGCACGACAACTGATGTCTACATTAGTGATTGTGAGTTAAAATTGGCAATAAATCTTATATTGATAAATTATTAAAATGTTTAGGAATATATTGACTAAATTGAAATATTTATAACTGAATTAACATTCATGCAATAGGTCTAGGATTTCTCTAGTAATTTTCTCGAGGCTTATGAGGGTATTTTTGTCTTTTTGCGTTACTTTTTATAATGTTCAATTGTGGGTGACCAAGAGTACAAATGATGGCCGAGTAAGATTGTCCCGTATAACAGTCGAAGATATGTATGGGAAAGTCAAATGTTCCACATCCTATCGCGCGATCCAACAAAAAGTCATCAAAGAGGCCAGTCACCTGTCTCTATAAGACTGTTATTAGTCTCACAAAAGATTTTGGGGCAGATAAAAAGAATTATTTTCCGTACAATTATACATCCAATCAGACAACTAGAAAAGATATAAAAATACAAAGCGCGTCGCTCTTTAACAATACAAAAGCATTGAAACGTGAGATTCAAATTGCATTGTTATCAATCAATTAAATACATAAACAACTTGTCATTTGGATTTAGCGACAACAGACCAGCTCTTTTAGAGTTGTTTCTCCATACATACATACATACATACAAATATCAAGGGAGAGGATATAGATAAACTTCGAATAAGTCCAGCAACTTTGCCGTTCGAAGAACGTTCATCCATGTGCTTAATCCCCTACAATTACTAAAATGAAGGCGGAGATGTCGCGCGGGATCCACAGAATCGGAAAGACGCGAAGAAAATCGCGTAGGGCACAGCATGAGATCTTGCATGGGGCCTGTGTAGTACCGATGGGAGGGAGGGATTTTTCTGATCTCTAACTTTAATTCTTTAGGGCAGCGACATTCTTGTCTTTTCTTATTTGCATGTTTACCGCAATAACGACACGAGAAAGACCGGCATCGAACGTAAAGGGCATTATCCGACCTGCGGTATTATCGCGCACCGCTTGAGGATGCGGCAGACATGTTTTCGTGCGTTGGCAATTCGCGACGACATCATCGGGATTGGGTCGCCCTTTGATCCCTCTAAGCGATGCCCACGTACCATGCCAACCACGTTGGAGGATATTGGGAAAGGCTTGACCCCTACAGGACCCCCGGCTTTGCCATTTGGAAGTGGAAAGGTTTTAGGGTTAGGAGTTTAGAACAGTGAAAGTTGGAGATCGATGCTGGTGATAATGGAGGAGCTTTTGGCGGAATCACCGTGTCGGACGGAGTATATAAAGAATTAGAATAAAGGGTAGGGATCTTCTATTGCTAGAAAAAAAAACAGAATGAGACATAGTGACCCCAAATCGATCAATGTGCTCCTAGATTTAGGGAAATTTGCTCTCTATCTACATGCGCATTAGCATGCACAAATTTACTTGACTTTGGTATGATATGAACTTTTGACAAGATCGCTCTCCAATAACGTCTCCTTTTGTTAGATGAGTAAAGATTCGTCACACATGGATGAAAATTGATACCCAATATATATAATCTTAACAAGTTGTGACATCCTTGTGACAAAGAGGGACTTAAGATATGGGTGCCAATTAGTGTTCACAAGCCTTGTTTGTGTAATGCCAAATTCATGATATACTAAAAAACAAGTCAGCCCGAATTATGATATAACTAATTATTTGTGCATAAGCAGTGTTATCGTGTCACATCGAAAAGGAAAAGCTAGCTGGGAGGCCCTTGGATTCATACTCAACGATCGAGCACAAGGAGTTAGAACCTCTACAGAGTGAAGGGAAGGATGGGGGAGGGAGATGGAACCGAACAACTAGTGCACCTGCGGGCCAATTAGCGCCTTGGAGCCGAACGACTAGCCAAACAAAGTGGGGAGTGTCTAGGGTTTGGGCCAAGGAAGAATGTACAAAATGGCGAACACGGTCGCGTCGTGGGTGCGTCACAGACAAGCCCGTGAAGCGATCCCCACCACCCGCCTCCGACCGGTCGATGTCGAATCCGGTTGTTGCGATTTAATTAAGAGGCGCAGCGGGGAGAAGCAAAGGTTAGGTGCGCCATTAGAGAGAGTTTGATTTTGTTAAATTGCATCATTACCCCCCCATCCCCATAGTACGAGAGCGAGAGGAGAGGGAGAGAGGGAGAGATGGTGGGGTAACGTGGGGCCCGCCGATAAGAAATGGGACTGCGAGATATGACAACCGGTGGGGCCCGCCCGGTCTTTCCTTACCGTAGCCAGCAGTGGGACCCGCTCCCGCATTGTTCCCTTCCTACCCGCCCCCTCCATCGCTAGATTTTTTGCGCACCAAGCCCACCTCCTTGTCTTTCCTGGACGCATTATCCCCTGCTGGGATCGTGGTGCAAAAGTCATTTCGATGCAACTTCATTTTTTGACTCTATTCGTCTCTCGAGAAAATCCTTATTCTCAAGCACTTTTGTTTTTTTTTTGTAGAATTATTTTCAAGCACTTCATTTTCCCAGTTCTTTTTTTCATTATATTTTGCAAATAATGTGGAAGCCTTTTCTTTTCTTTTCTTTTCTTTTCTTTTTTCTAATATTACGTTAGAAAGCTATGAAATATGCATTCGAGAAAAAAATTTTGAGTGTGATCTTAAAGTCTCGAGTTCCTAAGCCAAGGACCTAGGCCCCAGTACAAGCTCGGTGGACACCAACCCATCCTTGAAAGACTCCGCCATGGCCGCTAGAGACCGGGGCATGTTCATGAGGAGTGCTAAGCTACTGAGGACTTGGGCATGGGTGCTATTTTGGACCTGGGCTTGGGGTCTCGGGCTCGACCTCGAGAGGTTCAAGCTAGACGGCCATAAACCCAAGCATGGGAGTTAGTGCCCGTTCTTGGCCTCAAGGGACCTGGACATTAGCACCAATGACTCAAGCATGGTAGCAAGGTATCTTGGTCTAGCCACCGGATCCTAGTCATGGGAGCTGAGGACCTAAGCTTGACCTCATATGTCCTTTGAGCAAGTGCTAGGGTTCTAGCCCTAGGTGCGAGGGTGCTTAGCCCCATTTCAGCAAACTTGGGCTCAAATGTTAGGACTTAGTCGTATTCTAAAAAAATAATAATAATAATTTGTTAAAAAGAAAGTCATTTTCATTAATTTAAGCATAGATTTTTTTCCATATTGTAAAAAGAAAAAAAAACTTCATCCACAATACTAAATTTTGAGGTTTTAGCGACAGGGGCCAACTAATTTCAAAATTTAATATCTTTTATTTAGATATCTATTTGGTTGTTAGATTACATCTAGAATCTTAGGTGAATTTGTTTAGTTTTATTACTTATCTGATTCAAATTTATATCTAATAATCTTTTCTTATTCACTTTTTGTAATATGTTTCTAGTTATGGTTTATTGGGATTTCTTTAGGACATTAGGTTGTATAAATTCGTATAATTCTCTTATGTAAAGAAAGAACTTACCTCTTTCGATCAAAATAATTGTCCAAAAACATCTAGATTTATTGTTAGTTTTAAACCTTTCAATTGTGTTGATTTAAATTGCATTTAACAGTCAGGATAAAATTTATTTGTTCTTGCGTTTGGTGCTTGCTCATGACAAGATAAAGTCAAATATAAGAGTCATATAAACAAGATAAAATTATTCCATTAGAAAGGTGGAATAAATGTGATTATGATTTTTAACATCCATAATAGGAAAGTTATTTTTCTCATATAACAAACTTATTAAATTAACAAAGTTAATATTATATTTAAATATAAATAATATTTGAATTTTAATATAAGAAATTCAAAATAACAAAAAAAATGACAATTTATTTATTTTAATTTAATCTTATTTTTATTTATATATTCGAATTAAATTCTATTTTATAATATAATTTTAATATATAAATACATATTTTAGGTATATTTAATACACATTTTAGGCATTTTAGTATTTTAGGTATATTAGTACAATTTACTATTTAATAAAATTTTATTAGAGAATGATAGAATGGGAAGAAAGGAATAAAAAATAAATTGATTAAAAAAGAGAGGAAAATTAAATAAAAAAAAGCAAATAAAATTAAAGTAGGTAAGAGTGTCGCGAGAGATTTCTTCATCTTTGTTTGTAAAAATTTTGGCTTATTTATACTAATATATCTTTTATATAAAATAATGTACATGATATGAGTGAATAAATTCGACTTTATTACTACAATCACCAAACAATGGATATGATATAACAAAATCTCTAAATTTCATTCCTACATTATCCGATCCTATCATGGTTACAAATTCGGACGACCAAATGCAGCTTTAGTTTTAAATATTTTGATAATTTGCTAATTTAGTCATAAACATTTTAATTGTATCAATATAGTCCTACACCTTTTAATAATTTATCAATGTAGTCCTAACCTTTTTTTACAATTTATTAATTTAGTCATTTCGGTTTATTTTTGTCAAAAATCACTGACTTGATAATTTAGTCGGTATTGGCCGTCCTACATGATATAATTGGGGCTCACGTGAATAATTTTTACATTATTTTAAAATTTTAAAATTTTTCTTTTTTTCTTTTCTTTCTTTCTCCAATTTGCAACTCTAGGGTAGGAAAGCCGCGAGCTAACCCTTGCTAGCCCAACTTTGCATAAAAAAAAAAAAAAAAAAGAAAGGAGAACCAAAACATAATTAAAAAAATTCATAAAAAAATTAAAATTTATCCATGTTAGCATTGGTCACGCCATGTAGGCTGGCCAACATTGACCAAATCATCACATTAGCGATTTCTGATCAAAATTGATCGAAATGACTAAATTGACAAATTGTTAAAAGGTTTAGAGTTATATTAGTACAATTGAAAAGTTTATAATTGAATTGATCGACGTATAACAGGTTTATGATTTTTTGGACAATTCTTCCCTCTTTTGATGAATTAATGAGTTTGAGAGAGTTTTCTTTATTATTGTGCAAGTTTATGTGCTTGCAAGTTGCGACTCATGCTTATGAGTTTATTATTATTTTCTAGAATTCGTATCATCAATTGTTTCCACCGCGTCAACTGACAATTGAATCATCAACTTTATTAATCTTTTAAGCTCGATTCTTAAACTTTCAATAATTTGATTTTGGTCCATGATCCTTATATTGCACATTTTCTTGCTCTTTCTTGCGGGGCGAATATCACTCGTCTTCTTATGACATCGCAACACGTGTTGAGGACATGGAAAAAGATTCTCCCTTGTCACGATCCAATGAGTAGGGTGGGTAATAGGAGCATAAACGGTAAAAGGAGGATTTTCATCATTGTCTTGGTTTGATTCGAAATTGTTGATTTGGACATCACTTTATAGAGTGTTTACGGAAGTAATTTTACAGATCGAAGTGGAGCAATAAATTTGAACGTATTCAGTGAAAAGTCCCGTGAAATGAATAGAAATTTAACTGCATATAATGAATACGTTAATTCGATATATGATTATATTGATGATGCCGTGAATACAATCTCGAATATTCAATTTGGATATTCAATTTGGAATTGAGTTCAATGAGTAAATATATATTCTATATATATCGAAGGTTTGATTTAGGTTTTAGTTTCTTCTAAAATCGTACCATGCTCATCCATAGGCCTTTTTAAAGTTTGCAATCACCACTCAATAACTGTTTATGTTATCTCAACTTCACAAGTCGAGTTGCTTAACTTGTACATAAATTAGAAGATGTGAACTTGTAGCTTTATTCCCAAGCTCTCGTCAACTGTCGCCTGGTAATCTCCACCGGCCATCATCGAGACCCTAGCAATTGGTAGAGGGAAATAGGAAAAGAAGAAAAAAAAAAAAGAGAAAAGGAAAAAAATTAGAAAATTTTAAAGAAACTGCAAAAATTGTCCATGTCAGTGCCAATGTCAATTGGATTGTCGCTTAGCGATTTCCTATCAAAATTGACCAAAATAGCTATATTGAAAAATTGTCAAAAGTTTTAAAATTATATTGGTCAAATTGAAAAATTTATGACTAAATTGACATTCGATAATAGATTTAGGATTTTTTTGGTAATTTTCTCCTGAATGTTCTGCATGATGGTTAGAGAACTTTATCCACTTCAAAAAAATATTAGAATATCTTCTTTCTTTCAAAAAAAGTAGAATATTATCCGGTCTTTTAAATGTTATATCTCTCCCACGAGACACGTGACGTTAAGTCTATTTAAATAAGAGATTTAAATTTTTCAGAATTGGGATGATGAGATGACTCTATCTCACAAAGTACCACTATGATCTAGATTGGAATAATGAAGATGAGCATTACCCTTTTCTTAACCGTGATTAGGTTGTAGGTTAATCCTTTTTGGTCCACAAGGTTAATTAGGTGATTAGACGATAAATTAAGAGGGCAACCTGGGAGTAATATCTTTCTCCAGTCACTCTCCGAGAGGGAATTTCAACGTTTATTAAATCATGAATCCACCCAAATGATAATTTCTCGACCAGGCACGTGAGAATTCAACGTATTCGACTTTCGATGTTAAATGCATGCACCCTTTCTTTCCTTTGCCTTATCGATGTTTCTAGGGTTTTAAAGTGACTTTTTCTTCTGCTCTTTTTAAAGAGAGAGCATTATGTGTAAACTTATTATCATTATGGTTATAAACAAAGCAAATGAAAACGATGCAAGACACAGTCATCCATGCTAGGTACCATATTAGTGGTATGTAAACATTTATGAGGATGGATTTCTGCCCATTCCGCGTTTTACGCGAGCAAAATTGTTGAGGAGTGCGTACTTAATAATCTAAAATGGTCTAGTTAGGTGATCAAATCCCGATTTAAATGCGGCATGTCTTGTGTCCGAATCATATCATCTCCTAATGAAAGTAACTTCCCAGGCTACTAAGCCTATCAAAGTAGGGTGGATTGTGTAGATTTGTGGATGTTATTTGAATCGAAATATCGAATATACATGCCATATTTTATTTTATTTTTTGTAAATATTTTCCTAGGATGACATTTTATGTCCACATAATATATATGCGCGTGCGTGGGTGGCGGTCATTTAGAATTGTCCAAAGAAATTCTAAAAACCCTGTTTACAAAAGGTGGGAAAAAATTCTCTAGAAACATGAAACAAGAACATTTGAATCAATTGGAGTTTCGGGTAAAGGATAAAAAAATATGGTTCGATTTGCTACAGAATATGTACCCTGAAAGAGAAGTGAAGCATTAGAAATTTTTTTAGATGAGTTGTCTAACATTCCTATTTTAGAGTTCAAAATTATTGCGTTATGAGAAAATATGCATGTACTTGGAAGACTGGTTTTCTAGAAACTAAGCAATATTACTCTATTTCTTTTTCGGAAAAAGTTATAGAAAATCTAAACTATATCCACCGTGTTACGTATACCCAGAATTTTTTTTGATATTAACAACTCTAAACTATACCCATTGTGACACATTTACTTTAAACTTTTTCTTATGACATAAAAAATCCCAAAATTTTTACATATTTGACATATTTATCCTCCGTCAAAGTTCTATTAAATGATTTTTCAGCTAAAACAATGTTACGCGAGCGCCATATCAATATTGTTTACTTGTAAGCATTCATATAGATAGATTTTTAACAGCTTTAGAACTGTGATGATGGGTAAATTTGTTATATTGATATAAGTTTGGGATTTTTAGTGTCCTAGAAAATTTTTTAGGATAAATATATTATAATAGGTATAGTTTAAAGTTTTTGTTGACCATTACCATTTCTTTTTTCGTAAAACTAAAGAGGAAAAAAGAAACAAATTTTAATAACTTTAATTCTAGCCATCATCATCTCATCATCACTCGTCAACTCCAATGAAAATAAAATCAGGCAATCATAAATTAACACAAGTGCTGAATATAATTTGAGCTAAACGACAGATTCCTCAAAAAAATCACGAGCCCATATGCTCAATTTCGTCTTAGTCAAGAACCTAATAATGAAAGGGCAATATATATTTATTAGATATGCAAAAAGGTACAACCACGCTTGATTTGGAGTCACAAGTGGTCATTTACATATGCATATGCACATAATATATGCGAATTAAATATATGCAAGCATGTAAGAACTTGACAGAAAAATAATGTCATTATTCTCGGAGGAGAAAATCAGCGACACCGAGGAGCAAGAAACTGAAAAGGGGCCAATCGATATTAGCCGTTAACACATGCTTACCGCCTTTGACATTTTGGGTGCTTTTCCTTTTTGCACACCAAAGGCATGACATCGGCGGGCCCCACCCCACCCCTCCCCCGCCCGCCCCCGCTTTATTATCCTGCTTGTCTTGTTGCCTTGTGCGGGGGCGGGGGTGCTGGTCCCCGCGCGGGCCCCACCCCCTCTCCCCCCACACGTGTCGACCCCTGGCGCCCGTTCCCGAGACACGTGTCGACGGTCCGGAGGCCCTCGCCCCCCCCAGTTGACGTCAGCGCCCCGCGCGGCCCCGGTTTCACTGATCCGCCCGCCCCACGTCCACGTCGGCCGCTGCATGGTTTGGGCAAAAGCTGCAGGGCCATTTCCGTAAAATCCGCTCTCGGAATTGACCGACCATCTAGCGGCCGCGTCGACGTGTCGGGCACCCATTAGTTGGCCCACAGCGGGCTCCGCATAGGCGCGGGCGTACGGGATCGCAGCCCGCCCCAGCGCCTTCGGCTCGAGCGCCTCTCCACGCCATCCTTCTCACTTCCCATTTAATCGACGAGCCGAGCCAAAGACCTTCACGCTCACATTCTCTCTCTCTCTCTCTCGCTCGTGTGTTCTCTCGTTGATCATTCGCTTCGTGAATTCTGAGTGGGTTTTGGGTGATCGGAGTTCGTAGCGGCGGGGGGGGCTTTGTGGGGGTTTGTTCGTTCATGGAGAGCACGGACTCATCGGCGGGGTCGGCGGCGCAGCCCCACCTGCCGCCGGGGTTCCGGTTCCACCCGACCGACGAGGAGCTCGTCGTCCACTACCTCAAGAAGAAGGCGGCCTCGTCGCCGCTCCCCGTCGCCGTCGTCGCCGAGGTCGATATCTACAAGTTCGATCCCTGGGAGCTTCCAGGTAAAATACCCAGTGAGGGGAGCATATCCTTTTCCTTCTTTTCTTTTGCTTTTCCTTTCCTTTTCTTTTCTACTGTTGAATCGTTCGGTGTCGAGATATCAAATCTGTGAAGATATTTTCGATGGACACTAGCACGGGCTTCTCGTCATAAACGAGGAGGCTGTTCGATACAGTCTTTCGCGTCGACAGTGCAGTTGTTCGTGAGAGATATGCCGTCGGTGGTGATCTAGTCTGAGCCTCGTGAATTCTTTTAGCCCCTTTCTACGTACGAGAAAGGAACAGAAGATGTTTGCAGTTTATACGGAGCAGAGGAAAAGATCGTCGTCGCTCACTTGGGTTTATTCTTCTTTTCTTTGTTATTCTTCTTTCGCTTTTTCTTCATTTCACAGCGAAGGCGACGTATGGCGAGCAAGAATGGTACTTCTTCACCCCGAGGGACCGGAAGTACCCGAACGGGGCGAGGCCGAACAGGGCGGCGACGTCCGGGTACTGGAAGGCCACGGGGACCGATAAACCGGTGCTGTCCGCGGTCGGGCATCAGAAGGTCGGCGTGAAGAAGGCTCTCGTCTTCTATGGTGGGAAACCCCCGAAGGGCGTCAAGACGAACTGGATCATGCACGAGTACCGTCTCATCGAGAACAAAGTCAGCAACAGACCGCCGGGATGTGACGTGGGCAACAAGAAAAATTCCCTGAGGGTAATGATCGAGCCTATCTGCTTCGTTTCGTTTGCTTTGGTTGGTTTGATTGTGAGATTTAAGGAGCGTGCGACCGAACGAGAGCGTGTTGAAATTTAATTTGGTTTTCCGTAGCTGGATGACTGGGTGTTATGCCGAATCTACAAGAAGAGCAACGTGCACCGGCCGATGGACCACGAGAGGGACGACTCGATGGAGGACATGCTCGAATCCATCCCTCCTTCGTTGACGATGAACCATCACAGCATGAAGCTACATCTCTCTAAGCCGTCCACGACGAGTTATGGGGCATTGTTCGAGCACGAGCAGAACCTTTTCGATGGGATGATGGGGGCTAACGGCGGCGGGGGCATTCCCGGCAACGTGATGTCTCACCTTGCATCATCCTCGGGCTTAAAGCCAGAATTGGCCATGGTCCAAGCGCCCACCATTTCGAGCCCTCTTCCCCTGAAGCGGACTCTTCACTCACTCTATTGGAACGACAAGGACGTCGCCGCCGAGACAAGCGACCCTTCGTCGGTCAAGAGACAGTTCAGTGCGGACAGGATCGATCCGGGGAGCGTCGAGAGGAATAACAACGGAGGGACTAGTAGTTCCATCGCGTCTCTGCTCGGCCAGATTCCTCAAACCCCACCGCTGCACCAGCAAACGGCATATGGGCCTCTCGGCGACGGCAGTTTCCGACCACAGTTCCACATGCCAGGACTGAATTGGTATGCCTAATTAATCCAGCGTATACCTTGAATTTGATGGTGGGCATTACGCCACAGCTATGTTAAGGTGAAAGTTTCTTCGCCACATTAACAAGATGGTGCTACAGTTTGACAAAACTGCGAAGGTATGGATTGGTGCATGTGTAGAGACTAAGTGAGTGGCCCCCAGAGAAATTCCTCTAGGAGGAAGAGGGTATAAGAGGAGCTTCCAATTTCAGGCGAGGCCAATAGAGGCATATTACAATTAGGGTCATATACATGAATGTATATTTTCACATTTTAGGGTTTCTTCTATGTGTATAGAGGCATTGAATTCAAATAGGAGGGTGATTCATACGAAAAAAAAGGACATAGCTGATCCTCATGTAGAAAAATAAAGTAGATGAATCATTGGTATTTTTGCTTCAGGATACTGCACCACCAGAAATGATTGTAGAGCCCTGATAATATATTTGAGCGTTGTTTATTGCAATGGATGATCCTTTATATTTAAAATCCCTATACATGATTTTACTTGCATATTTATGTCCTGTTAGATTATCAAGTGACAAAGGCATCATCGATATATATCATCCTCGAGTCTTAGCGACATGTTACAATTTTAGGATGCCTTTTGATATCTTTCAAATAAACCCTAGAAGACGGTTGTAACTAGTAAGTCAAGAGATGATTATCTTATACGTCGCATGTTCTTTATGCTATAATCATTGAAAAAGAAAAATTAGTTTGACTAAGCAAAGAATATTTTGGGAAGAGCCAAGGGGGGCCTCGAAGAGCTGCAGCTGCGTAGTTAACACCTAAAAGTGCATTCCATTTCTTCTCACAAGCAGCTAATCGCATCTCGACAGCTATTGTATCAAATCATCAAATCTCATTCGAGGATTGCAAAGGCTGCTAAGTTACATCGATTGACTCCTAGGATATATGGAACTATAGGTTTTCCCGGCTCGATATCAACAGGTGGATATTAGGCTGATGATGATGTCAATTACGATGATTATCGATGAGAATCATCGGTGTGGTTGGATGTGACTCCTGGATTGATAGCAACGTGGGATTGAATACAAAAAGAAGTATTATTCACAACGTGAATGCTGTGGGCCAATATAAAATACATGCGTGACGTGTTTATGCCATAGTAATCTTCATCATCCGGTCATCCTGATGAAACCTGAAGATTTGACATGGAAGAACGAATACCCATTTTCTTATTTGATCTTAGAATATGTCATACCGTACGATGTCTCTATATTGTAAGGTCTAAGGTCTAATCGAAGGTTTCCGTAACCTTTCTTTTCATTATTCTTTTCCTCTCTTCCAGTTTCATATATGTAAAGTTAAACCCTACCTACTCCTCCCTGCATTTTGCTTTCAATTATAGAGGAGGATGATCAACTGACTTTTACTAGAAAGCTAAACGGACATGAAGCACGTTCCAAAGGTGAAAAAGAAAAGCGATTCTGGGAAAGATCTTTTGAGCATCTCCTTAGATCAGACGTCCTTAGGTCTTCAACGACCGAGCTGCTTCGCTGACCAAACAATGAACAGCGCGATGATCATCTGGCAGATTTAGCAGCCTACATTATTCCAACAGAAGATTATTTAAACCGAAAGGGTCCGGAGACTTTGAACAAGAACGTACGAACTCGATCCACCTACCCCCTCACGCCCTAGAAGCAGAGAACCTCGATTTCAGCTACGTTATCTAACCATCTCTCCTCGATCTCATCACGCCCCAAAAGAAAAATCCTCAAAAGAAAAGAGGAAAAGAGGAAAATAGAAACGGGAAGATATTGGATTTTTGGGAGTCATTGTCGCTCATGGACTCTGATAAGACATGGTTAAGTATATTCCACGACCTAGTAGATGTCGCACACTTCGCATGAATTGACAAGATGGAGAGGGAGGGGGTGGTGTTAGCCTCAATACAATTAAGTGGGTTTCCTCTTGTGTGCTGCTGACCGAGGGTTGGGGTCCATTTGGGCATCACCAGAAGGGAATCATTATCTTAACACCACACACTAATCTGACCCCTTTAATTAAATCCCATTACCCTTTCTAGGGCATGAGTACAAAATAACTTTACAAGTTTTCCCTTATCATAATTACTTAGTTTTGGTATGTAGATAGCGTCGCTATGTGCCACATTATCTTTCTCGATCTATCCCCCTCGTGAAAGGATGCTTTCCCATCAAACCCTAGAAGCCACTCCACCCCCACCCAGATCTGAATTTTCCCTTTATAATGCGAAAAGTTTTAAAAAAGAAAAAAATTTGGCCTTTATTCGTGCACAAAATAGAAAAGGAATGCACTACGTTTTCAAGAATTCCCATTCAAGGACACTAGACATAGCCATTGTATACGTATCGCCGGAACGAGGCCGTAATTCAACCTATCAAGGTTACTCTACTGGAATTGCACGTAACTATCGTGTAGGAGTCGCACGTCGGGATTCTCGCATGACTTTCGCGAGTCGGGACATATGGCCCTGTCGATCGCTGATTCGAGGGGATGGCTATCGAATTCGCGCATGTCTTCAGTGGTTCAGACTTACACGTAAATCCCGCTTACGTTAATACACAACAGGGAGGGAAATTGAATTCTTTAAATGGCACTCTAAATTAGTAGATCTTATCGAAGAATGCCCCTAATGCCGTAGTAACTGACATCATAAAGTCACTGTGTGCTGTGTTAGATTTTTTCTCCTTCTTTCCCTTCTCTTTTTTTTTAATCTTTTGTCGATCGGTTAGAGTACAAGAGAGTTGGCAAGGCATGATGATTCTTGAAGTCAGAAGAAGAGTAATGCAATCTATAAACTATACATGGACCAGCTTATGGACCATCAAGCCCTAGTCTCAGCTATAGCGTTTTTGAATGGCATTAGAATTCGATTCAACCCTTGTACCGTCCATGCACGTGAGAGGAAGAGAGTATCTCAAGAACACCTAAACGCCTAATAATTTCGAGGAATTATGACAACGTGGACCAAGAAGTGCCCTGGGGTTCGATCGGGAGAGATCGTGAATTTTTCAAGAATCTCGTTATTCAAGTCTCAGGCCCACGTTTGAATCTCGTCAGACGGGCGCAACGTGATATCGGCAATTAATGTCGTATGACGTAAAGGATGACGCAATCTATGAAGGGCAAGGGATGGCGGACTTTACAAGTTAAAAGCAATTAGGGGATAAACCATGAGACTTAAGAAATTTACTTTTGGGAAGGAAAGGCCAGAAGTGTGCCCAAAGAGCCGAGAAAGAGAATTAGGGGCCAATAGTTCTAGATTTCAGGTTAGATTTCATTTGAAATTTGAAATTTACCTTTTTCGACATAAATTCTCTAATTTTGAAATCTTGAACCTACTCTATTACAAGTCCAAGGATTTACTCAAGTTCAGCTTGTATTCTTAATTGGATAATTGTAGTGAATTATCTCTTCCATTGACTACCATTTGCTACGTTCCACTAATCACAACTTATATTTAGATACATGAAGATTATAAAATATTAACAAAATAAAAGTCCAAGTCTTTGATATTATCGAAAATGGAAGCTCAAATTAATGGTTTCAGATTACATACTTATCATTTTTTTTTTTTTGGTAAAGGTAAGTATAATATGAAAAGCTTAAACCAGAGGTACAACGAATCGGCACCAAAACCAACTACTCAAAGAGACGACAAGTCAGGATGAGAGGAGGGGTGCCGATGCAAAAGAAAAACACCCAAAGAAGAAAACGGGAAGAACGACATACAAAGACAAGAGCAAAAGCAGACAACCAAGGCTAGAGGGGGTGCAAATGTGCTACTCGGGAGACCCGAAAATGGAGAAATGAAGACCCCAACATCGCTGGAACCTCCTATTCCTAGGGTTGTCTGCAACATTGCTGAAGGTGAGCGCCTTGTCCTTGACCACTTTGATGAGATGATTCTTCAAAGCCGGCAACTCCAAGGTCTCCCCCCGAAAGATGATGCTATTGCGCTTCTTCCATATCATGTAGCACATGGCACCAAAAGAAAACCGTGCTAAGCAGTGAACAAAATCCTTCCATACTTATCATTCGTCATGACTTATTGCAGAATTGCGCAAAGACATAAAATAAGAAAAACATAAAGACTTATTCCAAGTTCCTGGTTATTAGTTTCACTTTGAACTGGAACTTATTCATCAAAATAAGTTCCCCAATTTTTAAAATTTGAAACTTACTCTGCACATCCTAGAACCTACAACCGCTTCAATTTTTAGCTTCCCGGTTCCACCTTTGAACTATACTCACCCCTAAAGAGAACGTCGTAATGGAAACGAAGAATGAGATCAAAAGTAAGATTCGGATTGAAAGTGAGATAATTACAACATCAACATAAAAAATAAATAAATAAAAAATCCTAACCTTATTTTGCCTCAGTTCTAAAATTTTCAACTTAGCCAATTTAGTCCCAAAACTTTTCGAAAATTTGCCAATATGGTTCTTTTGGCAAGTATTGGGCTAAAATCAATGGTGTGGAAGTCGATCGATGCTGATTTGAACAATTTTTGCATTTTTTTAAATGGAAAAATAATATAAATGATTCTCAAACTTTGGCTCAATGTTGTGATCTCTGAACTTTTAATTTGTTTAATATAGTTCATGAACTTTAGTCCATTATGCAGGTCCTTCATGAATTTTCAATTTGTTTAATGTGATTTTTAAACTTTACATACATGTTCAATTTAGCATGTGAATCATATGAAACTTCTCAATGTTGTCATTGAACTTGAGTTAATGAAAAAATAATATTCGATACTTTCATATAGTCTACAAACTAGCTTGAACATGTATAAAAAATTTATGGATCACATTAAATAAATTAAAAATTCATGGACGACAGTAGATATTGAGCTAAATTTTGGGGATCGCATTGAACCAATAAAAAAATTAAATTTTTTTTATTGCATATTGAGTCAAATTCAAGAATTATAATGTCATTATTGCTTAATAAATCTAGTGTTGGGTTAAAAAACGCCAGAAGGGTGCATGAGACCTGAGAAGGAGAATGTCAAACCAGAAGGGAGGAACCAGACCAAAAGTAAGTTTCATATTGAAAGTGGGATAATTACAAAAAGAGAGAGAGAGAAAAATAAATCCTCAACTTATTGTACATCTATTAATTTGATCTTAAAATTTTAATTTAATTCATTTAATTTTAAATCTTTTAACGATTTATCAATGTGATTCTTTAGTTGGGTGATATGGTTCCAATTGGCACTAACATGGACAATTTTTTGCATCTTTAAAAAATATTCTAAATTCTATTGGGTGAGTCACCCTTGCCCAATAGAAAATAATATAAAAAATAAAATTGTCCACATTAGCGCCACAAAAATGAAAAGAAAGAAAGTAAAAAAGAAATGAAAGATTCCTAAAAAAAAAAAATTGTAAAATTGTAAAATGTTTCCACATCAGTGTCTAACATCCATGTTAGTGATTGCCAACTAAAATTGATCGAAATGACTATGTTAGCAAATTAATTCAATTGGCTATATTAAAATGTTTATAATTGAATTTGTATCAGCACAATTGATTCATGACTTATTTTGGTAATTTTTCAAGCAAAAAAAATGTGTGTAACAATGGTGAGCACATAATCTCATTATGTTTTAGCCATTTCAAGCACAAATAATGAATAGTTGTCAAACTGACTAGTTTTGCTCGTGTAAAAAGAAAATCTTCATTTATCTTT
Source organism: Eucalyptus guilfoylei (assembly GCA_016097605.1). Classification (NCBI taxonomy): domain Eukaryota; kingdom Viridiplantae; phylum Streptophyta; class Magnoliopsida; order Myrtales; family Myrtaceae; genus Eucalyptus; species Eucalyptus guilfoylei. The sequence continues at coordinate 17,570,656 of CM027865.1, read as the reverse complement.
TTTTTTTTCTCAATATGCCAACCTCACCTCCACCCAATCGCGGCAAATTCTTTCATGGACCCATGTTAGTTAATAGGTTCTAATGACATATACAATACTTAAATACTCAATGTGGATACTACACAATTGATTTTCATTCTTTAGAGACTACGAATTAATAAGAACATCCGTCAATAAAATGATCGCCCTAAGATGAACATCTTATGGCTACTGAGAACGAGTGGTTCTATATTTCAATTTTAGTGACTCGCTCCTACAAACCAAGGTCGAAAAGGCTGATAAAGAAAATCAGTCATTCCTGACCACCAGTGAATGATTCCAAGTGCAATCAAGATGATCTTATGGAGCCCACGGAATATGGCGCACGTGGCATCCCCTTAATGGACATGGTTGATCCAATCCACTGGACTTGCATCCAAGCGAAAAATTCTCCCTCACTAGAAGTCGACAGACCTATCAAAACGAGACATAAACCTATTTCTTAATCCATAATTAATAGGTTGAATTATTAAAGTAATTAGTTATATTTAATAAATCATGTTCTCACCTCTTTTTTATATGAAAGCATTTTAACAATATGGATTAGATATGAATTGGATCTAGTATGAGTAACTAGATTTATATTGTATTGAAATGGATCAAAATAGATTTTAATAAGGCCAATTTGGGTACGACCATTTTCGGACCCACCTGTTTGACAGGTTTAATAGTCAGCCAAGAGCCGGTTTTCTTTACTTCGTTCAGATGGAAAAAAAAGCCTTTAGTAACACAGGCGAGTTGCCCCAACACAAGCCTCAAAATAAGATAGAAATCTAAAAGGCAGCGCCTGCAAAAGAAACGGTGAACATGCTACAGTGGGTACGTTGCCACAAATACATAAGTGGCACAACCACTTGATCCATTACAAGATCTTCGTGTTGAAAGTGCTCGATTGAATATTTACTGATAATCTGCATATTCGTGCAGTTATGTGGTAGGACAAGCAGATAGGGTAAGAAAAACCAGAGACACAGAGAGAAAAATGTGGCTCTGCAAGCAGAAATTCCTACAACACTCATCGGGATGGTTTTTCTATTTACCTTTTTCTCTCTATATAAGAATTATGCAATGTGAAGTTAGAGATAATTACGTAATGATAAGTTTTATACATGCGCATAAGAAAGGAGGATGGTGGTATAGGAACTATATACTTAAGATCTCCGACATTCATGTACATCATCGATAATCTGATAACTCTAGACCCGCATTTCCATTGCTATGCCCACGAGTGCGTTCCATTGCTAAGGTAGATTCCTCTCTCTCCCACCGTGGCCAAGTTCGAAAAATAGATGCGTCCTCAAGACTACTGTTTCTGCTTGTTACAACACCTATCGCTCCTGTAAACGAGGAAATTTTCCAGAGTGTGAGATGGCCTTTTCCTGTCCACTAAAACAAATGCACCATGGTGATTCTTTTTACCTCGGGAGGATTTAGCGACTGTGCGATGGGATTGGCTTCAGCTGGAACCTCAGCGATTCTTGCTTCTGATTTTTCGTTTGAATAGCTACAGAGAGAGAGAGACCGACAAAGATTGGTATTGAACTGGGGTAACATATAAGCAGCAAATAGGGCAATGACCTAGGCTGTAAAGTCTCGACAAGTCTTGCTAAAGCGTCACAACCGAGCAATCAAAATTCAACGGAGTCACCACTTCAAGAACAAGTACCAGTTAAATACTGACCATTCAAGCAAATTGGTAAGGCAGATGCACACTCTTCAAACCAAACTTACGGATATATTTGTTTCACTGAAAACTTCATGATAAATAAAAATAAACAACAAGGAAAATGGTTACTTTTCATTTATTTGGTGGTTTAAGAAAAGTGATTTCCTTTTTGCCAAAATGGGAAGTTGTTTTCCCACAATCTAAGCTTGTTGTTTTGAGTCCATAGAAAATGTTTTCCTTAGATTGATTTCCTTAGATTGATTGGTTTTCCATTATCCAAAAACCAAAAAGTTGGAAAACAATTTCTTGGAAATAGTTTTAATTCAAACAAACCAACCCTACAATTCACTACGTGCTATAGGCATGTCTCCCTATCAGACCCACGTTTTTAAGCTATAAAATAGAGCGCTACTTCCAACACTACACCCTATGCAGGACGTAATTTACAAACTAAATAATTCTTATCACAGGACTATGATGATCCAGCTTCAATCGAGTCAGAGTCTATATAATTGAAACTCACGTTGAGAGGATTGTCACCCATATGAGCTCAACACAGTCCACCCAAAGAAGCCTTTGTTCCACTGGGACCACACCGTAGGTAATCAGATGAGCAAATGGCCAAAGCTTCCACCCAGCCTGTGGAGAAAAGCAATGAAACAAGTAAGCATACTGGGCAAGGCATAACAGCTGCAGGTGTCAGTCAAGGAAATTCAATTATAGCCCAGATTGCTGATGAGAAAAAAAAAAACTGTAAGCAGGCAAGCTTTTCTCATAAGATCCAAGGAATAGGAAAATGTCTCTGTTTTCCTTTTCTCAAACTTCAACTGCTTATTTGGATCTTTGATCAGTTCACTAGATGAACAAGACAGTAGCTTCAACAAATTAAAAAATTCATTATGTCAAGTGTTCGACTCCTCTCAGCAGAATGAGAGTAGGTTGGATCAGATTCATCTTTCTACAACTGTGCCACCAACTTGAGAAAAAAAGAACAAACCAAGGATAGGATTACTCACTGTTAACATAGGCCAGAAAGTTGCTTTCAGCTCAGTAAATATGTTGATTGGGGATTCTAGACGTAAGAAACCCAAAGCAGTGTAGTATATGCTGTTCCAAATCGCTGCCCACACTGTTTGATCAAACGCTACTTTGACAGGTACCACCCACCAGTCTTGGAAGGGAAAAAGCTCCTGTAAAAAAAAAAAAGAAAAGAGTGGAGCTCACACAACAGTGGAAAGAAATACTCTTTTAACGTAAAATGGGAAAGTTTCAATTACCTCGCAGAATTCATAGTAATAGTGAGAAAGAGACCCATGAAGTGTGAATCCAACAAGGCCCGATCTGAACATCCGTGCTCTATCAAACTCAAAGAGCGGTTTTCCTTCAAAGCACTGCAAAAGTTACAAGTCAGCAATTGTAGAATGAAGCCCGGTATCCTAAGCTTGAAACTCTCAAGTTTGTCTGATGGCAACAAACCTGTGCGATCCAGTCCCCAACGGAGTATACCACTCCACTAATAACCATCTTTGCTAAAACAGGGTTTGTCTTAAGAGCTTCCTCATAAGCACTCCAGTTGTGTAGAGGTGCATACCGCAGTATCTCATAAATAGTCCATCCCTAGAAGCACACCAAAAGCGATTCAACAAGATGCATCATCATGATAAGTTGCATGAACAGACAATTATAACCCAACATAGTGATAAATGAGATTCATTCTCAAATCTGAGATCCTCTCTCGGTACTTAGTAGGCAATGCATCAAAGGTCAAGAAAAGAGAGATTTTTCCAAGCACCTTTAAAGAATTAAATGAAAAGACAACTGATCACTAATTTCACATGCCTCGCACTGGATCAAGCTATGACGAAGAAAGGCTCTTGATAAAGCTCTATCATGAAACCATAGACTTCTCATCATCCAGATAACTCAAGTTTGGCTGTCATTTCTTTTATCCTCATCAAGTGTCAACTTGAGGGCAACCAAACATAGAGCACTACTCAACAATATTTTTATCTAAGTTTCTCTCAGTCTTCAACTCGTTGCCCAAATTAGAGCACAAATCCATTCAAGCCACATGTTAAAGGATGCTACCAATTCCCAGCTTAAGTTTTAGATGAATCGGCAATGATCCTACAATTTTTACATTAACATCATACTAGGAGTTCCTCTGTTCGAGGCTCCATTTACTAGTATGCTTCCACATCAAAGTCAATTTCCAATTCCATGCTTTTCGGCTCAGACAATTCTTACAAAATCATGATCATAACAATGAGTTAACATCATTCACAGAACCCCCATAAAAGATAGCTCTACCAAACAACTCAATCCGCAAATCAACGATACCTCAACAAGAAATGCACTAAAATCATTCACAGGACAAAAAAATTGCTCTGCTTCCTTCCGTCTATCCTATGATTGGCATAAAGATTCAAATTTAACTCAAATTCACGGCAATTAATCACCCAAATTACATACAAAAAGAATGACGAACAAATGTGAATCCACTCACATGCCAATAATCGCTGTCAATCGTGAGCAACTTGGTGATGGCATAAGTACCGGCGGCCAACACGATCATCCCATTGATACTCCGATCGATCAACCTCTCCATCTCTTCGCTTCCATTCTTCTCGACTCCGCTCGAAGACGACGAAGCGCCCGAAGACGCCGAAGAGAACCCATCGAACGGGAACTGCCCTTCGCTCGTCGCGAACCCACCCACCTGACTCACCAGCTCGACCGCCTCCCCTTCCCTCTCCAGGCTCACCGACAAGCCCTCCTGCTGGTCCGTGCTGTCCCCGCTCTGCACCGGGATGACGTCGAACTCCTCGACGACCGAGTTGGCGACGAGCCTCGATCCGCCGAGCCTCAGCCTGTTCCGCGGGAAAGGCGGGAGCTTTGCGAGCTTGGCGGGAGAAAGAGGCGGAGGGTGAAGTGGGTTCGGGCCCATTTTCGGGAGAGGGAGGAGGCTTCGCGGGGAGATGGAAGCCATTGATGATGGCGGATCTCTGAGTTTGGGAGAGAGCAAAAGACCCGAATTGGAAGTAAATTCTCGACTCAGTTCTGCGCTTTTCTCCAAGTTCTGGAGAAGGAGATAGGGTGGGATTATATATGTGGTCAAATTTTCTTTTTGCATGCAGTGGGTTTGGTTTTACTGTGGTCAGGTCTACAGTGCTTTTGCGATGGCTCGTGATGAGATGAGCCATGGGATGAGTTGACTTGGTGAAATCAAGGAAAGTCAAAGTTTTGATTTGAATGGTGATTGGATTTTGAGGTGCTGGTGTATGGAGCTGGAGTTGGGCTGGGATGCAGAGCAGCTTTCTGCTACGTGGTCGACGATGTCCACCTCAGCAGATGAGTAGATTCTGAGATTCAGACAATGAGCAGACCAATAAAAAAAGAACTGGAACCTGATCCCATGTAATTTAACCAATTACTATAATGGGTGGAAGTTGGAACCAGGAAATTCAGAAACAATTAAGATTGACCGACTCATAATTTGGTGGGGCAGTGATGCTGCAGAGAGAGATTCTTCTCCGACTTGAGAGGAAGAACCAACCATGGCTTGCAAAATCCAAGATTCAAACCAATGAGAGCCCGACATCTTCATCGTCCCCCACAAGGTCCCTTGTCCTATGTGGACCCACATGAAAAGAAATTTGCTCCCACAAATTTATGTGGGCGAGAAAGATTGCATCCCAAAAATCTCCTCATCCTGCGGATTTTCTGCTATTTTTCCCTTCTTCTTTTTTTATGTTAGCCATTCAAATTTCTGAGGCCAGATATGGGCACACATGGATCATTTGTTTAGAGGGCATTGGAAGACTTGGGTATCATCTCTCTTCCGGTTTCAGCTGAAGCTCGACCTGCTTCATGTCACTATCTAATCACCACAATGAGCCAAACTGTGGATGTGTTCTGTTCTATCTTGTAACGAGTTCAACAGAGACAACCCTAGAATTTTCGGAAAAATATGGTGATCTGTAACTACATCCACGTTGCTTTCTTCCAGCTACTAAGAATTCAAAGGAGAGGTCAGCTCAAGAAGATTTGTCTTATTGTAGGTGGATTACATCCAGCGCATAGCAAAATTTAGGATGAGTACGGAATATTCTTTTTCATAACCGATTTTTCATAACATGAGATCTGAAACTTTGAAAATATGAGGTTGTGAGATGGCCACAACTTATACGATGAAGAGTGATAATGAAATCTAGATGAATGGAGACCGTTCTAGAATTACGACAAAATTCGATCAAAGCAATTGCCCCACAGCATGATGGCTAACACGACAAACAATGACTTCTTGCATTTTACAGCCAAAAGGGTTCCAACAAGACATCTGATATAAAACAGGGCAAAGGTATGAATCCTCGTATGTGAACAATTCCATTCCTTGGTTAAAAAAACAAGCAGGTTAGCTTTCACTAGGGACTACGAGGCGATCTTGGCCTTCCACTAGCTTTGCAGATCGAATAACGTCTCCTGTTTTAATCTGTGAAAGGATATCTCTCCCTGTAGTTGCATAGCTGCCAAACAGAGAGCCTTGTTAGACAAGGATATAAATGTTTGTCCAAATTAAAAATCTTCAGGTCCGCATTACAAGGAAAAAGCTCAAAGGATTAAATACCTACCCGAAAACAGAAAATTGCCCTTCGTCAAAAGATATACCTCCAAGGCCCGACTACACCACCAAAATGTGAACACATAAGGACACCTAATCATTTTGTAATCATTGAGTTCCAATTGAATATAGCTCAACTCTACTCACATTTCTTTTATCATACAAATAGAAGAAAAACTGGGAAGGCGAAGAGTATTCATCAGAGTCAGCGCTGTGCGCCATTGCTAACGCCCCGTAAACAGACATGGGAAGAACTGGCAACTCACCATCCTTCAATGCCACCAAGAAATATTCTTGTCAGTTTTAACAGACTTAAAATAAGGAGGAAGAAGAGATGTTATTACCTGTATACTTAATGTTGTCCTGTACAATGGTTCAAATTGCCCAGATGGCATTATCTCTAAAGGAATTCTAAAGCCAGTGCTCTTATCAATGCCACTATCTGTGAGGACAGCTTGGTTGGCATTCCTGAGCTTTGCCCCATCATATGCTCCATCAACTACCTACAGATTTTGACGCAATTGTGAATCTTCCAACAGGATGTTGGTGCTTACTGTCGAGAGTTTGATTGCAAATATGAAACACTAATACTCCCTATGGAAAGAAAAATATGGCTTATTGAACATATTACTAAGTTCAACACTTATGAATAACAAATGAGAATTCTGTGCATATCATTGATATTGAATCAGCCATCCCGAAGCCATTATAGAAGCGTTGACTTGTAAAACTCCAGACTGAAGGCCATGGGAAAAGCAAACTCATATAAGCCGTCTGGATTCTGCCTCAAAAGCTGAAACAATGGATAAAATACCCACATGGCTGACCACTAACTTCTTCTTTTCCCTATTTCCCATGGGAAATCCAAGAATAAAGAGCTATCACATATTAAGCAGTATGCCAGTTTACTTCACCTAACTTTAAGTATTGTCCTATGCAGCATTTTTTTCCATCAAGCTAATTTTAACCATGCTTTCACCGTTAAATGAGAGGAAACATCTTTGGCATGCTGCTTTCTTCACTTCTTTTTTTTTTTCATTTAACCATATTTCATTTCATTTATCCCATATAAAACTAAGCGACCATATGTTGAGATGAAATAAAACCGATCGAACACTAAAACAAGTAAAGTACATATATGAACTTTTACTCATTTGTATCCCACATCCTGATCGACACACAGCATGCCAAACATCAACTGAACTAGACAATTGTTTCCAGAGGCTAAAAGAGGAGTTCGAGTACCTCACCATTTTTGCAAAATTTCCTGCAGTCAATGGCGCTGAGTATCCATCAATAACCATCTGCATAAACCGTTTCATGTACAGCAGTCAGAGCCATACCATGTGGACTAACTTGACACTAGCTACACTAGTTAGCGCCTGAAAATAAATGTGCAGGGCTCTGCAAATCGATAACTCCATGGGTTCATAAAATCAACCCAATAGTGATACAGCTGGCTAGCCAAGCACATGACAGTCCAAGGGCACAAGAACCGACGGATGCATTCTTCTTACAGTCCTCCTTCTTGAATAACTATGTATTACTTTCAGATAGTGGTTACATCAGTACTTATATAGTCAGAAAGACTTCCTACTAGACCCAGTATCCCCACATTGCTTGGTTAGTCTAAGTCTGACCATCACAAAGCATGCTGTCGTTCATGGTGAACACTTAGATGAATGGTTCCGAACATTCTTCCATACTGAGAAGTGAGAATTAATAGTATCTGTGACCTGAGATTCTTCAGTTTTCCTCTAGCTCTATAGCATGATGAAAAATGTTAACCGCCAAACTTTTTCACACTAATTTGTTTGGAATATTGGGAAGAGTCCAAACTGCTCTGAGAATTTTGGGATCACAACTTAAAAGAAAATAGATATCCTCAATTATTTTAGTAGTGAAAGCGATTTGATTGCAGTTTCTCCATGTTAGATTCTGTTCACACACAAAGGGCATTACTCCGTCAACTAATTTATGTTGAACTGTGGATACCTGAATCGTGGCGGTCTTTCTTGGTTCACCTCCAGCTTCAGGTGAAAATGCTGTTCCATCCCCTTTCTCGATTGTAAGTTCAACAGTTGCTCTTCCCGTTAGTCTACAAGTGGTAGAACTCAGATGTGCAGTTTATTGAAGTAATAAATATCAATGAGAACAGTAGATAGTTATACATAGGAAGTACAGCATGTCAATTGGATAGTTTTCACATCACAGAGCGTTCTTGAAAATAAGAACTAGATAATGGTATGCATTTGTCATCTTGAAATTATGCAACCCTAACTAGTATATGAAGTTAGGTCAAGTAGAAAGACCATTGTATCATTGTTGAGTTACGATGAAATTGACCTGCAACAAAATTTTTGGAAAAGATGTTATCTTGCCCATTATATTAATATACCAATTAAGACAGGAAAAGAACTGCGTAAAAAATCCTACTGCAGCCAAAAAGTTCAATTTAAAAAGATATCATGGCAGGCATTCCTACTTCCCTACTGACCTGTTCATATTTCATGACTCATGAGTCATTCTCATACCAGATCTACGTTACCACCCATAAGGCCATTACTGTCAACAAGTATTCTTGAAATGGGCAAATGCTATTACTTGATAATATCTGTTTGTATTTTATTTTATTCACATAAGAATCTCAATTGTAAGAAAACAAAATAGTCGTTCACCGTTTCTCAAAAGGACTGACCTAGGATATTTCAAGTATTGCTCTGGCAAAAGAAAGGACAATCCAGGGGCCTGTTGCAAAGTAGGAGTTCAGAATCTAGCCATTGTTATATTCTCTTGCAAGATGAATGGTAAGGAAGTGCAGTTGAAAGTCTGCTGATGCAAGAAGGAGCTAGCAATATAAAGCATAACTACCACCTGCAACAGTTCAATTTCTGCAACAGCATCCAATGATGATGCAAGGCCTACAGATACTTTATCGGGGTCCTTATCATTGATGCCCTGAAGGAGGTCCTGCAATCCACCCTGAGAAAAGGAAGAAACTTTAGATCATTTGGGTAGATCTGGTAAAGGAAAAATGGCACAGCCAAGTACGATCAAGAAAAGTTTGATGAAGCACCGTAATGATATTGCTGACAGGTACCTAGGCCGAGATCATATAGAATTTGCTTGGGTGCCAGAAATAAAAAGTTTGCCCTCTCCTCTACCGTCCACACTAGATTGAGTTATCATTGCACAACAGTTTTTGACAGTGGTTATGTAGTAAAGTAGTAGCAAAGAGGACAGGAAAGAATTTTGAGAGGATTTGGCACAATTTAGGAGTCTCTTTTCTGTTCTGCTAATCCACCGGTTTTATCATTTAGGGGAGTCCAGAATCCATATGTCCTCTCCCTATTTTGGTATTCATGCAATCCACATCAGGTTAAAGAATAACAGAGCTTACATATTCTCGAGTACCTTACCATACCTTCCCATCAATGAGAGATGCATACAGTGATGAACCTTTGTCTCTCAGCTCTGCTGGGATACCGGCCAAAATAGAATCTTTCTCATCCTTTGCTATCTAAAATAGGGGAACATTAAATTAGGTTTTGGAGAGACTATCATATGAGGTCACAAGGAAAAGATCCAGAAGTAAAAGTAATAGAAACTGATGGTAAAATGAGAAAACACACAAGACCTGAACAGTATAGTAGAATTACCAAGTTAAAATAGTTCATGAAACTCTAGTAAATTTTTGCACAAAATAGGCCAGGTTTGGGAAGAGATGGGTGTTTCGCAATAACATAATTTTCAACAATGAGAATGCTTTGGACACCCAACTCCTACACTGTGCACACCGCATCAAATAAAAAAGGAAAAATCGTACCTTAAGAGCTTTCTTGACATTACCCTCCATGGTTCCGTATGGCTTTCTCTGTGGTATTCTCAGTAAGTATGAGATGTCCTCCAATGATTCCTATAAGCAAATTAAGACAGGCTTCACTTAACTGGTGAGAGAGGATCTAAAGAATGACAGAACCGTGACTAATGACCTGTATAGCCTTCATATTTGTGTTCGCAGGGATAGCTCTCCTCAAAGCAAGTTCCCCGGTTCTGGGAACTTTGGTGTCAGGAGAGTAGAGAACAGCATTGGCTGGGGCAATAGACGAATGATCCCAACCCAACGAAGTAATTGGAGAAGCGATATGAACGAAAATAAGGGCTGTAGCGACGAGACTTTCGAGTTTCTTTAACGCATGTCCATGATTTGTTAGGAAGAAGTTGAAAGGAGAGCCTTTATGCTCCAATTTACCCTGCATCACTGAAACCCCATTCCATAGAGCAGGAACTTACAAGAGAAAGAATGTGCACGTAATCTTGTGCAGCAACTTAAGAACTATATCATTACTCAGTAAGATGGCTAGCATTCACTAAAAACAGGTTGATCGCAGCTTATTTTCCTTGACTTAATCATCAGGAGCAAAATTGCAGCTCCAAAAAAATGTAATCTTCCTTCCCCAATTACAATGGAAAACAAAGTCATAGCTACAACCAGTGATACAACTCTTCTTTTAATCCACAATATCAAAACTGTATTTATCTCATTGATAACACTATCCACATTCAAGAAACTCAACATGCTCGTTTTAGGTGATTTCTCTCCCAGATTAGGCCATTACGCGAAATTTGGCGAATTGAGCTCACAATGTCCATTAAAGTACAGAGCCATCAAGAAGAAGAATTTGCTACTTGACGAGCATATACCACCAAGACAGTGAGATTACGAAACCCATCAAGCGGTGTCATCGTGGAAGAAAAATAAATAATTCAAAACCGACCTGTACACCCTCGTTAGAAGGACCACAGTAGATCTTGAAACTGCCCGAATGGGCACCATTTTTGCTGCGCTCCACATTGATTACCGGAAACGCGAAATGGGTGTTGACCCACGTTCGCTTCGGAGAATTGGAGAGGAAGTTGAGAGAGGGTTTGAAAGTGTGAGAGAAGAACGGAGATGAGGATAGAGGGGAAGCCATGAATGGGCGTTGGTAGTTGGTGGAGAGAGGCCTTTTGGCGCGCCGGAATCCTATCTCTATCTTTCTAGCAATTTCATTCGGTTTCGGTTCGTTTCCTTCTTTTCTTTCTTTCCTTTTAATATTTAGTTTTTCGAATGTTTTTTTCGTGATGGAACATGGCTGTTTGCTGATAAATGCTTAGGTGTTGCTCGTTCAACCGTCTCAGGACTCCAGTAAAATTCATGTCATTCTTTTTTCCTTTCAATGATCTGAATTGCTATGACACTTGTGACTCACATCCCTTTAGATCAGTTTCAAGAAATCTTTGAACTCCTTGCCCATTTAATTAATATATTTGTTTGGGAAAATTTTAGAAGAAAGCATGAAATGAGGGGCCGTTTTATTAAAAGACGGTTCATTATGAATTTTGTCTCAAATAAAAAATTAAAGTGACTAATTTAGTTTCATATAGGAACTCGAGATTTGGCTAATAGCCAGAGGAGAGGTAATTTTGTCCGAAATGTTTTGGTTTAACCTAAATTGATGAAGTTTCGAATGGAAGCTTAGAGTTCTTCGCCTTGCCAGTCCCAATCTCTTCGCCTCCATGGCCAACAATCACCAACGTCACCCAAACTTGATTTGTCCTCATGACCCTCGACGACTCCCTGACCATGAGGCCGTTGACAATGCCCAGTGGAAGCTGGTCGAGATGAAGTCTACCCTATCCACAACATGGGCTTTACCGGCGAGTGATCTTTAAGAGAACTTGGGAGTGATCTGCAACCTTAGCTTCGATTTGGGAATAAACGAAATTGGGAATCTAGAGCACGAACCCTACCTACTACAATTCGGGGCTCCTTCAGTTTGGGTCAAAGCTAGAAATTTTCGAATAAGATTGCCCCTACTCTAGTCACCGGTTAGCAAAGATTTGGCCGTTCAGGTGAACTCGAGCCCCTTATTTAAGCTAGTTTGATCGCTTCATACTCTTGTTTGGAGTTTCCACCGTTTGCCTTTTCTTTTCAAGAAGCAAAATTTTGAATGATCTAGCCGGTCCGAGTGAGAAGTCATCATGATTTGCAGAAGGCTCGAGGTGTATTTTTTAGGAGGGGCCTAGATTAAGCTTAAGAAAGTCCAGACCGGCCCTGCTGGGCTTGAGCCGGCCACCTCTGTCCAACGAATTGGTACATGAAATCTTTTCTGCGGATGATGGACTTAGTTAGAAATTTAGGCCCAAATGATCAACTATCCTTGATATTACTGAAGGGGCGCAAACAAAATAAGAGGAAAAGATGGGGACTAATTTTAACAATCAGGGGGAATTGAAGGGGAGGGGAAATGATCTTCTATCCCCGGCAAAGACGAAAAGATGGAGTGGATCCGAAGATCAATCCGGACGGGTCTGAATAAAAACGTTAAATCACGAAGCCCAACCCGACCCGACTGGGCACTAGTCAAGCCCGCCTGGTGGAGAAAGCGGGGAAAATGAAGGATTTGCAATCCTCTTTTGCACCCACTAAATAGTAAATAATAGAGCCGCTACTTGCACAAATTCACACCTTTCATTTCACTTTACGTGAAAAGGGCAGTAAAATACTAAAAAGCAACAGGGAAAGTTATTCAAAACTGAATATACCCACAAGAAAGGAAAAGGGCAAAAAAGGAGCTTCAATTTCAACTTTAGAAAAAGTCGAATGGAACGTCCTTTTGTTTTCTTTTTCCCTTCGCTTTGCTTTTTACCTTTTTCGCTACGCGCTCGAGACTTTACGTTTGTCCACCCATCTTTTTAAGCACTTCACTTTCTGTTCCACTCCTTGTGGGGACGAGAAAGCAATATAAATGAAGGGATATGAATAATGCCTATGATTGCTCGCTTTGGATCACTTTATTCGAATGAATGGGCATGGCCTATTGTTATACAAAAACCTATGATTTATCAACCACTCTAGCTTGCACCGACTTGTCCAATTTTATTCCCAAGGGCAATACTTTCCCTAAAAAAAAAAGGAAAAAAAAAAAGGATGGAATGATGGATACCGTGATAACTCAAACATCCCACATTTCATGATAGAAAATAGCTGCTACGCAATTATAGTTTCGCAATACCGATTGCACAACAACCCACGTAAGCTACAACTATCGGATTCAGCTACTATTGACCATTCTTTACCAAACAAAAAATCACTCGAAAAGCATTGACAAGTACAATATCATAAGCTTTTTCATGTAGACCGAGCAAATTAGCTTAATCATGGGGAATTTAGGCTTGCACTCTCACGCAAGGTCCTTTTCATGCAAGCATTTGATTTTGCAGTAATCTTGCAATGTAGTACTTTGAATCCACGAAAACATTCAGAAATTGGAATTTCGCGGAACGGTCAAAGCCACGCGAGATAATGAATATGTACAATATCAAGTCTTCATCAGAGTTTTCTTGCCATCAAACAGTAATTTTCTTGATGGCCATAATTTACCTACTCTCTTTCTTTAACTTATACGGTGATCCAATCAAATGCACCTAGGTTGACTTCGTCTCTCTAGACATTTGACTAGATCCCAAAAAAAAACCCATACCCAAAATGGAAAAAAGTTTTTTTTATTTGTCCATTCCCCTAAATATTCCCACTTTCACTCTCCCAATATATAACTTTTTTTTGTCTCTCCAAAAAAACGATTATACATTTATATAACGGTATAGAGTATAAACCTCCCTTCATCTCCAGTCCAAACGGACCTCGCCAAGGCCCACAACGTGCTCGCTGGGCTTGGCGAACGACACGATGTGACTGCTCATCATGAAGGCCGTGACCCGCTCCGACACCCGGATGTCCTCCATCCTCAGCTCCTGCAGCCGCCGCACGTACTCCGCCGCGTGCCCCATGTCCCACACCACCCCGACCCCGCCTGGCTTCACCACCCGCACCAGCTCCCCCACCACCCTCATCCTCTCCCCCGCCGCCTCCGCCGTCCGGTGGCCGTGCTCCCTCCCCACCGTGTGCACGAACCCCGCCGACACCACCACGTCGAAGTAGTTGTCCGGGAACGGCAGCCTCCGGGCGTCCCCCTCCCGGCACGTCACGTACTCTTGCACGCCTGCCGGTTTTTACATGGAGAATGTTCTCACGTGAGGGAAGTAATGAATTCAGATTTCCTTTTCTGAACTCTGTTATAGACTTATTAAAATTTCGTGGCATATCCTATTAAGTGTCGATCCATAAATTGGATAAGAAGCAAACGTACGGATTCATCCTCCATGGACGATCAAACGTGAAGTTGTTCGACTTTTCTATATGGAAATCTGAAAAGACGATGGAACAGAAATTACCTTCCATGTTTGCGGTCCTCAACGTAGAGAGGGCGGTCCGCTTGCACTGGGCCAGCCCCACGACCCGTCCCGAGCTGCCGGTCTTCTTGAGCTGCGTCGCCACTGCATTCAGCAGGATCCCCCGGCCGCACCCGAGGTCGAGCGCGTTCTTCACCGTCGACCAGTCGCTGACCGCGCCGACGATCCGCTGGGCCATGTCGTGGTGCAGCGGCAGCGCCGAGTAGAAGAAGTTCCCGGCGGCGTAGAACAGGCAGACCGCCGACAGCGCCGTCACGCACCCCGCGAAGCCGGCGGCGAACCGGGCCCACGCGGCGGAGGACAGGAGGGTCGCCTCGATGTAGGCGCAGATGGGGTCGAAGTAGAGGAGGAAGAGGACGGACATGGAGGAGAAGAAGACGGCGTGGAGCAGGAGGAAGAGCAGGGTCTGCCACTGCTCCATGCCGTATATCACGTAGATCTGCGACCAATCCCTGTTCGTCGATGGCTTCCCCATTCTTATTTTTATATACTCTGGGTAATTTTGATTACTGGGTAGGGATCGATATGCAAGAGGGCGGTGAGATTTGGCCAAAGTTAGGATCTTTTGAGCGAGAGTTTGTGTAAATTGTGAGTGACTGATGGGGGGTCGAAAAAGGAAGGACTTTGGGTTTTGGTTCTTCCAATTCAACCTGCAAATTTATGGACTTTAAGTTCAGAAAGTGACAGTTACCGATTTGGCAGTGATCTACCCTGTTGGAAAGTGAAAAGTGTGCTTGCTAAACTGAAATGAAATTGCCAAAACAGAAAGAGTTCAGATTCGGTGAGGCAGGCCAACAGCAGATGCGTTCTACAAACGAGGGAGGGAGAGCGAGAGGGGGAGTGAGGGAGACTGACCAGACGATGCTTGAAACTTCTATGCGAGGTGAGATGAACAGAGGCCAATCCAGAGAGTGTGGCGTTCCTTCTTGGACTTTCGCTATTCACAGTGATCTACAGATCTTGGAAACGGTGAAACAGAGCCGCGCATCCATCCAAGAACCGAGATTGATTTCTTTTCTGGAGATCCCAACACGAAAAAGCTGGAGAAGATCGCAACGAAAGAACCCAATTGCAGCAAAGTACTGCTAAAAGAAAGCCTCTTCTCTGCAAATGAGAGACTCATATATAAGAGAGAGAGAGAGAGAGAGAAAGGGCCTGCAAGTGTCAGGACTTAAAATGATAAAATCGTGATAAAGAATCCTTTTTTTTTTTTTTTTTTTGGGCGGGGCTTTAAATTTTCAGACCCTTGCTGAAATTCTCTCTCTCTCTCTCTCAGAGTCGCAGTGGCTGATTTTTTGGTACGGCGGAAATGGAATGACAACATGAAAGAACACAAGAATCGATTAGTTGCACCCACGCCGGTTTCACCCGGTCGCCGCCAAGTCGATCCAACGCGGTCTTGTGGAATTTTTCTTCGTTTTTCTCTTATAGAGAACTAGGAAAAAGTCCGATATTTAAACTTTGGCTTAATATAAAATATAAAATTTAAATTTTACATATTCAATTTAGTCATGTAGTCCTTCAACTAATTCAAGTTTAGGGACTATATGGAAATTATTTTCATATAATTCAAGGAATGAAATGAATATATACATAAAGTTCAAAGATGGTGAAATAGATCAAAAGTGTAGGAATTACATTGCATATCAAGTTAAAATTTGATGATTACATTACACATTAAATTGAAATTTAGATACTATTTACATTATTATCCCAAAGATTTACATGAGTTTGGCATAGACTTTGAAATCCTTGCTAATCAAAGCAGCGGAATTGAAGGCATCGGTTACTGTCTGCCCATATCCATGCCTTAAAATCTGCCTCGTTCAATGAAATTAATGTGCGCTAATTGACCCCACTAAAACGTATTAGAGCCCTAGAGATGAACCCTGCAAGCGCTTGCTTTTTCTGATACTGTGCTTTAATGCCCAAGTTAACATCGATGGGATATTTGATAATTTGTTCCGTAGAATCGGTACGGATTCAAAGCCATTAAATTGCACGAGTGGAATATCGAATAGAAATTGAAACATATGGCTTTTTTATTGTATTATATTTTCTTCAATAAAAACGCTTGCAAATAATGTTGTGTTTTATTGTGAGTGACCATAAGATCATATAGCCTCCAAATAGAGAGTGATATCAGACCATGATACCACGCGAATGAATCTGTTGCCAGTAGACAAGTAAATTGTTAGACCTTGTCTGTGTATATAATGGTATTATGTGATATTCGTTGCATTCATAAGATATATGCTCTATGTGTTCGTGTCATTATATCATTTGCTTAACACTGTTTAGTGCTTATACCAGTTGAACCGGAATGATGTGATGTTGATTAGTGATCTTCGAGCTATTGTTAGAATTGAATTGAAGCTAAGCGGAGTCATGCCTATTTATGACCAATTGCACATTAAAATTCATGATTTATTGATATGATAAGATAGGAGAATTTGTTTTCTATTATAAGTCTTGAGAATTTATTTACCAAGCCAGTGGTTGCTCATTCATTTCTTTAAATTTTGTAAGTTAGACGGGTGTTAAGTTAGTTAGGCATTTCGATGGACGGACGAATCTTTACATAAATGGTTTTGAGGACTTGCTCTTTGGATTTGTGGATTGGGTTGTACTTTGGGAGTAATTGCAATATTTCTGTTTGGTTGCCTAGGTCAAACATTCATTTTTTAAAAATATTCTATCCAAAGTGCATAGGAGACCAATCAATTCCCAAGACAAAAACTCTCGTGGACCATCCTACTAGATTTAGCTTCATGAAATTGGAAAGATAATTGGATCCATGAAATTTATGGCAAGTAATGAGCCCTTACTATTAGGTAGCATCTTGAATGAATGACCATCCCCCCATGTGCCATCGAAAATGATGTAAACACCCCACCTTCACCAAAATTTCACCATATGAAGATTCGATTCTCTCTGTACCTTTTTTTGGTCCCCTAGGGTTGTCTTTCCTTTAAACTACAATAGAGAGGGAGCATAAAAATCGAGGCATATGCCGTAAATTTCAAGCTAGAACGTAGCAATAGCATCAAGAAAAAGAGGTCACGTCCTGAAGAACACTGTCGGATTTGACCGCTTCTTTCTTGTCTTTCCACCTTTAATTGTTCACCGCAAATCAAGGAAATTAGGCCAAGACCGTGTCGTACAAAGGGATCATCTATGAATTGACCGATTTGATAGCTTCACATTGATATGTGTACAATTTTTGGCCAAAGACACTTGATTCTCTCCCAAAAAAAAAAAAAAAAGAGCGGGTTCAATTGACCTGTCAACATCCATTTTATATTTGATGAATCGGTTATTATATAAATTAGTTATTTAGCAGATAAATTTATAATTATAAATCTCTTAATAACGTGAGTATAAATTGTGTTCACAATTTATGTAAACTTAACCCATCTTTATAACTTCCTCTTCACTCTCTCTAATCCTCAATTGATGTTACACTCGCTCACTCGGTGCACTTACCTTAATTTGTAAATAAGATTAAATATTGAAGTGTATGAATAATATGATCGGATATTGGTTAGTTATCTTTTAGACCGATTATCTCTCACTAGATTTATATTGCATAAAAATGATTTAAATTAGGTTACGTGAGTTAATTTAGGTTAAGTCATTTTCAACATAGTCTAAACCTGATTTGATCCATCCGTTTGAATAGTCTAAGTTTTTGTCACTAAATTTAGACTCGCCATTTTTCTAGCTCATGGACCCACCCGAAATGTTTTTCATGCTCTCGTTTGTCCATACTCTCCTGGAAGTGTCTTGCTTTACGGGGTTTGAAAAAGTGGGGGCTTCCAAGATTGAAAACCTAAAGCCATTTGCAATGGACATTTGAAGTTGGTTTGCGCCAAATTCCACACACATATGGACATGGAAAAACGTAATATGTTCGACTATGATAACATTAAACTAATCGAGATTAAAAAGAGAGTCCAACCAAACGAAGGAAAATGCGGGGGATGAGTAGTGGCTGGTTGTATTGGTGCGGGAAGCACGAACTCTGCCTGCCGCTTTTGACGATGTGCCCGAAGCTCCGTCAGCTGAATTTCAGATAATGCAACAATTCTTTATATATTTTTTTCTCATGTATATATATATTTTTTTTTCTCATGATTTAGTGGGACGTCATGCACTTAGAATAACCCCGTACAAATTTGACTTAATCTTCCGCATTGCTTCAATAAACAACACGCCGTGAAGAAGGGGGCACATACCTAATTGTACGCAAGTTAGGGAGAGAGGGAGGGGGATTGAATATCGTCCAAAGAAAGTAGAGTCAATGTAGTAATGCGGATACTGACATCTATATCGAGTCTTGGCCATAAGTTTACCAAGGGCATTTTTGCATGATTGCATCGCAAATTGCAATCACAGATAACAAAAGAAGAAATTATCAGGAAAAAAAAAATTGAATCTATTGTATTTATATCAATTCAATCATAAATATTTCAATTGTCTTTGATTTCATTGTAAACTTTTTGACTATTTGTTAATGTAATCATTCTAGTCAATGTTGACTAGAAAACGATGAAGTGGCGGTCCAATCGGCATCGGCCATCTTATATGTGATTGGCATTAATGTGAATTAATTTTTAAAAGTTTTTCTCTTTTTTTTAATGTTTTTTTTTTTCCTTTTCACAGGTGGTCGAAAAGGGTTGGGGTAGGGTTGCCCTCATCGGCTATAGATGAGCCCCACTCTTACCAGATCTAGGCCGTTGCCTAATGGCCAGCGAGGGTTGCTGAGCCCTTGCCAACCACAATAAGAAAACAAAAAAGGAACATAAAAAAGAAAAGAAATGAAATTACTGATGTGGATGTTAATTGTCCTACGTCGTACGCTCGTTGCTAATATGGATAATTTTATTTTATTTTTTCTGTTTTTTATTAATTTAATTTTTTCTTTTTCTTTTTTACTTTTTTTTTTAAAAAAAATTATGGCTACCCAGGGTCTTTGGGCCCTCACACAAATTTGGGAGAGGCGAGTGAGGGCTGTCACAAATTATATGCCGCATAAGATAACTGACGTTCGTGCCGGCAATTTCCGTCAAAATTGACGAAGTAAACTCAATTATTGTTTTAAGACTAAATCAACATAAATATGATAGGTAATTTACCAAAAAAAAAAACATAAATATGATAGGTTTAGCAAATTTTGAATAATTTTCTTTGAAGAGATTAGACTGCTTGGCAAATGTTCGTCTTAAAATGCACCGGCTTAGATTTTAAAAGGGAAAATGAAGATAAAAAGGGGGAACTGCTGCGAAACCATTTTGATGGTTTTCCCTTCGGTACTTCCCAGTTCCCACGTTCTTTGTTCTTCGCTATTCCGTCCGGATGCTTTCCCAACGTTCGGAAAGTCCCTTGCCGACACTTCATGGAGAAGGAAAGACAAGGGCCTCTTAAATGCACGTACTCTGCAAAATGCAAATGACACAAGCTCTTCTCAAGACACGGGACACAATCATCACATGTTAATCACGAGGTCGGCCTGCCTCGTTCATTAATGCCCCCCCGTTCGAGCCAGACGCATGAAGCAACGTGCCCCCCTTTAAAAAAAAAAAATGGATCTTCCTCGTCAAGATTTAACGAATCTACAAGTGTCAAGAAGACACCCCCCTTAAAACTGCGTTATCATGTTCTGAGGATTGAATTCGTCCCTCGACTATTTTATCTCTCTCTCTCTCTCACGTATTTTAATGATGATCTCAGGCGTGAGGTCAAAACCTGTTGGGGGAAATCAGAGGAACATGTGCCTGGTCCTTCCGAGCTAAGTGCCAACAATCCCATTAGAGAAATCCGACCTAACATTGACTTTCACGACGTCTTCTCAAGCTAGGGTTTTGCAATTATAGGCCGCTTTCCTTCTTCTTTTTTAGTGTATAAGCACCATACTGTCTATAACTTATCTTTGAGCATTCGGGGATTAGTAAAGCAGACACGTCAAGTTGATTCATCACCAACCTAACGAGAATGCCTGCACGGGCATTGTCTCGACGTAGACTTACTGGAAACGAATAGGTCAAATTCAGGGAAAGATGCACCCGCAGGTTTGCTCAACCTCTTACGTTCTTAGGGCCTAACAGAGCACTAATGGTCAATTATTATTAAATACACAGGGTAATGGATGGACTAATCTGCTCCGTATGTGACAAACATATTCAATCACAATAAATGAGTCGGGTTTACGTTGTCTCAATGCTTGTGACACAGAAAATAAGGATGAAAATAGATGGAAATTGAGGCGCAATGAGTTCACCGAACAGATTTTGGCCATTCGTTTCAAAAGTTGTGCATCGCCCATTTCGATTGAGAAGTCAGTTTCGATCGGCGCATATTGTCAAGCTAAGGGAAGAAAAATTGATTCAAAATAAACTTCAGATGAGAAGGCGAAGTGATTAAAAAATAAAAAAGAGAGAGACTTGGACTTAAATGGGCTCAGACAGGTTTGCCCATTGCAGAGGAGTTCGTTGGGCTTGGACCATGTTAGATATTTGCGAAATCCTAATCCAAGCGAACTAATGGGCCGTTAGATTGTTTCCAGCCCGTCACAAGAGCTGGATCTAGTTTTCCCTCGATCGTTGCATATGGGAAGGTTTGAAGAACTTAGACATCGACATTTCACATTGCTCCACAGTTTAGTGAGATGCAAAGAGGAGACAGTAAACGATCGTCATGCGCAACGCGACTAACTAACCTGATATATTGTGCAAAATTAGATCATCTCAAGTAATCCTCCTCCAATCCATTGCTTTGTTAACGGAGATAGTCAAAATATCGATTTCACAGTACACCCTTATGCGTCGATGCACTTTTCCATCCTAGAAGATGAAGAATCAAATCTCATATGAACGCCAAATCTAACTGCACAATCCTTTACCAGCATATGCATACTTCCCTTTTCTGTTATATTTTCAGTTTTCGTTAGGGAACGGCATGAGATGTATTTGATTTTCAATGAAATCAACATGGATTTTCAATTACTTTCAAACTAAGGAACTTCGTATTTATTGCTACTTCAAGCATTGTTCTGTGTCCGACCATGGACCACAAAAAGAGGTTATCTCTTTTGAATTTTCCGTTAAACTAGTCACAGTTGTTAATGATACCTCTTTTTATCAAGCTCACGTAGAATGCAAATTCACCACGTGCAATATGCCTAAATTTGGGCTACTTTATGAATTTCTTAATTCATTCCGATAGAGCAATAACCCTATATTTGATAGTTTTAAATATATTTCGATGTTACAAAAGCTATTGGAAGTTATAGCCACTTGGGGAAACTAGCAACACTTTTAACGATATTTGGAAAGAATCATGAGAAAATATGGGCGGATATCTCTTTTCATAGTGAATTACTTGAATTAAAAGGAAAGTGCTTCAAAAAAGTGAAAATTGCTTTCAAATAAGTGAAAATTGTCAAAAGTTAATACGCAAAAGAAAACTTCGAACCGGCTCATTGATTTTCAATGAAAATTGGTTTCAAATAACCAAAAATTCATTTTTTGGCTATGCTTATATTTTGGTTAGGGAACGACATGAGATGTATTCGATTTTCAATGAAATCGACGTGGACTTGCAATTCCTTTTGAACTAAGAAACCTCGTATTTATTGCTCCTTCGAGCATTGTCGGTGTTTCCGGGCATGGACCACAAAAAGACGTTATCTCTTTTGAATTTTTTCGAACTAGTAAGATTTGTTCATGATACCTCATTTTATCATTATCACGTAAAATGCAAATTCACCACGTTCATTATGCCTAAATTCGGGTTGATCTATGAATTTCTTAACTTATTCCAATAGAGCGATGACCCTATATTTGATAGTTCTAAATATAATTCAATGTTGCTATTGGAAGTCGTAGCCACTTGGGGAACCTAGCAGCACTTTTAATGAAATTTGGAAAGAATCACGAGAAAATATGGGCTTATATCTCTTTTCATAATGAATTACTTGAATTAAAAGGAAACTGCTTAAAAAAAAGTGATAATTGCTTTCAAATAAGTGAAAAATTGTGAAAAATAGTACGAAAAAGAAGACTTCAAATTGGCTTATTGGTCCATGCGTAATTTTCTTTAGAAATATCCATTAAATTCTGATTGTTAGCCGCTCTCCACTTCTCATTTTCTAAAATCACAAATTTTTATAAAAAATTCTCAAAACCCTTTTCCCATCATCGTAGGCTACTCCTGCCTCACGACAATTGGTGACCTGACAAGGCTTCCCACCGATAGTAGGTAAACATAGGTCACATTCACAACTACGATTCGCGCAATAAATAATGAAAGCGAAGGATACTAAACTCTAAAGCAATATTATCACATTCATTGAAAATTCTAGCTAAAACAAAAGGACGGTCGACGACTTGTCTTCTCCCTACGGAATTTTCTCCCAGACTTATGTAATTATGTCAAGAAAACCCGCTGAAATATTATTGTTTCCTGAAATATCATGACTGGCGCTGAAATATTCTTGTTTCCTGAAATATCATGACTGGGCCAATCAAATATAAAAAACGGGTGAAATTTACCCCGAATTTGCCAATGTTCTTACATCGCAATCGCTTTACCCATCCAATGATTATGTAAAAGCCTTTGTAAAATGTAGCCTTTTTGCTTCCTCCGATGAAACTACAAGGAAACGTACGGCCTACGTTGCATGCATGAATAGGGGGGATTTCGTGGGAGGAGGCTACATAACGTGTGGCTCTCAGTAGACAAACTTGGTTTGGTTTTCGCCTCGGGCACTGCTCAAAGGACAGACAAAGGCATTAAATGCATTTCCGCAACCATAGCGTCTCTTCCCTTTCTTCCAATCTTTAACGTCGCGATTTTGCCCCCACAACGATTGGACATCATGGTCACTGTGAATCCATGATGGCCGAGCAGTTTCACCTCCGCAAAAACGTGACTAGGAATAGGATCAGGATCGATGTCCTGGCACCAAACTTAGCGTCTCCACGCGTCGGTCATCCGACGGCCCGTCCTGCTTGATCTTTAAAAGACCGAGCCGCTACCACTCAACCACTCGAAGGGCTCCAGAGTTTCTTCGCCTGGTAGATATATGGGGCCGAAGCTGGAGTGATTTTTTGCAGATCGAATGAGACCTCGCGGTTGAATCGGGACCCGAGTGCGCCGGAGGAACTTCGATGGTGTGTTTCTGCTTCCTGGTGGACCAGGAGAGGAAGGTGAGGCGGAGCAAGCCGGTGGCGGGGACCTGCTCGCGGTGCGGCCGCGGGGCCAGCGTGGCTGACATGAAGACGGCGACGCGGTTCTGTTACGTCCCGTTCTACTGGAAGTCCTGGAAGGCCGTCATCTGCACCTTCTGTGGTGCTGTTCTCAAGTCTTATAGATGACTTCTGTGCGCATGATCATGTGGCTCTTTTTTTCGTGTTTCGTTTTCTTTTCTTTTATTAACGAAAAATGATGTGTTTGTGCCTCTCATATAAGCAAGATAGATTTAACATGCGCGCCTTTAGGAAATTGGGTGGGGATTGGTTGTTTCAAATATCAATCAGTAACAGAGGGAGGAGTTTGGATTAGTGAAGGTGTGCTGATGAGGTTCTTCTGCTGTTTTTGGCTGACTTTGCAAATAGACTCGGTTATGAACAGATCCTTCTATGATAATGAACACGTTTATGATGTTTCTTCTTCTCTTCCTCCTCCTCCTCCTCCTCCTCCTCCTCCTCCTCCTCCTCCGTCGAGACTCTTTCTCCTATGGTGGCGCAGACCTTTCCCTTTTTTTCTACGAGCCCGTGTGTTCTTTCTCTTCCGTCTTTTAACCCCGTGAGCTGCACATTATTTTCTGTTCTTCGCGGCAGATACCGTCCTGAAAATTGCCATGAGAGAAGGTGGAGAGTCATGTCTATCTTGTGAAAGTGGAGCTTTGGGGTGCACATCATGCGGAAGAGTGACGTGCCCTCCTCCACAGAGCATTCCGCGCCATCACCATAGCCGACAGAGAGTGATGTTTTCTTTGGCCACCGACCAGAGATTGATTCCTGCGTGTTTCTGATGCATTGGTGCCGGTCCTATATAACCCATGATATTAATGAGAATGCCCTTGCGCAACCAATTCATGCATTTGAACTTACAGACATTCGTGCGCGGAACATTGTTTGCATCGCCGCCTCAATAGTACGTTGTCTTTAGCACATGCGTGGAGATGCGATGAAGACCAACCGGACATAGTCGATGTTCAACATATTAGGAAATCCTATCAAAGCACTCTTGTTAAATCATGTGGTTATTGTTTTCTTTAGGAAAGTTTCTTAGATGTGACAAATCTTCCTATCAAAGCACTCTTGTTAAATCATGCGGTTATTGTTTTCTTTATGGAAGTTTTTTATATGTAACGAATCATGTGAGCTCACTTCATTTTAATCATTAAATGTTGAAAGTCATAAATGGATCACATAATCTAAGATAGAATAAATTTACATGCATTGAGTACATATAAGACTTGCTCCGAGGGTTAGAAATAAGTGGGCCGTACGCATCAAATAACCATGATGAATAAAAATTCGTCAGATTTCTTGATAAACACGGTTTTTTTAACAAAGAGGAGATGAAGGGGTGCATGAGCGGCCGCCCTTCGAAAGGCTGTGAGATGGTCCTAGGTTGTTTTTTGGGCGGCAGCCTGGCAGGTACTAATCTAGGAATCTCTTGCAACTTCTAACCATGTCAATAAATGATGCTCGACAAAGTCAGAACAAATCGGCGGGAAAAAAAATTTGCATTTGGAGGCTTATGTATGTTGACTTTTTGGGCACAACACATGGGCTTTCGTTGAATATATCGTTCAGCATCTAAAGCCTCAGCAAATCGCGCTGCTTGAATGTTGAACTACTACTTGAGTTCGTCAGGCAGTACAACAGACCTAGAATCTAAGTGACACTAGAGTTCAGAGAGTTAAACCTAGAATCTAGAGTGAACATTACAATGGAGTATACTAAATTTTGCAAGCTGGGTTTACTATTGTAAGAAGATAAGGTCTATACTTTCAATTCAATTATTGACTGGGACAACGAGATGAAAAACTCTCGTCGGACTCGAAAGAACCTTGGTAACTAGTTAAGGAACATTGAAATTTTTTTGGCAGGAGCAACACGAAGTCTCACAATCATCTCGCGGTTCCCACTAGCAGCACCTCCGGTGCATTTCGGAGAACCATTCTATATTCCCATTGAATCTTGTTTGTGATCAAGACTCCGTGATTGGCGAGAAGATTCAAGCTGCGTAACCCGTCAAGAGGAGTGACGGGGTCCTGCATTAGTCCTCTCCGTCGCCGACCAGCTTCCCGAACCCCCCGCTTTGATGGGTTCTCGAAATTGGGCTGCTACTTCCTGCCGACCACTCCCTCGACTCTTGAAGAGGGGCCGAATGTTAGAATTTGTGATCCAATTTCTAGAAATATATAGCATGGACTAGATATTTGTGGGATAGAAATTTGTAGAAAACTCCAGATGTATCTCATTAAATAGAGTATGGCGGTGGACATTGCTAAAGCAAAAAGAAAAGATCTCTAACGGAGCAAAGAATTTTGTACAAGAGTTGGTGGATAGAGTCCTGTAAATATGGGTTTTGCATGTGGTGGCTGCGTATGAGGTTGAGGCCTCCACCAACACCATGTGTGTAGCGTTTTGCCCTCCACCGAGTGACTGGAGGGCATTAATGTTGTGCACAAGTAATCGTATAATAAAATAGATAAAATAAAGAAATAAATTGAACATAAAATATATGTTATTTGGTTGTAGCGACATACGTCCATGGAAAAAGTAATAACGAATTTCACTATACATCAAGTGATACAATCGAGATTACAACCATACTTAAATTATTCAAATACTCTATATATTTCCAACCACCGATTACACCAAATAATTCACACAGTGTTTAACCTTATAATTTCTCACGAAATAATATCTTAATCTCACGAAAGAATAATTCAATTCTTATTACAAGATTTAATCAGCTATCAAACAGTCACCAGCATGCATCGCATGCAACACACATAACTCTTGAAGAAGTCCACTTTGCACATTAACTATCGCATATACACAGACTAATGATCCAAGGAAATATATATATAAACACGCATAAGTGCTGAAGCCCCTTGCCGAATCCAACTCTATTCCATATATTCCCTTTCCTATGTTTTTATATTCTAGTTTAGATATCCATTAGATAAATACCAAAAATTTCAAGTAGGAAGTCTCCCATGTAATTTCGGACTTTCATTTATGGGCCCAAACTCGAGACATATTTTTAATGATTACAATAAACTCCTTATCCCTTAGCTCCTCTACCATTTTTTCTCCAATTATTGTAAAATCACTTCTCTAAACTGGTGAAACTATCCTTGTCTCATATACCTCGCTCCTTGTTCATTCCTACATCAACTATCCCATACACACATACACTCGCACATATTAAAACACAAATTACCATCGACATCAAAACCATGCTTCCGTGTAGTTAAATTTTTAACACCTAAAAAATTGAATTAAACTTCCAAGCGAGCAAAGCAATCATCTGAAAGAATTTGGTAGTAGCGTACCTGGTTGTCTTCTTTTGTCACGGGAATGACATTGATTGAAATCTTTGCTGTCCTTCGGATAGTGATCGCGATGCTATTCTTGCTTGCCAATCTCTCCACCTTGAAGTCGCCTTTAGGGGAATGCCATGCAGAGGTTGTTGCCTTTGGCATAGTTAGTTCATATCCATCGTAAGAGATTCCATCTCGAAGTCCCATTTGGTGGCTCAAGTGGCCTCAACTAGAAGCTCTCATGACATGAGGAAACTCCAAGGATAAAATATTGGGTGGTCCTGAACTACCAAATCAGCGTGATCTCCAACCACTAATGGAGCGCCATGCAAAGGTGTGGGGCCCGCTGGAGGTCTAAGAGGATTTTTGCATAAAAGTCGTCTTCCCTCTCTCTCATTAGCCTAAGCACACTATCCCTTACCCCCTCTCTCTACACTCTGCAATGCCTTTGTTACAACTAGAAAATTTTCTCTTTCCTTTCTTGGACAAAGGAATGTTGACACCTAAATTTTCATGATTCGTTTAAGTGTTTATTAATTACATCAGAAAATTAGGGATTAATTTCTAACCCCTTAACAAAAAATTTTCATTAAAATTGCATCACATATAGACATTAGGAGCATTTGCGTCACTAGTTTTGAAATTTATCAAAAAAATTTACAAAAAAAAATTAAATAAAAATAAAAAAAAAAAAAAAAGAAAAAGAAAAAGAGAAAAAGAAAAAAGAAAGAAGAAAGAAAAGTAAAACAAAAAATCATTAAAAAGTATCGTGTTTTCATTATTGCACGGTGTATTGAATGGTCTTTATTTTTCCAAAATTGTCATAAAAAAAGTAAAAAAAAAAAATCATAAAAAGGTATAAAAAATCGAATGAGGCCGAGTATAGGGTCTATCTTCGCGGGTGGGCTCGCCCATTTATCACTTTTCCTTCTCTTTTTTGCAATTGGGCTGGCCCATCTCCTTTTATTTCAACCCGGCCCGTGCGCAGATCATCTTCCTCCCCTCACGCTATCCACGCTTCTGCAAAAAGGAGAAAAGAGGAGAGTACAAACAGAGGAGCTGCAAAAGAAGGAGAAAAGAGGAGAGTACAAAGGAAGAGAGCAAAGAAGAGAAGGGGGGTCTCGGCTGGTTTTTTTTTGGTGGAGAGAGAACAAAGAGCACCAGAGAGCGAGCTTGAGAGAGGGAGACGATCAAGGAGAGAGCGTTTCGCCGTCCCCCGAAGTACGCCCGTTGCTCGTCATCCGAACCAGGAGAATACGAAAAACAGAAGGGGGTTCTCGGCTAGTTCTGGGGTTCAAAGAAGGACAGAGGGGTGGAGAGAGCTCGAAAAAGGGAAAACCGGAGAGAGGGAGAGAAACCAAGGGGAGACGAGGCGCCGTCGACGCTGCCCAACGCCGTCCCTGCGCCGGATCTCCGCCGAGTCGCTGTCGCCCACCACCATCTGCTTCAATGTAGTCCCGACGCTGAGCCAGCCGAGAGAGGAAAGAGAAGGGAGGAGGCCAGAGAGAGAGAAGGAGTCCGAGCGAGGAAGCGACTAAGGGTGAGGAAGGGAGCTTCAGCCGTCGCCTCAGCTGCGCGCGAGCCCCGCCTAACGACCCCTCGGCCAACGTCCTCAAATTGGATCCGGTACGTCCTCCTTGTGCCCTGTTTTCACCCGGTTCTGTGCATCCCGGGCCGGAGTTTACGTTCGACTGGTTTGCGTGAACTCCGGCCCTGTCCACTCCCTCTTTGGTTGCTGTATGTTTTATTGTTTGTTGGTGAGAGTCTCGGTTTGGGTTCGGGTCCTAGTTGAGCTAGAAACCGCGTGATTCGGGAGCGGCCTCCACCTGTTTGATAGAATGCCACAACGAGATCCAGTCTCCGTGGCTTTGTTTTTGACTGAAATCGAGTTGTCCGGGCGTGTGGCGCTCTTTTGTGATGTTCCGGTGGTGTTGGGTGACCTTGGGCGTCGGTCGTGTGGTCGTTCGCTACGTTCCCATCGTCGTTGTTGCTTGTTCGGTGTTTGGCCGAGGAGGGTATGCTCGGCCGACGATGGTGACGATCTCCGGCCAACTAGTGGCCGACGGAAGTTCGGCGGTGGAAGGGTCGCCGGTTGTTCCGGGCTGCGTTGTTATTTGGCTGAGTCTCGATGAGGCCATGTTTTGGGAAGAGAAGCTTCGGGCGTGCAGTGGGCAAACACGAAGGTGAAGAAGACCAGGGAAGATTGAAGAAGACGACCTAAAAAAAAAAAAGTTTAAAAGAAAAACAAGAAATAAAAGAAATAAAAAGAGTAATGAAAAGAAATGAAAAAAAAAATAAAATAGAAAGGTTGAAAAGACGTGGGGAGGCAGACGTTCGGTGAAGGCGGCGTGGATGAAGAGGATAGTGCAGGGAAAAAGACAAAACATAGAAGAAGGCAAAAAAAAGGAAAACTAAAAAAAAAACTAAAAAAATTTAAAAACTAAAAAAAATTCAATTAAAAATCTTATTTTCTTTTTCAACCCGATAGGGTCGAATCTGGTTTTGGGTCGGGTCCATGGCCCGATCAGATCTACCCGATCCGAACCCTTTATCCGAATATAATAATATTATATATTAAAAATATATTAAAAATTTCAAGAATTCAAAAATTTTCAAAAAAATCAAAAATAAAAAATTTCGAAAAATAATAAAAATTCAAAAAATTTTCGAAAATTCAAAAACTCAGAAAACATTATAAAATTCTACCTTTTAAAAAAAATTAATTAAAAAAATTTAAAAATAAAAAAATCGCAAAAATCCATTTTTTTTGGAAAATTCGAAAATTCTTTTTTTTTAAAGAATAGAAAAATATAAAAAAATCTAAAAAAATAAAATAAAATTTCCTCAAAAAGGTTAAAATTAATCTTTAGAGTAATTTTCTCCTAAAAATAGAAAATCTTTCAATTTGGAATTGTGTTTAAGTTTGATTAAGCCTTTAGGGCTTTACCTTAAGGTTTCAATTGTCCTTGGGGACAAATGCCTTTGAATGCATAATATTGATATGTTGATTTTGGCTTCTCTTTAATTTAGTTAGGATTAGTATTTATCTTTTCTTTGGTGTTAAATTTTTGCTCTTTCATGCAACTTATTTAATCGCTTTCCTTAGTTGCTAATTGTTATTTTAATGATTGTGCACCCACATGATCACCTTACATATTAGTTGATATGTATAAAATCAATCCAAACTGACTGATAAAAATCTTTTTTTTTTCCTAAAATGAACAAGATTAGGTATCGAAATGGCACTAATTGGTTAATTAGTATAATCAAGTCCCCGACCCTAGATTCTCTGGTTGTGTAGGAAGTGTGATATACTCCCGTATCTCACTTGATTTCTAGCCGACCCCAATAGGCTAGTGGCGACTCCTTATTGCAAAATTCTTAAAAATACCCGAATGTCACGCGGGAGTATGGACTTGAGTGAGCTCGTGCCTAATCATGCGTCTTAGGTTCGTCCTTTAGGCAATATCCATAAACTATTTCCCTCCCCTTGAGGGTAGGTCGCAACAGCGAGACTAGAGAGCTCGAGAGAACGGAGGTCGAGCCAGAGGGAGAGGCCTTCGGCTAGGAGAGAGCGACTTAGAGAGAGAACGCAAGCTCAAGAGAGTGGTTGGTCGTCGCCGGAGGTCCGTTCGTTAGCCGCCATTCGCCGCAGTCCTCCTCTCGAACCGGGTAGGCTTTTGTTTTGACCGTGTGTCCCTTGTTTCTTGGGAGGCATCGGGTCGGAGCTTGTGCCGACTAGTTCGCGCAAGTTTCGGCCCGAGCCAATCCTCCTTGAAAGCTGCTAGCTGCTCTAGTACGCATTGTAGAGGTCGTCGTAGAGGTTTAGATTTGTCTCGCGTCTCTACCAAGTAGAAAATTCCCAGTGTCAGTAACGCACACCAAATGCTTGTGGGAATGCCTAAACGATATCTAAGTTCTGCAAGTTTGTTGAAGCCTCGAGATAGTTGTTCTTCGTTCATACCTGTTCCGACTGTGATTAACCTGCCCATGAGCGGATCTTGAGTGTTGGTTGTGCATGTCGTGTTGATCTTTCCCTAAATCCAAGCCTCGAGTGAGCCCATATGGCCTTTTTAGCTGCTGCATACCCAATGTTTGACAAAATGCTTCAAAGAATATAGTTTGTGTTTTCTAACTCGGAATCGACTAGTGCCTGTTGCTATCTCTCTTAAATTGTGTTCGTTTTTGTATAGTTTGCATGAAATATTCGTGTGTTTCGAATCAACGAAGTTATTTAGGGCATCGGAGATGGTGGCCGGAGTAGGTGGTCGGCACCGGTGGTGATGGACGTCTGGTGGACGGTGTTGGTTCGACAATGGAAGGACGATGGTTACGCCAATCGGTGGTGTGGGCGAGGTTTGGGTTGAAGTATGGCTTCGGTGAAGAGTCGGGCGTGAGAGTGCATTGGGGAAGAAGGTAGTTTTTTTTTTAAAAAAAATGATGAAAAGAACAAATGCAGAAAGCAAAAAAAAAAAAATAGAGAAAAGAAGATCTTCGGCGAGGAGTATCGCGAGGAAGGAGAAGACCGCCTTCGGGAGGGTTGAAGGCGTGCAGGGGCAAACACGAAGGAGAAGAAGACCAAAAAGGAAAAAAAAAATAAAAGAAAAAAAACAAAAGAAAAAGAAAAGAATAGAAAAGTGAAAAGTAAAACAAAATATGGAAAAGAGGATAAAAGTGGCTTCGGGAAAGAGGCTTCGCAGAAGCAGATGGTGCAGGGAAAAGGGGTGCAGTGAGAAAAGACAAAACAAAAATAATTAATTAATTAATTATTTTAAAAAAATGAAAACGTTTTTTTATTTTTATTTTTAAAAATCCAAAAGTGTTGGATTCGGGTTTGGGTTGGGTCCACGGGCCGGATTGGGTTTACCGGTCCGAACCTGTTTTCCTAAATATTAAATATATCAAAAAATTTTGAAAAAAAGTTATAAAAAAAATCAAAAAATTTCGAAAATAATAAAAATTCAAAAAAATTTCCAAAAATTCAAACAACTTTAGGAGAACAATTAAAAATTTTTTTAAAAAAATCAGAAACATTAAAAATTCGACTTTTAAAAAATAATAATAAAAAAATTAAAAATTTTAAAAATAGAAAAATGAAAAAAATGAAAAATGTTAGGAAATTCAAATTTCCTTTTGAAAAATTTTACAAAAGGATTTTATGAGCTATTTTCTAAAAAAAATGGAAGTTTCTTAACTCTAGAGTTGTGCTATTAAAAAACTGAGTAAGCCTTTAGGGTTTCATCTTAAAGGCTATAGTTGTCCTTAAAGACGAATACCTTTGATTATGCAATTTTGGTATGTTGATTTTGGCTTCCATTTAGTCTAGTTAGTATTATCATTTATCTGTTCCTTAATGTTAAATGTGTGCTCTCACATGCAATTTATTTAAATGCTTTCATCGGCTACTAATTGCTACTTTAATGATTGCGCACCTGATCACCTCGCATTTTAGTGGATAGGTATAAAATCAATCCAAACCGTTTGACAAAAATCTTTTTTGTTAAAATGAACAAAACTAGGTATCGAAATGGCACTAATTGATCAGTTAATGTAATCAAGTCCCCGATCCTAGATTCTCTGGTTGCGTAGGAAGCGAGATACACTCCCATGCCTCACTTGGTTTTTCGCCGACTCCAATAGGCTAATGGTGACTCCTTTTTGTGAAATTCCTAAGAATATCCCAATGTCACGCGGGGTATGGGCTTGGGAGAGTCCGTGCTTAATGATGGGCCATAGGCCCGTCATTTAGGCAATACCCCTAAACCTATTCCCTCCCCTCGAGGGTAGGTCGCGAAAAGGAAAGAGAAGCAAACTCGCATTAGACTCAAGAGTAGGGGTGAGCACAGTTCCCGGTTCTAGAGAGGAAGGTTCCGGTTCTCAGTTCTACTTTTTTTCGGAACGGCAATTCCCAATTCCTATAGGAACCAAAACCAAACTGGAATCGCGATTTCTAAACCTAAAATCCCTAATTTCTTTGGTCTTCAGCTCTTCTCTGTTCTCTCTCTCTTGATACTTTCCTCTTAGCTCTCTCCTCTCTACGATGTTGCGATGCCCCCCACGATGGCCTGACGCTGCTTGTTGCCCTCAACGCCACTATCATGACCCACGACGTTGCTGTCGATGTTCAAAGGTGAGGGCAAAATGGGTGTTCTTGCTTTCAATCGGTGGCTTGTCGATCAGTACTTGAGCTCGATCTCCGACGTTGTCGAGGAAGAGTCACTCGTTAATGCGAATGGCATCGCCCAGCCAATTGACCTCTCCAGGTCAAATCCTAACAGAATGGAGTATGACAACCTATACCTCGCCATAAATGGGATCGTCCTGAAAGTACTAGTATTACCATCTAGAAGGGGGGTGAATAGGTGTAAAGACAAATTTGGCCAATAAAAAGCAATAAAAATTATTTTCTCAAACAATGTCTGATTAACATAGACTTCTGATAAAAATTTAGACTCAAGTAAGATATTTTGGAAATTAGCAGAATTTAGAAAGATATCGCAACAAACAAATAAAAATAAAAGGAGTTCAGGAAAGAGGAAATTAAACACATAATTTATAGTGATTTGGCTTAAATCAAGCTTATATCTACTCTCTCACACTAACAACCTTTTGATTGGATTCCACTACGAATCAAAAGAGAATTACAATGATTCGAGTATGATCACTCAGTGAAGAGTTTTTTTTTCTTTCACTAAGGGTGCTAATGATAACGTTTTTTGGGCTGGGGAAGAGTTTTTTTTTTTTTTTTTTTTTTTTTTTTTTTTTTTTTTTTTTTTTTTTTTTTTTTTTTTTAAAATAGTTATTTTCTATTTCTATTTCTATTTTGGGGAACAATTTATGAGTAAAAAAAACCCGTTTGGTAATTGCACAAAATTTCTACTCTTGGAATAGAAAAAGAATAAAAATGCGTTTGGTAACGCAACGGTTTTTTTTTTTTTTTTGTATTTATTCATTTTTTATTCTTGCTCACGAATCGCCGACCGCCAATCGCCGCCCGCCGCCACCGCTGCACGACTGCCGGTGGCGGGCGGCGACTGGCGATCGGCTACCGGCGGTCGGCGGCGGCGGCGGAGAATGGTGGCGGCCGGCGTTGGGTGGTGGCTCCGGGCGGTTAAAGGTGGCCGCGGCAAGAGAGAGAAATTAAAGAAAAAAAAATTAGCTTATTTCTAAAAATTGTTCCCGAGAACAAGAAGCAACTTTTTTTTACTTCTCGTTTCTGCTTCAAATCTATTTCCAGGCTAACTTTCTATTTCTAGGAACAGAAAAACAACTTGACGTTACCAAACGGGTTTCTGTTCTTTTTTTGTTCCGAGAAACAAATGAACATAAATTTTGAGGAAGAGAAATGTTGTCATGCAGCACCAAAGTCACTCATTTGTGTTTTTCTTTCTTTGAGTACAGTTGTAAGCACAATCGATGAAGAACAAGTGATTTAAAAAGCTTCAGACTTTATAATTTTTTAATTCTCACGCATTTCCTCAAATGAACCAAATGACCTCCTTAAATATTCTTCCATGCCTTTCTAACTGTTGGCACATTCCAGAGGAATTTCTTCCAATCAATCTGTCGGACAAAATCAATTAAGGAAATTTTGTAGCTGTTTGAAGATTGAGGTGAAAATCAATCCGTTGAAAATTGCTCGGCTTTTATAAGAGACGAGGTTTTGCTATGCTAGCGGTTATCTTCTTTCTTTTCTAGATTCGCTAGGTGTTTAGTTTCTCTCTCCATCATCAAACTGATCACGTGAGCTCAATTCATCATATAAAACTTAGCAAAGAAGCATGTTGAGGGTTGTGAATTCCCATGCACGGTATTCATGTTAAGGGTATGATATGCATTGATTCTAACTAGAAGATGTATCCACTTTTGTAATATGTACTCAAGTTCTAAAAAATGTCAGTAAGTTGTTTCCTTCCTTATCTACCCAAAAACAAATAGGCTGAAGCTCAACACTTCTGTGATATGTACTCAAGTTCTAAAAAATGTCAGTAAGCTGTTTCCTTCCTTATCTACCCAAAAACAAACAGGCTGATGCCTAATTCTAAAGCCTAAGGAACTCTTTAACTTCTTGACTCAACCCTTGTAGCTCCGCTAACTTCTCTGGTGGGAGAGATTCATTAGTTGCTAATGTCTTCTCTACTGTCCAGTACTCCTCGAGCATCTTGTCCCAGTTGCGTTTAAAGTTCTCAGCCTTTGGTTTGTCGCTCATGATGATTCCTTTCATTGTTTGTTTTAGCAAAAAGAGTGGATCCACCAGCTGCATTCCTGGACATAATAGGTTCAAACTTGAGTGGAAAGTTCATAATTCTTTTTATACACTGATTTCGCAGAACCAACGTACCGCTAGCCTGTTTGTTGGCAAAGCTGAAAGAGCATAGGGAGTATTGTCTGAGAAGATGTAATCGGTACTCCTGAACCTAATAGGTTCCAGCATGTGTGGGAAGTTAGTTACTTTCTTCTATAAATAAATTTTGAAAAAATGTTAGCAACGTACTGCTAGCTTGCGTGACTGATGGCTCATTGAGACTAAACGTGCTAATGGCTTCCATGCCTGAAGACCAGAATGAAAAATCATATGAATTTGTTTTTGTTAGAGCTTGCCGCAGATCGGATGTAATAGGTTGAAATGGAACTTGCTGTGTTCCTAAACTAAATCATGGGGAAAGTTAAAAATCTTTTTTTTATAAATAAGTTTCGAAAAAAGGTTACCAACGTACAGCTAGCCTTCGCGACCGACGGCACGAGGTGAAAAAACATGTCAGACATTTTCACGACTCGATAAAAAAATCATCTGAACCTGTTTCTGTTAGAGCCTGCTACAGATCAGATGCAATAGGTTAAAATGGAACTTGCTGTGCTCCTGAAGTAAATCATGTGGGAAGTTCAGAACTTTTTTTTATGAATAAATTTCAAAAAAAAGTTTACCAACTTACTACTAGCCTGAGCGACTGACGGCTCACTAGAATAAGCTGGTGAAACCTGTTGCTGTGGATGTAGGGTATGAGGCCCAAGCGGCTGAAATGTATTTGGGGCATGGGATGGACCCCCTGCAGCCTGTGGAACCGTTGTCTGTGGAGCCGCAGGTAGTGAGAACTTAGCCAAGTAATATTGTATATCCTACTCATTGTACAGCCGAGTAATAAAGTAAAGCAGTTCAAGGAAGAGAAAAATAAATACAAGATTTATAGTGGTTCGGCTTAAATCAAGCCCACGTCCACTTTCTCACGCTGACAGCGTGGAAACCAGCTAGAAGGCTGTACAATGAGCAGGATATACAATATTATTTAGCTGAGTTCTCACTGCCTGCGGTTCCACAGAGAACGATTCCACAGACTATAAGGGGTCCATCCATTGCCCCAAATACATGTCAGCTGTTTGGATCCCATGCCCTGCATCCACAGCAACAGGCTCTACTAGTTTATTCTAGTGAGCCGTCAATCGCTCAAGCTAGCGGTAAGTTGGTAAACTTTTTTTTGAAATTTATTTATAAAAAAAGTTTTGAACTTCCCACCTGATTTACTTCAGGAGCACAACAAGTTCCATTTCAACCTATTGCATTTGATCTGTAGCAGGCTCTAATAGAAACAGGTTCAAATGATTTTTTTATCGAGTCGTGGAAATGTCTAACATGTTTTTTCACCTCGAGTCGTTGGTCGTGGAGGCTAGCAGTACGTTGGTAACCTTTTTTCGAAACTTATTTATAAAAAAAGGGTTTTTAACTTCTCCCATGATTTAGTTCAGAAACACAGCAGGTTCCATTTCAACCTATTACATCTGATTTGCAGCAAGCTCTAACGGAAACAAGTTCATATGATTTTTCATTCGGTCTTCGTGCATGGAAGCCATTGGCACGTTTGGTCTCAATGAGCCATCAGTCACGCAAGCTAGCAATGCGTTGCTAACTTTTTTTCAAAATTTATTTATAGAAGAAAGTAACTAACTTCCCACATATGCTGGAACCTATTAGGTTCAGGAGTACCGATTACATCTTCTTTGCAGTAACTTGCTTTGGCTCTAGCAAACAATACTCCCTATGCTCTTTTAGCTTTGCCAACAAATAGGCTAGCAGTACGTTGGTTCTGCGAAATTAGTGTATAAAAAGAATTATGAACTTTCCACTCAAGTTTGAACCTATTATGTCTAGGAATGCAGCTGGTGGATCCACTCCTTTTGCTAAAACAAACAATGAAAGGAATCATCATGAGCGGCAAACCAAAGGCTAAGAACTTTAAACGCAACTGGGACAAGATGCTCGAGGAGTACTGGACAGTGGAGAAGACGTTAGCAACCAATGAATCTCTCCCACAAGAGAAGTTAGCGGAGCTGCAAGGGTTGAGCCAAGAAGTTGAAGAGTTCCTTAGGCTTTAGAATTAGGCATCAGCCTGTTTGTTTTTGGGTAGATAAGGAAGGAAACAGCTTACTGACATTTTTTAGAACTTGAGTACATATCACAGAAGTGTTGAGCATCAGCCTGTTTGTTTTTGGGCAGATAAGGAAGGAAACAACTTACTACATTTTTTAGAACTTGAGTACATATTACAGAAATGGATACATCCTCCAGTTAGAATCGATGCATATCATACCCTTAACATGAATATCGTGCATGGGAATTCACAACCCTCAACATGCTTCTTTGTTAAGTTTTATATGATGAATTGAGCTCACGTGATCAGTTTGATGGTGGAGAGAGCGACTTAGCGAATCTAGAAAAGAAAGAAGATAAACCACTAGCATAGCAAAATCTCGTCTCTTATAAAAGCAGAGTCTCTCGACCTATTCTCAGGGGAAGGGAATAGGTTTAGATGTATTGCCTAAAGGACAGGCCTAAGGCCCATAATTAGGCGCGAGCTCTCCCAAGCCCATATCCTGCGTGACATTGGGATATTTTTTAGGAATTTTGCACAAAAGGAGTCGCCACTAGCCTATTGGGGTCGGTTAGAAACCAAGTGAGGCATGGTAGTGTGCCTCACTTCCTACGCAACCAGAGAATCTAGGGTCGGGGACTTGATTACACTGATTAACCAATTAGTGCCCTTTCGGTACCTAATCTTGTTCATTTTAAAAGAAATGATTTTTGTTAGGCAATCTGGATTGATTTTATACCTATCCACTAACATGTGAGGTGATCGTGCAGATGCGCAATCATTATAATAACAATCATAGCTACCAAAATCCTAATTGCAGTAAAATCAACACATGCCACTAAGCAATTGCAAACATAGTTAAACATGTAAATTAAAATGCAATATAATCCATATAAGAGCAATTAAAGGCCTAAATACACTATAAATGCAATACATGGTCATTTCTAATCAAAACCTACATTTAAAAAAAAAAAAATTTTTTTTGATTAAAAGAAATGGGCAAACCAGGTCGGGTCCGGTCCAACCCGACCTGGGTTCAGCCCGCTCGGTGCGAGTCGGGTTCGGCCCGATCGGCGGCGACAGGCCCGAGTGGGCCCATAATTCTTTTTTTTTGGATATTTTAATCAGGGCCCAAAGAAAGTAAAAAAGGCCCACCTATTTCCTAAGCCCGCGTGAGACCAGCCTAATTAACCTGAATCTGCAGAAGTCGGGCCCGAAGAGTAACCCAAGCCCGACCCACTTAAACCCTACCCGGTTTGGAGGCTTCGCCCGACCCGACTCTCTCTTCGCGGACCCGGATTCTGGAACCTTACACTCCGGCGATTCGCGTCGCCGGGCAAGGTTTCGACGACGGCTTAGCGGTGGACGGCGGTGTCGTGGCGGACGAGAGCAACAGCAGCCTCGCACGGCGGGGGCCTCAGTAGGTCGTCGGGGATGGCATTGTTGGTGGCGGAGTTGTCAAGCCTAGTGACTGCTGCTGCGACAGCGACGGTAGAGATTTGGTGCAGCAACGGCGTCAGAAGGAACGGCGGGTACAGCCTGAGGCGGTTGGTCTAGGGTTCGGTAATGGTGGCGGCGTCAAGGGATGGAACAGCGGCGCGGCTTGAGTCAGTTGGTGGCGGAACGGCAGCGACGGGCGACGGCGAGGGGAAGCAGCATGCGCAGTGGATCTCGTGGTGGGTCGCTCAGGAACGGCGTCGGGACTTCTTCGTCAGGGACGGCGCCGTGGATTTCGAGCTCGAGCGGCGTCGTTGGCGAGGGGACTGGGAGCGGCGGTGGCCGGCAGCAGCGACAGTAGGTGTTGTAGGTCGCGCGGCAAGCCTCATCCCTCCAGATCTGGCCTGCTCGTGCGGATCCTCCCTTGGCCGCTGCTTGTGGGCTTCAACTTCGGCTTGGCAGCAGCCGCCGGTGGCGCGGAGGTGCGACGACGGTAGTGCTGGAGGCGGCGAGCGCAGGGGCTTGGCCCCCCAGCGGCGTAGGGTCTCCCCCTTTTGAGCTCTTTTTTTCTTTTTCCTCTCACTCTCCTCTGCTTTCTTTGTTTCCTCCCCCACGAATTTCTCTCTCTCGCCCTTGATTCCCCCACGGTGCTCCGTTTCTAGGTTCTCCCCTGGTGGTTTTTGCTTTTTCTTTCCCTTTGCTGGTGTTCCGTTCTCTCTGTGCTTCGTGTCCTCTTCCTCTCCCCTTTGCTAGGGTTTCAGTGTGAAGAGGAAGCCGGCATGGGCCGGGCCAAGGCGAGATCCGACCCGGCCTCTTCCACGTTTTTTTTTTCTTTTCTTTTTTCTTTTTTTTAGTGACTAATTCCTAATTTTGTACACGATTAAGTCCTAAATAAAAAGTAAAATTTAGGTGTCAACACCGAGCAATTTTCAAGCATGGGGTGAGTTCATTTTAAAGAAATTTGTGTGCTTTCGAATTGATTGCCATTTGTATCGTACTAATTGATACCATCTAATATGAAACAATAACTTCAATCGAAAGCCTTAGGGGCTCTTGGATATCCTATCCATTTAACTCAAGGCGATTGCCGAGATGTACCCATTTTCCAGCATGATTTTTTCCGAACATTAGACACTAGTTCAAACCTTTGAAAATTTGAACAAGAAGAAAAATCAATTTCGAAAATGGCGGTAGACTTTGAAGTCAGCCTCTCAATGTAGGAGGGGGGACCCTATATATACAAGAACTCCTGTGATTACAACCGTTAATCTCCAATCCAATCTAATGGTGGAGATTAATGACAAGTCTCTAGGAGATGAGTGGAATTCTCATTTTAGGCCTGAGAATGCTCTACAATACCCTTGTGTGTATTTCCTATGTTGCCAAGGTTTCATCTGGTTTTCTTGGATTAGATTTCGCGACATTTTGCCTTGGAAGCCTCTGGACCGTTACACATTGGTGTTAGTCCTATATAAGCTATAATATCAATGAGAATGGTTCTAGCATGAGTGAATCATGCATTTGAGTACGCACACGCTCATGCACGTAGCTACAGAATGAACCTAGCCACATAACTATAGACGTCTAGAAAAATTACAATAAATGCAACTGAGATATTAAGAAATCTTACTAAAGCCCTCTTACCAGATCACTTGGTCATTATTTATCAAGAAAAATTCTTATATCGCTTACATCACGTGAGCTCAATTCATCATAGCCATTAAATATTAAAAAGCCCAACATGGAATTCACATGATTTAAAATAGAGTGAGCTCACATGTATTTGCAATATGTACTCTTTCATTAGGGGTTATGGTATATGAAACTCATGTATCAAATGAGATCAACGATCACTAAAAAAAAACTCGTCACATTAATTAGTAAGATTTCTCACTATAACGGTATTTATCAAAATGAGGATGAACGGGTGCTTGAGCCGCCGACCTTCGAAAGACACGTTTGATAGGTTGTTTTTGCTTGGCACGCATAACTTAGGAATCTTTTGCAACTTCAAACGATGTCAATAGACGATGCACGACAAAGTCGAAACGATCTGCGGGAAAATGGACTGTACTGAATTTTGCAAGTTGGGTCTACTGTTGTTGGGAGATGAATCAATACTTTCAATTCAGTTAATCAATGGCACACTGAAATCAAAACTCTTGTCGGACTCAGAAGTGCATTGGAACTACATAAAAAGAACATTGAGATTATGGCAGGAGCAACAAGAAACCACCTTATTATTCTCTAAGCTTATTGAAACTTTTCTTGATTGATTTCTTAACCAAGCAAGCTCGAAAGTTTCACGATCATCTCCTGCACACAATGCCATTCCCACTAGTAGCACCCCCGGTGCACTCCAGAGTACCATACTCCATCGCCATTGAGTCCTGCTTTTGATCAGGGTGCATGATTGGGGAGAAGATGCAAGCTGCGCAATCAGCTGAGAGGAGCGACGAAGTCCTGTACTTGTCCTCTCCGCCC
This sequence comes from Eucalyptus guilfoylei, assembly GCA_016097605.1. Taxonomy (NCBI): domain Eukaryota; kingdom Viridiplantae; phylum Streptophyta; class Magnoliopsida; order Myrtales; family Myrtaceae; genus Eucalyptus; species Eucalyptus guilfoylei. The sequence goes on along the minus strand of CM027865.1, from coordinate 17,529,182 downwards.
ACGACTGGCATCGCGACACCAGGCTTCGCCGGGTTCTCGAAATCAGGCTGGTACGTCCTGCCGAGCACTCCCTCGACCCTCGGAGAGAGGCTGAGAAACCTGAATTGCACTTCCAAGTGAGCAAAGCAGTCATCGGAAGGAATTTGATAGTTGTGGATCAGGCTGTCTTCTTTCGTCACAGGCACGACATTGACCGAAATCTCCGCGACCCCTCTGATAGTGATCGCGGCGCTGTTCTCGCTTGCCGATCTCTCTACCTTGAAGTCACCGTTGAGGGAATGCCATGTGGAGGGAGTTCCCTCTGGCACGGTGAGTTCATTTCCATTGTAAGAGAATCTTAGATGATCCATCTCGGAGTCCCATTTAGCAGCTCGGGTGGCCTCGATAGAGAAGCTCTCAGAGCCTGAGAGAACTCCGAGGGCTTGGATCCACGTGTAGTCTCGGATCCGGCCAGCAGGCCGGAGGCCAATGAAACGGGCATTGATCTGAATATGCGGATCAGAGACTAAGTTGAAATGCTCGTCGCTTTTGCCATGGAAGTAGAAGACAATGCCGTCTCCACCGATGAACCTGGGGTCCAAGCATGCAGCACCAGGAGCATTGCAGTTTGGTTTCTTGTCTGCAACAATTAACGCAAAAAACATTGTAAAGTTACCATATATATAAGTAAATGATCTTGGCAAGTGCTAAAAGAAACTTTCAATGCAATGGACTCAAGATGCATCGGTCACTTATTTCGTCCTTTGCATACATTTAAAACTAGAGTACAAATCTAGAACAGCATTAGACTAATGTGAAGTGACGGAGGATCGAGAGAGGTCTAGGAAAGCGACATTACTCTTGCACTCGGGCGTGCAGATCGGCGAATTGCAGTTGACGTGGCAGACCTTGGCCTTAGAATCGCTGGGTGAAGTGGAGGGACATTCATCAGGACAAATCATCTTCTTGAGGAAGCATGGACTGCCTCTGTAAAAGCATGAAATGGCGGCCCCATGGACTTGTGCCAAACCACACACACTCAGCAGCACGATGACAAGAAAGCCATGACTTCTGGACAACTTCATCCCTCTTTGCCTTAATTAAGGAAAGAGGAAGATGCTTCGGTCCGAACTCAACTCCGCGTTGCCTGTACTGAGTTCTGCTCCGCGCCTTTTATAGTGTTTTGGCGACTCGCAAATGGAACCGATTTGGATCTGTCTTGCCTAACCAGGGTGAATCCAAGCTGGAGATAACATCGTACATGATTTGGAATTCAGGAACGTGGGCTGTGTCGGTGTGCTTGAATTCTTTTGGGATGGTGGTGCCTTTTAAAATCTGGGTCAACGCCTTGGGGCTTGCATACTGCTCATCTCTCACGCTATTACAAAATTCCGGTGTCTGACGGTGGCTTACAGTGTAAGAGGAATGGCACGGAGGGGCGGTCACATGCTTCGGGGCTGTTCCGGCCGGACGGTCACATGCCTCAGGGCTGCCCTAGCCGAGCAGCGACGGAGCAAAACACTGTGTTGAGGCCAGGCCATCGCCAGGAGAAACACGCACCTTGCGGTGTACTCAACGTCCAAGTCGTTTTTTAAGCTGATCCGCTCTAGGGGCGTACGGTTTCTAATCTTCCGTGATGGACCGACCCTCCAAAACGGATCGCGTCCATCGCCGTTCAATTCAAAGTGGAACACATGACTGAATTTTACTCTCTCTTTGAAATTAGAATCACGAGCTGTTAAGACCGTGATTAGTCATCTGTCCTAGCTGTAGTTGACTTCCACAAGTCGTACATCACATGTGGGATCAAAATTCAGATCAAGCTTTCCAAAATCCCAAAACGAAATGATAGAATGATGGTCCACTTAACGCATTGCCATATCATTATTCGACAAATCTATCTCTATCTCATGCACCTGGATCATCTCATGTCAATTTATTAATATGACCGGCGATGATTTTCAATTGGATTGAAGCTACACGGCCTATCAATGCTAAAACTTGGATAATATGAATTTGGTATTCAAAGAGGCGAGGAATAAGTTAACTGATCAAATTCCATCATCTCAATGCTACATTACTAGCTTAGAAACCCTATGTTAGTATTATCGGCAAATTGAAAATTCCATTAATTGCATGGTTCGAAGAGAGATCTTTTATCTATTAATTACATGGATGGCGTAGCATGAATAATAGACAAATTATATTATCCTTGTGATACGTCTCCCAACCAATTTTACATTTGAATTTGAAATAGTTTCTTTTCACTGGCTTAATTCTCCATGAGTCATTGTCATATGATATAAAAAAATACTCCAATTATCTTGTGGGCTACACACCGAGATTTGAGAAATGATTTGATTCGTGGGTTTGTGTTCAATTTGAAATGACAAGCACACCAATTTCCCTTCTTTCATATTCTACCAAACCATGTTTAATGCAATAATTTATTGAGTAAAATGTTAATCTTGCTTGGTTTGGATAGTAAAATATGAAAGAAAAAAATGGCAATGTATATTTGGATTTAGTTTTTTTTTTTTTTTGGGTCGGATAATTTCCTGAATTGACCCAGGAAAAAAAATGTATTGTGTGTATTCCCATTCGTTTGAGGCCCACTTCAGGGATAGTAGGCGGCCCACAAGGGTCCTTCAGTTCCCTCCAAGCCAATTTCCAATTTAACTGAGTCAACTCGTTTCCCCTATCTTGAAAGACGGCTCTCGATAAACCCTAATTCGCATCCCGCAGTTCGGACCAAAATTCTTCTTTTAACTTCCAACTGAATTCGGACCAAGGTGAGCGATTCGCCAATTGTTTTCATTGCGGTCTTTCTCGCTTCGCATTGCTGCTTCAATAAATCTCAAACTTTTGAAGAATGGAGGCTTGTTGAGGCGCATTTGGAGTGCGTTTTCCCCATTCTTGCAATGCGGCGTTGAGTATTTGATGATTTATGGAGTATATTGCGTTTTAATCTGTACATGACATGCTTTTACTCAACTTGGGATTGTTCATTTAGCAATAGAAGGCTGCCTTTTGTAATGGAGAGGCTGTGGAGTGGTTCTTTTGGTGCCTCTTTGCTGTCTATTTGGAAAAGATTTTCCGTTCAATGCTTGTGCAATGGAGATAATGAGTGGGATTCCAAAAAGGACTTTTCTTGACTAAGTGTGGGGGAGATTGAGTTTAACTGGTGGCAAAGATGGAAGGATTATTATCAGATGGCTTAGTTCCCAAGCGGTCTTTGAGAAAGAAAGCAGCTATGAAGAATTACAATGAGAACTTGATTGATGAGGTCATAGATTCACACTTGGGTGGTGCATCGAGGAAAAGGAACAGGACGAGGCAGGATTTGGAGAAAGAGACTGAAACTGAGGCCATGATGGCTATATCTCTTGGCTTCCCAATTGATGCGTTGCTCGAAGAAGAGATTCGGGCTGGAGTGGTGAGGCAGTTGGGTGGCAAAGAGCAAAATGACTACATCGTTGTAAGAAACCATATACTGGCTAAGTGGAGGAATAACGTACGGATGTGGTTGACGAAAGATAGGATAAGAGAGACCGTCAGTAGTGAATACGAGCACTTGATTTGTTCAGCCTATGATTTCCTTTTAAACAATGGGTATATTAACTATGGTATCTTGCCTACAATGCCTGAAGAAGTTGTTGAAGGGTCTGTTATAATCGTGGGTGCAGGACTTGCTGGGCTTGCAGCAGCGAAACAGCTCCTGTCTTTTGGTTTCAAGGTGCTTGTTCTAGAGGGTAGAAATAGGCCCGGGGGCAGAGTCTATACTCAAAAGATGAGTCAGAATGGTGATTTCGCAGCTGTGGATCTTGGTGGCAGTGTGATTACAGGCATTCATGCTAATCCTCTTGGGGTTCTGGCTAGGCAACTCTCTATTCCTCTTCATAAGGTCAGAGAAAAATGCCCTTTGTATAGACCTGATGGCACACCTGTCAATGAGAAAACCGATTCCAAGGTTGAGTTCATCTTTAACAGATTGCTGGACAAGGTCATGGAATTGAGACAAATAAAGCATGGTTTTGGGCATGATATCTCTTTGGGCACTGTCTTGGAGACACTGAGGCAATTGTATGGCGTGGCGAAAAGCAAAGAGGAAATGCAACTTCTTGATTGGCACTTTGCAAACTTGGAATATGCCAATGCTGGATGTCTTTCAAATTTGTCGGCAGCATACTGGGATCAGGATGATCCTTATGAAATGAGCGGGGATCATTGCTTTCTTGCTGGAGGGAATGGGAGATTGGTAAAAGCTTTGAGTGAAGGAGTTCCTATATTCTATAACAAGATTGTCAATACGATAAGATACAACGATGATGGGGTTGAGGTAATTGCTGGGAATCAAGTTTTCCAAGCAGATGCAGTCTTATGCACTGTACCGCTTGGTGTTTTGAAGAAACGAACCATAACCTTTGAGCCAGAACTACCTCCAAGGAAGCTTGAAGCAATTGAAAGGTTGGGCTTTGGATTATTAAATAAAGTGGCGATGGTTTTTCCTTATGTTTTCTGGGGAGAAGATCTGGATACATTTGGTTGTCTCAGTGAAGAGGGCCAAAACCGTGGAGAGTTCTTTCTGTTCTATAGTTATCACACAGTGTCAGGTGGTCCTGTACTTATTGCACTTGTGGCTGGAGAAGCTGCCCAAGCATTTGAATACATGGATCCATGCACTTCACTCAGTCGTGTGTTGAGTATACTCAAAGGTACTTTAAGTATCTTCAAGGGCTTTTGACTTGCCTAGATAATTTTTATGCCACTAAAATTTATAGGGCTTCCTTTTTTTTTTTTTTTTTGCTTTTCAATCCGTTCGTTAAGAATGGTCGGTGTCCATTCTGTTGTTTTAGATTGTTTTTTGTGGCCAGTTCTTGTTTTAGATGTTATTTTTGGTTCTTACAGGTATATATCGTCCGAAAGGCATTGACGTGCCTCACCCTATACAATCTATATGTACAAGATGGGGAAGTGATCCTCTCTCTTATGGTTCATATTCCCATGTAAGAGTGAACTCGTCTGGTAGAGATTATGACATACTTGGAGAGAGCGTGGGGAACCGGCTTTTTTTTGCTGGGGAAGCCACAAGTAGGCAGTACCCAGCCAGCATGCATGGTGCCTTCTTGAGTGGCTTGAAAGAAGCTTCGCACATTTCTCATGCTGCCAGGGATTGGGAAACCACTTCGAGAAAGTTTGTGCAGAGAAATATCGGGGCAAGCAGCGATTTGCTGGTGGATCTGTTCCTGAAGCCTGATTTAGCATTTGGGAATTTCATGGTCATTTTCGATCCTCTAAATGATGACCCAAAGTCAATGGCCATACTGAGAGTTAACTTTGACAATAATAAAATCAGTTTGCCTGGCAATTTAAATAGCTTCCATAAGCACTCTACTAATGGACCGTCGCCACTTTACACAGTACTAACACATGAACAGGCTCAGGATCTACAATTAATGAGTGGAGGGGATGACAGCAGATTATCGTACTTGACTAAGACACTCTGTTTGAAGTTAATGGGGCTTAGTGCAGCGGTAAATTTTGCTAGCTACTTGATTAGTAACATTGCCAGTGCCCGGAGAATTATGGGCAAGGGTCGTCTTTCCTGTGGATATAAGAACAATGTACATACTTAGCTAGCCCTTGGTAGGTACCCTGCCAATTTTTTTCCTTACATAGAGATTTGGCAAGGATTTTATTTATCGATTTTAGGAGACACTAAAATTTGTTTGCAGTCTGAAGAACACTGATTAGGTCTGCTAATCGATTTTTTGCGTCTGATTTCGAAGATGTAATCACCGAAAAATGTGCCTGTGATGTGTTGTGGAGTAGCTCAGACGATGTATTACCCGCATTTGCAGAGGAGAATTTTGCTGGACTCTCGGGGCACCTGTTCATCCTGGTCGGGCTTCACAGTAGGTGCTTTTGTGCTTTTATATAGCCTTTTTTGTCTCTGCAAAATGCAGTTGTGTGTACACTTTTGTATTTTGTTTGTAAAAGTGTTGATGGCTGATGCTCAAGAGACGGTTGATTTCTCACAATTTTTATGATTTGGTGAGAGAAATCTCCATTACAGAAGGCTCTTTCTTCATGACTTGTTAATGTCCATTGAATGTCTCTCTGTTTCTACTGAATTGCATACTTGCTAAGTGATGACTGTGTTGAAAAAGACTAGACTTCCATTGAAATGGCAGCAGCGTTTGTTTGTGAGAGGGTATGCCTCTAAAGCATTCCTAAGAAGACACTTTGCCTTACTATATTCAATAACTGAATGTGCTCAAGACACTTGTTAAACAATTAAGCGAGAAAGTATCATTAATTTCAAAGCATAATCTTTTCTCATGGAATAGGTAACTAGTCTTTTGAAAATTGAAGGTATCCTTGTAAGGAAGTTTTGATACAAGTTATGGTGGTGTTCCTCGATGTATCTCTGATCATGTCCCTGTACAATGAGATGACTAAATTAGGAAAATCCATTAAAGCAAACGATTGGGAGAAATTATCCTAAAGATGCTATGTGCATTAAATATGTCATATAGAAATATTCTATAATGAGATGGCAAGTATGTCCATAATACGTTTTCTATGTTATGTATCTCACTAGTTAGGATACGACCCTTCAATAGCATCTTTTCACGTATCTTGATGTTGGAGAACATATTTATAAATTTTAACTTCCCTAAATCCTATTAATTTCAATGTAACTAATATTTAGTTACATCATGCTAGGTAAAACCATTATTTGATTTATTGATGGTTATTATTCTAGCGATTATCCATCATGGGTGTGATTTTTATTTGGTAATCATGTTTTACCTTCTTTTTTTATCAACATTTATAATACAACTACATTGCGTGAAACACAAATGTAGGAGGATTAATTTTCAATGCTTGTTTTGCCTAAAATGAATAATTTAAAAAATATTTTTTTCTGAAAATGATTAAAAATGATTATCTGTATTGCTTATAAAAGCAAATAAATAAAAAATATTTTTGTTATTCACGAAAATATTTAAATAAATAAATATTTATTTTAAGTAATATAAGCGATCATTAAATTATGATAATTCATATCTCGCAAAACAATTGGAGTTAGAAAGCAAATTTGGTCATTTTGGATAATTACCCAAAGAGAAGAAAATAAACGAAATTTAAAGCATGTATGGACACGGATTGGCATTCTCGCTTCCATCATTTCGCGTCCCTCTTCAAGTCCATGATCGCAGGCTGAAGCTCCGTCTCTCCGCTCCCGGCAAGTGTTCTCCACTTTGATCAGCGAAGAGTTCCGAAATTTTTCTGCTTTTCGATTCTTTCCTCCGCTGCTGACCGCCCCCCGGTTTGTTTGACAATGTGTCGGTAGTCGCACGAACTGGGTCGATGTTGCCCATGTTCGATTCCAGTTTCCTGGTTTTTTGTCGGAAATACTAGCTGAATATATTGAGAAATTCGTCCATCGCGTAGCTGCGGGAGGGGGAATTAGCTTCAGTCGTTGACAAGAGCTGCTTTTGTCGACTTGAGAAAGCTTGAAAGCTCAAAGTTTGCATTTTTTTGTTTTCTTCTTCGTTCAGTTGATTGTGGGAGTGGGTAACTTCTCGTTTACTGAGTTCGCTTCGTGAGTTATGGAAATTAAGGAATGCTACTTGCATCAGTTTATCGAATTTGCGACCTCTCATGTCTCGAGTGGATCTAATTTGATCGCGAAAGAGAAGAAAGAGTCCCCAGTTCCGCGGAAATTGAGTGGCTATTGACATTGTCTCTTAGTATGTAGCATTCTGATGAATCTTCTTATCGTATTGAGGTTGTAAAATCTGCGCTTTACTTCCTTTTAGTGTAGTTTGGAATAAGAGTATAAATGCATTGGAAAACTTGGGCTGATATCCGATACATTGGTAAGTTGGCCTAATTTCTTAAAGAATTCTAGGCCATTTTGCAGGTATCAACTCTACTGAAGTGAAGCAAACAACCGCGACAATGAATCCTGGACAGCTTACTCTTCTCGGTTCCACAATCTGTGTGATGCTCACGACCCACTTTTCTGTAAAACTTCTTTCTGAGCATTTCTTCTATTGGAAGAAGCCAAAGGAGCAGAAGGCCATTATCATCATCATCCTTATGGCCCCTGTATATGCTCTAGACTCATATGTTGGTTTGTTAGACTATCAAGGAAGCAAAGTGTTTTTCACATTCTTGGATTCGATAAAGGAGTGTTATGAAGCTCTGGTAAGGACATGCTATTTGAAGCCACATACTCCAATTCATTTGTTGATGTTTATTACTTCATCACAATGTTTTGCATTACTAGAGAAAGACTCATGCAGGTGGTGAAAATCATCTAGATGGGTTGAGCATTTCTACCTATCATGTGCAGGTGATTGCAAAGTTCTTGGCACTATTATATGGCTACTTGAACATATCCATTAGCAAAAACATAGTCCCAGATGAAATTAAAGGGAGAGAGATTCACCATTCATTCCCAATGACACTCTTCCAGGTAGAGTTTGTGCATATGTTCTCTTCTTGGGTTAGTTTATGAATATCTGCACAGCCGTGTGTTGCACTTTCGGTAACATTCAGTGTGGCTGGGGAAATAACATCAGTCTAGTGGCACATGTGTGTCCTTCAATCGTCATTCCAATAATTTGGATGTCTATGTATCTGTCCTGAGAAATTTGTTGGAAATCTATAACATTTTTCTAAACCCCTAATTCTCGGAAGGGGTCCCATGAGCTCAGGTCTTCAATTAATAGTGTGAAAATTACCTGTGATATCCAACCTACATTATTGGATGTTATAAACTTCTGAACACTTATGAAGATGAGTGTGGCAGCCTTCTTTTTCTGTAGGTGCAGCTCTTGAGAGCTTAATTTATCAACCTAAATGCTCTCAAATAGCATGTATGACGTGTTGATGTAACAAGAATGAGAAAATTTCCTTACATATAATTACACTATAAATAGCAAAGTATTTCACGATACCACTGATGAGGCCCTTTAAAGATTGAGTGTATTATACATTCACTCTAACTATTTTGGAATCACCTTTAGCATTGATAGTAAGAAGGTTTGTTATGCAAAGATTGAAATCTTGATTCATTGGTCTCCATTTGCATAATACACTAATTCAGGAAATAATACTGCTTTCTATTTCTCTACAGTTTGAGTCTTTGAGATATGTTTAAAAAAAATTGAGTTTAACCCATGGCCAATCTATCTATTGCAGCCCAAGACGGTTCGTTTGAATCACAGCACATTAAAGCTTCTTAAGTACTGGACATGGCAGTTTGTGGTGATTCGGCCTTTGTGCTCCATCCTAATGATCGCTCTTCAACTCTTTGGAATATATCCAAGCTGGCTCAGCTGGACATTTACTACTGTTCTGAACATTTCAGTCTCGCTTGCTTTGTATTCTCTTGTGCTTTTCTACCATGTCTTCTCTAAGGAGTTGGAACCGCACCAGCCTCTTGCCAAGTTCTTGTGCATCAAAGGGATAGTATTTTTCTGCTTTTGGCAGGTAAGCTTAAATAGCCATACAGTTATCCAGTTATGTTGGTGATTGAGGCACGAGCCAAATGGATGCAAGTTCTGCTTTTTTCTACCACCGCCTCTTGCTTTGTTTTCTTTTAATTTTCTCCCCAATATTTCAAAATTTCGTATGATATTTATCTTTAGGAAACTTTTTTGTAAGGCTATATGCTCAGGTCCCAGAGAACTTCCAAAAACCTGTATGCTTTGCTTCCCAAAAAGCTCAACATTTTATCATAATGGCCAATCTTATTGCAAAGCTGCAGATTCCAAGTGAATTTTACATTATCTGCATGCAATTGTGTGTGTTGGGCATCAATTCACGTGATAGTTGTTGCTATCGATCCTGCAGGGAGTGGCACTTGATATTCTTGCAACCGTGGGTGTAATTCGGTCTCATCATTTCTGGCTGGATGTGGAGCACATTGAGGAAGCACTTCAGAATGCATTGGTGTGCATAGAGATGGTTTTCTTTTCTGCATTTCAGCAGTATGCATACAGTGTGGAACCTTACAAAGATGATTCGACAACAGGTGCCAGCAAAAAGAGAGAGTGACTTCGGATACATCTCTGGCAGGGAAATAACAATTGCATACTGTAATATATTGTAGCTGCCGCATGAGAACGTCGATACCAGTTCATTGATTGTATGTCTCTAAATAAAATATTGCTGAGCTTGTTTGAGTGTCCCAATGGAGGAACTTATTGCACCGAAAGGCGAGAACTGAAATTTTGGATGCCAGGTCCCCTGGGTGTAATGGTTCCTTTTCTTGGCCATCTTTTAGATTTTTGCCAATCGAAAGCTTCGGTTCCAATTTTTGTCATTTTGCTTTTCTTGACTTCGTTAATGGTGCATGTGCCTCAAAATGCTGATGCAGCGAAAAATTAGCCAATCTCACTCTCAGTACGTAGAAGAATAAAAAATTGAAATCACTGGATGGATGGAAAACAGCAAAGGAGATTGATACTATTCATAATCAATTCATCCTCGTCTTATCCCAGCCATGTACACCCCGAATTGAAAGTTCATCACCACATGAAAGTACAGGCATCTCTCTACTTATTGGAGCTTATAGAGGTACTTTCACTGCAATCACGTTCTCTGTGCAACAACTCCGTCCTCAGTGCGAAGATTTTTTAGCCTTCTGCAAAGGAAGGGAAAAGCTTGAAAGAGAGCGAACAGAGAAAAATCCTCCTAGTTACTTGTACATCAGAGGAGTATATGAGATGAATCTAGGACTTCTCTGACTGCCCTCTGATCACACTCGGTTTCAATTGTGTTGCAACTCAGCTTAGAATGGTATGATACTGCTCGTACAATGACACAGGTGTAACAATGATGAAACTTAATATTGTGCATATGAACACAAGTTTTTCTAACATCGGATCGAGAAATGACACAATCAGATGCTTTCACACACATGATAAATGGTGAACCCAACATTGGGTGCTCAGTGGAATTTGAAGAAAGTAGGTGAATAGCCAGGAGATTAAGACTTGTCATCCTAACATGCAAAAATTAAATACCTCTTCCTTCTTGTCATTCTTTCCTCTTGTAAAATACTTGTAACCCCCATAGAAGAGTAACCCCCAGCCAGTTAAGGAGACAATTACAAACTGCAAATGCACAACAAGCCCGATGAAGCATGCCATCAGAGAAGGAAGCATAAGTAATACAGGAAGCTGCAACGAAAGACTGAACAGAGTGGGCTCTGTCAATTATATCACCAACAGCAGCTTCACAGATAGAAGCATCTATCTCATCATCAATGGAGACTGATATAGACTGCGTAAAACTTAATGGCCTATCAATTCTTTTCCAAACCATCATCCAAGCAATAGACCATAAGTTTAGAAATCATCTGCAGCCCACATTACAGGCATTTTTCAACTTCAAATTCATAAACTTCGGCTTACACGAGCAACAACAAAAGGCTAAAAGGTGTTAATTTGAGTTATGTTCTTGGTAGGGAGAGTGTTTCTTTAAGTTCAAACGGATATATGTAATTGTCTAACTAATGCTTGTGGAAATAAATCTAGCCCCTGATGGTATATACACAATAGAAGTCCTTTAACAAACACGTTAAGGTTCAACTCTAATTCTCAATTCTAATACTAGAATATCACAATTTCTGACATACTGCAAATGCCAATAAGATCATCATATTCCAGAATTTATAGACATCTATCATGGTATGGGGAAGCAAACACGAAGCTGGGAGACTTACATGTTCCTCTTTCCATTTAGAAGGACTCAGCGGGTCCTCCCAAAAGTTCACCTTTGGCGGTCCATGGTGTTCTGCATCAAGAGATCCCCAGAAGACATAAGGATATAAACCAACTCGAATGGCTTCCCTATAAATTTTCTCATCGCGTCAAGTCGCATCGCAAATGAGCAACCATCGAATGTACAAGAACATAATATGCTGACAAACAGGATCGTTTCTCACTTCCTCAAAAGACGTTCAACGCAAACTCTCGCGAAAGATTCAAGCTTTCAACTAAAACAAGCACGAGAGAGGGAGGGTCAACCGCCACCGCCGGCCAGACCGCGCCGATGAATTAGAGTGGCAGCTCCAGGCGCGGAACGAGGAGCAGATGGTTTCAGAGTAGAAAGCCGAGCCGAAGCCGCGGCTTGGCGAGCAGCGGCAGCAGCAGCCCACGCCGCCATAGTTCGAGGCCACTTCCGATCGATGCGTAACGCGGGGAAACGACGGTGGAGGGAGACAAGGTACGAGGATCGCACCGCAAGCACGTCCAAGAAGCTGTGAGAAACTCGGAGAACGAAGCAGGGTGGTACAGCAAATATGGACACTTCGAGAAATGATAGATTATTATAAATTTTTATTTTTTTGAAACTTAGATTTGTGGTTACCATAGGACAGAATGAGTCGGTCCAATATCAACTTTACTGTAATCACATGATAAAAATTTTGTGAATTTCAATTCGGTGATTTCTGGCCAACCAAGAATGCTAATTTTTCCCATCAACAGTTGACATTAAACCTTGCTCGATTTTAGCTACGTCTGATACTTTTCGATATCGCCCCCTTTGTTGAATATGTTGACAGCATAAAAATGTTTACATTACTGGAAGATTCTTCGTGAGGGAAAGAAACCATAGGGAAGTAGTTCGAAATTTAAGGTCGCAATGATAGGCTATATATTCAAATTTCTTCGATCTCTAATGTATGCAGTAGCTAAATGTCATGAAATATCAACGACGACATCTATTGCATAAGCCAATAGGGATGAGCATTGTTCCAAGGGAAAACCTGAAACCTAAGAATTAAACTAAGGGAAATCTATAGATTCTAAGTTCTAAGATATGTAAGGTTGATTCTAAATTCTAAAAAATGAGGAATCTATTTCAACAGGTAAGTTCTAATTTTAGTTAGAGAAACCTAAAACCTAACTTAAAATAAGTTTTAATGTTTTTATTGATTCATGTCTTCACGCGATCTTGTGATATTCTACACTGTTTGATGAGTATATAATCTGAAAACACTAGTTTGAGCTTCCATTTTATTACTGAGATCTTTATTTTATTAATATTCATATTTTTCGTGTATCTTTATGGTCAGTAAAGTGTAGGAGCAAGTGATTGTCATTAAGCGTTTTAATTCACTGAAATTATTCAATTAATAATATAGGTGAAACTTGAGTAGACTTTGTAACCGGCCCTAAAACTTGTAACTAAATAGGTTCCATGTTTTATAATATGTAGGATAGGTTTCAAATTCCAAAAGTTGAGAAACCTGTTCCGACAAATAGATTCCAAATTTCACATGAAACTTAACGATATTTGAAACTACTCACCCTAATGCTGACTATAGATCAAACTCACCTCAACAACCGATCATGTCGTAGAGACCCCATGACAAGCACGAGACCGGCAGAATTAATGATCAAGATGTTATTGTTCCACGTAGTTTATAGACCATGCAATACCTTTCGAAAAATTTCCATGTTCTTTCTGTCATTGGTGTTTTGCATAGTCAGTCTAGACTTGATCATGGGACTCAGTTCCTCCTGGAATTTGCTCACAAGGTATACTTCGTTTGCAGGAGAGCCTATTTATTCATTAAACCCCAAGGACTACAGTTGATTAATTTCTCTAGACTTAAGTCCTCGTCCAGTCAAAAGTAAACTCGAATCATACAAATGACCGATTGTCAAGAAAAACAAACCATACTGATTCCAGATATTAACACAATAAATCCCATTTCAGAAAACCCACCTGTTGTTCATAATAGCTCCATGAAGGATGAGATGAAATACACCGCGAGGACAGCAGCAGGCAGGTTGTACAGGAGTCAAAATGTCTGAGGAATAATCTAAAATACACGACATGGATAACCCGAACACCATGCCTATTGCCCAAAATGCGCTCGACTCCAAACAGTATGAGAAGCAGCGGACAAACTCCAAAAGAGTCCAACACAAATGCAGAGAAAAGCATCGCTTCCAACATGGTGAAGAGATAATGTAACATTTCCCATTCTGTTGTTAGCTGATTAGTTTCAGCGATGGATACATGGAGAAAAGAAGGCAACAAAATTCCTCAGTAACTCAGTGTACATGCCACAACCAGCTTAACAACACTTCTAGACATGCCTATTTAACATATTTACAGTGTTGATCATGTGGGACCATAGAAACTCAGCACCTCTTTCGAGTCTGCAAAAAAGAGCGGCTGAATTAGGTGAGAATGCAGGTAGACCAATGAGAAGTGCATGTAGCTCAGGAAGCAGGTAACATATATTAATTTATCGATCACCAAATCTGAGAGTGTAGCATCAAACTGATTGGCACTAACCAGTCCTAGGAAATTCCATCACAGAGACAGGCTAGCAAAAAGCAATTCCAGCTCCTCATCTTGTGATGTCGTTCTCTGACAAACAAAATAAAGAATCAGTAGATCAGCAACCACTCCACACACTGTTAAAATCAAGACATGGTAAATAGGATTGTAAACCTAGACAAGGCATTCCACGAAGTGTATGTATTGAAAAGAAAGAGACAAAAGCAGGCTATCAAGCAAAGAGATTATGTGAAACACTGAGACTAAACAATTCACTTCGTTTGCAATATTGAAAGAAAAATTTTCGTATTCAGCAAAAAGAAAGCAGATGAAACAAAATTCCACAGAATGGAAATATACAGCTTCCTATGTTAGACTGAAAAATATATTAGGAAATAAGAAAAAAGAAGGAAATGACTAACAACCCAACGATGCACAATATCAACGTACACAAAGGGCTTCGCTAAACCAAGTGCTGGAAACTATGCTGCTTATGATCCTCATCTATAAAAGCCAAAACCACCTAGAAAGGCAAAGCATATTCCACACGCAGCTGCGAGTCAAAGTGCAAGCACCTGTATTGTCAATAGTTGCAAAACCTTGTTGAGAACCTTCAGGCGATGGGTTGCATATGAGCTGTTTGCAGGCAATTGATTCATTCTCTTCATCTCCTTGTGAACTGCCGCCTTCTTCTCATCAAACCCAAGCTGGTTCCAGTTATTAACAGTCTGATAACTCCCTCTATTTTCCATGGCCTGATTTTGAGGAGTTTTGTTTGCAGACTGATTAAGCAGATTCCGCCCTCCACTGAGCATTACAATGTACAATCAGAGAAAGATACAAGGAAACAGCATGATGAGGCCAAAACTCTTAAAGTTCTTCTATTAGGAGGAGAGAATGACAGCCAGTATTCTCGGAACAAATTTCCTGAGATTTAAATCTCATTATGTATAGAACTTCTACCATTTTCATTGATCCTAATTTAAATCTGTAATCAACATTACATGCAAAAACCCTTCTTCTTCCATCATTCTAACTTTGAAACTTCCACCTCTAACAAAGCCATGGGGACTCAAAAACCAATCTTGGGAAGCAAAGGTGACTGAGTAATAGTAGGCAAGGAGATAAGACATATTGGGCAGGCCTACAACATAGTACCCGATCTCTCCAAAACATTCTGTCGGCGAAATTAGGAGGAAAAATTATTGGAGCTAACAGCAACACATCCCTCTCAAGATACAAGACAAGCCTAACAGCATCGGGGACTTTCCAGGCAACAGCATCTTCCAACAGAAGGAAACCCATTCAATTTCGGGAGCTAAACTGGCACGTTCATAAGCATAATCGAGACACAAACCCTCGCTAACCATCTAAGCATCAAACGACGGCGAAACCCAACGGATTTGAAATTTCTTTCCTTCTTCCTTACCTAGGATCGCGAACAAAAATCAACAGCCTTTCTCAATTCAAAGAAATACACCATACAAACATTGCGGAAGATCAAAAAAAAGGATGGACATCGAATCGAAACCCACCTGTGATCCATCGCAGACAAGGATGCAGAGACGAAAAGCGTCTTAAAAATTCGTTCTTGGGAAACCTACTGTAACAAGAACTAGCGATTCTTCTCAACCTCGGATGCAGGAGAGAGACCAGGAGGAGAAGAACCTAGAAAAGTGAAAATTCCACCGCTTCCGTTGAGCACCAATACGACACGGCGTCTGCGTCTCATTTCGCGCTATTTCAGGGGTCGTTTCTGCCCAACAATTCAGTAAATTAGATTTAACTATACTATAGTAAAAGTGAAGGCCAGATTGATTGAAAAAAAAAAAAAAAGATGTGCCCAAATTAAGTATTAAAAATTTAAGCGACGAAAATAAAAATAACTGGTTATTTGACGATAGTTGAAAATGGAACAAATATATATCTATGATCATAATTGATAGGTCTTGATAATAAAATTAAAAAGATTCTAGTTAGGAAATTGTTAAACAAGTTTGATCTCATTAAAAGATAAACATTTTACTTTCGACACTCAGATTGGGTTATTAAATAGAGTGGTCAAATGCTTCAAGTCCTTTGACAAAAAAAAAAAAAAATGCTTCAAGTCCTTTGTACTGTAATTGAAATTTGAAAAAGATTGATAGGCTTGATTGACAATCATGTGGATGTGCTACGAGCCCCAACCTCCAGAATAATACAGTATAGAATACAAACGAATGTGCAACGTCATCTTGTCCAAAATACAGCATAAAAATTTTGGTGTAAATGTGATAGAATATATGCAATATATTATCTCTTTCGCAGCAAGTGAAAGCCAAACTCTCAATGAAATCCTAAATGATATATTATCTTCAACTTATTTCAAATATATCTTCATTGCATAAAACTCGCATATTTGACCACTACCACATAAATGGAAAAAATAATGGTATTCGATTGGTCAGATTTTATTTTATACTATCTAATATGTTATATGTACCAAGTCGACATAATTGCATTCAAACCTTGTTGTGCTTACAAATGATACATGATATGATGTGTAATTATTTGATTTAATAATATGGTAAATGGGTTTGCAAAGCAAAAGGTTTTTATTTGATTACCACACATTTTTGTCTTCTATATGAATATATATCGTCTCATTCCAAAAGAACGACCATTTTTTTTATATGGGAAATAATAACTTTAACGGAATGCCGCCAACAAAACTATCAACATATATCATTCGATAAAAATCGGAGATGATTGATTTTTGATTTGGTTCAATCTCACTCATGAATTGAGAATCCAACTAGGAGGGTCGATTCCCTGTTTCTCGAATCGGGACCAGATCAACCGGTTCGGTACGGTTCTCAAGTGATCTAATGGAACTAGTGGACGCCAAACTTGTCGGCCAAGTCAAGAAGTCAAAGAGGATGGCCGTGGGAGGATTGAGGGGGGGGAGAGGGGGGAGGCGAACCACTAGGTGAGGGGGAGGCGGAGGGTGAAGATGATGGGGACGTTGCCGAATTGACCGGTGTTGCAGTTCTTCTTGACGCCCAACAGGAGTTTGGTGTGGGGAGGGAAAGGAAGGATGGGGAGGTTCTTGGGAGTGACCAACATGGTGAGGGCAAGTCTATATAGGGAGAGCTGGCAGTTGAGGTCCAAGTGCAGAAGCATGTGACCTTGCTTTTGGTAGGGGAATAATAGTACGTGTGGAGGTGAAGAAGATGAAGAAGAGATGTTTATTCTTATTTCTTTAGAAAGAAATTGATCTGGTCTAGTTGGTCTGTTTCCTATATTGAAATTAGGAATTGGACCGCCTATTGTCGGTTTCATGGAAATGGGAACCGGACCAACGCCTCTCGGAACTATCCAAAACTGGTCGGTCCGATTCGAGTGGTTCTCATTAGACATCCCTAATAGAAATCATTGATCGATGGAAATTTAGGATTGTCCAAGATCATAGAAGGTTTGGAAAGACACAAGATATATGGAGGAATGGAAATGAGAAGCATTGTGCTAGAGCAACCAACACGATCTCATAATGCCGTTTTGACATTATTAACTCAATGATTAAGCAAGGGGAAAATCTTTGGGATTTCTTTTTTGGTCTAATCGACGACTCATTCATCACGTGGACATCACATGGCCAACCCCATAAAATGTCTTTGCTTTTTTCTATCCATCCAATGGACGGCTCGGTCGTGTAGAGAGGGATAAATTGACTCAAAGCACTGAAAAAAGTGGGGTGGGTTCTCTCTCCACTATCCACTCGGCCCACTTTCATTGCCACCTACGAAGCCACGATTTCAAATCTGTCCCCTTCAATCGTATTCAAATCGAAGTCGTTCGTTTGTGGGGGATGCATGCCGTGACTTTTATTCAACCTCTAACGGTTAAAACTTTTCGATATACCCAAATATCCACGTGTAAAATTGTACGGAATTTTATTGCAATTTTTGGAGTTTGAGCAATCTTTATATGTGTCAATTTTTGGAATACACGTTATAGATAAAATCTGAGAGAGTCAGAAGTAACTGCTGAGTTTTCGCACGTAATTCATAAGCTATGGGTCGGTTGGAGTAATTTTTACATTTAGTTTGGATTCAGACCATAAAAGTCATAAACTATGTTCATTGCATGCTAACTTCCCAAACTTTTTATTGTGTCATTGCAATACCAATTCCCAAAATTTGTACCCGCATTATAGTGTAGCAAAAAATCCTAAATTTTTGTCATATTGATATAAATTTTGGGTATTGGCGACACAAGAAAGAAGTTTGAGTGTATTGATGTTGCCGTAGATAAGGTTTGTGATTTTTTGCGGTAGATAGGGTACCTTTATTGCGCCAATTTAAGACTGGAGTTGTGAAGTATTTATCACTTTAGGATTTTGGTGGAATTTTCCCCTTTTAGTTTTTGAATTTTTCAATTCCAGCACACACATTTTGGCTTTCTTTTAATCTTGAACACTTGAGACTTTTCATAATATATAAGAATCCACACACCGATTCACCCAAAAAAAAATAGTTTATGTTAAATTTTAAATTTTAAGAAGAAAACAAAAATATATATTTTTAATTTTGATAAATCCAAATGAACAAACTTACAGAGTGAAGAACCACGGAGTCAGCATGAAGACTAGGTCAATAGAGGCGACCATATCATACTAACCTTTTCAAAGTTGAAATCTCAAATTAGTTAAAAAATCTTGTTGATAGGGACACGGGTGTAAAAAATGAGAAAAAATTATGAGGCCGAACTCGAGGATTTATTTCTTATTAAAGAAATGAAATAAATTCTCAAAACGAAAGGAATTACAGACATTTTGCGGATTGGTGATATAAAAAACCTAAAACAGAATCATAGAGAAAGAACAATCCGAAATGGAAATAGTACAGACACGAACAAACCAAAACGACATGAAAAAAGCCGACGAGAAAAAGCCGAGAAGACTGTGAAAGACTTGGACTCCGCTCCGATCTCTCTCTGCTTGCTTTCCCTCTTGTTGGTCCAACGCAGAGAGAAGAGAGAGAGAGAGAGAGAGAGAGAGAGGTGGAAGAAGATCAATCTCGTATCTGACCGGCGACCGGTGGTGCTCTTCATCTTCTCCACCTCCTCCTCTCGAGAGAGAGACCCGAAAGCCGGCGTCTTTCGTTGTCTCCGGTTCGGCATGAACGGGAAGGCCAACGTCTCCAAGGAGCTCAATGCGCACCACAGAAAGGTTCGGTTCGGCCTGGCCTTGTTCTGCTCCTTTTTTCGTCGCTTTGACCCCGCTCTCTTGGTGGGTTTTTGGGAAAAAACTTGTCTTGCGTCGACCGGAGATGATTGGTGCTGTTCTATCGGTCGTCCGCCTTGTGTTTGATCTTATGCCTCTCTCGATTTGGCTCCCGATTCTGGGTCCGTGGAAATGGAGGCTTTGATCTCGCGACTTGCGAATCGCGATCAGTCAGATGGAGTCATCAGCATGTCTGCAGCCGCAGATTGATCCGCGCGGCTTTTCCCATTGATTAGACCAGTTCCGCTTCGAGCAAAGATGTTCTCTTTTTCCTTTTTAAATCAGAATTTTGATCCTTTTTTGTGGGTCTTGGGAACGCAAGTAGTGTTGTTCTAGTCTTCTGTATGAACTGTCGGATTCCGTCTTTACTTTTAATATGAACAAGCATTTAGGCTTGAAGCCTTGGATGGGATAAGCCAGAAACTATTTGCAGAACATGTCTTTAGACTTCTCTGTCGAGAAAAGAGAGAGAAGAGCTTCACCACCAAAAGAAGCATGTGATTTGTGGAGATTCAACCTCTCTTCATGCTTGCTTTACCCCTTAAATGCTGTGGAAAGCGAGCATCATCGTTTTGTCCTTTAATGGTATTCCCTTTTCCCATCCAGTTTTCATGTGCTTTAAACATCTGTGCAGATTCTCGAAGGGCTTCTCAAATTGCCTGAGAACAGGGAATGTGCTGATTGTAAGGCCAAGTAAGTATCGGTCATAAGGAGTGATTATAGAAAATTGATTGAAGTAGGGAAAGCACAAATCTTTGGGTTCGTTCGATTTGGCAGTTGGTGGTTAGCCATACTGCTACCTGTCTCCTCCTTGCACCAATTATTTCTCACTATAGCTAATGCTATTGCTTTTCATGCAGAGGTCCAAGATGGGCTAGTGTCAATTTAGGGATTTTTATATGCATGCAATGTTCAGGAATCCATAGAAGTCTTGGGGTACACATATCGAAGGTACCATTTTAACATTTGACCATCTGATGTTTTACTTTTATTGTATATTATGAGATTAGTTGAGAGTTTAAGTTGTGATACTTAGTTCTTGTGCTGAACAGATGCTTAGGTTGAATAGAAAAAATACCATCAGAAATCCCTATAGCAAATAGACTTATGTTTTGGGGGAGTTATTTCTTTGTAGAGAAATCCAAGAAGTTTGTGTCTCTATTTTCTTGACACTCTCTCCAGTAATAATTGACACATTCTACTCCTGATATAGTTGGCAGTGACATCCCATTTGAGTGTATCTTCATTCGTAAGCTTCATGTCCTTGACTGGTTTCAAAACTATGGGACAGGAAATGTTGATGACTGTAGTGATGGTCGAAATTTTCACCCTTTAAGTTCAGATCTGACAGGGTTAATTTGGTGATTTGATAGGGAATGATCCCTTCATGATTCTTTTAGTGTAAAAGTTATTTTCTCCAAGCTTGTCAGCTTTTAGAAAAGCTAGAATGATTAATCATCGGAAGTAATTCTGCCTGTTGAATTTGTGTGTGTCTTAACAGATCCATGCTATTAGTTATATCTACTCATCGAATGCTGGCATACATCAAAGATGCTTTGAAAGAGATAATACAATGCTGTCCATGAAGTTTATGCACTTCTGTATAATTTGAAGGACAGTTGCTTTGCATTTGAACTCAATCTGAAGTTGTTTCAACTGAAGTTATTCCCTGCTGTGAGATCCATATTAAGTTTTACACACACACACACACACACACACACAATATATTCTTGGTTAGATAACCTTTAAGAGTTCTCGAGTTGTTTCTCATTGTTTGTGAAAAAGCAATTTGAACATCATTTATCAGTTATGTAAACGAGTTAACAGTCCCTTGGTGTACCTCAACGTCATTTAACCAATCTCTGCTGCGATTGCCTTGTTGATATTTAGAATGCAAAAGGTGGCACACAAAAAAAAAAAAAAAGAAAAAAAAAAGATGTACTTATGATAGTCAAGCTTTTGCTGCAGGTCCGATCAGCTACTTTGGACACATGGCTTCCAGAGCAGGTTGCGTTCATACAATGTAAGGCAGATCTTTCCCCTGATTGATGTCAGTTTGGTCTAAGATTGAGAAGAAGTATGCTAATACCTGCTGCTGTGCAGCAATGGGCAATGAGAAGGCAAATAGTTATTGGGAAGCAGAGCTACCCCCAAATTATGACAGAGTGGGAATTGAGAATTTTATTCGTGCAAAGTATGTGACATACTTTTGATCTCTCGCTGTCATTTTTCTGGTGTTTGTAATTGCTCCGTAGATTGAGACATTATCCATTGCTCATCTGCTGCTGATTATTGGTCATTCTTGCAGATATGAGGAGAAAAGGTGGGTCTCCAGGGATGGAAAGCCCAAGTCACCTTCTAGAGGACAAGAAGAAAAGGATACTGTACAGTGGCAGAGACCTGGTGAAAGAAGTGTGCAGAGAATTTCAGGCAGGCCTGAGAGTTCATTTGAACAAAGGAGGACCAATCAAGCCTCTTTTGTAAAACACAGTAATCCTGTTCCCCTTAAAGGACCTGACCAGGTATCGACTTGTAAGCCCATAGCATCGACCAATTTTGTCATGTTCAACAATCATTACTTCTGAAATCACTATTGATCAGAGTTAAATACAGATTTTAAGATTGTGGAAGCTCAGGACTGATGTGACACACAGCTAAATCCCATGTTATAGTCCTCTGGAAGTTATCTCGATTACTGGATGTCCTAAGGAACCTGTTTTCTACTGTAGCAATTTTTAATGTTTCTAATACAAGAGGTTGTGCTAAATTGAAAAGTGCATCATAAGGTGCTGTTTGTCTCTGTTAACTTGAGAAAATTCTGTATACATTTTGTGGAGTGAGTTTTAAGGAAGCGCAGTATACAATAATTCTTATGGCAATTCTAGTTTACTTGGTCCACTTGAAACTTAAATCATGTAATGATGTTCATAATGAACAGGTCACTGCTGCTCCCAAACTGCAAGACACTGCAAAGACGGAAATGACTGCGGCGCCAGTTGAAGCAATAAAAGAAACTGTAGATGCTGCTCCGGCTGTGTCTCCTCCAAAAGTTGATTATGCTACTGACCTTTTTAACCTGCTATCCATGGATGGTCCAAATGAAAAGGGTTCAGAGGCAGCTTCTACTGATGATTGGGCTGGTTTTCAAAGTACTCTCTCTCTCTCTCTCTCTCTCTCTCTCTCTCTCTCTGAGACACACCCCAGGAGTGTTGTAGTTTGTTCTTTTATTTGTTTTATAGTAGCAATCCCTATGTTAATTTAAGTGACACTGATTTCCTAGCTTTGATGTCCAGCTGGTGGAGCAGCAGCCGGAACTGAGATAGAAAAGTCCAATCATTCAAAACCAGTTGAAAGTAGCACTCAGTCCACGTCTGGCATTGAGGACCTTTTTAAGGACGTCACTCTTGTGCCTTCAGTTTCAGAGAAACCTCAGAAAGATGTGAAGAATGACATAATGAGTCTTTTTGAGAAGGCATATGCTTGATCATTTTCTTTTCGATGAATTCTTTAAACATTATGCTTTCCAATCTTGACTTATCAGTTCAATTTTATGTGAGCTTCATGTTTATACTCCCGCTACATATGCTGGTTTTCTTATGTGTATTATGAACAGTGCAAAACACTTGCCAACCGTAATTTGGAATTGTTGACCAGCCCCTTTATAGGAACTTATGTCCTGTAATTCCTTAGTCTTGTTATTATGTTTGTATTAAAACAGTATATATGACAGTGAAATGGTTTGTTTTATTTGCAGTCCAACATAGTTTCACCATTTGCGATGCATCAACAGCAACTTGCAATGCTGGCACAGCAGCAGTCCCTTCTCATGGCTGCTGCTGCGAAATCTGGTCATGTAGATCCAAAAGTTCTTGGTACTATGCAGCAACCTGGTTCAAATGGTACTAATTACCCCATGATGAACTGGCCCAACATGGGTCACCAAGTCCCAGGAACCACATATCCAATTGGCGGACAAGCAGATTTACAGGCACTCATGCAGGTATGATTTAATGAGGCTTACTCTAATTGCTTGAGCTTTTCGGAGTTTTTTTTTTCTGATCATGATATCTTTTTCATCATTAGGTGAGCAACCAAACAACTCCACATCTGTTGGGAAACTTCTCAAACAGTTTAACATCAAGGTATGCTATTAAACTTAACGTGATTGCTAAAACTAGATCGATACATTAAGGGATTGCACATGGGAATGAATCCTGGTCTGAATACTCTGCTTTTGTGTATCTTAGTCATGGTGAAATGAGTCTAGATGCAAATCTTTCCATGTGACTCTTTGACCCTACCAGTACATGATCTTCTCATGTTTGGCAGGGTGAAAATGTCTTCCCTGGGGCTGATTAGTGGTTCTTTATTACTAGGGTTTAGAAACAGGCACGTCCTTGAGAGTGCTTCATGTAGGATTCAACTAAATGATTATACCAAATTGAGTCAATACTTCAACTTATATATTTTTTTCATATATGTTAGTCATACTTTTACCCTTGTTAGCTCAGTCTCAATTGTTGCTCTTTTTCTTGAACTGTCGCACAAACCCCTAACCTTTTCTCTCCAGGAAAAATGAATTTTTTCCTACCAAGTAATCATAAAAGATATATTAAATTTTCTCTCCGGAGCATGATTAATATGGATGGAAGAAAGTTTACACTGGACTTATTTAGAAGGATCTGAATGATGACTGCCCTTAGGGCACTTGGTAAGAAAGTATTCAATTTTCAAAAAACTAACCTTTTTCCTCAATATGTTGTGTTATGAAAACCAAATCTTTTCTTTGATAGTATGCCCAACAAGTGCTTGAGAGCACTCTTTAACATGACCTGTTCATAATTCATCTATCTCCATTGGGTCTAAGGGGCATATACGGTATTTAGATTTCAATGAACTTCTTCCTCTTGTCAGAACTGTTGGATTCCATCTTTTGTAGAAAGTAAAAATTGGGAAAGTGATTGTGCCTACATTCTGGGTTTTGTGGTCAAAAGGTAGACTAGGTTAGGGGTGTATTCACACGGATCATATCTGATACAAAAGTAGGAAATAGTTGGAAAATAACCTGCAACCTTTTCCTTGAGTATCGTATAAACGCACATCTTATGCACCTAATTGCTACCTAGAATACCATGCTCAATTTTGGTTATTCAAGTAACAAAGAGAGCTTGCCAGAGGCTAGACAGTGATGATTGATCCCTTGACACACACACAGACAAAGAGTTGAAACTTAAATGCTTAATCACAAAATAATCATCTTTGGACAAATTTGATATGATTGGTGTTGCGGTCTGCACAATAAAGCTGGATCTCACCGTTTTTGGACTTATTAGAATGTCCAAGTGACAATGAATTATCTTGTGTAAATAGTCGTTCATGATGGAATTCAGCTGTTGTTCTTCACATTCTGGTGCTTTCTCAGTTTCTACCATGGCATTAGTGTTCTTGTTATATTATGTTTTAATGTTGCTTTCATGTCAATGTATGTATCTTTTGATGCTTTTCTTGACTGTATCGAAGAGTATGAACTGTATGGTTATGGTTAGTTTCTTCTCCTGTTGGCCTCAAGCAGTATGTATACCATGGGGCAAACTACCAACGTCAATGGTCTCATGTCTGCCGGGGTTACCAACCATCAATCTACTCCAACTGTTGCATCTGCTTCTCCTTCAACACAATCTGGGAAAGAGCATGACTTCTCTTCATTAACCCAAGGGATGTTCTCAAAACAGTGAGTAGGTTGCGAATACAAATATTATACAATCAGGAGAGGGCAAATTTTTATAGGGGAACGGTGCTTGGAACTTCTTTTGTAAGCATTGGTCATAAGCAATTTGTTAAGGGTTGGTTTTTCCGTTCATGTATTGGGTGGTGATTTGTATGGGTAAGCCCTTTTGAGTAATAAAAAGGTAGGTCATATTGATTTGAATCTCATCCTCAAGACTGACATGTTACATGTATCGGTGTCGTTTGATGAACGCATAGGTCTGATAATGTGGTGTGGTTCTATGTTCGCCTCTGGTCCCTAACGTCTTGCATTAGAAAGGGAATCTCCATGGAAGCCTCCTCTTCTGATTGTTTGATATATAATCTCTTACTTGTCTTTATTGCTTGGGTTCAAAATACTCACTTCATTGGTTGGGATTCAGGAGAATCGGCATAGAAGATCATGCTGCATTATTGATTGAAAAGATTGATATGCTAAAGGAGCAGAGATAGTATCGCTGTCGTTTAGGTTGGGCTGTCCATAACAATCACATGGTCAAGACTAAATTTGGGTTCGATGCGGATGGGAGGGGAAAAATTGTCCCAAAAGTCCTCAACCTATCGTACAACAGCTCATTTGATTTTAAACATTTTAATTATTCTAAATTAAAACTTTTGATGGTCTGTCAAATTAATCTTCTTGGTCAATTTTGATTGGAAATTATTAATGTAACGGTTTAGTCAGATCACCAATGTGGTGGTTTAGTTAACCTTGACTGTCCTATATGGTATGGGTGATGTTAATGTAGGCGATTTTTTCATTTTTTTTTCCTTTTTTTTCTCTTTTTTACCCTTTTCCCTCTATTGGCATCATTGGGCCGTCAGCCTTACGCAATGGTCACTCAGTAGGTGGTAGAGGGATAATTGTAAAAGAAAATCCTAAATCTATGGTAAAATAGTTCATTTATCCATAAACATCTTAATTTTGCAAATTTAATTCAAACTTTTTGATGATTTATTAATTTAGTCATAAATATTTTTATTGTGTTAATTTAGTCCTAAATCTTTTGACAATTTATTAATTTAGTCATTCGAGCCAATTTTGATTTGAAATTACTAACATAATGGTCTAGTTAACTTGACGATTTTACATCGCATAATTTTATGTGAACAATATTTTTCAACATATCTTTTTCCTTCACCCCCTCAAGTGACAGTTGCCCTTGCCAGATCCTAGGCAACCATTGCTTGAGGTCGGCGAGCTCTTGTGAGTGGCCAATGACTTCCATCAGCCATGGATAAGGCCTAGTGATCGCTGATGGAGAGAAAGGGTGAAAAAGAAAAGGAAAGGAGAAGGAAAAGAGAAAAGGAGAAAACCTCAAAATTGGTCATTCCATATAAGATTATTAGTGTTGACTAAATCGTCATGTTGGCAATTTCTTAACAAAATTAACCGAAAAATTATATTGATAAATCATTAAAAGATTTAATATTAAATTGACACAATTGAATAATTTATAATTGAATTGATTTCTGTATAATAGATTTAAGACTTTTTAGACAAATTTTTTGAATGGGAGATGAAATTGGTAACATAATGATTTCATATAGGACTCACCACAAAGATCGTTCAAATCCAAGTTTCGTGACAATATAGGCATGAACTCTCATCAACTTTCTCGAACATTGTTAATCAATTTAGAAACATCAATTAGGACGTGCAATTAAGTAATGTGACAGTCTACCCAAACAGGCCTCACCACGGAAGGAAGCTAAACCAGAAGAATCGCCCAGGCCACGTGCCCCCGTTTTGCAGCCTGCTGTCACCACTGGTTTGGCGCCCTCCGGTCAGCTAGCCAGGCTCGTGGGAATATGAACGTTTCAACGTTAAATTAGGCGCAACAACTCGAGACTTTGGGCATAAAAATTTGCTAAATTGCGGCCTTCCGAAACAAGGGAAAACCCAGACCGTCAGTTTGTCACGTTTGGGATTATTAGTACTGACGACGCGACAGGGATGTTGGCCCACGGCGCACACGCGTCGGTTCGCCAGAGGCTAGACGGCAGCGGGTACGGACAGATTTTGTATAATGATTAGGGCCTTTGTACTTGTGAGGTCAAGCCGCCCCGTTCATTGAGTTTTGCCCACCTTTGAAACGCGGGCAATTCACGTCATGCAGCGCTTAGATATTGAAATGGTGAGTGCGATTACTGTGCTTGGATATATGAGAAAGTATTATATGGGTCGGGCGAAATGGTCAGAAATTGCGGGTAGTGAGTGACCCTTTTGAAAAGACAGTGGACGATAGCTCTCGTTATGACAGGTGCACAATGTTCGCGTAAGCATGGCAGGCCGACGTACTGACATTTTTAGGCATACGGTGTGTCTTGTTTTGAGGAACAAAATAGTCCTAGCCAGTTTAAATCCTCCGGTTCCTGACTAAAAGTAAGTAATTTGCGGAAGGTTGAGAGCAACCATTGTCCAAATACTATCCTTTTATGCCGGTTTAGACTTGAATACACATGAATCGAGTCTATCGGAGTCATTAATTGTATAGATTCTATGTGTCCTTAATCTCATATGATCGATAGAATAATTATCTTTTTTAGTAAATTCGTCTTGTCAAAAAAATAAAAGAAGTGGTTTACCTTTGTACCGGCTAGGGGGTAGAGGAAGGGCTAGATTGCACTTCCAAAACTTGGTAGGCAGGGGTGGACCAAAAGTTTTCGGCAATTTCAACTAGGCCAAAGTCCAAAATTCTATTCCTCCCTTATTTTTTGTGGTACATCACCTATTTGGTTTTGTCCATCTTCTCCTTCAATCAAAGACCATCACGTACTTCGACTCTGACTAGTCGCAGTCTTTAACGTTAGCCACAATATCTCAGCTCCCATGAGCTCACAAATTGGGCATAAATCCCACCTCCTAATCAAATCCAGCCGTAGAATCACAACAAAAATCGTGTCAGGGAAGAATACGGGTACATGGCAAAAAGGAAAACGAAAACGACCTCACCATCACGCCTTCGCAATCTGAATTTGACTTTAAATAGAGGATACCAATCATGGTATAGCTTATTCGCGAGAATTATGTAATGTAATTGGTTATGCTGATGACGTTTAGCAACGCAAACTGATTTCGAAGGAGAGAAATTTATGATGACAAGCCTCCAAAGGAAAGCGAGACTGGCATGCCAATTGACTTTCAGAAGCCATTTCTGGCTTGTATGGCAAGAAAATGGCTGAAACAAAACCGACCCTATTGAATTCGCATCACTTGCGTACTGAATACAGAAAGCTTTTGGCTGGTCGTGTATGCATTTCAAAAACTCATGCGTAGGACAGTCCGGAGTTAGGTCACTATACCAGAATCGCACGGCCTCGTGTCGATATCATGGCACGTTGGACATTGAATTAGCTGATCCTCTCATTTTGCTCGGCCCTGCATTAACTGAAAATAAACTCTACAATCTTCGCTAATCATATCTTTTCGGGGATCTTTACCACGTTAGTGACTATGCTAGATTGATTTGTTGATTCACCGAACACATGTTTTGGTTCTTCAATTGATTCCATGTTTCACGACAAAAATAAGATTGTTAAGGCCCAATGCAGCGAGGCACATGCAGGATTTGTTAGGCCATGTACAAGGGAATGCATGTCAACGCTTTAAGTCCCCCCGGACAATAATTTCCTTTCTTTTTCCTAATTTCACGTCGTACGGTTTCAAAAAAGCATCTTCCCCGCTAAGTTACAAATCAATCCTACTCGATAGTACCTGTGATGAGAAGTTCTTGCGATTGTCTATTTTCATTCGTACCACTTTGTCTTCACCTTTAGAGACGCCAATCATCCGGCTTCTTCTTTTTAATTTTTAAATGACTTGTGAGGAGAATGCTTGTCGTCTTTACTTGCTTCGGTTGCGATGAGTGAACTCTTTCCGAAAGAGTGCAGTAGAATCTCCTCCACTGCATCAGCTAAGTCCGAAGTGAACACGCAAGGATGAATTCGAATTCGACATCAAAAAAGTTGGATCCATAAAGCACTAGATTCCCACGGTGGGAGCAAGCAAACGCGGTTGCTTAAGGTAGTGATGCTATATATGTTTTCCCTTTTGAGGATCGAAATCATGTGAAAAAGCTAAGCTCATTTTTCGCTTCATCAATAATGTACATTTGTACAGTTATTTATGACAAATCAGCGACAAGTCTCGTGAATTTATATATGGTACACAACTTGCGTAATCCATCTTTCTCACAACTTACTTTCGAGCAACCTACGTGGCTGTGTGCTTTTCTCAAAATTTAGGCTGTTGAATTTTCTAACTCATCTTTTAATTGTACTCTCTATATAAATATAGATTATTTTTTTCCATTTTTATTTAGAGAGTTTTATAGTTTATCACTCTTAAAATGTCGTAGGGTTCTTGAACAATACAGAAAAGGGTCTTGTCAACAATTATTGAAAACATGACTATACACGAAGTGGGGATCCACATTTGATGTCCACCTTTGAAAACATAATTTTATCTCGCTGCTATTCAATTCTCGTGTTCAACCCAAGTCCAAGAGTTAAATCTGTCCTATGACGTTCACCTCAAAAACCCACTAGCTCGATAATGTCCTATTCCTTTTCCTAAGGAAATGACGTAAATTTCCACATCCATATCTCGAAGGACGATAGAAGATCTAACTACACCCTTTATTAAACACCGAAATGTGGCCGGATCACCAAAGAATATCCAGGTCTCGCTCTCTCGAACCCGTCGCTCCGCCGACCTTACTAACCAAGCAAGGTGCGAGCTAAAACTCGAGGCGGATCTCGTCCGAACATAGATTGATTACCAAAAGGCGCGCTCCCGATCGCCTTGCATCGCAAGCGAGGAATCTAAGTCGGGGCTTAGTTTAACAACGAGCAGCAACGCTCTCTTCAGTGCAGATTTCACACTGCTCGCCACCATATAATAATACTAAACAACCGTTGTTCTTCCGAAAAGCGTGGTCGGTGGGGGAGGAGGCCCAGTGAGGAGAGGAGAACATGCCGTGACCGGATCCTGAAATGTCTCCGGAGTTGACGGTCGGATCGTCTTGTCCCTGCCCCCCACCTCCGACCTTCGATTATCGTCCTGCATCTCTCTGACACCACCGCGCCACCCTCCTTTATAATAAGCAGGGGAAGAAATTTAGTTAATAATGTAGTTTGACTCTAATTTTTAAATAGGTTACTATCATTAAAAAAAATCACAAATCGATGCACTTTTAATAAAAATTAAAAAATAGTGTATTTTTGATAGATTTAGCTCTCATTAATTTTCGGTAAATTTTACCATCAAATTTATTACATACGGATTTTTAATAATTAAAAAATTAATTTGAAGTAAATTTATTTTTTTATAATATTAATTTAAAATAAAAAAAATTGGTTGAAGTAAGGACTGTTTGGAGTTTGCGGTGACCTCTTGAGAACAGAGGGGAACCCCAAGCCGGCCAACGCCAAAGCACGATGCGTACAGCCTCCCTCCTCCGTGGACCTCCACATGGCGACCTCGGCACAGCGGCGCCACGCGCCGCCGCCACATGGGCAGCGGCGGTCGAGTTTTCTCTTATTACGTGTCGCGTAATTCATCGTCGAATTTCTGCCACGTTCGCCTCAAGTTGAATCCGTCTTGAGCCTCCACGCTCGCCCTTTTCCCTTGAATTCCTCCGGTCCGACGGCCAGATTGGTCACACGCCTCCCATTAATGACATGGCGAGCGAAATCGGACGCCGGTTTAGAGTATGCAAATGAGTTGTCATAGAGAAGAAGAAGAAGAGAAGCAGCTGACAATTCACAATGGCAAGCGCGAATCAATTTCATGGGACCGACCATTTTGTTTTTTTCTGTGTATTTTTCCATCGTTATGAAATTGACATGTTGATGGCTAGTTACCTTATGGATGATATTGACATGTTCATGGCTAGTTGCTGTCTTGATGATAACTCAGCTTGGATTAAAGCCGTGGCTCTAAATTGGTTTCTCTTCACGTGGTTAGGACCCGAAATTTTGGGCGCTTGCTGTTGCAATTTGCAAGTAGACCCCCGCACGGAAAAAGAAATTTTGGGCGCTTGCAAATCGCTCAATGGACCGGCCCGATCCGGGAAGACCTCTTCAGAAACAATCTATAGCTTCAATGCACAATGGCCGGTAAAGACGATGCAATAGAGAGACTCGACATTTTATGACACAACCGAGGCATGTAACCAGCTATTCATTCATGTCGCCCATCTTATATGCTCGTCATCCCAAACTCATTTTTATCGGCTTGCCTAAAATTTAAAATCTCCAGAGTGGATATAACTCTAAACTATATCCACTCACATATTTACCTCAAATTTACTTTTATGTGTTATCAAAAATCTTAAATTTGTATCTATACAACTTTTTTGTAACACTAAAAACTCCAAAATAACACATTTATCCTGAATTATTTTGATGACACAAAAACTCTAAATTTGTAGTCACGTGTCATATTTATTCAAATACTCCGTGACACAATTATATAAATTTATCACATGGATACAAATTTAAAATTTGGAATAGATGCATCACATAAGTAAAGTTTTATTTTATGTCATAAAAGAATAATTCGAGATAAATTTTAGACTATTTGGCAGTTGTTTTTCCAAAAGAATAAGTGGCGCTCACTGCTGGAAATAAAAGAGAAAACAAGTTGGCCATGCCACTGTCGCTTTCTCTCTCCACGTATTTATACCTCCACAATCACTCACAACTCCCAACACACGCTCCCTCCCTCTTCTCCCTCCTCTTTAAATCCTCCTCCTCCTCTGCCTCTCTCTCTCTCTCTCTCTCTCTCTGCGTGTTCAAAGGCTCCTCCTTTCCATTCCATCTTTTTGCTCTTCGAAATCGGTGCAGGAGATGGCCATCTTCTCCTCCAAGGGCTCGAGCGCCACGTGGGTGCTATCCCTCAAGGTCCTCCTCGCCTCCACCCTCGCCCTCTCCGCCGCCCTCCTCCTCAAGCTCTCCTTCCCCGCCCTCGCCGCCTTCCTCACCTCCGACCTCCCTTCCCTCTACGGCCTCCTCCTCGCCTGGCTCCGCCCCCCTTACCTCTACATCCTCATCAACTGCATCATCATCTCCATCGTCGCCTCCTCCAAGCTCCACCACAAGGCCGACGATGAGGTCGCCGGGGCCGAGTACGTCGCGGCGGCTGCGTACGCGGCTCCCCCGGCCGAAGCGGTGGTGGTTCGGGATCCGGCGGGGGATCTGAAGGTGCCTGTGGTGAGCGCGGAGTACGGCGCCTACGGCGGCGTTTACGATCCGAGGTCGGTGAAGGCCGCGGGTGACGACGCGTACGGCGGAGACGGCGGTGGGGGTTTGGTGGCGGAAGTGGAGAAAACGGTTGATGAGGCGGCGGTGGCCGCGGACGGCGGTTACGAGCTGGTGGTTCCGGAGCCGGCGAGTCCGCTGCAGAGGAACGACTCTTCGGATTTCTCGTTCTTCAATCCGAACGAGGATCGGGGAGAGAAGCCGGCCGTTTCGACGAGGTTCGGTCATCGGAAGTCGGCCAAATCAAGTCCCGAAGGTACTCTCTCTCTCTCTCTCTCTCTCTCTCTCTCTCTCGCTCGCTCGTCTGTTCTGTTCTACGGCTAATTTCGAAACTCCATTGACGACGACTTCCTCGCGTTTCGATGCAGTCGGGAGGCAGTTGCGGGTCTCGAGGCCGAAGCGGAACGACACGCTGGAGAGCACGTGGCGGACGATAACCGACGGCCGCGCGGTGCCGCTGGCGAGGCACCTGAGGAAGTCCGACACGTGGGACTCCCACGGCCGGCGCGACGACGAGAGCAGCCCCGCGTCCCCGGCGAAGATGAAGAAGTCGGAGACCTTCGGCACCCGCCCCGCCGCCGCCTCCAGCGACCGGCCGGCGAGCCCCTCGCCGGGGTCGGGGAAGCTGAGGAGGGAGCCGTCGCTGGGGCAGGACGACCTGAACCGGCGCGTGGAGGCCTTCATCCGGAAGTTCAACCAGCAGATGTGGCTGCAGCGGCAGGAGTCCCTGAACCAGTTCCAGGAGATGATCAACCGTGGG
Organism: Eucalyptus guilfoylei; assembly: GCA_016097605.1. NCBI lineage: Eukaryota > Viridiplantae > Streptophyta > Magnoliopsida > Myrtales > Myrtaceae > Eucalyptus > Eucalyptus guilfoylei. The sequence goes on along the minus strand of CM027865.1, from coordinate 17,495,823 downwards.
GCCGGCTGAATCCCAATCCCACGCTTCTCGGTGGAGTCGGACTCATTTTCCTTTCCGGGAAAAAGAAAATTTCGGTGGCCAACTTTCTTGGGAAAAAAATTAGTAGAAAATGAATAGAGAATTGGAGTTGGGAAGATATGTAGTTAGGCGTGAGTTTACATTATGTCTGTGAAAAGGTCCTGTCTTTTCTTCTTCTTTTTTTTTTTTTTTTCTCTATTTGGGTTTTTGGTTATAGAAATGTCTGAGAAAGCGAAATGAAAACGACACAGATTTTTTCCCCGTCGTTGGTTCGTCTTCTCAGTCGTCCACATCCGGTTGGTGTTCATGGGCAATGATGATGAGGACAACCTTCGGCTGGATCGAGGAATGAACTTGGGGCTTAGTGGGATTGGAGACGCCCCATTGCCAGGGAAAAAAAGGACGGCAGTGGAAGCGAGGGATTGGGCGGTTTCTGATGGTGGTGGGAGGGAGAGCGTCTTGTCCCTGTCATGTTAAGTTTCCTTTTCTTCTTCACTTGTCCCCTTCAATCATCACCCTTTTGTGGAATCATTTCATTTTGACTGCTTCTTAGATTGTTATGTACGTTTTCCCAGTGGGGTAATTATTATTTTGCATCGTTCTTGCTATATTCTAATATTAATATTCCCAAAATGGGATGTGTAAGTTCAGAAGTTTGTTTTTTTTTCGGTTCTTTTGACATTTCTGGATCCGAGGTTTGGGTTTCGCACTGGTTTGCACAGAAAAAAATCTGCTGTCTCCCGACCGGCAGCAAGTCGGTGGCGGACGGGAGTCGATCCCCCACCCAGTGTTTTTCACCAAAATGCATGGGAGTCTGAGCAGGGTGTTCTGGAAGCCTGAGCAATGTCTGGGCTCCTCATGCTGACGGATGATCGTCTTCCTTTTGAGATTCGCGTCGAAGCGGTTCGTTCATGGAGAGTTTATCCACTCGGGTTGGATCTTTATCCATCGAGAGCCGCCTCCCTCCTTTGTCCGTTCGTCAGCGATTCTAGCGATTCGGGCATGGGACGGTGGATCGTGACAAAAGGGAGCGACCATCATAATTTATATCTAGAGCCGTTGCGTAAAGCAGGGAAGGATATCCGCGAATCTTGAATTCCCTCCGCCCTTTTACGAACAACTTTTATAAAGTTCTCTCAACTTTTCGCTCGAAATTTCATTTCCAAATGCCAGTCGTTTACCACATCGATGGCTCGAACTTCTGCGTCTTTCGTGCGGGTGTCCATTCGGTTTTCAATCCCATTTAGTTCTTAACAAGTCGGTCGATTGAAAAGCAAATTCGGTTCCTACATTTCAGAGCCTTTTAAGGTAATTGTACTAAACAAGGAAGGGCTTCTCACCATTATTACATCTTCACTAGGATGCCCGCTGCTCTCGTCACTCCTAGTTCTACAGAGATCAGGAATTTATTTTCGTGTCAGTCACTGCATTGCTGCTTCTCTGTGCTTCTGTGAATTTTCTAAAAAAAATAGCGATGCGTTGACTATGACGCAGGGCTAGATGAGGTGTTACCTTATTTCACCAATTCAAGGGCTCATGCACCTCACTACAACAAACTGACTGCCGTGCAAGCAAAGAAGAATATTGAATCAAACGCTACGTGGCGAGTTCTGACCAAGTATTCAACGGAATAGCTTCTTTCAAGTGAATGATTCATAGTGAAATCAAAGTCAAAGTAATTTATTCTAATTATTAAAAGACGGACTATACGTGAAAATATGGGCAAAAATCAAACGACAATGAAAGATCATCTGAAAGTTTTCCACATGTAAAGATATCTGAGGTTCACATAAACTAACTCAAAAAATGATATCTGAATTAGTCACTTAATCAATAAAAGGTGAATTATGCTAGGGGTCCCAAAACTTGCGTAAGCAAACGCAATGAGCGGTTGCTGGGCCCTTTAATTTGTGCAAAGCAATGTCATACATCAAATGATAAGTTCCTCCTCTGTGAAAACCACATTGCAACTTCTCCAAATCCGGATTAAAAATAGCTATAAATGGTAACTGACATGTTTAATGTAATGGGGACGCAGCATCAATGAAAACATACTGAAGCATGCTTTTCAGAAGTCTTCTGTAGTTCCTTTTCGGTTTCATTGGCCAGACATTGATCATGCAGAGGAAATCTTTCGGGGGACTTGAATTCTGCTCCATGATAGGAATTCTGAGAGATCGTTACTCCGTAATCAGTTAGAGGAGACGATTCATTATATGGGACAGTGCAAATAACATTTTGAAAGGCCGTTTCACCAAGCGTGGCATGGAGCACCGCTGGAGCATGCGTTGCACTTAGATACACCTCATACTGAATTTCTGCGGCCAAGGTATTATGCTATATTATTAGTACTCCTCAAGCATATTTGTCCTAAATCTTGACCTGCTCTTTTATGCTGCAACAAATAGGATGGCGACAAAATATTTACTGGATTAGTTAACTAACAGAGACATGTGAAGAAAGGACGCTTAACAACCATTCAGATTGTGCTTTTATGGCATATGCATGTGTACAGATCAAGTCCAAGCCCCGGAATGGAACTTAACTGTTGTGATTCTTCTTGGTTTCTTATGCAATTATTGTTCAATAGGAGGATTATGAAGAATCAATAGGAAATATTTCCTTCCTCTTATCTCTCTTTCTTGCTTTTCTCTTAAATGCACAGAATAAAAATCTTAGGCGTACTCTTTGCAAAGAACATTTGCTGTTGAAACATTAAATAAAGATTCCTTGTGACTACATAGCATAAAGAGCTATAGCTTGTGAAATACGCGTTAAATATACTCCAGTTTTAATGGCTTGCTTTAGAGTCAAGAGAAATATTACCAGCAGTCATTTCAACAGAACCATCAGACAGTCCAACCGCTTGGGATTCATCCAATATCTGCTGAGCCTCGGGGTCATTCTGCAACTAGGATTAATTAGAAAAACATCTTTATGAGTAAATGAAGGCACAACAACATATAAGGAACATGGTTGGAGCATTTTTCTAGTTATGGACCAGCAGGTCAGCTTCACAGTGAATTTCTCAGATGTGTAGAAGCACTTAGAGCTCTTAATGCTTAGGAAGCACCACGAGATTAGTACTGGCATGACTTGTTTTCGGTTCAACTCAGCAAGTCATCTAAATGCTACATATCTTCCCAACTTGAAATGGCCAAGACAGTCGTTGGTTCTTGCATGGTGCATCTGACTACTTTTTTTTTTCCACGGCAATAAAATTTGTCAGAATATGCACATTCTGTAAGAAACTAACTAGAATGTAAAGCGAACCTTTGTTTTTTCTATTTTTGGCAAGATAGGTGAGTGATAGCGTGTAGCTTTCCTCTGTGCTCATTTTGAGAGGTAATTTGTGCATAGCAAAGTCAGAAAGGAACAGACAGGAATTACTCCAGAACTTGCTAATGCCACAAAAATGGTAGTTCTGATTACTACTTATTTTGGAAAAACACTACTTAGATCCCTATGGTGGATATGAATGAGCTCGATGTCAATTTTATAAACCGATGTCAAATTTCTGCCATATCGTTTTATGTAACCCTAAGCCTGATTAATTGGGTCAATTGTACTTAGAAAGCCTGTTGCACATATCTCTCATCGTGCTGCTTTTACAGCGAGATAGAAATTTGATCAAGTGATATTGAACATTTTTGTTTCACTCAAATCTATGTCAAATAATTGTTTCCACAACAACAGGATAGTTTCACATTCTGAAATAGGATGATGCAATCATCACAGAAAGGCATGCGCTGACATAATGCAACTCACATATGGTTAAACCAAGAGCACAATGCCTCCACCTAGTTGGACCATGGTCGAGAAAATAAGCCTCACCTCAGTAAAGTCATTCCTCAAGCAATCCATGCAGCTAACCCCTCCAAAATCCAATACTACAAAGGCATGCGCTGACATAATGCATCCACAATGGAGCAGCTGAGAAAGAATCCAGGATAAAGGTAAATAGGAAATTTCTTTGGAAAAACAAGTCAAACATCATTGTCGGCACTACTATACTTCCATATCTATCATTCGATAGTGGCACCACACATGGCTAACAACAAAGGCACAAAACTGGTGACATCTCATGCATACCTTCTGACAAGTATTGCAATTTCTCCAACCATCAGCATTAGAGTGATATGTTTCACAGAATGTACCATCCTCATAAGCAGACCTAAGAGATAGTGTCGAGTCACTTGTAATGAGAACGAAGGGTAAGATTGTGTAAATCATTCACAGATTCATGTAATGCGGCAATATAAGTTTGGCAAGAAGCATAAAAGAAAATTAACCTACTAAATCCCAGTCCATACTCTGAGAATATTTAGATGGATTTAACATTCTCAAGCAAATTATTGTCGTAAAGCACAAGAAACACAAACCACGAAACCTGTTATTTCGATGTTGTTCTGCCTAATTAAATAAGGAGGCCAGTAACATTTCCAATAAGGAAAAAACACCCACAACAGCTGCTTATGTTACAAGTAAAGCTTAACCTTATCTTCAGTCCACTTCTAGTCAAGGCTTCTCATGGGTATTGGAAATAGGCCGAAGGAGATCGCCACTTCCATCCTAAAAGTACTGCCTTTCAACAGAGATCTGTCATGATTAAGGAGGCTGGCCATCTGTCTTTTGAGTTTGAGCATGAATCACGACTGTGAAGCACATAGATACTTGTCCAGGACTAATCGGAAAAGGAAATTGAGAGGACCTAGCTCTTAGCTTTTCCTTTTGTGCACATGTCAAGATTTTAAAAGCAAGACCAGTGTTTATACCTCCGGAGGCACCGGCAAATCGTGGTCTGTCAAATTCATTTTAATCTACAGAAGATTAGCGCAGTTATCTTTCTATTTTTGTCTTTCCACCACCACTCACTTCACAGTTGATTATGTTTTTAAATGTCATTCAGTGCTATGATGTCAAGTCATTTAAATAGTGTTGCTCATAGCACAGCATCAGCCTCAAGTTCAGGAGTTTTTGTTCAGATGGACATAAATATATAGAATGAAGGATAAAAGAACGAATTAAGCCCACGAACCCCAAATAAAGAGCAGTATTTGTCACCTCAATCACTACAGACACATCTAGAACTTCTCCTAGACTTGTGGACTTCAATAGCCAATCTACTTGCATCTTTGTCCAAGTTAATTTTTCTGGCAACTCGTCAGGGTACTGTCATGCATCTAAACACGTGGTCCTTTGTATGATCTGAGGATGTCAAGATATCTTATAGGTGACCTGAATTTTCTGTTTCAAGCAGGATAAATTGCAACTTCTGCCATCACTAGAGGAAGCATCTCAATCAAAGAGCTCCAAAAATAGTTTTAATGAAGCAAGTGTCGTTCTTTATGATGTGGGTGCCAAAGTCTAAACTTGCATGCAGGATAAGAAACTAAACATTTTATCACAAGAACAATCACATTGGTATATATCATCAAGCTGATGAAAAAGGAAAGCAAAAGCGTACAAAGTCTTAAATCTCATTCTAGTGCAAATCCGTAGTAGACTTACCATGTTTCTATGTAAAAAGAAATCTTGTAACAGGTTGTGTCACAGAAGGACATCTACACAAATCAATGTGAGATCGCATGGACATTAATTTTCTTCTCTTCCTTGTTTAAAGAGGATGTGCTGTAGATGGAATCTGGTATTCTAAAGAATCTTTCAAGAAAAGCTAAAAATAACTCTTCCATCATAGCATATTTCCCCAACTTGCCTATCTCCTCCATTGAAACTGAAGGAGAAAACAGGGCTACTTGTGTCCAAATGATTTGCATGGTAGTCTGGAGAATTAGACCCTTTCACATCTTATGTTAAACAATCAGCTAGATACCTAAGAACCATTTTTGGTCACAAGGCAAGGAACAACTAGTTACTCCCTATTTAAGAAGTACTTAGATATACCTCAAATGTGTATACAACAGCGTCATCAATAAACAGATTGATGAAAATTTTCCAGGGAGGAAAATGACCACAAAAAGGTGAATGTCCTCTATATGTTTTATTGTATGTATACGAGCCCATCCTGAACTCAAGGTTCATACAAAAGCCTAGGATTTGAATTCATTGCAGGGTCAGTTCTGAGATTAATTGTATTGCCATATGCATTTTGCAATCAACCTCACAAATAGGATGCCTTAAAAGCATATTAATTGGGCAATGCCTTGTTCAGTCATTCAATTAATTTGCGAAGACTAATAACCCATGGCATACTGCCTGGAGGCAATCTTTCTCCCAGAGACAAGCACTTTGAGAAGATAGTAGGCCTTGCAGTACCACTTCAACATTGATCAAACAAATGGATGGCTCAGAAAAGCTTTTCAAGAACATGTATATCCCAACCTAGAGATGATCAATCTAATCATATTCTCCCTCTCACTTTTGCATTAACATTCTATCACTAATCCTATTCTAAAAAGCATAAGGCAGGGAGGTAGAAGTGTACACTATCCTTCGTTTAACACACGAGAGCTTGTCTACCAAATGAGCACAGCACTCTCCCTCATACGGATAGAAACCTGGTACTGTTACCAATTTATCTATGACTTGTACGATCTTTATTAAGCAAGATATAAGGGCTTTTATTTCCCTATACCTTTTATTGGTGACATTGTACTGCTCTGCAGACCATCAGAGCTTTCCTGTGTGACTCAAGAGAGAAGACAATCAACAAAAGGTAAAATTGGCATGCGACATGGGAAATTGCTTAATCAAGAAATAAATCTGCCATGAATAATATGTTTACTATACATACTGGAGTTATATATACTTTGTTTATTAAACATGTCACAGCACTTGTAAATTTTTTAAAGAACTAAGCTCTAGATGGGTGGCAGTATAAGCAGAAAGAATGGAGTATTCTTGCTCTGCTTGAATGGCATCTCTTCAGGAAATGCTCCTCCTTATTTCAGCTTCATAACATTTTAAAAGAAATGATCCTTAAAAAGCAATATATTTATGGAACAAAGCAAGTTCTCAGTTCGCAAAACAATGTCATTTGTTAAAGATGGAAAATCTGTTAGAATGAGATGTACTGGACGCCTTGATTGGCAGACAGCCCACCTAGCTATGTCATGCTACAGAGCAAGATGCCAATGAACTTCCAGCAACAAATCTCAGACAGACTCATTTTAGTAAAAACAATACATCCATGCAAGCATGACACTGGAAAACCAGCCCCTGCTTCTTGCCATTTACTCTGCAGAATATAATTATGGTCCTTTCAGGATGATTTCTAACAATGAATCACGCCGGAAAATCCACTGAAAGATAAAGATAACAGGCAGAGCCAATTTTTTTGGCAGATTTTCTGAGCAATAATCATTATTTTGATGCCAGAAAAGTATTATTAAATTAAGAGAAAAATGAAAAACTAGAATAGCAATATATAATATCAAACACAGTCAAAGACTTTCTTATTTGAGACCCAAGGAGTCATGTTTATCATTTAAACTTGTGCCAAATTCAGACTATTTCATTGACATCGCTGTGCTGTTTCCTATTTCAGATTACAAAGCCCATATGCTCCTACTAACTGGTTGATGTGACAATCATCTCTTACCCTCCAACGTGAAAGCAGCATTTCACACTTTACAAAGATGAATTTAGATTCAAGAAATTCTACTTGCAAATATTTTGTACCCTACCACTTAATTAACAGGAGCATCTAAATACAGATGAGGAAAACAATCTTTCTAGAATTGGTGGATATCATTTGTATTATTATATTATATTTCTCGACCTCGGTGGCTCTCGCTTGTGGAACAGTTGTTCAGGTTCCGTTTCTCCCATTGGATGCTAAACTGCCCCCAAAACGCCACCCCGTCATGCTTGCTAGATCAAATTTCGCTATGAAAAAAGGGCCTCATTCTTGTCAACAATCTTCTGTTAACAGTTGCATGTCAATTTAGTTCGCTTACAATGAGTTCCAGGAAACAATGGAAATCTTCAGCTCAATCTGTTCCAGAACTTATAACTCCAGCATAATCCGTAGACGGAACAGAATCCAACAATCCACGGTGAACAGGGGGAAAGTTAACCCAATGTCAGAATCACACTCCCCGCACTAGTAATAAATGCGCTCAAATTTATATGAGAAGATGTTTTGGCTACGCTCGATTCGAATACATAAATGATAAATCCTATCTAACTCCCAAAAAGCCGGACCCACACTGTACTAGCGAGATTAAATAAGCAATGACCTCACATGTTCCCTATACAAGCGCTGACTGCAAGTATCAAGAGATGCAGTCACCATTCTAGAAGCTTGTAAAGCAAGCAATGACATCCATCCTTCCATCCATCATCAACACGCAAGCGAATAGCTCACAACCAGCCGATTGGCCAATCAAGCATGGCTCCCAAGCCTCCGATTACCAAAAAAGCACGCGCTCGACAGAACACAATGCGCGCGCGCGCGAAGAGGCATTCCCGACGCGAAACGGATTAGGCAAAAGAATCGCGTGCGCATTCGAGGAACGGGAAGGCGAACTGAATCACGGGAAGAAATCTTACGCGCATTCGTCGCAGAGCTGTGCGTAGCCGCCGCTGCTGAGCCGCCAGCCGGACCGGAGCCGCGCCGGCCCGCGCTTGCAGTAGAAGCAGGCGCTCTCCCTCTCCTCCTCTCCGGAGAAGCAGACCGGATAGTACGCCATCGCCGTCGGACACGCTCGAAGGGTAATCGCAGATGCGATTTTAGAGAGAGAGAGAGAGAGAGAGAGAGAGAGAGTGCAATTGCATTCGCATTCGCGCGCGGAGAAGAAGACGAAGAGGTGGTTGCTTTTTGTCTGTTCGCCAATCATGAGCGTCGGCGTCAGGGCCCTAATAACGGACAACGAAGAAGATACGGAGAGTGAAGAGTTTCCCGTGTGGTCCCACCCACGCTGTGTTTCGAACGCGAGCCGCTCGATGAGAAGAAATCGGGTGGTCTGGACCCCGTCCCTGGCCGTGAGATTGATCGAAGGGGGCCGATGGTTCTCTGAGCTCATGAAGGGAGGGCCGCGTTCTGTCGGCGTGCCGAATTTTCCGATAATGACAAGCATCGTAGCGTGACGCGCTGCGCAAGTGACGAAGTGGGGCTGGGAAAATCACGGGAATAATTTTGATTCCAAACTTCTAATTTATTGAATATAATATATAAATTTTAACTCAATATATTATATCCGCATGAACTTTTAATCTCTATCTAATCTTATAATATTATTTCTGAACTTGAAATAATGAAATGATGATATTAAACATTTTCATGTAAGTGAAGGATTATATTTAAAAATTTAGGGACATATTACAATCAAATCAGAATTTAAAGATTCCTTGTGTCATTATCCTATCGTAATTAAATCATATAGACTCGGTACATGTCATCTATTGGATCTTGTGGACCCCAAGTGTCGTCTCTTGGACCACTAGAACCGGTCCATGCAGTAACTTCTTGTTCGGGCAACACCGATTATTGCCACGTGAACACTTGGACTTGTCCTTTTATGACTGGCCAGTTCGGTCCAAATCTCAAAACATAAGTGAGTAATGATAACAAAGACTCAATTTGTGTCTATTATAATAAAGCTCATATAGATTTTTATTGGGCTTGTCATTAAAAAAAGAACCTGTAACTTATCACCACTTTTTCAACCGCAGCGAATGAGTATGATAAGTGCTTCCCATACAACCTGAGGTGCTTTCATTCATTAGTAAAACTTATTTTTGGAATTACTTTCGATTTTCGATTTTCGAGTAATTGTTTAGATTTTGAAATCGCAAGAAACATTTTCGTAAGCATTAAATATTTCAAATTTAAATCGAATTTTTTATATCAACGAAAATATGAAAAAGGCCTATTTTACATTTTATAGTGCCGAGCACCAATTTTTCATCATCGACCTCAACTCTGTTAAGTCCTTTCATGCGAGTACTGCTGGAGTTACGTCGCAGGTGGCGGAAGTCAAGGACACAGCCACAACATAAACGAAAGATGAGATGCTGCTTATATTTGTAGAGTTGCAGGACATAAAGAAGTGGAACTACAGATCCCGCACTCAAAATCATCCATCATTGACATCAACCATTAGACTTAAATCCGAAACGATGCGCGCTACCCAAATGAAACTTCCAAAAGAAGAACATCATCATGTTCCCAATTTAAAGGTACAGAGAGAAGTAACTGGAAGTTTGCCCACAAAACCCAGACCACCAAGCAAAGAGAGCATGCTATTGCTAAAAAAAATGTCACAGTAATAGATGTTCGGCCTGAGAACGAAACAGAGAAAGTGTCAAAGAGCCATGCTTTTGTTAATTGATCTCCAGTGCTGTTTACAGAGCAAGGGAGGGTCAGTCCCGGCATCCGATCTTCAGGTATATATCTCTAGGATGTAGTTACTTCCGTTCGACAAATGAAATACATACATAAACTGACACTTGGTATAATCAAACTCTTTGAAGCTTTATATGGACCTTACACGAACATTTCAGTACAAAAGGTATCGCCAAATAAAGATGAAGATGCTGATAATTATACCTTCCATCTTATTTGGAAGAAAGAACAATTTATATGTAAAATGCAAATGCTAGAACTAAGAAACTGAGACTCCTACGATGATTCTACTCCCTCTTCATCAAAAAAGGTATGGACCAAAGATTGAGCTACGCTAGTCATACAGCGTTTTTGCAGATTGGGTTCTCACGGTTTTGCTATCGTTCTTTGAAACTTTCTCCGTAATCTGCTCATTCTTTGATATGGCCTTTGTTATCGCCTTCATCTTCCTGACATTCTTCGTTCTTTTCATTGGTCTTCCCTTCCTGATATTTCTGTTCCAAAAGGGTAAATGTAGAAGGATGTTCAGATGACATGAAAACCTCGAAAACCAGAATCGCATGTGGATAGAAAACGAACAAGACTCCGAAAGAGAGATGCAGTGCAAACACAAGGACAAGCAACTATCTATGAAGTACCAATACAGCAACCTGAGTAAAACTCGTCTTTGTCCTGCATACATTATTTCCCGCAAAACCACAAATTGCTCAATAAACATTCTTCATCCAAGTGGAAACAAAGACACGTTGTACCGATAACCCGGGATTTAAAACCCAAGACAAAACAATTAGAGAATAGAAGATGCGTCATTTGATGTCGAAGTGTCCTACAGAAGGTGGAATGGAGTTCAAGAAGTTGAACATCACTCCGCAAGTTAAACAATTCCATTCATATTTCTCAGACAGCAGCAGATAGACCGAGAAAGAAGGGAGAGCAATGCAACTCTTCATTTGAGATCTCTTTTAAAGGAGCCTCCACGCACGAGGACCACAATTAACTCCATTCCAAATTCACTTAGTGGAGTTAACTCCACTGAAGCGCAACCGAAGATGAAACAGTTGCGTTGGAATGAAATCCTGGGGAACTATACCTCATATAGATTTTTATTGGGCTTGTCATTAAAAAGAACCTGTAACTTATCACCATTTTTTCAACCGCAGTGAATGAGTATGATAAGTGCTTCCCCTACAACCTGATGTGCACTCATCCATTAGTAAAACTTACTTTTGGAATTACTTTCGATTTTCGATTTTCTTGTTATTGTTTAGACTTTTTTTTTTTTTTGGGTCGGTCCTATTCTACCCCTAGTCCAACTCTCATTCTCAGACTTTTGTCCTGTCTCCTTGTAGGGTGTGAGAATCAAAACCCACTCCTGAAACTAATTCGTCCCCGCCCCAACCCCCTGAGAAAGTGGAAATTCAGTATATAGGTAATGACGATTTACATATGACAATCATCCAGAATCTTGAACTTAAAGAATATTTTAGATTTCAATTGAAATGATTCAAAAACAGAAAAAGAACTTATTTCTCTTCTTTAGTAGTGTTTTTCAATAAAATAAAGAAAAACGGTACCATTGGTTAAGCCAGTTCCACGGATTAAAGAAAAATATTACTCGATATGAAGAGTACTCAAGGCGGGGTCCAGAAAACGATATTATTACTAGTGAGATTGGTTCCATGGTACCGCCAAGAAACCAGACCGCCACGGTCGAGTTTCCAAATGTATCCATACAACTAACAGATGGTTTCCGATTTTAATTTTTCGAAACTAATCCTTAGCGGGTAGTTCCTGATTCTAGGCTGGGAACCGTTCCCCCAGACCATGCACACCTCTAATTCTTACCTTAGCCAATTGGCTCACCTCTAGTCCTTACCTTTAGCCTCTTGGCTATCTTTACTATGAATGATCAAGTAAAAAAATTTTGAATCTTTTGTTTGTGTATACTTTAATTAGGGAAAATTGCAAAAAATGTCCTAAACATATTGCAGTTGTGTTAATTCAGTTTTAAACATTGTGCAATTGTGCAGCCAAAGCTTGTACTGACGTAGAAAAATTTTAATAATATTTTTTTGAATTATTATTAAATTTATAATTTTCTTTTTTCTCCCTTTTTCCCCACGGTGCCCCTAGGCTTCGATGAGGCTACATAAGTTAAATCTAATAAGATGGTTTATAAATCTAAATGAAGTAATACTTCATAAACAAAGCTCACCACAAACTTTATCAATGAAAATACTATTTGGAATAAATGATATTGAAAAAAGGGAAATGAGAGATAAATGAAGGGTAAAGTTGGAAAAAAAAATCAGAAGCATCACTTGCATAATGCACGAAGTTGAGAAAAGCCGGTTTTGACTGGTGGTTCTTTACTCAATTCACTGGTCGCGGATATTGATACCTCGTTGGCGTCTCCTCTAATTATTGAATTAACATACATTCAAAATTTTAAAATGCTGCTTATGCTGCTATCTAATTATGTTCAGCTCTAAAGATATATATTCCTCTGATAAATAGACTATTGCATTAAACAAATGTAATTGAACAAACAAATTTGCTTTGTTTGAGAATTATAGAAAACTTTTAAGAGATGATAGCTAAGTTATAACTTATAACACAATATATTGAATTTATTTCTTTTAAGCATAAGGAAATCGAATAGAATAAAAAGCATATTCCTTCGTTATTACAGAAAATAATACTTGTTATTAGTCTTGAAATTAGATTCGAAAGTAAAAAGTCAGAAGATTTTTCAGGATTGCAACTTTTTACTAAAAAAAGCATTTACATATTTTAGTTTTATCAAATGTTTCTTCTATGAACGTACTTTGAGACATATCTTCCATAATTGCATGCTAAAAGATTCGCTTTTCTATTTATGTTTAAAGTGCTCAAGAAACACAGTATTCGAAAAAAGCCATAGATATAATTGTTAGAAAAGATCCACCTCTTCTCTTGCATTCCATCTAATATTAGTCCGTTACTAACTATTCAAACATGTGTTCACGTGGGGTAAGTAATTTGTTTTAATTATATCGTGGCCAAATATGCAGATCGAAGATGCTTACCCACTCTTTGAGAATCATTCAACGCGCCTACAGATTGCAGAAGGAGGTGTGTCCAGGGGGCACGGCGCGACAATCTGCAGAGCTGGCGGTGCCAAAACGAAAGAGGAAACAGGAAGGGAAAACAAAGGAAAAAAAAAGGTGGCTCTTTTCTGTCGCTCTCGGCCAGACGGACCCTCACCCCTCGGTCGCGCCCAACCAGCTGCCTCCACCGTCGTTATCCGGCCGTCTCTAACCGGCATTGTCGCATCTCAAAGCAGTTGCCCATAGCTCCCCCTCATTCTAGGTAGGGATTTTTACGAGCAAAACTCATTTCCCCGAAGCCTTCCCTCTTGCTTTGCCCTGTGTCCCGCCATTTCCGATTCATTTGCGTGCTATGTCGGAATGAGTCGTTTTTATTAGTTTTGAACGCTGTTTGTTGATTATTGATTCCTTTTGGCCCTTAGATGCGTTTTCTTTTTTGAACGCTGAGATGGGTCTGATAAAGCAACGCCTTTTTTGCCATGTCCGAAGGCACTTTAGTACAGCTTGCATCTGATGTTTGTTTTATTGGTCATTAATATGGTTTTCTTGGATTTACCCTGCCATCATTGCTTTGTACGTTGTAATTTTGCGTTCATGCCCATGGCGCTTTTTTGGTGGTCTACGAGGGAGTAAAACCCTAAACTCATTCTCGGGAGTTATGGCGTTGGGAAGGGTTTGTGTTGGTTCGACTTTGTAGCCCACGCTTTGATCATTTTCTGTGAACACCTGGCACCAAATGTTTGATTAGTTCAACATTTAGGGGGAGTCGGGGTGGCTGGCCGGCCACCAGTCTCCTGTTGATGGACAATACTCGGAGCTGGCAGTCGGATGGGAAGGTTTAGTTCCCCGTCGAGGAAGGTTCAGCATGGCTGAAGCCGGAGCCTGGTCCGGCCGAGGACGACGACGCCATTTGTTCATGGCCAGTGCGAGTAGACTAATAGGGGTGTGCAAAAGAAATTTATTCAAGAATATATATTAATTTTTAATATTCAAAAACAATGCACACCCCTAGAGACTAGTGTCACGGCCCGAAAGAAAGCCCATCCAAGAGTATTCTAGAAGACTTGAGAATACTCTTAGGGGCAAACGACACGATATCTGTACGCATACGATATAAATGCGAGTAGCTAGTAGTTGTGTAATTAATGCGGATAGTTGGTAGATGGAGAGGTGCAATCTCCACCGTTAGATCTAAAGGAGATCTACGGATACGGTTTGCCTTGTACTTATATATAAATGGATTTCCTCCCTTCATTGTAATCTCATTCACAAGTAATACGAAAACCAGAGCTTCTCTCTCTAGAAGTTTCTCTCTCTAAGATCCTTGTGAGTCGAGTGTTGAAAGACTGCTTAGGGGTAAAATCTTAAGGTCGCACGGGTCAGCCTACGTGTGATCGAGGAGTGATCGAGAGTAATCGATCAGCCCGTGACATTAGACTGCTGAGTGTTGGCCATTTGGGCTAGACGAATTGACAAGATGGGCTTTACAATAGGAGGTAAACTTAATGTAGGCTTAGGGTTTTAAGAACTTGGGCTAATCTAGATTGGGCCTGGGCCAGTAAAATTAGAAATTTGGTTAAGGAAATTGCCTTTGCTTGCTTTTTTAATATAATCAGTACTTTCATTCGCCTGATTGATGGTTGTGTTCTATATCTTTATTGCATGATTTACTTGGTTTTGTCTGGTTCGCATAGATTAATGTTACCACCCGCTTGCTTTTCGAGGGTAGTTAGGATGGTGAATAGAGCTTAATTAGGCGTTAACAAGCTAGCCTACTGCCTTGTGAACACAAGCGGAGACTAGTTGGGGTTAACCTTAATTAACGAACTCTTAGATGAATTGGGAGGTGATGGGGTCGATCAAATTGCATGGACTCCGAATCCCGTTTGATTGACTTAATAGTGTGAACTTCTTGACGTCATTACTAAAGTGATTGCACGATTCAAAACAACATCAAGATGGTGGAAAGTATCCGTGACATTTCATGGCATGCCAAGGTTATATTTGTTTAATTAGAATTTTTTGTAATAATCTTAGGTTTTTAACTAGTTTAGGTCCTAATTGCCCTCTCTTGATTGCAGCTTAAATGCATTGGGATAAACAAAAAGTGTTGGCAACAGTTCATACCGATCTTCTTCGATGAAGGTGGATGTGCAGACGTTATAGGCGAGAATTCTACCTACACAAATATGCAAATACGTGTATCATTGAGCACCTTACAAGGTAGAATGAGAAAAATAAAAGGAAAAAAATGGCATTTTGCTCAGGAGTCAATGAGCAGGATATACATTATTACTTGGCTGAGTTCTCACTGCCTGTGGCTCCACAGAGAACGGTTCCACAGGCTGTAGGGGGTCCATCCCTTGCCCCGAATACATCTCAGCCACTTGGACCCCATACCCTGCATCCACAGCAACAGGTTCCACTAGCTTATTCTAGTGAGCCGTCAGTCGCTCAGGCTAGCCATCAGTCGTCAGTCGTTAGTCGCTCATGATGTTGTAATGATGGACAAATGTCACATTGAATCATAGTCGGGCTTAGAATTTAAGCTTTGACGTACACTCCTAAGTCAAAATGAAGAAATTAGATTTGAATGTTGAAAAAATATAACGCACAGATAGATGCTTGATGGCAAATGGATGCCAATTTTACATATAGGACAGTCAACCAACAACTTGGAAAGTTTTGAGCGGAAGGACGGTCTTTAGAATATTTTACCATTTCAATGCCGAATCCTCCGTTAAAATTTGCGAAATGAGTATTCAACATCTCAGCGTATGCCCATATGAGTATTAGCAATTCGCATTAACCATACTAAACACAACTAGATTTCTCAATGCACGCATGATGAAGGAAAGAGCCAAGTCCAAGCAACGAGCACGATAGATACCATTGCAAGATGAACCTTCCGCATAAGCCATGTACGCTCTCAAAATTTACATAGCCTATCATTGCCAATAGCATACATTACTCAAGAAACTCAAAAAATGGGAAAAGGCCTATTTTTGTAAGCATGGTAACGTTTCTATTTCGGAGAACTATTTCTTTTCAGTGATAGTTTTTTTTCTATTTCTACTTCGGGAACAATTTCTGAGTAAAGTAAGGTGTTTGGTAATGTTACAAAATTTCTATTTTTGGAATAGAAAAAGAATAGAAATGTGTTTGGTAAAAATTTATAATTTTTTGTATTTATTTATTTTTTCTTCTTACTCATGGACCGCCGACCTCCGCTTGCCGCCGCACGACCGCCGCACGACCGCCGCATGGCCATTGCACGACCACCGCAAGACCACCGCACGACCGCCAATCGTCATCCCGACTACCTTCGTAGGATTGCTGCCTATAGCCCACCGGCCACGGGAGGGGGCGGTGGCCAATGAGCTGTGGGCAGCGATCTTGCGGCGACAATCAGTAGCGATGGTTGGCGGTCGTGCAGCGGCAGGTGGCGGTTGTGCGGCGATTAGCAACGATAGGCTGCCGGCGGACGGTGGCGGTCATCGGCCAGTGGGTCGTGGGCGGCGACCTGTGGGCTACGGGCGGCGGTCGGACGGACCCTCACCCCTCGGTCGAGCCCAACCAGCCGCCTCCATCGTCATTATCCGGCCGTCTCTGGTTGGCATTGTCGCATCTCGAAGCGGTTGCCCATAGCTCCCCCTCATTCTAGGTAGGGATTTTTACAAGCAAAGCTCATTTGCTCATTCCCCCGAAGCCTTCCCTCTTACTTTGCCCTGTGTCCCACCATTTCCGGTTCATTTACGTGCTGTGTCGGAATGAGTCGTTTTCGTTAGTCTTGAACGCTGTTTGTTGATTATTGATTCTTTTTGGCCCTTAGATGCGTTTTCTTTTTTGAACGCTGAGATGGGTCTGATAAAGCAACGCCTTTTTTGCCATGTCCGAAGGCACTTTAGTACAGCTTGCATCTGATGTTTGTTTTGTTGGTCATTTATATGGTTTTCTTGGATTTACCCTGCCGTCGTTGCTTTGTACGTTATAATTTCGCGTTCAAGCCCACGGCGCTTTTTTGGTGGTCCACGAGGGAGCAAAACCCTAAACTCATTCTCGGGAGTTATGGCGTTGGGAAGGGTTTGTGATAGCCCACGCTTTGATCATTTTTGTGAACACCTGACACTAAATGTTTGATTAGTTTAACATTTGGGGGGAGCCAGGTGGCTGGCCGGCCACCGGTCTCCTGTTGATGGACGATACTCGGAGCTGGCAGTCGGATGGGAAGGTTCAGTTCCCCGTCGGGGAAGGTTCAGCATGGCTGGAGCCGGAGTTTGGTCCGACCGAGGATGACGACGCTGTTCGTTCATGGCCAGTGCGAGGAGACTAGTAGGGGTATGCAAAAGAAAAAATGTTTTTAATACGTTGGTAACCTTTTTTCGAAACTTATTTATAAAAAAATGTTTTTAACTTCCCCCATGATTTGATTCAGGAACAAAGCAAGTTCCAGCAGACAATTCAGCTTTGCCAACAAACGAGCCGCCAGTTTCACAGGCTAGCGGTATGTTGGTTTTACGAAATTAGTGTATAAAAAGAATTATGAACTTTCCACTCAAGTTTGAACCTGTTATGTCCAGGAACGCAGCTGGTGGATCCACTCCATTTGCTAGAACAAACAATGAAAGAAATCATCGTGAGTGGCAAATCAAAGGTTGGGAACTTTAAACGCATCTGGGACAAGATGCTCGAGTAGTACTAGACAGTGAAGAATGTGTTAGCAACCAATGAATCTCTCCCACCAAATAAGTTAACGGAGCTACAAGGGTCGAGCCAAGAAGTTAGAGTTCCTTCAGCTTTAGAATTGGGCATCAGCCTGTTTGTTTTTAGGTAGATAAGGAAGGAAACAGCTTACTAACATTTTTTAGAACTTGAGTACAAATTACAAAAGTGTTGGACATCAGCCTATTTGTTTTTGGGTAGATAAGGAAGGAAACAGCTTACTAACATTTTTTAGAACTTGAGTACATATTGCAGAAGTGAATACATCCTCCAGTTATAATCAATGCATATCATACCCTTAACATGAATATCGTGCATGGGAATTCACAACCCTCATCATGCTTCTTTGCTAAGTTTTATATGTGGCATAGAAATACTTGAGCATGGGAGTACTGCTTGGCGGCTTCGGCTCAAAGAAATAGATGCTCTTTATCCTCAGAGAATAGTTATCCTCAGAGAATGTGATTGAGGACGGTTTATAGTTTAGAGTTTGAAGTTGCAAGAAAATTTTCCGTAAGCATTAAATATTTCAAATTTAAATCGAATTTTTTATATCAACGGAAAATACGAAAAAGGCCTATTTTACATTTTATAGTGCCGAGCATCAATTTTTCATCATCGACCTCAACTCAGATAAGTCCTTTTTTCATGCGAGCACCGCTGGAGTTACGTCGCAGGTGGCGGAAGTCAAGGACATTGCCACAACATAAACGAAAGATGAGATGCTGCTTATATTTGTAGAGTTGCATGACATAAAGAAGTGGAACTACAGATCCCGCACTTAAAATCATCCATCATTGACATTAACCATTGGGCTTAAATCCGAAACGATGCGCGCTACCCAAATGAAACTTCCAAAAGAAGAACATCATCATGTTCCCAATTTAAAGGACAGAGAGAAGTAACTGGAAGTTTGCCCACAAAACCCAGACCACCAAGCAAAGAGAGCATGCTATTGCTAAAAAAATGTCACAGTAATAGATGTGTGGCCTGAGAACGAAACAGAGTAAGTGTCAAAGAGCCATGCTTTTGTTAATTGATCTCCAGTGCTGTTTACAGAGCAAGGGAGGGTCAGTCCCGGCATCCGATCTTCAGGTATATATCTCTAGGATGTAGTTACTTCCGTTCGACAAATGAAATACATACATAAACTGACACTTGGTATAATCAAACTCTTTGAAGCTTTATATGGACCTTACACGAACATTTCAGTACAAAAGGTATCGCCAAATAAAGATGAAGATGCTGATAATTATACCTTCCATCTTATTTAGAAGAAAGAACAATTTATATGTAAAATGCAAATGCTAGAACTAAGAAACTGAGACGCCTACGATGATTCTACTCCCTCTTCATCAAAAAAGGTATGGACCAAAGATTGAGCTACGCTAGTCATACAGCGTTTTTGCAGATTGGGTTCTCACGGTTTTGCTATCGTTCTTTGAAACTTTCTCCGTAATCTGCTCATTCTTTGATATGGCCTTTGTTAGCGCCTTCATCTTCCTGACATTCTTCGTTCTTTTCATTGGTCTTCCCTTCCTGATATTTCTGTTCCAAAAGGGTAAATGTAGAAGGATGTTCAGATGACATGAAAACCTCGAAAACCAGAATCGCATGTGGATAGAAAACGAACAAGACTCCGAAAGAGAGATGCGGTGCAAACACGAGGAGAAGCAACTATCTATTAAGTACCAATACAACAACCTAAGTAAAACTCGTATTTGTCCTGCATACATTATTTCCCGCAAAACCACAAATTGCTCAATATACATTCTTCATCCAAGTGGAAACAAAGACACGTTGTACCGATAACCCGGGATTTAAAACCCAAGACAAAACAATTAGAGAATAGAAGATGCGTCATTTGAAGTCGAAGTGTCCTACAGAAGGTGGAATGGAGTTCAAGAAGTTGAACATCACTCAGCAAGTTAAACAATTCCATTCATATTTCTCAGACAGCAGCAGATAGACCGAGAAAGAAGGGAGAGCAATGCAACTCTTCATCTGAGATCTCTTTTAAAGGAGCCCCCACACAAGAGGACCACAATGAACTCCATTCCAAATTCACTTATTGGAGTTAACTCCACCGAAGCGCAACTGAAGATGAAACAGTTGCGTTGGAATGAAATCCTGGGGAACTATACCTAAACCAATATTCCTTCACATTCAATTCAACTCCCTATGCACAGATACGATCAAGTGTTCCATATTCATTCCCAGGTTCAATGTACATTCGATTCACGCACGAATCATCGGCTCGCAAGCGCTAGACAATCAATAACGATAAATTCGCCGCGGCAATAGCTATGCAGGACCAAAAGAAAGTTCGCAAGCCGATTCCACCGACCTATTCGCAGCGCCTGCAGCCGAACTTTTAGCTCCAGACTCTGAAGTGTCCATTGCTGCACAAACAGATCACGGAACACGCTCAAAATTTCAGTCGCTATCTCGAACAAAAGACATTGAATTCGACTCTTCTCTCACGATTTGCCTCGAAGACGAAGAGACAACGAAGCTTCAAATTATCGGGGGGACGAGGACGAGATTACCTTGAGGGCCGCCGGAGACGGTTTGCTCGGCGACGTCCATTGCGTCGGCGGCGGCGTTCCGCTTCTTCTTGTTCCTGTTCTTCGCCATAGCTGAGGCGAACGCGAGAGCGAGAGAGAGAGATTGAAGATGATGGAGCTCAAAACCCTAGCGATGGAAGAAGAGCATCGACGCCTTTGACTCTCGCACTTTTGGCGGGTACAGAAGCCGGTCGAGATTGGGCCTGGGCTTTGGCAAATTAATTTGGGCTTTCGAAACATGTAAATTGGACCGACTTAATTATAATTACGTTTCTTTCTTTCCTTTCGGCTTATTTTTATTTTCAAATCCGTCACCATTTACTAATTAAATTTTCAATGAAGATATGGACCATAGGGACTATTTTTTTTTTACTAGCCTGATTAATTTTCATAAGTTATTCGATCATAAACATTTTACACCAATGGAGACCAGCAATATCTGTGTAAATAATTATTACCAACCAAACTAAAAATGCATTTTAATTAAGTGTTAACCGATGAAATTTCCATAAATAAATTTCATCGATAATCAGTCAGCTATACTTATGACTACAACATGTTTGGAAAAAAAATATAACTTTTAGCCACTGTTTTCGTGGAAAACCACCCATTGAATAACGTTTTGGGGTTATCCATGTGCATATGTGATGGTTGGCCGATTTGACTGGAGGCAATCGACAGGTTGGCAATTTAGGTGGCGGCAATTGATTCTGTGGCGATGGCCATACATTCGCATGTGGGTTTTGTTAAATAGAGCCTTTCGGGGCTTTGATTATACTTTAAAACTTTGTATGTTTTATTTATGAGATGCTAAAAAAGATAACATTTTTTCAACCTTTCAATGTTGTTAATGAGAGACTTTAGGCTATTCAGGCACTCAATGACAATACTGTTTGCATATTATCAATGGCCATGGTATTCGACAATTGGGAAACTGAACATCTAATGATGACAACAACAATGGTAAAATGATTAACCTAATTAGTTGTTTCACATGCCTAATGTGACATATTTTACTTTTAACCAGAAAGAGTCCTTAAAGTTTAAATATGTACCATTTTATCATTCCGCTGAAACGTCGATTTGTTCAAAATGTCACTACGATAAAACTAAGGTCACATAATCTTATTCTTGATGACAAA
Organism: Eucalyptus guilfoylei; assembly: GCA_016097605.1. Taxonomy (NCBI): domain Eukaryota; kingdom Viridiplantae; phylum Streptophyta; class Magnoliopsida; order Myrtales; family Myrtaceae; genus Eucalyptus; species Eucalyptus guilfoylei. The sequence goes on along the minus strand of CM027865.1, from coordinate 17,473,976 downwards.
ATACAGAATCGACTCTGGTACAATTCATAGTTTTAAGTTTAGCTTTCCGAAATCAACCTAGCATCATCCTCATAGTAAAAGTCATGAGTTGTTTCTGTCAACAGATCACTAAGGAAGATCATCATAATCACAGTAACATGGAAAGCTCATGATTACGAACTATAACGAATTTACACATCCTCCCCAACCATGCACACTTAAGGCCAATTTAGACCCCATCAATTTATGACCCGGGCACAAACTTGGTGGCATAGACCCAAGCGTTGTTGGCCACCGGGTTGTCTAGGTGGTCCAACAGGTTCTCCAGCGGGCCCTTCCCGGTCACGATGGCCTGGACAAAGAACCCGAACATCGAGAACATGGCCAACCTCCCGTTCTTGATCTCCTTCACCTTGAGCTCGGCGAACGCGACCGGGTCGTCAGCGAGGCCCAGCGGGTCGAAGTACTGGCCACCAGGGTAGAGGTCGTTGCCCTCCCCAACACCGGGGAGTCCGTTGATCCTGAAGCCCTCGACGAGGCCCATCAGGACGACCTGGAAGCCGAGGACGGCAAGGATGCTCTGGGCGTGGACGAGGTTCGGGTTGCCTAGGTAGTCGAGGCCTCCCTCGGAGAAGATCTGAGCGCCGGCCTTGAACCAGACGGGCTCCTTGAAGTCGACCCGTACCCATTTCTCTAGGACCTCGGGGGTGAGGCAGCCAAGGGCTCCAAGCATAGCCCAACGCCCATGGATGACCTGATTTTTTTATTTTGTTCAACATCAGCCAAAACCACTGTCTCAGAAGGACTAAATCACTCTTGTCTTAATGGAAATTTAAGACTTTCTACAGGCAGGATAAAGAGAGTGAATACCAGGACTCGAACTCATGTCCTATGCATCTAAACAAGAACACTAGATCTCCCACAAATCAGCATGGATTGAAAGCACAACTATGACTCCATTAACGCGATAATCAGTTTCTCTAGTGCTTGTGAAGAGCGGAAGACCATTGTCTCTCTCTCTCTCTCTCTCTCTCTCTCTTTTCAAGAAGATAAAAGGGTTTATTGATTTGGTTTTACCTCAAGGGCCCTGTTGCGGGCGAAAGCCTCGGGATCAGCGGACAAACCAGCGGTGTCCCAGCCGTAATCACCCGGGAATTCACCGGTGAGGTAGGGAGGAGTCTGAGCAGAGAAGGGTCCCAAGTACTTCACTCTGTCCGGCCCGTACCACAGCTCGTTTCCCTATTCGAGAGACAAGACCCAGCAACAACAGTGGCAAAATGCTGCATCAGCCAACGACCCACCAAACAAAAACCAAAAAACAGATTCATGGGCAAGTGGTAGGGTAGTACCATGGTGTACTTGCCGGTGCCCATGGAGACGACATCTCGGAGAGCGTTGGAGGATGATCTGGACTGGCCGAGGAACGGGGAGGGTCCGAGGACAGTGGTGGCTGCTGCTGTTCCCATGGAAGAAGAAGAAGAAGAAGAAGAAGAAGACGAAGACCCTTTCCAAGGAAAGCTCTGGAGATTTGAAGCTTCTTCGAGTGTTTGTCGGGCTTGACAAGGTGTGTGGCTGAAGACGGGTATATGAGCGTGCCCGCGCGCGCACAGACAAGGAAACGAAGAGCAAAACTAGTGGCCAGAATTCGGGGGACTTGGGGAGTTGTGTTGTTGTGGGGTCGGAGAGGCATGAATCAGCCAATAGGAATGGTTCCATAGATTGAAAGTATCTCCTCGTCATATCCTTCTATCCACATATTATCTTGTCTGTAAATAGATATTTCTTTTACCTGGAAATAGTGCATGGCGTTTTCTGTGGCAAATAATACCAAGAACTCATTATTCATAGAATTATTTTCTATAAAGATTTTCTAAAAATCTATTTGATGCTTGAAAGTGTGTTTACTTATTTAGTCATTTGATGATAATATTTCCTATTTTAACAAATTAATTTTATAAAATGTATCATGAATATTTATTTGTCAATGATTATGGAGTTTCATATAACAATGTCCATCAATACTTATTTTCTGTTAGAAAGTTTTCATACCAATGTCCACTTAAACAATGCTGATGAGTAGCACCAAGAAATGAATTAGTAGTGAAGCTGCAAGGCATGAAAAGATGAGCGGCAAACATTTTTTCCGCATTCATATCATATTTGGATCTAATTCTTATCTTTAGTAGTGAACTAAAGTGCCAAAAGAGTAGGACATCACGGATTTATCGATGGTTCTCCACAATTTAGTCGTTGAAAATTTGATAGTATGATGTTGTAATGATGGAAAATGTCACGTTGAATCATAATCGAGCTTAGCATCTAAGCTTTGACGTACACTCCTAAGTCAAAATGAAGAAATTAGATTTGAACGTTTGAAAAAATATATCAATACACAATTATAACGCACACATAAATGCTTGATGGCAAATGGATACCAATTTTACATATAGGGCAACCGACCAACAACTCGGAAAGTTTTGAGCGGAAAGACGGTTTTTAGAATATTTTACCATTTCAATGCCGAATCCTCTATTAAAATGAGTATTCAACATCTCAGCATATGCCCATATGAGTATTAGCAATTCGCATTAATCACACTAAACACAACTAGATTTCTCAATGCACACATGATGAAGGAAAGAGCAAAGTCCAAGCAACGAGCACGATAGATACCATTGCAAGATGAACCTTCCGCATAAGCCATGTACACCCTCAAAATTTACATAGCCTATCATTGCCAATAGCATACATTACTCAAGAAACTCAGAAATGGGGATTCCGCCCTATAGCCTTAAGAGATAATCCCGTGAAAACAAGAGCGACTCTAGCATCCCTTTAACCGTAGCAAGAGCACGGTCCTCAATCAAGAAGCATATAGGTCAAAGTTTAATGAATGCACTGCCTCTAGCCATGGTATGGACGCAACATGCGAAAGGCACTGGTGACAAGGCATGGAACCATAGTATCTCATCTTCTCAATGCACCGTAGTTTCTCGTTACCTAGGAACCGAAAACAGAGCTGTCAGTTCCAACTGTAAAACATTGACATTGCAAACAGGCTCTCCATCTGATCCACCTTAATGAGGTCCATTCAGATAAAGAGACTAACATAGAATTTCAACTGTAGTTTTAGATGCATCATATAGGGAGACAATGGAGCTTAATGAGTGAAACATTTTCAGCCATACTTATATCTATCTATGGAAAAAAAAAAAACTGTAGTTACAGAAGGGTCACATGAATCAGGTTCTTCATTCATTTGTCACACGAATCAGGTTCTTCATTCATTTATGTATCTCCATATAGTGATAGATTGGAAAGGACATGCCATTAAAATATGAAATCACTTGGCATGCTAATGGCAGCCTCATGGGCATCTAGGACATACAATGTACAAGTTTCATCATTTTTTTGAATAAGAAGACAGAGCTATAGAGAATTAAGTACTTCAGCTATTTAACTAATATGAGTCTCTTTTCTAAGTCAACAATGAAGATGAAATTGATTTCGGCAGAGAATTACTCAGCATTTTGCACAATTTCGTCAATCAGCAATTATGAGTCTAAGCAAACAATAAGCAATAGACTTCAACGCTTAGGACATTCATCTTCAAAAGCAGAGGGTAGACTTCACAGCACGTATAGATTATGGGAAGAGAATAAATCACTCTCAAGACCATGAGAACTACTTACCCTGGTTTGCGACTTATTTGGTCTCTTTCCCACATCATCTTCATCATCATCGTTGTCATTATTGCTCAAGAGCAGTTTGTGAATTGAAGAATTGTCAGTTTTTCTGCCACGCTTGGAAGATGCTCCTGTACCTCTACCCCTTCCCCGTGGAGCAGCTCTTTTGCGACCTTTTCCGTGCAGATTCTCATCACTTCCCTTTGGAGACAATAATTATGAGGAAATTCACAGTTAACATGAGGGAATGATAATTGGCCAAAAAAAGACCCCACAACTTTGCTACAAGGCACAGTCAGACCAACAAAAGGAAATTCCAATCTAAAGACTGAATAAGCCCACCACAGTCACATGTTTTTAAGATCAGTTGATATGAAATGGCCCTAGTTGGAACAAGACAATATTTACATTCAAACAGGCATTAAATTTGAATTGGTAACTCGTTAAGATCAAATATACATAAACTCAACAAGGTAAAGCAAACATAAAGATTTCCATGGTTGCTGGATTGTGGGAAACCATATGCTGACCCAATGGAAGAATCTATTTATAGGGAGAAAAGGCATTCTTTCTTACTGAGCTTTCCTCAGGATCCTTGCTCACATATCTTCCTGTTTCTTCACTAGAGGCAGAATTTAAATCGTCCTCATCATCAAGAATACTTCTGGCAGCATTTTTTGCAGCCCCTGCTACAGAGGTGCTGTAGCAAGAAAAAAAAAAGACAGAATTATCCCAAGTACTGATATAGAGGACTGCAGATTCAATAAGTAGAACACTGAGAGCTAGTATAATTCATCTACTATCTGCACACAAGACATAGATCTTCCATATACATGGCTTTATAAACCACTGGCAGCAAGAAAGGCATCCCAACATTTAAAGTTAAAAACCCATGTAAACAAGAAGTTTTGGGGGTACTGCAGACTCAATACAGATCCTTATGGACATCAGTCGATTTCACATCCTTGTTCCTTCAAAGGCATAATTTAAGCCATAGGAAGCCGGTCATCATACACATACACACACCGTGAGCGAGCTATAACTTATATGCTATAATGCTGGCACTTTTCCAGGTATTAGTTTGTCCACAGATTACTTTATTGCACTCTATCCAAGTTCTCTGAGTATAAAAGCTCTGCACATTCAATTTAATGATCTCAACAAATGACTATCCAGATTGCCATTTGAAAATACCATCACTTAATTTAATCCATGCAGACAAATCATCACTATCAGAGAGCCTTCCGTATCCACATATTATGCCAGACGCTAATGCTAATTATTTCCCTGAAGCACTTCAATTGCAAAGCCAAATCACTTGAGGACGCAAATAATCTTTTGCTAGGTGATTCGGGATATGGGACATTGGAGTTTGACTACTTTAATCCGTAAGCTCGAGTTCATGACTACATCCGCTACTAACCTTTCACGACGGCGAGATACCAAAGCTGAATCAAGAGTAGTTTGCTTCAAATTAGCAGATCCTCTTCCCCTGCCCCTTCCTCTTGTAGAAGTTTTCCCTCTTCCTAGATCTGAAGTAGCACGGGAGGATCTAGAAACTCCCAATGATCCTTTCCGGCCTCTGGTGGCAGAGTTTGAGCCAAGTATCTCTGCTGTGTCCTCATCATCGCTAAAAGAAACTGTGCTTCCTATTCCTGCAGCACTCCTATTTCTAGCAGCCTGGGCAGAATTTAACATGAAAAATTTAGCGCTTAATGGCTTCACAGAGAAACTCATAAGAATCCAAGAAGGATAATCAGCTTATGATCCTAGACAGTGTTTTGCAAGCTACAGCTAGATTTACCTCCACAGAAGGTGCACTAGATGTTCCATGTGGGGTGTCACTGGGATGTACAGAACGTTCCTTAACACGTTCCTGAATATAAAGAAAAAAGTCAATTAAGCATCAATTTTTACTTTAGGCAGCACATGGCAGGAAGAAGATGAGTTAAAAAGAACTTCAGCCTATCGTCAATGGGAATTAAAACCAACAGGCAAAAATAATGCTCGAGACTGTATCCAAGCTCCTAGTTTCTCTCATTGAAATGCCCTTCTGTAACTGCTGGAAAGACCTTACCATAAGATATACAAAAAATTCCTGCTTTACTCTAATAACAGCCACAATCATTGCAGAAAGTTAAAGCCTGACTACAGATTAAAGCAAATGAGCTAAAGCCCCCAAAAATTGGAAGAACTCCACGCATTAAACGGTTGGATGAGACTAAATTCACCACATTATAAGGATAACAAGTCTCAATAGATAACTTCTTGCCTCCAAACACTCGCCGACTTTAAGAATTAGATCCTCCTCCTCGCATTTCAAGGTGTCGGAATCCCTAGCAATTTTGTTCTGCTCATGTTCATAAACAAAAAAGTATCAACACAGAAGCGTAACAGAAACATAACATTCACACTATAGTATTAGCAATTGACAACTTAAGAGTGATGCCTCCGCAACAACAAAAGCAGGGTATGATACTTACACGAGTTTCTTCAAGATTTAGTAGCACGCAAGAATAAAACGCCGTTTTATCATCCTTATTGACAAATTCGTGTAATGCTTTATCCAGATCATTGACTGGAAGTATCTCCATTTTCTGCAAGGCATAACAGCATATTAAACTATATACAGACCTTAAGAAAACTAAGAGACTGATAACAATTATCAGCATATCTTTCTAACATTCTACCCATAACAATACACTCAATTAAACTACAGTTGAAGTTAAAATATGTGTGTGCAACAACAAATCACAAAGCAAAGCACGTGTTATTATTATGGATTTCATTGGTGGCCATAAGAGATTTATCCAATATGAAAAATTCATTTAAAAAGCATAAAAGAATCAGGATTACCAGATTATTCTCGGCAACAAGCGCCTCTATGTTTTGTTGATTTAGCTCCTCAGGGCGAAGTCGCTCAGAATCTTCAAATTGTGCTACAGATCAGGAAGACGAACAATTTCAATGGCTGGTAAGATGATAAAGAATGTTTAAATGCAATATACCCTTGAGAATCAAAGCTTTACTAATACAATTATTTTTTAGTAGATAATTATGTCTTGCAATTAAAGAGGGTGAATAAATAGAATTTGGCTCATTTCTTTATTCAAAGGCAATAAGAAAGGCATACTAATATTGACTTGGAAAAAGAAGGACAAATAGTGCCAAAAACATAGCCTACTAAATTCCAACTCTTTGACCCAAAAAAGAAAAATCATCAAACTCCACTTGTCAAAAGATCTGTACCACTTTCACTCCGACCCTTTCTTGAAGCCTTAGAGAAGATTAAAATATCTTGAGGATTAGCAACCTACAAAAAGAAAAATCATTACTCATTTTTTGGTAGCGCTGTCAAAGACTACACAGTGTGCACCTTCTAATATGCATTTACCTTTCCAACATACTTTTGTCCAAACCTTTGAGGATTTATCGTCATAAATCCGGAGTAATCCACCTGCCACATGAATGAGGAGTTTAAAATTCACTCCGAGAATGCAGACACTAGTGGCAGATATCAATTCCTATCATAAAGTAAATAGAATCGTGAGAGTGTTTCACATCCATGGACAGAATCAAAAGCAGTGATAAAAAAGAGGATTTTCTGTGCCAAAAGGAAAGGAACTAGGAACCAACATGTTACAAGTAGCATGATGAAAAAAATAGTAGAAATAGTTGAAAAGGAGTCATTTTTTACGGCTAAGTTGAGAAGGGACAGGTAGTGCGGATAAAAAAAAGGAAGAGGTTACCTTTATCCGTATTAATGGAAGTTTCAGCTCAGACCTATTAGCTGCCTTTTTGCTGGACTTCTCAATCAGATTTCTGACCTGAGAAAAATTTCAACTTATGTGTTGACATGGAAGCTCCCAAGGAAGCATATCACTGGCTGTAATTTGCCACAAGCAACTAAAAAGGAGCTCCTTGCAAGAGGCAAAAGATGTACCACTTTGTCCAGATGCTCAAGAATTGAATTCTGATCATTCGGATCAATGTCAGTAACATCCTTCAACACAACCTGTACCATCCACGTTATGTAGTCAACACAGAGCTTTTGCACATAAAAGAAATCATATTGAGGTACCTCTGTATATTCGAAAGGCCTGATTGAGGTCAAAGGAATCTTGGTCGGTCGATACTGATTACCCTATTTGATAATGTGTTAATATCATTACACGATGTTAATGTATGAGGAAGGTAGACATGAAAACTTCAAAAGATGAAGTCACAATGATAAATTCTTCTGTTTGAAAACCCACCTTAATTTCAAGAAGAAGTACATGCTTTGGTTTAGATTCCCCATCAATCAAAGATGTTGCAATAGATGAACCCGGTTGTGTGATGTGAAATCCCATCCCCGGAACTTCCTGCCACAACAAGATCCATTTTGTCCTATAGGTATTCTGAATTCAAAGTTCAATAGAAATCAAGTGTGAGATGTATTCATTTGACTCATACCTGAGGGTCAACTATACATTCATGTTCATGGCCCCATACTATAAAATCCAGGAAGCGTGGTAAGAAGTGCTCATTTATTGCATTCTTGGGATTTGTTTTTACTCTGCAATACAATCGCATATATGCACATAGTTTCATATGATGATGGTGGTGGCAAGAAACAGCATGTACATGACTAGCAGCTCAAGAATGAATTTGGGCAGCTAATGTTGACAAATTTGAACATTTTCTCTTTATGCATTCTTGATGCAATATTTTCTAAGAGCAAGGCATCACCTGTTTTGATGAAGGACCAGAATGTTAAACCAGTCAGAAGCTTGACACCCTTCCTGAGGTTCAGGCCGCATCCACTGGACAGCATGAGGCGTCTGAGAACAACCCACAACATCTATGTGAGAACTTTCCTTGTTTGCCTTTGTGAACTCTCTTATCAAATCTACATCACTGCATACCCTCCTCCCCCTCCTCCCCCATCCCCCGCCCCCGGGCAGGGGTTCCTTTTCCCCCAACCCAAAGAAACACAACGCCAAGAGAAATACAACAGCAGAAAAAAGGGATACACCAATCCCAACTACCAAGACATCCTAATTCCTAACTGTAGAGACATCGGCTTATATTACAAGTTACCTGAAACATTCTATTGAGTCGTTCATCCCTAATGTTGCCAAGACCATAAAGGGCTACAGTCGTTGAACCCTGCATAGTTTTCAAGGGTTTCATGTGAAGATGATAACTTTGTGGGGCGACACTCTAATAAGTCAAAAACAGTTGCTCACAAACCTTCCTTATAAGAATTGGGCAAAGAGTAATCTCTCCAACTCCAGAACCGCCAAGGACCATTTTCCCAAAATAGTTCACAAGATTGCATGCGGACAGAATATCAATGGCAGAAAGATTATCCTGTTGAAAGTAACCACCGAAAGTAACTAGTGATTGAATCAACCACAAAACCATAGCTACAAAAGCTACCAAGTATCAATACCATCTACCAAACCACCATATTCAGCAGATTTAGGGAGAAAACTCTTGCTGATGCTAAGGAAAAGAAGAGAATCAACCATGACAAGATTGCCAGTTTGACTAAACCTAAATTTAACGACTCGGCAGTTCTTGAGGTTGTCTTTAGCTTGCAGAAATATTACCTTCCCCCACGAAAACATTTAAAATAAGAATGGATTTTTTATCAACAGACCAGTTGTAAACTTGAAAGGCAAATTCTGCGAGAACCCCAAAAAAAAATGCAAGCGCACTTTATAAACGTGTTTAAGTAACCAAGGAAGATTGTCCAGTCCAACCAACACAATAACAAAACACAGCAACCTGCAATCCTATGAAAGATATACCCACCAAATAGTAATCTCTAATATGAATACATGCAATTCATTGAAAAGAATAGGGCATCTTAAAGTCCCATTTCTTGTATCACATGTGGAAGCATGTATCTCTACGAGAAGACAATTTTTTCAAGCTCTTTCTGATTCTCTCTTAATTGAAAAATAAGAAGCCTGGACAGAAGTTTGATGATGTTGGGGCCACAATAAATCTTAAAACAACATGTCCAGCATTACAACAAATATTTACGATGTAGAGGCCCAATGCTGTACATTAAAAACAAACACCTGATGTGCCTTTTTAGGGGAAAATTTACTTCACCGTTCAGTTTAGAAAAGAGCTTAGGCTTTTTGCACCTTCTCACAAACATGACAGAAATGTAAAATGGACAGTTTGCAAGTACATAATTTATAAACACAAAAGCATGCAGAAACTTATCAAATCAAACATTTGGTCGCTCATTACATACCACTCCAGCAGGATCATCATGATTTCCATGAATGCTGAAGACTGGCAAGCCAACATTGAAGTGAGGGTCTTCATAATTTACATGGCCAAACCTGGGAAGACAAGAGTGATCTATTATAGACATAAGACCAACACCTAAAATATATGCACAATTCATTCACAGAAACATGGTGCAGATGGATGGAAGAATTTTGATTTCAGCACAAAAGGGTGATATCCTATGTTTTTGTTTTCTTTTTTGAGGGAGTTGGTTTCAACTTTTTCTCATCTCTCATATAACACGAGGTTGCTACAATTAGATCATGCAGCATGTCCTTCATTATCATCCATTCCTCCAACAAGTAAACAAACAGAGCCATCATGTGTGAAACAGTAATTACATATTTTGAAAATTTATGGTCTGGTCGCTAACGACTTCAAATTGCACCGGCCGGTCGTTGAGACAATAGCGACGAAGAATCTCAATGGCCTTTACTAATGTTGATCTTGACGGTTTGTTCTCATGGAAAAGATCACCACCTAGAAGTAAGAAATCCACCTGATAGAAGCACAGCAAATGCCAATAATTCAGACAAATGGATAAAATGTGCGAGTAGCCAAAGAGACTTTCATTCAAGAATTATTTTGAGAAAGACTCAGGATTTAGGAATCAACTATTGGTCTCAAAAGTAAACAAAAAACTCTATAATGCAAGTGTGAATGCATATCCTCAATCCTTTTTCCAGGTAGGCAAGATATAGCATCTGTGCCATTAATTAAGTGCAGACTATTGGCTCAACGGATAACTGCTACTTGATCCAGCATATTTAGCCATAAGCAGTAGCAATTGGAAATATTTACAGGCTACTATAGATGTACCATGCAGAAGAAGAAAGTACAACCTTCCATGGACTAGTTTAAAAAGTGTAAAATGGCAAGGAGATAGAACTGGTAAATAAGACAAACAGGATCATGATTTGAAACCTTCTTTTTCTCAGCTATAGAGCAGATCTCTTCGAATGCCTGGAAGGAATCGTGCCGCCGCACTTCATCCTTCTCCATGTAGCCCAGATGACAGTCGGTAGCCACGAGTATCCGAAGCGTGTTGCTGCCATCCTCCCTGAAACCGGAGGAAACTACCACCTGATCAGATCAATTCGAGGCACGACCTCCTCACAGAGAAAACCGACAATAATGAACATACATCCAGAAACAAAGTATTAACTACTTGAAGTAAGAAACATCATCGAGTTCGGGCTTCGGAAGCTACTTAAATAGCCCTACTCTCAAAACAATGCAGTAAAGCAAGGAATCTCAAGACAATGGCCTCTGCCATTGAATCTCTCCCTACCAGCAACTAAACGGAATAAAAGCAGAAACGGTCGGTCATACCCAGTCACGTCTCCCATGCTTACAGAAATTCCCCACCGCCGCCTATGAAATCAGCACTGCAAAATACATCGCAGACGAGCGGACAGCGTCTGCACAAAACAAAACGATCATCATCACACTCGCAAAACAACGCAAGACGCGCGCGATCGCCGACCGGCGACTTCGATTAAAAACCGGGGGAGTGAAGTCTGAAAACCCTAGGAGACGGTCCGCCGCCCCCAATAACCGGAAAGGCAAAGGCAGAAACTATCGCGGAACTTGCGGAGAGGTCAAAACGCGAAGCCAAGCACAGCGCGCTCACAGTTCAACTCGCAGAGAAAGTACTTCGAGAAGAGACTGAGCCGGAACGCTAGTGAGTCGTCACTTTCGTCGTCGCGTCACGGCGTGTTCGCTCGACGGTTAGCTTGGTTTTCCGGCGGGCGAAATCGGAGTTCCGGTCGAAATCGGCGACTTCCGGTGCGAGCTCGAAGTGAAGGTGGCCGGAAACGGGATGTCGAGTGGAGAGGAGGGAGTGGGGAGGAAGACGGTGGAGCCGGAGCGGAGAAGCGGTGGCGGGGAAATTTCAAAAGCGCGGTGGGAGTGGGGAGCGGAGACGCCGGTCGACGGCTCGCTCGTCGATCGTCGTGGATGACGGGCCCAATTGCATCGGACTTTGAGAGAGGAATTATTAGGCCATGTTCAGAAAACCCCCAACGCTAAGTTTACTAGGACCGTGATGGAGGTGTCGGGTCGGGTCGAGAATGGCCCGACCTCGACCAAACCCAAATTAATTCACCTATATGTTATGCAAATTTAGCGATCAATACCTGACCCGACCTGATCTATTTACTAAACTGCTTCCATATTTAATTTATTTTATGAAAATCTCTATCCACTTAATTAATCCATTTTATACTCTTTATGTGCATGTCCTAAAGAATTGGGTTTTAATATTATATCAATTCACAATGAGAGAAAAATAAGTAGCTGGCAATTAACATGAGTGTACAAGTGACTAATAAAGCCTGAACGAGCTGAGTATCATGAGTGTACATATGCACATAGATTCACATTTTATTATATCTAATCTCATTTTAACTAAAATTCCATATGACCAACCATAGTATAACTGTCTATGATAGTGTAATTCATTGGTTATACTATACCAACTTTTTGACTAAAGTAATATATATTGCATTGAGGTACTTTGCAATGATGGTATAATTAGGCACCACACTCTCAATATTCTTTTTTTCTTTTGCACCTTAATTCTCTCGTTCAACAAAATTTTGCTACATGGACACTATTGAAAGATACATATATCTCATACGTACGATAAGTTTCCAGGAGAGTCAATTCCCGACTAGAACGGAAAACCAAACTTGTGACTCTCAATCGGTCGGTTTTGGAATCGTCGATTCCTGAACGGGCCAAAGCATAGATCTTGAGCCCTACTTCCTCTTCGCCATTCTCGCCTTGCTCCACCACCATATCCTGTATGACCTCCTTCATGAAGAACTATCTTTCCTAAACAATACATTCAATCTGTACTAAATTTCACTCGTGCCCTTTTGCTGGTAAGCTCTCACTTTGCATAAATCTTTCAACTCACAACCCAATTGGACAGTAGGAAAAAAAATTAAACACAGAAGATGGGAAGTCGACAAGGAAAAAAAATTATCTTCTATTCCTCAAGATGGAGGGATCGAGGATTCTACCTTTTTTTAGCTGAAATAAAGCAACAACAACAACAAAAAAGGAAGAGGGGGAGAGATGCGAATGACTGTCTTGAACGCGGGGTCGAGGGATTCCAGGATTCAACTCGGACAGGAACGACTCTGCCTCATCCCCCGCCGAGCAAACTCGCTCGCCAGCATGATCTGGTGCGCCGGCTCCTCCTCGATTTGCTTCTCCTCCGGAGCAGCTGCTCTTGGAGCTTGCGATGGCTATTCAGTACTGTGACTGGAATTGATAGCAAATCGAAGGCATTCTACTGAGACGCTCGTCTCTGTTTGTGGGTGTGACAGCCCTTGTGTTCCGGGTTAAAAGCCAGTTCTACCCGAGATCTTAGTTCTCCAGTACAACCAGTAGTCCGTCTTGGAATCGAAAACCAAACCAGTTCTCTCTAGAACCAACCTCGAACTGGTTCGGTCCCATCCTGGATTGAACCAGGATTGACACCCCTAACATCTCACCACTAATTACTGACGAGATAAAACACACGACATTTTGATACCATAAGAATGCGGATCGCGAGGTCTACTTACTTCTTCCATTGTTTTAAGCTTTTCGCTACTTTGTTATCTTTTGAAGATTTAAAATGGCTTAGAACGTGGAACTTAGAGGAGCATCCTCTTATGCTCCGAACCCAAAATGGTCATACAATCTTGCGGACGTTCTTAGTGGATATCAACAAATTTTGTGGATGGAGACGAGACGCACAGGCATCATTTCGACTGTTTCCATTAACGACACTAGAAACGTCGGGATACACCCCAAAAAATAATAATAATGAAAATAAAAATAAGAATGGAAAATGCCCAAAGCTAAGCTTTGACGCTTTCTAAGCTGGTCACGAACTGGTTCGCATCAGGTGCCTCAGCTCCTGCAGAACCCCTGAACAACAAGATCGCCAGGCTTCCGATACAGAAGTAGATGAAACACCCGAACCGGTGCGTCACGAACGACCCGAAGTCCGTCCCCACTATGCACTGCCACGCTGGCCCGTACGTCCTGTCGAACTCCTGCACACACAAGTTCCTCCCCACATCAGCGCTTCGCGATTGTAATATTGCAGAATAACTCGATGCTAGTAATTCTACAGGCGCGCGCAACTGAAGACCCTTTCGTCGTTCGTCGGTACCTGCTTGATGAAGCGGGCAATGTCGGTGGCTTCCGTGACGTCGTAGTCATCGAGAGCCTTGGAAGCCAAATCCAGCGCGCACCGCTGCATGGCCTGAAGCATGTCCGTCTCGCCGATCACCGCTTTCCCTTCAAGCATTGTCGACAGCTCGAGCTCGGCTTATCAAGTAGGGTACGGAAATTTGACGCAGTCGGAGGAGCCGAAGTGCCAAAAGCGTTCTACCCAGAATTTCGGATTGGTATGTGGATGATGAAGAGATAATATGGAGCTGAGGAGGGAGTGCAGGTGGTCCGGCGTGGGCACGAGCCTCGGGGTGGACCCGAGATCGATACTGCGAGTGCAGAGGGAAGCACGTGACATGGTGTCTGGAGTTTTCGCAGGGCGTGGGCGCCGGGCGGTGCACCAGGAGGCGAAGGACGAAACAGGTCGTCGTCATGCATCGTTGCAGGATGATCGTTGTGTGGCCCGCTTTATCGCGAGAAACGTGGCGCGGTCACCGAACCGAACCGTGGTGGTTCATCAGTAGGATTTCGCCAGGTGGGCTGGCGGTTTTTGTCTGTGTCCGACCGGGGAGATTGGTGACCAGGGAATGAACGTCTGGAGGGACGAGACTGGAGATGCCATTGTCTGTTACTGCAAAGTTGCGGTACAAAGTGTTTACAGGCTCCACTCCATCTGTTGAATCATCTGGGAACTTCTTAGAACAATGTTGGAACATTGTCCCTGCAAGTCTGAGCCATTGAATTGAGATGAGAAAATCTCTTGAGCGTTGAATTATGGCCACTCTCACCTGATTCACCTAGGGGGTGAGAATGGACCGGTGTTTGGCATCCAACTTGTTATAGTATGACAACCATTTGTGTTCGTATACACTTGCATTATAGTCACGAGCGGTAAAATAATAAAAGGGAATAGAGCTAATTTAGTTTGAATAGGTTAGCCTAAATTAGGTCATTAATCAGGTTGATAACACATCTAATAAAATGGATTAGACAGGGTTTATTGTCGGATAACACAAGTTGAAACTTAAGACGACTCATTTATTAATCATGTCAAAAGGATAGAGATGATAACGATATATACACTCATAATATAAAACCTAAATCCACTAATTTCATGTTGTATCGTGTCACGCCGGAAATTTATCATCCCTAATTTAATTAGTTCATTAAGCATATTGTGTTTGAATTAGATCTAAGACAAAAGTCATGATATAAAAAGCCTTGACGTTGTACCGTAATCAATAATCTTTTATGATGAACTATACCATTGTGAAAACCAAAATACATAAACCGACTAACTTTTGCCGATCACACAGCCGGGAGCACGGTACCGACATTGCACCGAAGAAGCACCCCGAACCATCGACTGCGGTTGCTCAACCTCTCCAGCACTTAAGTCACAGCATTCAGGACAGTAATCAATTTTTCAAGGATAAAGACTCGTGAGAATTTTCTTACCGGTCCTCTCTCTTGAGGGATGGAGCTAATCAAGCGATTCATCATCAGTACAGAGTCGTCATAAGATTCGAACCGCTTGAGATGAAGGAAGGCAATCAAATGACTACGAATTCCTGACGGCAATTAGAGGATGAGAAAACGCTCTTCACATCCAGCAGAAAGAGACAGCATCAAACATGTGGCCGTCTTCGTTTCCTGAACTTCGCAAACAGTCTCCAGAAGCCTAAGAGGCGCACTGCTCCTATGGAATATCCGTCCACCAAACTCGTCTCAAATGTAAAGCATGTCCTTGAACATAAGACTGGTTTTGTTTCATTCACGTGGAGAAAATCTCTGTCAAGAATCGAACTCGCAAGAGAAAATCTCTGCCACACTCATCCTCGCCCCCTCGTCTCAGCCTCTCCCACCTCTACTTCGCCCCATCCAACGACCCATGCCCATCCTTCCCCTCTTTCTCCGCCCCTCCCTACCCCTTCTCTGCCTCTCCCGACGAGTTCTATAGACTCATTCGGGAACAGGACCAGATGGGTCTAGAGACCAATCGATGATTCTCGATTCCCATTTTGTGAAAATTGTTCCTTAACAAGCAGTTCCGATTTTATGATGGAACCCACCCATCCTAAAACCGATCACCCCTAATAAATTTGAGGTCAAACACGTAAGCGAAAGGTATAGTATAAAAAATTTGATTCAAAAATTTAAATTGATAGATAAAGAAATATCAAATCTATATAAAAGAGTCAGAATCCGATGTTAGACACGGCAGTCGGGTGCAAATTTGATTTAGGGTCTCTGTCATCCCGTTCCACCTCTTTCTATCCGAAACAACGTGGGAGCGACCACGTCGCGTTAGACAACATAAAGGTCCTCAACAACGGCCCTTGCATCATTCATTACCTGTCCTGACCAGTAAACACGTTCAATAATAGTCAAACCGAAAGAAGAATCAACGAGCCATTGCTAACTCACGAACTCGAAAGCCCTCGTATCTTTTTTGTCCCCAATTACCATCTTCTTCGCCGCCTCTCTCTCCTCGCCCCCCATTCCCAACCTCCTCCTCTCGAGCTTTCTCTCCTTCCTTTTGTTCTCTTCGTTCCAATTAGCACGTACCATCTCATCTCCCGTTCCATAATCCATTGTAATAATCTCTTATAGAGGTCTTTTACGTCGCATCCGCCGCCACCCGCCGCCGCCCGCCACCGTTGTTTACTCAGGCGACGAGGAGGCCAAGAACCATGGCGCCCCGTCTCTTCGCCTGCTTCGGCACGTCCTCGAGGAGAGCCGTGCACGAGAAGCAAGCGGCCATGGCCGACATGTCGGCCGAGGAGCAGAGGAGGGGAGACGCCGTGCTGGTGGAGCTGTTCTCGTCGCAGGGCTGCGCGACCTCACCGGAGGCGGAGGTGCTGATATCGAGGCTGGGGCGGGGGGACTTCGAGCTGGAGGCGCCGGTGATCGTGCTGGCGCACCACGTGGACTACTGGGACTACGTGGGGTGGAAGGACCCGTTCGGGTCCAGCCGGAGCACCGTCCGGCAGAAGGCGTACGTGGAGGCGCTGCGGCTGGACACCATGTTCACGCCGCAGGCGGTGGTCCAGGGGCGGGCCCAGTGCGTCGGCACGGATCAGGAGGGTCTCCTCTCCGCCATCGCCTCCGCCCCTCGATTCCCCGCTCCGACGTTCCAGGTCTGCATGCTCTTTCTTTTCGGATTTCTCATGATTTATAGATTGTACAACATTTTGTCGAAAAGTTTTACGGATTGAGTAATCACATGGAAGGTTGCGTACCATACATTAGAAATGCTCCTTCTTTACATATCAATTATGTAGGTTTCATCAACTCACAGACATATATTTTTACGTGATGAAAGAAAGATCTTAATTAATTTAGAATCTATTTTTTGTCAGATTTGTGAATACTTTGTATGAATAATTGACTATCAACCACCCATGTCGCCGCATCTCTACTAACGACACAATCAATTCTTTTTATCTTTTTATGGTGAGAAAGATCAACTTTAGATGAGTAAATAGCTGAGTCCATCAAAAGCGTTTTCTCCTGTTGGACAGTCGTATATCATCGTACCAACCATCACAAATGATTTGGACCTCAACTAATGATAAGATTCCCCTCAGCTATTTTTTTTTTTTTGGTAAAAGATTCCCCTCAGCTTTATGGTACCACTAAGTCATTATATATATATATATATATAATGACGACGACGACATAAAGATATAAAAATGACGGAATTACCAAATTCAAGAAAAAGTTCTCGATGGTTGCTTTACTTGAACATATAGTATACTCCGTTTCATATATATAGTGAAAAATCTTATTAAAGATATGGTAAGTTGAAATTGTATATTGAAATAAGTTGAGATTCCTATATTAAATTATTGGATTCTTTCTCAATTTAATAGAAAATTGTCACCAATCATCTGATGGAAGTAAAGAATATCTAGTATAAAAGTCTAATAATGTGTCGTTGACTTTATTGGCGATTTTGCGAAGATCTTATCTTATTTGTGGCACTATAAATATTGAATGTACTGAAACTTGATGTCAAAGTCTCTCTCTCTCTCCGTCGTTGACTTCTTCGACTGACATGCAAGCCATCTCTTTCGTGTACATATGCAAGGCAACGTTCCAGAGGCCATCGCCGGACACCTTGCAAGTCACCCTCGCCGGAGCACTCAGGAGCAAAGTCGACAGCCAAGGCGTCAATATCATGGTGGCGCTCTACGAGAGCGGGCTGGTCACCGACATCCCCAAGGGCGAGAACAAGGACCGAGTGTTGTCCAATGACTTCGTCGTCCGACAACTGGAGAAGCTCTGTGCCGTCAAGGACGTTTCGGCCAAGAAGACGGTCTCGGGGACTGTGAGCTTCCCGTTGTGGGAGGGCTTCAACAGCAGCAAGTGTGGCATGGCCGTCTTTGTCCAGAATAGTGGTCATCAGATTTTGGGGTCACAGAACTTTTCTTTGCCACACAATGTATGAGAGAGCGAGAGGGAGAGAGATTGGATCGGTCGTTCATTTGTCATTCGTTTGGTTCTTTAAATGTGTTCTAAGGATCCTTCGGCCGGCCATGATTCGGACCATTGTGTACAGTATATGTTTCCGATTTTCTAGCAGAGTCTCTTTTTTCCCTTCTGTTTGCGTAGTTTCTTCATCAACCTTTCTCTATTCCTTCTCTTTTCTTTTCCCTTTTCTAGCAGCTAGAATGGATGACAGCGAAATTAAGATATGGGGATGTTCTAGCAAAGTTCTTCGGGGCAATTAGATGGCTGCAAGAATTCATTGTCGATCCGACTGCAATAATCATCGTCAACCCTATGATAGCTTATCAAGCTCCTGAAAAATTTGCGTGTCCAAGGTGTCGCGACATGTGAAAAAGGCCTAAAATCTGCTTCTCTTTAAGAGGAGTAAATGTGTATGATATGTAAAAATATACCTAATGATAATCTTCAACCATGACTGTTTAATGAGTTAAAAATGCCATATATACAACGAAAAAGTTGAGTGGTTGCCATTGATCTAGGACTACGAACTCTAGGTATCATGAGTCGTGTGATTCCGTAGCTGATGGTAGCTTTCCCTTCCCATGATTTTGCTGCTTCTTTTTCTTTAAACATGTTAGTTACAATTCTCTCATCCTGTTTCTTCACCTTATTAGTTTTGGTGGTGAGTTCATAAGAATTACACGATGTCAAAGGCGACTAGTTTGAACTTTTAGACCTCCTGATGATATCACTTACATTACCTGGATGTAAATTATCTTCACCATTCAACCATAAGCCAAAATCTTAGTCCACGAGGGGGAGGAAGTTGTCATAAAAGATAGCAGACCATGCTTCTATCTATCACCAATCTGTGGTCTGTAGTGTTATACACTGTCAGAAGGATTGACCGGTCGCTCAAAAAGTACTATATGCTTATAAATACATGTGTACATGTGGAAGAGAGAAACGACCCATAAGTTGAAACCGCATGAACCTCGCCATGATCACGAGGAAAATGAAGGTGTTTGTACCCAGCAACCCTCGCTTCATCAGTTGCTCCCCCTCCCTCCTCCCCATCTCTCTCTCTCTCTCTCTCTCTCTCCACTCCTACAAGCTTTATTTTCACAGTAAAGTCTAGGAATATAGCTCACGACTCACAAGTTCAATAGTAGCTATAATCAAAGCACCAACTATTTACAATCTCCCTGTACATCATCAAGTACATGCATCAAGATAATGATGCAGAGACAAAGCTTGCAAGTATATAAATCGTATCGATGCGCAAGATCGTTCTTGCACTATGTATTGGGTCCCCAGAAGCTGAGATAAAGCACCATCCTCATCGGTTCCTCCGCAGCCACACTCCTCTCATTAGCACTCATCGCACTGTTTCCAGCCTCTGACTTCGATGCATCCAACGCGGCCGGACCGAGACTCATTGCTTTCACTTGCGCCTTTGCCGATCCAACCGATGCTCTCAAGTTCTGCTTGAGAACAGACGATCCAGGATTCGCATGAGACATCTCTCTCGTGCCCTTTTTGTTTATGCGGGTGGGCGTGCGTGATTGATTAAGAGGATATGAGTGAGGTAGGCGATCGTTGTTGCAGACATATAGGTAGGCTCCATGATGGAAAAGCACGAGTGGTGGGACTAAAAAGTGATGGGAAAGGACCCAACTCTGTTAATACCATTGGCGGCTAAAAAACCAGCGATCGTGGGGCATAGAGAGAGTGTGGGCGTTCAGAGGTCATACCCCTGGCCTTAGTTTTGCACTCTTTAAGAAGACGAAATTGAGGGCGCCGATTGGAATCAATTCGAGTCCAGCTATTTGCAAATGGCTCGGGTGTAGCTCGATGGCTCTTCTTTTATATCGACTCACTTAATTTCAAATCAAGCTTGAGTTTGAATAATTGGAGTATCCTGTCGAGTTGAGCTGGAGTACAAGTTAGTTAAGCATCTTGTTGAGTTCGTTTACTACTATTCAAATATTTTGTGAAATCAAAATTTGAACTTGTTAGTTCACAGCTCAAGCTTTCATTAGTATCTTATATGATGTCTCTAGAATTATAAAAAACGACAAGAGAAACTCTTATTGCATAATATTTGGCCTTATAAGAGTCCAGGTTTGAGCTTTACTTACAAGGGGATTGGATTGAAGCCATGGTCTGAGTATCTTGATTTTTAATCTGAGTCAAGTTTGAGAAGCAAAAGTACTAATGGATCGAGTTCGAATTCGAATCAAGTTTCGAGTGCTGACCATTCGAGCCGCGCATGAGCTGGAGCCTGGCAGCTAGCGTGGGACAATCTCACTGTCCCTGGCAGCGACAGATGGCGGAATTCAGCGTACATGGACACTGAATCGGTGTCCCTTCTACCCCCATATTGTCGCATCCCTCCAAAGGTCTTTTCCACTTCGATAAAGAAAGTCGGAAAGTCGTCCTTGGAATGCTAAAATTATTGTACCATCTTCCAGGGTCCCCCGTACCTCTCTTTCTTCGCTTGTCAATGTAAACGGCTGATCCCGGAGCAAGAAATCCACGGGAAAAAGGGCCCAAGTGGTCGATGCAATGAGTACACGGAAGGACAAGAATTTGTCTTCCGCTTCAAGAAGCATCAAGCAATCCCAATGCAAAACCATGACCACCCTGCTTTCGTCCATAAACTCGATCTCACCACTTGCGCGATGAATCGGATGGCTGGCGTCCATGGGGCCCAGAAACAACTGACAAGGCTACCGACAATCCCTGGTTTTACTATTGAATGATTCATCAAATGACAGTGATATATACTTCAATTAGAGTACAAGCCATTTCACACCCGAACTGACGTCCACACAGATATTACAAATTCGCTACCATCGCTTCAGAAAACTTAAGCTGAATTCTTACTTGTCATTGCTATACGAAGGAAATAACAACTCGAGACAGGTGGAAAAATGTATATGTGACGGTAAAATTTCAAAAGGAACAAGAGCCATTAAATACACAAACACAATACCTAACCTAGATTCTAGAATCAAATCCAGAGGAAAAAAAACACCTACATACATTTTCCGATATATTCTGACATTACTATTCTTCGTGACACAGCAAAATCCAATGGAAGTAGCCACAGCCCAAACTCTGATATCATCCCCGACTTTGCATCCTTCTGTTCAATAATTTTACAAAGCCATCACTGGAGGCATCCCAGAAGCCACTCTTTCTCTACATGATGCCCCTTAAGGCAGATCACCCCCTTCCTTAGTTTCAGTTACACCACCCATCAAGCCTGTGCAATGGAGAGGTTGATTTGACATTTTCCAATTTGGGCCAAGATGATCTTTCAAGCAAAGATCAAATGACTTTTATGCTGTTCCTACAGCTTCGACTTGTTGTCGAGCCAGATACTTCTCCCTCCGCTCCTTCTGAGATAATAGGAGGTTAAAAGAGTTAAAAGCACTTTCAGATAAGGCATGCTTAAATGCATGTAAAGCAACCGTGAGTCAATGAGAATATTTACCCATTCATCTATTACAAGACCATCTCCCACAACTTGAGCTCCTGTTTCTACTGGAGGAGGTTTCTTGCGAGTTTCAAGAGCAGCCTCAGCTTCTGCCAACTGCCGCTTCAGTTTTTCCATTGCCTACAAAGGAAAAAAAAACACTCTAGTGTTGGCATCGGCCGTCTATGGCAATCAACAAGTGGAGCAGGTCACACAACTCACAATCAAGCAAGCTGGTCAACTTACAGGACTGGGGCGCTCAACATCTAAAAAGACAACACGTAAAATTCGCTCCACTGTTACTTGATCCTTTTGTTCATCAAACTGCAAGAAATTTGTCGAATATGAGTCAGTGAAAGGCACTTAATCTAAGAGTTGATTATCTATCTAGTCAGCTTATTTTGAAACAGACGGCAAAGGTCCTGGACATTGCAAACCTAACTCAATACCAACTAGCAGTGACAAGAACTCCCCGAGAAGCACATCTAACAGAGATATTGTGGGGAAAAGAAATTGGAAGAAATGCCATCATCACCTTAACTATATAAACTAGAGGGTTGATCATCCCATTCCTAATTATGCCCAGCCAGAGAGCAGCCAAATACTATCATGGGACCAGCAATAGATGAACACATTGTTAATCAGCAGATGCCTCTGTCATCCATCTTGTTTTCTCTCCCACAATTTGTGTGGTATTAACAGGGAAAAGTAGTTCATAAACATGAATTTTTCGCTTATCGTTTAGCACTTAGACAGCATCTGACAGGAAACACTATGCACTTGCTCCTCCCAAAACAAGTACTATCAGAGCATAATTTCATTTCAGATATTGCAAAACCAGTTAGATATGTCGTAAGTGCAAACAGAGGAGGTTATCAGGAATGCAAATAGGGAAAGGAACAACGTCAGATCCCAGACAGTTCGCTGAAAACTCCTCATATAAAATTCACTCGCACAGATCATTCATTAAGTCTATCGTATAGAGAAGGGGGGAGGGACACTAATATAGCTATTAATTTGTGATGTAGAGCAATTTATTTACCAGTTCAGGCACATAGTCTATCCCTGCTTTGACTTTCAGGCTCATTATCTTGAATTTCACCTTGCTCTTTTGGTCCACTTGCTTTTCATTATTCTCTGGCTGCTCCACAAACTTGAAGACTGCAGTACATATTCAAACGAAACAACAGAGGTATCAATAGAAGCTGGACAAAATATTCACAAAAATATATTGGCATATATTCAAACATAGAGTAAGTCATATCCTCATTCCGTGTTAAATGCAAGTTATTTCGAAAGAAGTGATGAATTCATGGCATGTAGTAAAAGGCCAAAAAAGAAAAAAAGAAAAAATTATTACCTGTAGCTATAATGCTTTCACCAGGAGCAAGCGTACCACCAGGAGGACGCATATAACAGCTTTTTGGTGCAGTGGTTTGGAACTAATTAAGAACAAACAATTAGGTTATAAACAGACCCGATGTCCAAAAGCAAGATTACTAAGTTCAGTTGAGATTCAGCAAAATTACATTCTAACCCCATGTTCTACATTTCACTATTATCCAGATAAGTATTAGCAATTAAAGCCCTCAATTCTATCACCTAATGGTTTCCTTAGTTCACCTAAATTTCCTTCCAACCACATAAAGGGTGATAACTCCACAAGACCGCCAATCACAATTGGAAAAAATAGCTTTTTAAGTCTATTCCGCATAATATTAAAATTTCTACACCAGCAACTCTCCACCAACAATTACATTTTCGTAAAATCTCTTCAAAGAAAGATCATCCAACTCGAACTTGGTAGTGGGATTCATTAGTATTGAGTAATTTAATTATGTTTTACATACTCAATGCAACAAAAAAAAAAAAAAAATCCAGTTATCATTGAACTCGGCACAAAAATTACTTTATGAGTCCAAAGTTAGTCCTCAAACTTAATGTACACGTTCCTATAGAGTCATTTTACCTTGAAAGCTACATGTGACCTGCTCGTGTTTTTCAATCTGACCGCGCTTCTCACCTGTTTCCCCGGTTCATCTGAAAAGGGTCGGGAAGTATAGTTACGATAAGTCTCCTTCAGAAAACATAACACATATAGCTCGGGGAAACAAATCCATGCATGTCTAAGATAAGATAAATGCATAGATTCAACGCCTTGGTGATCATAAACATATAAAATCTCCTCGTTTTGCCACTGTACAGCGCATCATTCAAAAAGCTTTCTTTTCCTTTTTGCTACGCCCCAAAAAAAGAAGCTTGCTCAATTTTTGCTTCCGAAAGCAACGGGAGCAAATGAACGAGTATAACACCGAGAAAAAGAAGAAAGAAATCAAGCTGAACCATAGCCCCGACCTCAACATGATAAAATCCCAAGACACTCTCTCTCTCTCTCTCTATCTGACGCACGCACGGAGTACGAAGGCTCTTCCATTCCACTTTTTTTTCCGTGAAAAACGTATGGAATGCAGGGCACCTTGAATGAGCGATAATCTTAAAAATTTAAACTTTACGTGCCATAGCAAAATGGAATGGTCAAACAAAGGAACAAAGCGGAATGAACCAACCACAGAAAACTTGAATAAAAAAGTAAAACTCTCCGCTGTACCGAATTATTTTAACCGACAACCCAACAAACCGAAGAATAAAAAGTCAACGACATCTCACAGGGAAAGTAGAGGCTATTCGCCGGATCGAGCCGGAGCCGGCGCCGGGCGGGGAGGAGCGATCTGGCCACCGAGGACACCGTGCCGGACGACGAGCCGACGCCGCCGCCGGGCCGCGCGCGCGATCCTCCGTCCACGGGGCGGCGGCCGGCGGCCTGGCCCGGGTCCCGGTCGTGGTAGGCATTGCTGGTGTGGAGGTTCTGCGTGGAGGACGAGGAGGACGACGTGTTCACGCTGGTCGACTGCCAGAACGGGCACAGGCGGAACACCTTCGGCTTCTGCCGGTCGGCGATCGCCATCTCTGTTCCCCGCCGGTGCTGGCCCCCAAGGACAAAAAAAAAAAACCGACGAAACTCCCCGACGAGAGAGGTCCTGTCACATTGAGCGAAGGGGCGCGATCGGCGACGGAGAGCGTCGGCGAGTCGCCGGAGCCGGAATTTCGCGGCGGAGAGGGGCGGTGGAGAGAGAAGCTTCAGAGAGAGAAAGAAGCTAGAGAGAGAGAGAGAGAGAGAGAGACGTTTTTCGAGTGAGGGCTTTTGGAAACCGGAGGAAGTATGACGACGAAGACGACGATGGCAGAATGGTAATTTACGCGGTGCTTGCGCGAGAGCAGGCGGTGGGAGGAGGAAGAAGTGTGCGTGTCACGAGTTTAACGCAGTGGCGGGCCGGATTTGAAGCTCGGGTTGAGGCGGATTTGACTTTGGGATTTGGGGTCCGCGCCCCACTTTAGCGCCCGTTTACGTGGCTGTACGACGTCGCATTCGGCGAGTGAGGGGGATTCCAATTATTAAG
The DNA here is from genome assembly GCA_016097605.1 of Eucalyptus guilfoylei. Taxonomy (NCBI): domain Eukaryota; kingdom Viridiplantae; phylum Streptophyta; class Magnoliopsida; order Myrtales; family Myrtaceae; genus Eucalyptus; species Eucalyptus guilfoylei. Next base: position 17,448,444 of record CM027865.1, on the reverse strand, counting down.
AATCGATTGGGTTTCCGTGCGGGTTAGGCCGCCATTAAGGTGGGGTTTTTATCTTCATCATCATCTCGTTCTCCTCGTGGCCGGGGAATTTGTGTTCCGGAAAAAGAAGAGCGCCCCGGCCACGTCAGCGAGGTAGGCGATTTCGTGTGGAATGCCTGGTACGTGCAAATCCACCATTCAATTTCTAAAAGGGTGACGGATGTACGTGAATCGACGATCTGTTTTAGCGAGTTGGTGCGATCGAAGAGCCGGGATTATGCACGAGTGGAGAGAAATATCTTGGAGTTTCCCAATGAATCGAGTGAGTACAGAGCTATTGGAATCGCATCCCGAAAGAGAAAAGAAATTGACATCTATGAAAGAAATTGACAGCTATGGGTCTCTTTGATTTTGGTCATGGATTGACAACCCGTTTTATTATGATGCCGCCGAGTTAGAAAGACGGGAGGTGTAATAATCAAAAAAATATATAAAAAAGAATCCAGTTACTATTATTAGGATGCTTGACATTGATTATACAATACATTTTAACAAATATTTTTTGAACGCACTTGAAACAAAGTTCCCAAGCCTAGAATCCGCTAACGAATTCGTCGGTGCGAGTCATCCAGAGGGCAAAGTCAATGCAAGTGAGCTCTTCTTAAGAATCTTTTTTCGATTGGGTGCGAATAAATATCGAGCGATTCGTGTCGAATTCGGTGAAGACTCTAAATATTTTTCTCGAGATATTTGGGGTCGGAGACGTCGGCGATTGAAATTAATGGGGTTCGCGGAGAATTAGGTTTGGGGGGTTGAAGGGGACGGGGGGGCAATCAATTGGGTGTCGGCTAAGTTTGTTGGGACAGGTTCGTTGGTGAGGGGGGAGGTTGAAGGAACTTTAATTTTTTGGATTAATTCAACGTTCCCCGCCAGCGAGCGCCACGTATCGATTTCCCTTTAATTTTCTATTTCCTTCCCTTTTTTTTTAGAGATAATGACACAAACAGTTCATAAACTTTGATCGATAAGTAATATGATCTTTTAACTTTTAATTTATTTAATATAATCCTTAAATTTTAACCTATTGTTTAATATTATCCATAAACTTTTAGTATATATTCAATATAATCTTTTTTCATATCAAAAATATAATCTTTGAATTATATGAAAATATTCAATATAATCTTAAGTTAATTTGAGATCAAGGATAATATCGAATATTTTCATGTAGAATATATATCAAAAGTCCAAAAGTTACATTAAACAAATCAAAAATTCAGAAATTGGATTGAATATTGGGCTAAAATTAATAAATCATATTGAACAAATTAAAAATTCGATAATCATATTAGATATTATATTAGATATTTAGTTAAAGTTCAGGGATCGTCTAGTTTTCTATGAAGTAAGTGCATTTGAAGTCTCATAACTTCACCTACAAAAAAGAAAAGATCATAAGACTTGTAAATAAAGTGTAATTTAATCATAAAAATTTTAAAAATTATAATACAATCTTAAAACCTTTCAAGAAAGTATAATCGAGTTACAAAACTTTTGAAAAATGTAATGAAATTCTAAAATTTATCAAATTGATTAAATCAAATCAATCAGCTTAATGCACATTTTGAAAGCTTTAAGACTTGATTGCACTTTCGTGATAAATTTGAAAATTTTATGATTAAATTACACTTTGTTAACAAGTTTTAAAATTTAATTATATTTTTTAAAAATTTTAGGATTCAATTACATTTTTGAGGTAAATTTCAGGAGTTTGAGTTTGGTCATGAGTGAACTTCTCCTCCCAATGGTCAACGAGGGAGAATGCTGGTCCACGTGGGCGTTGGGCCATTGCTATTGGGCTCATGTCTCGTTCGCGGGCTCAGCCCGGCCCATATCAACCGGGGCCGTGTGAATCCCGCGCTCTTCAATTTGCATGAATACGTATAAAATCATTAAAATCAAATCATTTCGTGTATATATATAGAAAATAGAGAATGATAATGATATTAATGAGTAATTAGTATACATATTGTGACGTATTCGGTCTACAGATTGTAGGATCACCATCTGAGAAAGCACAAACGCTCGCTTCGCTTCGCTTGATGCGAAATCTCTAATCAGGTCCCCAGCAGACCAACTGCAGCAGGAACTCCATCCTCTCCCTCCTCCTCCTCTCCTCCTCCGCCGCGTTCGCCTCCCTCTCGCTCTTCTTCGCCTGCGCTGCACCGCTGCCGCCGACCGGCCCCGCCGTGGCAGGCCGCGCCTGCTGCATCGACTTGAACACGGCCTCGAACTTGCACTTCTTCTGATCCCGACCCGTCGTCGGCTGGCGGCCGACTGCTTGCCCGATCATCTGTCCAGCCTAACTCTTGACCGATTATCTGAAAAACGAGTCACAGTGCGGGATGGTTCGGTTCGAATGGGCGGTTCTCGATCGTGGACCCGAGCTTGGAGAAGGAGAGCTTCGAGGGCTGGCGAGCGCGTGTATAAATAGGTAAGACGACCGAACATCCTCGAACGAATCGGTTTGAAAAGGAGGAGGGCGGTATGGGAGGAATCCGGGGGCCGCGAGATCAAAAGGTGGGTCGGAGCTCCCGGATTTGTGGCGATGGTTTTTGGTCGAAATGGTGGGTTCTTGAATCCGACGGCGCAACCGCACGTGGCGATCTTCTTCGGAAGCACGTTGCTTATTGCCTGGACTGAAAGCGATGTTGTGTGTACTGTCTATATATATAATAATCATCGTTTTTGAATAAGCACCCGCCCACTGCCGTGACGTGGAATGGCAATTCGGGTAAAAGTAAGCCGACTCTAGGGGCGTACGTTAGCAGCGTCCAGTAATGTTACGCCCGCACGCGGGCTCGAAACGGTGCGCTCAAGGAATCGACTGGCGATTGCTTAGAAAAGAGGATGTTTGATTGACAATTGGGCCTTTTTTAAAGTAATTATAGCTAAATTCATGCTTAGATTTCTTGTACGATAAATAAACTGCTGATCAAATACTAATTGAGCGACATTTTTTTTTTCTTTTATTTTTAATAAGCACGTTAAAGGGCTTAGAACAGCCAATTTGAAGTGTAATTGGGTTGTCAAGGTCTAAGAAGCACCGACATTCTCCGGAAGCTTTCGTGTTATGTTCGATATTCCCGATCAACGAGTGTTCGGAGTGTCGGAAAATCCGACACTTGGTCAACCTTTCCCGACATGCTCGGATACGCGAGTCCGAAATTCCAACATGCGATTCCAACACTAATGGGTCAATTTTAAAAATTTTCAATACTTGAGGAGTCAAAATGTATATATATGAAAAATAATGAAAATAACAAAAATAAAGGGGAAATAAGAAAATTCTAACTCTAAATTTTCTCACTAGTAAGTTTTGACCTTCCCATGAGTGACGATGGAACACCCCTCTTCTCACCGGCGTCGCTCCGCCGCCTCCGTAGACTTAAAGTTGTGATTTTTTTTTGCTTCTTTCCACCTCTTGCAGGCGTCGCCCACGAGTTATCTTTTTTGGTCTATGTCATTGGCTTTGTGAGTTATCTCTCACATTTTCCATAGCGAATTTAGTTATTTCTTTTTCTTTGTGTTGTACTTTGAGAGTTCTTGTCCTATATTTTTAATTTTCTCGAATCTTGTTTTACAGAGGAGCTCCGAGCCAGTCTATATCATGAACTCCGAACTCTGTCTAAGATTATAAGAAATCTCACTAATCTTTGACAAGTGTAAGAAAACAAGACATGTTCTTTCAAATTTACTATTTTGTGTTTGCAATTTTTGAGTTTCTCATTCAATCTCTGTCAAATTAAAACAACGAATGATATTAACAAATGTTGGATTAATAATTTTTGTATAAATTAATTCTATGCTCTTATTATTATTAGTTATTTATTTTTGTATTTATATATAAAAATATATTTAATATGTAACGTGTCGAACGTATCGAAATTTTCTATTTTTTAATAAATGATGTGTTGGCGTATTATGTCGTGTTGTGTCGTGTGTCGCGTGTCCGTGTCGATACTATATAAATTAAGGCCCACGGGCGAAGGATCCTTACCTCCATCGCCTATCTCCGCAAGCCCTTTGAAATTTGTTATGTTCTCTAACTTTTCCGAAGTTCTCTCATGTTCATCCTTAAAGAAATGAAATCAATTTATTATCAAAAGAAAAAAAAAAAGGGTCTTATCAAGGAAAAAATTATTATGAGACCAATGAAGCATCACCAGAGGTCCAGCGGTTCAAATTTCACAAATAAGGAAACAGTCGGAGTCGTCTCAGAAGAAGACGCGTTTAGCTCACGATAGCCAGTTTGCTTGGCCCACTACCAATTATTAGGCCGACATCTCTGACAACTCTTTCGCTGTGTTTGAAGTTAGAGAAAGAGTGGGGAAAGAAAATTCGAGGACAAATTTTAAACCCCTCTCTGCTTCTCCACCTCGAGCAAACATTTCAAAATCTCTCCCATTTTCCAATCTATCTTCCATTCCTCCCTTTTCTCTAGCATTCCAAACATAAAAAGAATCCTATTTTTTTCTTCTCATATGATCATAAAAATAAACAAGAAATTAAGGAGTTTCGTAATAATGAAGATAGACACCACGTCAGATAAAATTTTCTCCACTATCACTGAGATGACCAGATAAGTAGCACCCACACCGAAAATGAATAAAAGATAAAGTGAAATGGCACTGCATGCAACCGCAAGCTAGCATTGCCCCCTAATTCAACTTTAGCTGGAATAAAAATCAGGAGTATATGAAATGAAACTTCTTCATTAAAAGAAGGATTTCTACTTGGAATTTATCCCTCATAGCTTTTTTTTTTTATTATTAATTGATTTATATTTTGACAATTATTTCATGTCACAAACTCATGTCCACAATGATAAAGAAAAATTAAAGCATAAATTGTCAATGTAAGAAAAATATTTACACTAATAGCCTTATTCATCCAATTTGAGAGTTTGTGAGAGAATTAATCATTTAACCCCTCGAAATGAGGATGGCAAAATTGTGCATACAAATAGTTAGTATATGCTATGATTATTCAACAATTAATCTCAAAAGCGAATGCATGAGAACTCTTAAATACTAGCCGCCATATTGGTCTCTCCAGAGGAGAAGCGAATGCATGAGAACTCTTAAATACTAGCCGCCATATTTGTCTCTCAGAGGTGCGATCTCATGCATCTACCACGATCTCTTTGGAAAAGTCATTGATGGCTTAGGGTGATCTACTCAGGCAATAAAGCGGAACTGCTTCTTGAGTTAGCTAAGTTAATTTTAATAAGCACATTAAGAGGGATTGTTAAGGCCCATAGACGAAAGGTCCTACTCCCATCGCCTATCCCTGCAAACCCTTTGAAATTTGTTGTGTTCTATAACTTTTCCGAAGTTTTCTCATGTTCATCCTTAAAGAAATGAAATCAATCTATTATCGAAAGAAAAAAAAAAAAGAGGGTCTTGTCAAGGAAGAAAGTATCACGAGACCGATGAAGCATCACCAGAGGTCTAGTTGTTCAAATTTCATAAGGAAACAGTCAGGGCCGTCTCAGAAGAAGACACATTTAGCTCACAATGGCCAGTTTGCTTGGCTCACTACCAATTATTAGGCCGACATCTCTGACAACTCTTTCACTGTGATTGAAGTTGGAGAAAGAGTGGGGAAAGAAAATTCGAGGACAAATTTTAATTTCCCCTCTCTCCCTCGAGCAAACATTTCAAAATCTCTCCCATTTTCCAGTCTATCTTTCATTCCTCCCTTTTCTCTAGCTTTCCAAACATAAAAAGGGTCCTAATTTTTTCTTCTCATATGATCAAATTTAGCTAGAATGAAAATCAGGAGCATATGAAACAAAACTTCATTCTTTTGACAATTATTTCATGTCACAAACTCGTGTCCATGACGATTAAGAAAAATTAAAGCATATACCATCAATGTAAGAAAAATATCACACTAATAGTCTTATTCATCCAATTTGAGAGTTCGTGAGAGAATTAATCGTTTAACCCCTCAAAATGAGGATGGCAAAATTGTGCATAGAAATGGTCAATATATGCTATGATTATTCGACAATTGGTCTCGGAAGCAAATGCATGAGAATATGCCGATGATGAAAAAAGAAACTGAACAAAAAATATGCATAAACGGCTCAATTTCATTTCGGCGGTCATAATTACAATGGACTACAGCAGAATCTAGCAGTGAAGGAAGAAAAGAAAGGATGGGGGAGGTCAACGATCAATAAGGTCCCCAGCAGCTCAAGTACATGACTTTCCTCAAAGACTCTTCGCACTGCTTCACTTTCCCTTCTCTGATTGTCTCAGAAACAGCAGAAGCAGCCGAGCACGAGGACACTCTCGTGGCCTGAGAACAGGGCCCGACGTTGCTCTTGGCGTGTTGGTGGAGCGATCTGAGGGCGTGGTTCCCCCTGCAAAGCCCCTGGTCCTTCAGTGCCTCCACGGCCCCAATGGTCGCGGCAACAATCCATACTCTGCTAGTGAAGCTCATGGTAACTTGATTTGTCTGCTTTGCACAAGTACTGGATTGACTTAAATGAAGGAAAGATTGAATTTTGAATCCTGGGTTCGACTTGGACGGAGAAAAAGATTGGCTTTTGAATTATGGGTCTGGGAGTCAAGAGTACTAGGATTGACTTGGATGGAGAAAAGGATCGAATTTTTGAGTTCTGGGTCTACGAGTTTGGATGGTGTTGGTGGAGCAATAAAGCTTCTGGACTTATATAAGAACGGCGTGGGGATTACGTGCGCCTCACAGAAAATGGGAATGCGCAAAAACCAGAGGCTGTTTCACCAACAGTTCAGGAGAAGCAGCCCATGGTATTCGGCATGGGGGAGGAGTCCAATCCCATCCGATCTAATCCGATACCATTATCTGCTGAAAGAATGGACATTTTTTTCTATGCTGGCATGAATTGATGCGTCTATGAATCGAGACTCCTTTTCTGAAAAGACAAGAGGGACACATGGTTATCGCAATGGCAATTGATGCAAGCGCCACAAAAGTCAAGTCGGGTGGTCACGCACATGAGAAAGGCCTCTCTATCCTCGTACTAGTGTCGCTTCATTAGTACCGCTTTTCATTAAATATTCTTTAGTCCTCTTACTTTAGATATTTCCTAGTGATTCTACTGAGGAGAAGGTCATAAGTTCTTGACCTTAGCGACATTCGGCCGTTTCCCTCTTACTCATTTCTGGGTCCTTTCATCATAGACTCCACAGCCGGAAGAATCGTTTGACATTTTATCAATCACTGGATCTAAAACTATGGTCGATATAGATCTTGCGAATTTAAGTATACGGTGGTGGCTATTAGATTAAAATCCATCACAAGATGCGACGCGTTTTGCAAATCATCATTCTTTAGGAAAATCGAATAAACCAAAATGGTAAATGAGGGATCTACTGAAATCAATGTGCGTACAGTATGCTGTTACTATTAAAGAACAAAAGCCGGGCTGTCTAGTTCTGACACGTTAGCCAGACTTCTAATTACCTTGGCTAGCTTATGTATTAACTCAAGTAGCAATATTGTTGTCCTCTTGCAATTATCCTTATATGCAACAAACAACTAGTAGCATCCAAGGAGTTGGGGCCTTGGCATAATCGTTACAATGCACAGATGAGTATGGTTAGAAAATCCCATACCGTAAAGTGGTTTGAATAATTAATATATCATAGTTGATTTATAACTTATTGACTTAAGCTTTTGACTGAATATGAATCTAACTAAATATATTGACGGGATTAGATTGGGTTCCCTCTCAGCAATCTCCTCAGGTGTTTGGTAGATTAAAGGCATTTGGTAAATTAAGGGAGAGTAGATCTAACACTAAATGATCAATGGTTTCATAATATATGTGTAATATATCTATTATAAATAAGCACAAATTCGAATTCATACATAAGTGAGAGATTGTTAGGATGTACATTGTGGGTGAGTTATGTTAGAGAATTCCAAATCAAATAAGTGATATGGTATTGAGTAGTTAATATATTTCTTGATTGCATAATATATGTATTATAAAGAAGCGCAAATTCGAATTCATATGTGAGGCCATGATTTCATAATATAAGTATCATAAAGAAGCACAAATCCCATGAGTTGTGGATGCGTTGTATTAGAGAATTTCATATTGGATAAGTGGTGTGGTGTTGAATGGTTGAGTTGTGTGGATAAAATCATCTTGAAATGATATCTAGCCTTGACAGATCCCAGTAAATTCGTTGTTTCACTCGATGGATGTGAATAATTGGCAAGCCAGCCATAGTCAATGGCGATGTTAGTAATTAATGTCAATGGTTAAGTTGTTTCACTCGATGGATGTGAAATGATATCTGGCCTTGACAGATCCCAGTAAATTCGTTGTTTCACTCGATGGATGTGAATAATTGGCAAGCCAGCCATTGTCAATGGCGATGTCAGACTTAAGTGCCTCTTATAACTCTGGAATTTTCCGTGACGAAGAAGTGCACAGACAAGTCATGCCCTACCCTGTTTCTCAACCCGATTCACACGAATGCCCATGGAAGTCATCAACACGGTGCCACGACCAGTATCATGTCAGGACAATATGAATTCGAGACGTTCATGTTCTCTTAAGGTATAAAATATGCTTAGGCCATTAAGGAAATTGTGCCTCTAGGCTAAAAGCTGTTATGGATATTTCATTAACAACATTCCTCCCTCTCCGACAGAAAATTTATAAAGTTTCGCACTTCACTAACTATCGGCAGTGACATATCATAAGCACATCCTAGAAAAACTGATTGGTGCCCGATCACTGATCTCAAAATCTAACTGTGTTTGGACCCCAACACCCTAAGTACATGACTTTTCTCAGCGACTCCTCCGTCCGCCTCGCTTTGTCAGCAGCATCCGGTGCCTCTGCCGCGACAGACGGAGAAGAGGAAGACGAAGAGATCTTCCTGGCCTCATATAAAGATCTAATGTTGCTCTTGGCGCGCTGTTCCAGTGACCTCAATGGGTAGTTCCACCTGCAAAACCCTTGATCTTTCAATGACTCCACCGCTCCAATGCATGCCGCGACGATCCACACCCTGCTCGCCGCATTCATTCTCGGAAGTATATCGCTTGGTTTTGGCGTAAACCGACGAGAATGTACGTGGTACTCGGTAAGTTTTCCGGTGCGAAGGGGCTGGAGACACGTTGGCCTGTATATATAAGCATGAGGGAGATGGTTTTGTTCATGAAATGGAGGAGGAGGTCGAAACTAACGCGCAGCAGTAACGCCGACAGTCGGGGACCAAAAAAGGGGGAAAAGAGATTCGGTGGATTTATCAAGACGACCAATACTGGGTGCTTCGCATTCGAGTCAACGAGAAATGGCGAGAGGGATTCTAGGGGTGCCGTCCTTGCCTCTCTCCTATAAGTCATGTGCAGGAATGGTTTAGAATCATTTAAAGTCGTCATCATTCACATATTTTAACCTTTTTTCTGGTTGTCGAATTTTAGTGATTAGCGAAGAGTCATTATGGCTCGTCCTAATTCTGGCCCACACGGATCTTTCAGTGAAATATCTGTTTATGTTGATTACGATTGATCCGCGTTAAAGAAATTCTTGTGCAGTAGCGAAACCGTGCGCTTTTTTATTCATGTTCGCCAGCGGGATGATTAGTTTGCGGGTTTTTTTAAAGGTTATGGCTGGAAAAAAGGACTTGGAAACAGGGAGGCATCGAAAGAACATAGTTTGAGGAGCACTTTGCGAGCTAATGGCCACTTAAAAGTAGATTTCGTGCTGCCGATATCAATCGAGCTGCAAGATGATAACTCTGGATCCGCTGTCCTGCAATTCAGGCACTGAGCGCATCAACTTACACCAAGAATTAAGCAAACTGGAGAAAAGAACCCATGGATTTGCTTGCTTCTGCTAAATGTACAGGGTCTTGAACTGTATCCCTAGATTACGAAACTTGGTACAGCTTCAATAATTGATTTGGAGCAGTGCGAAGGTCGCGACAAAATTGAGACGGATGAGTTGGATAAGGTTCCATCAACAATTCGGGAGCATTCAGATTGCAGCTTGAGAGGCTAAGGCCTTGACCTAGTTTTAGTAGAAATCTAGAACATAGAGAGTGTTGTTCATTCTCTACGTGTAAAACAGTCGGAGATTTCTCGGGCTAATTTCAATTCGATTGCCATAATGAGTTAATACATAAGTAAGGCTGGTTGTTTTGGGAGCTGCGGACTCCCGACTAGACCTATTCTGCGATTGTTTCCTCTTCCTCCTCTGTAATTGGATTCGTTTAGGCAGTTATATATTTTGAATGAGTAAACTAAACTCTGCTCGAACTTTCTACAGGTTCATGCTTGTCAGTGATGAAAGAAGTCGGAACCATTTTTTGAACCGTTTAAACAAATCAGTGTACCAGAACTGTCCGAGATAGTTTGATAAGCAATAAAGAATTTTGAATTCCACTATATATGTACCTACAAAATAACAAAACTGCATGCAGTCAGCCCTAAGGAAGAACACAACCAGTCGGCGATTACCAAAGTGAACTGACGTATGACGACGTATGAGGTTTAACAGTAAGAATTAGGTCATCAAATTGCAATAAAATAGGCTGAAATTGAAAATATAACCCAGATTTTTCGTTCCCTAGTTCCAAGTGAAATCATGAGAGAATATGCAGGAACTTCTGTTTGAGATGGCAGAAAGAACACACCAAACTCAATATTTCAAGCAGGCGCATCTGCACCCAGCAGCCACGTATCAATGTACTCAAAACAATGAAGTTAACAAGTGAGAACTAATCGGTCAAGTCAGGGACAGAATCTGATTAGTAGCCAGGAGCTTTACGTGTTAGCAAATTAGCAGGTTAATGATGAATCTCTCACTTGGGAATACCTACTAGGTGAACCCTCAGAACTATACAGAATCCTAAGACTAGTCAAATCATCGACAAGGGGGACAATTACATGTAAATGGAGATCCCACCAAAGAACTCAAAATGAATGCCTAACTGAGACGAGAGATTTCAATGCCATCTGGAATTTTGAAAGTGTCCGCAGCACCAAACTTCCTTCGCTCTTCCGAGCCTTCTCCACATTCTTCTTCACTGCTGCTGTCATAGTTGTCCTGATATATCGTGGGGGAAGAGGGGTCATGTATACTTTTGGACTGGCAAAGTGGGGTGGCTAGCATTGTTACTTGGCTGGATGGGGAGATCTCAACAACGACAGTGTCGTCATCAACTGGTAGGGGCTGTTTCCAAGGTTCCCCATCCATCCTCATGAATGTGTGATCTGCCGCCCCCTTATGGAACTCGAAGCGAACTCTATTTGTCTACATCAAAATTTAGAGAGCAAATGTGAATATACGTACAAGAACACAAAAACAAAACCACGCAAGATGTAATGAGGCATGCTTGAGAGCAGGCACCATTCTAAATTATCTTAAAATCTATATGCCGATGACATTCCAAAATGATTATGATAAATTGATGCATAACAAACTCATGCTGTGATCGTGCAACATCAGCTTGAGAGAGATTTTATTGTAATTATACCTGTGCAAGACGAGTACCGTGCCCTTTTGAAGAAAGCAAGACAAGGCCATGCCAAGCATTTCTAAAACCGACAATCTCAAGAAGGCCATCATCAACATATGGAGGAGTCAAGTCTCTCTGTAAGGTTCAAACAACAAAAAGAGGGTTCGATAAATATTTGTGAAAGAAGATCAGTACAATGGCAGAACTGTTGGAACATAGCATATAAACAAGACATTCTAGTAAGTAGAAATTGAACTTACATAAACTGATTTTCTTTGGTTTGGATTTCCCCAAGGGTTGAGTCCGCCTGAAAAACTAGGCAAGTTGAGGCAAACAATAGACCTGATGCTGTACAGTAGACATCACGAGTCAATTCGAGAAATCAGAAAAATGAAGTAGCGTTCAGCAATACCATGACAAAAATCAAAGAACACTTGTAAGCAACACAAATAACACGAATGATACAAACAACTTTTGTTATGATAATTATATATGGTACTTGTAAATAACCTGTGAGGTATGTTGAGGTCCTCCCACTTGCCGTGTTTTCTCATTATTTTCACCTTTGTCAACTGTGCCATATTCCTGCATTGACATGAGTTCAGTAAAAAGATGTCCATTTATACAGGATGACTAAAAGAAAAGTGGAAAGCTCCCAGCCTGCAGGCAAGTAGAACGTGAAAGCATATCATTCTTTCCATGAAGATCTAGAACCTGTGAGCAGAGTGGGGTATTCTTCCAAAAGACTCACCGTGAAGAAGGATGACGAAGCGAAGGACAAAACCATCCTTGAGTACTAGCAAGCTTTAAGTAAGTAGTCTGAAACCCAAGAAAAGGAAAGTCTGATGAAGTCTTGCCCATACATGATGGCCTTATAGGCCAAAAGTGAAAGAAGAGTTAAAACACTTCTCGGGAATACTAAATAAAAACAGAAAAGTTTCTTAAGAATAACATTTAGAGAGAGTTTACTTTGGTCCTAGAACAAGTAAAAAAAGCAATCGTCAATATGTTTGTTTTGATCTGAGTTGACGGATAAACCAAACTAGAACAATCTTCTCTTTGCATAATCAGTGAGACAACTCAACCGCACTTGCGGTCTATCAATGACTAATCAACCTTGCCCACTGTTCTCCTCATAAGGGATCATAGAATCACCTGGCTAGGATGGTCATAGTGTGATATCTCTCATCGCTTGACAAGATTATTGTGCATATTTGATAACTCTAGTGAGTTATCACACAGATAAATAACTGATGAAAATATCAAGTCCTAGTCCAATCAGTTACCATTGCCTGTGCAGCAATCTGTTTGTTATCAATGATAAAGCTATGAGAAATAGAAAATTACCTGATTAACAAGCTGGTTCTTAAACTTCTCAGGATGTAACTTCCTCTCTGAGTGAAATGCATGTGATACTTGAGCATCCATTCCTGTACAGCACACGAGCATTGCTAAATTAGTCCTATTCACTTGCAGGAATCCAAAGACTAAATTTTGTTAAGTGATGGCATTTATCGATTCATCTCTTGAAATCTCTAAATAACAGATACATGAGATTTCAACCAATTCCGCTATGTTTTTAATGATAGTCTTGGACATACAAACATATCTATTACTGTCTGCACAAGAGCATTGAAAAAGCAGGTCAGATATGGTCATTAAATTAGTGTTGTATGTGCTTCTAATGATAGTTTCAGACACATAAACACATCAAGTATGATGGTCATTGAATTTTAAATTCTCAAAACCATGATTCACTGGACTTCCACGAAACACTTTTGAGGTCCATGTTACTGCTAGCACTTTGTTTCATCTGTCTGAGAATAGATTTAGTCAACGAAGTAATGGATTTTCTTACCCATGCTAAAGTAATTCCAAAATCCCCCTCGAAATGTGTGGCACCCCTCCTGTGATTTTACAGAAACAGACAGGCAATTGTAAAGATGGCTAATTCGAGCATCTACATATATCAGAGATAAAATGAAAAAATATTGAAAGAGGAATTTATATGTGCAAGATATGGATAAACTTACCATGTTCAGTTTATCTGTCACCGAGACACGATGAAATGCATGCAAGGAATGCGGTAGTTCGAGAGGAGCAATAGGGTCACATGCACCTTGTTTTGGAGTCTTCATTCTCATGATCATGTGCCAGCTGAAAAAGAAACAACATTATCTCTTAATGCCATAAACTCCATCATGGGTATTTCTGACATTTAGAATAGCTATTTAATCGTAGTTGAGCAAGCCTTTATAAGTCAATTACAACGAAAATTTTAGTCCACATCCCCGATGGCATAAAAGCCTTTATACCTAATGACATAATGAAAAGAATCATCTCATAGAGGAAGTACTTGCCTATCCATCTTCATTTCTTTTGCGGTCTTCACTTGATTCAAGAACGACAGGACAGATTGCCTATCTGTCCCAGGATTTTTCTTTCCCTGCGAGATAGAAAGTTTCTTATTCTTAGGTCATATAAATTGATTCCATTCTTATTGCCAAATCATTTCATCTCCCAAGCATTTAAATATGAAAGACAAAGATAAAAAATAATGTCCTCTATACACTAAGTCAAGTAGCCATTCATAGCCTTCACCACAAGGCAAGACTAATCATTGGCACGACAACTAAAACAAACGGCCGTTTTGATTTTCTTATTTTTATTGCTTTATCTGTGAAAAAAGACTTAAAAGCATACCCAGCCAAATGAAAATGGAAGATTATTCCCCGTTCCTAGCGGTACGGTGGCAACAGGCGGTGGATTGGGTAGTTTGAGATCAGAGATAACCCCCAGAAGCCAGCCAGCTGTGCCATCTCCACCTGCAACCTGATGACATCATTTTAGTGGGTAAGAACAAGAGCTAAAATATTGTCTAAGGGCATGTGCAGACCACAGAGTAGCACAAGCTACATGCTCCTACCTGTAACAACAAGAAAATGAAGATTTCTGGCCTAATTCAAATCTAAAACATGATCTTACAATTATTCTCAATTTTTTCTGAACTTCTCCAGCTAAAACATCTCCTGTACTCTTCAGCACTTCAAGAGTAGCATAAAGCTGATGCAACACCTTATCAGGAGAATTCTTTCCTAGGTCAAAAACCTGATAATTCAAATACACCAACATAAGACAAAATAATACCGATGAGGGGTCAATAATATTGTTCAAAGACTCAGGTGCCTTTTCTAGAACCCTTTAGCAAAGGCCAGAAAGAAAATTACCTGATTCTTACTAAGAAGAGAGCAGTATGTGATGAGAAGTTCTCCCCCCAGCTGACCACCACTCTTAGTATTTATGAATGCGATCACTGGACATGAGGGTATATGGGAAGCAGTTTTGACCTTAGATCCTGGTACAAGTATGTAATCAGGTATATGGAAATCCTGCAAGACTTCCTCAGATTTATCATCCATGACAACCTTCAAGCTGCAAAAGAACAATTCATAAGAAACACTACATACAGTCAGTAACTAACCTAAGGTATCATTTAGGACTCTGTCATTCATAGAGAAAATCCGAATGAGACATGTATCTTCCATCCCTGGGGAAAGGATCATCGGAAAGAAATAAAGAAAGTAGTAAAAGAGGATAATGTTGGAAATCAACACCAAAACAACAAATTACGTGGTATAAAGTACTTTTTGTTAGTCTTTGAAAATCTCATTTCAGAAAACCGTTTTTTTTCTTTTTCCTTGAAGAAGACTTACGTGAAATTTGCTCAATGACTTGGCTTATCTTCCACTGAAATCACTGAGCAAATTGCACGTGATTGAAGAGAATTATGATATTCTCCAAGTCATTGGGCAAATTAAGGATAGGCCAAGTATTTGCTCAATGACTTGGCTCATCTTCCACGAATATCATAATTCTCTTCAATTTGGGGATAAGCCAAGTCAATGACTTGGCTTATCTTCCACTGATATTTGCAGCAAAGTAATTCTCTCTCAAATGAGTAAAGAAGCACTCTCTTCTGAAGCATTAATCAATGCGCGTCAACTATCAGACGACTCCGGAAAGAGTGAAGATTATCAATTTTCCAGACAAAACGACAGCAACATCCGGCCAACTCGTCACCGACAGAAACGAATTCCGAGTAAGCTCGGGCTTCCAACAGCATAAGTGCCGACGCATGCAGACTCATAATCACCATCTGTGCATACACGGACGTGCTCGGAGCCTTAAACAATCTCTCACGGACGAAATTCCGAGCAGAACTCCTAACACCGCTCCCAGCAAAACGTGATCCCGAGGGCGATTCGAAAGGACGACAGGGCAAAGGAAACGAAGCTCTGCCCCGATACTCCATGACAAGCTCGAAACAAGCCAGCAAAGATATCAAATCGCTCGACCTAGCTCTCCGAATTCGTGGCCAGGCACATTTAAAGGCCGGGAAGAAGATAAGATGCGCATCTGCTTTACCTGGAAAAGAGACGGCGAAAAGGCGAAGGCCGGAGAGGTCGAGCGCGAGATTCGAGCGGCCGAATAATGGATTCCGCAAAAAGCGAGTGCGAAACACCGTTGGTGGAGAAGAAGTTCCGATGGAGATCCTTATAATGCCGTCTCCAACGAGAACTCTCGCCTCCACGCGGTGTTGCTCTGCCAAAAAGCAGCACGAAAAGCACGGACGGAACAATACAGGACAAGAGGAATGCAGCTTCCTCGCTCCCCGCTCGTCAACAAATCGCATAGCAATCAATGGCGGGACAGGCTAGAGAGAGAGAAAGGTGACTGCAAATTAGGGTTTTTGACGGATTCCGCCTAGCGAAGATCCTTGATGACGACGACGACGATTCAGTTTCCTTTTGCGACGATGTGGAGAAGGAGCGGAGGAAAGTTCGCTTGAGGAACGTTGCAAGCTTTTTGGATGCGCTTGCGCGTAACGGAAAATTTTCCCTCGCTAAGGAATGTGGGGTGCGGGATCAGGCGCGGGCAAGTCCACCGCAGAAGAATAATTGCACGGCGAATGGGGTTGTCCCACGTGGGCGTCGCCGTGAAGAAGTCGCCGCCCGCGTTTTGACCCTCGCCTTGGGGCGGAATTTATTAGGCGAAGAAGCAAAGTGGAAAAAAAGGCGATTTCAGATTTCTCGCGGGGATGGTTCGTCAAAGGAGTTCGGCCCAAGTACATAATGATATTAAAATTGTTAAAATATTCTTTCAAAAGTTATTCTGAATCAAAAAATAATATACTTTCTGCAATTGGATTAGGTTCCGGTGACGCCGCAATAAGAAAAAATATTATAAATTCCGTAAGTGGATTCTGTTGAAAAAAATAAGAAGAAAGAAATGCGTTGGGACGCTTGTTAAATAATCAAACGAAGAAATTTAACAATTTTCCATACACGCCATAGTCCCGGTGAAGAGCATCATTAATATTTTGAAAAATCAAACATTCCTTCGTTTACTCCGGTACAATCAACAAGGGCTTGAGGATGCTATTTATAAAACCGGCATTAGTTTATCAATGACGCGTTTGTTTTGTAGAAAATTTGGCAATTTTGAAAAATATTATCCAAGAAGTTGTTTTTTCAGGAAAACAACAATACCTTTGGTATTTGGCTAAAATATGAGAATGAACTGAAAATTATTTTCCATCGTATGGAAAGGAAAATTTTATTTTATTTAGGATTTGTTCGTTTTTTAAAATATTTCGTTTTCGGAAAATGTTTTTTAGGAAGTCATTTTCCAAAAAATGACTATATTTTCGATGTTCGATTGAAACCCGAAATATGAGTGGAAAATGTTTATCATTGTTCATTATCTAATTTGATTTTTTGGTAAAAATTACCAAAAAGAATAAATTTTAATATTTTTAATTGATCGAAAAAAACTTAATTTTAATTTTATATATTATATATTTTTAAAAATTGATTTTTTAATTATTTTTATTTTTTTTAATTTTAAATTTCTTTCTTTATTTTTATTTTTCTTTTCCTCCCTCCTTCTTCCTCCTCCTTCCTCTGCTACCACATGCCTCGACGTAGCCGATTGCCCGGCGGCCTAACAGGAAGCAATCGCCAGATTTGGCAAGCTCAAGACTTGCCCGATCCAAGCGAGCTGCGTCTGTCGGCCAACAAACATGGCTCGCTTGGATCGGTCAACCCTCGAGCTCACTAACCCTATCTAGGCGAGCCCAAGCTCCGCCGAGGCTTGTGAGTTCGAGTCTCGCCCTTGCCGAATTTGGCCTTGGCCGAGGCTGGAGTTGGCCTATGACCGGTAGCCGGCTGTTGTCATGCCTAGCGACCAGCCAAGGAAGAAGAAAAAGAAAATGGAAGAAAAAGAAAAATAGTTATAAACTCAATTTAAAAAAAGAAAAGAAAAAGGAAACATAAAAATAAAGAGGAAGTGAAGGCTTATAGGGTGTGAGATAAAATAAATCAAACGAGGAAAATGCTTTCCACTTTTCAAAAGTGGAAAACATTTTCCCTAGTTTAGGAGACTTTTTTCTTATCATGGAAAATGTTTTCCCCAAGTAATTCATTTTTCATGAAATGAATGTTGGAAAATTCGAAAAAAATTTTCTGGAAAATTGTTTTCTATGAAACGAACAGATCCTTATCTAAAGAGACACTCTTATTTGTGTGATATAATCAATATGCAACTGCCAAGCTCCCAATTAGAGGAGTTGGGGTTTCTTATGCCTAGCCACTCGGAACCTGGAGCACTAGCTTAGGAGACTTAGGCTCGGCCGTAGGCGACTTTGGCGAGGGGGTAAGGTGCCCAAACATCACCAACAGGAACATGAGACCCCGCCCTTGACAAACTTGGGCTTGACGTTGTGGACTCAAGTCCTACCGTCAAGGAGTCGGGCCATGGTGCAAGTGATCTGAGTACAAAAGCTGGGTACTAGGGCATGATGGCCAAGAACCCAAGTGCAAGCACTTAGGTCTTGGGCTCAGCCTCAAGAAACTCAGACTTGACTTTTGTGGACTTAGGCCTGAACCCGGTGGCTTGGGTATCGAAGCTTGCTGCCCAGGCATAACCGCCGAGAACTCGGTAAAAGCACCCGATCCTGAGTTTGGCCTCTAGAGACTCGGGTCTGACTTCTATAAACATATTCATATAGTTCAGGGACTAGTTTGAACATATACAAAAAAAATTGATGGATTATATTGAATAAATTAAAATTTTAGAGACATTGCACATTGAGTGAAAATTCATGGATCATTTAGATTATTATCCAACATGTTCATGAAAAGCGTGGGCCAAGAAACTAGTTACGGTTTGAAAGTTGGCCCTTAAGACTGATGATGCCAGTGTGTTATTAGACGAGAAGATCATGGGCCTTTCAACTTTCAGAGTATTCGTGAGCCATGGGCACATTGTAGTCGACTTTTGGACATAGAAAGTTATGGGGCTTAGGCTTCTGTTCTCGCCTCCTGGACCCAGCAAAGCTTGAGAATAGCCTTGGACCAATTCGACCTGAGACTAACAATTCATGTTCGCGCGTCTTCAACTGTAATTTGTATGTTTTCGGCTTTTTGGCGTTAATCAACATCAAAATCTCATAACTTTAATGGCCTAATCCTCTTTAATATATCAAGTCCAAATTCTATCATCATTTTTTTATCTCATAAAAAAAATAAATTTAGGCATGCCTTAATTCACTTTTTTTTTGTCTCATAAAAACATCAACTTTAAGTTGAACCTCAATTATGGCTCAAACTTTTTGTTATCTCATAAAAGAACACCAACTTCTAGTCGGTACCCAAATCCAGCTCTTGTCAAGTTTTTGTTCAATGATGTCGTTAAAGGTTCGATGCGTCATTGCACTTGTACTTGGTGGGAAATTCAATGAAAACTCAACGGGAGTCATATTTGAGTATCAATTGAAAGTTAGTACATTTTCACAAGACAAAAAAAAAAAAAAATTAGACTAAAATCGAGACATGAACTAAAGTTAGTGTTTTTTAATGAGGCAAAAAAGGTTTGGGTCATAATTGGGACTCAAGATAAAATTTGTACTTTTTTTAGACAAAAAAAGTTCAGGCCAGAATCGAAGCTTGAGTTAAAATTGATACTTTTGAAAGGAATTGGGCCTATCTTTTATTCAAGGTATTCGACAAGAAAAATTAGTTCACGTACACTTGCGCATGTTGCATACAGACGCAGTTATACTAATACATTTTAAACAATATACAAAAAAAAAATTAGAAAAACAATATACAACTTTCCTTAAATTTATCCGTGAACGGACAATGGAGCATATAAAGCAAGCGTGATGATGACTGGAGATGAAGAGTCATCGGCCCATTCAAAAACTTAATTTTAGATTGGCCCCATAACCAAAAATAGCTTGGAATTTTGGGTCTATCATCAAATTCAACCTCATCTTTTAAATCTTATTCCTAAAATAGCTCACCTTTAAAAGTTGCTTCTCAATTTTGTCTGCTCGTTAAGTTGTCAATTGCTTCCGTGGTAAATGTTCTATCGTCATCGTACCCTAGTGTATGTTGATTAGTTACCTAGATATGTAATGTCGTAGAACGATAATAACTCCTGATTTAACCTCAGAAGCGAACAACTACTTAACAATATGCTAAAAATTAAACAAAATTAAGAAGGTGATTTGGCGATACAAGTTTTTACAATGAGGTTTCATTTGGAATCAAAGGTCCCTCTTTTCTTGCATGAGGGCCCAACTCATAATTGGCGAATTCGCAATTTAATTCTCAGCAGATGCATGCCAATCAAACTATATAATACGTCTATTAAAGTCGACCCTGCAAAAACAGAATCTCGATCATCCATACATAACTAATTCATGTAATATATCCATCATGTAAATATCGATTCCAACCATCTCCTAAATATCGAAGACCTTGTCAAGTCACCTACCATTCGGATACTTAATTAATCGCCTTCTTCCTCGTGAAACCCTAGTTTCCTGACAGCGGAAGCAATTGACTCGACACGATAGGGCCAATGAAATCAGCTTCAAGAACGAAGGAAGAACTAATTAAATCCTCCATGAAAGCTGGTGTCTCTGTTTCCACTAGAGCAAACATGGAGACGGGACGGCGCCTTTGACCTCACGACACATTTACGGTCGTCATGCATAAAAATAACCAGTATTATCTATTCGATGGTAACCAGGAACTATCCACAACCACAACATGCGACCACTAGATCGTCGGATCCAATGCAATCGAACAGAAATCTTAGGCGTTGATAGAATGTTGAAGTAAGCGCACACATCACGTTAACCCGGTTTGATAATGGCAAGGTTAGGTCGGCTACCGATGGTCCTTACTTGTTTGGCTAGTCAAAGGGAACTTTTCTTGCGATTTACATTATATAATCTAGAACTAAGCGTCTGGAAGAAAGCTACATTGAGAGTATTAATTAAGTAGGCATATACGTATAACACAAAATCGGCTTTGCCCACCAAACTTGAAGAGAGATATTCATGCTGAGGTCGGGATGATCTCATCGCATAAATTTATGGAGGCAGTTAAATCCATCGCCTACATTAAAAAATAAGGTTGCCCATTTGCTTTGCATTCCATTGAATTCAACTGTACATCCAAAGTGCTCTTGGGTCGACTCTGGGCAAGGAAAAATTCTTAAATACACCGCAGAAGGTGGGTCTCGCACGGGTGGCGTTTGTTTGCCCGAGCAATTCGTAAAACATTAATCTTAGAAATAGTCGTTTATAGAGCTTATAAAATATAAATTAATAAAAATATCGTAATCATTAACTAAAATGTTTAGGCATAAATTATTGTTGAGACTAATATTTCTAGGCGATGCAAATAATCAATTTTAGGAAAATATTTTCCAAATCATAGCTTTTCCATGAGACAAATGCACCACATATAAGTATTATAAACCAGTTTTAGTATCTACTAAGTGTAATTCATACTCTTCATCGACGGATTGGCATGGGTTTCGAGAGTACCCCGATAGGGGTTGCAGGGGTAGAACCCCCAAGCTGCCAAATGACTTTTATTCTTTGAGCTTATATTTTATTGGCAGTTTAGGTCTGGGCCCATGAATAATTATTGAACATATATACTCTTTTTCTCTTGTAATTGAGAAATATAACATAGTAGTGCGGAGTGTTAATTATAGTGAAATCCTCTATTAGATGTAACTCTAATTTAAGAGTGAATCGGGATAAAATCTTATATCTTAAATTCTCTTTCTCGCTTTTACTCTCTATTTCCTTGGGAATGTGCATTGAATTCTAACACATCCCGCATAGTTTGTCCATTTAAGTAAAAGATGCCAAATTACGAGGGGGTTTCGTCTTTGTCACGTGACATTCAAAAACACAACTAATCCACCTAACAATACTTCCCTCTAGATCATTAGTAACTTGTTGTCAATATCCTCTCCCTTCTCTAACGGCAGAAAAAGCAATAATGCTCTTTAGATTAGTAAAATGGTAGGGTGCGTGCACTTTCAAACACGACCCTGTTTTTGCGTTGCATTCTCCAATATGGCTTTGGGCACATATCTCTAACTAAGCATTATAAAACTGTATGGTTACCTAAACAGAGCTAGTGGGCATTGTATCTCAGTACATAATAAAGAAGCATTTTACTAAAAACCCTTGTCTTTAGTGTTGACTTTTGTTGCTTAAGCAACATTATAGAAAGTCAAATCTCATGCATGCACCATGCATGCCACGTTGATGACATGGTTAATCAATGTTGAGATCACTCTCTCTAATGATGTTCTTTAAAGGATTAAGTGGATTTTCGACCCCCAAAAAAAGGATTGAGTCGATCGTATCCTACAAATTCGCATAATAATCGAAATTCATGGAGATTAAGGTTGTAGATCCAAATGTGTACTTTTCAACTAACCCTGTCATGCTCCGTTTATTCAAGAAATTTTTACCTGCTGAAATGATTTGTAGTGACATAGTGATAATTAGTGAGAGCTTAAACTATTGGAGATATTTAGGACGTGTTCTAAAATTCTCATGATTATGTATATTATGTATATCTTGATTGATCATATTTGATTTGGTCATCTTATAAATACTACAAACAGGCTCATGAACTTTTGATTAGATAATACATAAAAATAGACAAAAATTCCACATTTTCACTCTTCCACGTATTTCTTATCTTGATATCAGAGTTAGATGATACTAAGGTGTATTGGGTGCGATATGCACTTAGTGCACAACAGTGCACACCCAAGTGCAATTCTTGTATTTCATGTCATCTTCTTTTTTAATAACTAATACTATCTTTCTCTTGACGTTGATTCTCAACGTTGTCCTTCTTGTCTGATAGCCAACATTGGTCTGTTCTATTGTTGCATAGTTTGTAGAGCGCTATTATCTAAGGAAGTGGCCTTCAAGTTTGTTCCATAATAATGCCAGCCATATTGTTTCTCCATGGTGTTTGTAACAATATTAGCCGCACATGCTATGTTTCTGTCCACAGGCGAACATCACCACTAGATTTGCCACCCTCACATCTATTTTTTAATAACGTCAGTCGTATCAGCCAACAACACTAGTTGGATTTCTTCACTACCAGCCTCCTATCATGTCGCCTACACAATAGGTATGACTACACACAAAAATGGTTCTCTCTTCAGCACACTAAGTTATAGGAGCATACTTAACTGCTTTGATGACCCAATAAGCAATTTGGGATTTTTTTTTTATATCCAAACTCAGGTTGGCTTATATCCCCTCTAGACATATTTAAGTTATTTTATATAGGTATTTAGGATATTTTCCATATTTCTTGTGATTGTGCATATATTTGAAAGATTCTCCACATCCCTAATTGTGCATGTCCTCAACTAGCATACTAACTACTGGAATTTGCCACAATGGCCATCCTTTCTACATGGGAAGGGTGAGGTGAGGGGTTCCAATACCAATCTTTTCAGGAGAGTTAGGGTGGGGACGATTTAATTGTAGATGTAGGTTTTGGCTTCTATGCCCTGCAAAGAGACAATGCAAGAGTTCGAGAGTGAGTGTTAGAGTATGAATAGAGTAGGACAAAAAAAATCTGATTGTACTTGATTTAATTACCTTAGATAGTCATAAAATAAAATCTATAAATAAAGGCTCGTGTACTCGTCAATTAGAAAATGCAAAAAAACATATAGAATTTCCTCAATTCTCTCTTTTGTATATATTTCTTATATTGGTAAGAAATATGCCAATGAGTGAGAATGTGAAATTTCAGTATGTTTCAATGAATTATTTAATGAAGAATACATGAGCCTATTTATATGTTTTATTAGATATCTCCCTAAGGTAATCAAATCAAGTGCGATTAATCAAGACATGCATAATTGTGATATAGCGAATCTCTTAGCTATATGCATAATCATGAAAAGTAGGGAAAATATGCTAAATGTCATTAGAAAATATCTTAAATATCTCTAACATCCCCGAACTCATGGTGCATAAAAGTTTTGAGTTTGGATAAAAAACTTAAAAATGCCTATTCAAGCTGGTCAGTGCGCTAACACTGCTCATTGTGTTGCAGTAGCTATATGCCACGTGGCAAGAGGTTGTCATGGTAGGTTTTATGATGCTTGTCTGTGGATTGGCGAAGGAATACAATTAGTGCAGCTGTCGCTATTACGAATCAAATTTGAGGACGACGAGTTTGGTCATGTTGTTCTTTTGTGGATAGAAACATGGCCTATGGTTGGCGTTATTATGCACATCATGGAGAAACACGGTCGATGTGGCTAGTGTTATTATGAACAAACTCGATGGGCATTTCCTCTGATTACAAGGGGAGAAGTACACTATCAGTGCCATAACTTGTGTACGGTGCTCACTTTGGTGCCAAAAGTTTCCATCAGATCACTTAAGTGTCAAAAATTTTGAAAAACGATTATTTCAGTGCCAACGCCGATCTGGTTGGCCGAAAATCTGACGTGGTAATTTTTTATTAATTTTTGAAGCTGATGTAGCTCGCCGGAGAGTACAGTCAGCATGTAAACCACAAAACGACGTCGTTTGGTGCCTTTCCCCAAGTCGAAACCCTAAATCCCCAAATCAAGAGAGTGAGAGAGAGAGAGAGAGAGAGAAGGCATGGCAGCATCGTCTTCTTTCTGAAGAACAACACCAGCAGTACCAGCCACTCTCTGAGTAGAGCCCAATCCACCATCTCCATTTGCGCCCTCCTTGTTTCCGTTGCACTCCTCATCTTCTCTCTCTCTCTCTGCACCTTCGACCCCTCTTCTTCCTCCGCTGCCCTCGCCTCCTATTTTCCCATCGCTTCTTGCTCGAGAAACAACCTCAGCCTCTCCTTACTGACCTAGTCGAGCAACTACGACGGAGGCTGAGTGATGGTGGCCGAGAATGGTGGCTGAGCGACGGTGGCCGAGCAAGCTAGGTCGGCGAGGATTGAACAAAAAAAACCCTAATTTCAATCCCAAATGAGCTGTGCGGCGTCGTTTTTCCTAGGCCATCCACATATGACAGCAAAACGATGTCGTTTTCTTAAGGAGGAAGCAAAAGGACGTCGTTTAAAAGGCTTGTTGATTTTTTTTTTTTTAAATATAAAAGCCACGTAATCATTTTGGTTGGAATTTCTCGCCGGTGGCACCAAAGTGATCGTTTTTCCTCCGATTTGGCACTTAAGTGATCCGACGGAAACTTTTGGCACCAAAGTAAGCGCCGTACACAAGTTATGACACTGATAGTGTACTTCTCCCGATTACAAGGTTTTGTAAATTATGTGACAACATAACTAGTCAGTGTTAGCTATTGAATAGAACGGACAATATTAATGATTAATGCTAAGAGAGTGATAGTATTAGTAGTAGCTATTCCATGACATGAAATATGAGATTTGCACTTGGTGTGCATTCGCTGTGCGCTGGGTGGACTTGGGTGCACCTATTAGTTCTGATACCAAGATAAGAAATATATTCAAAGGAGAGAATTGAAGAATTTCTTTATACTTTATGTATTTTCTAATGAATAGTATATTATCGGGAAAAGTGTTAAAAAGTCCTAAATCTTTTGTAGTTGTGCTAATTTAGTTCTAAACATTTTATCAATGCCAATTTAGTCCTAAACATTTCAATTTGATGCCAATTTAATCCTTTCTAGCTAATTTAGTCGGATTTTGCTGACTGCGTACCAATTGGCTAACGTGGCATGATCAGCGCTGATTTAATAATATTTTAACATTTTTTATTTTTTATTTTTATTTTTTCCTTCTCTTCCTCCTTCCTCTAGGCAGTCGCCAAACCTCGGCAACTAGCCAAAGGTGACGGCTGGTGAGGTCAAGGTCGACCTCTCCAACCTCTGGCGAGCCTTGCTAGTGGCCGCAAGGGCGGCCTTGTGCTGGCTGCGAGGCTCGCCCTTGCCGGTCATGGCTGAGGTTTGACCTTGCTAGATCCAACAAGGTTGAGCCTTGCCTAGCCTTTGGTGAGGCTAGCTCGAGGCCGCCTAGGGCCCGAGGGTGGTCTCGCGCTGGGCTGGCAAGGGTCAAGACTCGCCTAGCCTCTGGCGAGGCTCAAACTCGTCGGATTTGACTAGGTTGATCCTTGCCCCTGGCCGGTGAGGGCAAGCCTTGCCAGCCCAACGTAAGGCCGCCCTCATGGCCTCTAGTGAGGGCTCAAGTCTCGCCAGCGGTCAACGAGGCTTTCCAAAGGCCGATGAGGTCGATCTTGTCCTTGCCGGCTGTCACCTTTGGTTGTTCGCCAAGGTTCGGCGACCAACTGGAGGATGGAGGAGGAGAATGAAAAAAGAAAACATAGTGTGAAAATTTCTATAAAATATTATTAAAAATTGTCCATGTCAACACCGATCATGCCATGTCAATTGATTAATGCCCCATCAGCAAAATTCAGCAAAATTAATCGGAAATGATTGAATTGGCATGGTGTGAAAATATTTATGACTAAATTAGTACAAATAAAAAGTTTAGAACTAAATTTTAGGACTTTTATGACACTTTTCCCATATATAGCTTTTTTATAAGCTTTATTAGAGGACTATCTAAGATAATTAAATAAAGTATAGAGAATCTCCTAGATATATGCACAATCATGAGAGATATGAGAAATCTCATAAATATCTCTAGCATCTTCAATCATAAATAAGCAATTCCATTTCACCTCACTTGACTGTTAGGTTTATACAGTTTTTATATATACATTGCCTCTCTTCACCTATTAAATTAAACTTTTGGGTTGGACTTTCTGACACTCACAATCCCAATAGAAAGCTAAAACTTGAAACTTGTTTATTTTGCATGTTAGCCAAAGAAAAGAAAAATATACCACACATAAATATATGAAAATTCGGTCATACTGCTGTGACATGAAAGGTAAGATAGACACTCATATAATATGAATAAAATATGACACTTGTAGAACTAAGACGATTGGTCTGTTAACTATTTTGTTGACTTGTAGGTTAAAGAGAAATGGCAACCGATTTTGACGTGGATTAGATGTCTTATACATTGATCTAGTTACTTTTCAATCAAATCAACTCCTTACCTTGAACCGAGAACGGGTAAGTCTAATAACTTCCAAAAAGGTCGACGTAAAACTTACTTTTTTATTATTTAAAAACCCAGGTGCACGAGTGTAGAAATTGGGCTACTGGGAAGTCTAGGGAAGAGCCTGCAAAGCTCATGAATAGGGTAAGAACTCATATTTTACTTTCTTCATGTTAGGTCATCCTTCATGTGGGTCATCATTAACATAGACCGTTAATAATTTTACTTACTATAGTAGATAAAAAAATCATATAGATTTTGTGCTGACTTCAATTTATTGTTGGAACCCTTAAGCAGGAACAACGTTAAGATATTCTATCATGGCCTGTATTTGCCTTCAATTTTGGTCGGAGAAAATGTCCTCCAGTCAGGATGGAGGAATTTGTAGTCCTTTTCTAATTGGAGTTCATAAAATTAGGATAAATACTAGCTTTTCAAATATAAGTTACACTTTAATTGAGACGTGCTCACATTCCATTATAGTCAATAGGACATGTGAAAGATTTCACATGATCTTGTATAGAGAATATCCTTTCTTAAACGTGGCATACCCATGTTCCATCGAAATAGGCAAAACAGTAGGCTAGGCCTAGAGGCGACTGAGGAGCAACGCGTGTTTTATGTCTGTGCGTGTATATAGTCAATTGGTGCATAAACATGCGTGGTATATATTTTTCAATTTTATGCAGAGAAAATTGAGGAGCAATTGATGTGTTGAAAAGACGAATCGATGCTTAAAAACGTTGAAAACTGTATTGCCAAATGTTCCAGGAAGAGCACATGCGCAATAGTGATCGCCGTTCATGATGCCGTGACCATCTTGAGTCTTTAGTCCGGTATTAAGTTCATGT
Source organism: Eucalyptus guilfoylei (assembly GCA_016097605.1). Classification (NCBI taxonomy): domain Eukaryota; kingdom Viridiplantae; phylum Streptophyta; class Magnoliopsida; order Myrtales; family Myrtaceae; genus Eucalyptus; species Eucalyptus guilfoylei. The sequence goes on along the minus strand of CM027865.1, from coordinate 17,420,619 downwards.
CTGGCCTTCAGACTGTGATGATTCGAAGCTGTTCAGATCCAGCTAGAGTTCCTATTCTCGGAGGATGAACAGAACAGTGGAAATTGCTGTAGATCCAGAGATAATCCTTAGCTAAAGCCGGCAAGTAGCGCTGAATTCGTATCCTAGATTACACGTGACAACACATGGCAAGCTTTTATCTTAGAGGTATAAATAAGCGCGCCAACTCATCTTCCTCAATAAGATCTATTGGCTCGGAGCATTTGATCAGCTAGCAAGCATTCGGGAAACCTCTAATATGCATACTAAACTAAATCTAACCCATCAAATCTTGTTGAGTCCGCGTTCAATTTATTTCATGTACTAAATTCGAGCAATAGTTTCTCCCAACTTTCATGTACTAAGCCATGCCCCACGTTATATTAAATGCACTTTCCAGAACTGGATGTGAGGGCAGACTTTCCAACTGAACTTTGACTGAGCAATCATAGAACCATGCTGTTTAACAGTGGTCAGAGAACAAAAAGATGAAATAATCATGCATCGGAGATGGATGTGATGGTCAATGGTCATGTGGATTGGATGCTCTCTCCTTGCGGGCTCGTTCTTTTTTCCTTGTCATGTTCTTCCTTTCCCATCATGAAAAATTAGGTGGGCATTGATATTAAATGGCCAGGGTCGGCCTTTGCATCCTTGTCAATCCCATCTGGCAGCCAAAATGAATCTTAGTACAATGCTTTTAATGTGGACAGCCATAGACCTACGCATCGGCCTGTCATATTACCAGACTTTTCGTTAGGCATTTCTCATTTCAACCTTAGTTGGAAAGATACACATCTTTATTTTGATTTGAAAACTTTCGAGTCGGACCAACATTGAGTTTTTCCTAAGGTTGAAAGCAGTGGTGATGATTTGAATGGGAGGGCTTTTAAAGTCACACCACGTGTTATTTATTCACTGCCCGAGCATAAAACTCGCGTCGATGCACTAACGAGGTAAATGCGTGCTTCGTTATGTCGAGTGCATGAACCGGATTTATCGAGGGTATGAAACGCATGCACCGTCTTAAAAGACTTTTTAACCTTAAATGGCAAAAAGCAGATGGAGTCCTTCTCGGTAAAGATGTCTAGATCATGTGATGGGAGCGAGCTTGGACCGAAATCAAAGTCCGGAAAGATTCATTCCGAGTGCTGAGAAAAGAAAAGAGTAAAGAAGTGGCTGAAAGCGATACCTCCCCACCTTGTTGAAAAATACGGTATAGTTTAATAAATGCTCGCGTGCGTATTTCCTTCTGGAGAGAGAGGCGTAGCCGAGAGTCCTTGACAAAATACAGAGTAGGCCGACGAGAAATGGAGTCGTGAATAAATCCAAGTAGAAAAACTGTTTCAGCCTGTTATTCAAGTCATTTCGGTACCCTAATTTTCTGCGGCATAAAAGTGGAATTCAACGGGCGCATTAAACAGGATTCGTAGGTCATGTCGTCGGGCCCTCTCAGTTGGGACGAAAATAGGAATCGAAGGATTTAATATCCAAGACTATTCCATAGGAAAATTTCATGAATCATCACATCTGGAAAGGAAATGAACGTGAAAAGGAATCCAAGACTATTCCATAGGAAAAATTCATGAGTGATCACATTTGGAGAGGAAATGAATGTGAAAAGGGACTTGTGTGCTCGATCTCTTACCGATTAAGTGATTCGCTTCGTTAGTTTCGAGATAATAATCGTTAAGTCTGTATTTAATCTTTCCATATAATTAATAGCCGACTATGAGAAAAGTAGTGTGTGGAAAGAGGATTCTAATCATACCGTCAATAACCATATCTTATTAGTGATTTTTAGATTATTATGTTCTTCAAGAATTGCATGAACAAGTCCCAACTATCATATAAGCCAAGTGATGTAATGGTCTAGGTAAGTCCCAGTCCACGGTGTCGCGAAGTTTTCCATTGCCGTGTGTCATGTGCATCGACGTGAAAAGGAGCCGTAATCCCCTCCGCTCCGAGCCATGCACTGCTTATGATTTGAAACACACGTCGTGCTATTTGCCTTATAGCATCTAGGGTAAACATCAGCAGTCATCTACGTGGCACCATATTGTTCACTACAATACGTGCCAGAAGATGCAAAATCCTGTCGCGTCATTTGTTCCTGCGTGTGCGTCATTTCGTTTTTTGATTTCGCGACGTGTGGTCTAATCGGACTAAGGGACAAGAAGCCAGGTCCCCCTTGAGGTGCGAACCCACCACTCACCGTTCGACACAGCACGATGTCCCCGCTCCTCCTTTCTCTTTCTTCGCCGAGATAATGAGGAAATTTTCAAATGTGGTCTGACTGCCTTTATGCTCTTGATTTGGATAAATTTACACGCAAAGCTCATATTATATGATCTGAGAGTTTAGGATGCGCTGAGAACACGCATCATGGAAGCACTACATGATGACTCCATAGATATTGTGTTTGGATAGGTACCCACGATCTTGAATTTTAATAAACTAATCGAAACATGACAATGTGGGAAAATAAAATTTGGTCGAAGAAATATTTGGTGAGCTCTCATTCAGGTGCTTTTACTTAAGTTATGAGCTGTGATTGGATGTCATGAAATTAAAATTCTAAAAGTGATAACATTTATAAATTATGTGTAAAGAATCGACGAATTCTATAAATAAATTAAAAAAACAGTCCTCAAGAGTTAGAATACTTAGTATACACTTGTTCCTCGAGAGAAGACACGCTTCTCTAGTGGTGAGCAGAGGGCGGTTCCAAAGTACCAAATCCCATTGACTTATCCCTGTTCCTTATCCTCACTTCCTTTCCCCTCCTATTTATATGCCCACCGCTTCTCTTCCATTAATCATCAGCGACCTCAAATCACTTCTGTTTCGAGAACCCCCCAAGACTCTCTCTCTCTCTCTCTCTCTCTCTCTCTCTCATATTTATTTGCAGCATTGATCGCAAAAGAGCCAGATTTCTCACGCAATATGGGCAAGTCTCCGTGTTGTGACAAGGATGGATTGAAGAAGGGTCCGTGGACGGTGGAGGAGGATAAGAAACTGATCGAATACATTCAGAAGCACGGGCACGGAAAATGGCGGACCCTTCCGAAAAATGCAGGTAAGTCGTGTAATGATACTGGGACGCCAAAGTGATATTTACTTGTCTTGCGCTGTCCATATGATTGTTCGTGTTGCAGCCTGAACAATAGTTGACCTATCAAGCTTCCCTTTATGTGATTGACAGGGCTCAGGAGATGCGGAAAGAGCTGTCGCCTGCGGTGGACGAACTACCTGCGGCCCGATATCAAGAGAGGGAGGTTCACGTTCGAGGAAGAGGAGACCATTATCCAGTTGCATGGTGTTTTGGGGAACAAGTAAGAACATACATAAGAGTTTCATATTCTCGAAATGATACAGTACTATGTAGCACGTAGTAGCAGACGGTCTCTAGCCTTCCATTGCTTATTATCTTGCCATTTTTACGGATGCTTCCGTGGATTACCTAATTTGCGAACTTCTTGATTTTTTAATAACTTTAGAAAGCGTTTGCGAATTCTATTCTCATGCAAATAATCAAATTGAAATCATATATAAAATCCCATCTCTCTTTCTTCTTTCTGGTTTTTATATTTCTCTTTCAATGAACAATATACCATATCCGGGGGATATATTTTTTTCGATACGTTGGTCAACACTAAAGTTTCATTTTCTTGAACAGGTGGTCGGCTATCGCGGCTCAATTGCCCGGGAGGACCGACAACGAGATCAAGAACTACTGGAACACCCACATCAAGAAAAGGCTACTAAAAATGGGGATCGACCCGGTGACACACTCCCCACGCCTCGATCTTCTAGATCTGTCCTCCATCCTCACCTCCTCTCTTCACGCTCATTACTGTTCTCAATTCATCAACGTACCGAGCTCTCTCAACACGAATGGATATGCCATGAATCCGGACCTCCTAGACTTGACTACCACTCTCTTCTCTTCAAGTTTCAAAAGCCCAGAAGTGACACAAAATGTCCAAGAAATTACCCCAGAAGTTCTAGATCAGTTCCAGTATTCATTACTGGCAAACCAGCTCCATAACCCACCATATAATTCCCATTTCCTAAGTGAAAACAGACCCATGCACTCAAATAATGCTAGCGAAATTCCCCCATCAAACGCTAGTAATTTCGTAAGTTGCCACCAAAACCCTATGTCAAGCTATTGGCAAGCTGATGGCGATATTCAACATCAGTACATGAACATTGCAGAAACTTCAGTTTCTGTGCCAAACCACGGATTTGACGGTTCCTGTCGTTCCAATCTTGACCATTTCTCGTCAGGACATCATGTTTTCCAATCAAACGACGCCAACAAAGTCCAAAGTTTCGGGCTTGGCTCATCTCTTTCGTCACCTATGTCTAGCTCCCTCACTTGGAATTCGTCATCGACGACGTCTACCGCGTACCTCGGTGGCTGCAACAACGAAGATAGAGACGGTCACAGTAGCCATATCATGTCGTCTCTGTATGATGCTGCTCCGAGCAGCTTTTTTGTCAACGGAATTATGTAAGCACGCATTGCCTCGTGCATCGATAGATGTCAAGTGTCTCGATTAAGGAAACGCTTGACAATAACTTCTCAGTTTTCATACATTATAGTTTCGCTTACTGGGACCTGTCTTTCACGTAATTGTTTTCTCCATTATTGAACTTACTTTTAGTATGGTGACAAATTAATGAACATGACGTGCTTTTTCATGGACTTATGGGGTGCAAAAGCAATTTCATGGGAGAAAAAGGATAAGTTTTTCTAATGACATAAGTCAAGATTGCTCAAGCAATGGGGTTGGAGAAAATCTTCAGCAAGATATGGAGTCAATTCGTATACTATATTGCATATATTAGATTTTTCATGCTGAAACTCAGGGTTGAGCTATTAATAGACCAAACCAAACCCTACACGCAGAGATCGTGAAAATGTTCCTTTAATATAACGAGCGTTTTGCTGTTGAATAATTATTTCAACGTTGAAATATATACCTTCGTTATGAACGCACGTAGATGGGTTGTCTAGAGACAAATATTATTTATTTGTTTTCTATTTGGGCGGTTGTGGTTGAAGATTGGCTAAAGTTTGAATAAGATTACCTCTCTTCATTCACCAAAAATTAATATTCTATATCATAAAGGGGCCGAGCTCCATGATCTTGCATTACATGCTTGTCAACATAGTAAATAACCACTCCATCTAACGAGTATATTCTGTAGAGTGATTCCGTGCTATATATAATCTGTATACAGTGATTGTGACTTAATTTCTTGTTATTTCAAAGGATTCTTGATTATTTTAAGTAATGATGATTATTGGAAGTACTTCAACAATACTTCTAAATTAAGTTTCTTGATTTAATATATTGAGATGGAGAAAGAATCCATTTATCGAGTTGTAAGGTGACAAGCATGGCATGTTCTTAGTAGTCTCCAAATAATAGTGATCATAGAACTAGGTCACATGGTCTATTATTGGCAATCAAAAGTCAACTTTTTTTTGTTTTTCAGAAAAGCGTGAAATATATCTCCATCATAAGTAATCCCCGATCGGACAGAGACGAAAACAGTGAAAGTTCCGGCTGCAAATGGGAATAAAGAACGTGGAAATGTGATTAAAGTCTAACGTAACTCTTCCTAAGGTCGCAGCTGATTGGACAGAGGAAGTAGGGGGAAAAATAATGGGGGCTAAATATAATTGGAAAAGAAGAAAAAGAAGAAAAAAAAGACAAAAGCCGACGATTAAATCAGTGTCCGAAGTTGCGTATACGTTTTAATCTCTCTTACTTTGCTAACGTTGACTCGTCTCGTGGATCCCGACAATCCCACTACGCTCGCCTGACCCGCTTGGCCTGTGCTCGGCCGACACGTGTCCAATCGCCGTTTTGACCATGGTTTTTGACTACGATTTTCTTGTCTTTTTCTTACGATTGAGAAAAAGTTTTTTTATTTCTTTCCCCGAGTTAAACCCTCCCTCGGTGCTTTCTAACCCATCCACGTCTTAAACAGGACTTTGTCGCTGCTTGGCTCTATGTTAACATAGCTACTAAGCTTTAACTATGTAGTTAGTATAGTAGGTGAGGGTAAAATTTCAACGTAAATAGGTAAACTAATGACTTACCATGCCCTAAAAGTTCATTTTACTAACAGAAATTCGGTGCGGCAATTTGTTGCTCAAGTGTCATAATTAAATTTTGCTATAAAACTTGTGTATATTGAATTCATGTCAATGCAAGCCACCTTCATGTTTAATTAGTATCAGAAATTGTCAGCCCTCTTACAGTCCTATACTCATTCCACTTTTCTTATTGGTATTTAGTTTTCTGATTATTGATAAAAATTTCGAGTCATGTAAAAAATTACAAATCGGGTGTCGAGTCATGTAAAGAACGAACCTTTGTATATGTTTTAGCGAAGGATTTTGCGTATCTAATGCGATGAGAGGAATGAAACAAGTTTCATGCAATCTGCTGTTCTTGGCTTTCCACAAGTGATGGGATACTGCACGCCAGGAGATCTTCATGAGCAAGACAGGAAAAGATTTTCCCTTAATAAGTTGTTTAACCCAATCAATTTCAGGAGTAACGCACAAAACATTTTTGCCAGTCAACATGCACGCCCTTCTCTCGAATGGAATTCCAAGCACTGGCAACTGAGAACACACCAGATGAGCTAGGCAACCAAGTAAACTTGATCAGCAGCAGATGGATTAGGAACAAGCACACCAGAGATTGCAACTTGAATGTATAAGCAGCATCTGCTTGCGTTTCACAGAATGAGTCTCATTTTCGTGATCTACAGAACCGTAATCATGAGAAACTCTTGTAGGACTTGCTTGTTTAGAAAATAATATGTTATGATCTGTTATTATGATTTATGAAATTTGTCGATGCTACACTGAACCATCAATTCCCATTCCAGTAATATTTCCCTTCACCCTTGTTAGGGGAAACTTCCTCCAACCATGTCCATGATCGGTGTACATGTTATGAATTTCATCGCATGCAAATTTAACTAAATGTAACTGGTGTCCTTGTTTGAGACTTACTAATTAGAAGACAGTTCGGAGGAAAGATCGAAAGAAGGAAACATAACCCTTTCCTTTCCACTTATGCCAGTCAATATATAATGAGAGGGGAACAGAAAAGATCAATCGAGTTATTTCATTGAACGCCTGACATGCTTATTTTACCCAAGCCACTTGATCGAAATTGTCCATGAATACCACTGTTTTGATCTCCCCGTAAGACCCCGAAGTCAACGTAATGCCATCCCACTTGGATCACAACTTCATAAGCTCCCATTACCGAGTCAAAAATTACAAATACTTCTTCTTAAGTTCTAGTTAATGTTCGGACAGTCATTAGTGTGTGTAACATCGTTTCATATAACTATCGGAACTTTTTACAGTTTCATTATAACATGTGAGGAAAATTTTCTCAATGTTTCAGAGAAAAATCATGTGCTAAGATGAGATTGTCGATAAGCATATAGTCTACTGTCCTTATCACTTGCATGTCAAGCGTCTTATTTGTTTTATAATGAACTGTCTGTGGCTTTATAGAGAGGGATTAACACTTCAATGACAGGATAATCAGTGCATGTTGGAGGAGAATTTTCTAAAAATTCAACTTCTATCTTGCACCCGTCCAAATTCTTGCTGGATCCATGGGCCGAATGGCTTAAGGCCCATTATGGTTCATTACCCAAAAACAAACGTGGCTGATGCCAAAACTGTGTTACACGTAGGACTGGCCACTGGGCCCTGCCGGCCCATGTTCGGGCCCTTTTTTGTTAATTGCATTTTAAGAATTAGGCAATTAAAATGCAAAAAAAAAAATAAAAATTGAGTAATAAATTGCGAAAGAATAATAATTACACGAATATAAGTTTTTTCCGAAATTAAAGAAAACACATAGTGAATCCAAAACATATAATAATTTTTTAAATTTGATATTGCACAATGATACTTAGCTAGTCGGCTTGAATTTGGATTGTGTACACGCTTTTGTTAATGGCAATTGTGATCATTCTACCATCACAAATGTCCTGGCTTGCTTCTTGTATTAGAAGCGAGAGTTGTCTAACATCGTTAACACACTACATGACAGCTCAGCTCAGAGATTCTTTACATCGAACAAATTCCATATATCATAGCCTCTTCTTTCCAATCGATTACCCAACTTGACTATATTGACATTCAAGCCAGCCATATATTGTCTCATTAGAGTGCACGATGCGAATGGTATGAGAGTTTCTCAACTTGCGAATGCGGCTTTAAAAGATTGTTGTGTTTTGTGAATAGATCCTTTAGGTATTCTATTCATTCAAGAATCATTGCTATTGTTCATTGCGATATTTAGAGTGCGATTATATTGAATAACAATTGGAAAAAGGAGTTTTTTTTTTTTTTTTAGCCCTCGGACTATTCAAGTAATTTCTTCAACTTCGGGAGAACTCATCCATTATAATTACTCAATTGCCAAAACGCTTTCATAGCTTTCCAAATCTCATCATTAATTTATTTTTAGTTGAAGCTTTATGAAGAACACTTGTCTTTCCTCTCATTTTTTTTCCAAACAAAGAAAAATACAAATAATTTCCTCTAATTTCTTCAACTTTATTTTTCCACTCTTTTCAACGCAATAAAAACAAATAACTCTCTCCATGCTTATTCAGTCACTCGATTCTCAATTTCTCCTTTTCTTATTCTCCAAATATTTTATAAATTCGATTTATTTTTCTAACACGTCACATCAATCGCATAAATTTGAATAAAAACTATGATCAAAATAACAAAAAAATTATGTATTTAAGGGAAAAGACTACCAAAAACCTTAAACTCTTTGCCCAAAGTAACAAATTTATCTCAAATTTTTCTTTTGTGACGTGAAAAACCTCAAACTTTTCAAACTGTGACATTTACCCCATCAAAGGTATTTTTGTCTTCTTCTTTTTTCTGTTTTTCCTTTATTTTTTTTTTATTTTTTTCTTCTTCTTCCCTCCGCCGACCATGGCAGAGGGAAGCCAGCGTTCGGCGAGGGCTGCCCTCGCCTGGGCTAGCTAGGGCCGCTCTTGCCAGCCTCGAGTGAGGATGACCCTCGCTCGACACCAGCAAGGGCCTGGGGAGGGATGCCCTCGTCGGACTCGGGCGAGGGGTGCCCTTGCCAAATCTGGCGAGGGAGGTTCGATGAGGGTGCGAGGGAGGTCCTCGCCCAACCCAGCTGAGGGTCGCCCTTGCCTGACACCGGACCCTAGCTTCTCTCCGCCGGCCAACCGGCGGAGGGAAGAGAGAAGAAAAAAAAAAGTAAAATGTAAAAAGACCAAAATGTCTTATAGTTTACGGTAAATGTATCATATGACAGAAATTCATGATTTTTTGTGTCACAAAAAAAATTGAGATAAATGTGTCACAATTGGCAAGGTTCAACATTTTTCACGTCACAAAAAAAAAAAAAAAAAAGGTAAATCACTTTTAGGCAAAATTTGGGATTTTTTGTGATTTTTTTCCTATATTTAATTATAATTTTCTCAATTTCAATCTCGAACTCTTGCAAATTCGCATCCATTGAATTAATCCATACTTACAAATTGTAAGTCACAATTCAACTAAATTCGGCTCGACTTTTTATCCATCCTGTAGTACAATTCAGCTCGATTCGACTCGTTTCAATTGGCCGGACCAGCGTACACGTGTCACCTGCTGCTATCGCTAAACCCCCGACGCGGACGCAGAGCCCCACGATCCGAATTCGTAATTCCATTCTCGTGTCACCACCGCCAGCCACCAGCCGACGAGTTCCCACCACCGTCCCCGTTCGCTCCCCTCCCGAAATCGATCGATTCCAGCGGCGTTTACTCCGCCGTGATGATCCGCCGTGGCGCCGCCGATGGCTGCGGCGGAGGGCTGAGGCGCTCCCGCTGATGATGCACGGAGCACCGCCGTCCTCAAGGAAAGATGCTGGCGATTGGTGCGGTGCATCTGCTCATTTCGGACGATATTGATCCCGGGTTTCTCCATCGCCATGTCAAGGTGACCCTCTCTCTCTCTCTCTCTCTCTCTCGCTTGGTCGGCTCCATTGCTAAGGTTCAAATCACGAGGTCTGTTCCCGGTCGAGATGAATTGAAAAGGCAAAGGAAATCGGCATTGGGAATGCTGACTGAAATGGGTAATGTGAATCCGAAACGTAACTCGAGGGAAAAGGAACAATACACGTTGGGAGATAAACAAAAAGATTTCTTTTTTGTTGGGAAGTGCTGAACTTGGGTTCTTCCTCGATTATGAACGGTGTTTGAATATGCGTCCTCATCGTTAAGTGCCTGCGTCACTTTCTGTGCAATAATATTTCGGGGGAAATGGTGTTTCTGGATTATGTTCCGGACATTCTGGTCGAATTCCTGGCTGAATTCATTCTTGAGGTTCGTCATCCAATTGAGTAACTCATCTTGCACATCTAGTTACACCATCCTTTATGTCGAGCAAATAAAGGGTAAAGGAATTATAACCACAATGGGAGTGAATTTTCGGTGTCTGTTTCGATCTTGGTGAGTTGTACCTGGTCTTTTCTGGTGAAATTATGAAAGTTAACTATGTAATTTTCGACCCGTGAATGCAGATATTTGGTTTTCCAGAATATAAAGAGGGTTTCTCGTCCCCTGCTTCCGTACCTGAAGACCAGTTATTCAGGACAGATTAAGCTTGCAACCTACTGTAAGGTTGGTCATCAACCTTACTCCCACCACTTTAACTATCGTTATAAGCTCCCTTTGAGAGAATATTACCCTTATGGAGTCTATAAAGCAAAAGGAGTATTCTCTAGAAGTTGCAGCTTTACCATTTCAAACCATGCTCTAGTTGCTTGGAAGAGGCTCTCTCTGGTATATCGCAACAATGGGCCTGCTTTACCCTTGATCAGTAAAATTGCTGGTGCTGTGAGCCTCGCTTTGACACGATCAAACCTTCTTTCTCCTGGAGTCATTGCCTTTATAATTGGGGAGCTTGTGTGGGCAGAGCGAGCATGGGCAGAAGCAGAGCGCATTCCACCAAGGAGTACTGTGTATATGAATGCACAAGATGGGCGCATTTATTTGACTTCATTTCTTTTTTCAATCCTAGAAGTTGTTATAATAATTATCAGAGCAATCTATCTAGCCATGTTGTTCTGGCCTTGCATATCCATGGCTCCCTTGGTAGATACTCTAGGTGTGCAGTTCAGGAGAAGATGGATTCAGCTAGTCCATTCTACATTAGAGAAGGCCGGCCCTGCATTTATAAAATGGGGTCAGTGGGCTGCAACAAGACCAGATCTTTTTGCAAAAGATCTTTGCGATGAGCTGGCAGAACTCCATACAAAAGCACCATCTCACAGTTTCCCCTACACAAAGAAAACAATTGAAAAGGCATTCAGCCGCAAGCTGTATGAGATCTTTGAGTCGTTTGAGGAAGAACCTCTAGCATCTGGAAGTGTAGCACAAGTTCACAGAGCAGTTTTAAAGTATAGATACCCTGGCCAGCATATGAAGCCAATGGTGGTGGCTGTGAAGGTTCGGCATCCTGGTGTTGGTGAGGCAATAAGAAGGGACTTTGCGATAATTAATTTTGTCGCTAAAGTGTCAAAGTTCATTCCTGCTTTGAAATGGATGAGATTGGATGAGAGCCTACAGCAATTTGCTGCTTTCATGATGTCCCAAGTCGATCTTGCCAGGGAAGCAGCTCATTTGAGCCGGTTTATCTACAACTTCCGCAAATGGAAGGATGTCTCGTTCCCCAAGCCTCTTTATCCCCTTGTGCACCCCGCTGTTCTGGTGGAAACTTTTGAACCAGGTGAAAGTGTTCTTCACTATGTTGAGGAACTTAAAGGGCATGAAGCAATTAAAACTGCCCTTGCTCATATAGGAACACATGCTCTTCTAAAGATGCTCTTGGTAAATTTCCGTACATGTTTCATCTCTATTCAGAGCAGATTCCTTGACTTGGATATGATCTTATTACTCATGTGTGTTATGACCTTTTGACTAGTGTGGTTTTTCTAGATAAATTTGACACATGGCCATTGTACTTTCAGATTATTTTCATCTAGGGAACTGAGCTTTAACTGCTGTTGTCAAATGCACTAAACTTTGATTTACTTGTAATGGATGCCACTTTGGTGCTTCTGCTGAAATTCTACATGATTGCTTATGGACATGTAATCTGTAATCTTAGATGGTACATTTAGGCAGCCTTGTTGGATTTCTAATAGAAAATTGATCTACTGATAGCCAAAGTACAATTAAAATTGAAATTCAGCGCATTAGGTAACAACAAACAAAGTTTAGTAATGCAAATGCAGGTTATCATAAGGTGTAGTGGACCACACCAGATATAAAATTAACCAATTTTTTTTCTGTTCTGTTCCTATTCAATCATGTTTCTAGCATCATGGATCACGAGGTTCATAATTCGTGTGGAGAACTAAGTTGAATTCCTAATTGCTGACTTGAAGAATATTTGACATTACTGTTGCATATTGTCTGAATCATGTAGCATAACAGCATGATACTCTCTGTGTGCCCAGTGGCAAAATCAGACCACTTATATTGGTTTGAGTAGTTTGTGACAGTTAGGGGTGCATGGTTGTTTTAATATAACTGCTTTTGTGGTGAAAAAACTGACAAACTCATAATACTTAGGGCAACTAGCTGATGAAGTGTCTGGTGAAAATGGGTGTTACCTTGCCAATGAGATATCCTTTTCCCAAGTTTCAGCTCATGTCTTTCTGACTTTCGATATACATTATTATTTCTCTTGTATATGATATTGATCGACCTCTTGAATTATGGTAGAGAAGCTCTCTACTGGTTCACATTTTTTTTTCCATTCTGTGGTTTAAGCTCGTGTCAAACCTCAACTTATTACCTGCTGCCACGTTCTCTAATTTGTTTCTGGGATTTTTTGTACCCTTTTCCAGGTCGACAATTTTGTCCATGCGGACATGCATCCTGGGAACATTCTAGTTCGAGTAACTGGTAATAAGTTGTCACAGAGGCAACCCTTCGGATCAAGGCCTCATGTCATCTTCCTTGATGTGGGAATGACTGCTGAACTGTGCAAAAGAGACCGGATAAATTTGATAGAATTTTTTAAGGCTGTAGCTCTTCGAGATGGTCGGAGTGCTGCCGAATACACACTCAGATTGTCCAGAAAGCAAAGTTGCCCTGATCCAAGAGCTTTTATAAAGGTATGTAGATTTTGCTCGCCAGTAAGTTTTTGGTTCCATAATGATTTTAATTTACTTGGTTCCTCATAAAGCAAATGGCCCTTGAATTTATTGACTTTTTCGGTTCTATCATTTGAGGCTTAAACTATGGAGCATATGATCACGTGGAAATTACATATTAGTATGTTGAGGATTATCCAAATAACAGATTGATTGATGGTATTCTCATTCTCATTCATATTGACATCTTTGAGAACATGTGTTGTTGGTTTATCAGGATGTAGAAAAGTCTTTCACTTATTGGGGCTCCCAGGAAGCTAATTATGTTCATCCAGCTGATTGCATGCATCAACTACTTGAGCATGTCAGGCGTCATAGAGTCAATATTGATGGCAATGTTTGTACCGTGATGGTAACAACATTGGTTCTGGAGGTAAACTTTGGCATTTTCTTGAAATCATTAATATCTTTTCTGAGAGAAAAGTGCATCTTTCTTATCAATGAAGCTTGAAAACAACTTCCCCTGATGGTCTGTGCTAAATGATTCTGTAGTCTCTTTGAGCTACATTTATAAGTTTGCTTCTCCCATTATATGGCCTTGTCAGTTGTAGCTTTACAAAGGTGACATTTGTATTAATGCAGATGTGGTGGCTGTGCTCAGATCAGTTTTGTTTATTTCCCATGGAGATATGGTTTTCACTGAGTATGAATATTTAATATTATAGTGCCAAAAGAAAGTCATCTCAAGTATGAAATACTTTGGAGAGGTGATAGGTTGCATCATCAAAGGATTTTTGCTAAAAGACTATCAAAAAGTTCTCATAACAGTTGTCCAAGGTTTCGTAAGAGCCCTTTGGGTGCTTGTACATGAGATGTATATGAGATTCTTCATATTCTTGATATTTCCGACAAAATCCTAAAAGCGGCAATTGCTTTCCTTCACCCTTGTGACACTGCCAGCTATTTCTTTAGCTGATAGCATGATCATGGAACAAATATGAAAATGTCATGAGTATATTCTTGGTCAGTGACATGCTTGCTTGCCGAGATATTTTGCATAATCTTATAAGATATATGCCTCAGAAGGGTCTTCTTTTTTTCCTCCTCCAGGGATGGCAGCGCAAATTGGATCCAGAATATGATGTTATGAACACTTTGCAAACATTGTTATTTAAAGTCGATTGGGCAGAGTCTCTCTTTTACACCATTGAAGGTCTCATGGCTCCATAGAAGGCCGCAATCTCCTCATACATTCTTCAGTGAATAAAAGTGAATGGCCGGTTCGATAGTCTCCTTAAGGCGTTCCTTGTTTTCTTTCTTTTTTTCTATTTTCTCCTATTATTCTTCTTTTCTTTACAGGATTTTCTTTTTTTAATAGGCCTTACTTTCATAAATTTACAGGAAAGACTGATACTTATTTTTTCATTGAATGAGCGCACTTCCCATTTCTTTTCTTTCTCATCGGGACTTTTCCTGTTGTACTGCTAGAACACATGCCTATCGGTGTAATAGCATTTTTGAGGTTGCAACTGTTGAGAAGGTAATCTACCAAACATGTTCCAATTGATTACTTCACTGCATTGATTACTTCACTGCCTTTCTAATCGAATCCTTGAACTGAAAATCTTCATTTACAGCGTGAACAATGGTCAAATGGTTTCCCGGCATCTCATCGCAATAATGAGTTGCCAAGTTCCCAATGAAATTCAGCGCCATCAAAATAGTCAATGGTCAATTGAATGTTGGTGATGTGAGAGCCTACTTAGTTTCCCTAAAAAAAACTGTTCATTTCCAATGAAATGTTCGCATTTCTCTGATATGATTGACTGTTTGAGGGTTTTTGCATGGCTCGACTATTCTCCATCAGGTGTAATAGTCGTCTTATCAAACTCATCCGATGATTAGTGGAGCAAACAGATCTAAGTGCTGGAGGTGGCTCGAGAAAAAGCATAAGTGCAATGATTCAACATTCTTGGTCCGGTTTGAGTGAATAAGGCGCACATGAAGAAATCCACTTGTTGAAGTTGGTCGATCATATAAATTGGCATCAGGACAGAAGATTAACGAATTTTGAGATGATAATTGCAGCCAAGAGAATCTCAGTTTGTGAAAACAATGGTGAATTTATAGTTGAATAAAAAATAAAAAATGACTGCCTGCAAGTTTTGCTTTAGGCATGCATCAACAATTGGTTGAGCCAATGATCTTTCTTGCTGAATGGAGGTGAAAGTGCCTGAAAGACGAAGGATAAACTGGAACTGCTATAGATGAAGTGGCCCTATGCCCACCATGGAGCTTCACCGGTTCTGAAGTCGGTCTCAACCCATGGGACAAAAACTACCTTTCCATCATCAATATCTGCATGAGCCAAGGCCAGTGACTGTTCCAAAACGAGATCGAAAACATCGATTTAGTCGATACAGTGATTAAGAGTGTGACAGAGGAGCTTAATGTTGAGATTAGGAATTTGAGTGGTTTTACCAGAGGAGCAGGTCCTCTAACAACCCTCCCTTGGTTGTTGTACTGAGAACCGTGGCAAGGACAGATGAACTTCTTCTCAGCGGCATTCCATGGCACGACACAACCGAGATGCGTGCACACCGCATTGATGCCGTATGTTGCCAGCGTTTTGTCACTTTCCACAACAAGGTAGGTCGGGTCTCCCTGTAATTGGAAGAGTGTCGAGTTTGGATGAAACAGGCAGCGTGTAGAAGGTGACGTATGGAAATAAAAACGAACTTGACAGCAACTTGAGACCATATGGCTAAAGAATTAAGTAAAAAGGGACCGGTTTGTGCAGCACAACATAGTGTGCTTTCATGAAGTAGCCTATGTAACTCGAAGATGCTTTTCAATTTTAATGGAGAACCCTTCTGGGACTTGTGATCACGTCCGACAAAAAAAATTTCACCAATGCCAATGGATGATGAAAGTCTTGCAGAACAAGAGCTTTTTGTTGGTTGAACGAATCTTCTTCTTTCAGATTATGTTAACCAGGTATTGCCAAGGAGCAAAGCCCTAGTGACTAAACATTGTGATTGTATCTTCCAAAATATTCAAAGATTGGAAGGCACCTTCAATCCTTGAGTTAGTGTTCTGTCACCAGGACCATGGTTTTTGAGCCATTCAGCAGCAATAACATCATTTCCGATCGCGTCCTTTGCCACAGTACCACCACCAGCACCTTTCCTTCTGCTCGATTCACAGGAGACAATTGTCAGAATCAGAAAGTTAAGGAACGGTATTTGCCATTTATAAAACAGCAACTGATCCAGAAGACAAACTGATGACTGTTTGACCACACAAGTGTAATGGATCAAGATCAACTGCATACATACATGATCACGTCCCCTAGTGCGTGATAATTCTACAGGCATTACTGTCGAGACAGCTACATAGCCCAGCAAGTCAATGACTGGACATATCTTATAGAGAAGTAAATTAACGCGAATAACTGACCCCTCCAAGAGACCATCATACCAGCCATCAAGCACAAACTAGATCATTAATTAACTCGCCTAAATTTGCATCAATCCAACATGACAGAATCCATTGCGGAATCTATGTGCAAATTGTACTCGCTTGACTCGCTTAAATGTCGAAATAGTAGGAGCAATTACATGATGCATCCTATGTACAGAGCAATTTCAAAAACTCGCTACAGAAACAGAGAATTTGGAGCGGCAAGAAGAGAGAATCTAACCCCCACTCTCCACACTGGTCAGAATACAATCCCAATTAAAGATCCTTGTTGCAGAGCAATTGCAAAATCTGTGGAAAGAGCATGGTAACAACTTACCCAGGTGGAGCCAAGAAGGTGGCATAGGGGACCAACATGCCAGCAGTGGGGAGAGAAATAGCACCCAACAACAGCAAATTCATGAGCTCCCTCTTTCCCATGTCCGGCACCCAGTCTGCCGGTATGCTCGTGGCTTGGCATGTAATCTTTACTCCCTTGTCCTTCCCCACCACGGATGTCCTTGTTGGCTTCACCATCAGTGCTTGTGATGATGATGCACAGAACATGCCATTCTCACTCGAACACAGCTGAAAAGGCAAACCCCAAAGCACACATATCCTTATTTCAGTTATCCGAAAGATCTCACAACTAAAGAAAATGTTCCTTCCTTTTTCATTTTGCCTGACATTTCACATCGAAGAGCTTTGCCCTTGACGTGCTTGGACAATCACAGGACAGTTGCCAGACAGATAACACGGTGCATTACCTGAGAAGGAGCTGGGGAAGAGAGAGTTGAAGCGGCCATGGCTAAGATTCTTGGAAAGAATCAGAGACGGTTGGCTGGTGCTGGTGTTGGTTGGATTGGAGGAGCGTCCGCTAAGAGTTATGTTGAGAGACCAGGAACCAAAAAAGTTGATAGGAGAGATAAGGAGAGTGTATGGTTGACAATGTTGTAGAGCCACTTATTGGAGATAACATCCACGTATCATGGATCTTTTCTGCGTCCCATATTAAGTCCTTTGGTTCTTGCAAGAAAATAAAAATTATTAGGGGGAAAAACCCCAAATTGGAATGTGGTATTTGACGTTACGCTTTGGAATAAAGGTACACATGCACCATTCTTACAAGACTAAAGTCCACACCCATCTACTTTGATCATATCGACAAACCAGACGAAGGCCTTGTTTGATTTGGCTTTTGGGGAATGTATTTGCAAAAATACAAATACTTTTGGGTGAAAGGGATTTTCCGAAATACAAATAACGTTAGTGAATTATAATTTTAAAGTGTATTGAGAAACAACTTTGACCAAAATATTATTTGATAAAATTTGCATTTGTAAAGGGCTTTTATTAAATTAAAAAAACATATATATATTAAGTCTAGCCACCGAACCACCGTCGAATCTAGCTGCCGGACCGCCGGATGGCTAGATCTAGCTCCCAGAACCATCGCCCGAGGTCGCCCACCTCAAGCCTGAGGTCGCTCAACCCAGGCGACCCTAGGCGACGGCCGAACCCAAGCAAGCTACGCTTGGGTTCGACTGTCACTTGGGGTCGCGTGACCTTAGGTGGCCATTGTTTGAGGTTGCGTGATTCAGGCCATCAGTCGCCTAGGGCGCGACCCAGGCGCGCCCCAGGCATCGCCTGAGGTCCGACGACGGTTGCCAAGGTCAAGTGACCCTCAAGCGGCGATCGCCGACGCACACGACCCCTTGGCCTCAAGCGGCGATCACCGGCAGTCATTGACCTCCGATCGGCTTTTTCGATCGGTGGGTTTGGAGAAGATGAACAGTACTGTAGATTTGCATTCCAAGAATACAACTTCCCGAAGTATCTCCGGAACTACTTTGGGCTAAAGGCCCTTAGAGCCATTCGGAGATGCAGTTGCATCTTGCCAAAATCACCCAAAAAATCGAACCAAGCACATTTGTTTTTGGCCAAGGGGACTTTAGAATCCAAAGCCCATTCCAAAAGCCGAACCAAACGGGCCAAAGTCTTTGTGCTCTGTTTGGGGAAACCGCATTTTAAGCATATATATTACGCATACGTAAGCATGATACA
This sequence comes from Eucalyptus guilfoylei, assembly GCA_016097605.1. Lineage (NCBI taxonomy): Eukaryota > Viridiplantae > Streptophyta > Magnoliopsida > Myrtales > Myrtaceae > Eucalyptus > Eucalyptus guilfoylei. Next base: position 17,401,879 of record CM027865.1, on the reverse strand, counting down.
TCCGGTTCAAACGTTTGCGACCCATCAACATCTAGCACCATATCAAGTTACAATGTTACATGATTGATGAACTCGCATGCTACTTAACATTCAAATGTCTTCGTCAGCCCACCATGTCATATCACACACCTCAGAGAGAGAGAGATTCCGAGTCTCTTGCATAGAAGATAAATACCCATTTTAAGACACATGATCCAAAAAATTCATCATGCCTCAAATTTGCCTCAACGATACATCCTAATTCATGTAACGAATATGACATTTTGTCCCCAAGAGAAGGGACCCCCAGCCCGTAAATGTTAAATATGTCGCCGCAGGTTCTTGCTGAAGTTAGTCCATACGAATTACGAACCAAATGAGGATGCCGAGTTTACCCCTCAAACCCAGAAAGGACCTAGAGTTTTAAAGCCGCACCACATACTGCTTCGTTTCCAAATCCACATTAAGGCATCCTTAAACATCTTATCCCTGATGCTAAGTCACTGACATGTCTTCAGCTATTCAGTCTCCCGAAGAAGTACAAGTAACCCATATCCTTGGGCGGGTTCACAGACGCTCCGACCTTCTGATCATTGAAGATTACCCATCTACCATCTTTCAGTATGTGAGCAACGTAGTGACCACAATGTGTGGAGGTTCCAATGTGGCTCACCAATCCAATAAGCTTGTATCCTGCATAACAATGGCCCAATCAAATTGAAGTGATGTGCTAGAGAAATTATATCTAGACTGTCCAGTTTCATTTCAATGGCAATTGAAGAGAGGTAAAAATATGAATGTCTCGTCAGAGAGGAAAAAAGGCAATAAACTCAAATTGAGAGGGGCAACTTACCCACTAAGATAGGAAGCATCCGTTAAAAAAGAAAGAAAGAACATAAGTTAATATTCAATGTCACACAGCCATTGAATCTTTTTCATATGATGTGTGATCATCTTAGGAGAAAATAAACCCACCCAATTCTAAGCTCGACAGATGGGAGAGCAGGGCACTAAGAGCTATACAGTAACGAAGAATCATTTACAATGTCATCTAAAATCAGTAAAAATAACCACAAAGAAAGAAGCCAGAAAAGTTGACTCAAAAGCCTGCGTAAGCTATATGCCTGATTATGGCTAGAACAAATGATCTGCAGCTAGTGATTGAACAAAACAGACACACAGCAAGCTAGACATCTTTTACCAGAATAAAGTATTTCAGCCATGTGAAACAAACTGAGAGATCTTAAAGCATAAGATTTAATCAAAGTGATGAGGCACTTACTCCCTCCTCCATCAGGCAATCCTGCGTCACTTGAACTTGATGTAGAGTTCGATGTGGTGGCATTAACATCGGACGAGGCAGAGGGATCTGGATTGCTGAAAATCCAATCTGTTGCTTTTTCAATATCACCACCCTAAAAAAGAAGAAGAAGAAGTTACACCCAGTACAATCGATACAATTTAATCTTTAGATTATCTTCGGCAACATCCATGTAAAATATGCTGTTGTACATCTTCCAAAAAAAGATGAGGAAGCTGAATGAGAGAATGCAAACAACAAAGGGTAACGAAATCCATACCGATGCTTTGAGTGCCTTCCTCGCTACTTCTTCTGAGAAACCAAATGATACCAAGGTATCAACTTTTGATTGGTCAACTGTAGATGATGCAGTTGCAGGAGTCACATCTGCTTCAGATATAGGGATGTCTATATCTGAAACCATTTAAGTTACAACTTATTAGGATCATGGTCCTTTTCACTTTAACTGCAGAGAGCGGAGGCTCTAAAGCAACAAAATCCACCAAGGTAGCAGCTACATACCAGCATCATCCATGTGCGTCAATAACCAATTCATAGCCTCCTCTACTCCGGCATTTGAGGTACGTATTGCTGCTTTCTGACAGTGCAGATAGTTGAATCCCATTGATACAAGTTGAGCAACAATATCCTCATTGGCCACAAGCTTAGTTGATCCCACCTCATCCTCAGCAACTGTAATGCACAAAATAATAGACCGTCAATAAAATACACAAGAATTGGTCAAGTTATAGTCTATAACGGAGAAGGCAGCCACCGGAAATGGGCCAAAAGAAATGTAGGAACTCTATGGCCAGCTCATATATCTTTCTCATAATAATTTCTCAATAACATACAAGTTCCTAATTGGAATGAGAGGAGAAATCTGAATTGTGAATATGAAAATTCATAAGAAAACACTGGCACCCTACTAGTTTGGATAATAAATTTAATTATGTCACCAGTCACCTTCTGGTAGCAGCTCTTCACCAGGCTGAAGGCCATTGCTCCGCATGTGACCGATATCTATAACATCTGGGACATCTATATACACATCTGATCGAAAGACAGAAAGGAAAAACAGTCAACCAGATTCTCACATGGACAAAATTGTAAATACAAGTGAATGCAAAATACCAAGCTTTTTTGGTACCCATCCCTCCTCCATCACAAATTTCCGCATGTGAAGCACCAAGTAGTCAGGAAATGATGTTAGACCAGCTGTCCTGTAATTTTATAGTGGATTTATTGTTAGTAAAGTGGTGCTGTGACCAATTCTGTATCTGGTGTTTCTGTAAAAGGTAATTTTTTTCTTCTCAGAATCATTGAGCAATGATGGGTGCATCATAAGGAGAAGAGTGGATGAACTACGGACTTTATAACTTTAAAGGATCATTGAAATATAAAATTCTATAGAATCAACAGTCTTCAGCAGCACAGTGGGAGAGTATACCGCTTCAAGCCTGCAACTTTCAATGTGAAACACCTTGTCGACTGGATAATAAAGATTTATCAAGAGGAAACTTGTGGCTTGGATATCACAACGATCACAAGAAATGGCAAGCAAGAACAAATCCATGCCTACTTTCTACTATTCAGCCAAACATGTGCCCAACTAAGCGTTTGATTGTTCATCATGACGTGCATTATTACATCAATGCCATACAAAGACATTGATATTACAGCTAATCAAACAACAGCCAAAATGATCCACAGTTTGAAAGGTCATGAAGCTTACTTTATAGCTGTCGTCTTCGACTTCAAGGCAGAGCTGTAGAAATCCTGGACTTCCTCTGGAGCTGAAAAGTTTGCTAAGCATGCTTCTAGAGGAACCCTTGGGCGTACAATTTCATCACTAGATCTGCCAGCATATCATTCTCAGTAAACATGTTCTATCATGAATGAAAGATGAGCACCTGAACAATAAGACTTATCGAACTTACACTTCCTTTCCCTCAGATACCTTCTGGGCTTTTAACTTGTAGAATGCTTCTAATTGCGCTGGATAAGCAAACAATAGGACCATCTTAACAACATAAACACTTACTAAAATTAAAAGTGAAAAAGAAAGAATATTTACCTTTATTCGTGGACTCATGCAGTGGAATATTTAGAGAGAGAATGTTGTCAAGCCTTCTACTGTAAGTGACCTTCCCGGATGGGCACAATATCCGATCTTCAATACCAAACTTGAAACTTCTCGAGGGATCCTCAAGATTCCCCGCATGAGCTCGCTCAACTTGATCGAGAAAGTGTTGGAAAAATTCCAAAGCATCCTAAGGAATAGGTGTCAAAAGCAGAAATAAAATGAAAAAGCAGCGAAAAAACATTGACCAAAGTACATGAGGAGATATTGTTACACAGTCAGATCTCAAGAAAACTGATATCCAACCAAATGCAAACAGATTTTTTACTACGACATGACGTAAATCACCTACAGCTTCACATACAGCATGGTTTGTTGCTTAAAAAGCAGGCATACCTGCTGTCTCATTGATGAAAATTCAGGGTGGCTGGCAGCAATAACAGCCTTGAACATACGAGGCCTTATCCCTTCCTGCCTCTATAAATTTGCAAGCAAGAAAAACACAAATTAAATAATGATAAGGAAACTGTTCAAAATAAGGAATATAAGAAAAAAAAAGAATCAAGAATATAGTGTAAGACGCGTAGGGACTTGGCAAGGATGTTAAGAAAAAAAACAAAATAAAATCCAGGTGTGCAAAAAAAGATGTGTGCTCAAAGGATCCATAATATAGAAAAGATATCACTGCAATTTTATGGTCAGTTGAAGTCAACTCTAGAAGTTTCAAACGCACAAAACACCCTGACGCGAACTTAGGATTTCCACCAATAAATCGCTGAATGATCAAGAAATAAATCTTGGCAAGAAAGCTTACAGAGCCTTTTGAGACATTTGCATCATCATCCTTCTGGGAAAATGAACATAGGAAAATTTACTAATTAAGGGCAAGGAGATATGACATGTAGAAAAGGGGAAAAATGTAAATATAGCTTTTACCTCAGGTACTGGAATAGAGTATTTGCCAGACAGCAAACCATGAGCAAGCTTTGTCCTGACACATACAATCAAACATCAGAATAATTCACCAGGGCCAAATGTCCAATACATCTTGTCAATAACTTCTCTAGACTCAACTGCATGTGTCACCATTTCAATGAAAAGAGAGGAACACATTCATCCGTGTGCTTTCAAAAGAGAAGTAGCCAAGGCTGGTACTCAGCATGACTGAAGGAGACTCATGAGTGTTTAATTCATAGTACAACGGCATAGAGCACTAAGAAGAACAAATTACAGAATGCCAAAGCAAGTCATACAACATCCTGTTATTTTTTGTTATTTTTATTGGGCAGCAAGAAAACAAACATACTATATTTCATGTGAAGAATTACAAAAGCATCACTATGCCATTAACCACTTACAACTGCATGTTCAAGTCAACAGTTGGATCGGCAGGAGCCCTTTCAAAAGCCAATTTCAGGCTTTGATTCATGTAGTACCTGATTACAATATCATCAAGCAATAAACTCAATAAGTACTGAAAACATAGGTTATGGAATCGATGTCATTTCAAAGATAAAGGGCCAACTGACCGTGCACAAAAGGAATGGGTTGAGAATACAACTTGCATGGTCGCAGCCATGTAGCAGCTGCACATAAACTCAATAAGGAAATGAGTATTCGGCCAAAAAAAAAGTAAACAGAGGAAAGCAGAAACTTAAATGCCCCATCCCAATAATCATTACCTGTTACCAAGATTGGCAAGTCCTGTGTAACCTGGACCAAATAATGGTTCAACCTCCTGTCCACTTTCTTGAATTCGGTTCCAATCAAAATTAGTGTTTTGGTCAAGTTCCCTTTCGGCCGTAGTCATTTCAGTCTACATAATGAGAGCACTCTTGTCATGTAGCAGAAAATCACAAAAGCAAGCAAGAAATGAATAGACTGAAAGCTCATACAACAAGTTCACAGGCATCATATTGATCGATAAGAAGAATAGAAAGCCTCTATGCTGCATAAAGTTGATTCTGACAAGAGTATGAAATGTAAGCTTCGTTAGCAAGAAAATAAAGACGACACCTCATGACCATACATCATGAAATGGATAAGCCAAATATTTAGAAATTCAACTGAGAACTCAACTAAGTATGTTATATAAAATTTGAAACCCAACTGTATTACCATTTTTAAGATAGGTAAACATAACCAGATGGTCAGCTAAGATATCAGTCAAACTTGTTTGAAATTAGGACATACATGCAATTCCATAGCCATGGACCTTTCCACGAGATTAGATTGTTGAATAATTCACGCTTTCGAGCTAACTCAAGCATCTTATTGCTGAAGCATTAAGTGGTTAAACACCTAGACTAATATCCATCCTTAAAAAAATGTTCAACACAGTATGAAGCAATGGCATAGATAGAAAATAAGGAATTATACGTAAAGAAGCAATTCATTTCTTTAATGTTCTCATGCTTGTTATGATTACCATATTTGAGAGCTTTCTTAATCAAATCTTAGAGTTGGGCTTCTTTATTTAAACATTTTTCGCAGTTTTAGGTATTCCAACAGTTCCCCGCACTTCCAAATACATTGTGAATTCAGAACAAGTAAACAAGTGAACATGCCATTATAAGTTCCATTAGAATAAGTGGGATTATGGAAAATATCGAATATCAAGGATAACCCACTTTTATACAACATTATAACAGCTTAAAATCCACAACTCTCTAAATATCTCAAATCGCATCCGACAAATTGACCATAGAAGCCAAATCACTATCAGCTCTAACGAAAACCATACCTTTTGTAATGATGAAAAATCAATGCCAAAAAATGCCAGATGTTGCGCTAAATGTGGGTCCAAAACACCTTCATCCTCTGGATATGAGAAAACGTCTGAGCTGCCACAATGCAATAAATTAGATTTCATCGAACGCGGAATTCTCTGCTGCCCAATAACCATGTCAAGCACTGTAGGTATGACCGACTCTGGAAGCACTTCACAAATCTTAAGAGCCAATGCTAGTATAACTCCAAAAATTCACCAAAACTGAGCTTTTTGTCATGAGTAAAAACCAAAACATACACAAAACTACGATTTCTCTTAACTCTTGCAACCGGAATGATAAAAACTTCAACAGCCAACCAAAAACCAACAAATTGTCCATTTGCCACTCCAAAGAATACATCGTCCATCTCATGCAATCCCCATACCATTTCTACTCGTGAGTCAAATCTATCCAACACTCATCTGAGCATTCTACCACCCAAAAGCCTACTTTTAAGTAACCTCTTTTAGTTTTAAACTTCATCTTATGCCATTTTAGACCTAAGGTGGGATTTAGTGAGTCTATTATGCAAGAATTATTGGTATAGCAGGGTATCAAATCCCTTGTTGTAGATACTATAGGTCCCCGTAGTCTTTCTGTCTTTTGGTTGGTTTAGGAAGAGCAACACAAGAGAGCTTTTGAAGGTAACTAGGTTTCTTTTCAAATGCTTTTTAAAAAACTATAAAAAATCTCTATTGCTCAACTAACTCTCATTTTGGCGGTACTGAATGCCTCATCCACCTGTTTGTAAGCATGTTTATCACATGGCTGCATTACCTGCTCCTTCCAGATCAGCAGTTATAGTGCCAAGTTTCACAGCAAGAGGGTAGCCAGTTTCCTTGTAATATTCAACGGCATGATTGTTGCCACCAGTTCCATCCCAATTTCTCCGTCCACACAGAATCATTCCATCAGTCAAATTGAGCCATAGATTCTCTGTCTTGTCACACTTGGAACATTTCCAACCAGAAGGAGGAACAACAACACCATTGCCAATCTGTTGCAAGTTCGTGGCATATTGACTAACTTGCTTCTTATCTGCTACCCAAGCAGCAACTTGCTCTTTCCTCTCAGCACCTTCAGCCAACAAAATGGCATCGACAGCCAACCTTACCTACAAAAAAAGTACGAATGAAAACTCATACTGCACCTGACATTTTACCAGAGAGACTTTCTTAAAAGCACACTAGTAAAATCGGTGCATGAAAACGCATTGAAGGAGGAAGAGTCAAGGAGCACCTTCTCTGGCAATTCCACTGAAGGAAATGGCAGTGATATATATCCAGGTAATATTACTATGCTATAGGCTTCTTCATATTCAGGTTCACCATTGTCGAAGCCCCCATCAATGCCTACAAGTAGGACAAATAGATAAATATCCACGACAGACAGCAGCATACACATTTCTCATCATATTGAGAAAAAAGGAGCAAATAAGGATAGGCACATTGCAAGCAGAGCTTCCAGCCTCAAACTACTATGTTAGTGAGTCTACTTTTAAAAGCATCACATAACAAACATAACCCAAACAGATTACAGGAAGTTTTTCCCGTTGCTTGGGGCCTACATCATGTCACAGGGGAGAGCATCAGCCTCTCTAAAACAAAAGTTTCAGCATAATGTTGTCTCCTGCTTTAGTAGTGTCAGTTCCTCTCAGTTAAATGCTCTCATCCAGATGCTCTGAGGATCTGCAAGAAATGTGATGAAACTAGGGCATCTAGTGGCAGACTACTGCTGATCGTTACCATTGCCGTTCACAGAGACAGGTTATGAATGAGAAACCTGCTTGAAAGAGAAACACAAAGTAGGAATGCAAATTGAACGACAGGAACCTGCTGACTAGCACCAGGTTCTCTTAATTCAAAGCTTTAGAGCAGCTCCTTCAAAGCTCCAGCAAGCATTTAGGGATCAAGAAGGAGTGCCATGGGCAAAAAAGATCATTTATTCTGCACGGGTAAGGTTAACCACGATCCTTGGGATTTCCAATTGTTAACAAAATGATGATGGAAATTGAACAATAACGAGTAATAAGCAAACGGCCAGCCAAACATAAACAAAAAGAAGGACACGGCGAAGCATGCGGAACGATGTCCAAAGACAAACGACAAACCAAATACACAGGGCAATCAAAGAGTACCTATCGCCAATAGAGTCGGTTTCTTCAACGGCCGATCTTCGGAAACCAACTTCCTCGTCTGCTTAATATGCAAGTATACAGGATTCCCCGTCTTCCCAAAGTTCCAGTCCACGAACTCCTTCCCGAAAGCGAGGAAGCTATTCATGTCGACGAACAACCCGCCTTCACATTTCTGCGACCGCCAAAACAAGAACCATCACTGAATCAACCCGAGTAACGACGTACAATCACGGCCACCCTCGATAACTCCCGTATAAAACTAAAAGGGGCACAACGCCACTCTCGCCCGCGACCGTACATCGATGTCGAAAACCGGGGCCCCCAAAACGAAACTAAAACCCTAAAGCAATAAAGAACCGTCAAGGACACCGAAACCTCGCGATCATCTGGAAAGCGAAGCGGAGGTTTTGACAGAGGCGAGCGCGAATTCTGAGGGGAAGGGGGGGGATACCGGAGTGTCGAAGGAGACGCAGCATTCCTGCTTGAAGATGCGGGTGGTGGGCTCGGGTATCCGGACCCGGGAGAGGTGGGATCGGAGGAGGTCCATCGGCGACGCCATCGCTTCTCGGCCGGAAGACGATGCCGGCGGGGTCTCTCTCTTTGACGGAGACGACGGCGGCGAGAGGGAGAATGTGAGTGATCTCTTTCAGTTTCTGTGTAGAGAGAGAGAGGGAGAGGAGATTCTTTGCCCTAAGCTTTGTCCAAAGTTGGGGTTTTCTCCAAGAAATGTAGAGGAAGAGGACGCTTTTCGACTTCCACACGCTACTCCTCTCGTTTCTGCTCCGCTCTCTGTGTATTTCTTGATTGAACCTGATTGCCATCTCCAAATTTTTTAATTTATTTAATATAATTTTTAAATTTAAAATATATATTTAATTTAATTTAAAAATTATATGAAAATATAAAATATTATCATTTCATTAATTAAATATTTTCATATAATTAAGGAATAAGTTGGATATATATCAAAAATTTAGGGACCATGATATTACACGCTAGACTAAAAGTTAGAGATTATTTGTGTACTTATCCATTTAATTCTTTTTCTCCTTTGAATTTAAGTGTTACTACCGGGGGTGATTAGTTGTAAGGTGGGATGTTCATACCTTGGGATCGATAACTATCTACTAAGGACCAATTACAAAAATTAGAACCCAAAACCGTCTATTGGTTCCATGGAATCGATCCAAAAGTCACCACTTCAAAAGAGGCACAAGACTCGAGAGCAAGCAATGAGGTCGGAGGTGACCAAGAGTGAGAGTGGCAAATGGAGCAATGAGGCCAAAGGCAATCTAGAGTGAGAGTGAGAGAAGAATCGACAAGACCTAAGACCATTGAAAGAGAACGAGAAAGGTAGATAAGGCCATGAGATGAGTGGGGGGATATGGAGAAAGATGAAAAGAAAACCGTGGTTTTGATTTGAAAGTTAAAACATAATAATTTTAAAAAATTATGGTTCGGATGGGCTGGGCGATTTCATACCTAAAATCAAGAGCCGAACCAACATTCACTAGTTCCAGCAAATTGCAATAAAAATTTTTGGACTAGTCCCCATAAGAACTATCGATTTTGGACCGGTCCAATCCGATTTTGGACCTTCTTTCCTTGATTCATATACTTAAGACCTTGAAAGGGCTTCCTCAGGTCTATTCCATTTGATTGAAGAGTCCATCTATGGAAATTCGTAGAATGCTCCCCACCCTGTAAGGGGTCGAGCTCTTCGTTTGGAGACAGAACGACGTTAGAACTAGAAGTTCTACTTGTTAGTAGAGTTGATCGATGGGTGGGCTAAATCGAAACGGGCCCTTAGGTTGGGCTTACTAACCCAATTGAGTCTAAGATAGCTCGGCTGAGCCCGCCCAGAAGTGCCCCCCTTCGAGTCTTTGTGATCTCGCTGGGCACGTGAGCAGCATGATCCGTGATCAAATCTAGACGGTGGGCGCTGATTGGCTCTTGATTAATTCCCAAGCTACACGTAACTATTTTTAGTCCACGTTAAGATCAAATAATCATTGAGTCGTACAGATCATGATTCGGAAGCCTAATTCGCTACATAAAAAAAAATACATGAACTTTAAGTCCAATCGTACTTGTTTCCTCAACTTTTTTATCTAAAAAAAAATTCCAACTTTAGGTGCAGACAAAATCTGCTTTTTTGACAGAAAAATATTTACCCCAGACTTTTTTTCCAAAAAATTTTTAGGTTGAGTTCTAGATTTGCCAAGAACCTTTTTTTATTTAAAAAAATCATCAACTTTCAAATAATCTTAAATCAGCCCTTATTAGCACTACGACCTCATTTGGTTGGACTTTCCCAAGCCGAAAGCCCATTGGGGAAATTTTTTTGTGTTTGGTTAAGTTTTTGAAAGCTCATTTGCCCAAATATGAGTATTCCGAATGCCGAAAGCTAGGGAGGGGCTGCTTTGGGCATTGAGCATTTGGGAAATGTCACCGCGTACTGTTCATCTTTTCTTCCCCCCTTCGTCTTCTTCTTCTCGCCAGTCTTCTTCTTCCCTGTTCATCTTCTTCTTCCCCCGCCTTCTTTGGCAGCCGCCACCGCCGCCTGAGGGTCACGCGTCCCCGGTGACCACCACCTGGGGGTGGCACGACCCGCGACCCAGGCGGTGTCGCCTGGGTCATGTGAACCTCAAGCGGCGTCGCCTGGCGGGCACGGACCCAGGCGAAGCGACGCAGCCTAGGTCCGCGCGACCTCAAGCCGCCAGATCTGGCAGCCAGCATAACCTCAGGCCGCCAGATTTGGCGGTCTGGAGGCTGGTGGCCAAATCTGGCCTCTACGACCTTAGGCCACCAAATTTGGCGGTCCGGAGGCCAGATCTAGCCAATCTGGCCGCCAGATTGAATTTTTAGATTTAAAAATAAAATAAAAATATAAGCAAAAGCCCATTGCAAATATTAGTTTGCCAAATAGTATTTCGGCTAAAGTGACATTTCAATGCTACTTGAGACTACAATTTACCAAACGGTGTATCATTTTGGAAAACTCATTTATCTCAAAGGTATTTGCATTATCCCAAGTGTATTTCCCCAAAGCCGAACCAAATGGGCCCTACATCCAAAAATTGTCATTAGTCATCCCTGATTTCTACAATTTTCATATCAAAGAATGATTTTATTTTGGAGATAATTTTTCATTTCACTTTACTAATGTGGACATGTTACCGATGTGAAAATGTCAACCTCAAACAATTAACAATGATTTTTGGACAAACCATTAATGAGGGCAAATTTAAGATTAGCTTGAAAGTTGGTGATTCTTTTAGACAAAAAATAAATTCAGGGCAAATTTGGATTTGTAATTAAAGTTTGTGGATATTTTTAGATAAAAAATAGTTCAGGGTTAGATTGGGACTACATCCAAAGTTGTGATTGTTTTCAGACAAAAAAAAAAGTTAATGAGAGAATTAGAATTAGTCCTAATGTTATGACTTTTTTTGCGATAAAAAAAAAAAGAAAATATTTTTCGGTCAATTGAAAACGTGCCTATAAGACCATAATTCTTTATAGTGCGCCAAGAGAGCTGGCCAACAGGCCAAGTGCCTTGGGACCATTCCAGACTCCTCAATTTCTAGCAAGCCTAAAAATATTCAAGTTGTGATTGGGGTAAGCTATAAACGTGTCGTCTCGTATTATTTTCTTTTTGCCTAATCTGAAGACGATCCATTTTAGAAAATGAAGTAACCGAGGAGACAGTGAACCCGGACTGGAAATTTGAAAGTAATAGAGATTTTTAATACTTCTTGGAAGTAAATGGAGATATATATAAATAAATATATATATATATATATATATATATATCTATAATGGAATTAAATAACATTTCGCGTCCATCAACTTCCCAAATATAAAAGCCTCGTGTGACTTTTGAGGTTGTTTCCTGCGTCCCTCCGCGTGCCAAGTGTTTCCCAAAATTAAGGGGAAAAAAGAAAAAATGCGTATCGAAAGAGTTCAAACGGCAGGATTTTTCAATGGATACAACATGAAAACTCACGAAAATTATCCCGTGCAACACTTGACTACAAACTTCCGATATGTTCTTTTAAGGAATAATGATATAGATAGTCTAAATTTTGATTCACCGTGCAATGTAATCTTTAAACTTTTAATAATATTCAATAAAGTTTTTGAATTATATGAAAATATTTAATATTGTCATTCCATTAATTAAAGATCAAGGACAATATATAATTTAGATACTACATTGAATATACACCAAAAGTTTAGAAATTATATCAAATAAATTAAAATTTTAAATATTATAAATGGCGACACTTGGTGCTTGAATGTGATCGAATTGAAAGATGGCCTTTGCTCAAATTGGATCGTTGACGAAATACCTTTCATCGAAAATCTTTCTTCAATTTTTATTAAGAGGACACGGGTTTTGTAGTTATTTCGAACATGAGTTTTATTAATGGTACACAAGACAAAAATATACTTCAATGGAGTTTTAATTGAAGGTGAAACCTGATAACATAAAGTGTTTTGTTGGAAAATCGATGACAAAGTGTGATCACAAAGATGTAATGTTGAAATTTAATCGACAAAGAAGATCTAAAAAACTACAACTAAAGCATGGGAATCGAAAGATTTTTATATTGCAAAAAAGTAAATATAAAGATAACTTTGCAAGAAAATTGAGTTCTTTAGTTGATTGATATCAGCTTACAAAGAGTACAATGTAGCCCACATTTGATGATTACAAATATCGATTACAATTTTGGAATTCAAATAAGAAATAACTTCCTAACTATAGTTATAAGAAATTGTGTTATCAACCAACTCCTATTATCAAAAAAAAAAAAAAATCCACAATAAATTAAAAAAATTCTTGAATTAGCAACAATAAAACACAACTACTCAGCAGTTACGTCTTCATGTCGATCGCCTCCCGTCATCAATAATTTTGCTGATCAATTTCTCAAATCTCGATAAAAAGCTCTCATCAATGACTTCTTTACTAAGTTGTCGATTCCTTTCAAGTTGTCGATCGTTCCTTTCACTGTCGACTAGACCTTTCTCTTATCAATTAAGACCGCTATTCATCAATAATAACCCAAAAAAGAGATCAGTCCTTTTTTGGCGTTGACAAAAAGTGGGGTCCAATTCCAGCAATGGCAGCACTGAACATGGCAAAGATAAGAAGACAAGAAGAAGGCCACCGAGGTGCAGAAAGCTGTCCCGAGCACAACGAAGATTGAAAATCGAAGGGTTATTTTTTTCTTGGACTTCGGCAGTGCCGAGTACTTGAAAAAGGGCGGAGACCGGGATTCCCCCAAAGGCGCGTTTGTGTCGGGATATGCTGTGGAGCGTCCACGTCTGGGCATTGCACGGGAACGGTGCCTTCGGCAAGTATTCCATGCACATTGACCGCAATTCATTTTCATCAGCATCCTGCACGATTGGTGCTCTCGCCCTGCCCCAATCCAGTCTTTCCAATGACCGGGTTTAAGTAAACCCGGTCAATGAAATTCCACCTTTCTTTAAATATTTGAATTAACCCAAAAATAAAATAATAAAGGGGGACAAAAACAATGCGAGTTTCGTAACGTGAGAATTTTACGGTACCGATTGCGCATTTCTTTAACCCCTTTTAAGATTAAGAGAAATTAATTTCACATGCGCATCCTCCGTTTCTTTTAACATTTCTCGGTTCATATCGCACGCTTTAGATCTCGACAAGCATGCTCCTAATATTAGCATTTCTAAAAGGCCATGCATCCGTATCTTTGACGTAAGTACATAAAAGAAATGCGGATTGTGCAATCATCCTATCGTGACGTTGTCGGTTTCATTAGTTAATAATAGAAACAATGCCCTCGAGCTGATAAATTTGAATCTTGATCTTCCACTTTTATCTCCTCCTAAATTCCGGGGGATTATTACATAGATCTACGCGAATTTTTTTTTTAAAAAGACATGGATAAACTTCGACTCCTGCCCGAAATAGAGGACCAAATAAGGTCCCTTCCCGACTCAAAAGCCGACTCCAAAACTCCAAATCCAATAAAAGAACAAAGAGAAAAATAATAAGAATTCGAATTCGATTAGAATAATAATAATAATAATAATAATAATAATTATTATTATTATTATTATTATTATTATTATTATTATTATTATTATTATTATTATTATTATTATTATTATTAATGGATATATCGCAGTTTACAAACTCTCCGTTTTATCTTCGCCACATCATTTCGAACGGGTAAACACCGCCCCACCAAAATCCGAAGCGGCAACGCCGGCACGCCGGCATGAGGTGACCGTGGCCCTCCACGATTTAACGCACGAACGAAGCAAGAAGAAGCGGCAGCAGAAGAAGGAGAAGAAGAACTCGCCAAAGGAGAAAACCTCTTCTTCGATGGATTCTCCTCCGAAGGCGAAGACTCGGCCGAGCCCCGTGGCGAGTTGCAGCGGCGGCGGCAAGTTCTTCCAGTGCTTCAAGCCGGCTGTCCTTGACGACAACGAAGGAGGCAACGGGTGTAAGCGGGGTGTGGACGAGACGTTCGTTGCGTGCGTAGCGGCGAAGGAAAACGAGGGTCGTGCTCTGTGTAAGGTTCCGTCGGGGGATGAAGGAGACGACGGCTCGGACGAGGAGGATCGCGGGAAGAAGAAGAAGAAGAAGAAGAAGAAGAAGAAGGGTTTGAAATCGTTGGCGCGTGCTTCCAAGGCCGTGTTGTTCGAGACGTCTCTGGTTAGTCTTCTCTCTGCCGCGATGAAGATAATTCTGTTGTTCCTTATAGTAAACATCGAAACACGGCAAGATCGTTTGTCCAAGTTTCAACGACGAGGATCATGTTTTTCTCTACTTCGATCTCGCGCATGGATGTCGCGTTATCACGCGATTTCGTTGTCCCGACTCGATCATGTGCCGAGCATTGTTCGCTCGATCGTCTGTTCTACTGCATCGAGAGTTCCTCGTTTTAACTGCGTCGCCTTCTTACTTTTCCGGGCTCAGACGAAGTTGGATGATTGTTGTTGTCGAATTTGCCTTCTGGTTTTGCTTGACTGCTGACCAATATCTTGTATTTGATAGTCGATTTCGATTTTACATCATCGCCGGATCTTAATTGCCATCTATGACACAATGATTTGGTGGATCTTTTGGAGCAATTGGATTACCACGGTTACAATTGATTCACTAGACTCACCTTTCCGGCTTCGAATTTTTTGTGATCGACAGGCGACGAAGTCACGGAAGAAGAAAAGCGTGAAGAACTCGCTCAAATCGATCAGCAATCTGTCCATGGAAGCTGATAGAATTCTGAAGTCAATGGATCAGAATTCCAGCAGCGGAGTTTCGGACAACGACAAGGCCCGAACGACCGAGTCCGGTGCCACTTCATCTTCGCATTCCTCTGCAGCTGGAACCGTTTTGCCTTCCCTGAGGTCCTCGCGATCTTCGAGCATGAATTCTTCGCTGAGAAGGAGGAGGCAGTCGTCGACCCGGTCTAGTCCTTTCAACTCGAAGCAGATTCAATCGAGCGCTGTAGAGGACGGCAAAGAGCGGCCTCCTCTGCCTTCCGAGAACTCTATTATCTGCCTGCTTCTGCTGACCCTTTTGGTGCTGGTCCTGTGGGGCAAGGTCTGCGCCATCATTTGCACTTCGATCTGGCTGCTCTTCGTGTCGTGGTGGAGCATAATCAAGGGCGCAAAGTCCCCGTTGGACGTCGACGGCGATCGGTCCAACGTGGATTCTGCGGAGTATAAGAAGAAGATCATCCCTCTCGCTTCTGGTTTGCTTTATTTCTTTCTCTCCTTGTATTTCTTAGCTAAACCTGCAATACTGTTCCTAAACTTTTAATTTATTTAGTGTAATTTCTAAATTTTCGATACATGTTCAATTTAGCTTATAAACTATATAAAATTGTTCAATATATCCTTCCATTAATTGAACATTTTCCTATAATTAAGAGACTAGTTTGATATATATCTGAAGTTTAGGGACCACAACATTGCACATTTGAACAAAAATCAGGTATTATATGCATATTTATCTCTTTAATTCTTTTCTCTCCTTTGAATTTAGGTGTTACTACTGGGGGTGATCAACCTTAGGATGGGCAGTTCATACCCAAAAACCAAAAACTGTTTACTAACCAAGACTGGTGACCAAAAATTAAAATTGAGGATCACTTGTTGATTCCATGGAATTGATCGAAATGTCATCACTTTGAGAAAGGCATGAGACCTGAGAGCAAGCGACAAGTTCGGAGGCTGGAGGTGATCAAGATTGAGAGTGACAAATGGAGCAATGAGGATGGAGATCGTTTAGAGTGAGAGTGAGAGAGGGATCGACAAGACTGAAGGTTGCTGAGAGATAGAGGATGAGAAAGGGAGCGAGGCCACAAGATGAGTGAGGGGAGAGATGGAGAAAGACAAAAAGGAAACTATGGTTCTGATTAAAATGTCAAAACAAAAAAATTGAAAAAAAGCAGCCTGAGTAGGGTGGATAATTCTACACCTAGAATTGGGAACCGAATTGATAGTTATCGGTTCTAGTAAATTGCAACCGGTAATCGGATCGGTCTCCATGAGAATCATATGTTCTGAGCCGATCTAATCCAATATGGGGCGTTTCTTTCCTTGTATGGATTCATGTACTTAAGACTTCTTCCTCGAGTCTACCCCATTTGATTGAAGCTTAGATGAAAATACGAAGTATGCTTCCCACGTTGCAAGGGGTCGAGCTCTCCTCTGGAGATAGAACAACGTTAGAAGTTCTTTAGATGTACAAAAGCTAGTTGCTACTTGTCAATAGAGTTTATTAAAGGGTGGGCTAAATCGAAACAGGTCCCTAGGTCAGGCTTACTAACCTAATTGAGTCCATGATAGCCGGGCTGAAGTGTCCTCAAGTCCTTGTGATCTTGTTGGGTGCGTGAGCGGTATGTTTATGGTTGAATCCAGATGGTAGGCGCTAATTGGCTCTTGAGGGCGCGTTTGGTAACGATTGTGTTACCGAGAACAGATTCCAATCAGAAATGATTCTTTTTTATTATATTCTCGGGAATAATTTCTAAGTATTTTAAGCCGTTTAGTAACTGTCCAAAATTTCTGATTCTGGAATAGAATTGCGTTTGGTACCATGCTCATTGATTCTGTTCCAAATCAATTTCTATTAATTTTTAAATAATTTATTTTCTTTTCTCCTTTTTTTTTTTCCTTTTCTTTTTGTCCTTTTTCTCCTATTCTTCTTCTTCTTCTTGTGGCCGATCGCCGGACCGAACGAGGGCCAATGACCTCACTGGAGTGTCACTGGGGCTGGGCGAGCCTCGTCGGGGCCAAGTGGGCCTCGCCGGTGGCTGGGCTTGCTTCCGGCGAGCTCGCTAGACCTTGCCCTGGCTTGGTGAGCTCGCCAGATCGGTTGCCGACGACCGGCGACGGTAGACGGCAGAGGACAGCAACCGCAGGATGGCGGTCGATGAAGAAGAAGAAAAGAGAAGAAGAAGAAGAAAAAAGGGAAGAAGAAGAGTCGGTTTTGATTCTTAGATTTGTTCCCGGAACAAGAATCAACTTTTTTTTATTCTTGATTCTGTTCCAAATCTACTTCCGGGAATAGAAAAATAGAAATTTGTTTCCGGGAACAAAAATTTTACCAAACGCAATTCTGTTCTAAAACTACTCCCGGGAACAAAAAATCAAAATCGGGTACCTGTTTGGATGGTTACCAAACAACCCCTTAATTCCCAAGCTACATGTAACTATTTATTAGTCCACGTTAGATCAATAATCATTGAGTCATACATATCCATAATTTGTAAAGCCTAATTCCCTAAATAAAAAAAAAAGAATTACCTAAACTTTAGGTCTAAACCTAATTCTCTCCCGAACTTTTTTTTCTAAAAAAAAATTCCAGCTTCAGTGCGGGACAAAGCCTTTTTGACTTAAAAAATATATACCCTAAACTTTTTTTTCCAAAAAAAATTCAACTTTAGGTTTAGTTCTACATTTGCCATGAACTTTTTTTTATTATTTAAAAAAATCACAAACTTTCAATCTAGTCTCAAATCAGCCCTCATTAGCAATTCGTCCAAAAATTGTCATTGGTCATCCCCTCATTTCCACAATTTCCATATCAAAGAATGATTTTGTTTTGGAGATAATTTTCCACATCACTTTACTAATGTGGATTTGTTACCAATGTGGAAATGCCACCTCAGACAAGTTATAACAATTTTGGGATGGACGATTAACAAGGGCAAATTTAAGACTAGCTTGAAAGTTTGTGATTTTTTTAGAAAAAATAAATTCGGGGAAAATTTGGATTTGTAATTAAAGTTTGTGCATATCTTTAGATAAAAAAAAGTTCGGGGTAGAATTGGGACTATAATTTAAGTTGTGAATTTTTTTTTAGACAAAAAAAATGGGAGAATTGGGACTAGTCCTCAAGTTATCACTTTTTCTTAAGACAGAAAAAAAAAGTTCGAAACAAAATTGGGATTGAACTTAAAATTGAAAGTTTTTAGAGAATTAGGCCACATTCATTACGAGAAAAACAATTTCCAGGAAAACGTTTTCTGGATTTTTTAACATTTGTTTTACGGAAAATGAACTAATTGGGGGAACATTTTCCATTAATGAAAAAAGTCTTCTATCTTTCTTTCACTAACACTTTTTTTTTTTTCGCAAAACATGTTTTCCTTTTTTTTTAATTGAATTTTTAATTATTTTAAAATTATATTTTTTCTTTCCTTCTCGATTGGCCATAGGCGAACTCGAGCCTCGCCAAAGGCTAGTGGGGCTCTGCTTGCCTCACCTAAGCTTTGGCCTCGCCAAAGGCTGGCGAGGCTCTACTTGTCTCGCTGAGATTGGGCCACGTTGGAGTCGCAACTGGGTGGGGCTTGAGTCACCGGTCGTCACAGTTAGGAGTGTCAAAAACTGAACCGAAAACCAAATCGAATCAAAAACCGAACCGAACCGAACCGAACCAAAACATTCGGTTCTTATTCGGTTTGGCTCTCATTAAAAATTGAAACTTTTTAACCGGTTCAGTTTTTATCAGTTCGGTTAATCGAACCAAACCGATAAAATCTAAAGTTTTTCCTTTTTTTATTTTTTATTTTTTTAAAATCATTTTTTTTTATTTTTTAATTTTTTAATTTTTCCTTTTCTTTTTCTTTTTCTCTTCTTCTTCTTCTTCTTCTTCATTGGCTGCAGCCGGTGACCGTGGCCGGCCAATGAAGAAGAAAAAGAAAGAAAAAGAAAAAAAAAAAAAAAAAAGAAAGAAAAGGAAAAAAATAAAATAAAAAGAATACAAAATAATTACAAAATTGATTTAAAAAAATAAAAAATCTATAGAAAGGGGTGTATGTAGGGAGAAATACAAACACAAAGGTAAAAATCGAAAAACCAAATCGAACCGAACCATTTACACCTCTAGTCATCGTGGCCAGCAACTAGTTGAGGAAGAAGAAGAATAAAAGTAAAAAAAAATTAAAAATCAAATTTTTAAAAATAAAATAATAATTTTTTTTGAAAGGAGTGCATTGAGGAAAAAATTTTCCTTATCAAACAGTGAAAATTATTTTTCTTTTTATTTTCAAATATTAGCTGAACACTGGAAAAATATCGTCATTTTTTTCAAAAATTGTTAAAATGACTTCCCAAAAAATATTTTTTGGAAATGTCATATTTTCTACGAAATAAATGGATCACAGAAAATATTTCAATATAATTTCCAGAGTGTTCAAGAGTGGAAAATAAGTGGTTAAAGAAAATATTTTCTTTCCAATCAATCGAAAATGTCATCCTAACACCATAATTCTTTATAGCGCACCAAAAGAGCTGTAGGACCGTTTCAAACTCCTCAATTTCTAGCAAGCCTAATATTCAAGTCGTGATTGGGGTAAGCCATGAAAGTGTCGTGTCGTATTATTTTTATTCGCCTAATCTGAACACGATCCATTTTAGAAAATGAAGTAAACGAGGAGGCAGTGAACCCGGACTGGAAATTTGAAGTAATAAAGATGTTAATATTTCTTGCAAGTAAACGGAGAATGATATGTATATATAATGGAATTAGATAATATTTCGTATGCGAGTCAATCAACTTCCCAAAAAAGCCTCGTGAATTTCGAGGTTGTTTCTTGCGTCCCTCCGCGTGCCATGTGTTTCCAAAAAAAAATTAAAAATTAAAATAAAAGATGCGTGATCCGATTGAAAAGTGCTTAGGTCATAACTCCGCGTTCTCCGATGATGACCGGGATAAAGAGTTAAGACGGCAGGATTTTTCAAGAGATAGATACAACGTGAAAACTTACGAAAATTATCTCGTGCAATACTTGACGACAAACACCCGATATGTTCTTTTAAGGAATAATAATACAGATAGTTTCTAAATTTTAGCTTGATGTACAATGTGTAGTCTCTAAACTTTTAATAATGTTCGATGTAATTTTTGAATTACATGAAAATATTCAATGTTGTCATTCCATTAATTTAAGGTCAAGAATAGTATTGAACAATTTCATATAAATTATGGACTATATTAAACATACACCAAGAGTTTAAGGATCATATTGAACAAATTAAAAAAGAAAAAATTATATTGCACGTTGAGTTAAAGTTTAGAACCAAGCTACACTTATTTTAATAAATGGTGACACTTGGTGCTCTTAAAAGTAATGTAATCGAATTGAAAGATGGCCTTTGCTAAAAATGGATTGTTGTCGAAATATTTTTCACCAAAAATTATTCTTCAATTTTTACTAAAAGAAGACGGGTTTTGTGGCGATTTCAAACATGAATTTTTATCAATGGTTAGAAGAAAAAAATATACTTCAACAAGGAAACCTGATAACATAAAGAGTATTGTTGAAATAAAATCGATGACAAAGTGTGATCACAAAAATACAACATTGAGAAGATCCGAAAGCTACAACTAAAGTATGGGAATTGAAAGATATCTAAATTGTGAAAAGAAAATATAAAGATAATTTTGCAAGGACGTTGAGTTCTTTGATCGATAGATCCCGGCTTACAAAAAGTATAATGTGGCTATTTATAACTTACGATCAACGGTCACATACAGCGGTTACAAATTGAGAATTTAAACGACAAAAAGTTGTGTTATCCGCTAACTCTTACTATCTAAAACAACGAGAAGTTAAACATCTGTAAATTAGCAACAACAAAACATAACTACCTAGCAACTATGTCTTCGTGCCGATTGACCGTTGCTGATGATTTCGTTGATAATTTTCTTAGATCTTGATAAAAGGCTCTCATCGATGACTTTCTTAGCGAGTTGTCGATTCCCTTCAAGCTATCAATCGTTCCGTTCACTGTTGACTGGACCCTACTCTCATTGACTAAGTCCGATACTTGTCGATAATAACGAAAAAAGTCAATCAACTTTTGGCGTCAAGAAAGGGGTGTCAAACTCCAGCAATTGGCAGCAATGGGCAAGGCAAGACAAGGAGACAAGAAGAAGGCCACCGAGGTGCAGAAAGCTGTCCGGAGCACAACGAAGATCGAAAATTGAAGGATTATTTCTTTCTTGGACTTTGGCACTGCCGAGTACTTGAAAAAGAGCGGCGACCGGGATTCCCCCAAAGCCGCGTTTGTGTCGAGATATGCTGTGGACCGTCCACGTCTGGGCATTGCACGGTGCCTTCGGCAGGTATTCCATGCACATTGACCGCAATTCATTTTCATCACGATTGATGCTCTCCCCCTGGCCAATCCAGTCTTTCCAATGACCCAGTCAAAGTAAACCCGGTCAATGAAAAACCACCTTTCTTTATGAAACTTAACGTTGAATATTTGAATAGACCTCCCAGAAAAAGAAAAAACACAAAAATAGAGAGTGAAAAATAATTGCGAGATCCTTAGGACGGCAATTTCGCTGTACTGATTGCGCGTTTCCTTTTACCCCTTTTTGAGTCGAAGAAATTAATTTCATACGCGCATCCTCCATTCTTTTAACACGTCTCGATTTGTGTGCTTCGAACATTGACGAGCAAGTTTCTAATTTTAGCTCTTCCAAAAGAGCATCCATACGTGTCCCTGACGTCAGTATGTCATTGAAATACGGGATTACGCGATGTTCACGTCGTGTCGTAATTTCACTGGTTAATAATAGAAACAATGCCCATTTCTAGGAGATAAAACTGAATCTCTATCTCCCATTTTTTATAGACTCCTAAATCCCGGGGTCATGACATAAATCTACTCGGGAAAAAAAAAAGCAAAACATGGATAAACTCCGACGCCCGCCCGAAATAGACGACCAACCGAGGTCGCTTCCCGACTCAAAAGCCGAGTCAAAATTCCAAATCCAATAAAAAAACGAAGATATAAAATAAAAAGAATTCGAATTTGATTAGAATAATAATAATTATTAATGGACATATCGCAGTTTACAAACTCTTCGTTTTATCTTCGCCACATCGTTTTGAACGGGTAATCACCGCACCGCCAAAATCCGAAGCGGCAACGCCGGCATGAGGTGACCGTCGCCCTCCACGATTCAACGCACGAACGAACGAGGAAGAAACGGCAGCAGGAGGAGGAGAAGAAGAACCCGCCAAAGGAGAACCGCTCCTTTGATCTCCGCGCGCGACGATGGACTCTCCTCCGAAGGCGAAGACGCGGCCGAGCCCCGCGGCGAGCCGCAGCAGCAGCGGCAAGTTCTTCCGGTGCTTCAGGCCGGCCGTCCTCGACGACGGCTACGAAGGAGGCGACCACTGGTGCGAGCAGGGTGCGGACGAGACGTTCTTTGCGTTCGTGGCGGCGAAGGAAAACGAGGGTCATGCTCTGCGTAAGGTTCCGTCGGGGGGTGAAGGAGACGATGGCTCCGACGACGACGACCGCGGGAAGAAGAAGAAGAAGAAGAAGGGTTTGAAATCGTTGGCGCGTGCTTCCAAGGCCGTGTTGTTCGAGACGTCTCTGGTTAGTCTTCTCTTCACCATGATGAAGATGATTCTTTTTTTCCTTATAATGAGCATCGAAACACAGCATGATCGCTTGTCCGAGTTTCAACGACGAGGATCATGTTTTTCTCTACTTCGATCTCGCGCATGGATGTCGCGTTATCATGCGATTTCGTTGTCCTGACTCAATCATGTGCCGAGCATTGTTCGCTCGATCGTCTGTCTTGTCGCGTCGACGGTTCCTCGTTTAACTGCTGTCGCCTTCTTACTTTTCCGGGCTCAGATGAAGTTGGATGATGGTTGTTGCTATATCTGCCTTCTGGTTTTGCTTGACTGCTGGCCAATATCTTGTATTCGATAGCCGATTTCGATTCTACATCATCACCGGATCTTAATTACCATCTATGACAATGATTTGGTAGATCTTTAGGAGCAATTGGATTAGCACGGTTACAATTGATTCATTAGACTCACCTTTCCGGCTTCGAATTTTTTGTGATCGACAGGCGAAGAAGCTGCGGAAGAAGAAAAGCGCAGAGAATTCGCTCGAATCGATCAGCAATCTGTCCATTGAAGCAGATAGAATTCTAAAGCTAATGCATCAGAATTCCAGCAGCGGAGTTTCGGACAACGACAAGGCCCAAACGACTGAGTCCGACGGCTCTACCTCTTCCGGAGCTGTTTCGCCTTCCTTGAGCTCTTCGCGATCTTCAAGCACGAATTCTTCGATGAGAGGGAGGAGCCAGTCGTCGACCCGGTCTAGTTCCTTCAACTTGAAGCAGATTCAATCGAGCGCCTTGGAGGACGGCAAAGAGCGGCCGTCGCATTCCGAGAACTTCACTATCTGCCTGCTTCTGGTGACCCTTCCGGCGCTGATCCTGTGGGGCAAGGTCTGCGCCATCGTTTGCACTTCGACCTGGCTGCTCTTCATGCCGCGGCGGAGCACAATCAAGTGCGCAAAGTCCCCATTCGACATCGACGACGAATCGTCATCGATCGTGGATTCCACGGAGTATAAGAAGAAGATCATCTTGGAAGGTCTGTTGCAGAGGAAACAGTGTCGCGGCGCACAACATTTGCAAGTCGCGATGCATTGAAACATGTTCAAAGCTTCATGAGATTTTCTGTTCGAGGTTCGGAAACTAATGCCTACAGGAAAGGAGATGTGATTTTTTAATTTTTTTTCGCCGGCTTCTCATTTAATTGTGGAGAATATCGGGGAACTTCTAGGTACAGAAGCGTGGATCGTCGAAACCGGCGAGCTCAAGTTTTACATTTTCGAATCATGTCAATTGTTTCGGTGTCTGCTTTCAATCCGGGTCGGCTCAAACCGCACTCGGAAGCCATTGTTGTGTTCTGAGTATGTATACATTGGAATTCATTCAAGTCCTCCGATACTATGCATATGTAAATACGAGGACGAAAGGTACTTTTTTTCTTGCGATGATCGAATTAATTGATATTGTTTTCTAGGGAAGATTTGCTGAAGTAGTCTTCCTCCGTGAGGTCTGTTCTTTTGCTCTGTAGTAGTCTTTCTCCTTCGGGATTCATCTGTACAATCCCCTTTTTTTTTTAAATTATCAGAATTCTTAATTTATAGATTTAAGCAATTGGTTTGATTTGATTTGTTTTGATCTCGTTGTCGAGCTAGTGGCTTGGATCATGATCATGTGGGAAAGCAATTTGTCCCGGCAATTCTACTTGCCTTCTTATTCCGCGCGCAAAAAAAGAAAGTAGAGTGAAGGATGGGAGATGTAGAATTTAACACGCATAGAAATTTAGATAGAATGTCTTTTCCATTTACTACTCGACTTTTTTCGAAGAATGAGAAAAACTATTTAGCTGTACTGCTTTCGAGAATGAAACTCGTGACCAAGAAAATTGCAATTACAATCTGCAATGTCTCCTTCAGCTTCTTTTATCTATTTATTTCTTATTAAGATAATTGCCAAAAACCTTTTATACGGATATCAATTGAGTTTCAAATCTTTTAATCTAGTCAATTATAAATTTAATTTTTTTTTTAACAATTTGCCAATTTAGTTGGCTAGAAAACCACTTACGTGGACATTAAACATTCTATGTGGCAGTTGATGTGAACAATTTTGCAAAAAAAAAAAAAAAAAAAAAAAAATTTATCTTTTTATATTTTCTTTCTTTTTTTTGTTGCGGCAATGTGGGTTGTTGAGGCCTCGCCGACCACTGCGCAACCTTATAAACCCTCATCATTCATTGGCGAAGGCCGCCTTGCCCATAGTCAACAAAGCTAGGCCTTGCCCAAATCTAGGCAACGGCTACTTTGTTTGTGGTCGATGAGGGCTTACAGGCCCTCACCTAGTAGCCGATGCGGCCTTGATGACTCTCGGAAAAAACTAACAAGAAAACTAATATGTATATTTCAAACAAAATTTTAAAATTGTAAAAATTATTCATGTCAACGCCGATCATACCACGTAGGATAGTTGACATTCATGTTTGCAATTTTCAGCCAAAAATTATCGAAAAGACTAACATTAACTAATTATCAAAATATTTAGTATTAAATTGATCAAATTGAAATATTTAGAATTGAATTGATATCTGTATAATAAATTTATGACTTTTTGATACTTTTTCAAGTAAATTTTACTAGTGCAGTCCTCAAAAGTAGTGTGTTTCTAGGATAAATTCTATTTTTCGTCCCTCTGCTTTTAGGTTTTCTTTGATCAATTTCTTATTCTTTTTATTGGTGTAATCGAGCTATTAAGTTTTATAATTAAGGTCCTTTGAAACCCAATCCGATGAAATCCGGCAGATATAACCTTCGGAATGTGAGGCCTTAAAATTTTGCCAAGGTGAGCATCCACGTGGGTAACTACAATGGCGAGTTGTGTTTACAGCATGATGCTCCGACGTCGTCCACATTGATAAACATCTTTCATGATGCCGTCCCCAGAGATTTGATTAGAAAATAAAAAAGCCCTAAAAACTATGGGGACGAGAAGTATAATTTTTCCCGATGAGAACGACCAGTTCCGGTAGGTTTCAATAAGGCTCGAAGCTGATGGAACTGCATTGATTTTCTGGGCTTGGGCCATGGCCATTCAAAAAGGTTGATGAGGCTCGAAAATTGATGGACCTATCTTTTTCTATACCAGAGAAAAGAGTATACATGCACACAACATTGTCAAAATAATACTTAACCCCTTAGGGTACGTTTGGTCGTCCGAATTTCTAATCAGGATATGATTGGATAGGATAAGATATGAAATTTTATGATTTTTCTATATTCTATTAACTATTTGATTAAAGTCAGATATATTCACATCATATCATATACATTTTTTTTGATATAAACGGCATATCATTGTAAATGAACCTTAAAGTTTATAAATAGAGATGGTAAAAATCTCTTGTGATACTATTTCTTAATTTATTTTCATTTCATTTTTCCTCTTTTTTAAATTATTTTCTTTATTATTTTTTCCCCTTTCATCATTCTTTAATAAAATTTTATCATACAATAAACTGTACTAACATACTTAAAGTACAAAAATACCTAAACTATATAATAAATATAAATATATAATTTATAGATTGAACATTTACTATAAGATAGAATTAAAGTTGAATATATAAATTAAAATAAGATTAAATTTAAAAATAAATTTTTAATTTTTAATTTTTAA
This sequence comes from Eucalyptus guilfoylei, assembly GCA_016097605.1. Taxonomy (NCBI): domain Eukaryota; kingdom Viridiplantae; phylum Streptophyta; class Magnoliopsida; order Myrtales; family Myrtaceae; genus Eucalyptus; species Eucalyptus guilfoylei. Next base: position 17,375,044 of record CM027865.1, on the reverse strand, counting down.
TTTCTTAAATTAGAATTCAAATATTATTAATTTGAAATATAATTTCAATTTTGTCAATTTAATGAGTTTATTATTTGAGAAAAATAACTTTCCTATTATGGACATTATAAATCTTATCTACCTTTATCCTACCTCTCCAATAGGATAATTTTATCTAACCTATATTCTTTTATATTCGATTTTATCTTTTTTTGAGTAAGCACCAAACGTAGGATCCTATCCTGAATTTTATCTCGATTACCAAACACAATCCTAAAGAATAGCATATGTATAATCTAAGTCAACTTTTGAGAATAGATACCTAAAACTCTTTTTTACTTCGTCAAAAATCAATGACTTAGAAAATATTTTTCCAAAGATGAATGTATGTATCGCTTAACAAGATGAATAAATGAAAAAAATTTCATTATCCATAAAAATATTTAGACATAAATTGTTATCTATACCAAAAATAGTTCTCATTAATTAATTATTTCGAGCAATATAAACGATCATTTTTAAGAAAGTATTTTCTAAATCAATCATCTTCCACGAAACAAACAAAGCCGAAAAGTTAATTACTCTCACGACATCTATTTCGGATCACACCTTCTACTCACAATCATTACATATGATATTCGAAACGTGATCATGATACTTCAAAGAAGCATGGCTTACTCGATTCGCTAAACACTTTTAGTCTAGGCGAAAATGAAATATAAAGCTCAAATTCCTATCAATCTATTTTTAGATTCATTTCAAATACCCTTTTAAAAGAGACGCCGAATTTAGTGAGGACGAGACCCATTGTATCTATAAAATAGACATTGGCAAATGAACATGGACCATCCTCACGAAAAAATGAGTGGGCCTCCTATTAATCCCCATCTATACTCGAAAGCCCTAATCATTTTTCTCCATGTTCGAAGCATCGAGTTGCTTGGGTTCTGTCCTTATCTAGGAAAGGAGGGAGGGCCCTAAAAGGATCAGACATTTCACAGACAAACGTTGCTTTTTCCATGTCCGCGAGTCCTCTCTGGGTCTTTCGTACGTCTCTGTAGTACCACCAACGCAACAACTAACGGACGATGGCGACGCCTATTTTACATGCAATCGATCTCGCTCCCGAAAACGCCATCTCCATCGAACAATATATTTCCCTCCCGCAGATCCGTCCTCTCTCGGACGGTCTAGATCGCTGGAGCTCCCAGCTGCTGTTGCTGTCCCCTCCCCAATAAAATCTTTTACTGCGAGCCCCGTCAAAATGCCCAGTTCGCCCCTCCATCCACGGCGTCGATGGCGACGTTGGGAGGGGCAGATCTGGTCCGAAAGGTGGAGGGAGAAATGAAGGGTGTGGCAGAGGAACTGAGAAAGAGAGAGAGAGGGGGAGCGAATCTCAGTTGGGGGGGAGGGGATTCAGGTAAGGGGAAATGATGTCTTTCGGTGGTCCAGGTGGGGGAGCCAAATCGGTTGCAGAAATGTAGAAGCCGAGTCTAGTTTTGCCTTCTTTATCCCGAAATGGCAATTCACTTTCGCAGGTCGCCTAAAGCCACGACTATCAGTTGCTCCCACCCTCATTGCAGCAAATCTTTCAGAAGAGAAAATGCCAAAGAGTTCATCTGTTTCCGATTTTCTCCTTTTCATTTTAAACTCTTAGATCTTTTAAGGAAGTGGGTTCTCGTCTAATTAGCGTCGGGATGCATCAAAGTGCTTCAAACCATTCCCTATTCAAGAATATCAATGTCTCACCTCGACGTCTCCTTGCTTCATGGAAAAGCAAGCATTCGTTGACCAACTCGGTCATGGCATGAATACCCTCTAACCGAGTTTACAATAAAGGCACGCGGCATTCAAGTCGCGAGGTTTTACCGAATCAAAGAAATTTTACAAGATTTTCTTGATAGAGATGGTGAAGCAGTTATTTTCTTGATAGAGATGGCCGACCAGTTAGTCAATAAAGAGAGAGAGGAAGTGAGAAATCAATTCGTGAAACTCAAAGGTTCATTACCAATGTTTTTTTCTATTAACCTCAGTGCACTAGCTAAATTGCTGTTTTCGGCTAATCCAAACCAACTGGCCATGGTGGTAGTGTGCATCTTGGTTGTGATAGGGATGGAGTAGCTAATGCTTGGAGGTGGTCCTAGTCCTAGGGGAACAAATCACATCGGCGAACCTCCCTTCCTCGTCCTAGGGGATCTAATGTTGTAATGAGCATTGTTTGTCTTTAGGCATTTCCTATTTAATAAAAAGGAAAAGAAAAAGGGGGAAGAACATCTCTAAGCTTTGATGATAGGACATACACAGATCCCAATGATTCCAGACCGGACTAGGGGGGTGCACAATCTCCGCCGCAGGCCCCAACGAATCCACCGTGTCTGCCTAACCCTGGCAACGACCACCCCCTCCACGTGTCGCCCTCTCGTTTTTTTTTTTGGGGTCTAATTAGCTGAGAAAAATGCATGACGGTCTACCATTCGTTCCATGATCAACACGAACTCACACAATCTTTTTCCCATTCGTTATGATCGTAGCACGAACTTTCCAGCGTCTAAAAAATTAGACGACTTCTTACTATTGTTGAATGCCAGTTACCATCTCAACTGCTACGAATAAATCTATACATGTTCGTTGAGTTTGAACTACTAGAATTCATCATTATCTGATACAAAAGGTGATCCTAACTTGCAATTGTTGTAATAGAAAATGTAGAAATAAATAGGATTTGAGAATTGAATCAACGCAAAATCATCATGGAAATAAACGATGAATGGTAAATGACACTAAAGATTTATAGGATTCAGTTCTAGTGTTGATACAAACTCATGATAAAAGCTAACTGTAAATAATTTAATAACAATCGGAAAAATAAAGTTATAATTGCCCACACACTCTTTTGTTTCTCACGCTTGAATTACAACCTTAGTCGAAAGTGTTAAAGAATAAACAAATCACTTGGATGGTAAAGGTCAAGCACAAATCATTATGTATTTAAGCTCCTCCCACAACTAAGCAAAAGGTCTGCACTCTTTGTATTTCCTTTTCCTTTTGTGCGGCTCTCCCATGGAATAGGTATTGATATTCAGATTGAACCACATAAATCTTTATTGTTCTTCATTTATTTCTATGGCTACATTGCATTGATATAATTGCAAGATCCATGAGCATGTTCGCATTACATTACAATAGCATAGCCCTAAATTCTCGGCAGCTTTCTAGTCATTACTAGCAATTATTTTATGTACTTACATCTTTTTTGTGCGTGTAACATCTTTATGTAACATGCCAAAGAAAAAGAAGATTATGCCTAGGCACGCATGGCAAGACCAGTGTCCCATGTCCGGCATCATTAATCCACGCTGAGAAACAAGATTCCCTACACAATCACGGAGTGGATGCTTTACATAAAATGATGCAAAATTAGTTCGATCTTCTGTGCCAAATCTGAGAGAATCTGGACTACTATTGGCATGTATGAACTTTTGGGCATTCAAAGATCTCATTCCTTGCCACCGCTCTATGCCGAAATTGCAAAATACACATACTGATCTGGTCACGCGGTTTCAATTTCAGAACAAGGGTAACCTCAATATTTTTCTTTTCCCACCTCAAGGTCAATAAGCTAGTTGGTCCCTTGATATAACAAGTTCTCCGTTCAGAATTCGACATTTGAAAGCAACAAGTCGAGCATCCGTTTCTCTTATTTTTGGTCGGTTGATGTCCCGAGTCTTGTTTGCGTATAATCTAATAAAATTCCATTTTTTCGAACTCAATCGAAGGCAGGCTCTCTGTATTGAAATTAAATTAGGGGTTAAATGCGGGAGTTTCTTTCTCATAACCTAATCTTAAGAGATTAAATCGTGTAGTAGTGAAGTACTCCGCTTATCTTATCACATGTAGCGGCCATTGGATTAGTGGACACTTGACATGGCTTTGTGGTAAACTCTAGACTCTTGCATATACTCAATATTATTGATAAGATTGTATATATATTTTTTTATAATTATTTTCCAAAGAGAAAATGTAATTTTGGATAAATGGGCATTCTTTAAATCAGCCATTTTTAGAAAATACCCTCCATTGATCTTGTGGAGCTTAGTTAGACCCAGTTGAAACTCGAAAGTAATTCCTTGGAGAGCTGGAATTATTCTTGCGAAAGCAAGCATGGTTCTGAAAACATATAGCTGCTAGTCTCTTAACAAGATCTTCATGCTCACTAACTATATAAAGTACTAACAGAAATGAGCCCTAATTACGCATTCTAACTGCTAAGGCTAAAAATGATATAAAAAAAATGAAGCAATTCTAAGCACTAAGCATCATAATAGGCATTAATTAGTTCTGTGGAGATAGGGTTTAGCCTCAACGGCATGTGGAGGCATCATTAGGGAGCTATTCAAAGGCAAGATGCATTACATTCATGAACAAATCTTACTCTAAATGATTGCACGGTCACTGTCCAAATATTATTAAAATTTATAAATTACAGGATCTTTGGGTCAGAGGATCTTAACTGCATTTTGCGTTTACATATATAAATGTATATAATTCATTTTATTTAGGGTTATTTTAACTCAAGTGTCCTAAAGGGCCTTTTCTTTAGGAGGAGAGGAAATGATTACTTGCTGAAATTTGCCAAGGCCTAGCTGGGCGGCTGTAGTGCGTCCACCTTCTTGTTATAGTAACTTCCAAAGGAATAATGCGCCCCTCTCTCAGTCTATTCCCTCCATAGGCTCCTCGAGTATGGTCATTTGAGTCAAACCCATCACAAATTCATGAAACAAATCCTAACAAATTAATCTCACATACCCTTTTTCTTATCTAAGAATATTCGAATGTTTCGACTCGATTACTATGATTATCTTGTTGGCTTACATGCTGATTATCTTGTTGCCTTACATGCTTATCCAACTGAAAAAATTGAAATTGTAGGTACTAATGGAAATTGTAATGGGTTTACATGCTTATCCGACTGAAAAAATTGAAATTGCAGGTACTAATGGAAGAATACACTTATGGCTATGGAAAAAAAATCACGAATGAGACGGACGGATGGTTGAGAGGATAAGAAGAGAGTAACATAACATAGTACATGCTTAAGAGAGAGTAATTCTAGAGGGAAAAAGGGTAACGGGCTTCTACTTTCTATAGTAACTTTTAGCTAAATTAAGATTGAGATTAGATTATTCATGATGGGTAGCGAATAGACGGAATTTTTTCTGGATTTTGCAAATCAATGTAGAGAAAAGTTGAATGATTAATTTGGTCTTTGGTTGATTGGACCCATACTAGGGATTTCACTGAAATATAGAAGTCGACTCGTGGAGATTAAGGGATTTGTAGACCCGTTATGATTTTTTCTTGTGAAATTTCAAGAAATTTTCCTTGCATAGAGAATACTTGATGCCAACTTATAGGCTTGTAGGTCTCATATTAGAATTCTCGAAGGGACATGAAATCTCTTAGGGGCCACCTATTGATTAGATGTACTCACCCTTAATTATTCACTACATGTAAAGTTTTGAGTATTTAAATGATTCTTCGTTGATAAAAGAATATAATATTTATGTTAACTTACACAAGACCACTCTTTCGACGTGGATTTTATTGGCATATCAACGGTCAAAGCAAGCCTGAGAAGCAAAGATTTACTCTTATTTATCGGAGAGTGAAAAATTTGACACAATGATAACAAGTCGCAAGGGATGGTTTGCTTTCCCAAAGACAATTGGGTAATTCAAATCAAGAATTTTCTTCTTTGGGTCTGTAATTCAAATTAAGAATTAATGGGGAATTTTTTGTTGTTTTTTCTATTAAATTACACAAGCACAATATGTCTTGAAGAGGAAACGAGCATTATCACATATGAAAAGACAATCCAAAAAGCCATTTCCATCTATCAACCTAGCATGCAAGCACATGTACATACATACATAATGCACTAACTAAGGAAATGAAATCAACATAACGCTGGAGACATATAGATGATTATATGGCAATGGGAAGATAGAGTTTATCACTTAATCTTCTAAATCAGCATCTTATCCCCGACCTAACCATTTGCCAAAAAACTAGATGGCTTTCTCTATATGGAGTTTCCTTCTTATATTTATTTCCAAACTAAAGAAAAAAACCCACATTGGATTGGAGGGGCATTGGACCACAAGCAAACAAAAATACAGCACAGAGATTTTACCATAATATGGAAAACTTGAAATGGCATGAACATAGGAGGATAGAGTTTGGGACATGTATTGCCTTACTCACGATTAAGACATGCGAAATCTGAACATATTCATGGCATAATCCACATGTTGCCCCTAATATCTCTCCCTTTCTCTCTCTCTCTCTCTCAACCTCAACCTCAACCTGTACTCATCCAACAACAGCAACAGCAACAGCAACAGCAACAAGCACTGTTCTTGAAATCAGGCCCACTACAAAAACCCCCCCACATGACCACAAAACCTCTCCATGTCTGAAATCTAGCTCTCCCTTCTGAGATCTTATTTCCCTGAAAAAAAAAGCTTTTCCTTTAGAGATTTTCCCTTGCCTACTCTCTCTCTCTCTCTCTCCCCCAATGGCTACTTCTGCTGCAACTCATCCGCTCCTCATGGCCGCAACCGAGCCCCCGCGGCTCGAAGTGACCGCCAACGCGACCAACAATGGCATCGTTGCTTCGGGGGCCGATCAGAACCGGCGAGAGCCGTCCAAGCCGAGGTCGAGGAAGACGGGCAAGACGCACCCGCCGAAGAAGCAGCCGCAGAGGGGCATGGGGGTGGCTCAGCTGGAGCGCCTGCGGCTCCAAGACCAGGAGCGCTGGACCAAGATGTCCGAAATCCCCCCTCAACCCTACACTCCTCCCTACTTTCTCCCCCACAGCAATCCCCAACGCCCCGGGTTCCCGTTCCCGGGCCCGCTCGACGCGGTCGGCGGCGTCCCTGTGCAGTACCGCACGCCGCCGACACATCTGCCGCCGGTCAGCACGGGGCTGGGGCTGGGGCTGGGGATGGGGAAGGGGTTTTTGGTCAAGAGGAAAGACGATGGCGGGGTTGATCATGGGAGGAAGGCGGGGGTGTCGGTTCAGGCACGGGTCATGTTCGATGCGTTCGGAGCCGGGGCTCCGGTGGGTCAAGGCGGGAGTAGTAAGGCCGTGGAGACCTCGAGAGAGCTCTCTTCAATTCCAAATGTCCAGAAGTGCGTGTCTGACCGTTGCGACGTTTGTCTCAAGGTGCGATCCCCATTTTCCACTTCCCCAAAGCATTTCAATCTTCTTCTTCTTTTTTCTGTTGAGAGTGTTCTTGTGAAGAACTGATGTTATGGTTCTGGGGGGTTTTATTCAGGGCGTGTGGAGAGAACATGAGAGTACTAGTTACTGTTCCATTAGCTGATGAGTGAGTGATGATGAAGCCCCTTTTGTCTTGTTAATCAGTCTTTAGTCTTGTTGTTTTCTTCTTGGAGGCTATGGACCTTTTTGTCCCATCTTAAATGATGAAACGAAAAGACTTCTGAAAGATGTTCTTTTTATATGTTTCTCAGCCCAAAGGGCAAGGCCTCTAGCCTAGGAGATGCTGCAGTGCCTTGTCATTTGTTTATCCTTTTCTTGTCTGTTTTCTATTGGGCTATGGTTTCACAGATCACTTCTCTTTTTGCCTGCAGAAAAAGCGCATGGATTCGCAAAACGCTGGGTTGTTCATTAACAGAGCCAGGGAAAACTGCCCAGAGAAAATGGGGGTCAGTGACTGCGATTTCCTCGGACTGAGTCTGGAGAGTCCGCCATCAAAAGCAGCTAGGACTCCCATTTACACCACTCACAATCTTGGTGATGATGATCAGGTAAATCACGGTCGACCATCGTTCTTTTCTGCGACACCGACTAGGGATTGATTGCTCTTTTTCTCGTTCTTTCCGGGGAATTTGTTGCAGAATGTGGAGGTGACGGCGATAAGGAGGAGGGTGAACGTAACGGGTGGAGGGGTTTCCATGGAATACGAGTTCTTTCCCGGAAAAAGTGGGAGGAGCGCTTGGACCGAGGGCCTGAACTTTCCTGCAGGAGGAGAGGTCGCTGCTGATGCTGATGCTGGAGATGGTGGTGGTGAAGCTTCTAATTCCATCGATTTATCACTCAAGCTTTCTTGCTAAGCAAAACCCAAGAAAGAAAAAACAAGAACAGAAGAGAGAGAATCTGCCCCTCTCTCTTTCTCTCTGTGTATAGTTTCTGTTGTCTCTCTCACTTACACAATTGTGTGTAGTTGCATGTGACCCAGAACACAAAGATCAGCCTTTTGGTTCCTATCTTGCTGTTGAACTAACGTCTCCCTCACCAAAATAGTGCAGCACAATTACTGATCATTGTTTGCTCTACTGACCTCTCTCTCTCTCTCTCTCTCTGGGAGATTGCATCATTTTTCACATTTGAGTGTTTAATGGCGTGTGTTTGTCCTATGATATACCGAAACATGCCCCTTGTACTTCCTATAACTCTACTGCTTGCTGCGCCCTATGTCCCAGTTTGATTAGACTGCTATCTAGTATCTAGTCCTATTTAATTCCTACATGATATATATCAAGAGTTAGCCTGACGTTCATGAACCAACAGGGTGACAGACAAGTACTTCTGTTCTCTTTTTGTAAAAGAGAATTGTGGAAGAGGTTCCTTAAACTTTGAGATTTTGAAACATACATGGAGGACCCTGATTAAAACGACATTGGATAACTTTGGAGAAATACAGAACATCACAAGACATGATGTTAGGTCTTTTGCATACTAGATTAAAATCATTGCCATCGAGATATTGTGACGAAAACAAAGTTGGTCGCCTTAGGCCAAGCGACAGCGACGGGAGCATTAATTTTGTCACCCTTAAGGGACACCAATTGCAACGAAATGTAAATTTCTTGGCCATTACTCCACCTTATAGCCATGGAATATCAGCTTTGTTGTGTCAAAGCAGATTACAAACAACCTCAGGCAACAAAAAGATTGATTTCATCTTGCTTGGATTGAGCAAAGGCGACAAAATTAAAATTCTGTCATCGTTGCATTGAGAAACAACGACTTTATTGGTTGTCGCCTTTGACAAGACTACACGACGGAACTATTGTTTCATCACCATTGTTTAGTCCAAGCACGATGAAGTTTAAGCCTTGTTACGTTAGAGTAGACCAAATCTGTCGGAGCGATTTGTCTTTATAGGTTATCTCTAATAATGATAAAAGTAGATTGCCATTGCAAATGTGGTCATGACTAAATGCTACGAAAGTATTGATCTAAGCAAACTCAACGTAATGAATTCTTTGTCGCCTTTGATCAGATTATGAAAAAAAACAAGCGTGAGGCAACGAATTCATCACGTCGTTGCGTTGGTATCCAAAATGGGGCCTTTTAGATTTCAACTCAGTTTTGATGTTAATGAAGCTCAGTATTTTCCAAGTACATGCATAGATGATGATAAATTATGCAATTTGAAGATTTTTCTATGTCTATCTGAGTAATATATTTTGAAAATTTCAGACTATATAATGATAATATATCAAAAGTCATATTAAGGGTTCAAACATCGTAGAATATGATGCTAACTCAATTATACAATTTAGATTTAAGGCAAAGTGAAATTACTCAATTTCTAAAACCATGATGAAACTGTTTAACTTAAATGGTTAGTTTTTAAGTTTTCTAAGTGTAGGGATGTGCACATGATTTGAGCTGACATTGAAGCTTGTGACTACTAGTCATGTTCCCAATCCATCTTCATTCATACTCGTTTGGATGACTTACTTATTTTTCAATAGATTAAATCCAGAGTGGTCCATCGCTCACTCAACACAACACGTATGAAAAATTAGAAATGTAAATCAAGGAAACACATTCAAAATCCGTAGGTGCTCGAAATGATCGAAACATGCATTAGGAATTTAGCAACGCAACTATATATAGTGTATTCCTAGTGTACAATTGATCCCCTCAAACGCAGAAATGTACGGCGAATGTTGTGGATAAGTCTTTGTAATATGCGAGAGGTACCCATTCTCGAAAAATGTCTAAGAATAGTCCATTCGCATTTACTTAGAAACGTAGAATACTGAATCGGTTGCTTTTAATTATGAAGTCAATTTGTCGAGGGGACGATTCTAGCTACGCGCTATGAACAACAATCCTGAGCTATGTTATTGACAGATGATAAATATGATAATGAACATGCTGCTTCGTTCACACAAATGATGGATCTTAGATTAGAAAACTTTTGTCGAAAAAAGAACCCTAACATCCCTCTCTCTCTCTCTCTCTCTCTCTCTGTGCCTGCTGCAGTTGCAGGAGGAAAGCGAGAGAATTGCGAGGATTGCAGTTCTAGAGTATGTCCACATATTCTATGCGCTGAAACAAAGAAAACAGCATCTTGGCCTTTCCGTTTATGGGCATCCAGCAAGAAAACTTTCGCAGCGAGCGCTTTAAAGAGCGCGGGGGTGAAGAATTAATAACAGGAGGGAAGGACGGGGCTTGCATACCAGCTGAGACATAGATCAAGCGTACAAACACCACCCCCAGCACATTATATCGAATGAATAATGACTACAAAACGATCCTCTCTCTCTCTCTCTCTCTCTCTCTCTCTCTCTCTCTCTCTCTCTCTCTCTCTCTCTCTTATAGCGACGCTGCTTCGTAGATAACGAGCAGTAAGGGTGGCAGAGGAGCAGGGAGATTTGTACGCAGAAGAGCACACACACAGAGCACAGCAGAGAGAGGGAGAGGAGCAGTACAAATCTGCGATGAGCAAAAGAACATAAATATGCAGGCGATCCACACTGAGAGTGTCCGTGTACTGTGAACCAGAGGGCCATGTTTGGCCTTCCTCTTCTTTTCCTCCTTCTCATTGGGTGCTCAGTGATCACTGCTGCCTCAGGGAGCTTGCTGATGATGCAGCAGCTTTTGCTTTTGCTCTCTTCTTCTTTTAGGGTTGGGTATATACCTCGAACCTCGTTCTTGGAAAGATTAATAAAGAAGGCGTCTTAGCTTTTGCTTGCTTACCCCAAGTTTTAGCTCGGTTTTTTTCTTTATTGGCTGGCATTGAGTTGCTTTCTTTCGCAAAAGAAATTTTGGTGTTATGTGTCGGTCGCCCATGAAAGGAAAGTTGCGCATATGAAGGCTGAGTAATTGCAGAATAGATTTGGCAAAAAAAAAAAAAATAATAATAATAATAATAATAAAAGAGAACTTATGCGATTCGTCTTGCGAAGTCTAGCATAATAAACGTGAACGGCAGGATTCGAACCTGCGCGGGCAGAGCCCACATGATTTCTAGTCATGCCCGATAACCACTCCGGCACGTCCACCTGTTTGTGCTCTTTCCGCCAAGTTTAATTATATTATCATAAAATTACGTAATTAACTTGCCCTCCTGCGCAAGCCACAATGAGGCATGGATAAGAGTAGAAAGTAAGGACGGTTGGTTTCAAGGTAGTCTGGTTATGACGTCAAAACCTAAAATCAGATTGTGCAGGATCGATTCACGATTTGTGAAATTAGGAGTCAACCCACCTAGCTTAAGAATTGGCAGTGTTTTCTTTACTTTCTTTTTTCCCATTCCTTATAAGGAGAGAGTAGAAATGATTCAAGAGGAAAAGAAAACAACTATCTCTATAAGGTAACAACTATCTCTATAAGGTAATTATGAGCTTAACTGGGGGTTTGCCGAATAGATTATAATACTTGCTGGTTTGGTCCTGCTGTTGGAATAGAGAATTGGACCAATTCTCGCATAAAACCATTAGGAATCGGTTAATTCAATCTGATTCCCAATTCAACTCAGAATTGAAGCTCAAGCCTAGTAAAGGATTTTGACGTGAAACTTGTGTTGTGCCAAGGGGACTAATAAAGCTTTATCTTCACATCAAGAATTAATAATAGCTAAATGGACTCCAGCCCTTGTATGAGACGAAGCAAATGGACTCCACAGATATATCATGAGGCATTTGGGAAAGTAACATTTCGAGAAAATCTAAGCAAAATTTATAAACTTATAACTTTGCAAAATTTCCAAACTTACAATTTCCTCTCTCTCTCATCTCATTTAGCCAAAGATAACCACAAGTCCCATACAAGCGATGCAACCCATCGATCAGAACATTTACAAAACGTGTGCATTCCAATTGAGATTACATTTAAATTCGAAAAAAGTTTCACTATGATCAACTTATCTTTCCACGTGTCGAGCTTCGACACATGCCTCACATATGTCAGTGTCCGTTCTATGCCATCGCGTCAAGCGAATATTAGATATCCATCCGTTGAAGCGATGGTCGAGTTCCGAGATCGAAACAAAAAACATTCAGGATCGCTTTGCCCAAAACCTCCCTTCGCCATGCCTCGACCCACAAGAAAATCGTGGGCTTGGGCTGCCGCCGCTGCCGTCCGTTGTCTTGACAAATCGTCAAAGCATATTCTCCGCAACAATACACTCTCCTCTCCCTTCTTTTCTCATAATAAAAAAGAAAAGAAAGACAAAAGACGGGCGGTGACGGAAACACGTAATCGAAAAGCCGAACGAAAAACAACACACTTCGAGAAAAAAAACCAAAAGGCTTCTTCCTTCCTCCGCCCGACGACAATGCAGCAGCCGCCGCCCCACCACCGCCATCACCACCACCCCGACCCCTCCGCCGCCGCCGCCGACCACCCCCAGCTCCCCACCATCAAGATCCACCACCCCTCCTCCCCCGCCACCACCACTCCTCCGCCACCCCCACCGCCGGCGCCAACCGCAAGATCGGCGTCGCCGTCGACCTCTCCGACGAGAGCGCCTACGCCGTCCGCTGGGCCGTCCACCACTACCTCCGCCCCGGCGACGCCGTCATCCTCCTCCACGTCAGCCCCACCTCCGTCCTCTTCGGCGCCGACTGGGGCCCCCTCCCCCACCTCCCCTCCTCCGCCTCCTCCGCCGCCGCCTCCCCCGATCACCCCCTCAATCCTAACCCTAACCCTAATCCTAACGACCCGGCCCGCCCCGAGGAGGTCCAGAAGTCCCAGGACGACTTCGACGCCTTCACCAGCGCCAAGGCCGCGGATCTCGCTAAGCCCTTGAAGGACGCCCAGATACCCTACAAGATCCACATAGTCAAGGACCACGACATGAAGGAGAGGCTCTGCTTGGAGGTCGAGAGGTTGGGCTTGAGCGCCGTGATCATGGGGAGCCGCGGGTTCGGCGCCGCCCGGCGGGGCAGCGACGGCAGGCTCGGGAGCGTCAGTGATTACTGCGTGCATCACTGCGTCTGTCCTGTTGTGGTGGTCAGATACCCCGATGAGAAGGACGGCGGGAATGGCGGCGATCCCATCGTCGCCGTGAATGAGGTCGCCGAGGAGGAGGACGAGGTGGCCGTGAGTGTGGCCAGACACGAGCAGAAGCAGAAAGGTTAAAATGCAAAATTCCGCATTTCTCGTGTTAATCGATGACGATGATGATGCTGATATTTCCGGTTGAGATGAATCGCGACGGGCGTGGGGTTGTGTGCTTGCGTTTTTTGTATAGCTTGAAAAAAATTGCAGCTTGCGCCTTTGCTTTGCTGTCGCTGTCGACTGAATAATGTTGTATCCATCTCTTTTGATGTTTGCTTTTCTGTGATGTCGTCCTTGCACTGTTATCAGCTATCTTTCTTGCTTCCTGGTTTGAAGTTAAGTCAGAAAGGCTAGTGATGAGGTGTGTGCACTTGTTGATCGTTCTATTTAGCACGGATAGTTTGCTACTTTATGGATAGTGTTGTGTCCCGGAACTCCGGCAAGCTTAAATTATGTTGTCCTGGTGCTGGTTGTGCTTTGAAAAGGCTGCGGCTTGCATGCTATAGGAACTTTGGCTTTGATTGCGAATGCTCTCATGATGTTGATTCCTGTCCCCATACTTTGAATAGGTTTTTTCTATGTGTTAGAGACAATTTCTCCACTGGAACTTTTTGAAGGTACAAAATTAATTGAGGTTCTGCACAATCCGTGCGGAGTTTTGATCTATTCTTTAACTTATTTTGGTGCAATTTGGGGGTATTAGGGATTTTGAAATCTTTCTGCCTTGAGTGGAGACAAGAGATGCAGAGTCTAATATTTGAGGTAAAAGTAAGAAGATTGTTCTTTGCCAGACCAAAGTGAGCGCTTAGGTTTTTGCATTTTGAGTTTAATGTTTTCTCTGAGTCTATAAGTGAGCAATGATAGACTAACATGATGGCATATTTAATAATTTATATAGATAGCTTGAATTTTTATAGGAGAATGGAAGAGTCACCACTTGGACCTTAGGATGTAATTGTGTGCTTCTGTTCCAAGTGACATGTGCATTTGCAGTTTATCCTTTCTAGCGTCTATTGATTTTTCATTTGACTAGTTCTTAAGAGTTTTTTGTTTGATTCTACTGAGAAAGTTTGTTTGTAGTCAGTTTCATCTCCGTGTTGAATATCTCTGATAAAACTTTTGAGCAGAGACAATTATTAACTTATTGTTGTGATAGATTGTTTTGGTGGACAAGAGTTTTAGTGGAAGGCCTTCGCATCCCTGCTATCTTGTTTGATTTTGGGTTTAGGACTTTTGATCCTTGCTTAAACTATACCAATTCATTCCTGTGATTATGTTTTTTCTTCCAATTAGTGGACCCTTTCCTTAAGGGGATTTGTGTTGGTTTAGAGATGAGGTCTTTGGTCTGCCAATTTTCATATAGGATGTGAAGAGCAACTCCTGGTGACATATCTGGCAGAATTTGACCCACTAAGTTTTACTGTTCTTGGGGCAAAACGATATAAGTTTCCAGTACATTTGTGCTTTAAATTCCTAAGAGCTAATTTGAAACTTCAGAACCATCTATTTACACACCAGATACTTCTCTGTCAAATGTAAAATTTTAGGAAGTTTTAGATATGATGCGTGCTGTCTAGCCTTATGGGATTTCTTTTAGGTTCTGCTGTGATCGTGTAGTCTTTATATTGTTGAAGTGCTTAAGTTGTCCACCTTAAACACTGTTAGAGCTATTCAAGGGGCCTGCTAGTCAGGCAAGAGAATTTACTGGTTAATCACTATAGCTGCCATCCATGCATCCTGCACTCAGCAGCATACGTCATGCAAAGATAATTTGCTGCCTGAAGGGGCAGTGTGCTGCTGTTGCCATGTGTCTAAGTTGCAACGGTGGAAGTTCTAGTTTCCTTGAGGAGTGGAGATGTCTACTAAAGAAGTAGTGAAGGTCAGGTCTCTAATTTCCTTAACTGACTGTTTTTGCCAGGTCTGGATGATAAATCCAGCTACGGAGTCACAAGGAACACCATGTAGTATATTCACATTTATATATCCTTATGTGCTGTTAACCAACGTAGTAGGTTCCTCTTATTGAGAAGCTGCCATAGACCATAGTGATCTGTGTTTCCCATTTGGTGCCATTTGCAGTCATACTATCTGGGAAAATACAAGGAGAATTAAAATTTTCGTCTAATACACTAGCATCGTAAAGTTTATGTTGGCCCTTTTCTTATTTAGGCCACGCTTCTTTTGAGCAAAACTGTATGAAGGCAGGTTCTATAAAATGTGTGGTTTTGTCCACTGGTGGTGTGTTATACTTGACTTGTTTTGTTGGTTGCCATGCTACATAATTTCATCTCCAGCTATGAGACTTTGCTGAAACTGCAGTTTCTCTCTCTTGGTGTTTGAGTGTGGCTGTACTTTCTTTGCCACAAAAGTAGGTGAGTGGTAGGTGCTTTGGCTCTGAAGATGACGTGTGTAAAGAATTTCCTGATTATCTTGCTGGCGGTGCAATTTTACATGATTTGATGAGTGCTTGATTTGCTGGTTGGTCAAATGGGATTTGCTTTTAAGATTTGTTAGCTGTCCACATGACCGCTACTCGTAGTCCAATTCTCACGACTGACATCACTTTTTAACATGTAATGTTGCAGATGCTTAGCGTCAACCACAAGCGATGCTTGATCGACATATGTGCTGGTATGCTTCTTTAGATTGAACATCATACTTGCAGTTCCTTCTTTGGTTTTCTGGTTTGGCTATTTCTCTTAGACTCAGAGGTTACTGTAGTCTTTCACTTCACAACCTTTTATTGCTATTTGATGACCAATTTCATGCGATGATACAGGGGTCACAATCATGCCTGCAATTTAGATTTCACAAGCGGCTGAACTGTTTCTTCCGCCACTCTCCGATGGGATGTGATAGCTAATTATGAGAGCATAGCTGAACCGATGAGAAATTAAAGAATGAGATGAATCTTGCTGTGTAAACGGTGTAGGATTTGTTGGCTCGCTTCTGGCCTTTGTTTTGTATGGACTTGGGAGTTTCGGATGAAGAACTAGTGTGCTTTTGAGGTTCAAGATAATATTGTGTGGGGCGTCGGGATGTTCGACCTATTTGTGATACAAACATTATATCGGTTTCTATGTTAAGAATTGTTTTCCCAACTAGCTCTATTTTTGGTTGCCAATGTTAAGGTAATTTGGGTTATTCCTTAAGATGCAAATAAGCGTATGCTGTTATTGCCCGAGACGTTGAATAAATTTTTTCAGATACTAGGCTGGCTCGTACAGAAACCAATTGGGGCCGTGGACCTTTCTGGATAACTGGCTTGTGTTTCTCTATTACGTTTTGAACCCTCCATGTTTGACCTGGGGAATCCAAGAAGCTCTCAAAAGCCACTGGATTTCGAAAAATTCTTAAATGATCTTGGTGCATTTGATGTGTATGAACCCGCATGATCTACGAGGTGACACATCGAGTAACCGATTGTCTTATGATTTCACGCAGACATATATTGTCGGAAGCCGTGTTGAAAAAATCATTGATTGATAAATGGTCTAGTGGTAGTCTTTGCTCGCTTCTTCTTTCGATACCTTGAGCATGTTATCTTGTGATCTTTTGTGCCCTTCATTTCCTGGACAATTTATATTCAAGACAACATATCGTGAGCGATGTGAATTAGAGGACTTCGAGCTCTCGCTTTACGTGTTAAGCGGTTACAGTTATGACAGCAGAATTTTGACAATATTTTGGGAATTCTTAAGGACGCGCGTGTCGGTTTTCAACAACTCTGGCTTAATTCAGCAAGAGGTGAATTTACATCTGGAGAAAGCGAACTTCGGTAACACGGTGATGTTGGAAAATGCTTGCGAGAATCTCGGACCGCTACTACTTTCTGCCGTTTCTGAAAGATTGTCAAAGCTTATCTTTCATTTTATGGTGAATTTCGGTCGGTCACATGGATTTGGGCTTCATATGTTCACAAGTTTCCACTGCAGAGTCCAATCCAAGAAGTATCGTTGGCGAAGTCAAACCTGCTTTCCCGTCGTTTAAGCAAAAAAATAAAAAAATAAAAAAAAGAGAAGATGAACGGAATACTTGGACTTAATCCGACAAAGGGCATGCGTTTGTTAGATACGTGCGGACGATAGTCAGATCATTGGTCCTAATTTCACAGCACATCCCTTTTAAAATTCTTCCAAGCTGCTTCGTCTGATATGATGGACCATGACAAAGCGCCCGCTCATTTGTTTTTTTATTTTTTTTCTTTTTGTTTTACAATTTTTACAATTTCGGTGACTAATGTAGATAAGCACGAATTTAACTCTAGACCATTAGTCTCATCCAGAGCTGTATTAGACGATAAACGAGACTAAAATTGCCTGCCTCCCCAAGAGAAGAATATCTTTCGGCCACGCGATTACCAAATCGCAGGATTCGATCCAAAGCGTGGGTGCAACGTTGACCGACGAAGAGAGAGAGAGAACCATCGTTATTTAATATTTTTAAGAAATGACCATGTGGTTTCTTTATTCTTATAATGAATTATTTGTCAAGCTCAAACGTTTCTCACGGAGAAGCTTCTGATTAGTTTCTCTCCAGTCGAGTAACATGCACGGAGCAGCAAAAGTCATAATTTTCAATCAAGGACAACAACCATATTTAGCCTCGACTAATAGGAGGAGAACTAGCTCGGCACTGCACCACCATAACACCCGCTGATATCGGAATTACTCGGCACAGGCATCGAGCACATATCAATTAGTCAATCGATCCTCCGGCCGAAAACATAGAGATGCCTTGCTACTGGACCCACGGGCGTAGATTCATTCTTTTCTATTGTTGTAGAAAAGAATTAAAGATGTTCCAATCCAGCAATTGGTTGGACTTCTCCTCTTCCTCTAAGCTTTGGATATTAATTTTGCAGCTGGATCCTTCATTTTCTCTCTTTCGCTCCTTTCCTCGGTAAAGAACTTGAACTGGAAAAACCCTCCGTGGGGTTCGACCCATACCAGATGAGAGCATCCTGAAGTGGTTGCTCTTCTAAATTTATAGACTAATCGCGGTCTTCCGAGCATTTCTTCATATAGACTTCTTCATAACACGAAGGGAAAAGGACAAGTAGATGAACTACAAACGAGGTTGACTTTTTGTAAAAGAGGGGAAGAAGAAAATCAACAGACTACAAAAACCCACTTCACGGCTCCAACCACAACCACTGATCGCTTTGAATTGCCACTTCTTCATGCCTTATCGTCACTTTTCTCAACTGGTGTTTGCTAGCAACAATCATTATATCAAATGTTTCGTAGCAGGACGAGGGAGAAAGCAAAGCACACGAGATGGACAAGAACTCGATGAATTTAATGTACTTGCTGCGTAAGTAGCAGGAAGAGAAGTCCTCCCTTGTTGTCAAGACATATAATTTATGTGTGTGGTCAGGAATTAGCAGGGAGGGGTCATCAACCAGCTGGACGCGGATTTGGTGGGCGGGATGGTCAATCGAATCAGGGGCTCTGCCGATACCCGCTCAGCCTGCAGATGCTGGAGACGGCCGCGGCGGCATTGGCTTCCGTGGTGGCGGCGCTCCTTTGCAGCCTCTTCAAGGCGTTCATCAGCGACTCTGCTCCCGCACGCCCGCCGCTCGTCGCGATCGGATTCGTCTCGACGGCCGCCCTTCGCTGCTTCGTCGGCCTGGTTAACAAGGCCGACGAAGAGGCCGCTTCCTCGTGATCTAATGTCCTCGAGTTCAATCCAGACGAGACGCAGCCGACTTCATCCTGCGATCCGGTCAAAAATTCACACAAAACTCAGCCACAGCTTCGTGCCTCAAGCATGTTGGTTCCATAATTTTTTTAACCGAAAAAACAAATATAACACAGAAATTTTGGAAATCGATCGATTTCGGAAGCATGTTTGACTATATCTGAAGCTTCCGGGTGCTTGAAGTGTAATTGAAGCAGAGGACAATGATGCAGGAACAGAGATTAGGCGAAAGAAAAAATGAAGAGACATACGTCAGAGTCGAGATCTTCGCTTTGTCGCCGCCGCTTCATCCTCAATCCACCGCGGGCAACCGTTTCGGCGAAGAGCCCATCACCTGCGACCGCGATGGACCTACTGGTAGATTCACCTTCGGTGCTCGAAGAAGCCGCCGGCGGCGGCGAATCGCACGACCACGGAACCACCTGATTCTCTCCGTCTTCTTCTTCCTCCTCCTCCTCTTCATCGTCGACCTCCTCCTCCTCCTCCTCATCTTCGTCTTCGTCACCATAGTCATCGTCAACGAGCACCTCGTTCACGTCGTTGTCGTCGTAATCCTCCGCCTCCTCGCCGCCGCCCCCCGGAGCTCCGGTCCCCGCCTTCCCGTCGCAGATCCGGCGGCAGCACTCGCACACCGAGACCGTGGGGCCGAGCTTCGGCCCCGAGGCCTTCCACGGGGTCGGGGACTGGCACACGTGGCAGAGGAGGGCCCGGGCGTGCTTCGCCACCAGGAAGTTGGCGCCGTGCACCTTCTCGTCGCAGCCCCAACACAGGCTCGCCTGGTCCGACTCGCAGTGCATTGTCGCCCGCCGATCGCACAGTTCGCACCGCCTCGCCATTCCCCCCCCCTCCCTCCCTCCCTCCCGCTCCGCAACGCTCCCCTTCCCTCGCCGGTTCCGACGCGTGCTCCGGCTCCGGCTCCGAACTCCTCCCGCCGCCGGCGATGGTGATGCTCGGCAGAAGACGAGGTTGAAGAAGATCGAAGAAGAGGAAAGTTTTGCGCTGAGCTTCGACGGATTACGGGGAAAAGCGGACCTAAAATCCAGGGATTCTTCTACTGCTCCCGAGGGGCAGTTTCGTCATTTCGGGGGCGGCGGATGCGGGGCGGAAGGAGGAAAAAATAAATATCTTTTACCCGTCTCTCGCAATCCCTTGCCTGCCTTTCGAAAAACCAACCGACCGCGGAGAGTAGGGGGGGAGCTCCGATCGTGTGGAGGTGGGGCGCACCAAGTCTCCCCCGTCGCCGCCACTATTTTCTCGCCACGTGGCACGCGGGCTTGGACCCGGTTAACGGAGCGTGGGAGCGGAGGGCGCGCGGATCCTTCACGCGCGCACGCGCACGCGCTCGGCGACCCCGAGCGGCTGGGCTCCCGCCACGTCGACCTCGGGAGCGCCACGTGTCTTCCGAAGGCGCAGGGAAATATCGCCCTTCGGTTCCGGATAAAAAGTGAGGGTTTGACGAGGAACAGAATGTTGGTAGATAAATGGATTCCCGATTCAAGAGGAAACATAAACGGCTTAAGACTTAA
Source organism: Eucalyptus guilfoylei (assembly GCA_016097605.1). NCBI lineage: Eukaryota > Viridiplantae > Streptophyta > Magnoliopsida > Myrtales > Myrtaceae > Eucalyptus > Eucalyptus guilfoylei. Next base: position 17,354,509 of record CM027865.1, on the reverse strand, counting down.
ATTTGAATTTTTAGAGTGGGCTTATTTCACTGAAAATATTAAATTAACAATTTTTTTGATAAATAATCATTTAAGTCACTTATAAATTATAAATTATTAATTAATAATAAAAACCTTCTCTATTAATTAATATTTCTGTAGTTCATCGAATTTATTAGAAGAATTTGACTCGCACAGCAAGAGAAAGAAAAGTAGGAATTGACTCGGAGGAAGGAGGTGGCTTCAAATCGTGGATGACAGCTAAATTCGGGGCGTAATTGCAAAAAGATTTTTCCTCTGGAGGTTGAGATATTTTTCAAATTTTGAGGACGAGAAAAGAGTGACGTGGAGAGCGAGTGCGGGGGTCGTACCCTGAAGATTCGCGGACTGCGTACGTGGAGGATCTGAGGCCACAAGGGTCCGGGGGAGCCACGTGAAACCCACCTGGGCTGGATCGGCGCGCCTGACGTGTCTTTCGAGGCCCATCTCGCCTCGTTTATCCACGCCACACCACGCCAACCCCCCGGGGCCTAGCCCTTCGCGATCCAATTATTTTTCCCCGTCCTTTTTTTTAATAATAATATTCTGATAATCATATATATTTTATTTAGCTTATCATCTGGAAGGATAGAAAAGGATATTATAAGTTTGTAGACCCTGGACCGCATCATCCTGGAATGGGCACCGAACGCGAGCGGTGCTCCTGGTTGGACTCGCCATACGTGGCAATGCGTACTGAACATCAAAGTACATGACATTATCTCCGTACTGAATATGTCAAAATAAGTCGTAATCTCATTTCTCGACTTGTATCTAAGAAATTGAATTATTAGAAGAGTTATTTATATTTATATGATTCTCTTTTCATTTTCTTTTAAATTTATGCTTATTCAACTGTACTCTCATTTTAGTTTTGACATGAGCCAAATCTCTCATTTTAATTTTGACATGAGTCATTAAATTTGAGTTAAACGGATGAATTTAGGTCGGATCATCGCGCTTCTCGAAATTAGATGGGCCTACCATGCATATTTTAATCGGCGCTTGGAATGGATAAGGCGCGACTCTCGCGGTGTTGATTAAAGTTAAGGAAGGGAGATTAAGAAACAAGCCTTATCATGAGGCTCGCATGCCAGCACCTGGCAGCTCTCCGCCCTTTTCGTCCTTCGGGAAGCGCGATTATTGATGATGCGGTGGAGTGATGATGGGCGGGCCGGGGACAGGGGAGTGCGAGAGAGAGAGAGAGAGAAGGGAGGGATCCGATGACGTGGAGTCGCCCGCCCACGTGAACGAGTCCTACGTGGCAACGCGGGTCGGACTACGAGGGGATCCCGTAAGGAGGAGAGAGGGCGGGCGAACGGTGGCCACAAGGTCAGAATATCTGTAGATATGGGACAGGCAGATAGAGATAAAGATAGAGACAGAGAGAGAAATACTCATAATTTGTGGAGGAGGCAGAGAGAGAGAGTGAAGGTTTGGGGGGGTTCTCTGCATGGAGACTGGAATCCGAAGAGCGAGAGAGAAGGAAAGGCGGGGTCGGGGGGGCGACGCTTTTCGACGAGTTGACGCGATCGCGGTCATGGGCGGGGAAGCGGGGGCCCACGGGGCTGTCTTGTTGATCAGGTTTTTTGATGTGAGGATATTGATTGGAGTTTTATGCATGCGAGGTTATGGAAAATGGACATTTCTTCTTTTTGACGGGGAGAACGGATGGATGGATGGATGGATGGAGAGAATGTGGACACGGGAGGCGGAGGGGGACCCGAGGAGACGTGCGTGCTCTGCTGCTCGGATCTGTTGTTTTTTGTCCGTGGGGGGCAACCGAACCACCACCGTCGCTCCGCCCGAGTGGGGCCTGTTTCGAATAGAAGAGGAGCGCGAATTCGAATTCTGCCCAACAATTTTGCTTCATTACTCCAGAAATGTTGAATATTTTTAGGTTATGCGTGCATCGGGTGAAACTTCCTGATATTTACACTCTCCTAATAATTGACAGATCCGCATTTTGAAAATTTGATATTTGACGGCATCATCCTATCGAGTCTCCGTTTGTTTAACAAAAAGCGTTATGTTTTTGACAAATGTTTTCCATGAAATCATTTTTTAGAAAAACGATTATTTTTTTTCAACTTTTAGCTGAAGTCTGAAATAGAATCAGAAAATATTTTCCGACTTTAAAATTGAAAATAAATACAAATATATTTTTTTGACGTTAGTAACTTGTGTATGGGTTGATGTGGAATTAGACATGGAATTGGACATGAGGACTGAGATCCTGATCTAGCCTTGTTTAACCCTCAAACCAGGTAAGGCTACTTAGGTCTCGAGCAAGAGCGCGTGCACCACTCCTGCTTCCATAGTTGAAACTAAGAACGCAATGCTTAGGTGTCGGGGACCCAAGCACAAGCATCGGGGTCCCAACCCTGGGTTCGATGGACTCAACTTAGTGTTGGGGCACTGGGCACAAGCACCACTTGGGCCCGGCCTCAATAGATCTAGGCTTGAGTGTCGAAGACTTGGGCTCGACCTTGATGGACTCAACCATGAGTAGGCACCACCGCCGTGGACCTGGTCTTGGGCGAGAGGACTCAAGCATGGGCATCGGGGTTGCAGATTTGACCTTAATGGATTCGAGCCTGGGTACCTAGTCATGGATGCTAGGGCCTTAGGAATGAATTTTAGGGTTCTTGAGCCCAAGTGCAAATTTTCTTATACAAAGGGCAAAATTTAGTCATATATTTGAAAAATGATTTCTGATTTTTTAAAGAAAAAATCATTTTCCTATATTTAAGCATATATTTTATGTTAATAATAAAAATAACATTTTCCATCGACTCATTTTTCAAAGCAATCTAAATGACGGAATATGAGAAAATGTTTTTTTATATTATTTTTTGTAAAATAAATGAAGCCTTACTACCATTTTACTAGAAATACTCCACATTTTCCGTGTTAGGCCCACTCTCACCTGTGTATGTGCGGGTGTGTGCATGACTCCATGAGCACACATGAAGGACACAAAGGCACAAGTTGAGCATCGGCGACCGATGCCGATGGATTACATATCCTAAATGGATTATGCCTTGCAGCGTCCCTAGCTTTTATCTAAATCTTGAATGAATCATATCTCTTAGTGTGCGTTGTTTCATGGGTCGCTAGAGTTGGACAACCTTCCATTTGACATCACCCATATCGAATCAAAGGTCATCATCATCATCTGGCCGATTCATCACAGCTACAAGATTTTCATTTCTTTGCATTTATGTCAAGGATTCACATAAGGCGATGTAGCTTGGTCATGACACGATGTGACTTAGTCATCTAATCTCTCTTAGACTTTTGCATATATCTCCTCTCTTTTCTTTTCTTTTTCCTTTCCTTTTTTTCAGGCTAACTACATCCATCGCCATATCTCTGTCTTGAATATAATTAGCAACCGATTAACTCACAACTTTACAAGAACCACGGTGCAAGTAGTGCATCGAAACAGTCATCAATCGTGCAGATCACGATTAAACTCTGCTCGATCGAATGGCTTCTCCGACAAGATGTGGCCGTCCGCATAGGCTTGACCATTTGAAGTTCTCTTGGACTTGGAGGCCCACGGCCCACAATCATATCATCCCAGTCTCCATTGATTCCTGCGTCTTCGCCTTTCATCCATTTACGTCCTCCGCCATTTCTTTTCCCCATAGAAATGCATAGATGTCACTAGGGAGCACCAGTGATTTTTCAGCTCTAATGACCCGTCCCCGCTTCACGTGGTCCAAACTAGTGAAATAGCACTCGGAGCGGTACTGCTTGGCGATGATTCTGTCCATCTGCGATGTGTGATGCATAATTCGATTCCTTCCCACCCATTTATCATCTATAAGGATGCCGATAGAGCTGCAAATTATCTGAACCCTCTCGCTCGGGTGACCACTTCCGATCCTTGTTGGATAAGCTTGGACTTTCTAGCCTTAAATCACCTCGTATAAGATAGTGACCATGAAGGGAGGGGCATTTTTCTCATGAACACATCACAATCGCTCTTCGTTGATCTCATCTGAGGGGAAACTCGAGGGTGTTACCCCTACAAAGACTACTTTAAAATAATTTTTATCAAGTGGTGCCAAGTAATGTTTTGCTTTCCCCAAAATATGGGTACTTGTTATAACTCGCTTTTCTTTTATTATCGTTCGGCTTGTCAAATTTCAGTGCATCATAAGTATATGATTTGTAGGACGATTTCCTAGTTCAGCAACCCATTTTCGTGTCCTCTTTCTTATGAAAGCGCAGAAAAGACGCCCAAGGTAATTATTTTAGCCGTGATATTCCCGCATAGTGTTGGGCAATAAACGATTAGTGCTGGAAGATAATTTCACTTTATAGAATATACTTAGGGCATTATTTTATTGAAGAGTAGCAAAATTGAACATTTAGATGTAATTTGAATGATCTAAGATAAAATTCTAAAATACAGATCAAATATTCATTTCTTTGTAGTATTTGGTGGCATCATTTTCATACTAGTCATAAGTAATTTTATTGCATCTTGGTTGGCTTTTGAGTTGCTGATATGAAATTGAATATGCATACGAGGGTCATACTCGAGAAATATCGGACTGATTTAGTTTATGGACGATGTGGTAGACAGCCGATTATGGTGAAGAAACTGTGCGGGAACCTATGCCTTTTAGTTTTAGTGATAGCAAGTGTGGGCCCCAAATGTTTAAAATGTGATTGGTCTAGTCAGGCTTAGTCGTGACATGTTCAATCGTCTATGTGATGCTCACTGGACTTGAAGTTGACTCAATAAATCGTCGGGAAGCAAATAAGTTGAACCGCAAGAAAAATAACTGGGAATGAGAAAACAAACCAAGTAGTTTTTCTCCGTTAAATTAAAGCAAATGTCACCCAATATCATTAGTCCTATATCAACCTTACCACTCATTATGCCTGTATTACATTGATGAGAATCCAATGCCTTGAAAACTTATAAATTTCTTACATATAACTTAGAAGAATAAACTCGAGCATATAGAAGTTGTCAAGTCAGCAATAGTATGTGAGTGGATATATGTTAAATGAAGCATAGTCCCCCTTCGAATAATTAATATGGATGATTCTGTAGTACTTTCATAACTCGATATTTCAATTTTTTTTTAATAATAAATACAGATTAAATTTTACATTCTAGTGAAGCATAGTCGCCCTTTAGTAATATTTCGAGGACAAGGTATTAGGTTTTTATTGTCCGTCCCAACAATCCTTGTTGCTTTTTCTTCTTTCCACTGAAAATGAGAATGTATTTTTTTTTGGTAAATCAGGGCCACAAGTGTAGAAACCTGATTAGTTCCCTGAAGATCAATGAATCACTTTATAAAGCTCATGAACTTGTTAAATCCAGGCCATTAACTTGTGCATGCAGCATTGAGATAGAACAATTTAGATAAAGATGGTGAGATTTAAACATCATCTCCAAGCTCCAAGCTAAAAATCCCCAAAAGATAATTGACAGACTTTAAAGTTTGAACTCAATGGACCAAAAAAATTATGAGCATGTTTTGTTGCATAACAAGACGAATGTTGCATTGAGAGTGTAAAGAATGACAACAGAATTAGTATCTATTTTTTTTTAATAATTGGATTCAATTAGTAAATGTGGCACGAGATGCGATTAAATGTGAAATACAAATATGATTAGATGTAGAGAATGACAACATAACTAGATCACTACTTGTCACTAACACCCGATGGCCTCGATCACCTTCATCTGTAAGGAGTGACTCAGCCACTTTGGTAAGTTTCTTCTTCCCATCATTCACTCCACGATATATTCTCTCCTCTTAAATCTCTAACTTGTATATTGGAGCGCCAATCGCGGTAAAAAACTCAGACGCCCTAACTCGTATTTGACGGTGTAGGTCCATCTCAACGTGAGGGCTTCGATGAATTCCTCGAGACAGGATGGTGCATCTACAATTGACAATTTTTACAAAGCTTGTTCAGTGAATAAATTTTTTTTTTCGGTGACAAATATGATAAATGGAAACCATTAAATTTTTTTAAATGATTGAGAAGACCGTAGTGTATCGACTTTTACGAATTATAAGATGAGAGTTTGAGCCTAAAGACTAATCTTGGGAAGATCAGTTCTCGGATCTACTTTTTCTAGTTGTGTGATCTTGAAAAAGAGGGAAAAGAACTTCACCAAAAAAAAAAAAAAAGAGGGAAAAGAAATCATGATATTCTTGACCGCATGACCCCAACACATAATAAAAGAGCTCACTAATAGCTTCGGGTCGGGTAGATCCCTCCAAAGATGAGTAAACTATATAAGATTTCAAAAATTTCATAGTGCTTAATATTAAACGAAAGTCAAATACCAAATGCTAAAAAGTTAGAAAAAAGCAGAAGTAAAACTCACTTTCGAATATGTTGTTTTAAATTGATTACTATGTAGATCGCCATTAAATTTCTTTCTCTTACCAAAAGAGACGGTCTTCCAAGAAGCAGCATACCCCATAATTCTAGTTCTATTATCAATCGAAAATCAAATATTCCAAAATCAAAATATACACATGCACTTTCGGTCCGCGAAAGAGGCATAGAATTAACCAAGTCCAAAATTTTCCATGCTAAAATCTAAGTGCGAAAATATAGGATCGGGTCTTATTCTTCTTTGCTCATTTGATATCACTACAGGAATTGCCAATTTTATTGGCAGCAAGTTTGACAAAAAAACAATAAGGAGAGACTACTGCATCATTATCGATATTAAGTCCGTTTATTTTACGAAAAATGATCTCACTTGTGTCATTTGAAATATTTAATCGGTAAAAAATATTTTCATTAACGATAATAATTTAAATATAAATATATTTATGAATAATAAAAATATTTTTCATTTAGTTATTTGTGTAAGTGATATTTGTGATTATTTAAAAAAAAAAAAATGTTTTTCAAAAAATTTATGCTCCCCGAAACAAAGGGTGCCTTATTTTTATATGCATAATTACTCAAATCATGACGTTATCTACCTCAGCTTGCACCCACTGCTTGGACCCGTCCATCAGCCCAGGGCTCAATCTGAACATGAGGATGCAAAACTCCAGCTGGTTCAGATTGCCATCCCCGTCCAGATCGCCTTCTCGCAGCATGCACACGAACTCGTCGTCGCCCATGTCCTGTAAACCTAGCAGGAAGCTGTTCCTCTTCAGGCTCTCGAACGTAATCAGCCCCTTCTCGCAGTCCATCAGGAGCTGGAACCCGTTGCAGAGCTCGCCGATGAAGCCCTCGGCCCCGAGCCTCACGATCATCGAGGGGAAGTAGTCCTCGAAGTCGACTGCGCTCATCGTGCTCTCGTAAGCGGCCATCGAATGAATATGTATGTTTACCAACGAAAGTGGTCAAGAATTTGGAGTTTTATGAAAGGCTCTGGTGTTTGAATTTACTCGAACGGACAAGGAAGAAAGGGGTCGTGTTCTTTTCTCGGGAAGAGTGGTGGCTGCGATCTCAGTTGGGGAGTGACGGTGTTGAGAGAGAGTAAGGGTTTTTAAATTCGTTTGAGAGAGAGAGAGAGAGAGAGAGATGGAACGTTCGTGGAAGGAGCCAGGGCCATTTGAAACCAAGGGATAGCAGGTACGGACAGAGGGACTGTGAACGGATTTAAATGAAATCTAACATTGAAAGGGAGAGCTTCGACCATCTTTCATTTTCTGGTTCGCCTACTTTTATTTATTTATTTCCGATCCGTTGATCCGTGACGAGGCCTTCTCTTTCCCGGAAGATGCATGGCAGGGTTGAGTCAGATTTACTCTTCTGATGATGCAGCCCACGTCAGCTTTGGTGTTTTCAAGTGTACGGGAGAGGAGTTAATGCGCCTCCACTGAAACTCGGGGAGAGAGCCTGCTGCTTTTGCATTTTCTTGGGTATTTGATTGCCCAATTTATATGTAGTGAACTTATCATCCGGGGCTTTGTTTTTGGGTCTTAAGCCATGTAGTAAGATCGGGTTATGGAAATGGAAATTAATAATTAGGATCGTGTGCTAGGCGAGAAGAAATGATATCTGATGGTTCATCACTACTTATATTGATTTCTGAAAAAGAAGAAAATCTGAAGAAAGTAGTGCAATTTCTTTGGCTACTAACTTGATATCCACAAGTAAACATAATCAAGAAGCATGCAGACATTTAAGGGAAGTAGTGTACAGCGATGTTGAGTAGTTGGAGCGCCGCATGTAAGTATGCCGTTTGAAACATGATTTGCATCGTGTAATGAAGAAACTGTTTATGTATATGAATGAACGATGAATCTCTTTATTTGTTGGGGTTCCACCTTACTCAAATGGAGTGAGCATGGACCTTATGTGCATTTTATGACAACTTAATTGCTAAAACATATGAATGTAAATTTTTGGACACAATATCGGAACTTGGTTCAAGCCTTATAGAAATCTTACTCGGGAATAAAGTAAATATGAACCTTATGTTTGCTCTTACAAGTTTATAATTTTTGAATTGTAACGTCGAATAGGCAAGGATCTTTAGAACCAGTTTAATAATAAAATTCACTCTTGCAATTAAATCTTGACTATTTTAAATTTTACAAAGAACATGAACCAATTAGGAAAGCGAGAAATTTGTATATAAAATTTTTATTTTCAAATGAAAGATGTATCGTAGGAGAATTTTTCTTAAAAATGATCTCGGCGTAAGAAATATCATTGTGAATGCGCCTATATGATTTGAGATTTTTTGGGATCCTTGACTTAATCACTATAATCATTTTCAACTTTTTTTTAACATGATCACATGTCATGATCTTAAGGGAAATCCCAATTATCTCTCTCTAGATTTGATAAATCTCTACCCTAAGCTGCATATTGCCAACATGACATGGCCCAATCAAAGTCCTAGCGTTACGTTCAAGCCATCCTGTCTACAGATTCGTGTCGTTCGTCAAGAACATACCACCAAATCAAACCGTTCCATGCATGCCGTTCTAGGTTTGGCTAGTTGAGGCCATGTTAGACATTATATTCGCTTAATACTGGGTTTCATCTTCGTTTTGGTCCATCATGATGGTCCCGTATCATTCGTACCAGCCGTATCCTTCACTGTCCTTAGCACTTGCTTGTCGTAGTAGTACAAGCAAGATAGCCACTTGATGGATCGAAGACCTTGGCTTTTCGTGTTGCTAGTCTCTACCCTACCCATTTTATTCGTTAGACAATGAGCTATTTATTCATTGACTTATACTTACCATGAACTGCTGATAGATATATTCGCTTGTCAATGTTGATAGGTTATGACTCGTGCTGCCATTGATAGGTCAATTATCAATCATGACATAGAATTAAACCTCTTGTCTTATGTGCATCTATAATTATTTCAGGAGTGTAGCAATAAGTTTCATGTGGATCTCATAAGATCTGACGGTTTAGATCAAATTCAGTACATATGGTAGGTTTATTGAACAATTTTTTGGCATGCATAAATTAAGTTCAAAGCAAATAAAAAAGGAAAATAGATGAATAATGGCTGGCAACACCATGGCGACGCATGACGATAAAATGTGTTTTGTACATACTCATATTATTATTGATGTCGTGTCATTAAATATAATTAATAATAGTGGAAAAATAGGTACCAAGAAACTTGTGTTTATTATAAGATTTCTAGCGACAACCAAGGCTTCTTTTCACATAAATGTTTATATATTGAGGAATTATAATATAAATGGATGGACGAGAAAGTCTGCGATGGATCTTTTCTTCTCTTTTTTGGGGTTTTGTGCTTCGATTTTCTTTTGAATAAGAGGGCGCGTGATGCTGAGAGCAACGTGAGCGAACATTTTCTAGTGGATCTTTTCAAGTAGAAGTTCTCTGACAGAGGAAGTTTCTCTGCAATTTCCTACAGCTAAAGTACATGCATATAAGCTTCTCGCATGCCTTTTTCGCAATTATAATTGTGCTCATTCATTTACAGAGCATCACAGGCACACATCAAGTAATCACATCAAGTAATCAAGTTGTTAGTATTAACTATGCATTTCAATTGGAATTCCTGTTGTCCTTAACTTGGGAATGCATCCATCTAAAATCATGACGCATTCCTCTCCATCGTTCATGCAAAATGCCAGCCCTTTTCTTCACGTCCTCTCCTTTGAGAGATTGTCTAATTGGACCACATTAGCAGTAGCACATACATGGTGAAATCCTCAGGTACAGTGAGAGTCCTCTCCTTTGAGAGATTGTCTAATCAGACCGCATTAGCAGTAGCACATACATGGTGAAATCCTTAGGTACAGTGACCTTTAAGTTCCTCCCCCTACTTATTGGGGAGTTCTTTCGTTGCATCCTTCAGAAATATAAGAATCCTTTGAATTACTATCATTAACTTGTCCATCTCTATCTTATTTTCCGGTGTAATTGATTGCAACTTATTGGAGCATTCCTCTTTGACCCATCTCCACTTAGCTTTGCCAGCGTTGATGAGTACTTCCAGTTCTTTCACCACTTTCATGTGCGATATCATAGCATCTCCACTGCTCCATTGCATCGCTGCCTTCCCTTTCAGAGCTCGTTGAGCTTCTGAGCTCATTCTCCCATCGACCACTCCAGCCTCATGAATCCCCCTAGCAGAGTGCTCCCTAATGAGCAGACTTAATTGCATGGAATATAAGTAAGTAATTAACTTTTCATTTTATGATTTGGATGTAGGAACTGGTACCAACTTAAAATTTCGACTTATAGATATTTTGAAATAAGACTCAACACGTGCGCAAATATGCATATGTACATAGATTTATTATCAACATGTACATAAACTGGAGATTTGTGAGCATGAGCTTGAACAGAAATTGGAGATGCACGTACCTCTCGCTTTCGCATTTGGTAGGCACGATGGGTTGGTGCGAACTTTTATGTACTTTTTACCAAACGTTTCAAAATCCGTAGCAAGCTTCTTTTGAGTAGAGACATTCACCGCATGCGATATGTCAAACCGATTCGTATTCTGTTGAAAATCCGCAGTAAGATAATCAACCACTTTTGTGTGCGATGTCATAACATCTCCACAGCTCCATCCCATTGCTGCCTTCCCTTTTAGAGCCCGTTGAGTTTCGAAGCTCATTCTCCCATCGACCACCTCAGCCCCATGAATCACCCCAACAGAATGCTCTGTGATGATCTGGCCTAATTGCATGGAATATAAGTAATTAATTAACTTTTCATTTTATGACTTCGATTTAGGAATTAGTATCAACTTAAAATTTCGACCTACAGATATTTTGAAATAAGACCCGACACGGGCGCACATATACACATGTACATAGATTTATTACCAAAATGTATATAAACAAGAGATTTGTGAGCATGAGCTTTAACATAAATTGGAGATGCACGAATCTCTCGCTTTCACATTCGGTGGGTACGAGGGGTTGGTGCAAGCTTCTATGTACTTTTTACCAAACGTCTCAAAATCCGCAGAAAGCTGGTTTTGGGCAAAGACATTTACTGCATGCAACGTGTCCGCATTCTATTGAAAATCTACAATAAGAAAGTAGGACTGAGTTTGAGTGGGTTCAGGGAGGCCCTGGGGCAGGGTTTGAGTAGAGACATTCCCTACATGCAGCATGTCAAACAAATTTGTATTATCTGGAAAATAGTAAGTTACTTTTGTATGCGATGTCCCAGCATCTCCACTACTCCAGCCCATCGTTATGTTTCCTTTCAGAGCACGACAAGCTTCTGAGCTTATTCCCCCATCAACTACCCCAGCCCCATGAATCTCCCAAGAGAGTGCTCCCTAATGAGTATGTATAATCGCATGTAATATAAGTAATTTATTAACTTTTCATTTTATGACTTAGATACAGGAACTAGTATTAACTTAAAATTTCGGCCTACAGATATTTTGAAATAAGACTCAACACTTGCACACATATGCATATGTATATAGATTTATTACCAAAATGTTTATAAACCGGAGATTTGTGAGCATGAGCTTTAATGGAAATTGGAGATGCACGTACCTCTCGCTTTCGCATTCGGTGGACATGGCGGATTGGTGCGAGCTTCTATGTACTTTTTACCAAATGTCTCAAAATCCGCAGTAAGCTGGTTTGGGGCAGAGACATTCACTACATGCGGCATGTCAAACCGATTCGTATTCTATTGAAAATCCGTAAAAAGAAACTGGGACTGAGTTTGAATGGGTTCGGGGAGGCTCTAGGGCAAGGTTTGAGCAGAGACATTCCCTACATGCAGCGTGTTAAACAAATTTGTATCTACTGGAAGATAGTTAGCCATTTTTGTGTGTGATATCACAGCATCTCCACTACTCCATCCCATCGATGCCTTCCCTTTGAGAGCCCGTCAAGCTTCTAAGCTCATTTCCCCATCGACCACCCCAGACCCATGAATCTCTCTAGTAGAGTGCTCCATGATGAGCAGGCCTAATCGCATGGAATATAAGTAATTAATTAATTTTTCATTTTATGACTTGGATGCAGGAATTTGTACCAACTTAAAATTTCGACCTACAAGTATTTTGAAATAAGATCCGACACGTGCGCACATATGCATATGTACATAGACTTATTTTCAAAATATACATAAAATGGAGATTTGTGAGCATTAGCTTTAACAGAAATTAGAGATGTACGTACCTCTCTCTTTTGCATTTGGTGGGAACGGTGGGTGGGTGCAAGCTTCTATGTACTTTTTACCAAACGTCTCAAAATTAGCAGAAAGTTGCTTTTGAGCAGAGACATTCACTGCATGCGGTGTGTCAAACCGATTCGTATTTTGTTGAAAATCCGCAAAAAGAAACTAGGACTGAGTTTGAGTGGGTTCGGGGAGGCCCTAGGGTAGGGTTTAAGCAGAGACATTCCCTGCATGCGGCGTATCATACAAATTTGTATCATTTGGAAAATAGTTAGCTACTTTTGTGTGCGATGTCATAGCATCTCCACTGCTCCATCCCATTGCCGGCTTTCCTTTAAGAGCTTGTTGAGCTTTTGAGCTCAATCCCTCATCGACCACTCCAGCCCATGAATCTCCGCAGCAGAGTACTCCCTGATGAGTAGGCCTAATCGCATGGAATACAAGTAATTAATTAACTTTTCATTTTATGACTTGGATGCAGGAACTTGTACCAACTTATAATTTCGACCTACAGATATTTTGAAATAAGACCCAACACGTGCACACATATGCATATGTACATAGATTTATTACCAAAATATACATAAGCTGGAGATTTGTGAGTATGAGCTTTAACAGAAATTGGACATGCATGTACCTCTCGCTTTCGCATTCAGTGGGCACAGTGGGTTGGTGCGAGCTTCTTGGTACTTTTTACCAAACATCTCAAAATCCGCAGCAAGCTGGTTTGGGGCAGAGACATTCACTTCATTCGACGTGTCAAATTGATTCGTATTTTGTTGAAAATCCGTAATAAGAAACTAGGACTGAGTTTGAGTGGGTTCAGGGAGGCCCTGGGGCAGGGTTTGAGCAGAGACATTTCTTGCATGCAGCGTGTTAAACAAATTTGTATCTACTGGAAGATAATCAGCCACTTTTGTGTGCGATGTCACAGCATCTGTACTGCTCCATCCCATCGATGCCTTCACTTTGAGAGACCGTCGAGCTTCTAAGCTCATTCCTCCATCGACCATCTTGTGCGAAAGAATACCCTAACTAGATGAGAAAGAAAATAAGAATAATCAAGAACACGGAGATTTACGTGGTTCGGTGAAAAAATCCGCCTACGTCCACAGGAGAGAGATAGAGAGAGAGAGAGAGAGAGAGAGAGAGAGAGATGATTTCTTATTTGAGCGTATATCAAGAGTACAAGATACAATGCTGAAAAAAAATAGATCTTTAGATCCCCACTTTTCTAAACCTAGTAGGAAAGGAATTCCACCATAAAAATATTATCAAATTTGAAACCCAAATCTAGGAAATATATAAGGAAACAAATAGCTTGCAATCTTCAAGCCTTCCTAGATTTCCCGATTGAATATTATGGAATTCAAGACAACATCAGCAGACCACCCCAGCCCCATGAATCTCCCTAGTAGAGTGCTCCCTGATGAGTAGGCCTAATCGCATGGAATATAAATAATTAATTAACTTTTCATTTTATGACTTAGATGCAGGAATTGGTACCAACTTAAAATTTCAACTTACAAGTATTTTGAAATAAGACCTGACACGTGTGCACATATGCATAGGTATATAGATTTATTACCAAAATGTATATAAATTGGAGATTTGCAAGTATGAACTTTAATAGAAATTGGAGATGTACGTACCTCTCGCTTTTGCATTCGATGGGCACGGTGGATTGGTGTGAGCTTCTATGTACTTTTTACCAAATGTCTCAAAATTCGTAGTAAGCTGCTTTGGAGTAGAGACATACACTACATGCGGCGTGTCAAACCGATTTGTATTCTGTTGAAAATCCGCAATAAGAAACTCGGACTGAGTTTGAATGGGTTCAGGCTAGCCCTAAGGTAGGGTTTGAGCAGAGACATTCCCTGCATGTAGCGTGTCAAACAAATTTGTATCCTCTGGAAAATAGTCGGCTACTTTTGAGTGCAATGTCACATCACCTCCACTGCTCTATCCCATCTTTGCCTTCCCTTTGAGAGCCCATCGAGCTTTTGAGCTCATTCTCCCATCGACCACCCTAGCCCCATGAATCTCTCCAGTAGAGTGCCCCTAATGAGCAGGCCTAATCTAATGAAATATAAATAATTAATTAATTTTTCATTTTATGATTTGGATATAGGAACTGGTATCAACTTAAAATTTCGACCTACAGATATTTTGAAATAAGACGCGACATGTGCACACATATGAATATTTACATAGATTTATTACCAAAATGTACATAAATAGGAGATTTTTTAGCATGAGCTTTAGCAGAAATTGGAGATGCATGTGCCTCTTGCTTTCACATTCGGTTGGCACGGCGGGTTAGTCCGAGCTTCTATGTGCTTTTTACCAAATATCTCAAAATCCACAGTAAGCTGGTTTCGGGCAGAGAGATTTACTACATGCGGCGCATCAAACCGATTCGTATTCTGTTGAAAATACGTAATAAAAAACTGGGACTCAATTTGAGTGGATTTGGGGAGGCTCTAGGGCGGGGTTTGAGTAGAGACATTCCCTGCATGCAGCGTGTTAAACAAATTTATATCCTCTGGAAGATAGTCATCTACTTTTGTGTGCGATGTCACAGCATCTCTACTCCTCCATCCTATCGCTGCCTTCCCTTTGAGAGCCCATCAAGCTTCTAAGCTTATTCCCCCATTGACCACCCCAGCCCCATGAATCTTCGTAGCAGAGTGCTCTCTGATGAGCAGGCGTAATCGCATGTAATATAAGTAATTAATTAACTTTTTGTTTTATGACATGAATGTAAGAACTGATACCAACTTAAAATTTCGACCTACAGATATTTTGAAATAAGACTCGACACGTGCGCATATATATATATATATATATATTTACATGGATTTATTACCAAATTGTACATAAACAGGAGATTTGTGAGCATGAGCTTTAATTGAAATTGGAGATGCACGTACCTCTCGCTTTTGCATTCGGTTGGCATGGCGGGTTTGTGCAATCTTTTATGTACTGTTTATTAAACGTTTGAAAATTCGCAGCAAGCTGGTTTCGGGTAGAGACATTCAACGAATGCGGCATGTCAAACTGATTTGTGTTCTGTTGAAAATCCACAATAAGAAACTGGGACTGAGTTTGAGTGGGTTTGGGGAAGCCCTAGGGCAGGGTTTAAGTAGAGACATTTCATACATGCAACATGTCAAACAAATTTGTATCCTTTGGAAGATAGTCAACCACTTTTGTGTGCGATGTCACAGCATCGCCATTGCTCCATCCCATCGCTGCCTTCCTTTTGAGAGCCCGTCGAATTTATGAGCTTATTCAACCATCGACCACTCCAGCCCTATAAATCCCCCTAATAGAGTACTCCCTAATGAGTAGACTTAATTGCATGGAATATAAGTAATTAATTAACTTTTCATTTTATGACTTGGATGCAGGAATTGGTATCAACTTATAATTTCGATCAATAGATATTTTGTAAAAAAGACCTGACACGTGCGCACATATATATATTTACATAAATTTATTACTAAAATGTACATAAAAAGGAGATTTGTGAGCATGGGCTTCAACAGAAATTGGAGATGCACGTATCACTCGCTTTCGCATTTGGTTGGCATGACGGGTTGGTGCGAGCTTCTATGTACTTTTTACCAAACGTCTCAAAATCCGCAGCAAGCTAGTTTCGGGCAGAGACATTCACTGCATGCGGCATGTCAAACCGATTCGTATTCTGTTGAAAATATGTAATAAGAAACTGAGACTGAGTTTGAGTGAGTTCGGAGAGGCTCTAGGGCAGGTTTTGAGCAGAAACATTCCTCACATGCAGCGTGTTAAACAAATTTGTACTCTCTAGAAGATAGTCAGTTACTTTTGTGTGCGATGTCACAACATCTCCACTGCTCCAGCACATCGTTGTCTTTCCTTTCAGAGCCTGTCGAGCTTCTGAGCTCATTCCCCTATCTACCACCCCAGCCTCATGAATCTCCGTAGCAGAGTGCTCCCTGATGAACATGCTTAATCGCATGGAATATAAATAATTAATTAATTTTTCATTTTATGACTTGGATGTAGGAAGATGTACTAACTTAAAATTTCGACATACAAATATTTTGAAATAAGACCCAACACGTGCGCATACATGCATATGTACATAGATTTATTACCAAAATGTACATAAACTAAAGATTTGTGAGCATGAGCTTTAAATGAAATTGGAGATGCACGAACCTCTCGCTTTCGCATTCGGTGGGCACGGCGGGTTGGTGCGAGCTTATATGTACTTTTTACCAAACGTCTCAAAATCCGTAGCAAGCTGGTTTCGGACAGAGAGATTCACTGCATGTTGTGTGTCAAACCGATTCGTATTCTGTTGAAAATCCGCAATAAGAAACTAGGACTGAGTTAAGTGGGTTCGAGGAGACCTTGGGGCAGGGTTTGAGTAGAGACATTCCCTGCATGCAGCATGTCAAAAAAATTTGTATCGACAGTCAGCCACTTTTATGTGCGATGTCATAGCATCTCCACTGCTCCATCACATCGCTGCCTTTTTTTTGAGAGCCCGTTGAGCTTCAGAGCTCATTCTTCCATCGATCATCCCAGCCCCGTGAATCTCCCAGCAAAGTACTCCCTACTGAGTAGGCCTAATCGCATGGAATATAAGTAATTTATTAACTTTTCATTTTATAACTTGAATGTAAGAATTTGTATCAACTTAAAATTTTGACTTATAGATATTTTGAAATAAAATCCAACACGTGCGCACACATGCATATGTACGTAAATTTATGATCAAAATGTACAAAAATTGGAGATTTGTGAGCATGAGTTTCAATAGAAATTGGAGATGCACGAACCTCTCGCTTTTGTATTCGGTGGGCACGGCGGGTTGGTGCGAGTTTCTATGTACTTTTTACCAAACTTCTCAAAATCCGCAGTAAACTGGTTTTGGGTAGAGACATTCGTTGCATCCAGCGTGTTAAACTGATTCGTATTCTTTTGAAAATTCGCAATAAGAAACTAGGACTGAGTTTGAGTGGGTTTAGGGAGGCTCTAGGGCAGGGTTTGCGTAGAGACATTTGCTGCATGAAGAGTGTCAAACAAATTTGTATCATTTGGAAGATAGTCAGCCACTTTTGTGTGCGATGTCATAACATCTCCACTGCTCCATCCTATCGCTACCTTCCGTTTGAAAGCCCATTGAGCTTCTGAGTTGATTCCCCCATCAATCACCCCAGCCTCATGAATCTCCCCAGTAGAGTGCTCTTTAATGAGTAGGCCTAATCGCATGGAATATAAGTAATTAATTAACTTTTCATTTTATGACTTGGATGCATGAACTGGTATTAACTTAAAATTTCGACTTATAGATAATTTGAAATAAGACCCGACACGTACGCACATATGTATATTTACATAGATTTATTACCAAAATATACATCAACTGGAGATTTGTGAACATGAGCTTTAACAGAAATTGGAATTACACGTACCTCTTGCTTTCGCATTTGGTGGGCACGGTGGGTTGGTGCGAGCTTTTATGTACTTTTTAGTAAACATTTCAAAATCCGCAGCAAGCTGGTTTTTGGTAGAGACATTAATTGCATGCGGTGTGTCAAATTGATTCATCTTTTGTTGAAAATCTACAATAAAAAACTTTGACTTAGTTTGAGTGGGTTCGAGGAGACCTTGGGGAGTAGAGACATTCCTGCATGTAGCACGTCAAACAAATTTGTATCCTCAGGAAGATAGCTATTTTTGTGTGCGATGTCACAGCATCTCCACTGCTCCATCCCTTCACTGCTTTCCTTTCAGAGCCGGTCGAGCTTCTGAGCTCATTCTCCCATCGACCACCCTAGCCCCATGAATCTCCCCAGCAAAGTGTTCCTTGATAAGCAGGTCTAATCGCATGGAATATAAGGACGCGTTTAGTAACGATTCTGTTCCTGAGAACAATTTTCGATGAGAAATAGTTTTTTTGATTTTGTTTCTGGAACAATTTTTGAGTATAAGAACGTACTTGGTAATTGTAAAATTTTTTATTCTAAGAATAGAAATGCGTTTGGTAAACTTGTATAATTTTGTTGTTTCTTTTGATTTTACAATATTTTATTATATTTTTCATTTTTTTTTCCTTCTTTTCTTTCATCCTCCTTTGTGGCTGGTCGCCGCCGGCGACCGATGACCGGTTGGGCGAGGTCCGGTGAGCTCGCCGGAGCCTTCCCAAGCCACCGCGAGGCACGGTGGCTAGGCGAGCCTCGCCGGTGGCCTCGGTGATGGCCCAGCGAGGCGGCGAGGCATGGCCGGCGACCGGCCAAAAGGAAGAAGAAAGAAAGAAAATAGAAGAAAAGAGAAGAAAAAAGAAGAGAGAGAAAAATTGATTCTCAGAATTGTTCCTGGAAGTAAGAACCTACTTTTTTCTACTTCTTATTTCTGTCCCAAATCTATTCTCGAGAATAAAAAAATAGATTTTTTATTCCCGGGAACAAAAATTTTATCAAACACATTTCTATTCTTTTTTCTTTCCCCGGAACAAAAGGACATAAATTTTTGTTCCGAGGAACATAAATAATTTTTAACAAAACAGACCCTAAGTAAGTAATTAACTTTTCATTTTATGACTTGAATGTAGGAGCTGGTACCGATTTAAAATTTCGACCTACAGATATTTTAAAATAAGACCCGACATGTGCACACATTTGCATATGTACATAGATTTATTATCAAAATGTACATAAACTGGAGATTTGTGAGCATGAGTTTTAACAGAAATTAGAGATGCACCTCTCGCTTTCGCGTTCGGAGGGCACGACAGGTTGGTGCGAGCTTCTATGTACTTTTTACCAAATGTCTCAAAATCCGCAACAAGCTGGTTTTGGGCAGAGACATTCACTGCATGCGGCGTGTTAAACCAATTCGTATTCTGTTGAAAATTTGCAGTAAGAAACTGAGATTGAGTTTGTGAGGGTTCGGAGAGGTCCTGGGGCAGGGTTTGAGCAGAGACATTCCCTGCATGCATTGTGTCAAACAAATTTATATCCTCTAGAAGATAGTTAGCTAGCAATCCATCTAAAAGGTCCTGTTGTATAGGTGGTAATGAACTTCTGCCACCCTGATCTAGTCCTTCTGCAGAGACACCCTCTTCTGATTCCAATGCTCTCTGTGTACTTGTATCCTCTAGAAGATAGGTAGCCAGTAAGTCCTGTTGCATAAGCGGTAATGAACTACCGCCTGTGCTTACACCGTGATGATTTGGTCCCCATGAACCCATTTGATTCGCCCAAGATATTTTCATTTTTTCATTTCAGTAAAAACGAAAACGAACACAATTTCTGTTTTCGATTATATATTTTCTTGAAAACGTGTTTTTTCTGTAAAAGAATAATTTTCCAATTGGAATCAAAATTTCGAAAACATGGTTGGTTGTTTCGTTTTTGTACCAAAAATATGTTGAATTTATGAACACATGCTTAGTCATTAATCTTTTTCTCTTTCATGATGAATTAGATTTTTTAATATCATTATACGGTGACCAACGTCGAAAAACGTTAAGGACGAAGAAAATAAATTAAATTATTATTTTTTATCATTTCCAAAAAAACACGAGTCAAAATGGACGTCTCCAAGGTCAACAAGTTTCAAATATCAACGGTCTTTCTTTTGAATCCCTCTAAGTTTGTTATAGCTGCAACAAGTGTATGAAGTAAACATAATCTTCTTTTTTTCCTCGATTTCCTAATCTCTCTTTCATCTCACTTTCCTTCTTCTCCTTCCACAATCGAAAGAAACTCCGGCGATATCACACCTTTTAGATCCGACATTGGAGATTTGGAGTGAAGGGCAAGATTTTGCTCTATTTAAAGGTCGGAGGTTGCAATCTCTTGCAACGAAACCGACGCTTGGAGGCGACGAAAGTCTGACGAACATATTCTTCAAGAATTGCCTCCCTGTTTTTTCCAAGGAAGAAGTTTCGAAGATCCTCCCGACTCACGTCGATCTAGTGGTCGAGTCTATTCTCGAGTCAAGAACTTGAAGGATTACTTGTACGACAAACATGTCCAGAACAAAGAGACCCATTCTGGGACTATGCTGAGCAACTGCCTGGAAATCGGTGGCAGTGTAGACTCTGCGGGAAGGATGGCAACGGAAGCGTCACTAGAATAAAGGCGCATTTGGCGGGAATTCGGAAAATGGGTATTGGTCCCTGCGAGAAAGCCAATGAAAGGCTGAGATCTGTGGCGCTGGATGCATTATTATCAAGAACGACATCAGGAGAGGGTGGCTCTGCACAGGGTTCACAGAGAGCATTGGAATCAGGAGAGGGTCCCTCTGCACAGGGACTGAATCATTAGGGTGTAAGCACAGGCGGTAGTTTATTACCACCTATGCAACTCTACTGATTCCAATGCTCTTCATGTACTTGTATCCTTTAGAAGATAGGTAGCCAATAAGTCCTGTTGCATAGGCGATAATGAATTACCGCTTATGCTTACACCCTGATTCAGTCCATGTGGAGAGGGACCCTCTCCTGATTCCAATACTCTCTGTGAACTCCGTGCAGAGCCACCTTCTCCTGATGCCGTTCTTGATAATAATGCATCCAGCGCCGCAGATCTCAGCCCTTCATTGGCTTTCTCGCAAGGACCAATACCCATTTTCCGAATTCCCGCGAAATGCGCCTTGGTGACGCTCATCCTTCCCGCAGAGTCTACACCACCACTGATTTCCAGGCAGTTGCTCGGCATAGTCCCAAAATGGATCTCTTTGTTCTGGACATGTTTGCCGTACAAATAGTCCTTCAGGGTTCTTGACTCGGGAATAGACTCGGCCATTAGATCGCCGTCAAGCTTCGAGAGGATCTTCGAAGCTTCTTCCTTGGAAAACACAGGAGGCAGGCAATCCTTGAAGAATATGTTCGTTAGACTTTCGTCACCTCCAAGCGCCGATTTTGTTGCAAGAGACTGCAACCTCCGACGTTCAAGGAGAGCAAAATCTCGCACTTCACTCCAAATCTTTAGCGTCGACTGGATCTGAAAGTGAAATGAAAGAGAGATTAAGAAATCGAGAAAAAAACAGAGGATTATGGTTTATTTCATAGACTTGTTGCACTATAACAAACTTAGAGGGATTCAAAAAAAAGATTTTGATATTTGAAACTCGTTGACCTTGAAGATATCTATTTAGACATGCGTTTTTTTTGGAAATGATAAAAAAGATAATTTAATTTATTTTGTTCATCCTCAATATTTTTTACATTGGTCACCATGTAGTGATATTAAAGAATCTAATTATCATGAAAGAGAAAAAGATTAATGATTAAGCATGTGTTCATAAATTCAACAGTATAAAAACGAAACAACAATCATGTTTTCGAAATTTTGATTTCAGTTGAAAAATTATTCTTTTACAGATAAAACACGTTTTCAAGAAAATAATTGAAAACATAATTTATGTTCGTTTTCGTTTTTACCAAAATGAAAAAATGAAAATATCTCGGGCGAATCAAATGGGCTCAAATTCTTTAATAGAGTTGTTCTTCCCTTTGAACGACGAAAATAATAAACTCCATTTTACCATGTGGGTGCTGTTGTTTTGATTTCTAGATCTCCGGCGAACTTAGCATTGAAAGGAAAAAAACTTACATTTGCAATTTAGAAATTGCAGAAACCATTTGGTAGGATATCACCCACTGAGGCGGCATTGGCTTCGCCCGCACGCCCGTCGCTCGTCGCGATCGTCTTCGTCTTGATGCCGCCCTCCGCTACATCGCGGGTCTTGATAAGGAATGAAGAGACATACGTCTGAGTCGAGATCTTCACTTTGGCGCGTCCGCTTCATCCTCAATCCACCACGGGCAATCGTTTTGGCGAAGAGCCCATCGCCTGCGACCGCGATAGACCTACTGGTAGATTCACCTTCGGTGCTCGTAGAAGCCGCCGGAGGCGGCGAATCGCACGACCACGGAACCACCTGATTCTCTCCGTCTTCCTCTTCCTCTTCATCGTCGACCTCTTCATCCACCTCCTCCTCATCTTCGTCTTCGTCACCATAGTCATCGTCATCCAGCACCTCGTTCACGTCGTTGTCGTCGTAATCCTCCGCCTCCTCCTCGCCGCCGCCGCCGCCGCCGCCGTCCCCCGGATCTCCAGGCCCCACCTTCCCGTCGCAGATCCGGCGGCAGCACTCGCACACCGAGACCGTGGGACCGAGCCTCGACCCCGGGGCCTTCTTCCACGGGGTCGGGGACTGGCACACGTGGCAGTGGAGGGCCCGGGCGTGCTTCGCCACCAGGAAGTTGGCGCCGTGCACCTTCTCGTCGGAGCCCCAGCACAGGCTCGCCTGGTCCGACTCACAGTGCATCGTCGCCCGCCGATCGCACAGCTCGCACCGCCTCTCCATTCCCCCCTCCCTCCCCTTCCGCTCCGCAACGCTCCCCTTCCCTCGCCGGTTCCGACGCGCGCTCCGGCTCCGGCTCCGACTCCGAAATCCTCTCGCCGTCGGCGATGGTGATGCTCGGCAGAAGACGAGGTTGAAGAGGAAAGTTTTGCGCTGAGCTTCGACGGATTACGGGGAAAAACGGACCTAAAATCCAGGGATTCTTCTAGACTCCTACTGCTCCCGAGGGGCAGTTTCGTCATTTTCGGGGCGGCGGATGCGGGGCGGAAGGAGGAAAAAAAAAATCTTTTACCCCTCTCTCGCAATCCCTTGCCTGCCTTTCGAAAAATCAACCGGCCGCGGAGAGGTGGGGGGAGCTCCGATCGGGTGGAGGTGGGGCGCACCAAGTCTCCCCCATCGCCGCCACTATTTTTTTCGCCACGTGACACGCGGGCTTGGACCCGGTTGACGGAGCGTGGGAACGGAGGGTGTGCGGATCCTTCACGCTCACGCGCTCGGCGACCCCGAGCGGCTGGGCTCCCGCCACGTCGACCTCGGGAGCGCCACGTGTCTTCCCAAGGCGCAGGGAAATATCGCTCTTCGGTTCCGGATAAAAAGTGAGAGTTTGACGAGGAACAGGATGTTAGTAGATAAATGGATTCCCAATTCAAGAGAAAACGTACACGGCTTAAGACTTAAATTTGAATTTTCAGAGTGGGCTTGTTTCACTGAAAATATAAAATTAACAAATTTTTTTTGATAAATAATCATTAAAGTCACTTATAATAAATTATTATTTATAATGAAAACATTCTCTATTAATTAATATTTCTGTAGTTCATTGAATTTATTAGAAGAAATTGACTAGCATAGAGATAAAGCTAGAGACAGAGAGAGAAATACTCATAATTTGTGGAGGAGGCAGAGAGAGAGAGAGAGAGAGAGAGAGAGAGTGAAGGTTGGGGGGGTTCTCTACATGGAGACTGGAATCCGAAGAGCGAGGGAGAAGGAAAGGCGGGGTCGGGGGGCGACGCTTTTCGACGAGTTGACGCGATCGTGGTCATGGGCGGGGGAAGCGGGGGCCCACGGGGCTGTCTTGTTGATCAGGTTTTTTGATGTGAGGATTGATTGGAGTTTTATGCATGCGAGGTTATGGAAAATGGACATTTCTTCTTTTTGACGGGGAGAACGGATGGATGGAGAGAACGTGGACACGGGAGGAGGAGGAGGGGGACCTGAGGAGACGTGCGTGCTCTGCCGCTCGGATTTGTTGTTTTTTGTCCATAGGTGGCGCCCGAAGCACCACCGTCGCTCCGCCCGGGTGGGGCCTGTTTCGAATAGAAGAGGAGCGCGAATTCGAATTCTGCCCAACGATTTTGCTCCATTACTCGAGAAATGTGAATATTTCTAGGTTATGCGCGCAGCGGATGAAAACTCCTGAAATTTACACTCTCCCAATAATTCATTCGTCCGCATTTTTTAAGATTTGAGATTTGGCGGAATTTCCGTTTGTTTGATGGAAAGCGTCATGTTTTTGACAAATATTTTTCCACGAAATCATTTTTTAGGAAAATGATAATTTTTTTTTCGAATTTCGGTTAAGGTCTAAAATAGAATTGGAAAATATTTTCCATCTTTAAAAATGAAAATCCAATTTGACTTTTCTAAATATAAATATATTTTTTTGACACTAGTAACTTGGGTGTGGAATTAGACATGGAGACCGAGATCTTGATCTAGCCTTATTTGACCCTGACACTGGGCAAGAAGAGTGCAAGCAACACTCCCACTTTCATAGCTGAAACCAAAAATGCAAAGCTCATGCATGACTTCTTAGCGCCCAGGCCCAGGACCCCAATGACCAAGCCCACATCCTCGGCGACCAAGCTTGGGTCCACTGAGGCTGGGCCTTGGACCCTTACGACAATGCTCGAGGGTTGGCCTCATTTGAACCAACCCTAGCCTTGATAGGCAATGGCACTAAGGTCTCAAGCCTTGGCCTTGATGGACTTGGGCTTAAATGTAGGGATCGAAGCATAGGCACTAAGTCTTGGGCTCGACTTTGATGGAACTGGGCACAAGCAGTAGGGTGATGGGTCTTGACCTCAGTGTACTCAAGCATAGGCATAGGGATCTTAGGCTTGAGCGCCAAGGACTCGAGTACCAGCATTGGGGTCCCAAGCCTGGCTTCGATGGACTCGGCCCTAGTGCTAGGGCATTAGGCATGAGCACCACTTGGGCCTGACCTCAATAGACGTAAGCTCGAGTGTTGAAGACTCGGGCTCAACCTTGATGGACTCAACCATGAGCGGGTACCAGTGCCGGGGACCTAGTCTTGGGTGCGAGGACTCAAGCATGGGCATGGGGTTGCAGATTTGGCCTTAATGGATTTAGGCCTAGGCACCTGGTGCTAAGAATGAGTTTTAGGGTTTCTGAACCCAAGTGCAAAGTTTCTAATACAAATGCCAAAATTTAGTTATATATTTGAAAATGATTTCTGATTTTTTAAAGAGGAAATCATTTTCCTGCATTTAAGCATATATTTTCTGCTAATAATAAAAGAACATTTTCCATTGACTCATTTTTCAAAGTGATCCAAATGACAAAATATGAGAAAATGTTTTTTTTTTGGTGTGAAATAAACGGAGCCCTACTATCATTTTACTAGAAATACTCCACATTTTTCGTGTTAGGCCCAATCTCACCTGTGTATGTGTGGGCGCGTGCATGACTCCATGAACACACATGAAGGACATAGAGGCACAAGTTGAGCATCGCGACCGCTGCCGATGGATTACAGATCTTATATGGATTATGCCTTGCAATGTGCCTAGCTTTTATCTAAATTCTGAATGAATCATATCTTGTAGTGTGCGTTGTTTCATGGGTCACTAGAGTTGGACAACCTTCCATTTGACATCACCCATATCGAATCGAAGGTCGTCATCATCATCTGGCCGATTCATCACAGCTACAAGATATTCATTTCTTTGCATTTATGTAAAGGATTCACATAACGCGATGCAGCTTACTCAAGACACGATGTGGCTTAGTCATCTCTATTAGACTGTCGCATATATGTTTTTTCTTTTCTTTTTCTTTCCTTTTTTTTGTGGCTAACTATGTCCTTCGCCATACTCTGTCTTGAACATAATTAGCAACCGATTAACTCACAACTTTACAAGAACCATAGTGCAAGTAGTGCATCGAAACAGTCATTTATCGTGGAGATCACGATTAAGCTCTGCTCGATCGAATGGCTTCTCCGACAAGATGTGGCCGCCCGCATAGGCCTGACCATCTGAAGTTCTCTTGGACTTGGAGGCCCACGGCCCACAATCATATCATCCCAGTCTCCATTGATTCCTGGGTCTTCTCCTTTCATCCAATTACGTCCTCCACCATTCCTTTTTCCCATAGAAATGCATAGATGTCACTAGGGAGCACCAATGATTTTTCAGCTCTAATGACCCGTCCCCGCTTCACGTGGGCCAAACTAGTGAAATAGCAGTCAGAGCGGTATTGCTCGGCGATGACACTCTCCATCTGCGATGTGTGACGCATAATTCGATTCCTTCCCACCCATTTACCATCTACAAGGATGCCGATAGAGCTACAAATTATTTGAAATCTCTCGTTCGGGTGACCACATCCGATCCTTGTTGGATAAGCTCGGACTTTTTGGCCTCAAATCACATCGTATAAGATAGTGACCATGGAGGGACGGGCATTTTTCTTATGAATCACATCACAAACCCTCTTCAATGATCTCATCTGAGGGGAAACTTGAGGGTGTTACCCCTACAAAGACTACTTCTTTAAAATAAATTAAACATCTTTTTTATCAAGTGGCGCAAAGTAATGTTTTGCTTTCCCAAAAACATGGTTATGTGTTATGACCCGTTTTTATTTTATTATCATTTGGCTTGTCAAATTTCAGTGCATCATACTAAGTATATGACTTGTAGGATGATGTCCTAGTTCAGCAACTCATTTTAGTGTCCTTTTTCTTATGAAAGCACCGAAAAGACACCCAAAGTAATTTTTTCAGCCATGATATTCTCGCATGGTGTTAGGCAAAAGACGATTAGTGCTGGGAGATAATTTTACTCCATGGAATATATTTAAGGCATTACTTTATTGAAGAGAATAGCAACATTGAACGTTTAGATGTAATTTGAACGATCTAAGATAAAACTGTAAAATACAGATCAAATATTCATCTCTTTGCAGTATTTAGTGGCATCTTTTTCGTACTCGTTATAAGTAATTTTATTGCATCTTGGTTGGCTTTTGAGTTGTCGGTACGAAATTGAAGAGGCATACGAGGGTCATACTTGAGAAACATTGGATTGATTTAGTTTATAGACGATGTGGTAGGCATAACCGATTATGGGTAGAAACTATGTGGGAACTTATGCCTTTTAGTTTTAGCGATAGCCAGTGTGGGCCACAAGTGTTTAAAATGTGATTGCTCTAGTTAGGTTTAGTCGTGACATGTTCGATCGTCTGTGCGATGCTCACTGTACTTGAAGTTGACTTAACAAATTGTCGAGAAGCAAATAAGTTTAACCGGGAGAAAAATAATTGGGAATGAGAAAACTGACCAAGTAATTTTTCTCTGTTAAATTAAAGCAATGTCACCCAATATTATTAGTCCTATAGCAACCTTACAACTCATTATTCGTGTATCACATTGGTGAGAATCTAATGCCTCAAAAACCTACAAATGTATTCCATACAACTCAGAAGAATAGACTCAAGCATAGAAATTGTTGGGTTGTCAACAATATCTGAGCGGATATATGTTAAATGAAGCATAGTCCCCCTTCGAATAATTAATGTGAACGAGATATTAAATTTTGTAATACTTTTATAACTCAAGCATGCCTATATCACATTGGTGAGAATCCAATGCCTCAAAAACCTACAAATGTCTTCCATACAACTCAGAAGAATAGACTCAAGCATAAAAATTGTGGGGTTGTCAATAGTATTTGAGCAGATATATGTTAAATGAAGCATAGTCCCCCTTCGAATAATTAATGTGGACGAGATATTAAATTTTGTAATACTTTTATAACTCAATATTTAAATTTTTGAATAAATACAGATTAAATTTTACATTTTAATGAAGCATAGTCTCCTTTTAGCAATATTTCGAGGATAAGGTAATAGACTTTTATGGTCCGTCCCAACAATCCTTGTTGCTTTTTCTTCTTTCTACTGAAAATGAGAATGTATTTTTTTTTGGTAAATCAGGGCCACAAGTGTAGAAACCTGATTAGTTCCCTGGAGATCAATGAATCACTTTATAAAACTCATGAACTTGTTAAATCCAGGCCATTAGCTTGTGCATGCAGCATTGAGATCGAACAGTTTAGATAAAGATGGTGAGATTTAAACATCATCTCCAGGCTCCACGCTAAAAATCCCCATAAGATAATTGACTGACTTCGAAGTTTGAATTCAATTAACCAACAAAATTATGAGCATGTTTTATTGCATATCAAGACGAATATTGCTTTGAGCGTGTAAAGAATGACAATAGAATTAGTATCTAATATTTTTTCATAATTGGATTCAATAAGTAATTATGGCGCCAGATGCGATTAAATGTGAAATACAAATACGATTAGATGTAGAGAATGACAACATAACTAGATCACTACTTGTCACTAACACCCGATGGCCTCGATCACCTTCATCTATAAGGAGTGACTCAGCCACTTAGGTAAGTTTCTTCTTTCCATCATGCACTCCACAATATATTCTCTCCTCTTAAATCTCTAAATTATACATTGGAGGGCCAATCGCGGTAACAAAATCAGACGCCCTAACTCGTATTTGACGGTGTAGGTCCATCTCAAGGTGAGGGCTTCGATGAATTCCTCGAGACAGGATGGTGCATGTACAAGTGACAAATTTTACAAAGCTTGTTCGGTGAATCATTTTTTTTTTTTGACAAATATGATAAACGGAAACCATTAATTTGTTTTTTAAATGAGTGAGAAGACCGAAGTGTATTGACTTTTACGAATTATAAGATTGAAGTTTGAGCTTAAAGAACAATCTTGGGAAGATCAGTTCTCAGATTTACTTTTTCTAGTTGCGTGATCTTGAAAAAGAGGAAAAAGAAATCACGAGATTCTCGACCGCATGACCCCAACACATAATAAAAGAGCTCACTACTAGCTGCGGGTAGGGTAGATCCCTCCAAAGATGAGTAAACTATATAAGATTTCCAAAAAAAAAAAAAAAAAAAACTATATAAGATTTCAAAAATTTCATAGTGCTTAATATTAAATGAAAGTCAAATACCAAATGCTAAAAAGTTAGAAAAAAGCAGAAGTAAAACTCACTTTCGAATATGTTGTTTTAAATTGATTTCTATGTAGATCGCCATTAAATTTCTTTCTCTTACCAAAAGAGGGCCTTCAAAGAAGGAGCATAACCCATAAATCTAGTTCTATCATCAATCGAAAATCAAATATTCCAAAATCAAAATATACACATACACTTTCGGTCCGCGAAAGAGGCATCAGGTCTTATTCTTCTTTGCTCATTCGATATCACTACAGGAATTGCCAATTTTATTGGCAGCAAGTTTGACAAAAAGCAATAAGGAGAGACTACTACATCATTATCGATATCAAGTCCGTTTGTTTCACGAAAATGAACGATTTGGAAAATATTTTCCTAAAAATGATCTCACCTACGTCACTTGAAATAATTAACTGGTGAAAAATATTTTCATTATCGATAATAATTTAAATATAAATATTTTTATGAACGATGAAAATATTTTTCATTTAGTTATTTGTGTAAGTGATATTGTGATTATTTTTAAAAAAATTATTTTCCAAAAAATTCATGCTTCGCGAAACAAACGGTGCCTTATTTTTATGCATTATTACTCAAATCATGACGTTATCTACCTCAGCTTGCACCCACTGCTTGGACCCGTCCATCAGCCCAGGGCTCAATCTGAACATAAGGATGCAAAACTCCAGCTGGTTCAGATTGCCATCCCCGTCCAGATCGCCTTCTCGCAGCATGCACACGAACTCGTCGTCGCCCATGTCCTGTAAACCTAGCAGGAAGCTGTTCCTCTTCAGGCTCTCGAACGTAATCAGCCCCTTCTCGCAGTCCATCAGGAGCTGGAACCCGTTGCAGAGCTCGCCGATGAAGCCCTCGGCCCCGAGCCTCACGATCATCGAGGGGAAGTAGTCCTCGAAGTCGACTGCGCTCATCGTGCTCTCGTAAGCGGCCATCGAATGAATATGTATGTTTACCAACGAAAGTGGTCAAGAATTTGGAGTTTTATGAAAGGCTCTGGTGTTTGAATTTAATCAAACGGACAAGGAAGAAAAGGGTCGTGTTGTGTTCTCGGGAAGAGTGGTGGCTGCGATCTCAGTTGGGGAGTGACGGTATTGAGAGAGAGTAAGGGTTTTTAAATTAGTTTGAGAGAGAGAGAGAGAGAGATGGAATGTTCGCGGAAGGAGCCAGGGCCATTTGAAACCAAGGGATAGCAGGTACGAACAGAGGGACTGTGAACGGATTTAATGAAATCTAAGATTGAAAGGGGGAGCTTCGACCATCTTTCATTTTCTGGTTCGCCTACTTTTATTTATTTATTTCCGATCCGTTGATCCGTGACGAGGCCTTCTCTTTCCTGGAAGCTGCATGGCAGGGTTAAGTGAGATTTACTCTTCTGATGATGCAGCCCACGTCAGCTTTGGTGTTTTCAAGTGTACGGGAGAGGAGTTAATGCGCCCGCACTAAAACTCGCGGAGAGCGCCTGCTGCTTTTGCATTTTCTTGGGTCTTTGATTGCCCAGTTTATATGTAGTGAACTTATCATCCGGGGCTTTGTTTTTGGGTCTTAAGCTATGTAGTAAGATCGGGTTATGAAAATGGAAATGAATAATTAGGATCGTGTGCTAGGTGAGAAGAAATGATATCTAATGATTCATCACTACTTATATTGATTTCTGATAATAGAAGAACATCTGAAGAAAGTAGTGCAATTTCTTTGGCTATTGACTTGATATCCACAAGTAAATATAATCAAGAAGCATGCAGACATTTAAGGGAAGTAGTGTACAGCCATGTTGAGTAGTTGGAGCGCCGCATGTATGTTATGCCGTTTGAAACATGATTTGCATTGTGTAATGAAGAAACTGTTTATGTATATGAATGAATGATGAATCTCTTTATTAGTTGGAGTTTCACCTTACTCAAATGGAGTGAGCATGGATCTTTCGAGCATTTTATGACAACTTAATTGCTAAAATATATGAACGTAAATTTTTGGACACAGTATCGGAACTTGGTTCAAGCCTTATAGAAATCTTACTCGGGAATAAAGTAAATATGAACCTCACCTATGTTTGCTCTTACAAATTTATAATTTTTGAATTGCAATGTCGAATAGACAAGGATCTTTAGAACCGGTTTAATAATAAAATTCACTCTTGCAATTAAATCTTAACTATTTTAAATTTTACAAAGAACATGAACCAATTAGGGAAGCGAGAAATTAGTATATGCAATTTTTTTTTTCAAATGAAAGGCATATCGTAGGAGAATTTTTCTTAAAAATGATCTCAAAAGTAAGAAATATCATTGTGAATGAGCCTACATGATCTGAGATTCTTTGGGATCCTTGACTTAATCACTATAATCATTTTCAACTTTTTTTTTAACATGATCACATGTCATGATCTCAAGGGAAATCCCAATTATCTCTCTTTAGATTTGATAAATCTCTACCCTAAGCTCCATATTGCCAACATAACATGGCCCAATCAAAGTCCTAGTGTTACATTCAAGCCATCTTGTCTACAGATTCATGTCGTTCATCAAGAACAAACCACCAAATCAAACCGGTCCATGCATGCCGTTCTAAGTTTGGCTAGTTGAGGCCATGTTAGACATTGTATTCGCTAATTACTGGGGTTTCATCTTCGTTTTGGTCCATCATGATGGTCCCATATCATTCGTACCAGCCGTATCCTTCACTGTCCTTAGCACTTGCTTGTCGTAGTCATACAAGCAAGATAGCCACTTGATGGATCGAAGACCTTGGCTTTTCGTGTTCCTAGTCTCTACTCTACCCATTTCGCTCGTTAGACAATGAACTATTTATTCATTGACTTACACTTACCATGAAGTGCCGATAGAAGTATTCGCTTGTCAATGTCGGTAGGTTATCATGCCACATGAGTGACTCGTGCTGCCCATTGATAGGTCAATTATCAATCATGGCATGCAATTAAACCTCTTGTCGCTTTCCTTTATGTGCATCTATAATTATTTCAGGAGTGTAGTGATAAGTTTCATGTGGATCTCATAAGATCTGACGGTTTAGATCAAATTCAGTACATATGGTAGGTTTATTGAACAATTTTTTGGCATGCATAAATTAAGTTCAAAGCAAATAAAAAAGGAAAATAGATGAATAATGGCTGGCAACATCATGGCGACGCATGACGATAAAATGTGTTTTGTATATACTCATATTATTATCGATGTCGTGTCATTGGATATAATTAATAATAGTGGAAAAATAAGTATCAAGAAACTCGTGTTTGTTATAAGATTCGTAGCGACAACCAAAGCTTTTTTTCACATAAATGTTTATATATTGAGGAATTATAATATAAATGTATGGACGAGAAAGTCTGCGATGGATCTTTTCTTCTCTTTTT
This sequence comes from Eucalyptus guilfoylei, assembly GCA_016097605.1. Classification (NCBI taxonomy): domain Eukaryota; kingdom Viridiplantae; phylum Streptophyta; class Magnoliopsida; order Myrtales; family Myrtaceae; genus Eucalyptus; species Eucalyptus guilfoylei. The sequence goes on along the minus strand of CM027865.1, from coordinate 17,321,811 downwards.
TTGGGTTTTGTGCTTCGATTTTCTTTTGATTAAGAGGGCGCATGATGCTGAGAGCAACGTGAGCGAACATTTTCTCGTGGATCTTTTCAAGTAGAAGTTCTCTGACAGAGGAAGTTTCTCTGCAGTTTCCTACAGCTAAAGTACATGCATATCAGCTTCTTGCATGCCTTTTTCGCAGTTGCTTCAAGAAAGTCCATATGCTCCTGTGACAGATTCGTAGACAGTCCTTTTATTTTAATCAACCTACCTTCGCAGAGCTTTCATCACTCTTTTAGATATGCATGAGAGAGAGAGAGAGAGAGAGAGAGAGAGAGAGAGAGAGAGAGAGAGAGAGAGAGAGAGATTCACTGCTCATTGCTCGTGCGAGGTATGTTGTTGGGCAACGCATAGTTTTGATTCTGCATACCCATCATGAGTGACAAAAATTATTTTTCCAGAGTGATCCCTTTACAAAAGTGACTTCGAAATCAAGGCATATTTCACTTTTAAATTAGAAACTACCTATATAAATATGTATTTTGATTTCGACTATTTATGTGTTCATCTAAACAAAGAGAAACAAAATAAATTTAATAATTTTATTTGCATTTCCTTATAGAATTACAATATATACTTTTGGCAATGATCTCAGAGAAAGCAAAGATTTTATTTTCAATAATGATTTCAAATCATATTTGATCTATCGATGCTTCAAAAATCCATATACAAGCTTATATGCTTTTGCCGTCTATCATGTGCAAATATCGTTAGTCACCATTAACACTTCAAAGGTGATTTTCTTCTTTTTTATCTCACTTTTCTTTTCTATGTACATGTGTGTGGTGCTCACGGGAATTGATCCCCAGACTTAGTACTCTTCAGCCCACCCCATAATCCCTCTATCAGTACGGCCGCATGCCCACTGGCCAATTCAAAGTTTAATCTACAGAGAGCAAAAGTATGTGTATGTTGCTTCTAATTTTAACAACAATAGGACAAGTAGTAAAAAAAGATGGGACCCTTTCTATCCAATTAGGAAGGGTGAACCTTATTCCATTTAGCAAAAAGTCTCATTGAAATCACGAGATATCACCTTAAATGCAACTCAACCATTTAGATATTTTTAAAACGATAAGTCATAATTTAAGGCCCAATTGAGTCATATCTATATATTTAAGAGAATACAAATACATTTAGATAACTCTCATAGTTTCTCTTAAGAAACATGATTTCTATATCAAGCATAAAAAAGGGAAAGAGTTGCTTAAAAGTTAGAAGCCAAGAAAAGTCAAATAAATCTGACTTTATATCTTATTTAAATATATCATACGATATCATATTTGATTGCATCCTCACTTTCTTTTTCATCATTTATACAGTACTAATAATCAAATCATATGACAATCAAAGATTAAATTATAAAATTAGTTTCTCAATGATTGTCGGTAATATAACATAGACAAATAATTCAAATGCACCAATTTCAATGTCAAATTATAAGTATTCATAGAACGGGTTCGAGTTGGGCGGGGCCCTCAATTGGTCTTTAAGTTTTTGCCAAAGCCGATTGATTGTAAAAGAAATTTTCATGCAAATGGATCGGAGGGGATTTCGACTCGGGCTCAATTGAGAAGTTCTAATTGTGCTCATTCATTTACAGAGCATCACAGGCACAAGTAATCAAGTTGTCAGTACTAACTATGCATTTCAATTGGAATTCCTCTTGTCCTTAACTTGGGAATGCATCTATCTAAAATCATGATGCATTTCTCTCCATCGTCCATGCAAAATGCCAGCCCTTTTCTTCACGTCCTCTCCTTTGAGAGATTGTCTAATCGGACCACAGTAGCAGTAGCACATATATGGTGAAATCTTCAGGTACAGTGAGAGTACTCTCCCTTGAGAGATTGTCTAATTGGACCGCATTAGCAGTAGCACATCCATGGTGAAATCCTCAGATACAGTGACCTAAGTTCCTCACCTACGGGGAGTTCTTTCGTTGTATCCTTCGGAAAATAGAAAAATTCTTTGAATTACTATCATCAACTTGTCCATCTCCGTCTTATTTTCCGGTGTGATTGATTGCAGCTTATTGGAGCATTCCTCTTTGACCCTTCTCCACTTAGCTTCGCCAGCGTTGATGAGTATTTCTAGTTCTTTCACCACTTTCGTGTGCGATGTTCCATTCCATCGCTGCCTTCCCTTTCAAAGCCCGTCGAGCATCTGAGCTCATTCCCCCATAGACCACCCCAGCCCCATGAATGGGAATCCCCCAGAAGAGTGTTCCCTAACGAGCTGGTCTAATCGCATGGAATATAAGTAAGTAATTAACTTTTCATTTTATGACTTGGATGCAAGAATTGGTACCAACTTAAAATTTCGACCTACAATATTTTGAAATAAGACCCGACACATGCGCACATAGCATATGTACATAGATTTATTACCAAAATGCTATGTACTAACTTATGTACCAACTTAGAAGAATCAAGTATTCATAGAACGGGTTTGAGTTGGGTAGGGCCCTCGATTGGTGTCAAGTTTTTGCAAATCGTAAAAAAAAATTTCATGCAAATCTTTGGGCGGGATCGGATGGGATTTTGACTTGGGTTCAATTGGGTTGAGCTAGGCTTTTTCACCGAATGCTCTCAGTTAAACATGTATAAAATGTCCCAAAGAGCCTTTCTCACACTCGACTCACACTCGAATTTGTTTTAGAGAGAGAAACTCTAAAGAGAGAAGTTATGAACTTGAATGAGTTGACACTCGAGGAGGAGATCTCTATATATAAAGTACAAGACAAACCGTATCCGTAGATCTCTCTTCAATATAACGGTGGAGATCATATCTCCCCAACTACCATCTATCTATCTGTATTTATTACATAATTGTACATTTACCATATCGCCCGTCCACAAGAGTATTCTAGAATACTCAAGAAAACTCCCGTTAACGGTGGAGATCGTATCTCCCAACTACCATATATCCGTATTTATTACATAATTGTACATTTACTATATCGCCCATCCGCAAGAGTATTCTAGAATACTCAAGAAAACTCGGGACACTTGGTGGGTTGCTCGCTCCAAGGATGTGTCACGCCTCTTGGATGAGCCGTGACACTTGCTTCCTGTTGCGACCGTGACGGCTTGCTGCTTTCCTTGCACCCGGTGGACAACACAACTGCCGCTCTTTGCTTGGCCTGATCCAACGCTTGCTAAGTTGCTCTCTGCCCATATGAGTCCTTACCGGAAAACCCGACGCTGCACTTGCTCACTGCCGCACCTCCTGCTTCTTGACCGAGCGACATTGTTGCTGCCTCCCTATCCCGATCGTGACAACACTGCTGCATCTCACCGGCGAACCCACGACCGATGTGCTGTCCTGCCATGATTTGTCTCCATCCTCGGCAGCCCTTCTGTCGCCTTGACTTGTTTGATTTGCAAAATTTACTGAAGAGCCTCGCTGAATCATCATCCGTCATGTCCGAATTTGGAAACTTATTCGTACAATATCTTGAATTAGGTAATTATCTTATTCTATATCAATTTAAATATTCCATGATCTAATTCGGTTGAGATTGTTATTGAATTCACGGATTTGAGTATTGCATACCAAGATTTTGAGGATATCTATTAGAATTAGGAAAATCTCCTAATTTAAACAATGTGTACATTAACGACAATCTGATTTCAACCCCGAAATATAATTCATGTTCGCATAAAAAAATCGGTCATCCTATCCATAACTCTTTCGATACAATTGTCCGTTTATTTATTTCCCAAATTTGAATGGATGTAATATTTGATGATTATCTTTTGTAGATTGGGTGAATATATTTTATGATGAGTGCTTTTCTGTTGTTTGATTGCATCCATGCAACTAAATTTAAAACCCTCATATTTAGATTAGGATAGATGCTTAGAAAATCTTGCATGTTTTAAGGAGATCCTAGGTTATCTTTCTTAATAGATTTGGGTAGATTTCAAATAGGATTAAAATCAGTTAGAAAGCACGTTGGATGAGAAAATATTATGTATAATAGTTATGCCCAGTCAACAAATTACCAGTCCATCTGTTGATCGACACGTGTCCGGGAGGGTTCACGTTTCAGATTTTTCAAAAAAAGCTTTCCCAATTAGTTTCTTCCTTCTGTGAACCCCCTCTCTCTCTCCTTCGTCTCTCTCTCCGTCTCTTTTCTACAGAAACAGACGTACAGATCCTGGTGTCTATGAAAGTTGGCCTTCCTTCACCAAGATCTTGGCCTCTGTCGATTGGCCGGCGATGGAGTAGTCAACGGAGGCCGAGATCTTTGTGAGGCGGAGAAAGGTGGCGTGCTAAAAGTCGAGCATCTCGCAACGGAGCTTGTCGGGCCTAGCGTCGATGAGGGCCAGCTCGTTGGCAAGGTCCCCAGTGAAAATGGTCTTGGCGATGGACGTTGCTGACCTCGACGACGACGTTCGTGCTTGGAGGGCAATGGCTCTGGGGTGTTCTGGATCAACTTGAAGAAGGCTTGGGTCAAGCTTAAGCTGCGGAGGACCACCAAGAAATAAATTAATAATGACTCCAAAATGAAATTGATAAGTATGTTAATAACTTGAATCAAGTTGTGAATTGACGTGGGTTTGATCTATTAGTCAACCCCTAAGTGGTGCAATTTGAGAGGTGAGGTTGTGACGTGTATTGGAATTACTAAACTTATCAACATAAATGCAATTAGTGCTTAAACTTTCAAAAAATATAATTAAATCTTAAAAATTTTCATGAAAGTGTAAGTGAGTCATAAAACTTTCAAAAAATGCGATTAAGTCTTATAATTTATGAAATTGGTCCAGTTAAATCCTTCTATGATCACGTTTTTTGAAATTTTAAATACACAATTTATGTAGTTCATTTATTGTATAATCCACAATCCACATCCATGATTATTGATTTGGAGTCAAGTTTTCGTATTATGATTATCAATATCGATGTTTTAAACTATTATTGGATGAGTGATTTGCGTGAGAAGCCGGTGATATAATGACTTATCTATTTCTTCATATTTTTACTTTCTCCTAGGCGGGCTGTTGCCCATTAATTCCGTTTGTCATACCGTCCAACCTCTTGAAAGGTTCAAACTACCCACTAAGAAAGTGCGCCCAAATGCCGCTCGAGCGTCAATTTCGCATGTGTTTCATTAAGTTCAAATGGGCACGGTTGACCCCAAATCTTTCTTAATCAGGAATGATGGGTTCGATAGAGACAAATGTGTTATGTTGATGTCAGTGTCTGAGTTTCATGTGACGTTGAATGATTCAACTTGAATAGGACGAGGAATGAACATGGCCGAACTGAAAAGTGGCGTGCGAGTCGGAGATAAGAACGGAGAACCTATAGACAAAGTGGTGACAAAGTGGTGCGTGAGTCAGGGTTAAAAGTGGTGCCGTTTAGTATAATCCAATTGGAACCAAAAAAAGCTGCTATAGACAAAAAGGATAGTGGGGAACGCGGAGAGTTGAGGGGAAATTATAAGAAGTCAGAGTTGAGAACGTAACCAGGGGAATACGCGAGCAAAGCATTACAAAGAACTGGAAAATCTTAAAGCGGAAAGCAATAAAAAAATGTTTAGATCTTGAGGACCCATATGGATAGTGTTCACGTTGTGGGTAAGTTTAGAATGATTTGCTTATAAAGATGGGGTTTAAACTTAAAATAGGACATTCGCAAAAAATGGCAAATATCACATTCTCCATTTTCATCATCGTCCCCATGATTGGTTTGTCACTTGCAGCCGATTTTTTGGACATGAACGGTTCCATTAGCCATGGAGAAACATTGATTTCTTCAGACCTAACCTTTGAGCTAGGATTCTTTACCCTTGGCAACTCTAGTATGAGCTACTTGGGTATATTGTACAAGTTTAGTCCTAACACAGTTGTGTGGGTTGCTAATAGAAACAACCCGCTAGTGGATCATAATGGTATTCTCACATTCAACAATGCGGGCAATCTAGTTATTCTCAACCAATCGAATGGTGTGGTTTGGTCTTCGAAGTCATCCAGGGTCCTCCAGAATTCAATTGCGCAGCTCTTGAATTCAGGAAATCTTGTTCTTTGGAATAACTCCGTTTTGAGTTTCGATGAAGCCTATTTGTGGCAAAGCTTTGATTACCCGTCTGACATGCTTTTACCAGGCATGAAGCTGTTGTTGAACCTGAAAACGGGTTTTGAACGGGATCTCATTGTGTAGAAAAGCATGGACGACCCTTCTCCGGGAGAATATGTCCATAGGTTAAACTACAAACAGGGTCTACCTCAGTATGAAATGGTCCAAGTGGATGTGCATAGAAAAACATTTCGAACGGGGCAATGGAACGGAGTCCAATTTGTTGGCGTACCCACTATACCAAATCCAGATTAACCGCCGTATTTGTGGACAATGAAACTGAGATCTCCTTCATGTTGTTGGAGGTTCAAAACAGTCAATTTTTCTTGAGAATGAAATTAAACTATTTGGGACTATTGCCGGTTTTTGTGGTAAATAGATCGAGAAGAGCCCCATGGAATGCCATGGTCGAGTTCCCTAGTGATCCTTGCGATTTTTATGGCAGGTGCGGTGCTAATCCATCTGCAGCGGTAGTTTGTGTCAATGCGTGAAAGGGTTCATGCCTAAATCGCCTGACGAATGGGTAGTCCGTGATTTTTCTAGTGGATGCAAGAGGACAACACCCATGAATTGTTCCAAAGAAGAAGGGTTCTGGAAAATTGAAAAAGTTAAACTACCCGACCTGTTGAAGGTAACGCTGGACGGGAGTACAAGCCTCAAGGAATGCAAGAACGAGTGCTTGGAGAATTGGTCATGCACAGCTTATGCTAATTCAGATATCAGAGGAGGCAGTGGCTGCCTTATGTGGTTCGGGGACTTGATTGACGTGAAAGCGCTCCAAGAATGGAACCACGTGCAAACGATATATGTACGCCTGTCAGCATTTGAACTAGGTATTCATACTTATGCTAATTGACTTTGTTTGTTTGTTTGTTTTTTTTTTTCTGTAAATTATTAAAATGCTTGTTCTTTGGGCGAGAGAAGTTTGGAACAATTAACCTTCCAGACTCTTTTTCTTTACTCTAGATGTCATTCGGGACCGCACCATGAGGCTGATCTGGCTGCCATTGAAAGTGCTACGGGCAATTTCTTTGATGACAATATGATTGGGGCTAGCTACTTCGGTCTTGTTTATGAGGTACATAGTTTTGTATATATCATTCTCCGCCAAACTAATGATGCATATAACAAAGATGTTGCCATTTTTTAGGGAAATCTTCAGATAGGACAGTTAGTAGCAGTTAAGAGGCTATCAAAGAGTTCTGGGCAAGGTCTTGAAGAGTTCAAGAATGAAGTACTCTTGATCGCGCAACTTCAACACCGAAATCTCGTTGGGCTTCTAGACTGTTGCATCGAGGGAAAGGAGAGAATCTTGCTTTATGAGCACATGGACAGCAAGAGCTTAAATTACTTCAAATTCGGTTAGACAATTTCGCTTTTTAATTCCCTACCAATTAAGTGATACTCTTTCATAGTAATACCGATCTAAGTTGGCACTTTTCATCAGTTATTTATTGAGGTTTACCTTGCGAGTTTTGAACTGTCCACAGATCTAGAAAAGAGCTCGTTGTTGACATGGAAAAGACGGTTTGACATTGTTGCCCGTATTGTGAGAGTACTTCTCTATCTCCACCGTGACTGCAAACTTCAACTAATTCATCGAGATCTTAAAGCAAGCAACATATTACTAGATGGCGACTTAAACCCTAAAATATCTGACTTTGGCTTGGCAAGAATCTTTAGAGCCAACAAAAAGAAGCAGGAACAAAAAGAGTTATTGGAACTCAGTAAGTCTTTTCTTTTGATTCTTGACATGAAGCACTCATTATTACAAAGGACCATAGCCTAAAAACCTTGTTTTTGTGAAATGCAGCGGCCACATGACCCCTGAGTATGCTATAAATGGGAAATTCTCTTTGAAGTTGAAGACATAGCCTTGGAGTGCACTGATTGGAGATAGTTAGCGGCAAAAGGGATAGAGGATTTTCCCATCCAAGCCATCACCACAACCTTCTTGGACATGTAAGTAAATAGGCACTACTAACACCGGCATTTCATCTCTCTCTCTCTCTCTCTTATCTTTTATAGAGTCTTTCAAGATGATTTTTCAATGACCAAGGACAATTTCCCAATTTTTCTTTAGGTGGGGTTGCTTTGGAGCGAAGGCAGGGCCTTGGAGATGATGGAGGAATGCTTGCACAGCTCATTTGACAGAACCAGGTGGAAACGGGCATTCGAGTGGGTTTGTTGTGTGTACAAAAGTTTCCTGAAGATAGGCCAACTATGTCGTATGCAATTTGTATGATACTCAATTGTGGTTTGGTCCTACCTGAACCTAAAGAGCCTGGTTTCTTCATGGAAAGAAACTCAAAAGTATTCTGATGGGCCTTCATCAAAAGGAGACTTGCATATGCAAAATGTAGTCACTCTAACTATGTTGGTTTAGCTAAGCCATTGCGGTGTATGCCTATGCTTGTAGGGTTTTATTGCTAAGCTGCAAAAAGAGTGGGACTTGCATAATTTAATGGAGTTTTTATGATATTTCGCTGGCGAAGTTACTTGAACAAGTATATAGGTCTCATAATATCTCTTAAGAAGTTTGATTCCCGTATCAAGCACGGGAAGAGCCACTTAAAAGTGGAAGCCAAGAAAAGTCAAATAAATGTAACTTCAAATAAAATTATTTTCCTAATGATTGTCAATTATATGTATCGATAAACCATTGAAACACGTACTGTTGACACCTAATTTTGGAAAAATAAAATTGCATTTTTTGAACAAATAAAAAAAATGGAAGAAATCGATTTGATTGATTATGCATGGAAATTTGAAATTCTGATGGATATTCAGATTTTGATAAATGTAGAAACAATTAAAAATTAGGTGAACAAAGGGCAAGAATTTTGATAAAATGGAAGGAATCGATGCAAAATCGAAATTGATTGCGAAATCATGCTCCGATTTGCATCCTTGATTTAATGCAACGAAAGATGGAAGTTTGAAATATGCATATAAAGCGGCTGTTCGGAATTAGTATAAAAGAGAGCTTTACTTTTCGTAATTGAGGGGGGAGAATTCGAAATTTTTTAGAGCAAAAGTGAGGTTTTTGTTTTGTGGGAGAAATTGGAGAGAAAAATTCGAAAGCGAATTCGAAGAAAAAATCGGCGTGGGAAGAAGGCCTCGTCTGCCTTGGTCAAAGAGAAGGTCTTTTCCCCTTTCTTTCCCTGACAAGAAAAGGGAAAAGTCAGCTGCAGAACAGAGAAAAGGAGAGAGAGAAGACCGGTGAGTGACGTGAGGTGAGAGAAAAGAAAAAGAAAAACAGGTCACTGTTTCTCTTCCTCGCGCGGACGCTCGCACCCTGCCAGCCTGACGTCCACACGCCTCCACCCTCTGTTCAAGCATCTGCAGCAACCCGCTCGCCGATCATAGCACCTCTGCCCGCGACTCTGCTGCTGCCTCATCGCTTCGCACCAGCAGCACCGAACGCCAGGCGCCCCGACGACCGCGCGCCGACCTTCCGCCTGCTGCCGGAGCCTCTCCCACCGGTGACCTCTGCTGCAGCCATCACCGCCGCACCACTGCGTGACCAGCAACCCAGACCACCTCCGCTGGTCCCTGCGCCTCCGCGCGAGCCCACACCAGCGGCCCCGCTCCTCTCCCGTGCCGGTCGCCATCCAACGGCCGGAGCTTGGTCCTTCCTCGCCGCCGCGTCGAACCCCTGCAACCATCGACGCCTGCGCCTGCATCTCCGCCTCTGCCCACGACGAGCAGCAGCTGAGCCACCTGCAATCTTCTCTCCGGCGCGCCTCCCCTTGCAGTCGCCAGCCACCGCCGTTGCTGTCGAACCGCGACCCGACGCCAGCAGAAGCTCGCTCCCAGCCGGTCGCCGAAGCCATCGGCGCCAGCGACGCCCCTAGCTGCTTCGCCCCCCTGCCAAGTCGAGATCCAGACGCCGGAGCTTCCCGATCGGCGCTCACCTCAGCCCGGCGCTCCTCCTTTGGTGATCTGTGTCTCCGCCCGTCACCAAGCCGCGATTCCTCCTCACCTGCGAAGCCCGTGCGATCTGCAGCCGCCGCGAACGCCGTTCTTGCCCAAAGACCTGCCGGCAGCGAGCCGCACCTCAGTCCGCGTTGCCTCCGCTCCGCCCGCGCTCCACCCACTCACCGAAGCCATTGCGTGTCGCTGCTCTTTCCCTTAAGTCCACATTAGGTACTTTTTTTTTTTTTGTAAGTTTATTTTATTCATTTACTTATTTTATTATTTTTATTTTACTTTATCTTGTTTTTTTTTTAGTATAATTAGTCCTTAATATATGATTGGAAGTTTCAACACACCACTTGATTCGCAACCGTACATGGGTTTTTTATTTCATCTATAAGGCTTTAGATGAAATAATTAATCAAGCGGAATAAAATTGATATTTTGATCTTTAAGGCTTAAGATCAATTTATCGATTTTACTAGCGAAAATTACCCTTTGATCTGAATGATGTGTGATATTTTCGATGATTTTGGTTGATATGTTTTGTCTTAATTGCTTTAATATGTTTGAGTTAGAATATTGCATGCTTTAGGGTTATTCGTATATTAAGACACGAATTTAGGATGTTAGATTTTTTTATTAGCCTAAATTACATGTTTAATTATTTGATTTTTTTCTTTTCGAAATTAATAAAACAAAAAAAGCAACAAAAAATCATCATGCATATGACATGTAGAGTTAGGGCATATTTTGTACGTCATTACATTAGGGTTAAATTGCACTTAGTTTAATTTTATATAATACTTTTTTCTTAATTTGTTAGAAGTTTAGGTATATTTTTTAGACATATTTAGGATTATTTAGGTTAAGATAATGTTTTAGTTTAAATTAGGATTTGGCTCAACCTAATTCCTAATATAAATTAAATAGGATCTTAATCTAATTAGGTAGTTTTCACATTTCACCAAATTTCGAATTTCATAAAAAAAATACAAAAAATGTCATAGGTTAAATTAGTTTTATTATTTAGGAATAAAATGCATTCTTTTAGGAAAAGAAAAAATGTCATATGCACGTCATTAGGGTTTGATTCATTAAGATGAACGTCATTTAGTATTTTTTGCTAGGCCCATTTAATTAGAAATTACATGTCATTAGAATTAGGTCATTTAGTTAATATTGCATTGCATATTGCATGGTTTTTATTAATTAAGTGAAAACAAAAAGAAAATTGCGCGTTAATTAGAAACCATATCTAGGGTTGTTGATGTGGATTTTAATTTAACATTGCAGATGCTTTCGTTGCTTTGAGGTAAGTTTTTACAATTTATTTATTTGTTTTCTTGGATGTTAAATTGGTGGTTTGTGCACCCGTATGATCACCTCACATGTTAGGAAAGTGAAATTAATTCAAGTTGCTTGCCAAACATTTTTTTAAAAAAATAAAGGAGAAAGGTACCGAAAGGGCATTAGAGAAATCTAACGTAATCAAGTCCCCGTATCCAAAAACTCTGGTTCGTAGGAGTAAAGTGAAACTCCCATTACTTTACTTGGGTTTCTAATCGACCCACCAAAAATAGATTAGTGGCGACTCCTAATTGAAAATCAATTGCATGTTAAGAACTTGAACCTAAGTCGCGAATTGGTATGGGTTTGGAAGAGCCCGAGTTAAGTCTAGGCTTAATAATCCATTAGCCAAACCCTAGGTGGTTCACACCCGAAAATTTGGTCGCGACAGCTTGGCGACTCCACTGGGGAGTAGTGTATGAAAACACTTAGTGGACTTAAGCCAATTTTCTTCTTTTTGAAAAATGTTTTTGTTTGGCAGCGAGGATCCCAGGTACGTCCCTAACATTTAAGGTGTTAAATGTTCTTGTAGGATGGGAGGTATAAGGGGAAGTGTTTGCTAACTCTTGTTTTGCAGGTTGGAGTTAGGAATGTATGGTTTACTTTCACTTATGAAGTGTTGCTTGATTTAAATTGTTGTGCATGTCATGCATTTAACACTACATTATTGCACACACAACCTGCCGCCAGACCTAGGCCGCACTAGGACATTTAGGATGGTATTGAGTTGGATACGACTTCGACCGCGAGGCCGCGTAGTAGAGGTTGCCCAACTTAATCCCGAAAGTTTTTCTTGGTGTCAAGAATGTTTACCTCTGCCCGCAAGGCTGCGTCGCATTGGGGTATCATTCTTGACTGAGCCGGAGTTAGGAGGACTTGACTTAGTATGCGAGGTTGCAACTAAGTCATCCCACCCTCTTAACTTCACCTTGTTTAGCCTTCATAGTTAGAAATCGAACTTCACATTTCATGCGTTTGTCTATGTGATTGTTTTAATCATATTGTAAAGTAAGCTCTCTATCCTTTACTCTTGCAATTTACTTATTTACGCTTATGGTCGGTCCATGACATTAGGTTGATCGAGTCCTGGTCTATAAACAATGGGAAGATCCGATATTCGATTCGTGCCTGCACCAAAGGTTGAACTCAAATCATGGTGGGATCGTCTAGGTCACGATGGCCAAAGCTATGTGGAGAGCAGACTTGGTCGCCTTGTTCCCCTCCTTGACATCGATGTCCAGAGTGGCGTTATGCAAGCACTTACTCATTTCTGGAGCCCCCAAACATCAACGTTTATATTTGGTAAGCATGAACTGACTCCAACTCTGGAAGAGTACAGCATTGCCATAGGAAAACCCTTGGATTTGGAATTAATAAATCCACCCGTTGGATTAGAACCAGAATCGATTTTGTCTGATTTTTTTAAGATGGATAAGAATCTCATAAAAAGAGTTCTTAAAGATAATTGTCTTGCATGTCCTTTTTCCTTCCTAGATCAAAGTTTTACTAGTGCTAACACTCTCTTGAAAAGTAGGATCTTTCTCCTAGCTTTTTTTGGGTTTATCATTTTCCCTCTTCGCAAGGGCGCCATTAATCCTTCTGTCGCATGGGTCGTCAAACAAGTGTGTGCTAGGATTAGTTTTGTCAACACTATTCTAGCTGAGACATTTTTGTCACTCACAAGATTTAAGGAAGATGAAGATAAAACCTTTCGTGCACCAATTGAACTTTTACAAATCTGGTTCTTTTCTCATATGAGTAAGATTGATATTCGCATGAATATTATTGATGTCACTGATTCCCATCATCCCATCGAAGTATTCAAAAAACATCAAGATCGAACTCCAAATCTTTCTTACTCAAAATGGGTCAAATTATTGAAAAATCCGAAAACCAAGATTTTCCTATGGCATGCTAAATGGTTTCGAGTCTCCAAAGCACGTCCTTCCCATGGCGATGATGAGCCAATCCCACTATTGGGGATCACCGGTGCCACTTCCTACTACCCACTCCGAGTAGCTCGTCAATATCAAGTCGTGCAGGATCTACCACCTCCTCTCAAGCTGGGTTTGTTCCAAGTCCGATTCACTGCTAAGGATGGCGATCACAGGAAGGAACTTCGCTGTATCGAACAAGCTTGGCTCGCATGTCGCGAACAAAAGTTGATCTTACCTGAAGATGAACTTGAGGGGAATGAAAAGAATTACTATGCCACAACTCGATACATCCGTCAGCACAAGATTCCAACCAAGTATCTCCCAAAGGTGCCAGATGTGACCGAAAAGCCCACTCGGCAAGCGGAGCTTAATCGTCACAAGAGGAAGATTGAAGACCTTGAGAGGCAAGCCAAGAAGGACACTAAGGAGAAGAGGCAATTACGTCGAGCGTTGGCTTCCCATATGTTTATAGATCGGGCCAAATAAAGTGGCTTGAGTCTATTTGGTCTTTTTACTTTAGTTTAATGTTTAGGAGGTTGAATCATTTACTAGTTTAAGGCCTTGCAAGTTTCTTTACATTATTAATGTCAAACAATTTCGTTAATGAATAAAAGCGGTTAGACTTTCGTCATGGACCGGCGTTGTTTTATATGAAGCGCTTATGTGTATTCATTTATTCCATTAGGTGAAGACGGATCCGCCGCACTCTCCCATTATTACGCGATCCAAGGCTAAAATGGCCGACCAAAGTGAGATGCGCGATCGCATGTCCTCCGTGGAAGATCAACTCAAGCAGTTAGCCGTTTCCATGCAACTTATAACAGCTCAACTTCAATCCCTCCAGGTGAATCCAAATCCTCCCGCTCTCCTTGAAATAGCAGTTCGGAGGAACAAGGCCCAAATGAGTGATGATGAAATGCCTGAGCTGGAAGATGATATGGTCCTTGTTGGAAAGGCCAAGCTTGACAGTCTTCCCAAGACAGATCAGGATGAGCGCGTTGCAAAGCTAGAAGAGAAGATGAGACAGCTGCAGGAGTCTCAAAGCTCACTCCCGTTTGACCTCTTGGTCTATGAGAAGGTCAAAATGCCGAGCAAGTTCAAAATGCCGGAATTTGAAAAGTACGACGGGACATCTTGTCCAAAATCTCATTTGCAGATGTACCACGTGCGCATGGCCCAGCACGTAAAAAAATGAGCCCCTCATGATCCAATCATTTCATGCAAGTTTGACCGGACCCGCACTAAGTTGGTACGTAATGAAAAACGTGAACCTCCTTGAAACCTGGAACGAAGTGGCGGACGCATTCCTCAAACAGTACAAGTTCAACATGGACATCGCACCTTCCCGAGAAGACCTGGAGCGGATGGAAAAGAAAAGGAGCGAGTCATTTAAAGAGTATGCTGTGAGATGGAGAAACCTGGCGGCTCAAATCACTCCTGAGCCTACCAACAAGGAGTTGATGAAGTTGTTCGTGAAAACACTTCCGTCTGAGTTTCGTAACCGAATGGCTAGTACGTATGTTGAGAGCTTCAGTCAGCTTATTCCTGTAGGAGAACAGATTGAGATGGGGATAAGGGAAGGATGGTTTACTGAACCATCTAGTAAAAGATTCTCCGCCAAGAAAGAGAAAGCGGCCGTCGATGTGAATGTGGCTTATAGCCAAGAAAGTGCCAAACGTGCCCCAGCGATCCAAATGAGCCCAAGATAGCAACAACCCGTTGGCCATCAACCATTCGCCCAGGCGAATAATAGAAGGCAGTTTTCCCCTCTCCCTGGGTCTCCATCCCAAGTGCTGACAATCCTCCGAAAGAAGGGTTTGCTTTCTAGTGATCCAAAGCGCCCTAACCGTGAAGGCATTCGCGGTTACGACCCGACCAAAAAATGTGACTACCATAACGGTGAACTGGGCCATTCAACGATGAATGTTTCACCCTCAAGCACAAGATCCAAAATCTCCCGGACACAAAAGCCTTTTCATTCCAAACTACTCGACCGAATGTCCAGAAAAATCCGCTCCCGAGCATGAGGGCACGGTGAATGCTATCCCGGAACCCGAAGTTGGACGGATCGGGAACTCAAAGGTGCATGTGGCGAGATGCCTACAACGGGCTAGTGAGAGCCGGGTATTACCGAGGTCGAAAGATGTCCCTCTCTCGCAAATGAGAGAAAGAATCGCCAAAATGGTGGATGATGGCATTATTGTGTATGCTGATCGTAACTGTATAGTTTCTACTATCTCCCACCTCATCATCGATTGGGAGGAGGAGCAGGCCGCACTTGATAGTGACATGAAAGATGTTGATCCTTCGCTGATGGACATGCCCCCATTAGAGGATGCATCTCATGAGGAGATAGTGATAGAGGTGCCTCAGCCGTATGATTATGTCAGCAACAAGACGGTGCCTTGGTCCTATGACCTAGATGTTGACCTGGTTACAAGGTCTGGTCGAACCTATGGTCAAGCCAATGCTCAACCTGCAAAGCCGGTCACTGATGAAGAGGCTAAAGACTTCCTAGCCGTAATCAAAGCAAGCGAGTACAACGTGGTTGACCAATTACGAAAGATGCCCGCTCAAATCTCTTTACTCGAGCTTTTGCTGACATCCCCCGTGCATCAAAAGTCGCTAATGAAGGTGCTAAGTGAAATTCGGGTGCCAGAAACGATTGAGGCAGACAAGCTGGAAGAATTTGTAGGATCGGTCCTTCTCAAGGATTTGATTGCCTTCTCTGATGAGGAATTCCCTCTTGAAGGCAGGGGGCATAACAAGGCACTCTATGTATCCGTTAAGCACAAGTCTTCTCATGTGTCCCGAGTGCTCATTGATAATGGGTCCGCTCTGAACATATGTTCGTTGGCCACTCTTCACCGCCTCAAGGTAGATCCATCAAGGATACATGCTGCGAAGACTTCGGTGCGAGCTTTCGATGGAACAAAAAAGGAGGTGATCGGGGAAATCCATCTTGATGTACAAATAGGACCGGTCGTCTTCAACATTCCCTTCCAAGTGCTGGACATCCCTACTGCATTCAATTTCCTGCTCGGTCGTCCCTGGATACACACTGCTGGAGCAGTGCCCTCAAGTCTACATCAAGCTGTGAAATTTGTGATCGAAAGGAAGTTGGTCACTGTGTATGGTGAGGAAGACCACCGGATTTATCATGAGACGGCTATCCCCTACGTAGAGCCGGATTCCCAGTTTGAATCAAGTTACCATTCATTCGAGTTGGTATCTACCATACACGCTTCTCGAGGTTCATCGCCACCCACTCCTGAAGTTTCAGACGCTACCCTCATGGTGGGAAGAGTAATGGTTGGAAATGGTTTCGTCCCTGGCAATGGTCTTGGGAGAAATGGTCAGGGCATTCAAAGCCCCATTGAAGCCCCTCAAAGGTCCCGCTCTGCTGGTTTAGGGTACCATGGAAGAGGTGGGGGAAGTTTTGAAGGGCGAAGACAGGAAAGGCGGAACCCGCCACCTGACCAAGGGCGAGGGAGGCAAAACCCGTTACCCCCGAGCATTCACGAGACATTCCCCGGTCCTCCGAGAATGATGCAGGATGAAGTGATAGACACTTTGGGGCAACCTAGTGGCAAGTTTGATTACTTGGTGAAGTATTCGACCCCTCCCAGCTACTGCATTGACCCTAGTGAAATAATTCCAGATGGATGGGGTGACATGGATGATCCGACACCCCCGAAGACGGAGAACCCTGATGATAAGCTGGAAGGAGTTGCAAGCTTGTTCAACGACCTCATCATAGGAGCCATTGATGAAGCACCCCTTGAAGAGATGGGCCTTGGCCCACAAGAGTAACTCTTTTATCGCTTTTGCACATTCCCCGCGTGGGAATTTTTATTTATTTTCTAAGATGTTTTTAGCTTTCTTTTAATGATTGAGTGTTGCATTTTTTCCATTCAATAAATGTAATCGATTGATGAATTTCAATGAAATTACAAGTTTTATTTTGAGGGCATGATGAGGTACACCAAACCAGCCCGGTGATGATGTCCAACCGATAAAAGAAAAGAAAAATCCAAGGAGAATTCTGAGGCTTGGGCTTCATCATGCTTTCTCATGTCAAAATCTTAAAAAAAAAAAAATGTTTTTGCCAAAGAATTTTAAAAAAAAAAAAAAACAAACAAAACAAACAAAAACAAAAGCAAAAATGTAGATTACTCTGTTTGTCTTTCTGATTTATCTACTTCATGTTTCAGGAACAATCTTATGGCACGCAAAGGTGTGGAAATGGTCCAATCCAATGCAACAAGTGCTGAAGACTCGATCGAAGACTCCATTGAGGTGCAGCGAAGCTGGGAACAACATGAAAAAGCTAAGGCTCTCACATCCGAGCAAACTGTCACTGTTAATTTAAGTGACGCTGAAGAAGCCAAAGAGGTGAAAATTGGGGCGAGTCTCCCGAAAGACGAGGCTGAGCGCCTAATTCAGTTATTGAAGGAATATCAAGACATTTTCGCATGGACCTATGCTGACATGCCTGGGCTAGACCCATCAATCGTGGAGCATTGCCTACCTACTGATCCGGACATGACACCTAAGAAGCAAAGGCTGCGGAGGACTAAGCCCGAACTCTCAAAGAAGATAGAGGAAGAGCTGATGAAGCTCTTGAAAGTGGGATTCATTGAAGTCTCACAGTACCCCGAATGGGTGGCCAACATTGTGCCGGTGATGAAGAAAGACGGCCGAGTTCGAGTTTGTGTTGACTATCGGGATCTAAACAAGGCTAGTCCAAAGGACGATTTCCCATTACCACACATAGATGTCCTTGTGGATAGTACCGCTGGTTTTGAGTTATTCTCATTTATGGATGGTTTTTCCGGGTACAATCGATAAGGATGAAGGAAGAAGACAAGGAGAAGATCGCATTCATCACCCGTGGGGAACCTTTCATTATAAGGTCATGCCCTTTGGGCTCAAGAATGCAAGGGGCAACCTACCAACGAGCCATGGTTGCATTATTTCATGACATGATGCACAAGGAGATTGAAGTCTATGTTGATGATATGATTGCAAAGACCCGACCAGGAAAGAGCCACATCGAAACCTTGAAGAAGTTGTTCGATCGACTCCGTAAGTTCAAGCTTCGTCTGAATCCCACTAAATGCGTGTTTGGAGCAACATCCGGTAAATTACTCGGATTTATTGTGAGCAGTAAAGGGATTGAGATTGACCCTTCCAAGGCTAAGGCCATATGTGAATTGCAACCTCCGTCAACGGTGAAAGAAGTCCGGGGCCTTTTAGGGAGATTAAATTACATAGCTCGATTCATTTCCCAACTCTCTGAAACTGCCAAGCCGTTCTTTAAGCTTCTAAAGAAGAATGCACAAGTCAACTGGGATGATGAGTGTCGGGAAGCGTTCAACAAGCTGAAGCAGTACTTGATAAATCCACCAGTTCTTGTCCCACCCTTGCTAGGGCATCCTTTGATTCTCTACCTCACTATTCATAGTGAGTCATTGGGTGCAATGTTGGCTCAAGAAAGTCCCGTCGACAGAAGAGAACGAGCCATTTATTACCTGAGCAAGAAATTCACTGTGTCAGAGTTGAAGTATTCTAATGTTGAAAAGACTTGTGCGGCATTAGCGTGGGTATTTCATAGATTGCGACAATACACACTGCATTACCAGACGTTCCTTGTGACTGAGAACGACCCTATCAAATACTTACTTGATCGGCTAGCTTTGGTAGGAAAGTTGGCCAAATGGCAAATTTTGATTTCCGAATTTGATGTGCAATTCATGCCACAAAAGTCGGTTAAAGGCCGAGCAATCGCTGATCTATTGGCCGACAATTCAGGAGTCCCTAATGACGATGATAGTTTCCCTGATGACCGTGTCTTAAGTGTAAATGAAGACTCATGGAAGATGTTCTTTGATGGAGTCAAACTTGTCTGCGGTTCGGGTCTGGGGCGGTTTGATATCCCCGATGGTCAACATCATCCAAAGAGCTGCGAAATTGATATTCCCATGCACTAACAATGTGGCCGAATATGAAGCTTGCATTCTTGGGCTTCAGGCTGCAATCGAGATGGATGTTGCTAAGTTAAAAGTATTCGGAGATTCCGCGTTAATCATACTGCAAACCGTAGGTGAATGGAAGACCAATGATGCCAAGTTGCTCCCGTACCACAAGTACCTAGAAGGTCTAGCAAAAGAGTTTAAGGAAATCTCGTTTGAATACTTGCTAAGGTCTCATAATCAATTTGCAGATGCACTTGCGACGCTGTCTTCTATGCTACAAGTCACTGATGGGTTAGAAGTCGAACCTCTGAAAATAGAGGTTTTACCAAAGCCAGCTTATTGCATGATCGTGACTGAAGAACCTGACGGAAAACCATGGTATTACGATATCATGAATTACATTCAAAAACAAGAATTTCCCGAGGGAAGCACTAAGGCTGATAGGAAGTACATCATGAAGATGGCCTCGAAATTCTTTGTTAGCGGCGAGAATTTGTACAAGAGATCTTACGATTCAGTCTTGTTGCGATGTGTAGATGCAGCCGAAGCCATCCAAATCATGCATGAAGTGCACGAAGGAGTATGTGGGCCTCATATGAATGGACACATGTTAGCCAAAAAGATTATGAGATTAGGCTATTATTGGCTCACATTGGAAAGTGACTGCATCCAGCATGTTCGGAGCTGTCACCGCTGCCAAATTCATGGGGATAAAATAAATCTTCCTCCAACTGAACTGCATTAGTTTTCTGAGCCATGGCCCTTCACGATGTGGGGTATTGATGTGATTGGCCCAATCAATCCGAAGGCTTCAAATGGGCATCGATTCATTTTGGTGGCGATAGACTATTTCTCCAAATGGATCGAAGCTACATCCTTTGCAAGTGTCACTTTGCTCGCAATGTTGTGAAGTTTGTCAAACGTGACATAATTGCTCACTATGGTGTCCCCGAAGCAATCATCACCGATAACGGGACCAATTTGAACAACAAACTTGTGGATGGGTTGTTCAAATGAGTTCAAAATCAAGCATCTAAATTCGTCTCCTTATCGCCCTCAAATGAACGGGGCTGTTGAAGCAGCCAATAAGAACATCAAGAAGATCTTGGCTAAGACAGCCGAGAATTATCGAGATTGGCATGACAGGTTACCCTTTGCACTGATGGCGTATCGAACATCAATCCGCACATCCACTGGGGCAACTCCGTTTGCTTTGGCGTACGGCATGGAAGCAATTCTACCTGTGGAAGTGGAGATTCCTTCCCTGAGAGTTTTATCCCAAGTAGGGTTGTCTGAAGCAGAATGGTCACAACAAAGATTCGAGCAGTTGAACTTGATCGACGAGAAAAGACTGAAAGCTCTCTGCCATGGCCAAACATATCAACAGAGAGTAGCCAGATCTTTCAACCGGAAGGTACGGCCAAGGCGTTTCGAGGTAAATGACCTAGTCCTAAGGAAATTGTTGCCAATCTTTCCGGATCCTGGAGGCAAGTTTGCTCCAAACTACAGCGGCCCATACGTGGTAAAGAAGGTACTTCCTGGCGGTGCCTTGATCTTGGCGGAAATGGATGGTCGTGAGTTTTCCACTCCAGTTAATTCAGATGCTGTCAAGAAGTATTATCCATGATAGGATTTGTCATGTCATGTCTTGCAAATATTTCTATGATGAATAAAATGCCTCAATGAGTTGAATTGTTCAAATTTGTTGCAAATCTTACATGTTTTCCCTGATGCATTATGTGAGATAAATTGAATGTGTCAAATGGGATACTTTGGAATGATGAAAGGCAAGCCTTGTTCCATACACTTTTTCATACACTAATTCCCAGTGAGTTGTGTGGAAAAATTCCGTGCTTGCAAGGAAAAGTTGATCTCGCAAAGGGTACGTCAACCAAGGTGATGAGAGGCATTCTTTTCTCTATCTCAAACACTACAGGTGATCCATTGCTTAACCCCTTTGAGCCCCATACACTTATGGAGATTCTTTTAAAAATTATCCCTATCAAGGACCATCCCACATTGGGACAAATTCAAAATGAATGGTAGGAATCTTGTTGCTCGCACTTGCATCAATCTTTGAGTATTGCTTTTACAGTGTAACTTGTACGGTAATTTAAAGTGCCTTAAGATGATGAAGAGCAGTTCTTTCTTTATCCTATACACTTCCATCCATTGCATAGCCCACTTGAGCCTATGAATTCGTTTCATGTTTAACCCAGTTGGTGATCATCCCCCACACTTTGGGGCAAGGCAAAAGAACCATTCAAGTAGCATGGCTTAGAATGCGACAAAGAATGAAGTCTCGTGTTAAGGACAAAGAAAAAAAAAAAATATATATATGGGGCATGGAAAAGCAAAGTGCCTGGTAAAAGCAAGGCCAATGCCCGAAAAGAGAAAATTAAACTCTTGATATAGTAAGTCGTATCCCCAACAAGGCGATACTAAAAAAACCTCAAATGCTGTTACAATCAATGGAGTTGTGATATAAAAAATCTTTGACAGTGGAGAAGGAAAGTGGTGGAAATGTCAAGATGATCACCAACTTTAACCCCCCTAAACACCTTTTGAGCCTAATGATCATTTCATTTCTCAACCCATGAGCCAAGCCTATGTTACGTCCCTTGCAAAGTCTCTTCAGATTAGGGCACTTGAATTAACCTAGGGGTTCACATGTTTTAAGCATCGCTCGAAGAAGTGCGAGCAAGATTATTTCTTTCTCATTTTTGCAGGGTTCTTGACTTGTAAACCCAGAGATGATTACAGAATATCACTCATTTCTTTCAAAAGCCTTGACTCGAAGAGTCCCTTTTGTTAAGCCTTTGACCAGACCCACATTACGGTCCCTGTTAAAGACCTCTCAGATTGGTAAGGTCGTACCACTTGCGAGATTGCACAAAACCTTGTTTGGCATGATGACAGTGAGATAGAGTGATTGCCAAAATTCTGCGTCAAAGGTCAGGATGAAACAACTCTTTTGATAAGGATAAGAGAAAAGTCCTTTCAGATCAAAAGATCCCTCATTTGACACATCCATGACACTCATGTGTTTAGATTGGAATATTATTTTAAGATATTTCCCAATGGAAATTAGGTGATGCAAGATTGATAGAAATCATCACGCATGAACCTTACTTGAATTAATGCATGTCTGTGAATGCATATTGCCTCTTCTTCAACTGTGTTTTGCAGGAGACATATCCCCAAAGAATAGAGATGTTACCAGGTAAGTATATCTCTATCCATACCTTAAATATTTGTCATTGTACAGGTATTCATTTTCAAGCACTGGCACTCGATGGAGTTGCTCCCCAAAGATTTTTCCCAGATTCATCAGGCGACCGTAGAATGGTATGGGTCCTGGAAATGAATCCCAGTTTAGGCGACCGTAGAATGGTACGGGTCCTAGACAACACTCAGGAGGCCGTAAATTGGTACAGGTCCTGAAAAATCAATTTTTCGTCAAGGCGACTGTAGAATGGTACGGGTCCTAGACAACCTCAGTTCAGGTGACCGTAGAATAGTACGGGTCCTGGAAAACAGATCCCCGTTTAGACGACCGTAGAATGGTACGAGTCCTAGATAACCTCAATCCAGGCGACCGTAGAATGGTATGGGTCCTGGACATGTAACACCAATCTATCTTGAGTTATTCTACCATCCCCGAAGGTAAGTAATTCCAGGAAAGTTCCTTTATCATTTGCATTAACATTTCCATGCATCATATAAATTTCATCTCAGATTCATTTTCCAAAAAAAAAAAAGAAAAAAAAAAAGAGTCACTTAGTACATGTGCATGATTAACATTTAGGTCTCAACTTGTCTTTAAAGGCAACCTCTACGTGCTCACCTTCAAAGAGGGGCAGCTGTTGACACCTAATTCTGGAAAAATAAAATTGCATTTTTTGAACAAATAAAAAAAATGGAAGAAATCGATTTGATTGATTATGCATGGAAATTTGAAATTCGATGGATATTCAGATTTTGATAAATGCAGAAACAATTAAAAATCAGGTGAACAAAGGGCAAGAATTTTGATAAAATGGAAGGAATCGGTGCAAAATCGAGGCGATTGCGAAATCATGCTCCGATTTGCATCCTTGATTTAATGCAACGAGAAGATGGAAGTTTGAAATATGCCATATAAAGCAAATGTTCGGAATTAGTATAAAAGAGAGCTTTACTTTTCGTAATCGAGGGGGAGAATTCGAAATTTTTTAGAGCAAAAGTGAGGTTTTTGTTTTGTGGGAGAAATTGGAGAGAAAAATTGAAAGCGAATTCGAAGAAAAAATCGGCGTGGGAAGAAGGCCTCGTCGCCTTGGTCAAAGAGAAGGTCTTTTCCCTTTCTTTCCCGACAAGAAAAGGGAAAAGTCAGCTGCGGAACAGAGAAAAGGAGAGAGAGAAGACCGGTGAGTGACGTGAGGTGAGAGAAAAGAAAAAGAAAAACAGGTCACTGTTTCTCTTCCTCGCGCGGACGCTCGCACCTTGCCAGCCTGACGTCCACACGCCTCCACCCTCTATTCAAGCATCTGCAGCAACCCGCTCGCCGATCATAGCACCTCGCCGCGACTCGCTGCTGCCTCATCGCTTCGCACCAGCGGCACCGAACGCCGGGCGCCCCGACGACCGCGCGCCGACCTTCCGCCCGCCGCCGGAGCCTCTCCCACCGGTGACCTCTCGCGCAGCCATCACCGCCGCACCACCGCGTGACCAGCAACCCGGACCACCTCCGCTGGTCCCCGCGCCTCCGCGCGAGCCCACACCCGGCGGCCCGCTCCTCTCCCGTGCCGGTCGCCATCCAACGGCCGGAGCTTGGTCCTTCCTCGCCGCCGCGTCGAACCCCGCAACCACCGACGCCGTGCTCGCATCTCCGCCTCGCCCACGACGAGCAGCGGCCCGAGCCACCCGCAATCTTCTCTCCGGCGCGCCTCCCCTTGCAGTCGCCGCCACCCGCCGTTCTTGTCGAACCGCGACCCGACGCCTTGTGAAGCTCGCTCCCGGCCCGGTCGCCGAAGCCATCGGCGCCCGGCGCGCCCCTAGGCCGCCGCCCCCGCTAAGTCGAGATCCGGACGCCGGAGCTTCCCGATCGGTGCTCACCTCGCCCGGCGCTCCTCCTTTGGTGATCCGTGTCTCCGCCCGTCACCAAGCCGCGATTCCTCCTCACTGCGCGAAGCCCGTGCGATCTGCGGCCGCCGCGAACGCCGTTCTTGCCCAAAGACACTCCGCGGCGACGAGCCGCACCTCGGGCCCGCGTTGCCTCCCGCTCCGCCCGCGCTCCACCCACTCACCGAAGCCATTGCGTGTCGCTGCTCTTTCCCTTAAGTCCACATTAGGTACTTTTTTTTTTTTGTAAGTTTATTTTATTCATTTACTTATTTTATTATTTTTATTTTACTTTATCTTGTTTTTTTTTTAGTATAATTAGTCCTTAATATATGATTGGAAGTTTCAACACACCACTTGATTCGCAACCGTACATGGGTTTTTTATTTCATCTATAAGGCTTTAGATGAAATAATTAATCAAGCGGGAATAAAATTGATATTTTGATCTTTAAGGCTTAAGATCAATTTATCGATTTTACTAGCGAAAATTACCCTTTGATCTGAATGATGTGTGATATTTTCGATGATTTTGGTTGATATGTTTTGTCTTAATTGCTTTAATATGTTTGAGTTAGAATATTGCATGCTTTAGGGTTATTCGTATATTAAGACACGAATTTAGGATGTTAGATTTTTTTATTAGCCTAAATTACATGTTTAATTATTTGATTTTTTTTCTTTTCGAAATTAATAAAACAAAAAAAGCAACAAAAAATCATCATGCATATGACATGTAGAGTTAGGGCATATTTTGTACGTCATTACATTAGGGTTAAATTGCACTTAGTTTAATTTTATATAATACTTTTTTCTTAATTTGTTAGAAGTTTAGGTATATTTTTTAGACATATTTAGGATTATTTAGGTTAAGATAATGTTTTAGTTTAAATTAGGATTTGGCTCAACCTAATTCCTAATATAAATTAAATAGGATCTTAATCTAATTAGGTAGTTTTCACATTTCACCAAATTTCGAATTTCATAAAAAAATACAAAAAATGTCATAGGTTAAATTAGTTTTATTATTTAGGAATAAAATGCATTCTTTTAGGAAAAGAAAAATGTCATATGCACGTCATTAGGGTTTGATTCATTAAGATGAACGTCATTTAGTATTTTTTGCTAGGCCCATTTAATTAGAAATTACATGTCATTAGAATTAGGTCATTTAGTTAATATTGCATTGCATATTGCATGGTTTTTATTAATTAAGTGAAAACAAAAAGAAAATTGCGCGTTAATTAGAAACCATATCTAGGGTTGTTGATGTGGATTTTAATTTAACATTGCGATGCTTTCGTTGCTTTGAGGTAAGTTTTTACAATTTATTTATTTGTTTTCTTGGATGTTAAATTGGTGGTTTGTGCACCCGTATGATCACCTCACATGTTAGGAAAGTGAAATTAATTCAAGTTGCTTGCCAAACATTTTTTTAAAAAATAAAGGAGAAAGGTACCGAAATGGCATTAGAGAAATCTAACGTAATCAAGTCCCCGTATCCAAAAACTCTGGTTCGTAGGAGTAAAGTGAAACTCCCATTACTTTATTTGGGTTTCTAATCGACCCACCAAAAATAGATTAGTGGCGACTCCTAATTGAAAATCAATTGCATGTTAAGAACTTGAACCTAAGTCGCGAATTGGTATGGGCTTGGGAGAGCCCGAGTTAAGTCTAGGCTTAATAATCCATTAGCCAAACCCTAGGTGGTTCACACCCGAAAATTTGGTCGCGACACGTACTTATTTCAATTTCAAGTTAGACGTAATCAGTGAGCGGGTTCAAGTTGGGATGGGTATTAGGGTTGATCATAAATTTTTGCCAAGTCATCATAAAATTTTTTGTTGCAAATTTTTGGTTGGATTGGGCTAGGCTTTTTCTAGGGCCTGATCCGGCCGTCTCGGGCTTCTTCACCCTAAACTCTTTCTCAAATTTGACCTAAAAGTCTTCCGGACCTTGTAGCTAGGGCTATATCATCAGTTTCGTGATAGTTTATTTCAAGCTATCACCTTCCAAAATTTCATTGTAAAAAAATAATATACCCGAATTGTAATAACCAACGGACGGAATAAAACACAGTAATTTCAACTCCAAAAGGGAAAAAAAGAAGTAACACGAAGAAGGTATTAATTGATGACACGTAGGCATTATGTGCGCAAGTCTTTTTTGGCCTTTCTGGTCCATACTCGCGGGCTCTATCCATGCATGTACAAGATCACATTGGAAAGACAACACAAATGTTCCAAGATTGTTTGGGTGGACCTTTTCCTTAAACATAGCTAATATGTAGTCAAAGTAAAAAATTAAAAGAACATGAATAGTTCAAGTAAATCTTATGAGCACCCTAAAGTGGGCATCCCACAAAATTTGTCCCCCGTTTTGAAGATAGATTGAAGATCCAGAGGTGAAAGAAAAGGCCCTTACTTGAACCCTGATAGCTCTAGGCCTGCTAAAGCATTGTCGTGTGGGATTCGCAGTTGATGGAACTGTAACATAAAAGTGGGTTTATCGTCACTTTTCTAAGCCATAATATATCGGATGAAGGGTTAAAACTTCAAAAAATATAACCTTGTAAATCATTTTCCATTTTTTTTCGGTCTTATCACTTTATACTGTGTTACAGCCTCCAAGAATGGCGGCTGCTGCTTTTTTATTCTTTTGCCCATACCGTCAAACCCCTTTGAAGGGTTAAAACGACCAGCCAAGAAAGTTCACCCAAACGTTACGCTAGTGTAATCTTCTCATGTCGTTCGCGGCTGACCCTGAGTCATCCTCGGCCAGGAATGATGTTTTTTATAGAGACAAACATGTTATGTTCATGACAAAGTGTGTGAGTATCATCTGCTGTTGGATTGTCTAATGATTTAGCTGGAAAAGCACGACGTGTGAACATGGCCGAAGTGAAAACTGGTCGGAGAGTATGGGTTTCTGCCCTTTAATGTCCCAATGGAATGCAAAGTTGCTTATATAAACAGAGTACATAAAGTGGAACGTGGTGAACTGAAGAAGGAGAAATATAAGTAGTCAGAATTAAGAACAGAGAACCAAGGAAATACACACGCACACCGTTACAAGGAACTGGTGAAATCTTACAGCTGAAAGCAATAGAAAGTGTCACTTTGAGGACTCTTTTGACTTGGGTTCACGTTGTGGATAAGTTTAGAATATTTAGAAATTAAGATGAACTTGGAACTTAGAAGAGGACAATTGCAAACAATGGCAAAGATCACGTTCTCCATTTTCAACCTCATCCTCTTGATCAGTTTGTCACTTGCAGCCGGTAATTTGGGCATGAATCGGTCCATCAGTTATATAGAACCATTGGTTTCTTTGGACGTAACCTTTGAACTAGGATTCTTTGCTCCAGGGAACTTGAGTATGAGCTATTTGGGTATATGGTACAAGTTCCGTCCTTACACGATTGTGTGGGTTTCTAATAGAAACAACTTGCTAGCCAATCGTGACAGAGTTCTCACATTTAGCAATGTGTGCAATCTAGTCGTTTTCAACCAGTCGAATGATGATGTTTGGTCTTCAAAGTTGTCTATAGTCCTTTGGAATCCAGTCGCCTTGAATTCAGGAAATCTTGTATTTTGGGATAATTGTAGTTCCAATTCTGATGAAGCCTCTTCGTGGCAAAGCTTTGATTACCCATCTGACACGCTTTTAGCTAGTATGAAGGAGTCTCGAGCAGCATCTAACAGCGTGGAAAAGTGTGGATGACCCTTCTCCTGGAGATTATGTCTTTGGGTTAAATTACAGTCAAGGTCTACCTCAGTATAAACTAGTCCAAGCGGAAGTGCGTAGCAAGATATTTCGAACCAGGGAATGGAATGGAGTTCAATTCTTTGAATTTCCTTCGCACTAATCCAATTCATGTGCTCATGTTCGTGTACAATGAAACTGAGATCTCCTTCATGTTTGAACTTAAGAATAATGAATTTTTGTTGAGAATGACATTAATGCTTTTGGTGATGAATAGATTGAGAAGCGCCATGTGGAATGTCAAGCACAAGTTTCCTACTGATCCGTGCTATTTTTATGGCAGCTGCTGAGCTAATGCCATCTGCAACCTTAGCTTGTGCGAATTTGTGAAAGGGTTCATGCCTAGGTCACCTGATGAATGGACGCTCCGAAATTTTTCCTGCAGATGCAAGAGGACAATACCCACGGATTCTTCGAAAGGAAAAGAATTCTTGGAGATTAGAAAAGTCAAACTGCCAGACCTGTTTGAGGTTACACTGAACAAGAGTGTGAGCCTTAAGGAATGCACCGCTTATGCTAGTTCACATATCAGAGGAGGAGGCAGAGGCTGTCTCATGTGGTTTCGGGACTTGATTGACATGAGAATGTTTGAAGAAAAGAACTACCAGCAAATTCTATACATACGCATATCAGCTTCTGAACTAGGTGTGCACACTTATGCTTATTAACTATTTTCCTTCCTTCTAGTTAATTGAAATACTTGTCTTTGGGCAATTGGCAACTCATTTTCTCTATTCTAGATTCCTAGCAACAAACAAGCTTTTTCAAATATATATATTTATATATTGAGGAAATATAATATAAATGGATGGACGAGAAAGCTTGTGATGGATCTTTTCTTCTCCTTTTTGGGTTTTGTGCTTCGGTTTTCTTTTGAATAAGAGGCGCGTGATGCTGACAGCAACGCGAGAGAACATTTTCTCTTGGATCTTTTGAATTAGAAGTTCGCTGAGAGAGGAAGTTTCTCTGCAGTTTCCTACAGCTAAAGTACATTCATATCAGCTTCTTGCATGCCTTTTTCGCAGTTGCTTCAAGAAAGTTTGTGTGCTCCTGTGACAGAGTCGTGGACATCCCTTTTATTTTATTCGACCTACCTTCGCAGTGCTTTCATCACTCAATTAGATATGCATGAATGAGAGAGAGAGAGATTCACTGCTAATCGCCGTGCTTTGGCTAATCCATAGTTTTGATTATGTATGTGAATCATAAGTGATGAAAAATACTTTCTCATAGTGATCTCTTTACAGAAGTGAATTTGAAATCAAGGCATAAGTCACTTTTATATTAGATAACCGCCTATATGAATGTGTTTCTTAATTTCAACTGTCCGTGTATTCATCTAAAAAAAGAGAAACAAAAAAAAAAAAAATTAATGATTTTATTTGCATGTCTTGTAGAATTACAATATATGCTTTTTCGCAATGATCTTAGAGAAAACAGAGATTTTATTTTTGAGAATGATTTCAAATCATGTTTGATCTATCGATACTAGAAAAATATATATACAAGCGCATATGCTTTTGAAACATATCATGTAACATTATATTTGATTGCACCTCTCACTTTTTTTCATCATCTATACAGTACCAATAGTCAAATCATATGACAATCAAAGTCTTATCGTAAACTTATTTTCCTAATGATTGTTGATAATATAATATTAACAAACCATTCAAATGCACTAATTTCATAATCAAATTACAGGTGTTCATTAAGTGGGTGCAAGCTGGGCGGGGCCCTAGATTGATATTAAGTTGTTGCCAAAACCTGTTCATCATAACATTTTTTTCATTCAAATCTTCGAGTTGGATTAGACAGGGTTTTGACTCGGGCTCAACTGGACTGAGCTAGGCTTTTTCACTAAATGCTCTCACTCAAACCTGCACAAACTCATTGGGACCTTATGGTTAGGACCGGGCTGTCAAATCCGTGATTTCAAGCTACCGCCTTCCAAAATTTCCTTAGCTCAAGAAAATAATATATCGGAATTGTAATAACCAACGCATGAAGCAAAACAAAGTAATTTCCACAAAAAAGCCCCGACGTAACACGAATAGGGTGTTAACTAATGCCACGTAGGCATTACGTGCGCATGTTTTATTTAGCGTTTTAAGTCCATACTCGTGTTCTACATGAATGCGTGTACAAGGTCAAATTGAAAATCCAACAAAGATGTTCCAACATTGTTCTCATCGACCTTTTTCTTAACCATGGTCTAACATTTAGCCGAAGTACTCGATTAAAAGGACAAAAAAGTGCATTAATTTTAAATGCACAATTCATATGGTCGATTTATTGTATGTTCCACGATCCACGTTCATGATTATTGATTTGGATGGTTAGTCAGTCTTTATTATAATTGCCTATATTTATGTCTAAAACTATAATTATTAGATGATAGATCCCTTTGAAATGAATATCAAAGTTTTCTCGTTTATGCGTATCGAATATAAAAAAATTACGATATTAGGTTTCGTTTATTTTGTGAAAAATGTGACATTTCTGGAAAATATTTTTCATGAAGTCATTTTTCTAGAAAATGACAATATTTTGCGGTGTTTGGGTAAATCTTGAAAAATGAACGAGAAAATATTCTCCACCGTTTAGTATCAAAATTGCATTTAATTTTCCTAAATAACCATATACTATTTTGACACTAACAGCTTGTGCTTGGGTAGTTGATGAACCAAATACGGGCACTACAGTCCCACATTTGGCCTTAATGGACCTTGACACAGGCATCTAGGTCTCGGGCGTGGCCTTGATAAACCTGAGCGTGGGCATCGGGATCCCAAATTTGGCCTTGATGGTCCCTAGGATAGCCTTTGCAGACCCAAGCCTAGGTGTTGGAGATTCTACCTCAGGTATCGGTATCTTGCGCTTGGCCACTATGGACCCGGGCCTAGGTGTCGGGCATTGGGCCTAGGCATTCGAGTTTTGAGCCTAGCCTTGATGGATCCAAGCATTGGTGCCAGGATATCTGGCTGAACCTTGATGGACGCAAATGCAAGCATAGGGGATTTGGGCACGATCATGAAGGTCCCGAGCTTGGGCATTGGAGACTTGACCTTGGATGCTGGTGAACCAATAATCAGCATTGGAGTTTTCATGCCAAAGCGTAGAGTTTTGGATCTAAACACAAATACCTAGTCATATTTTGAAAAATAGTTTTTCAATATTTTAAAAAGAAAATTATTTTCTTGAATTTAAGAATAAAAGTTTTCTGTTGACTCATTTTCTTAAGCGAATCAAACGCCCAAAAATGAGAAAAATGTTGTCCCGGAAATGTTAGGGTGCATATGTGAATTGTGTTAAAGAAATCTTATGTGGGAGATTGGTGCAGTGTAGAGTAGTTAATATGTCATAGTTAGTCTATAATTCATTAGTTTAAGCTTTTGAGTGATGGTGTGTCCAATTAAATATGTTAACATGTTCGGACTTGGATTTCTTCTTGGCGATCTTCCCAAGCGAATGGTATTAGATTTTTGCCGCGCTCTCCCAATAAATAGTATCAAAGCCAATGGTAGATTGAGGGAACCCCTTAAGTTGAGATATCTTCATGTGAAGGATACTTGGATTAAGGGTTGAGCCCACATGTGATGGGGATATTGTTAAGATATATGTGTGAGTTGTGTTAGACAAATCTTATATTGGAGAATTGGTGTAGTATAGAGTAATTATTATATTTTTGTTGACTCATAATTCATTAACTTAAGTTTTTGAGTGAATGTATGAATAACTAGATATGTTAACAGGCGTGAACTTAGGCTCTTTCTTGATGATATCCCCAAGTGAAAGCGGATGTCTGCTGCATAGTCCTGATAGGAAAATATTTTCTGTGAGACAAACGAAATCTTAAAATGATTTTCCTTTTTTTGTTTTGTTAGCACTTTATATACTTGTCATTGGACGAGTGATATGCGCGAGAAGCCTAATATATAATCTCCTATCTCAATCTTCATAAGTCCTTTTTCACGTCACAGCCTCCGCAAATGGTGGCTGCTGCCATTTAATTCTCTTTGCCATATGAAGATCCAACCCATTTGAAGGTTAAAATGACCCGCGAGGAAAGTTAACCCAAACGCCGCTAGTGTAAACTTGGCGTATCATTGCATGAAGTCCAAACGGGATGGTCGACCCTGAGATTATCCTTGACCAGGAATTGATGATTTTTCCCGTCAAAATGTCTGAGTTTCATCTGATGTTGAATGATATAGCTGGAAAAGTACGAGGTATGAACATGGCCGAAGTGAAAACTGGTGCGTGAGTATGATTTACTGCTTTGAATATCCGTCTGGAATCTAAAAAAGCCGCTATAAAAAAGTGGTCACGTGGAACATGGGAGAACTTGGAGAGTGAAAAATACAAGTAGTCAGAGTTAAGAACAGAGAACCAAGGGAATATGCGCGCAGACTAGTGCAAGGAACCAATAGGTCTTAAAGCGGAAAGCCACGAAAAGGTAAAGGCTTCGAGGACCCGCTCGAATTGTGTTGGCGTTGTGAATTAATTTGGAATGATCTGCATATAAAAATGGAGTAAGAACTTGGAAGAGGGCATTTGCAACAATGGCAAAGATTGCATTCTCCATTTTCATCATCATCCCCTTGATCGGTATATCACTCGCAGCCGATACTTTGAACACTAACCATTCCATCAGTCATGGAGAAACATTGGTTTCTTCGGATCTAACCTTCGAACTAGGATTTTTTACTCCTGGCAACTCGAGTATGAGCTACTTGGGAATATGGTACGTGTTTAGTCCTGAAACAGTTGTGTGGGTTGCTAACAGAAACAACCCACTAGCCAATCGTGACGGTGTTCTCACATTTAGCAATGTGGGCAATCTAGTTGTTCTCAACCACTCAAATAGTGTGGTTTGGTCTTCGAATTCGTCTAAGGTCCTTCGGAATCCAATTGCGCAGCTCCTGGATTCAGGAAATCTTGTTCTTTGGGATAATTCTATTTCGAGTTTTGATGAAGCTTATTCGTGGCAAAGCTTCAATTACCCATCTGACACACTTTTAGCAGGCATGAAGCTGGTGTTGAACCTGAAAACGGGTTTCGAACGGCGTCTCACTGCATGGAAAAGCATGGACGACCCTTCTCCGGGAGATTATGTCCATAGGTTAAACTACAGTCAGGGTCTACCTCAGTATGAAATAGTCCAAGTGGATGTGCATAGAAAAACATTTCGAACAGGGCAATGGAACGGAGTCCAATTTGTTGGCGTTCCCACTATCCCAAATCCAGCTATAGTGCCCATATATGTGGACAATGAAACTGAGATCTCCTTCATGTTTGAGGTTCAAAACAGTCAACTTTTCTCGAGAATGAAATTAAACTATTTGGGAGTGCTGCAGTTTCTTGTGGTGAATAGATCGAGAAGAGCCACGTGGAATGCCATGCTCGAGTTCCCTAGTGATCTCTGTGATTCTTACGGCAGGTGCGGTGCTAATGCCATCTGCAGCGTTAGCTTGTGTGAATGTGTGAAAGGGTTCATGCCTAAGTCTCCTGATGAATGGGCAGTCCGTGATTATTCCAGTGGATGCAAGAGGACAGTACCCACTAATTGCTCAATAGGAGAGGGGTTTTGGAAAATTAAAAAAGTTAAACTGCCCGACGTGTTGGAGGTAACGCTGAACAGGAGTATGAACCTCAAGGAATGCAAGGACGAGTGCTTGAAGAACTGTTTGTGCACAGCTTATTCTAATTCAGACGTCAGAGGAGGAGGCAGTGGCTGTCTGATGTGGTTTGGGGACTTGATCGACATGAGAGTGCTCGAAAAAGGGAACTACGTGCAAACTCTATATGTACGCCTATCAGCTTCTGAACTAGGTATTCATACTTATTCTAATTGACTTTTTTTTTTCCTGCTAAATTATTGAAATACTTTGTTCTTTGGGCACGAGAAGTTCGGAAATAGCTAATCTTCCTAATTCTTTTTTTACTTTAGATGCCATTCGTGGCCGCACCAGGAGGAAAATAATATTAGTAGCTGTCATATTGAGCTCAATCATTGGTGGATTGCTTTCGGCTGGAACTGCATTGTGGGGTGTAAAGCATAGGAAAAGGACAATCGGGGATGGAGGTAAGCCTGGTCTTCGATCAGGGAAGATTTCGCCATGAACTCAAAGTAGCATTGCTTCAATTGGTTTGATAGGCGCTCTATTTAGTTATCGTAGTCCTATGCTAATGCAAATCAATGCATACTATTTTACTAGGTCTTGGAATCACAAATGAAGACATTGATTTACCATTATATGATTTGGCCACCATTGAAAGCGCCACAAACAATTTCTCTGATGACAATATGATAGGGGCTGGTGGCTTCGGTGCTGTTTATAAGGTACAAAGTTTTATGTATATCATTCCACACAGAACCGGTGACGCATAAAACAAAGATACTGCCTTTTTGTAGGGAAATCTTCAGAAAGGACAGTTAGTAGCAGTCAAGAGGCTATCAAAGAGTTCGCGGCAAGGTCTTGAAGAGTTCAAAAATGAAGTACTCTTGATTGCGCGACTCCAACACCGGAATCTTGTCGGACTTTTAGGTTGTTGCATCGAGGAAGAGGAGAGAATCTTGCTTTACGAGTACATGGACAACAGGAGCTTGAATTACTTCATATTTGGTCAGACAATTTCGCTTTTTAATTCCCCACCGATCGAATGAAACTCTTTTATAGTGATACTGATCTAATTTAGCACTTTTCATCAGTTATTTGTGGTGGTTTACCATGCGAGTTTTGAATTGTATACAGATCAAGAAAAGAGCCTGTTATTGACATGGCAAAGACGGTTTGACATTGTTGTCGGTATTGCAAGAGGACTTCTCTATCTCCATTGTGATTCCAAACTTCAAGTAATCCACCGAGATCTTAAAGTAAGCAACATATTACTAGATGGCGACCTCATCCCTAAAATATCCGACTTTGGCCTGGCAAGAATCTTTGGAGCTAATGAAACAGAAGCGAGAACAAAAAGAGTTATTGGAACTTAGTAAGTCTTTTCTTTTGGTTCTTGACATGAAGCACTCATTATTACGAGGGATCGCAGCCTAAAATTCTTGTTTCTGCAAAATGTAGTGGTTACATGGCCCCTGAGTATGCTATAGATGGGAAATTCTCTTTGAAGTCAGACATATATAGCTTCGGGGTGCTCCTATTGGAGATAATAAGTGGCAAAAGGAATAGAGGATTTTCCCATCCAAGCCATCACCACAACCTTCTTGGACATGTAAGTAAATGGGCACTGCTAACACTTGCATTCCATCTCTCTCTAATCTTTTACTCGGTCATTCATGGTGAATTCTCAATGACCAAGCACACGAGTTCACAATTTTTCTTCAGGCGTGGTTGCTTTGGAGTCAAGGTAGGGCCTTGGAGATGATGCAAGAATGCTTGCACAGCTCATTTGACAGAATCCAAGTGGAAAGATGCATTCAAGTGGGTTTATTGTGTGTCCAAAAGTTCCCTGAAGATAGGCTGACTATGTCGTCTGCAATATGTATGATACTTAATTGTGCTTCGGTCCTGCCTGGTCCTAAAGAGCCCGGTTTCTTCACGGAAAGAAACTTAAAGTATTCTGATGGGTCCTCATCAAATAGAGGCTCACATACGCAAAATGTAGTCACTCTAACTATGCCGGAGGGCCGGTAGACATTTTATGCCATAAGAGTTGATACTTTGATATTGCGATAGATTACTAGGTTTTCCGTGAGATTTTGTATACATATTTGGTTTAGCGAGGTCCTTGCGGTGTGGGCCTCTGCTTGTAGGGTTTTATGGCTAAGCCACACGAAGAGCGGGACTTTCTTAATATAATAGAGTTTTCATGAAATTTTTGCCGGTGAAGTTACTCGAACTGGTAAATAAGTGTCATAATTTCTCTTAAAAGCATGATTTCCATATCAAACACGGGAAGAGCCACTTAAAAGTGGAAGCTAAGAAAAGTCAAATAAATTTACTTTACGTAAAATTATTTTCTTGATGATTGTCAATTATATATAAATCGATAAACCTTTCAAACAACGCTAATTTCATTTTCAAGTTAGAGGTTATCATTGTTGGGCCTAAGCTGGGATGGGTATTAAGGTTTGTCTTGAATTTTTGCCCAGCCTATCCATCATAAAACTTTTATATGCAAATCTTCAGGTCAGACCGGGCTAGGTTTGGACTAGGGCTTGATCGGCCTGTGTTAGGCTATTTCACCCAATGCTCTTACTCAAACCAGTCCAAAATGTCTTTCGGACTTTGTGACTAGGATTGGACATCTTAGATCCGTGATAGTTTATTCCAAGTGACTATATTTCAAAATCTCATTGTAAAAAATAATATACCCGAATTGCAGTAACCAACGGATGGAGCAAAACAAAGTAATTTCACCCCAAAATGGTAATTTAAAAAAGAAGAAGTAACATTAAGAAGATATTAATTGACGCCACATAGGCATTGCATGCGCATGTCTTTTTTAGCATTTTCGGTCCATACTCGTGTGCTATATGCATGCATGTACAAGGTCAAATTAAAACGTCAACAAAAATGTTCCAAGATTGTTTGCATGGACCTTTTCCTAAAACACTGCTAATATGCAATCGAAGTAAAAGATTAAAATAACAAGAATAGTTCAAGTAATCATATGAAAATCCTAAAGTGGGCATCCCACAAAATTTGTTTCCCGTTTTGGACAATGATTGTAGATCTAAAGGTGAAAGAAAGGGCCTTTGCTTCTACCCTGATAGCTCCAGGCCAACTCAAGCATTGTTCTGTGGAATTCATAGTGGATGGAACTATAGAAGTGGGTCTATGGTCTTTCACTAACTATCATATTTCAGATGAACGGTTAAAACATATGGTTAAAACATAATAAAAAATATAATCTTATAAATCATTTTCCGTGTTTTTCCCCCTTCTTACCCCTTTATATGCTGTGTCACGGCACCCAAGAATGGCGGCTGCTGCTGTTAATGCTTTTTGCCAAACCGTCAAACCCGTTTGGAGGTTTAAAACGACCCCCGAGAAAGTTCACCCAAACGTTACGCTAATGGTAACTTCTCATGTTGTTCATGGCTGACCCCGAGTCATCCTTGACCAGGAATGATGATTTCTATAGAGACAAACGTGTCATGTTCATAACAAAGTGTCTGACTTCCATCTGACGTTGGATTAACTTATGATTTAGCTGGAAAGAATGACACGTGAACGCGGCCAAAGTGAAAAGTGGTCCATGAGTATGGGTCTTTACCTTTTAATGTCCAAATAATGCAAAGTTGCTGCCATAAACCAAGTGAATAAAGTGGAACATGGAGAACTTGGAGAACTTGGAGAAGGAGAAATATAAGTAGTAAGAATCAAGTGTTGGAAGATATAGAAAAGAAGAAGAAATAATGAACTGGGGGGAAAATATGTAACTCTATTTGTTGTAACAAAAAAAATTATGAATTTGAGAAGTGATAAAAAAAAGAAATAATAATTGGAGATGAAGTCTCCTTAAACGATTATTTCCTGCCATCGGTGCTAAGCAACTTTATGAATTATACCTCCAAAGATACAGAATCCATTTGTATAAACATTATCTGAATAGGATTCTATTGAATACTTCTCGAAACCAACACACTCAGAGAAATTTGAAGAGATGTCAGGGCGAAAAATTTGGTCAATTAACATGCCACGCAGAGAAGAAGACCAAACGGATCGAGTCAAAGTCGTAAAGGGCGTGAGACTAGGAACCTTCACGGCATGGAGGCTACCCGAGGTGTATCTCCACCTGCTGGGACTGTGTAACAACTTTCCACTTCATTTGGTCGTACGCGAGCTTGGACTGGTGCAACGAGGATGGTGACAATGGCTGCAAAACAGAAAACGTGAAGTGGCATGCTAATAAAACTCACCTTTTCACCGATTCGAATCATCTAAATTTGATCCTTGACAATTACAGGAAGATTGGAGACTGATCCACGAATATTTGAGAGGCTGGTCTTCTTGCGTGGCCCAACTCAATCTAACCAGTGAGTCCTAGAACTTGCTCTGCCCCAGACAAAGGTATCTGTCTTCTATATCTTATCCTGATATGCTATTCTGAAATGTTCGAATCTTTATCCAGTTATTTGCTTGATCTCGTAGATCAAACAGAAGGGTTTGCAACGGCAGATCCTCCTATCTTCAGCTCCTTTTGTACTTCCGTCATCGTTCTGTCATTGTTGCATCTATCAAGCGCAGGTGATTCCCTGAGTTCAGTTCTATTAAAGAGGGAGAGACATTAGTTTCCCAGGGCCGAAAATTTGAGCTCGGTTTCTTCTCTGCTGGAAGCTCAAAGAATAGCTTCCCGGGGATATGGTTTGTGGTGAGTCCTGAAACGGTCGTTTGGGTTGCTAACAGGAACAATCCACTCACTGATTCAAATGGCACTCTCGAAATGAGCTATGCAGGTGAACTTGTTCTTCTCAACCAATCAAAGAGTGTCATTTGGTCAACGAATTCAACCAAGGTTCTCGGTAATCCAGTTGCACAGCTCCTTGATTCCGGTAACCTCATTCTTAGGGAAAGCAACAATTTAGGCTCTGTTGATTATTCGTGGCAGAGCTTTGACCACCCATCAAACACGCTTTTGGTCGGTATGACCGCAGGATGGAACGTTAGAACTGGTTTGGAACATCATCTGACTCCTGGAGAAGCACGGACGATCCTTCCCCTGGAGACTAGACATACAGATACAAAATTGACAGGTTACCCCAACTTGAATTAGTCAGAAAGGATTCCGTCGAAGTATATCGAGCTGGGCCATGGGATGGAGTTGAGTTTGGCGGTCTTTTCATGGAGGGGAATACCATTATTAACTCCATCTTTGTTTACAACACAACGGATGCCTGTTTTGCGTTTG
Organism: Eucalyptus guilfoylei; assembly: GCA_016097605.1. Classification (NCBI taxonomy): domain Eukaryota; kingdom Viridiplantae; phylum Streptophyta; class Magnoliopsida; order Myrtales; family Myrtaceae; genus Eucalyptus; species Eucalyptus guilfoylei. The sequence continues at coordinate 17,282,763 of CM027865.1, read as the reverse complement.
AAACCTTAAAGGATGATATCACTGCCAAAGTCATATTAAGCCCGGATGGTTTTACGCAGTGTCATCTATTGAAGAGTGGAAGCACGGAGTGGTATCTGATGTACTCGCTCCCTCATGACCCGTGTGACACCTATGGACAGTGTGGCAAAAATGGCGTGTGCAGAGTTAACCAAAGCCCAAGATGCCTCTGCTTGCAGGGTTTTACGCCCAAGTCACAAGAAGAGGGGGACATACTTAATTCAACATATGGGTGCAGAAGGAGAATTCCGTTGAATTGTTCCCGTAGGGATTTTATGAAGCTTTCGCAGGTGAAATTACCTGACCTGGTAGATTTCCAGCTATTCAAGAACTTAAGCCTTGAGGAGTGCAAGATTGAGTGTCTAAAGAATTGTTATTGCACGGCTTATGCTAATTCCGATATTAGAGGAGCGGGCTGCTTGATGTGGTTTGGTGATCTCATTGATACTAAGGAAATTGACATGGGTGTCAATGGGCAATATCTCTTCCTAGGCTCCCTGCTTCTGCATTAGGTAAATACAGATATTGTGTCTGCGTCAGCTAATTGGTTCAGCAATTTATTTTTTCTTCTTTGTTCTAATCTTTCATTTCATCGATGTGTCCTCTATTGATGCCAGACTGAACTACCGTTTTGTTCCTTGCTATTTATTTCTCATGTTCAAGGTCCTCTAACGGAGAAAGATTCTTCAGCTTACAGATGAATTCTCTGAAATTAGTTACTTCGCTTTTTCCAAGATGCTAGATTCAATCCGCAGTCCATCCAAGAAATTGGTGACTATCATAGTGGCTTTAGCCATTTCAGGATTGCTTTTAGTGGGCATGGTGTTGGGCATAATCTGGAAGAGAAGAATGAAAAGACGAGGTAAGCTAAATACCTTTCTTTTACATCATGTAATCAAATTCCGGATTGATCTTTTCTTTTTGACATTATGGTATGGTTAGAAACTAGTTTACATGCCTTGTAGGCTTGCCAAGTGGCACAGATGACGTTGACTTGCCATTATATGATTTCGCCACTATTGCTATTGCCACCAACCATCTCTCTCAAACAAACAAGCTTGGGGCGAGCGGCTTTGGTTCGGTCTACAAGGTAATTAGTTATAACTCAATCAATTCAAATAACAATAGAGACCCACGATGAGTGATATACATGCAGGGAAGACTTTCCTCACGACAAGAAGTAGCAGTGAAGAGGCTGTCAAAATAATCCGGGCAAGGTCCGGATGAGTTTATGAATGAAGTCCTTCTAATCGCCAGACCTCAGCACTGGAATCTTGTTGGACTTGTTGGCTGCTGCATTGAGGGTGAAGAAAGAATGTTAATTTATGAACATAAGCCAAACGAAAGCTCGGATTATTTCATTTTTGGTCAGAACCGCTCGATCTTTCTCAATTCCTTATGCTTTTGTTCTGTCCGTTGATTCCTTTGCCAGGAAATACAGCTAAATGCTAACAACTTAATTAGTTTTTGATGGGGTTGAGTGTGTGTAGACCATGATAGAATTTCCTCTTTGGCATGGAAAAGGCGATTTGATATTGTTTTAGGAATCGCCCGAGGACTTCTCTATCTCCACCAAGATTCAAAACTACAAGTTATCCATAGAGACCTTAAAGCAAGTAACATTTTGTTAGATGCTGACATGAATCCAAAGATTTCGAATTTCGGCCTAGCAAGGAACTTTCAAGGAGATGACACAGAGGTGAGAAGAATAGTTGGTACACAGTAAGTTTCTCATCTTGACTCATTCAAACAGTGCACTATCCATCGGTATATGGAGGAATTGAATCTCGAGTTGCTTGATGCAATGATTACATGTCCCAGAGTATGCCTTTGATGGAAAATTCTCTGTGAAGTTCAACGTTTTTAGTTTTGGTGTACTTTTGTTAGAGATAGTAAGTAGCAAAATGAATAGAGGATTCCAGCATCTTGATCATCATCACAACTTTCTTGGGCACGTAAGTGGTAGAGGATTATTTAGATTTGCCGTTTTCTTATTTGCTAAGCAAGATCATATATTCTGTTTCTCCTAAAACCGCATCCCATTTGTTCTTTCTTCTGGTAGACGAGTTTTCTTTTTGATGCACAGATAGTGATAATCATGAATGGTTGAAATTTTTTAGGCTTGGTTGCTATGGAGTGAAAGGAGGGCCATGGAACTTATTGATGTATCTTTATGCGGCTCTGCTCTTGAGTCTTAAGCAGAAAGATGCGTTCAGGTGGGCTTGTTATGTGTCCAAAAGTTTTCTGAAGATAGGCCGACAATGTCCTCTGTTGTTTTCATGTTGGCAAATAAAGGACCAACCTTGCCACTGCCTAAAGAGCCTGGTTTCTTCATGGAGAACTTTCAGGTAGTTCAGATAAATCTTCAGTTAAGGAAGAAGCCTACACACACAATATCATTACGGTCACATTGCCAGAAGGTCGATAGACCGGCCACCTCGGGTACAAATGACAGAAGAAGCATGAGATGGTGTAAAGTTCAAGAACAAATTTATCAAAGTACTGAAAATTTTAATACTGAAGTTAAAGTGCTGAAAATAAAAATAAAAAGTTGTTTCGTGATAATTGTAAACTAATAGCTAAATTTTATTGATATCTTAAAAGCTATAAAAATGACGATTATTGGTAGATTTTCGCAGTATATTCGGCATTTTTAGTTACCATATATATATATATATATATATATATATTATAATGAAATAAGCAAGCCCTATCTTATTTTTTCAATTAAGTGGACTTTTGACTTAATTGAGTCTATCAAGTCAATGCTAATTAAGATTATCAAGCATGTTTTACTTAAGCGCTCATCTTTCAATTTTTAGCACTTAATTAGGTCATCAAACAGGGCCTTGGTCTATATGTCACGGTTCACATATTTTGAGTATTTTTGAAATCGAAAGTCCAAAAACTTTCACAACACTCAATTTTTGATAATTAGGGTACCATATAATTTTTTCATATTCTTTTGATATTTGAAAAATAATTTATATATTTTGGCAGGATAGCAGAGAGATTATTTTTTTAGTTTTATTTAAATCAAAGAAACAAGCCATGTTGTTTAATAATAGCTGAATATGGAATATGAAATAATATCGACTTGTTACCATATAGGAATGATGACATTGATAATAGGTTTTAGGCATCTATCATTATAAAAGGCAAGATTGTAGTTTTATTTTTAAATGTTTGTTATATTGAATAGGGCTTGTTTTTATTATCCAGCATCGGGCTTGTTTAATAACCTAATAAAATGACAAAATATAAAAATTCAGCACCTAAAAGATTAAGCTTGTTCGGTAACTTATAAATAAAATTGACTTAAAATATTCAATTAAGTGTAAAGGGCCATTGTTAGCAACTGGATATCATAGGAAGGCCGTTAACAAATTACGATTTGCTAGGAAAAAATAAATTTCTAGGACCTAATAGAGACGGGGAGTTGACAGAAAATTTCAAATAAAGACTACAATTATATTTTCAAATAAGGATATGAAGTGATTATGTCAATATCAAAAAATCATATTATTTCATGGTAGGTCAAGGGTATTTTTGTCATTTACTATTTTTTAAAAAAAAATTTCTTTTTTTCTTTCCTTTTCGCCGGTGTCCTGTCTCAAGTAATGATTGGCCATCGATGATGCCTGGAGAGGGCTAGCTGAGGGTTGCTTTGCCTGTGGCCCATGAGGACTTAGGTGAGACAACCTTTGCTAGTAGCCCGCGAGGGCTTGCAAGTCTCCCCCAAGAACTCAATTTTCTAAAGCACGAGTTCTTATGCTAACGTCATCTAATTGGAGTAATGGAAATTGCTAACGCGATTTTTTTTTCAATATTTTATCTTTCCCACGTGTGTTCAATGTGACATTAAGGTTAACTAAAACATTAATATAACATTGTTTTGATTTGAATCCTAATTATTACACAAAATCTTAATTAAACTAGGCAGAATGGGGAGAGGGCCACGACCCTCTCCTAGATCTGGGCGAGGGTTGCTGGACCTCATCTACCTCTAGCCTATAGATATATATATATATTTTTTTCCGGACAAAAACGTCATTGATTGCCAAGATATTTAGTCGGCCAGCAAGATTAGATCCTTATTTAAAAATGTCATTGCCACTTCAGACACTTATTTAAGAAAATAATGGCACTTTAAGTCATTATTTAAAGTTTTCTTAAGAGTTTATGTCTGCCATCTTGACTTTCATAGAGATGATATTTTTCTTTAGCAGACCTTTATATATAAAGTTTGGTCTAATGAATTCATATATACAATGACACACGAACTATTAAAAAAAAACGAAAAAATTGCTCTGTCTTCCGCTAGCAAAAAGTTGCCAAAATGTTTTTATCAACCGTAGCGGAAGAGGGAGAAAACATGAATTGCGAATTTAATTTGAGGTTTTTTTTTTTTTTCTAGGGTTTTGTTCATCCTTAATTGGTTAGCACGAACTCCAGCTCCAACTTTGATAAAATGAGAATATTTTGGGCAAAATTGCCCCCTATTCTAGCCATCACGAAAAGCCCGCTTGCAAAAATTTAGTCGGCCGATAAATTCGGGCTTTATTTGAAGTTGAGATGGCCATTTTAGACTCTTATTCGAGATAAGGTCCCAGCCATTTTTCAAGAAAGATGGCTTCACTATATATCCTTACTTAAAATTAATTATTTCCAATGCCAATTACAAAAATTGCCAGTTGAACCATAATATCTTTTTTGTTTTCTTTGGACCCTTCTCCATAGTGACCAGACGTGGGGTGTCGTTGGAATTTGCAAGCCAAATAGCGTGTAATGACCGTTCCAATGTTTGAATATGAGTAGTCACAATCCGATGAGCACGTTCTTGCCAAATCTGACAGATTTTAGCTTGACTGATGTTTTTGTCGTCGGTCTTGACCTTTTCCTTCTCTTCTTTTTCTCTATGTAAATGGACTTTTCTCATCTTATCAATTTTCAATCTGTAGAAGGGACGAGTATGAATGATTCAAACATTTTGAGTTTTGGTGGGCCCACCTTCACCTAACACGGGGAAACTTTAGCCTGAAATTATTGATACAATTTGTCGGGTTGAAGATCCGTGTGGGGATCTTCTTGATTCAATCTTGAAAAAAGCTTAATCTGCAATTGACACTGTACGTCAGGGCAAAGAATTTGGTCGATTAGAGATGCCACGCGGCTAAGAAGACGAAAGGCTTCCTTTTGGGGGTTGTAACAATCGAAGGTAGAGTTCACGTCATAAAGGGTATCAGATTATGAACCTTCACGGCATGAAGGCCATCTGGTATATAAGGTGTATTTCCGTCCGATGGGACTGCGTTGTGACTTTCCGCATCATTTGGTCGTATGCGAGCTTGGACTGGTGCAACGAGGACGTTGACAATGGAGGCAAAACAGAGAACGTGAAGTGATACAGTAGCTAAACTCATTGTTTCACCAATTCGAGTCAATCAGATTTGGTCCCTGACAATTAGAGGAAGGGTGGAGACCAATGCACAAACATTTGTGTGACTGGTATGCTTGCGTGACCTAACTTGATCCAGTGAGGCATTCCTAGAACTAGCCACATGTTAAGAACGCGAATCTTTGAAGAGAAGAAATAGAGAAGAAAATAAGTGAGAATTTTTTACATTGAATACCCTTTCCAAAACCAGAAAGGAAACAATCATAGTATTGCACTAGATAATCTCTCCATATTAGTATTGGTATTGGTATCAACGTTCCAAGCTTCAAAGTTTCAATGTTACCACTACAAAAGATATTGCCTAATATATAATAGAACTCTATGGCATATAATTATGATGGAAATTATATGTATGTCATTAGTAGTAGTAAAGGCTCTAATATTTACTATAACATGAACATTACACGTGGCCATTAGCATGATGGGTAACCTATTGGGAATTGCCTGCTTACAACAAACTGTTTCTACACCGGAATACTATTTTTCTTTATCAGACTCCACAACTCCATCCGCTTGCACCAAACAAATGTATTTGTCTTCAATATATTATCCTGTTATGTTATTTTGAATCGTAAGGCTTTCCGACGTGTGTAAGTCACAAATTATTAAAATTGGTAATTGGACTCCAATAAGTATTAATAATCTATGTACAATTTAGCATGTTAATAAAATCGCGTAAAAATACATGGTTAATTGTTAAAACAGATATTCAGACAAAAAAAAAAAAAGAAATTGTTAAAACAGGAAGTGATTTAAGAACTTGCTAACTTAATGAAATAAGAGGTGGTAAATTTAAAACTAGATAGTAACTTTATCAGTGAAAAGTTAGTAAACCACTCAAATTAATACGACTAATATGCTATAAGAGTGAGTAATCGGCAACCTTAACAATTAAATATTGGTAAGTTCTTGGAACAATCGACGATTTTGACATAATCACATGGAATTTGATAAATGACCTTAATAGTAGTTGAAAATTTACAATAAAAGTTAGTAACTTTAATACATTGATAAGCTACGTAAGTATATATTGGTAGTTTATAAAAACAGTTGGCAATTTAAAACAATCAAATAACTGTTTCTATTTTCACAGAATTATTGGTAATTTATTAACAGGCTATATCTAAATAACTGTCAGTATTCCTATAAAAAATTTAAGCACTAACTAATATGTTACGAGCTAAATAAGTCATTGATCAAATTCAATAACCAACAGGTTTTGAAATTTTATCGATGGTTTTAAGTAATTATCGCTACAGATCTATATTTTTCGTATTTTCACTCCTGGAATGTCTGAAATCAGCCTAGGACGTAATTGTCGCAGAGCTATGTGAACGATCCCGAGGGGGATGTACAGTATTATGATTATTAGCATGTAAATGATCTGGAAACTGCGAGCCCAGACCGGCACTTCTGACTTTTCTCAGGGTTGTTAATTCTCCAGACGGAGGGACGAGCTTTGACAAACTGTCATTGATAGGGTGGAAGATCCTGAGCTATTGTCCTTGTTATGTTCCTTAGAAAGTTTCCTACATTTGAAGGCAAAGAAATTGAATATGATTGTGCTGCTCAGATGATGCCACGTGCGAACGGGGAAATGAAAAGAACATTGGGCCTATATAAATCAACGGTCAAAGGTGATAATTTGACAAGGAAAGCTAATCAACGTCGACGGCGTGTTGATTATGATTGTGAGATTTTATGAGACCAAACTTTAAGCTAAACCTAAATAACGGAAATATATAATCGGGAAGGCATAACATTTATCCTCTTCGATCTGGAAAGATTTGAATTTAGAATCGGTATCAATTATTTTAAATACTTAAATTTTTATTTGAATATGTGGTTTATTATGACGAGCTCAAGTCCATCATCAAGCTGTGCTTATGTTACTTTTCACTAATCAAATACTAACATTTGACAAAAAAATTATTAAAACAAAATATTTATGAATTACAACAAATAAATTTTTATAATAAAGAGGTCATGTGTCTTCTTCTAAATTGTTTGCGTTTATGATTTAAATTTGCTCTTTACTTAATTCATTTTGTCATTACTTTATATCGAACTTAAATCATTATACGGAGATATACTGCAGAGCAATAAATAAATCTAGACATATTGGTATTACAGTGAAATGCGAGGCACTGACGTTTGAATGACATGGCCTTCTTAGCACTGTGGATTTTTTTTTTCTTTGTTTAACTTGAAATTTAGATGATAGATATCCATTACTATAGCTAGAAAAAGGGATAAGTCTCACTTTTAGGTAGTTCCTAATATTCCCTTCTTTTAAATTTTCTTAAGACGAGAAAAAAAAATGGCACAACAGTAAAATAGCAACTCCTCTTGCGTGTTCATCCACGTCCTTAACCGTATCGCCTGCTTGTCTAATTCTCAAAACCGCACTTCTGCATCGATCATACCCAGGTCAGTGATTTCGTAAGGGAATCAATTTACGTTCTCACTTCTCATACACCTTTTTCAAACAAATTACCGACACCGCTCAAAGTGAGGTACTCTTTGTGTATATCACTGTCCAAGTGAGGTACTCTGTGTATATCACTGTCCTAGGTTAGCTCCACAAATGTTTCAGGTTTGAAGGCCTTCATTCGACTTTTTCTTTTTTAACCTGTCTACCGTCGGTTCTTTTGCGTCTATGGAAGCGGTTCTGTATGGCAGCTTGTAACAAAAACACATTGAAGGAGCACAAATTTAAGACCAAAGCTGTTATGAACACCATTGAAATTGAAGGCAATGGAGGTGGGGGACTTATTTATTACAACTCCTAAATCTATAATTAGATCATAGAGAAAAGTTTCAGATCTATAACTAGATTGGAAGGGTAAGAAAAGAAATGATAGGAAACGAAAGGGAAACTAGAGAGGGGAGGGAGAGATTCAAGTCAAATCCTTGCCTTCTAGAAGATATAAAGATGAAAAAAGGCCGAAACTCAGAGAGGAAGAGGGGGAGAGAGAGAGGGAGAGCGTTAATTGCTCACGAGTTGCCAAACTTGCGTTGTCACTGTCACTTAAGTAGCACCGACACTAATACGCCACACATGATACGACACGACACGACACACCGACACATCGTTTCCTAAAAAAATAGAGAATTTCGACACGTTGGGACACGTTATATATAAGTATATATTTATATATATACATAATAAATTATCATATTTATTATTATTTCAATCAAATTAATTTGATTCAAATTCACAAATAAATAAATAATAATAAAAGCCTAGAATGAATTTACATTAAAATTATTAATCCATAATTTATTAATATCATTAATTGTTTCAATTTGACTAATTCAACTCCATTTCAATAATCCATAAAATTGGAGAAAAAAAAACAAGCAATTCACATTCTGGACTCACGTGTTAGACATGTCGGAAAAGAAGAGAAAAAAAACTTGGGGATGAATTGTGTATCATAAGAAGTGAGAGTTAGAAAAGACAAGAATATTAGATTTTTCTTATTTATTTATTTATTTAATTTTTTCACATATATACATTTTGACCCATCATTTATTAAAATTTTTTAAAATTGACCTCGTTGTAGAAATCACTTGTCAGAAACTTGCATGTCAGAATTCCAACTCGAGTGTTGGGAAAGTTGACAAAGTATCGGATTTTTCAATACGTGTTGATCAAGTGTTGAAGAGTATCGGACACATGTCGGAGTATCTGACATGACATGAAGGCTCTCGGAAAGTGTCAGTGCTTCATAGGTTCACATCTTCCTTAAATTAGCACAGCCCAAATAATTTTGGGCTGAAAAATAGCGTTGGGCAACAACTCCATCGTTAGTCCTGCTTGGAGAACGATTGTTAGTTATTACCGTCTTTGTCCTGTAGGCTGTAATTGAGCCGTGGGGAGAGGTATGACTCTCTTGCATGGCATTAATAGACATCGCAAGTCTCCTAACCGACCAAAAAAAACAGCTTGACTTGGTCGCTTCCATTCCGTGACCTTTGATATCTCATCCCGCGGGAAATGGCTAGTGATGGACAGTGCAATAAAAGTAAAGAATATCCTCTCAGGTAGGCTTCAGCTAGATATCATTGGTGAGAAGCTTCGAGTTTAAAACTGGCCATTGAGAGGGAGGAGCCAGGAAAGAATAAACAAAATCCTTATGGCATTCTTAAAGCTTCCTTGTTCCCCCTTCTTTTACTCTGTTTTTACCATGTTAGTGCTGAATTTGTCGATGGCGTCTGATACCTTAAGTTCAGGTCAGTCCATTAAAGATGGAGAGAAATTGATCTCTTCAGGCCAAAGCTTTGAGCTTGGCTTCTTCTCTCCTGGCAACTCTACGAACAGGTACTTTGGCATATGGTACCAGATCACTCCGGAAACTGTTGTTTGGGTTGCCAACAGGGACGATCCACTCACTGATTCACACGGAGTTCTCACATTTAGCCATGACGGAGATCTAGTTCTTGTCAATCAATTGAAGAGGGTCATCTGGTCTTCGAATTTGTCCAGGGTTCTGAAAAACCCGGTTGCCCAGGTCTTAGACACTGGGAATCTTGTTGTTAGAGAGCATACTAATTTAAATTCTGATGACTATTCATGGCAGAGTTTTGATCATCCGTCCGACACTTTACTACCCAGTATGAAATTAGGGTGGGACTTGAAAATCGATTTAGAAAGGCGTCTGACATCTTGGAAAAGCATGGATGATCCTTCCTCTGGAGACTATAGTTACAGGTTGAACATTCATGGGTTGCCTCAAGTTGAACTCGTCAGCTTAGGATCTGGCAAGAAATATCGGACAGGACAGTGGAACGGACTACAATTCAGTGGTTCTTCAATGGCACCGAGTGAAGTGACCACGCCAGTGTTCTTCTATGGTGAAAATGAAATATATTTTGTATATGGAGCCAGAAAAAGTGAATTTATCACAAGAGTACTTGTAAACCATTCCGGGTCGCTCCAGGTCTATGTTGCAAGTAAAAGAAGCAATGTCTGGAATATCATGTACTCGTTACCCAATGATAAATGTGATACTTATGGTACTTGTGGAGCCAACAGTATCTGTAGAATTAACAGAGATCCAATATGCGATTGCTTGAAGGGGTTTGTACCAAAGTCCCCAGAAGAATGGAATCTCCTCAGTTGGTCAGGTGGATGCACGAGAAGAATACCAATAAATTGTTCGAAGGAAGAAGGCTTCCTCAAACTTGCAAAAGTTAAACTTCCTGACATGTTGAAGTTCTGGTCGAACAAGAGCATGGGCCTCGAGGAATGCCAGGTGGAGTGCTTAAAGAGATGTCCATGCACTGCTTATGCTAATTCAGATGTTAGACGAGGAGGTAGTGGCTGTATCCTGTGGTTTGGAAGCCTAATTGACATTAAGGAGTATGACGAAGATAACCATGGGCAAACTCTATACATCCGCCTACCAAAATCTGATTTGGGTACTTATTTTGCCAATCATTGCTTTTTTTCTCTAGTCATTCTAAATTTTAACCAGCTTATTCAGGAACAGCACCCTAGAAGATTGCATTTAATCTTCGCAGTCTTCTCTATCCTAGATTTCCTTCATAATTCTGACAAGAAGAAAAGGGTGGTCATCCTCGTATTGGTGTCAGCTATTGCTGCTTTGTTTCTATCGGCCGTGGTGTGCTTCCATTGTATCAGGAATTGCCGAATAAAGAGCAAAGGTCAGTACCACTGGTTCTATGGATATACACCTACAAAGAGACTTTTAGGCCCTTTTGTGAGATTAACAAATGTTTTGACAAGGATCTTTGTATTAACTGGTCTTTTTCAGGTTGGAAAGTCAAGGAGGAAGACGTTGATTTGCCACTGTTTGATCTGGCTACCATTGTTAAGGCTACGGATGGTTTCTCTGAGGACAGTCTGATTGGAGCTGGTGGCTTTGGCCCAGTTTACAAGGTAATGAGCCGTGCATATTCCAAGACGAAGTTAACTGCAAACAGAGTGATCATATTTCATTGTTTAACATATCTACTCTAACCGCAATATGCAGGGCAATCTTTTCACAGGACAAGAAGTAGCAGTGAAGAGACTGTCAAGAAACTCAGGACAAGGTCTTGAAGAGTTCAAGAATGAAACAATTCTGATAGCCAAACTTCAACACCGGAATCTTGTGGGGCTTCTGGGTTGTTGCATGGAGAGGGAGGAAAGGATTTTGGTCTATGAGTACATGCAAAACAAGAGCTTGGATTGTTTTATCTTTGGTGAGGTCTCTAGACCCTTTAATGAAAGATGTTACTGGTGGATGATGATGCTATCTGTGCACTGAACTTAATCCCATCTGGTTGACTAAACTGACGTCGCCTATGCAGATCGTGAAAGATGCTTATTGTTAGACTGGGAAAAACGATTTGACATTATCGTTGGGATTGCAAGAGGTCTTCTCTATCTCCACCATGATTCCAAACTTCAAGTAATTCACCGGGATCTCAAAGCTAGCAACATATTGTTGGATGGCAGCCTAAGCCCAAGAATCTCAGACTTTGGGTTAGCAAGAATTTTCGCACGTGATGAGAAAGAAGCAAAGACAAAGAGAATCATAGGAACTTAGTAAGAACTCGCCTCTTCAGAACATTTCTAAATAGGACTGCTTGTTATGTTAGAAGACTAATAACAATCACTTTGTCATTACAGTGGCTATATGTCCCCTGAGTATGCCTTTGATGGAAAATTCTCTGTGAAATCTGATGTCTTTAGCTTTGGTGTGATGTTATTAGAGATTGTAAGTGGCAAAAGAAACAGAGGATTCTGCCACCCTAATCATCATCATAACCTTCTTGGACATGTAAGAGAAAGAGCCAGAGCGTATGTCATTCTCTCACCCTTATCTCCTTTTTTTGGTCTTGCATGACTAAGCTCGGGATGTGATTTTTTTCAGGCATGGTTGCTTTGGAGTGAAGACAGAGCCATGGAACTCATTGATGGGTGCTTGTGTGATTCGGTTGAACCTCAAGTAAAAAGATGTATCCATGTCGGCTTGTTATGCGTGCAAAAGTTCCCCAATGATAGACCAGCGATGTCCTCTGTAGTTGCCATGTTAGGAAATGAAAGTGCAAGCTTGCCTCAACCTAAACATCCTGGTTTCTTTATGGAAAGAAGTTCAATGGACTTAAGCACAACCCGGATGCATGAAGAACTCCATTCTGTCAATGTAGTCACGGTGACAAAGTTGAATGGTCGATAGTACGTTTTTCTGAGTAATTGCTTATAGATCCAAGAAATGCCATTGATCATCTATTTCATTCATTGTCCAAGACTTCTTGATTTGTGTGGTTGGCATAAAATCCAATGTATGAACGTCCAAAATGCTATTGATCACAAAGCAGCGATCAGATTAGTAGAATTTTCTTTTTCTGCCTTCTGCAAGTGACAGTTTTAACGTACAGTTTACATTCTTGGGAAGTTTCATATGCATGCCGGGAATAATATCTTCTTTGGTCATTTACATCTTTTAGCTGGTATGAAAGTAGGATGGAGACTGAGAATCGGTTTTTGAACGATATCTGACTTTTTGGGGAAGCGTGAATGATCCTTCCTCTGTAGACCATGCCTATGGTATAAATATTTATGGATGGCCCCAATTTGAAGTGCTCCATAAAGGAAACTTCATGCAAATCTGAAGAGAAAAAAATGCATTTCACGAAATAACTAACGACAACCTAAGGGAAATTAGTTCTTGAATAAGGATAGACGGTGAAAATAATTATAACCAGACAGCCTAAGACATAATTTTTTTATTACTAAGACTTGATACTCAAAAAAAGAAAGTTTGATCCAAATTTTATTCTATATTTCTGGGATGTAGCTTTACAGCGGACGACAAAACTGCAATTTTCTCTTGGACCTTAAAGGAATGGTGGAGGAAGGTAATGTGGGCCCAACATTGGTGGGACTTTCTTGTGATAATGCAGGCCTTGTGAGGTTGACGCTCTTGACTTGGATTTGCGCTAACTCGGTTTCTTGTGCTGTTGTTATGGTCTATCACGGAACACGCGAGTTGAATTTGCAAAAGACAAAAATAAGAAAATGGGAAAATTAGAAATAGAAAAACAGGTTTGAATAATGCCTGTAAAATACGAGCTATTTGCGTTGAGCTAAGTCATGTACAGATCCGGTCGCCTCTACCTAACTGCATTTTCATTTCTATTCTTATCTTGTTTTCGAAAATCTCCGGAGCGGAGGCAGTACATCGATCCCCAAAAGTACCAATCTTGTATGTTTTCGTTAATTACCTGATGTTTAAGGATTAAGTGGGCGCTCAAAAGTTCAAAACATATGGATGTTAGAAAACAAAAGCCTAATTTGTAAATATCACTGCCAATCCATAACCTGACCACCAAATCTATCACACCAACCAATAAGAAATGGGGAATGGCATAGCAATTTCAAATATAACTAACAACCTATTATCAAAATATATTAGCAGATTGGTTACAATATCACAGTTTCTATAATCTATCAAAAAGAATATTTACATCTCAAAACTTAGGTAAACCCAACAACTATCAACAAAAAGATATACAACTCCATCATACTATGCCCATAATCTAACTCCCAAAAGTTCTTACTGATAGTATTAAGATGCACATGTGAGTGAGTTTTATTAGATAAGTCCCACATTGAATACTTGGTAAGGTATGGTGCAGTTAATATATTTTAGTTAACTCATAACTCATTGACTAAAGTTTTGAGTAAATGTGAGTCTAATTGGATATATTGATGGAGTTGAAGTTGGATTCCATCTTAGCGATCTCCTCAGATGAAGGTATTGGACTTCTACTGCATGCTATCAAAAAATGTATTAGGGGTATAGTTCAAATATGAAAATGCATATTCAGGCATGTGCTAATAATCAAGCATAAGGCCAAAATAAGAACCAAGAATCTGGTGACCGACGTGTCCTAGAAGTAAGAAACGTAATGCGTACGACCTAGAAATAATGTCCGCAAGTCTTGCTGGACATGTGAGTTGATCAGTAGAGTCAACTTAAAATTTCTATCCCGACAGCTTCGTAGAAGGTAGACAGTAGTGATCACATTCCTATTTCTGTCTGAATCCTAGATTTTAGCTTGCAGGGCGCAAGCAGGTGTACTTTTTCTTCTAAATCTTATACAGATTCGCGGAGGCATGGAAACTCCTACTTGTCCACCTGCCTTTACTTTATCTGCCTGTCAGTCTTTGGCTTATCGACTGCAGCTGACACATTAAGTTCAGGCCAGTCTGTGAAAGATGGAGAGTCATTGGTCTCTTCTGACCAAAGCTTTGAGCTCGGCTTCTTCTCTCCTGGCAACTCCAAGAACAGGCACATCGGCATATGGTACAAGATTAGTCCGGGAAGAGCGTCATCTGGTCTTCAAATTTGTCCATGGTTCTGAAAAATCCGGTTGGACAGCTCTTAGACACTGGAAATCTTTGTTCTCAGAGAGAATTATTGTCTAAATTCTGATGAATATTCGTGGCAGAGCTTTGATCATCCGTCAGACACACAACTACCCGGTATGAAATTAGGACGGGACTTGAAAATTGGTTTAGAAAGCCATCTGACTTCTTGGAAAAGCATGGATGATCCTTCCCCCGGAGACTATATTTACAGGCTAAATATTCACGGTTGCCTCAATTTGAACTCATCAGCTTAGGATCCGGCAAGAAATATCGAACAGGAACGTGGGATGGAATACAATTCAGTGCTGTTCCAATGGTTTTGCATGCACTGACCAAGCTGGTGTTCTTTAATGGTGATAATGAGAAATCTTTTTCATATGAAGCCACAAAAAGCGAATATAGCGCAAGTATATTTACATTAAACCATTCCGGGATTATCCAGTTCTATACTGTAAATAAGGGTCTGTTCGTTTCGTGGAAAATAATTTCCGGGAAAACGTTTTTCGGATTTTCCGGCATTCGTTTCATGGAAAATGAATTCATTGAGGAAAATGTTTTCCATCAAAGGAAAAAAATCTTCTAAAGTAGGGGAAAATGTTTTTTTTTTTTTTGGTAAAGGTAAAAGGTATTATAGCTTTGGACAAATATACAAGACCGGCTCCAAAGCTTACACTCTCAAGGCGCTACGCATAGAGAGTGTTAGGGAGCCGAAACAAAAAGATTACAAAGAAAAGAAAGAGACAAGCACAAGCAAGAAGCAAAGACCAACCGGTCACAAGCGAAAAGAAAACGCTAAACAAAACCTCAGCCGCCTAAGGTATCGCACAGCTTGGTCTTCATCCGGATCTACGCATTCTCCTCACGATCAACGAAGATGGATGGGTCGAAGCCCCAGTTTCTCTCAAGCCTTCTATTTCTTGGGGTATCCGGGACATCAGAGAAGGTGAGAGCTTTGTCCTTGACCATCTTGATAATGTGATTTTTCATTGCAGCAAGAACCACCGCTTCATCGCGGAATATGATAGCATTCCTCTTCTTCCAAATTAAGTAGCACATGGCAACAAAAGAGTAACGAGCTAAGTTGTGAAAGAAATCATTGCCCTTTAGGAAGGAGGTAGCCCATTGGAGATTCTCCTTCCACAGCCTAGGTCGCCAAGGAAGGTTGCATCGAGAAGCCCAAAAATAAGCAATGGAAGCCGAAATGTGGCAATAAAAAAACAAGTGATCTATAGAGTCAGGAACTTCATTGCGGAAGGCACAAGTGGCATAATCAATTCTACCATAGGAAATGAGAAGTTCTTGGGTAGGCAAATGGTTTCTGGCAATCAACCAGAGATTGAATTGGAACCTAGGAGTGATGACGTTGTTCCAAATAAGCGAAGCCCAAGGCACTACGCTTCTTTTGGTCCTGAAGTGGTCCCAGGCAGATCCTACCGAAAAAGATCCGGACGGATGCCAACGCCAGGAAAACCGGTTCGGAGCTTGGGAGAGCGTTGGGATAGAGAGACCCCAGCTCTCCATAATACTATGAAATGGAAGGCCCATAGGCGAAAGGAGATCAACCACCACTGCATGCTTGGGTAGACCAGAACACTGAATAATAGGATCTGGCATAATAATATCAAGAAGGCCTTTTGGGTGCCAATGATCAAACCATAACGAAGTGGAGTGTCCATTTCCAATCTTCCAAAGGAAGGAAAGCCGAGAGTCACTTCTTAATTGCAAAATTTTCTTCCAAGCCCAAGAGCATATTTTAGGAGATGAAGCTTTCCAAAAGTTGTTACTCTTTAAAAAGTTGGAATGAATCCAACGGCACCAAAGGGATTCTTTATTTGAGAACAGAATCCAAATGTGCTTCATCATGGACGCCTTGTTGCAATCTCTCAATTTACGAATACCAAGTCCCCCTTCTTTTTTTGGTAGGCATATATCATCCTACGACACCTTCGGCCCCCCCTCTTACCGAGGGTGGATCCTTTCCAAAGAAATTGCCACAAAATCTTTTCAATGCTATTGAGAACCGAAACCAGCAATGTAAAAACACTCGACCAGAAAGTTTGGATAGAGTGCAAGACCGACCTGATTAACTGCAACCTCCCAGCAAAAGAGAGGAACCGATGAGCCCAAGATTGGGCTCTAGCTGTAATCCGATTAATAAGGGTGATGCAGTCAGCTTTCCCAAGCCTGGAGGATATGATAGGCACTCCCAGATAGCGTACCGGTAGTTTACCTTCTTGAAACCCAAAGGCTAAGGATATGTAGTTGCGAAGAGATGGAGGACCACCTGAGAGAAAAATTTCACTCTTGTTCTTGTTTGGAATCAAGCCACTCTATGAAGAGAACAAGTCCAAGCCTTTCTTCAGCAAGGTAATGGACACCCAATCTGCTTGACTAAAAAGAAAGACATCATTGGCGAAGAAAAGGTGAGATAGCTTGACCGCTTTGCACTGCCAAAAGTATTTGAATTCCTTGTGGGAGGTGCGAGCACTCAAAATTCCTGAGAATACCTCCATCACCAGGTTAAAAAGATAAGGGGACATCGGGTCGCCCTGTTGCAGGCCCCGGCCACCGGGAAAGAACCCATGAAGTTCTCCATTGATTGATAATGAGTATTTCGATGTCCGAACGCATATCATGATCAACCGGATCAGGAAATCAGGAAAGCCAAAGGCTACTAGAGTTAGCTGAAGGAAATCCCAATCAACCGTGTTGTAGTCCTTTTGAAAATCAACTTTCACAGCACATTTAGGGAGGTACAGGTCAAGGTGAAATCCAGCAAAGACTTCCTGAGCTATCAATATATTATCCCTTATCCTCCTACCCTTAATAAAAGCATTCTGGGATGGATCAACCACTTTGTTCAAGATAGTAGCAAGGCGATTAGCCAAGATCTTAGTAATGACCTTGTATATAGTATTACAACAAGCAATAGGTCTGAAGTCAGAGACCGCACAGGCATTAGGCACTTTAGGTATCAAGGCAAGGATAGTATTGTTTACCTCTCTTAAGAGACGACCCGAAGTGAAGAATTCCTTGACCGCCTCTATGATAGAAGGGCCAACAATCTCCCAATTTTTCTTAAAGAATTCCGCCGTGAAACCATCGGGGCCTGGAGCTTTGCCTCTAGGGAGAGAGAAAACTGTATCCCAAATTTCCGAATCAAGAACCGGGCTAGAGAGGGAACTAACCTGGTTCGTAGATAAGGGATTTCGAATGAACTCTTTAATCTCTTGTAACGAAGGCTTGGATAGGGATGAATGAGGAGCAAGCAAGTCCTCAAAGTAAGACAAAAACTTGCGGGACCGTATTTGTGTCCGTGATCAATTTGCCCGATGTATTTTTAACTGAGAGGATTCTATTTCTGAGTTGCCTTTTTTTGACGGAGAGGTGAAATAATTTGGTATTCCGATAACCTTCCTTAAGCCACCGAACTCTAGATTTTTGTCTGAAGAAAGATTCCTCATCTCGGCGCAGGTCCACAAAAATTCTACGTCTTGTCTTCTTAAGATCGGCCAACTCTGAGTTGTTCGGATCAAGTTGAAGGTCATTTTGCATGAGCCGAAGGGCTTCTCTAGCTTCCTCCGTCCTTGAAGAAACATTCGAAAAGGCTTCTCTATTTAGTTGCTTCAGACTACCTTTGAGCACTTTCAGTTTGGAGACAAGCTTGTACATAAAGAATCCAATAATTGGCGTCTCCCAAGCCTGTTGAACAATGGATGAGAAATTCGGATGGTCTGACCAATAATCAAAAAATTTGAAAGGTCTTCTCTTAAAAACCGGATTGAGAACTCTGACAACCATAGGAGAATGGTTTGAAATGCCCGGGTTCAGGAATGAGGCCTCCGAGAAAGAAAATTCCATGTTCCATTTGGAGTTAACCAATACCCGGTTGATTTTCCTCATCTTTCTTGTCAACCTAGAAGAAGTCGACCAAGTGAAACGAAGTCCAACATATCTGAGGTCCTCCAATTCAGATTGAGCTAAACAGTTAGCAAATTCATCAAAATAAGGAATTCAGGTGTTGGTGCCTCCGAATCGGTCAGAGGGATCCTTTATGGCATTGAAATCCCCGGCCACTAACCAAGCCGAATCTTGGAGAATAGTGCTCATATGTAGAAGATCGTCCCAAAGAGGCCGACGTCGGGAGAAGGTATGCTCCCCTTAAACTACAGAAACACAACAACACTTGCCAGACAGGTTGATCTTTAAACGACCATGAACAGCCTGGTCATTGATCGCCAAGGTATCAAAACTAACGATATTGGGGTTCCAACCAACCCATATCCTACCCCGACTTGAGAAATCATAGTTTGCAACCCAATTCCAGCCATTTAGCAAACAAGATGACATTGAATCAAAGTCAGCTGCTGAGACTTTCGTCTCAATAAGGCCAACTGTTGACACCTAAATTTCGCCATTTTATTTAGGACTTAATTGTGTACAAAATTAGAAATTAGTCACTAAAACAAAAAACAAAAACAAAAAAAATTATTAAAAAAGGAAAACATAAAAAAAAGAGAAAAAAAGACAACAAAAGAAAAACACGAAAGAGGACGCAAGAGGGGCCGAGTCAGGTCGAATTTGGCCTGGGCCCAACCCGGCCCTCTGTTTTTCCTCTCTCTCTCTTGCGTGCGCCCGGCCCATTTCTCTTTTGGCCCGGCTCGTGCTTGTCTTTTCTTTTCCTTCAAATCAAGACTTCGGAACCCTAGCGCAGAAAAAAAAAAAAAAAAAGAAAGGAGATCGAAAAGCAAGAGGAAAACCCTAGGGGAGAAGAGACACGAACGGGAGGGAGAGAAAGGGAGGAGAAAGGAGACGAAGACCAGAGAGGAGAGCATCGGGCACACAGAGGGAGAAAACCAAAAAAAACGGGGAACAGAGAAGGAGCTGGGGGAGAGAACCGAACAACCCGAGAGAGAGGGAGCAGTGAAAGAGAGCTTGAGCGGCTCCGTCCCGCGGCCGTTTGAAGCCTTCGCTGCGCCGGCCGCCGCGCGGCGGAGCTGCTCGTCCGCAAGATCCTCGCACCACCGCCGCGCCCCAACCTGCCTACAGCCCGCGCGTCCGCAACCCCGCTGCGGCCTACGACGACTCGACCTCACGCCACCTCCGTCCGGTGCTCGCCGCCCCGCCCGTTACCCGCCGGCTGCAAAGCACCTCCGAGCAACTCCCGCAATAGCTCGCCTCCGCCGCCCTCCCCCCCGAACACCAGATCCCGAGCCCCCACGACACTGTCTTTGCTCCTGCTCACCGATCCTCGCGCCACCGCCGCTTCACCCGAGCCGGTCGTTGAGTCCCCTCGCCGCGCAACCTGCAGTAGCAGAGCTCCCGTTCGCCGACCTCGACGTCGTCACCGCCCCTCGCCGAACCGCCGCCTCCCTGCTGCTGCTGCCGTCGTCCGCCGCCCACCGCGTCTCCGCCGCCGAGCCGCCGACGTCCCTGCCATCCCCCTCGGCGCCGCGAAGAAACCCGAAACCCTAGGGTTTCGGCCACGAACCGGGTCGCGCGAGTCGGGCGTGGGTCGCAAACTAGGTAGGGTTTTGATCCGTCCGGGCCGGGCCTGCGTGCGTAGGCTGATTTCTCTCTGGGCTGGAGCAAGGTCATTGGACTGGGTTATTATTAGATTTTTTTTGGGTGTTGGGTCAGGCTTAGTTTATTTAGGTTTCTTTTTTTTGTGGACTGAATTTTTGGACTGGATTGGGCCCGCGGTTCGGCCCGGTCCCCGCTAGGGCCCGCGAGCTTCGTCGAGGAGGGTTGGGCCCATCGGTCGGACCCAACCCTAAATCGGGCGAGGGCCCGACCACTCCCCGGGTCTAGGCCCGGCTGGTCCGGTCTCCGACCGGACTCGACTCGCACTAACCGGGTCGGACCGGGTAGGGTCAAACCGGACCCGACCCGGTTCGCCCTTTTTAAAAAAAAAAAAAAATTTTTTTAAAAATATAAAAAAAAAAATTTAAAAAAAAAATTAAATTAAAAAAATTTCGAAAATCCAAAAAAATATTTAAAAAATTTAATTTTAAAAAAATTAAAAATTTTAAAAAATTAATTAAAAATTTTTGAAAATCCAAAAAATGTAGGTTTTGATTAGAAATGACCGTGTATTGTCTTTATAGTGTAATTAGGCTTTTAATTGCTCGTATATTTATTTTATTGCATGTTTAATTTACCTGTTTAACTATGTTTGCATTTGCTTAGTAGCATGTGTTAATCTTACTCGCAATTAGAATCTTGATAGTTATGATTATTACTTTAATGATTGCACTCGCATGATGACTTCACATGTTAGTGGATAGCTATGAAATCAATCCAAACCGTTTGCCAAAAATCATTTTGTTAAAATGAACAAGATTTGGTACCGAAATGGCACTAATTGATTAATTAGTGTAATCAAGTCCCCGACCCTAGATTCTCTGGTTGCGTAGGAGGTGAGGTACACTCCCATGCCTCACTTGGTTTCTAGCCGACCTCAATAGGCTAGTGGCGACTCCTTTTGTGCAAAAAATTCTTATGAATATCCCAACGTCACGCAGGGTATGGGCTTGGGAGAACCCGCGCCTAATCACGGGCCTTAGGCCCGTCCTTTAGGCAATACCCCTAAACCTGTTCTCTCCCCCCGAGGGTAGGTCGCGACAGCTTGGCGACTCCGCTGGGGACTTGGTTTTAGACCTTAGAGGACTTAGGCCAATATTAATTTTGTTCAAAAATATTTTTGTTTGGCAACGAGGATTCTAGGTATGTCCCTAACATTAAATGTGTTAAATGTTATCGCAGAATATGAGGTATTAGGGGAAGTGTTTGCTTACCTTTGTCTTGCAGGGAGGCGTAGGAATGCATAGTTTATTTTTCTATGTACGAAGTGTTGTTTGTCTATAAATTGTTGTGCATGTATCCTTTGCATTGCACTACACCATGGCACACACTACCTGCCGCCGGACCTGGGCCGCATAGGATCACTTAGGATGGTGTTGAGATGGATACCACTCCGACTACAACCATGTAGTACGAGTCGCCCATCTTTACCCCGAAATTCCTTTCTTCACGCCGAAGGTACCCACCCCGGTCTGCAAGCGCGCGACACGGGTCGGTTCTTTGACGAAGCCGAAGTCATGGGTAACACGACCCAGCCACAAGCATGTTGGTTCAGTCCTGTGATCCCATGGCTTCATTTTGAGCCGTATAGAGTAGAAATCGAACCACATCTCATGTGCATGTCTATGTAAAAAAAAAAAAAAAAGACAAAGTTCGGCACCCATTGTAAGTGTCATTTTTCTTTTTATTTGCTCATTTTGTATTGCATTTTCATCTTGAAATTCACGGAAATCAATCGAATGTCCTCAGTGACGATTGAAAAATTGCCAATCACTTTTGACAAGTGAACATTTGAATGCAAGTTCTAAACATTTTGATTTGGCCCTGTTGAACACATGATTTTATTTAAATTCCTAGTTATAGGCTTAAAATCATTTTTTTTTAAATGCCAAAAAAGGGCTTGCAAGTTGCGATTATATATTGGGGCATAAAAATTGAGATTGCATTTTTGATCCAACTCTTTCCTTCTCATATTTTGGGACTGAAATGCAAATCACATTTTGTATAGACTTTTCAAAATAGAAGTTACTTCATTTTTTGCAAGAGTAAAATCATAAAATCAATCTTTAAAAAAAAAAAAAAAAGTCAATGCCACTTTTGCATACGAAACTTTTGGAATAAAAGTGGACATTCGATTGATGGCCGTGGATTGATCATTTTAATGATGCCTTCTCATACGATAAAATCTTGGCGAAATACTAAAACCCTGTAATAAAGACTGTGTGGGCATGTACCATCGCCTCGATTTTATCGTAAGAAGCGACCTCATTGAGATATCATTTTCTTTCATTCACGTACTGATATTATCGTCTATTTGCAGGTTATGCGTGATGCTCCTTGACATTCTCGTGTTGGACCACATAGAGAAGTGAATTTTAGAGTTTGGACAAGAGTTGATTTTTACCATTACCTATACAAGAGTTCCTTGTATTTTATCATTGTCTTTATTCTTGTTAAGAAACATGTTTTCCATTTTGAGTTTTGATCACGAATACAATTATTGCTTTTGTAAATCATGCGACTCATTTTTTATGATGGAATTCAATTTCGTGAAAATCATCAAAAAAAATAAAAACACAAAAAAAAAAAGGAAGAGCAAATTCAAAAGTGTTTTAAGTGAACCTATACGTTTACCTTCCAAATTGAATTTCAAGAAAACTTTGCTTAATGCCCTCTCTTCACGTAGTCGTTTTCTTGGGCTCATGGAACTCGAGGAGCAAGGATGCGTCGATACTTTGTTGGCGCCAATCTTCCAATAAAGGCGAAATGAAATGGAATTCCGTTCTGGGAAGTTTCTTTGTTTGGAGATGCCTTAGGTGCCAAAATAGCCCATCGATCTCATTCGCTTTGCATGATGAGACAAATGAAGGGAGTTGCCAAGTATCCAAAATGGCGAATTCAAAGGAAGAGTAAACTGTATCGATTCCAATTATCAATTTCTGATACCGTTTCTGACATGATTTTCTTTTCATTGTTAAGGAGACATCAAGAGTACCGAGTTTGGTATCGTTCCAACAAACGCAATAGCATTATTGAGTCATGTTCATCTTAAACAAAGAAATATTCAAATGATGAAACAGAACGGCAATATTATCCCTTCCTCCATGAGAGATGCCTTGGGATGTTGATCGCCTGACTTTGAAAAGGATGTATCTCGTTCCTAAACTTGATTTTCTTCAATATAAAAAATGACATGTCCTTTTCTTTGATATAGGACGGATTCGAATAGAACAAAAGTTTGTCAAATAAAGAGTGGGAGAACAATGTCTGATTCGAGAAAATCCTCTCATTCCCCCACCAATGAAGTGTGCTGGAACAACATTGTCAAATTCATCAAGAAGGATGTATCGTTCTTCTGTTGAACCTAATTAAGTATGGAGATAATTCATTTCATCTCCCTTTCTTACAGGGTGATAAAAAAAAGGGTTGCACCTTGACAGTAGAAGCATTGCCTTCCACCAAGGAATCAAGAAAACGTCAAACACTTAAAGGCGAATGCAAGGGAATGATATTGTCAAGTTACCAAATATCCACGAAGATGAATCTAAGAGATGCTAGCGCCCAAAGGATGAAAGCGGATGAAGGGTAATAATGTATCGTTTCCAACATTTCAATTCCTAAAGATTTTTGCGCTAACATATTCTTTCACATTCTTTACAGGGTTACCGAGTCACCATGCCGCAGGTAAGTACCCTTTTTCTCAAACTTAAAAAAAAAAAAAAAAAAAAACAAAAACAAAAACAAAAAAGAAGAAAAAAAAGAAAAGGAGAATTTTCATTACAAAAAAAAAAAAAGAACCTTTGGCGCTTTCCTAAAGATAAGCACAAAGATGGATAATTGAAAAAATTTCTACAATTTTTTTTTAGCATTATTTTTATCTCAAAATTGTTTTCTCGTTTCGTGGATTATTCATTTTGAATCAAATTTCCCTATGGAGATTGATCTACTCAGATGATCTCGACATAGTGAAATGGAGACGTTAATCATGCCAACTAAGAAGTTCTTAGGATGAAGAAAGGTAAGCCATTTCCAAACACGTCATTCAAACACTTTTGAGAGTTGAGTGAAAGGCGACCTTCTCTTAGGATGAATGATTTATTCGCATTGAGCGCAAAGATCGAAATGATAAAGGCATTTCCTTCATCAACCTCAAACACCGAGCTGACATCTTACCACCCCTTTGGGCAGAATAAAGATGATCCTTCAAAGAACCCTGTCGAGAACGACCCTACATTGGGGCAGCATAAGAGCTTACGATCATGTTGTAGAGCGAAGGATTGAGAAAGATTTTATTACTTTCACTTGCATCAATCTTCTAGTGATAGCTTCAGAGGAATTCTCATTAAAGCTTGACTCATCCCAAGGTGAAGAAGAGCATTTCCTTCTCTACCCAAACACTAATATCTATTGCTTTAACCAACTTGGGCCTGATTATTCATTTCTAAAACCCAAGCGGTGATCATCTCCCTTCACTGGGGCAAGGCATAAGAATTGACCAAATATAATTGACAGTCATGAGAAAATGTGAAAAGCATCTCGAAAGTCATAAGAGCTCCAAAAGTTCGACAAATTAGGGGGCGGGAAAAAGCAGTGTGCTTGGTAAAAGCAAGGCTAATGCCCGTAAAAAAAATGCCAAAAAGCTGCATCTTATGTAAAAGAAAAAAATTATTAAAGTCCAAGTGCCTGCACAAAAAAATTGCAAATGCAAAGAAAATTAGAAAAAGGGGCAAAGCTCCCATTCATAAATGATTAGTCAAGGGGCTTTCGAGATGCGTTGTATTTCAAAGGCCAAATGATTTGGAAAGATCGAGTGACCTGGTCACGATGCCATGATGATCACCGACTCTTAAAAACCCTGTTGAAAATTTTAAGCCTTTTGAGCCTCTTCCAAGCCAACATTACAACCCTCTTCCGAAGTCTTTTCTTATTGGGATGGTTTGAGTGAAAATGAGAATGCCACAAAGAAGCTACTGCTTGAAGGAGTGAAGGTAATTCTATCTTGTCTTATCTTCCAAGTTCTCGACTTGTGAACTCGATGAAGATAACGACAAATATTCATTTAATGGCCTCAAAGCAATCGTTCCTTTGTGTAAGCCCTAATCGAGCCTATATTACGGTCCTTTCAAAAGACCTTTTAGATCGATTAGATTGTGCTCATTGCGAATATTTCTAAAAGCCTTTGACATGGGTTTGTGAGATACCCTCAGCAATCAGTTACTTCCCACGCGAATGGATGGGATCAAGCAGTTATTTATCGAGAGTGTGTGAGAAACCCTTTCTGACTAAGAAGCTCTAGTTTGGCATGCTTAATGAGTCATTTTCACGAGTCGTAGCCGTTCTGATAAGAGCTTGACTCCTAGAGAATTTGATGATTAATGATATATCCACGCGCAAGATGACAGTTTTGCGCCACATAATGCTGATTGACATTGAATGTTTTTTTTAAGCAGTCGAACTTAGCTTGATTAGCTTGTTCAATTAATGCTGCAATATTGCTAATACGTCTCTTAATGACATCTCTAACGACATTTGCTCAAGTTGAGTTTGACAAGATTCCTCAGTGAAGTCATGCAGTTTTCAAGGGGTGAGTGGGTGCTTCCCTAAAAATCAAAAGTTCATGGTCAACCTCAAACCATGCCATCTCCAAAGGTTCATGTTTAGCCTTAAATCATGTCATTTCCACAAGGTTGGTGGGTCTATCCTTAAACCGCGGGGTTGGTGGTTTTTCCTAAACCACACGGCTTGCAGATTCATCCGTAAATCATGCTTGTCTGCGTCTGGTCGAAACCCGTTTTTACACGGAGAGACCTTTTTCCCGGTCGAAACCTGTTTGTACACGGTGAAACTATCATACCCGGTCGAAACCCGTTCGTACATGGTGAGACCTTCATCCCAGTTGAAACCCGTTCATACACGGTGAGACTATCATACCCGGTCGAAACCCGTTCGTACACGGTGGGACCTTCATTCTAGTCGAAACCCGTTCGTACACGGTAAGACTATCATACCCGGTCGAAACCCGTTGTTACACGGTGAGACCTCATTCAACCCCCTTCTTATGACCCGGTGGGCTTTCCGTAGCCCGGAGTCCTTCTCCTCCTTCCTATGACCAGGTGGGCTTTCCGTAGCCCGGAGTCCTTTTACCCCTTCTTATGACCCGGTGGGCTTCCCGTAGCCCGGAGTCCTTCTCCTCCTTCGTATGACCCGGTGGGCTTTCCGTAGCCCGGAGTCCTTTTACCCCTTTCTTATGACCCGGTGGGCTTCCCGTAGCCCGGAGTCCTTCTCCTCCTTCCTATGACCCGGTGGGCTTTCCGTAGCCCGGAGTTCTTTTACCCCTTTCTTATGACCCGGTGGGCTTTCCGTAGCCCGGAGTCCTTCTCCTCCTTCCTATGACCTGGTGGGCTTTCCGTAGCCCAGAGTCCTTTTACCCCTTCTTATGACCCGGTGGGCTTCCCGTAGCCCGGAGTCCTTCTCCTCCTTCCTATGACCCGGTGGGCTTTCCGTAGCCCGGAGTCCTTTCATCCCTTCTTATGACCCGGTGGGCTTCCCGTAGCCCGGAGTCCTTCTCCTTATTCCTATGACCCGGTGGACTTTCCGTAGCCCGGAGTCCTTTTACCCCTTTCTTATGACCCGGTGGGCTTTCCGTAGCCCGGAGTCCTTCTCCTCCTTCCTATGACCCGGTGGGCTTTCCATAGCCCGGAGTCCTTCAACCCCCTTCTTATGACCCGGTGGGCTTTCCGTAGCCCGGAGTCCTTCAACCCAATTCTTATGACCCGGTGGGCTTTCTGTAGCCTGGAGTCCTTCAACCCCCTTCTTATGACCCGGTGGGCTTTCCGTAGCCCGGAGTCCCTCTCCTTCTTATGACTCGGTGGGCTTCTGTAGCCCGGAGTCTTTCTTCCTCTTATTGACAAGACGCGCTTTCATAGTTATGAGTCCTTTCCGTCGACCTGACGCGTGCCTATGCACCTATGGTCTTTCTATCTCCCAAATAATTTAGGTGTCTTCTGTCTTTGAATGCAACCTCTTCGAGCTCCTATTCAAAGAGGGGCAGTGTTGACACCTAAATTTCGCCATTTTATTTAGGACTTAATTGTGTACAAAATTAGAAATTAGTCACTAAAACAAAAAACAAAAACAAAAAAATTATTAAAAAAGGAAAACATAAAAAAAAGAGAAAAAAAGACAACAAAAGAAAAACACGAAAGAGGACGCAAGAGGGGCCGAGTCAGGTCGAATTTGGCCTGGGCCCAACCCGGCCCTCTGTTTTTCCTCTCTCTCTTGCGTGCGCCCGGCCCATTTCTCTTTTGGCCCGGCTCGTGCTTGTCTTTTCTTTTCCTTCAGCCGTCAAGACTTCGGAACCCTAGCGCAGAGAAAAAAAAAAGAAAAAAGAAAGGAGATCGAAAAGCAAGAGGAAAACCCTAGGGGAGAAGAGACACGAACGGGAGGGAGAGAAAGGGAGGAGAAAGGAGACGAAGACCAGAGAGGAGAGCATCGGGCACACAGAGGGAGAAAACCAAAAAAAACGGGGAACAGAGAAGGAGCTGGGGGAGAGAACCGAACAACCCGAGAGAGAGGGAGCAGTGAAAGAGAGCTTGAGCGGCTCCGTCCCGCGGCCGTTTGAAGCCTTCGCTGCGTCGGCCGCCGCGCGGCGGAGCTGCTCGTCCGCGAGATCCTCGCACCACCGCGCGCCCCAACTCGCCTACGGCCCGCGCGTCCGCAACCCCCGCGGCTACGACGACTCGACCTCACGCCACCTCCGTCCGGTGCTCGCCGCCACCCGTACCCGCCGCTGCAGCACCTCCGAGCAACTCCTGCAATAGCTCGCCTCCAGCCGCCCCTCCTGCCCGAACACCAGATCCCGAGCCCCCACGACACTGTCTTTGCTCCTGCTCACCGATCCTCGCGCCACCGCCGCTTCACCCGAGCCGGTCGTTGAGTCCCCTCGCCGCGCAACCTGCAGCAGCAGAGCTCCCGTTCGCCGACCCCGATGTCGTCACCGCCCCTCGCCGAACCGCCGCCTCCCTGCTGCTGCTGCCGTCGTCCGCCGCCCACCGCGTCTCCGCCGTCGAGCCGCCGACGTCCCTGCCATCCCCCTCGGCGCCACGAAGAAACCCGAAACCCTAGGGTTTCGGCCACGAACCGGGTCGCGCGAGTCGGGCGTGGGTCGCAAACCAGGTAGGGTTTTGATCCGTTCGGGCCGGGCCTGCGTGCGTAGGCTGATTTCTCTCTGGGCTAGAGCAAGGTCATTGGACCGGGTTATTATTAGATTTTTTTTTGGTGTTGGGTCAGGCTTAGTTTATTTAGGTTTCTTTTTTTTGTGGACTGAATTTTTGGACTGGATTGGGCCCGCGGTTCAGGCCCAGTCCTGCTAGGGCCCGCGAGCTTCGTCAAGGAGGGTTGGGCCCATCGGTCGGACCCAACCCTAAATTAGGCGAGGGCCCGACCAATTCTGGTCTAGGCCCAGCCTGGGTCCGGTCTCCGACCGGACCTGACTCGCACCGACTGGGTCGGACCCGGGTAGGGTCAAACCGGACCCGACCCGGTTCGCCCTTTTAAAAAAAAAAAAAAAAATTAAAAATTAAAAATTTTTAAAAAAATATAAAAAAATTTTAAAATAAAAAAAAAATTAAATTAAAAAAATTTCGAAAATCCAAAAAAATATTTAAAAAATTAATTAAAAATTTTTGAAAATCCAAAAAATGTAGGTTTTGATTAGAAATGACCGTGTATTGTCTTTATAGTGTAATTAGGCTTTTAATTGCTCGTATATTTATTTTATTGCATGTTTAATTTACCTGTTTAACTATGTTTGCATTTGCTTAGTAGCATGTGTTAATCTTACTGCAATTAGAATCTTGATAGTTATGATTATTACTTTAATGATTGCACTCGCATGATGACTTCACATGTTAGTGGATAGCTATGAAATCAATCCAAACTGCTTGCCAAAAATCATTTTGTTAAAATGAACAAGATTTGGTACCGAAATGGCACTAATTGATTAATTAGTGTAATCAAGTCCCCGACCCTAGATTCTCTGGTTGCGTAGGAGGTGAGGTACACTCCCATGCCTCACTTGGTTTCTAGCCGACCTCAATAGGCTAGTGGCGACTCTTTTTGTGCAAAAAATTCTTATGAATATCCCAACGTCACGCAGGGTATGGGCTTGGGAGAACCCGCGCCTAATCACGGGCCTTAGGCCCGTCCTTTAGGCAATACCCCTAAACCTGTTCTCTCCCCCCGAGGGTAGGTCGCGACACCAGCAAAGCATAGATTATATTTGGAGACAAAACTCCTAACTTCAGCCCGCCTTAAGGGGTCATGGAGGCCTCTAATATTCCATATTCCTATATACATATTTACAAGGAGGAGAGGGGTTACCTCTTTTTGGCAGCCTTTTTCTTGGCAGGAACCGGCAATAGAGCGAAGGAGGGAGGAGGGTCCGAGCAAAGCAATAACAGTTTATCTTGTATAGACTCGACTGGAGCACCCAAAGGAGAAGAAGTTGGGGATGGGCACCCAACTGATAAGAGATCCTCATCATCCGCGCCAGCATGAGCACTAGATATCTCATCGGAACCATCCGGTAGCAACACAAGCACGGTAGTAGATTTCGGCCAAGCCAGCAAGGAAGAACTTGCGTGGGATTTTGATGAAGCAAGAGAGTTGTCGGCGAGCTTGCGGGGCACCTAGGGTGGGTCAGCTTGGGCTGATTTTTCCAATTTCAAGGAATAGCCATCATCACTTGACGGGTCAAAGTTGAAGGAGGCAGCCTCCTTGCTCCCTTGGCCTTTCTTCTTTTTGCCCTTGACCTGCTTCCAAGAGGGGTCCAAGACAGAAGGAGGGATAATAGTAACCGACAGCGGGGCGGTCTCCCGGTCTTCGATAGGATCAACCAACACAGCAAGCGAAGAGAAAAGTTGTGGGTGAATAGCAGCCGCATCGGCAAGCTTGTCCGAAGCGATAGGGTCCACAGCAGCTGGCGCATGAATTGCAACAAGCCTATTGATATACAACGGGTTGTCTCTTGTCCTTTTCGTGATCTGCACTTGCTGTGGATGAAGTGCCGGCTGAGAGTCAGGAACGGGAGAGGAGGATCCACCCCGAGGAGAAGGAGGGTTTGCTACACCAGCTTGGCGAGTGTTCTTGGCCGACTGTTGAGCAGGTGGAGGATAGCATTTATGGCCAAAAATGCCGTATTCAGCATAGGCCAAAGGTCTCCACTCATATTCGACTTCAACGACACATGTTTCACCATGGAGAACCACCTCCACGAACTCACATGGTTGCTGATTCGCTGTGATCTCCACACACACTCTCGCAAAGGCGAGCATTTCCAGTTGTTCCGTGTTTAGATCAACATAAAGGGGCTTCCCAATAAAGCTTGCCACCTTGCTAATTGCCTGAGAGGACCAAAAAGCAATGGGAAGATTTTTAAGTTTAACCCACACCGGCATAGACATGAGGGTGTTGTTTTGAAGCTCCAGGGTTGGCCTCCATTGTTGGAAAACAATATGCTGTTTCGAGACTGTGAAATGCCCCCCTTCAAGGATCTTACGACGAAATTCTCTATCCGGGATGTGGAAGAAGAAAAGTCCTCTTCCATTAGCCATTACTTTGGCTAGATTCGCCCCCCAAGCCTTCTTGAAGGCTGCTTCAATCACTTTGAACGGAATACGCTTGCCAATGTAAAAGCCAACAAGGCATTCCTTGAGTTTAGGGTCGGCCGCATGAATGTCGTCTTCGGTCATCTCAACAACCGCTCTATTTCCAACATAAGTTGGAGGGCAATATTCCGAGTCATAGCCTTTGGAGGCCACCTTTGCCACCGCAACACTAGCCCAATTGTGCAAGTTGGAGTTCCTGGATACTGCCCGCTGAGGGCGCTTGGATCCCGATCTTCCCCTGCTCCTACCTCTTGGTACAGCAGGGCCTTGGTCTGAACGGGCATTGGCCGAGACATCAGACGGGGCAGCAAGAGAATGATCGGTCCTTCCCATAATTTCCTTCCTGGCACCACCACGGGAGGTTCCAGCAGCAAACTGATTCGAAGAGGGAGGCCCAATCCCGCCAAGAGCGGTTGAGGCCATTCATCGAACACGTAGCGTGCAACACTAGAAAAACCGAGAAAGTGCCATAAAAGGTAGTGAGAGACTTACCCGGCTAAGCTCCAATGAAAATAGCACGGGAGAATCCACCACATATAAGAGGCCGAAAGCTTCACTGGTGCAGGAGCAGTGAAGTCCACGACCAGCCCAGCAAGATCTATCAATATGGGCCGAGAGAGAAGGGAGGGCTTGGGAGGCTACACGAGGGATGTGAGACAAACAGCCCTACCGAAATTCAGGACCAGATGATAGCCCGAAAGCCCACAGTGAGTCGCACACCAGAATCGGGCGCAGTCCAGGCGAGGAAACTTGCTCGCACTTCTTGATCTGAGGGAACTCGGAATGCAGACCAGCCCAACTGAAAAGCTTCGGTGGGAATGAAGAGAAGGGTAAGAGGAGACTTCCTACCAAATTTCAGCCCTATCCAACCGAAGAGGCTTCCAAAATCGGAATAAAACCAGTAAAAACCAGCAGATGGACTGTAGTTTGATCAGCCCCCTAGGTCGAGGAAGATCTCGAATTGTAGAGCAGCTCTAGCGAAATCCTTCGGTGGAAGTAGAGAGGAGGAAGAGAGGGATCTTCCCTCCAAAAATCATCCCTTTCCGACGACTAGAACTCCAGGAATCGGCATCACTTCGGACTGATGAACAGAGACTCGGGAAACCAGTAGAGAGAAGCCCGATGAACAGTAACCCGATTTTAAACAGCCCCTTCTCGAATGTAGGGGAAAATGTTTTCCACTTTTGAAGAGTGGAAAATATTTTCCTCACTTGATCTCTTTTATCTCACACCTTTACAAATCCCGACTTCCTCCTCCCTTTATTTTTCTTCTTTTCTTTTTTCATTCGAATTATTTTTTAATTTTCTTTTTCTTTTTTTAATTCGAATTATTTTTAATTTCTTTTTTTTTTCTTTTCCCATCTTCTTCTTTCTTGGCTAGTCGTCAGACCAAGTGAACCTCAAGCTCGTCAATCTCAAACTCGCGCTCGTCAATCTGGCGAGCCTTGAGCTTGACGCTTGCGCTCGCCAATCTGGTGAGCGGAAAATATTTTTCTTACCGAACACCGGAAAATATTTTCCAAAACATTTTTAGGTTTTAGCCGAACACTAGAAAATATTGTCATTTTCCTGGAAAATGACTTCTGAGAAAATATTTTCCGGAAATAGCTCATTTTGCGCGAAATGAACGGACCCTTCATGAAGCAACGCCTGGAAACTCGCGTACTCACCGAACGATCCATGTGATAGTTACAGTACTTGTGGGGCCAACGGTATCTGTAGAAGTAGCAGAGCTTCGATATGCAATTGCTTAAAGGGGTTTGTACCGAAGTCTCCAGATGAATGGAATCTCCTTAATTGGTCCGGTGGATCCACGAGAAGAATACCAATAAATTGTCCAAAGGAAGATGGGTTCCTCAAACTCGCAGAAGTGAAAATTCCAGACCTGTTAAGTTCTGGCTGAACGAGAGCATGAGCCTCGAAGAATGCCAGGCCGAGTGCTTAGAGAAATGTTCATGTACCGCTTATGCTAATTCAGATGTTAGCGGGGGAGGTGGTGGCTGTATCCTGTGGTTCGGAAACCTAATTGACATTAAGGAGTACGAAGAAGATAACTATGGGCAAACTCTATACATCCGCCTACCAATATCTGAACTAGGTAATTTTGCCAATCAATGCCTTTTTCTCTAGACATTCCATCTTTTAACCAGCTTATTCAGCAGCAGCGCCCTAGATGATTGCATTAATCTTCTCGGTCTTCTCTATTCCAGATGTCCATCATAACTCTTTTAAGAAGAAGGGGATGGTCATTGGCATACTGATGTCGGCTATTGCTGCTTTTTTTGTATCGGCCATGGTGTACTGCCATCGAATCAGGAATTGCAGAATAAAGAGCAAAGGTCAGTAATTCTTTATCTATGAATGTACACCTCCAGAATATACAAAGAGATCTTAAGGCCCTTTTGTGAGGTTAACAAATGTTTCGGCTAAGATTTTTGTTGTAACTGGTCTCTTTCAGGTAGGAAAATCAAGGAGGAAGATGTTGACTTGCCACTTTTTGATCTGGCTACCATTGTTAATGCTACAGACGGTTTTTCTGAGAATAATCTGATTGGAGCTGGTGGCTTTGGCCCAGTTTACAAGGTAATGGGCCACGCATGTTCCAAGACAAAGCTGACTGCAAGCAGTGTTATCATGTTTCTTTGTTGAACTGTCTACTCTAAACGCAATACGCAGGGCAATCTTTTCACAGGACAAGAGGTAGCAGTGAAGAGACTGTCAAGAAACTCAGGACAAGGTCTTGAAGAGTTCAAGAATGAAACAATTCTGATAGCCAAACTTCAACACCGGAATCTTGTGGGGCTTATGGGTTGTTGCATGGAGAGGGAGGAAAAGATTTTGGTTTATGAGTACATGCAAAACAAGAGCTTGGATTATTTTATCTTTGGTTAGGCCTCTAGACCCTTTATTCAAGCATGTTACTTGATCATGATACTATATGTGGACCGAATTAATTCTTCTGGTAGACTAAACTTATCTGCATATACAGATCATGATAGATGCTTATTGTTAGACTGGGAAAAACGTTTTGACATTATCATCAGGATTGCTAGAGGTCTTTTGTATCTCCACCATGATTCTAAACTTCAAGTAATTCACCGTGATCTCAAAGCTAGCAACATTTTATTAGATGGCAGCCTAAGCCCTAGAAACTCTGACTTTGGGTTGGCAAGAATTTTCGATGGTGATGTGAAAGAAGTGAAGACAAGGAGAATCATCGGAACGTAGTACGAACTCATCTTTTTAGAAAATCTCTATATAGTACTGTATATTATGTGAAAAAGTAAACACCAATCAGTTTGTCATTACAGTGGCTATATGTCCCCTGAGTATGCATTCGATGGAAAATTCTCTGTGAAATCCGATATCTTTAGCTTTGGCATGCTTTTGTTAGAGATTGTAAGCGGCAAAAGAAACAGAGGATTCTGCCACCCAAGTCATCAACATAACCTTCTTGGACATGTAAGAGAAAAGATCCGGAGCATAGGTTGTTCTCTCTCCCTCTCCCTCTTTTCACCTTGCAACGCTAAGCCTGATATGCAATTTTTTCAGGCATGGTTGCTTTGGAGTGCAAACAGAGCCATGGAACTCATTGATGGGTGCTTGTATGATCTGGTGGAACCTCAAGTACAAAGATGTATCCATATCGGCTTGTTATGCGTGCAGAAGTTCGCCAACGATAGACCAGCGATTTCCTCTATTGTTGCCGTGTTAGGAAATGAAAGTGCAAGCTTGCCTCGACCTAAACAGCCTGGTTTTTTTTTATGGAAAGAAGTTCAATGGACTCAAGCGCAATCTTGACACATGAAGAACTCCATTCTATTAATGCAGTCTCAATGACAATGTTGGATGGTCGATAGTGTGCTTTTGTGAGGAATTGCAAATAGATCCCAGAACTCTTGGGTTGTCGCTGATTATTTATTTCATCCGATGTCTAAACTTCTTGATTTGTGTGAACAGTATATAAATCCAATGTATGCAGGTCCAAAAAACCATTCATATCTGTTTGCTATGTGTCCAAAAGTTCCGTGGAGATAGGGCAATAATGTCACTAGAGATATCTTCAATAAGGACCTTCAGTTTTGATACCATGTGTGCGTTCACCACCAAATGTTCTAAAAACTTAAGCTCTAATACTATGTAAGATTTTGTGGGATTACCATCAATGTTTTAAAAATTTAAGCTATTAGATGAAAGCATAATTTATTGTTTAAATATTCTAACATCTTGCACATAGAATATCTTTACAATCATCATGCTAGAAAGTAGATAAACTTCCTACCAATGTTCCCCAAAATCTGCAATTTAAAATTTTAGACCAGCTTTCTTGGCGCATGAAGGTAAAAGGGATTGGAAGATTATGGACATGAAACAATTGCTTCCTCGTAGATTGAGGATAATTAGTGCGAGACGAGAGCTCCAATAAAGAATGATCAATTTTTATGATTCAGTGGCTCAATCAACTTGGTAGATTGAGGATAATTGAAAGTTCATTGCCAATGATTATTCCTAGAGATACATAATATCGACTCTCTAACCTTTTTATATGAGCAAATTGTAGGATTTGCTGTTTACTTTATCTCAAGGATTTCGAAACATTGATTTTTCTCCAACAGAAAGTCCAAATCAAAATCCGTAAAATTCTACAAGTTCTTAGAGACATGAGCAATCTAATTATCACGAGCAATCTAATTATCACCATCGAACAGCTCATCCTCAGCTGGAGCTTCATCGGCAAAACCAACACAACTAGGGCTAAAAAATTTTATTCTTAGAACAAAAACTAACTTGCAAGAGGAAAAAAAAAAAAAAACCGGGAAACACTTACCAATCACATGCAATGCAATAGGGATAATTTGGCATCAGCCAACCACCGTGATTTTTCCGTCTCTTCTTTCTCTCGGTCGTGCTCTGCTTTCGTTTTATTTTTTTCTTCTTCTCGGCCTATTATCTCTCTTGTACTCCTTTCATTCTGCCTTTGAAGACTGAAGCTAAACTAAGGCTAAAAGTAGCCTTATAGGCTTAAGTGGTTTCTTGGTCATGTGGGCTTGGCCCAACCTTTTACAACACACGTCTCAAAATCGCTCGCCAGGTGCCAAACTCGTGCGGTCACATCTTGCTTTAAATTTGCACAGCCCGAATAATTTTGGGATGAAAAATTAGGTCTTGGGGACCAACTCCATCATCAGTCTCGCTTGGGGAAAATTTGTTAGTTGTCACCTTGTCTCCGTATTTTATAGACTGTAATTGAGTAGTGAAGGAGGGGGCATGACTTTCGTGCATTGCATGAATAGACATCATAAGTGTGACATCCTGATTTTTCAAATATAATTTCGATTGAATAAATCGGACCTTTCGTCAACGCTACATAGTCTTTCTCTCGTACCGATCACTCAAGAGATAACTAGGCTATCCTTAAAATTATTAAGGGATTTTAACGCAAAAGACTTGAGAATTCGATCGTGAATCGATCGCTTGATCGATCGTGCTAATTTGCTAGGGTCATTACGGACAATTAAAAATCGATTAGAGATCAATGATAGGTCGATTCGATTGAGATGAGTGATCAAAATGTGGGTGATTCCACCTGATTGCAAAATTCTCAACGATCGGCACTAAATTGATTTTCTATCTTTTTGGGTACCCCGTGTTCGTATTTGAAACCTGGATATTTTCACGACAATCGAGAGTCGCCAATGTGTCGGAGATGTACATTGTAACTCGAGATAAATCGATCACGGGTCAATTGCACCAAAAAATTCCTAAAAGTTACCGGTAATTGCTAGGTCACGCTAAAAAGCGCGGATTGAAAATAACCGTGAATTTGAATCCGATTTCAAATCAAAAGTTACTGTGGTGTCACGATCTATTTTAAACGTTGACTCGTTCTTCAAAAATTTTTCAGAGATTCCGGGATTTTTGCGGAAAATCGATACGGACGTTGCGGAAAATCAGCGAAAATTCAGATGGGCTAAATTGATGGAAATTGGAACTTCCAAGCCGAGCTTTTGAGTGCTGAGGACTTGCAGAAATTTGTACGGGCTTTTTCTTCGATGAAATTGGACCTCGATTTGGAGAATCGATGAAGAAATTCAAGAGATTTTAAGTGAAATTCGGAGCTTTACAAAGGGGTAGCAATTTTGGCTTTACAATTTGTTAATTCATGAAATTATCAAGTAGAAAGAAATAGGGGACATGCAATCAATGTAATGGATTGAGTTGCTTTACTTTGGGACCCTCCACCGGCTGCTTCTCCCGCACGCCAAGACCACCGCCTCTTCCTCCTCTTCGTGCGACGTTCGTCTGAGCTGAAGACCGCACGCCACTTCTTTCCTCTCTCTCTCTCACGGATAAAAACAGGCCAGCAGCTACTCATTTTTCTTCTCCTTTACTTCGTTCATCCCATCTCCAAATTCCCCCATCCTTAAGCTGCCACACTCGTCCACCATGTGCTGCTTGTTTGGTCAACCCTCATCCCTCAAGATTCCTTTTTGTTGACCCATCTTCACGCCAGCTCGTGCTTCTCCACCGATCTTCAGCTCCCTGGACGCCAGCACCTTGGTCAACAACGCCACTCACAGAGGCAAATTGTTGACCCCATCATTTCCCTTCTTCGGCGTTGCTTCGTCGTCCACCCACGATCCGCACGCTGCCTCCACCAGCAAGCTTCAGTCCACGCGGCCAGCTCCATCTTCACGAACTCACCCACTTCATTTGTGCGCCCACGATTCCACCGAAGTTGCTGCCGATTCCTTCTTCCACGCGGCCAGCAAGCCCAGCTCGAGACTGCTTCTTCTCCGTGGCTGCTCCTTCGTTCAGCCCAAGTGAAGACCGAAGCCCACGGATCCAGCAGCTTCTGTCCCCTCTTGCTCCAACCCATCTTCAGCAGCAGCCCGTGAATTTCGTTGCAAGTTGAGCCCAGCAAAGTCCATCAAGCTCAGCCCATTGGAAGCCCGTGAAGCCAAGCCCAGATTCAGCAAGCCCAATTCCAGCAAGTCAGTTGAAGCCCAGCCCAAGTTCAAAAACAAATCTCAGATTTGGGCTGAGATTTGTTGGGCCCGTTTTAGGCCCGTTCCGAGTTTCTTCGACGCCGCCGCAATTTAAGTTTCGGCCGCCGTCGCGCCGCCGTCGCGGTAAACCGGTCTTCGTTTTGCACCGGTGAGTTTATACTCTAAACTCTGCTTAGTAGGCTAATGACATTTAAGGGGTGTTTAGATTTATTTTATTATGAATTAGGTGGTTAGTTAGATTTAATTTGAAATTTAATTATTTAATTGTGCATGTTAGGTGGTTAGCATGGTTTTGCTAAGGCCTAAATAAATTGTACTATTTATCTAGAAGGGTTCGGGAATTTCTCCGAGTCCGTATTGGTTATTAATTTAATGATTCTGGCCTAGGTTAGTATTTTAGAATTTAAATTGATTTATTTAATTAATTTCAGTAATTGTTTAATTATTAAATATTTTCCGGAAATTAGGCCGGGATAGCCGGTGGCCGGAATTTCGTGCTAATTACAATGGTGTGGTTTATTTCTGCGATTGAGTGTTAAATTATGTAAATTGAGTACCGATTGGATTTTTGGTATTTAATTCCAAAAATTGTGAATTTCCAATATTTATTCAGAAAATCCTGGGTGTCGGGTTTTGATACCAAAAATAGTTTTTAGTACTATATGAAATAGTGAGATTTCAAAAAGGAAGAATATCAATTTTTCGGGATCAAGTTGATCGTGTACCCACACACGAGTAATTTCATGTGAATTTCTAATACGAAGAAAAAGGCCAGGCTCACCATTTTAATTGAAGCATTTGAGTGTAATGCACGGTGCCCTAGGCCATATTTGAGTGATCGTGTGATGGTTAAGAGAAATCGTCCCGGTCATTGAGTGACGTTATCCTTATTTGGGATACCCCCGGACAACGGAAGCCGGTCGCAGTTGATTTTGGACCCTATGCTCCTTCGGGAAAGCCGTCTGATAAAGAGACGTGCCGTGCTCAATGGGGTGAGACAATGCCTGGCAATGCCAGAAGACCGCCGAACAGAGAGTAGGCCGTGCTATATGCCGAGATCAAAATTAGGAACGCATGATTAATTGAGTGTAGCGTTTCAGTTATTGGAGCCTATTTGATGCTCATGTTCTCATGTTGTCTGTGAGATAAATTGTACTGACCTGCAGGGTGGATCTGAGACGAGGTAAGTCTCATTGATTATGTGATTGTGTGATTAGGACACTTCTGGGCGTATTTCCCTCCTAATTGGGGTTTAGAGCTTAGACTCGCTGAGATTATATATTACCCCGTTGTGGGACAACATTTTCAGGATCGTCGAGTGGAGGATCTGGAGCTGAGAGGAGGTGATCGGAAGCGTAGGTCAGTTAGGACTTCTTTTTGGAAGGCCAGTCTTTTGTCGTCTTTTGGCCATAGACTTTTGTACATGACTCAGTGTATATATAAAAGCATGTTTGTTTGTGAATTCGTATCCTGCTTTTCTATCCCGAGATGATTACTGTCAGGGGATTTCTTTTCGCTTCCGCATGTGCAATAAAATGGAAAGGGTCGGCGACTCATCCTGGGAAGTCGCAAATTATTATCGACCAGATAGGGATGGGCACGCGCTCGGGGTTCGGGGCGTGACAATAAGTCGCCCAATAAAGACACCTGCTTAACTTGGAAGGGGAAGGTTGGGGGTTCAAATCCCCACCTTTTCAGGGGGGGATTAGGATGGGGACGATTTCATTTCAGGAGTGGGTTTCGATTCCCACGCCCTGCAAGGAGGCAGTGGCAAAAGTCTGAGAGTGAGTGTTAGAGTAGGATTAGAGTATGACTGACCTAAAAAAAAAAAACTTGGTCGTCTACATTTAATGACCATTGCTCTCTTATTTTGTTGGGAGTTGCTGGTGATAGAATCTGCTACAAAACTACAGAATATCCTGTCAGGTGGGCTTCAGCTAGATGTTCTTGGCGAGAACCTTTGGAGTTTACAACTTTTCATTGAGAGGGAGCTAGGGAAAAACTAACAGAAGATTTTATGGCATTGGAAAAGGTTCCATATTCCCC
The DNA here is from genome assembly GCA_016097605.1 of Eucalyptus guilfoylei. Taxonomy (NCBI): domain Eukaryota; kingdom Viridiplantae; phylum Streptophyta; class Magnoliopsida; order Myrtales; family Myrtaceae; genus Eucalyptus; species Eucalyptus guilfoylei. Next base: position 17,242,590 of record CM027865.1, on the reverse strand, counting down.
CTTCTTTTACTCTGTTTATGTTATGCTCATGCTGCGCTTGGTGGTCGCATCTGATTCCTTAAGTCCAGGTCAGTCCATTAAAGATGGAGAGAGATTGGTCTCTTCAGGCCAAAGCTTTGAGCTTGGCTTCTTCTCTCCAGAAAACTCCAAGTATAAGTATTTGGGGGTATAGTACAAACTTAGTCCTGAAAAAGTCGTTTGGGTTGCCAACGGAGACAACCCGTTCACTGATTCAAATTGTGTTCTCACATTTAGCGATGAGAGGAATCTAGTTGTTCTCAACCGATCAAAGAGCATCATCTGGTCTTCGAATTCATCCAGGGTTTTAAGAAACCCTGTTGCACGGTTGTTCGACTCTGGTAACCTTGTCATTTCAGAGAATACCAGCTCGCATTCTGGTGAATGCTCATGGCAGAGCTTTGACTATCCAACCGACATCCTTTTAGCTGGTATGCGATTGGGATGGAGCCTCAAAACCGGTTTTGAATGGTGTCTGACTTCTTGGAAAAGCACGGATGATCCTTCCTCTAGAGACTATACCTTCGGAATAAATGTTAATGGATTGCCCCAACTTGAGGTTCGCAAAAGAGGCTCCACAAAAACATTTCGAGCAGGGCCATGGAATGGATTGCGTTTCATGGGAATTCCAGCAATTGAGACTACCCTTTTGAGGCCTCTCTTTGTTTACGATGACACAGATGTCCATTATGAGTTTGATAATCTCGTGGATGATATCATCACCATGCTCACATTGAATCAGTCTGGTCTTCTGCAACTTCTTCTAAGGAAGAAAGAGAACTCTAGATGGGATGTCATGGCCTCATTTCCCCGCGATCCATGTGATAACTATGGGCAGTGTGGTGCTAATGGTGTCTGCAAAAGTAACAAAGACCCTAAGATGACAGTGCATGCAGGGATTTGTGCCCAAATCCCAAGAAGAGTGGCAGTTATTTAATTCAACCAGTGGGTGCATTAGGAAAGCTCAGTTGAATTGCTCTCAAGAACCGGGCTTTCTGAAACTTTCAATGCTGAATCTGCCCGATCTGATAGACTTCAGGGTAAACAAGAACATGAGCCTTGAGGAGTGCAAGGTGGAGTGTATAAATAAGTGTTCTTGTACGGCTTATGCTAATTCAGATGTTAGAGGAGGAGGAAGTGGCTGTCTGATTTGGTTTGGCAATCTCATTGATTTAAGAGAATTTGAACAAGACAACTATGTACAAAATATCTACATAAAATTTTATGCTTCTGAGTTAGGTAAATATGTACATAGTGATTCAGTTAGCAACCACTTTGACTGAGCATTGACCGTAGAGAGGGCACAATCGAGGGCACTCTGGCTTCGTTTGGTAGTCGGGATAAAATTCGGGATATGATATGATTTATCTTATTTTACGTTTGGTGCTTACTCAAGATAGGATAAAGTCGGATATAAAGGAGATATAAATATGACAAAATTATCCCATGGGGGAGGTGTGACAAAGGTGGATATGATTTCTAATGTCCATAATTCTATCTTATAATAAACATTCAATCTATAAATTCAATATTTATATTTATTATAAATTTTAGGTATTTTTGTATTTTAGGTATGTTAGTATAGTTTACTACTTGATAAAATTTTATTAAAAAATGATGAAAGGGGAAAAAAGAAATAATAAAGAAAATAATATAAAAAGAGGAAAAATAAAATAAAAATAAATTAAGAAATAGTGTTACGCGAGATTTTGACCATCTCCGTTTATGAACATTTAGGTTCGTTTATAATGATATGCTATTTATATAAAAAAAAAAAATGTATATGATATGATGTGAATATATCCGACTTTAATATCATGCGATTCACCAAGAATTGACAAGATATAAAAAAATCCCAGAATTTCATATCCTATCCTATCCGGTTTTATTCCAATTAGAAATCTGGACGACCAAACGTAGCCTCTGGGTTTCTAGGGTTTTCTTTACTTTTGGGTGGTTTCATCTCTCGTCTTTCCTATTTTCTTCTCTCATCTCTTGCCGGATCACACCCTTCAAATTTCCATGGGAATGTTATCGAGATCGGCCATAAATATTTTGGTGTGATCAGGGGCTGAAGAACCAAATCGACACCAGAGATTAGCAACTGGACCGGAGCTCCAGTCCTCCTCCTGGTACGTTCATCTTTTACCCACGTTATGCAATGCAATGGCCTGTCCGAATACTCTGTGGCAATTCGTGACGCTCTATTGTAGGATTTTAAGCGTGCAATCTACTTGAAATTGCCAGATCTTCTATATCTTTGAGAAACTTAAAACGCTTCAATCGTTTAATCGGCCAATATGGAACAGAAAAAAAGCAACGATCGTATCTGGTCTTTGTTTCTAGAGCTTTTTTCTGGAAGGCGTTCTCTATCACCTGAGATGGTTAATGTTTCCGGTGAGCAAAGTTTGTCGACAGTAAGTTTACATAATTAGCATCAGTCAAGTGCTTGGTCAGAGGCGTTCTAGATCCTTTGTCTCAACCACATGGCAAATTTCAACTCTAACTAGCTTTGGAAGCCATTGGTTGAGGCATTCTTGATGCGTGCAAACTGGATTGTTTACCGTCCATTTTTAGAATTGGTTGACATCGAAAGAAATCAACCAAATTGAATAACTAGAGGGTGCAGCTGAGCCCCGGCCATGAAATAATGCTGTGACCGGACATGCATGAGAGAGAGAGAGAGAGAGAGAGAGAGAGAGAGAGTGTCTATGTGTATTGCTATCATGTAAGTAAAGCTTTAATTCAATGTATAATAACTATGCTGCAGGTTCATCAGCCTCTCTTCCATTGCCTTTGATGGATCTGCCCAGTCGGTCTCTTCCTGCTTTAACCAACATGCCACGCCCAATGAATGCCAAAGGGGGAGAACCCAATACAGAGGTTCCACATGGTACGTGTGCATCTCTAAATTTGCCATGAGTTGAAGCTCGTGCAGGACGCTTTATTTGTCTTCCAGTCTTCACCTAAGAATGGGGATATAGGGAGGAGGATGCTCAGATTTCTTATGGTCATAAAGAAACAGAAAATAATCGGGAATTAATAGGAAAAGAGGAGTTCAAGAGTCAGTCATTGATAATCACGAGATCTTTGAGAATGAATACAAAAATGTTTTGAAGTGTGCCATTCAAATCTTGAAAAGCCATGCCTCTCCCTATCCCCTCTGATCTCCGACATGAGCGTTGGCTTTTGAAGTAATGAAATGAGTCCCGTGAAATTAAACTTATATTCTAATTCCTATGACTTTTAATCTCAAATCAGTTTTTTTTTTGCCCCCAGTGGAGAGCTCATGATATGTGGTCGCCAATATTTCACTATTGTGACATGCATGCCTACATAACATATTGATTATTGTATGGGATGTTGTGTTGAAAAAGTGAATACAAAGCTACGAATTATATATTTCTGTGAGTGTAGCATATCTATTAAATATGTCTAAGAAGTACCTATGAGTGAATTTTCACTTATACTTGAGTTTAGGTGCGAGAACGCAGGTTGCATCAGCTGAGAGTCAACAAGGTACCCGTAGGCTTGCCGAAAGGAATATGACATTTCTCGTAACTAAGCTGGCAGAACTCATCAGGAGTGGCCAAGGGGACATGAGCAAGCTAAATTCTAAGTGGATGGAAGAAGAATACTGGAGGGTAGTGAGGGCGATCAGAGAAGGATCTGTTCCACCGGAGAAAGTAGCTGAGGTGGTAGAGATGTTCAAAGAAGGTCTTCTAGCTCCAGGAAGATTTTGGCAAGAGGCGACGACACTTGTTAGACGCAGCAAAACGTCTCCCTTGGTGACAACAGAATTGGTAGGCAAAGAGACTCAATTGAAGGTGAATGAGATTTTTTCCAATTTGAAGCAGGACAACTTTTCCAGAATTGGTGTTTAGGGTATGGGTGGAGTGGGCAAGACGGCCATTTTGACCCATTTTGACCCATTTTGACCCATGTCTACAATAGACTACTTGAGGATCTCGATTCGGATGTATTCTGGGTTGCTGTACCGCAGGATTTTAGTGTGTATGCACTACAAGAAGAGATTGCCAATGCGGTCGGACTAGACAATCTCTCGAATGAGAAGGACGTGAGGAGAAGGGCGAGCCTATTGTATGGACATCTGAATATGAAGAATAGATCCATCCTAATTTTAGATGGGCTTTGGATGCATTTTGAAGTTAAGGAGGTGGGAATTCCCGTTGAAACGGACAAACTAAAGTTGGCAGTGACAACTCGATCACTAGAGGTGTGTCGTATGATGCTCTGTCAAAAGCAAATCAAGATAGGACTTCTTGATATGAAAGATTGTGGGTGGTTATTTTCAAAGACTCTTTGCTTTGTAGGACAACTCCCTTCGGAAGTTGAACAGATTGCAAGGTCTCTTCTTGATAGGTGCTATGGTCTGCCACTTGCGATCATTGAGATTGCAACTCGCTTGAGAGGAGTAGAGAAAGTGCATGAATGGAGAGACATGTTGGGAAAATTAGAAGACTCCAAGATGGAGCTTGACGTGTTCAAGAGACTGCAACTCAGTTACGTGAACTTGGGTAATGATCAAGTGCAACAGTGTTTCCTGCATCTAATACTTCGTTTTGGAGCAGCACTTGTCCTTTCAGGAGCTAGTGAAGAGGAGGAGTTGATAGAGTCTTTCATTGATGAGGGTTTGTTAGGTGGAATTGCCACCAGGCAAGGACTGCACGATCGGGGTAACACCATATTGGATAAAATAAGAGGGTCCTGCCTGTTGGATCCAGACATAGAGTATCGGTGTCTGCACCCTTTGACAAGGGACATGGCATTGCATTTGGTGACGAGCACAACTCACATGGTTAAGGCCTGTATCGGGTTGAAAGAAATACCGGAGGAAGTATTCTGGAACGATCAGCTAGAGAAAGTCTTTTTACAAGGAAACGATATAGAAGAAATCCCAGATGGCATATCACCAAATTGCCCTAAACTGACGAGCCTGTATTTGAATGGCAATGACATGTTGGGAGTCATCCATGAATCTTTCTTCAGACATCTAAAGGGGTTGACGGTTCTAGATCTCTGCTACACTGGAATCACGGAATTACCGGACTCCATCTCTCAGTTGGAGAGCTTGGAAGCATTGTTACTGCAAAGTTGTTTGGCATTACGTTTTATTCCTTTTGTAGGAAAGTTGGGATCTCTAAGAAAGTTGGACCTTCAAGGGTGTCAAAGTCTTGAAGAAGCGCCAGAGGGCATGGAGATGTTGGTAAACCTGAGATACCTCGCCCTAGATGGCACAATGATCGAGACATTACCAAAGGGAGTGTTGGAGAAGCTGGTGAACTTGCAATATCTTGCGATTGAAAAGCTGAGGGTAGAGAAGAGGTAAAATCAACAAAGTTGGAGGCACTTTATTGTTCTGCTGCTGATGTGGAAACATTCAATGCATGTGTGGGGTCTCTCGTGCGAAATAGTTGCCGACGGTACACGCTCGCGACACAAACGCTTACCGCCTTTGGCTTGTGGATGATCTTGATAGGTCTATACTCATCGATGGTTGGGACCATATCGCTGCGAGTGTAGATGGAACAAGCAGTGATGGTTGCGCTCTGCTTCCGGAAAGTGTGCAATCATTGGAATTGTCCAGGTGTCATAAAATTAAGAGAGTGGTGGAATGGGAGTGGCTGACCACGCTTCTTCCAAATCTGGAGAAAATTATTGTACATAGTTGTGAGAAATTAGTGGAGATAATACATGGGCCATTGCCAAGCAGAGCCACTTGTCGCCTTACATATCTTGAAGTAATTGGATGCAACAACATAAAGAGGGAGCTGCTGACGGAAGACATGTTGCTCCACCTCCCTTTCCTCCAAGAGATATTAGTCAAAGACTGCAAGGGCATAGAGGTGATAATAGGCACTGTTGCCGAAATGACGCACCGTTCCTTCCCAAAGATAATGAACCTGGGTCTATGGAATCTTCCGGAACTGAAAAGCATATGTGATGGGACCACGAGTTGGAATACCCTCCGGCAGATTTCTATAGACAATTGTCCGAAACTGAAGAGGATTCCTCTGCAGCTGCCCCTGCTTGACAATGGGTCTCCCCCTTCTCTTCGAGAGATTCGGATAAATCAGCAGACGTGGGAGTCACTGGAGTGGGATCATCCCCTTGTCCGTTCTTCACTTGAACCCTTCGTCAAGTTTCTTGGTAAGTCACCTACAAATTTTTTTTCTTTTATCCTTTCCATCTTCCCTGGTCCTGTCTAAGGATTGATCCTCCCCCACCACGGGAAGTTCATTTTTCCTTAACTTTTATAGCAAGAGTCGTACCACATAACTGCTTAGAAACTAGCAGTAGGCCCGTGATACACACTGATGAATGGATTATATTACAACTTCAAAGTGTAGCATAATGGTCATGTTATTATTAGACCTTAGTTGTTTTGGCAATGTTAAAAAATTAGAAAAAGAAAATACTCCCTTAAATTTGCATGAATAACAATGGCGATAGTCCTCTCTCTCTCTCTCTCTTTTTGTGGCCAGGGCACTCTTTGCACATTTAAAAGATGTTTCTCACACCGATTTTCCAAAAAGGCCTTTTCTGAGTGTACAAAAATTTAGCTTTCTCTAGAACCTTGTGAAATCTACGAGGGCTGATCTTTTGGAATCACGAATATTGGACAGAAATAAAGATGGGCGTAGGTGTCAACAAGCGAATTGGCCTCAATTCGGGTTTCTGGAAGCTCTGTCAAAGTGCACCACAATATTTATATAGATTTTTCATGAATAGTCGTGGTACACGATGAGATTGGGTATACGTACGAGAAAGGTCCTTGGGGATCAATTGCTTGACAACTACAGATAAACCCCTCTCCCACTTCCTTTCTCAACTGCTTTCTGGTCTTTTGGGCCCACGTTGCAATGACTAACAAACATTAATACATGTGCCCCCAGACTGATGAAGCCATAGAGGATCCCCGTTGAGGATGAATCATCTTCCGACGTCAGTGGACATCAGACGTATAGTCATTGCTACATCATCCTGCTCGGTTGATGTTTAAAGTACCTCTGAACCTTGTGATGACATATGCTTAATCTATTTCCTCTTTCTGGATCTACGATAACTATATCTTGTTTCTGGATTTCATGGTTTGTATTATCCCCCGTTTCTACCCCTTCAAACATTTCTCTTTCTATTTCTATCTTCCCCATTTGAATTAATCGAGTAAAGAATTGATCTGTGTATGAATTATAGATTATTTACTTAAGAGTAAGTATAATCTACGGTGGGAGGTGCTCTTGGTTAGGAGCAGACTAGTGGCTATTTCACTCGACAGAGGGGGCAAGATGCTAGCTTTAATGGCATCCGCAAAGTTGACCATTCTTAGAAATCATCTGAGCAGCCAACTTGTAATTAATGCTCGAGAAGGTTATCGTGCAGAAACCCATTCTGACTGGAGCAGAGCTCCAAATATCTAGTCCTCTGTTACTCGAAAAGATCACCGGTGCTATTTTTGACCGAAAGAACAAAATGCCTGTGCCATTGACAAGTACGTTCAGACTGCTGTTGCTTGTTGCTGGTCCGCTATCGATGCCAGATATTGAGTTTGAGAGTCTACTCCCATGTGCGGCATCTGGACCGACCTTGTTGCCCAACATGGTGGCTAGTCTGGCGTGCATGGGCGATTAGTATCCAAGACCATCAAGCTTTTGCTTCGAGCATTGTCTGGAGGTGTCTTGTGAAACAGGTCCTGAGCTTGGGGACTTCTCGTTGGGTATGACTTGTCCATGCAATTGTTCTTTTAGCATTTCCGGAACATTGGAACATTGGTTTCAGAAACTGAGTAATATACGATAGCTCTGATGCTTCTCAAAGAATTCCTTGATGAGCACGCTGGCCATTGTCTCCCTTGTTAATGAGGGTTCAGGACGGTAAGATGATATGCAATGATTTCCAGCATCTGAATTGCTCGACAGTCCCGTCTTTGAGTGCCAACATAATAATGATTATAAAGCAAATGTATCACCCATAACGAAACAACATTCTCTTATAATAATGCAATGAAAAGCCATAGAAATGACGGACTTTGTAGTGCCTAAGAAGCGGTGAGCCAGAGCGAACACCTTCACTCTTGTCTTCCGCTGCTAAGGCAAATATTATGTACTTAAAGCTGGGAATGATAGTCAAAAGATTACCAAAGAAAGTATCCCAAAGATCTCGTCATCTTCGTTGTGATCCATCCAGTCACCAGAGAATGTGTTTCTACTAGACATTTTTGGGGGACGTGGTTGAATCTCTGTAAATTACTCCAGGACTCCAGGAGTCTACTCTGGTAAGCAAGACGAAGGGTTGTCCTGGACAACTTCCATTGGAGTTCGCGAGTGTGAAAGTTATCGGTTTATTAACTTAATGAATGAGAGGAGAGGATAGATAAGCAAAATTCACTATCAGATTATTGGATTGAAAGGAACATTCCGCACTCCATAAAATCGGTGCGGCGAAAAGCATTTTGATGACAATAAATTGCGAAGCGAATGAAGAACACCAGAATTAGTGAAGTCCCATAAATCACAATGTGCATCCATCGAGGATAATGCGGATTCACTTAATATAACGAAACCGACTCGCTGAGAGGAGAGAGTGAGCTAGCAGTTAAATTTCCATACCGAAACGCTGAGGAAAATAGGGAAATATTCCTCTAAAAGAGCTCGATTGGAATCCCACATGTGCTCTACGTGACATTAAGGTTAACTAAAACATTAAAATAACGTCATTTTGATTCGAATCCTAATTTTTACACAAAATCTTAATTAAACTAGCCAGAATGGGGAGAGGGTCACAATCCTCTCCTAGATCTGGGCGAAGGTTGCTAGACCTCATCTAACTTCTAGCCTATATATATATATATATATTTTTTTCTCAAGATTTTTTAGCTTGCTTAATTTTTATCCTAATTTAACTAAAATTTAGTTTAAATTATCTTTGGACAAAAACGTCATTGACTACCAAGATATTTAGTTGGCTAGCAAGATTAGATCCATATTTAAAAATGTCATTACCACTTCGACACTTATTTAAGAAAATGATAACATTTTAAATCCTTATTTAAAGTTTTCTTGAGAGTTTATGTTCGCTAGCTTGACTTTCATAGAGATGTTATTTTTCTTTAGCAGACCTTTATATATAAAGTTTGGTCTATTGAATTCATTTATACAATGACACACGAACTTAATATATATATATATGAAAATATTGCTTTGTCTTCCGCTAGCAAAAAGTTGCCCAAATGTTTTCATCAACCGAGGGGGAGAAAACATGAATTGCCAATTCAATTTGAGGTTTTTTATTTTTATTTTCATTTTTTTAGGGTTTTGGTCATTCTTCAATTGGTTAACACGAACTCCAGCTCCAATTTCGATATAATGAGAATATTTTGGGCAAAATTCCCCCTATTCTAGCCATCACAAAAAGCTCACTTGCAAAAATTTAGTCGGCCGATAAGTTCGGGCTTTATTTGAAGTTAAGATGACCACTTTAGACTCTTATTCTAATTCGAGATAAAGTCCCAGCCAAAGATGGCTTCACTATATATCCTTACTTAAAATTAATTATTTCCAATGCCAATTACACAAATTGCCAGTTGAACCATAATATCTTTTTTGTTTTCTTTGGACCCTTCTCCATAGTGACTAGACGTGGAGTGTCGTCGTTGGAATTTGCAAGCCCAAATAGCGTGTAATGACCGTTCCAATGTTTGAATATGAGTAATCACAATACGATGAGCACGTTCTTGCCAAATCTGACAGATTTTAGCTTGACTGATGTTTTTGTCCTCGGTCTTGACCTTTTCCTTCTCTCCTTTTTCTCTATTTGCCACGTCAGACAATTTTGGCTTTTCTGATTTTTTGTAATTGGACGTTGACCTTTTGCCCTTTCTCTCTTTCTTTATGTAAATAGAGTTTTCACATGTTATCGAATTTCAATCCGGAGTAGGGAGGAGGATGAATTATTCAGACATTTTGAGTTTTGGCGAGTTTACCTTCATTTAACAAGAGTAAACTTTAGCCTGAAACTGTTGATACAAATTGTCAGGGGAAAGATCCGTGAGGGGATCTTCTTGATTTAATCTGTGAAAAAATCTCATATGCAATTGACATTTTATGTGAAGGAAAAGAGTTTGGTCAATTAACATGCCATGCAGAGAAGGCAAAAATGGATAAGAATTTTTTTTGGTGCTGTAATAATGGAAAGTCGAGTTGAGATAATAAAGAATATCAGATTATGTGTCACACCATAAATCCCAGGGGAAATGCACAGCTGTCATTCTCCTAACCTGAAGTACACCACCTCAAACCATACTTAAAGAAATCCAACTCCTAAAAGTTCTTATCGATAGTGCTCTCACCCAACTTGTTGCTAACCGAATAACTTGGAAACATGAAAAACGAGTGGAATGAATAATCTCAGCCCAAAAAGTAGTACATCTTTTTTAAGGAGATTAAACAACTACTATGCATGAATATAAAGTAATACCAAAATTTCATAACCCAAAGTATAAAATATATATCGAGTCATTCATGAGTTGTTTCATTTTAATAAAGCTTTATACTAATAAAAAGAAACAATCTAAACTATCACCGCAATTCAAACATCAATGGTCAAATTCATTAATTAATTTATATCAAATCACACGTCAATGGTTAATCTATTAAAAAATCTATTGCTCAATATTCTACTGTAGTTAAGACACATGCTTGACGACAAGACGACTAAAAATTCCCCCTTAGCTAGGTCTCCACTCACAGGGCCAGCTCAGCTCAAAAGGATATCCTAAAACTGGTATACATAGCATCAAATAATCCTCCTCCAATACTAGAAATCCAGTCCATAATCAATCTCATAAAACCATTATACATTTTAAAAATCAAAACAGATAACCTTTTCACAATAGATCTTATCTGCTAGAAATACCTTTCTCAAAGCATTTCTCATATTATTCAAAACTCTTTTTGCAAACTAGTTTGCAAAGTTAAACATGTGCATATGTATATCTTCACAATATCTTGTAGAACACTTTTCTAAACTATTCATAAATAACCAAGAAGTAGTAAATACTTGATTCAGTTTTCTATACAACAATAATGCCATTTCTTAACCCACATTATATATAATCCATATTGCTTTCCAAATATGAATTTACAAACTTGAAGAAGAGATAGTACTACTTACCTGGAAATACCCAAAACCAAGCAACATGCAGCTATGAGAATCAATGTCAAAACCAAGTAAACTACGCTTAAAGGCTAATAAAACAATTCATACACGACAACAAATCGCGCCCCAAAATTAATTATTCAAGCGTTTGCAACATGGAACTTGCATGTGAAATCCTAAAGTCTTTACTTCCACCAAACCATTAGCTCTAAACCGACTCCCATCTAGGAAAAGTACTAAAAAAATCATAAACCTATTGTATTGGTATCAATTCAATCCTAAAATTTTCAATTGGACTAATTAGTCATAAACCTTTTTAGATTGGTACCAATTCAGCTCATTCAGCCAATTTTAGCAGATACTGATGTGGCAATTTTTTGATAATTTGTTTCTTTTTCTTTTTTTTTTCCTTTTCTTTTCTCTCTTCTTCTTCCTTGAACTGTCCTCGCGGTGGTCAGCGAGGGTCGCGGCCCTGGCTTGCCTCCCTAAGGCCTTGGGCTAGTCTAGGCGAGGGCTGCAACCCTCACCGGTAGCCTCACCGGAGGCTCACCGGCTATTGCGAGGACAATCCAAAAGGAAGAAGAGAGAAAAAAAAAGGAAAAAAAAAAGAAAAAGGAAAAAAAAAAAAAAAAAAAATTAATAAAAAATTCGAAAAAAATTAAAAATTATTTAAAAATTATCACATCAACGTTCGGCCACTGGCCGACGTCCATGTTAGCCCTGGTCGGCCAAAATTGGCTAAATGGACTAAATTGGTATCAATGTGAAAATGGTTAAAATTGAATTAGTCAAATTGAAAGATTTATGTCTGAATTGATACAAATGTAATAGGTTTATGATTTTTTGGGTACTTTTCCCCTCTTGTCTCTACGCCACCACAATCCACAATTTCCATGAATTGCCAAAGTTCAATAAGTTTAAAAATAAATAAAAAATAAGATTTCGCGGCTCGAATTCACAAAATTTTGAATATATGACCTCACTCCAAAAACTACTCTGGTTGAAATAACAAAGGGTGTGAGCACTTACCGAGCATTGTGAATAAGAGTTGAATCGGTTTGGCGAGGAGTCTGCGTCGGGAACGCTTGAAGCCCCTCCTTTCTCTTTCCCTTCTTCCTTCTTCCCTCTTGACCGGTCGACTTTTTTTTTTCTTTTTCTTTGCTTTGACCGGGTCAAAGTCCATATTTACATTATGAACTATCGTGGCATGGAGGCCACCTAGTAGCTGCGCGGAATCTCCGCCACCCGATGGGACTGCCTTACGACTTTCCGCATCATTTGGCCGTATGCGAGCTTGGACTGGTGCAACAAGGATGGTGACAATGGCGGCAAAACAGAAAGCGTGTAAGTGACACATTAATAAAACTTGCCTTTTCACCAATTTGAGCCAGTTAGATTTGGTCTGTGATGATTACAGGAAGGTTAAAGAGTGATCGACGAACATTTGTGTGACTTAGCTTCTTGCTTGACCCAACTCAATCCAATCTGGAACTCCTAGAACTCGCTTTGCACCAAACAAAGGCATCTGTCTTCTGTTTCTTATCCTGTCGTGCTATTCTGAAAAGTTTGAATCTTTATCTAGTTGTTTACTTTATCTCGTGGATCAAACAGAAGGGTTTGCAATGGCAGATTATCCTATCTTCAGCTTCTTCTGCAGTTCCATCGTGGTTTTGTCACTGCTGCGCTTGTCTACTGCAGTTGACACCCTGACTTCAGCACAATTTATTAAAGAGGGAGAGACATTAGTTTCCGCAGGCAGAAAATTTGAGCTCGGTTTCTTTTCTGCTGGAAGGTCAGAGAGCAATTTCCTGGGGATATGGTTCGTGGCGAGTCCTGATACGGTTGTTTGGGTTGCTAATAGGAACAATCCACTCACTGATTCAAATGGTACTCTGGAAATAAGCAATGAAGGCGAACTTGTTCTTCTCAACCAATCAAAGAGTGTCATTTGGTCAACGAATTCAACTAAGGTTCTCCGTAACCCAATTGTACAGCTCCTAGATTCTGGTAACCTTGTTCTTAGGGAAAGCAACAGTTTAGATTCTGTTGATTACTCATGGCAAAGCTTTGATTACCCATCAGACACGATTTTGGTTGGTATGACAGTGGAATGGAACTTTAAAACCGGTTTGGAACATCATCTGACTTCCTGGAGAAGCACAGACGATCCTTCCCCTGGAGACTATACATTCAGATACAAAATCGACGGGTTACCTCAACTTGAAATAATCAGCAATGGTTCAGCCAAAGAATATCGAACTGGGCCATGGGATGGAGTTAAATTTGGTGGTGTTTCCAACGAGCTGAATATCGTCGTTAAAGCCACCGCTGCTTACAACAAAACGGGTGCCTATTTTGCGTTTCAAACTTTGAAGGACGATATCACTGCCAAAGTCACATTAAGCTCGGATGGGTTTATGCACTGTCATCTTCTGAAGAGCGGAAGCATGAAATGGGATCTAATGTACTCGCTCCCTCACGACCCTTGTGACAGCTATGGACGGTGCGGTGCTAATGGCGTGTGTAGAGTAAACCAAACCCCAAGATGCATCTGCTTGCAGGGCTTTATGCCGGAGTCACAAGAAGATTGGGACATGCTTAATTCAACAGAGGGGTGCATAAGGAAAATTCCATTGAATTGTTCTCTTGGCGAGGGTTTTCTAAAACTTTGGCAGGTGAAATTACCTGACCTTGTAGATTTCCAGCTATTCAAGAATATGAGCCTTGAGGAGTGCAAGGTTGAGTGTCTAAAGAATTGTTCCTGCATAGCTTATGCCAATTCGGATATTAGAGGAGCAGGCTGCTTGATGTGGTTTGGCAATCTCATTGATATTAAGGAAATTGACGAGGTTGACAATGTGCAATATCTCTTCCTACGGCTACCTACTTCTGAATTAGGTAAATACATTTATTTAATCTGCATTGGCTAATTGGTTGAGCAATTGCTTTTTTTTTCTCCGTTCTAATCTTTCGCTAAATCTGATGCATCCTGTGCCAATGCCGGACTGAACTAGTTCTGTTCCTCACTATATCTCATCTTCAAGTTTTTTCTAATGGAGATAGATTCATCAGCTTATTGATTAACTCTTTCCCTAAAATCAGTTACTTAACTTCTTCCCTTATGCTAGATTCAATCCGCAGTCCATCCAAGAAACTGGTGACTATCATAGCGGCTTCAGCCATTTCAGGATTGCTAATAGTGGGCATGGCATTGGGCATAATCTGGAAGAGAAGAATGAAAAGACGAGGTAAGCTAAATACCTTTCTTTTACATCCATGTAATCAATTCCCAATTGATTTTTTCTTGTCGAGATTATGGTATGGTTAGAAACTAGTTTACATGCGTTGTAGGCTTGCCAAGTGGAACGGATGACATTGACTTGCCATTATATGATTTCGCTGCTGTTGCTGTTGCCACCAACCATTTCTCTCAAACAAACAAGCTAGGAGCGGGCGGCTTTGGTTCTGTCTACAAGGTAATCAGTTATAAATCAATAAATTCAGATAACAACAGAGGCCCACAATGAGTAATATAAATGCAGGGAAGACTTTCCTCAGGACAAGAAGTAGCGGTGAAGAGGCTGTCAAAATATTCCGGGCAAGGTCCTGATGAGTTTATGAATGAAGTCCTTCTAATCGCCAGACTTCAGCACCGGAATCTTGTTGGACTTGTTGGCTGCTGCATTGAGGGTGAAGAAAGAATGTTAATTTATGAATACATGCCAAACAAAAGCTTGGATTATTTCATTTTTGGTCAGAACCGCTTGATCTTTCTCAGTTCCTTTTCACTCAATTCCTTTTGCTTTTGTTCTATCTGTTGATTCCTTCACCATAAAATACAGCCAAATGCTAAGTTAATTAGTTTTTGATGGGGTTGAGTGTGTGTAGATCGTGATAGAAGCTCCTCTCTGGCATGGAAAAGGCGATTTGACATTGTTTTAGGAATCGCCCGAGGACTTCTTTATCTCCACCAGGATTCAAAATTACAAGTTATTCACAGAGACCTTAAAGCAAGTAACATTTTGTTAGATGCTGACATGAATCCAAAGATTTCAGATTTTGGCCTAGCAAGGAACTTTCAAGGAGATGACACAGAGGCAAAGACAAGAAGAATAGTTGGTACATAGTAAGTTTCTCATATTGATTCATTCGAACAGTGCACTATCCATCAGTATATGGAGGAATTGAAGCTTGACTTGCTTGATGCAGTGGTTACATGTCCCCTGAGTATGCCTTTGACGGAAAATTCTATGTGAAGTCTGACATTTTCAGCTTTGGTGTGCTTTTGTTGGAGATAGTAAGTAGCAAAAGGAATAGAGGATTTCAGCATCCTGATCATCATCACAATCTTCTTGGGCACGTAAGTGGCAGAGGATTATTTAGATTTGTCATTTTCTTTTTTGCTAAACAAGATCAGATATTCTGTTTCTCCTAAAACCGCATCCTATTTGTTCTTTCTTCCTTTAGACAATGTTACTTTTTGATGCGCAGACAGTGGTAATCACGAATGGTTGAAATTTTTTAGGCATGGTTGCTATGGGGTGAAGGGAGGGCCATGGAACTCATCGATGTATCTTTGTGCAACTCTATTCTCGAGTCTCAAGTAGAGAGATGCATTCAAGTGGGCTTGTTATGTGTCCAAAAGTTTCCTGAAGATAGGCCGACAACGTCCAGTGTTGTTTTCATGTTGGCAAATGAAGGAGCAACCTTGCCGCCGCCTAAAGAGCCTGGTTTCTTCGTGGAGAGAAGTTCAGGTAGCTCAGATGCATATTTAGTTAAGGAAGAAGCCTACACACCCAATGTCATTACGGTCACAATGCCGGAAGGTCGTTAGAAATGCTATTGAGGATGTTTATGCAGATTGTAGACTGGCCATCTCGGGTACAAAGGACAGAAGAAGCATAAGTGGTGTAAAGTTCAATAACAAATTTGTCAAACAGGGTACTGAAAATTTTAGTATTGAAGTTTTTTTTTTTTTTTTTGTCGGTCCTACTCGAATCTTATTCTAACACTCACTCTAGACTTTTGCCTTGTCTCCTTACAGGGCGTGGGAGTCGAAACCCACTCCTGAAATGAAATAGTCTCCACCCCAATCCCCCTTGAGAAGGTGTGGATTTGAATCCCCCATCTCTCCCTTCCAAGTTGGAAGGGTGGCCACTGGGGCGAACCCCCAGTGATTTTAGTACTGAAGTTGAAGTGTTGAAAATGAAGATAAAAAGTTGTTTCGTGATAATTGTCAACTAATAGCTAAATTTTATTGATATCTTAAAAGCTATAACAATGATAATTATTGGTAGGTTTTAGCAGTATATTTGGCAATTTTACTTGCCATATATATATATTATAATAAATTAAGCAACCCTTCTCTTATTTATTGAATTAAGTGGACTTTTGACTAAATTGAGTCTATCAAGTTAATGCTAATTAAGGTTATCAAGCATGTTTTAATTAAGCGTTGAACTTCAATTTTCAGCACTTAATTAGGTTATCAAACAGGCCCTTGATCTAGATCTCGTGGTTTACACATTGAGTATTTTCAAAACTGAAAGTCCAAACACTTTCACAACGCTCAATTTTGATAACTAGATTCCCATATGATTTTTTCATATTCTTTTGATATTTGAATAAGAGATAAGTGTTGTGACATCCCAAATTTCTGATTCTGTTTTCAATTAAATGAGACGGACTTTTCATCGATGCGCTTATAGTTCAATTCTCCGAGCTGATCACTTACGAGATAACTAGTCTATCAGGTGAAGCCGTTAAGGAATTTAAATGCAATAGGCTTGAGAATCTGACCATGAATTGGCTGCTCGAATCGTATTAATCACGAGGATCATTACAACACCGTCGAGAATCGAACGAGAGATCGTAATAGGTCGATTCGATCGAGATATGTGATTAGAGTGTGGGTGATTCCACCTGATTGCAATATTCTCATCGACCGCACCGAACGATTATTCTGTCGTTTTGGGTACCCTGTGTCCGTATTTGAAATCTCGAGATTTTCACGACAATCGAGAGTCGCCAATGTGTCGAAGATTTATGTCGTGGCTTGAAACTAATCAACCACGGGTCAATTGCACTGAAAATTTCTAAAAGCTACCCGGTATATTAGGACGCGCTCAAATCGCGCCGGATTGAAATTAACCGTGATTTTAAACCTGAATTCAGAAATTGAAAGTTCTGCCATGTCACAATTCATTTTAGGAACGTCGACTCATCTTCAGAAGATTTTTCCTGCAAACCGAGATTTTTGGCGGAAAAGCAAAGTAATGCCGTTTTTGTTCGAGATTGTCAGAGGGCCGTTTTTGATTGAATCTTTGGTATGCAAGTTGGATCATTTGATGGGGAAAAGTCATAAGAAGGTCGAGGACACATGGACCGATTTATTTGAGCTTCAATTGAGCTTCAATTGATTGGAATTAAGAGAGAATTGATTGGATTTGAAGTATAAATGTCCAAAATTCGTAACTCCCATGGCACACAACATTTTGGACACTCAACCAAGCTTGTTGGGGAAGATTGGTGGCTGCAAAGGGCAGAGGGTGAGGGCCATGGATGGTGGGGGCAAGAGAGAGGGGAATTGGACAAGTGTTGAAGCTAGAAGAGCTCTTGGGGACCCCTTTGTTTCAGCAGCCCATCTTCCTCCATAATCCAAGGCTTTCTCCATTGTTATTATCCATCTTGAGCTTCAAAGAACCAGAGGAGATCAGCCATCAGCCGCCCAAGACCGTCGCTTGCCCACCGGACCTCTTTTTCCCTTTGTTTTCCCCTCGTTCCAGTTTCTGCTCCAGCCGACCTTTCGCCAAAGATCCGAGTAAAAAGTTAACTTCCCGGTTGAATCAGCAAACGCTCCACCCACCACCGTGACGAGAACATCTAGACCGTTCCGGAACACCTCACCTCTCGCCGGAACGATTCTCCGGTCGTCCCGAAATCCGGTGAGAATCTGCCGCTCGCCGGACCGCCTGGTTCCGCCCTGCTCCGCCTGTTTCGCGTTTTCTTGCTGTTTCGCCCCTTTCCGACCCTTTCTTTGCCCATCCCAACCTCCAATAAGATTCCCTTGACCCCCGGGAGCCGCAGGTTGCCAACCACCCGCTCGCCGGAGCTCCAATCGGCCCGTTTTCGCTGTTGAAGTTGCTGGTTTCTTCTCTGCAGTTCAGCCCAGATCAGAAGCAGAAGACAGCAAGAAGTTCCAGACTTCGAGGCCCGTTTTCAGTGTCTTCCCGGCCTCCGTTGGTGTCGCCACTTCAGGATTTATCGACCACCTTGGTGTCGTGGTCGCCGTGAACTCACCGGCGCGCAAAACCGGTGAGTTTATCCTCTAAACCTCGCTTAGTAAGTTAATCAGGGGTGTTTAGATTAGTCTAATTAGGTTTAGGTGGTTAGATTAGATTATTTTAATGTAAATTAGATTAGTTGTATGATTAGTTTAATGGATGTTTAATTAGGGTTAATTGCATGTTTAAATTAGTATAATCTAGTTTAAGCCCTAATTAATTATTTTTAATTAATTAATTAATTCGAATTTTATAAATATTATTTTATTAAATTATATTATTATAATATAATATTTAATTATTTAATTTTCGGAATTAAATTTAATTATTTAATAATTTCGAAAATTTTGCCGGGATGGCCGGTCATTAGAATTTCGCACTGATCGCAGAATCTCTGGGTCAGTTTGTGTCAATTGTATATTTAATGGAGAAATTGAGTGGAATGATGATTATGGTTAATTATTCCAAAGTGTGGAATTGAATGAAATTGGAGAAGTTTTGGTATTTAACTTGAAAATACCCGGTGTTGGCTTATAGCACCGTAATTGGTTGGTAAGACCAGTTTGTATCAATTGATTGAATGGTTGTTTATGTGGGGATTTATCCCAAAGATGTTTAGTATCGATATTCGATTGGAATTTGATTGTGAAAGGTTGTGAATGGATCTAGAAAATCGTCGAAGTTTGACTGTGCCCTGTTAGACCGTGATTTGCCACCTGACAAAGGTCGCGCCTGATAAGGCCGTAATCCACCACCTATTAAAGGTCGCGCCCGTTGGGCCGTAAATTGCCACCCGATAGGGGTCGCGCCTGATAAGG
This sequence comes from Eucalyptus guilfoylei, assembly GCA_016097605.1. Taxonomy (NCBI): domain Eukaryota; kingdom Viridiplantae; phylum Streptophyta; class Magnoliopsida; order Myrtales; family Myrtaceae; genus Eucalyptus; species Eucalyptus guilfoylei. The sequence goes on along the minus strand of CM027865.1, from coordinate 17,223,293 downwards.
CCGTAATCCGCCACCTATTAAAGGTCGCGCCCATTGGGCCGTAATTTGCCACCTAAAGATAGGTCATGTCCTTTTGACCGTGGTTTTTAGTGAATGATTTGATTGATTATTGAATTGTACTGACGTGCAGGACTGGACTGAGGCGAGGTAAGTCCTCAATTCTCTTTGTGTGGCTAGAGCGCCCTAGAATTTATTTTCTTCCTAATCGAGTTTTAGAGGGTAGGACTCGCTGAGACGTGGTCTCATCCCGGTTTGGGGAAAATATTTCAAGTCCCTAGATGGCGGATCCTCCGGAGCTTTTTGGTAGACCAGTGAGGGTCGCTGAGAGGATTTTTGACTTCGCCGATCCTGACTGAAGAGCTGGCGAATGGACCTGTCTAGCTGATCTTAGGACAGCTTAGTTTTTGAGGACTGATCTTCTATAGATCTTTTGTAAATAGCCTAGTCCTGTAATTGAACTGGTTTGATATGTATAAAAAGTATGTGGTTGGTTTTGAAAATGTGATCCTGCTTTTCTATCCCAATTGAGTTTTGTCTGGGGATTATTTATCCGCTTCCGCATGTGCATAAAAAAAAAGAATGGGTCGGCGACGTATCATGGGAAGTCGCTTTTCTATCGACCGCAGTGGGATGTGCGCATGCTCGAGGTTCGGGGCGTGACAAGTGTTGTAGAAGTCCTAACACTTGTCACGAAAATACAATTGAGTCCTAAAACTTACAAAAAGTGCAATCAAGTCATAAAACTTGTCAAAATGGTTCAATTGAGTCTTAAAGTTAACACTGTTAGTCTTATTAACAAAAAAATGCTGATGTGGCGCCGACGTAGTATTTTAAATGATTTTTTATTTTCCAGCCGGCTTTTCAAAATAATTTTTTATTCAATTTTAAAAAAATTATATTTAAAAACTAAAATTCATTTTTAAAAAACTATTAAAAAAAAAAAAAAAAAAGAAAAGGGCAGGAGTTGCCGGCCGCCCATCGCTGGAGGGGCCGGTGACGGTCGCTGGTCGCCACCTGACCAGGGCGAGGGCCGGCGACCCTCGCTTGGCGCGGGCGAGGGCTCGCCGGTTAGGGCCGGCGAGCCCTCGCCTGGTGCCAACGAGGCCTTGCCCTGGTAGGGTGACCGCCGGCCCCTCCGACGATGGGGGCCGCCTCCTCCTGCCCTTTTCTTTTTTATCTTTTTTTTAACAAATTTTTAAAAAATGAATTTTAGTTTTTAAATATAATGTTTTTAAAAAATTGAATAAAAAATTATTTTAAAAAGCCAGCTGGAAAATAAAAATCATTTAAAATGCCACGTCAGCATTTTCCGTCAATAAAACTGACGGTGTTAACTTTAGAACTCAATTGAACAATTTTGACAAGTTTTAAAACTTGATTGCACTTTTTGCAAGTTTTATGACTCAATTACATTTTTGTGATAAGTTTTAGGACTTCCACAACACTTGTCCGTTTGAATAATACTTTATAATTTGGCAGGATAGTAGAAAAATATATTTTTTAGTTTTATGTAAATCAAAGAAACAAGCCATGTTGTTTAATAATAGCTTAATATGGAGTATTAAATAGGGATGAGCTTGGTCTGAGAGGGCGGTTTCCACCTTAAAACGAGAACCGTCCACCAATGACCATTTTCGAAAAATTGGAACTAGGAACCATCCGTTAGTTCTATGGATCCACTTAAGAATCGGATTACCAGTCCGGTCCAATTCCCGAGCGAATCCATAGAACCGATTCTCAATCCCTACAAAATTACATTCATCAAATTAATATTTCTTGATGTATGGGATATTCTGGAGAAAAAGATGAGAATGAGGAAGTCCCTCTATTCATTGCCTCTAACGCTTTGATTTGAGCCTCCTTGCTCCCCATATGAACTCTCTGTATACATGTATTAGGATGAGCCTGAGTAAGCCCAAAATTAATGTCGAAGCCACCATCTTTACCATCACCATGGAAGCAAACATCGTTGGCTCATCAACCGCCATTGTTCCTTTTCTTTTCTTGTTTCAGTTTGGTGATTCTTCTTCCTCTTGTTGCTTCACATAGGAAAATTGAAGGAAAGAATTTCTCTCACTACACCTTCTCCATTATGTTTTTTACTTAAAACATCAATTCACCAATGCAATTTTACATATAAAATATATAAATATATCGGTCTATTCCGGTTGGGTAGGTGAGCAGTTCTACACCTAGAATCAAGAACCGGACCGGTACTCACCGGTTCTAGTAATTTGGAATTGGAAACTGGACCAATTCTCATGGGAACTGCCAATTTTTGGCCAATCCAGTCCAGTTTTGGGCGGTTTGAGTGGTTCTCGGTTCCTTTGCACACCCCTAGTATTAAATAATATCAACTAGTTACCAAATAGAAATGACGACATTGATGATAGGTTTTAGGCATCTAACAATATAATAGGCAAGATTGTAGTTTTATTTTTAAATGTTTATTATATCGAATAGGGCTTGTTTTTATTATCCAGCGTAGGGCTTGTTTAATAACCCAATTAAATGATAAAATATATAAATTCAGCACCAAAGAGATTAAGCTTGTTCGGTAACTTATAAAAAAAATTGACTTAAAATATTCAATTAAGTTAAAAGGGCCATTATTAGCAATTAGATGGCTATTAGTAAATTACAATTTGCTAATAGAGACAGGGAGTTAAGAGAAAATTCCAAATAAAGGCCTGATGTCATGCCCTGAGCCCCCGAGCACACGGCTATCCCATGACAGTCGATTAGTTGCAACGTCCTATGATGTGTGGTTGACCCATTCTTTCTTATTTTTCGATTATATACAAGCGGAAGCATCTAATATAAACAACACTCAATCAAACAACAACAACAGGGATAGTATAACACAATGGACAATTCCAAAAGCACAATATTTATTTATCAACTCGTTAACTCCAAGAAATTTAGTATTTACAAGTCTTAGTCTTTTCCAAACGAAAACTTCCTAAGCAACCACCGGCAAAAAGGGTTAAAACGGACAGGGTTAACCTACTCCTCTACATGAGGGTTCTCCAAAAAGAGACTCCCACCCCAGCTTTAGTTCACTATGGCAGACCACCGATCCTTAGGAAAAAAGAAGAAGAGAAGATCTCCATTGAACTTGACGAACCAAGCCACGAAGTTGTGGGGAACCAGATGATTTAGACCCTCCTAAACCCAGAAGGTGGTAGTGTGCTTCAGGACGGTCGTCTTGGTCCTTGACACAACGTACTTAGTCACGCCTCACTCAAAAGACATGGGGACCCCAAAACGATCAGGGCGCTTCATCACTATAGGGCCTGAAAATAATTAATAACAACGGGTGAAATAAAATCTCAATGAGTTAACAGCAAAAGTCTCGATTAGGATGTGAATTATGGGCTTGAAAATAATTAATAACAACAGGTGAAATAAAATCTCAACGAGTTCATAGCAAAAGTCTCGATTAGGATGTGAATTTGTCTCGAATGAAGCCTAAACATGCAACGACATATAATCTTACCTCGCATTGGCATACCCCTACATATTGGTAAATCACATAGGCTAATATCAATGCGTTAAGCATAACCAATAATTAGAATACACTCCATAATATCCAAGTGCATTGCCAACACATGTGTTCCAATTATTATGACCACTCCAGCCACGACAAACACACGAGTTAGTAATCTTCCGGCATGACTGAGCATTGTCCCGCGCCCATTGTGCACGGCATTGTTTAGAACCCCCGCCTATATGGCATTTCTTAAGGAGTATCGGTCTGGTCTCAACCGTGACTTAGCATTTAGACGCCCGGCGGGCATCCGATAAAAATTGGGTATCGTCCCCAAACTCCCGTTAGGTGACCATTCAAGCATGCTAACACTTAAACCAATTTTATTTGCCATCAATTAGCACAATGCAATAGTGTTCGTACTCAAATAACAAATGTTGGAAAATTTTACACTTAAAATTCCGGTAAAATAATTGCATGTGGTTACTTACTTAAAATCAATCATTTAGATTTTACACGCTTTCATTTTTAAAACCCCATTGTCCCATTTAGCACGTAAAACATGGCGTCCAGATATAACACATTAAAATTTTGCCACTAAAATCTTCTTTAAAAATAGCATTTAAAATTCATGATTTGGATAATTAATATCATTGTATTACAAGTTTAGACAATCACAATTATTACATAATTTCATCCAGTAAATTAAGCATAAAATTCTATTTAATAACTAATCCGTCATTTAAATTGCACTAATCATGATTAAGTAGCATTAAACGTGATTAATTAAGATAACACCGATTAATTACACTAATCACGATTAATTAAGACTAACTGTCATTAATTAATCTAATTGTAATTAATCAAGACTAATCATTGTTAATTAATCTAACTATGATTAACTAAATTAATTAAACTAACTGCGATTAATTAATCTAACCACGCTTAATTAAGATAATCACGATTAATTAGACTAATCATGGTTAATTAAACTAATAACGATTGATTAAGGCTATCTGTCATTAATTAAATTAATCACACTTAACTTTAATCTAAACCACCCTTAACCATAGTTATGGCTAAACTATCATTATTTACCACTAACTATCATTAGCCCTAAAGTAAACCTACCCCTAAATGCAACTAACTTCCTAATCAAGTATTAGGAGTTAACTAATGGTTTTTCCGGCGGCGGTGTGCTTGTGATGACGGCGACGCAATGGTGTTGAGGATATGGGGCTCATGTATCGAACAACACACCATGGTTGCGATGCGGCCACTCAAGGATCACAACCACCTCGCTTTGGGTGGTGGTGACCCGACGGTGGCGGCAGCGGTTCAATGAGGTGGAAATGGCAAAACAATAGCAATGCGGTGGCTTGACGGACAGGCGATGAAGGTGGTGGTGGAAATGGCGGCAAAAGTGGGTGGTTTTGGAGAGAAAATGGAGAAAAAGAAGAAGATGAAGATGATGATGAAGCAAAATGAGAGAGGAAGGAGAGAGAGAGTTTGGCCACTATGGGGAGGAGGAAGAAAAATGTAGAGGGAGAGAGAGAGAGATTCCAATAAATTTCCTCAAATTCCTCCTTAATTCCCTCTCCTCCATCCATTTATTTTTTTGTCATTTAGTCCATAAATGCAAGGGCCTTTTGGAAATTTCACACGCTTTTTGCCCTTAGGCCCATTTACTTGAATTGGGCTTGATGGCTTTGGCTTGGCCCACTTGGGCCTACTTGGCTGATCAACATGGGCGTGAAGCCCAATGGTCTTCGCTTGGGTCAGCTTCTCATTCCAACTTCCAATTCTCGATTGATTAGCCATTTTTCCAAAAATTTTAAATTGGCTGATAGATCGACGGACAAATGAGGCAGCATCCAATAGGTTAGTCTAAAAATTCTCAAAAACTCGATACTTAAAATCGAATTAAATTTCATAGTTAAAATCAATCAAATACAACTTTAGTACAACATAAACTATCGGGTGGCTTTTAGGAGCTTTCGCACGGTTGACCCGTGGTCGATAATTTTCAATATACGTTCATGTCTCTTCGAATCGCAAATGATCCCCGGTTGTCATATAATCACGAGGGTTCAATTAGGTACCATGAGTACAAGATCAATAAAAAATCGGTTTATCGTCGTTCGACGCGAGCATCATAATCATACAGAATCACCTACGAACTGACTATGTACTTCTATCAAATCAATTTATATCCATCTGCTAATTGACTTATAATAGCGTAGTATTGATTATTGTTGATTCTTATCGTCGAGTGGTTGATTCTTGATTAAATTCTCTGGTCTTTCGCTATTTAACCCTTTATGGCCTCTCTCAATATAGGAGTTAACTCATAAGTGATTAGTTCATAGTAAATTAACTATTAGTGCATTGATGCATTGACACGGTTTTTTAATATTTTATCTTTCCCACGTGGTGTTCTACGTGACGTCACGGTTAACTAAAACATTAAAATAACTTTGTTTTCGTTTGAATCCTAATTTTTACACAAAATCTTAATTAAATTAAGTTAAAATCCATTTTTTCCATAAAAAGACAAACTCAAAAAAGAAAAAAAAAGAGAGGCTAAAACAGAACACACACGCAAGCAAAAACCCAAGCCCTCTGACTATGGCTGCTGCCCATTCACCAATGGGCTGTCAACAATGGTCAATGAGGTCGCATACTAGATGCGAGAGCCTGCTGGCCCTTGCTAGAGCTGGGAGAGAGTTGCGTCCTAGATCTAAGCGAGGGTCGCTAGGCCTCGTGTAGACCTAGTCTGTATTTTTTTTCTTGTTTGAAATTTTTTAGCTTTCTTAACTTTTAATCTAATTTAATTAAAATTTAGGTCAAAATTATCTTTGGATGAAAATGCCATTGACCACAAAGATATTTACTCAGCCAGCGAGGTGAAGTTCTTATTTGAAAATGTTATAGTTGCTTTAAACTTTATTTGAGAAAATTATGGTACTTTAAACTCTTATTTAAAGTTTTCCTAAGAGTTTATGTCGGCTATCTTCACAAAGATGATATTTTCCTTTAGCAGACCTTGACATATAAAGTTTGGTCTATGAATTCATATATACAGTGACACGCGAACTATTATATATATATATATATATATATATATATATATATATATATATATATATTGCTTTGTCTTCCGTTAGCAAAAAGTTGCTCAGATGTTTTCATCAACCGGAGCGGGAGAGGGAGAATACATGAATTGCGAATTCGATTTGATTTTTTATTTATTTAAATTTTTAGGGTTTTGGTCATTCTTCAATTGGTTAGCGCAAACTCCAGCTCCAATTTGGATACAATGAGAATATTTTGGGCAAAATTGCCCCTATTCTAGCCATCGTGAAAAGGCCGCTTGCGAAAATTTGGTCGGCCAATAAATGAGGGCTTTATTTGAAGTTAAGATAGTCACTTTAGACTCTTATTCGAGATAAGCTCTATGCCAAGCCATCTTTCAAGAAAAATGGCTTCATTATATGTGGCATCCGGAATTTTGTGACGACCCTTAGATATACGACGGTCCATGACTAAGTGACGGAAGCATCGTCGGACTATGTCATTAGTATCATTTACGAACATTGATTCATATTATCGTTGGACTGATACGTTACGTTCAGAAATGGTCCAATCGTTGAAAGAATTATAGCCTTGTCGGAATCCCTTTACTTAAGGTTATTGGTGAGACCAATCTCATCAGTAGTTTTGCCGACTTTAGAAAAATGACGACACATCGTGGATTGATGAATTTATTGTCGGACTTCATCGTCGACACCGATGTTAGACCCCGCCGATTTATGTACATATTTCTCTCGATGACACGACCCAATTAGACCACCTAAGTGTATGTGGAATAAGAGAGGAATTTGGATTTTGATCGATTAATTTTAGAGAGCCGAAAGAAATGGAATTCGGCTATGCATGAGGAACAAGCATGCCCGCGCGGAGAGGAGGACTCGTCCATGTCCAATGCCGCCCCAATCTCTCTCCATTTTAGTCGACACATGGAGTCAACGAACCATGGGATTGTTGACCGAGAGAAGCCTAGCAACGGCCACGTTGCTTCTCCATTCAGTGGCCAGCGCATGGAGGGAAACCGGACAAGGGAGAGCCACGCTCTCTCCAGCTGTCTTCAGTCTTGGTTGCCACCGAAAACTCCCATGCAATTGACTAATGAGTCAACAAACCAAGGAACAAAACCCTCAGACAGGTGAGGAGGAGAGAGAAGAACCGAACAGAATTTTGAGTGAGTGAGAGAGAGAATTCGAGTGAGCGAAACTTGAGCAGAGAGAGAGTTTGAGCGAGAGAAGCAGGCGCGCGAGTGTGAGCCGTGAGGAAGGAAGAGAAGGACCGCCCTCTGCCGTGCTCGAGATGCCGCCGTCGACACCGCTTGTCTTCGCCGCTGTCGGACCGCATCGCCGAACCGAACCCCTAGCCGTTGAACCATAAGACTTGAGGCAAGTGGAAGTCCATTAACCTATATCATGTTGTGCTGTTGTTGTCTAGTGGAGTGCAATAGACTTGGAGATGTTTGGATTGTGGATGTTGGATGCTAGATTCTGAATGAGTAGAAGTAGTTCTCTTAGAATTAGTAAACTGTTTCGTAGAAAACAGCATGACATTTGATGATTCCGTGAATTTTCTGTAATTCTCTAGTTAGAATTGGACTTTGAATCCTTAATGAAAGTTGTAGGACACATCCTTAGGAATAACATATAAAAATTTGAGAATAAATGGACAAGGTTTGGTCAGTAAAACGATTTTCTCCGTAAATGTTAAATCTGGAAGCTATTACAGAATGTTAGTAAAGAATATAGCAAATACTGCTCTTGATATACAATGAATCTGACTTAGTGTTCTTCATGAAAATTTTTCCTTTAGGTCCTTTTTATAACATATCAAAATTTTAGAATTTTCTGAGTTCATTTAGGGGTTATTCCGAAATTGTTACTGAAATTGTGCATTGTGATGTTTGAGCTGTTTTGTTCCGAATTTGCTTAAATTGTCCCAAAGGTGAATGCATCTTGAGTTGTTATTTGACATGATGATATTGGCATTCAGCATATCATGCATATTGAGATTTGATGAGACTCAAGGGACATCTTGTCATTGCATTGAAAAGTGTTTTTGGAAATTAAGATGTTAATTGTTACCGTTGGACCCTCGGGTCAACGATGTCTCGGGAGTCGGGATGCCCAAAGGATCGAGTGAGTCGATGCCTTGTGGATGCCTGGGGACTGTAGTGCCTCAGAGGTTTTTCCCCGGGGGCATTGGGATGGCCGGTAGTATGTCGGTACGTAATTCCGGAGGTTAGGGGTAACCATGTCTATGGCCCCCAGTGATTCCTCGTGATGCCAGGTGGGGCGCGAGATGCCCGGAGGTGATGCAACGCTCTGGATGCCCGGTGGCCTTATGGCCAGATGCCGTAGGCTTTCGCTACGCCAGGTTGGGTGTGAAATCCCAGAAGGACGCAAACATTGGTCCTCTGGGGGGATAAAACCCTTTTGAATGTTAAAACTGATGATTATACTAAGTGTGAGTGTGGTATGGTTATGGGACTAAATTCTATGGCATGGAATGAGATGTGTCATAACAGTTTGGGTCTATGATCGGGACTTGTGTGGCTAGACATGATGCATCTTGTTTGTTGGAACTGCACTGGTCATTGCACTGAAGAGTTATATGGTCTAGATGTATATTCATTCCTTGACGACCTGTCTTGTCTATTTTGCATAAAACTGGATCGTGATGGCTTGCATAGTATAGTTTAATGGATCTTTTACTGCTGAGTGGTTGTACTCACCTCGTTTGGGGACTAACATTTCAGACTAGAAGACATGCCTCTGCTACTAGTCACCCCCGGCACATTCTATGGTATATCAGTCGACCTTGAGTGTGAGTGTACGGAGCACCACCATCCTGAGATACAAGGGGTGGTTTTTGTTCGGGTGCGGGTATTGATCATGTATGACATCGGTTCTCCTGCTGGCCCAGTGGTCTAGGAGTTTTTGACTGTGTTCGTTCGCTGTGATGGGAGTATGCTGGGGCCGTTGCCGCCGCCGCCAGCTGATGGACCGGACTGGGTGTGACCGAGAGTGATGGTCAGCAGATGAAGCATTTTTGGACCGTCGACACTGATTGATGGGCCTATGTACACGATTGTTGTAGAGTCGAGTACTTTTTGAAAATAGTCGAGTTTAGAAAGATCTTGGCATTTTGATGTACCAATCCGTGATGTCCATCAAGTTATGTAAATAAAAGTGTTCGGCTTTAACTTATAAAAGTCTTTAGTTGGTGTGCATAGGTTTATATCTTATGATGGGGAGTAGTCGATTATGCTTCCGCTATATAAACTGCGCAGGGACCTATAGAAAGAATATGAACCCCTAGGATTCGTGGATTTGTTAAATTTCTATGGTATCGGAGTAATGGACCTTCAGGTTAAGAGAAAGCACAGGCGAGAGGTATCTGTGGCGACCCCAATGGATCGGGGGCCGCTCAGGGGGTGCAACATTATATATCCTTATTTAAAATTTATTATTTCCAATGCCAGTTACAAAAATTGCCGGTCGAACCATAATATCTTTTTTCTTTTCTGTGGACCCTTATCTATGGTGACCAGACGTGGAGTGTTGTCGTTGGAATTTGTAAGTCCAAATAGCGTGTAATGACCGTTCCAATGTTTAAATATGAATAATCACAATCCGATGAGCACGTTCTTGCCAAATGTGATAGATTTTAGCTTGACTGATGTTTCTATCGTCGGTCTTGACCTTTCTATTCTCTCCTTTTTCTCAATGTAAATGGACTTTTCTCATGTTATCAATTTTCAATCCGTAGAAGGGACGAGTATGAATGATTCAAACATTTTGAGTTTTGGTGGGCCCACCTTCACCTAACACGGGGAAACTTTAGCCTGAAATTATCGATACAATTTGTCGGGTTGAAGATCCGTGTGGGGATCTTCTTGATTCAATCTTGAAAAAGTCTCATATGCAATAGACACTATGTCAGGGCAAAGAATTTGATCGATTAGCGATGCCACGTGGCGAAGAAGACGAAAGGCTGCATTTTTTGGGTTGTAACAATCGAAGGTAGAGTTGACGTCATAAAGGGTATCAGATTATGAACCTTCACGGCATGAAGGCCATCTAGTATCCAAGGTGTATTTCCGTCCGATGGGACTGCGTTGTGACTTTCCGCATCATTTGGTCGTATGCGAGCTTGGACTGCTGCAAGAAGGATGTTGACAATGGAGGCAAAACAGAGAACGTGAAGTGATACAGTAGCTAAACTCACTATTTCACCAATTCCTGTCAATTAGATTTGGTCCCTGACAATCAGAGGAAGGATGGAGACCAATGCACAAACATTTGTGTGACTGGTATGCTTGCATGACCTAACTCGATCCAATGAGGCATTCCTAGGACTAGCCCCATGATAATAATTCGAATCTTTGAAGAGAAAAAAAAGAGAGGAGAAAATAAGTGAGAATTTTTTTATATGGAATACCCTTTCTAAAATCAGAAAGGGAAAAATCACAGTATCATACTAGGTAATCTCTCTATATTAATATTGGTATTGGTATTAGTGTTACAAGCTTTAGAGTTTCAATGCTACCACTACAAAAGATATTGCCTAATACATAACAAAACTCTATGGCATATATAATTATGATGGGAATTATGTGTATATCATTAGTAGTAGTAAAAGCTCTAATATTTACTTTAACATGAACATTACATGTGGCCATTAGCATGATGAGTAACTCACTGGAAAGTGCCTGCCTACAATAAATTATTTCTACACTGGGCTACTATATTTCTTTATCAGACTCACAACTCCATCCGCTTGCACCAAACAAATGTATTCGTCTTCAATATATTATCCCGTTATGTTATTTTGAAATGTAAGGCTTTTCAACATTTATAAGTCACAAATTATTAAAATTGGTAATTGGACTCCAATAAGAATTAATAATCTATGTACAATTTAGCATGTTAATAAAATCCGCAAAAATACATGTTGGTTAATTGTTAAAACGGATATTCAGACAAATTTTTTTGTTAAAACGGGTGGTGACTTAAGAACTTGCTAACTTAATGAAATAAGAGGTAGTAAATATAAAACTAGATAGTAACTTTATCAGCGAAAAGTTAATAAATCACTCAAATTAATAAAATTAATATGCTATAAGAGTGAGTAATCGGTAACCTTAGCAATTAAATATTTGATAAATGACCTTTAATAGGAGTTGATAATTTACAATAAAAGTTATAAACTTTAATACATTGATAAGCTACGTAAGTATATATTGGTAGTTTATAAAAACGGTTTTGGCAATTTAAAATAATCAAATAACTGTTTCTATTTTCACAGAATTATTGGTAATTTATTAACAGGCTATATCTAAATAACTGTCAGTATTCCTATAAAAATTTTAATAACTTACTAATATGTGACGAGCTAAATAAGTCATTGATCAAATTCAATAACCAACAGGTTTTGAATTTTTATCGATGGTTTTAAGTAATTATCGCTGCAGATCTATATTTTTCGTATTTTCACTCCTGGAATGTCTGAAATCAGCTTAGGACGTAATTGTCGCAGAGCTATGTGAACGATCCCGTGGGGGATGTCCAGTATTATGATTATTAACGTGTAAATGATCAATCTCTGGAAACTACGAGCCCAGACTGGCACTTCTGACTTTCTCAGGGTTGTTGATAGGGTGGAAGATCCTGAGCTGTGGTCCTTGTTATGTTCCTTAGAAAGTTTCCTCTATTTGAAGGCAAAGAAATTGAATATGACTGTGCTGCTCAGATGATGCCACGTGCGAACGGGGAAATGAAAAGAACATTGGGCCTATATGAATCAACGGTCAAAGGTGATAATTTGACAAGGAAAGCTAATCAACGTCGACGACGTGTTGATTATGATTGTGAGATTTTATGAGATCAAACTTTAGGCTAAACCTAAGTAACGGAAATGAATAATCGGGAAGGCATAACATTTATCCTCTTCGATCTGGAAAGATTTGAATTTAGAATCGGTATCAATTATTTTAAATACTTGAGTTTTTACTTGAATGCGTGGTTTATCATGAGGAGCTCAAGTCTGTCATCAAGCAAAGGAGGTAATGTGCTTATGTTACTTTTTACTAATCAAATACTAACATTTGACAAAAAAGTTATAAAAAAAAAATATTTATGAATTACAACAAATAAATTTTTATAATAAAGAGGTGATGTGTCTTCTTCTAAATTGTTTGTGTTTATGTTTTAAATTTTCTCTTTGCTTAATTCATTTTGTCATTACTTTTTATCAAACTTAAATCATTATTTGGAGATATATTGCAAAGCAATAAATAAATCTAGACATATTGGTATTACAGTGAAATGCGAGGCACTGACGTTTGAATGACATAGCCTTCTTAACACCGTGGATTTTCTTTTTCTTTGTTTAAATTGAAATTTAGATGATAGATATCCATTACTATAGCTAGAAAAAGGGGATTAGTCTCACTTTTAGGTAGTTCCTAATATGCCCTTCTTTTAAATTTTCTTAAGACGAGAAAAAAAATGGCACAACATTAAAATATCAACTCCTCTTGCGTGTTCATCCACGTCCTTAACTGTATCGTCTGCTTGTCTAATTCTCAAAGCCGCACTTCTGCATCGATCATACCCAGGTCAGTGATTTCGTAAGGGAATCAATTTACGTTCTCACTTCTCCTACACCTTTTTCGAACAAATTACCGACACCGCTCAAATTGAGGTACTCTTTTGTGTTGATCACTGTCCTAGGTTAGCTCCACAAATGTTTCAGGTTTGAAGGCCTTCGTTCGACTTTTTCTTTTTTAACCTGTCTACCATCGGTTCTTTTACATCTATGGAAGCGGTTCTGTATGGCAGCTTTCTTTTTCAATGTTCTTATGCTACTCAGTTGTTAACTGGGTGCAGCGCAAACCTTAAGTTTATTTCAAGATTCAAAGATTCGTAGAGCCAGAATCAATCCATCATTCAGGATGGACATTGTTAGTCTTAGGTCAGGTTCACATACTGATTTCTAGTGGTTGTGTTGTGCGTATATTTACTTTTAAGAAGATTTTGTACATTGTACTAAAAAAGAACTCTCATCCAAAATAAATTAAACATAGAACGAGCATGCACGTAGCGGTGCATGGTGACTGGCCTATTAGCCAAAAATGAGGTTTGTCTCACTTTTTGTTTTTGAAATCTTCTTTTTGTTTTCCGCTTCAGTTAATTTATCTAATAAAGAGACTTGCAGAGTTTAAAAGAGTAAAACCATCAGAAACGGAAAACTAACCCAATACCTTTTAGACTAGAAAGCTGCTCACTACTTATATATATTATCCGGTCCACTGTAAACGTAAAAAAAATACTGACACATGCTCATCGGATTAAATCTAAAAAGGAAAATGAAATTCATCTACAGAATGCATTGTAGTTATCTTTTATTGTAATTGCGTTTAAGTGAGGGAGGAAGTAGTTATGATACGAACAAAAGTATCATATTTTTGTTATGGATATTTGGCAACTTAAATAGTGAACTCCTGATTTATTATCCAATCACATAGGAGGCAACAAACATGAACTTTATCGTAGTAATGAAAATTGAAGACATCTTCCTCTTTTCTTCCCATACATTTCGTGCTTGGGTCCTAGGAGTTGGGCTGTGTTTGGTAACACTTTAAATCCTTGGTGACCAAAATGCAAGTGGTGTTTGGCAATTTTTTTAAAGAGCTTTTCCAAAATGCAATTCCATTTCCAAATCCCTCTAGAGCCCCTTAAACCAAGGCTGGCTCGTAGGAGTTTTGGGTTTTAAGTATTTCCGAAATGCTAATACAATTTTTTTTCTTCCAATTTTGCCATCACTAAACTTTTAAAATTTCGAAAATGCCCTCACCTTGCTCAACGTCGCCGATGGCCCAAATCTAACTGCCAAGGGCCTAAGCTCTAGGCCGATTTGGGTGAAGGGTTTGGTTTTTTTTTTTAATGAAAAATTAGCATAAGAATTTTTTAAGTGTATTTTGTTCCAAGCAACATTTAAATTAGAATTACTTTTCAATGCACTTTTAAATTACACTTTACTAAACACCATTTATAGTTTTCAAAAAAACTCTTTAACCTAAAAGCCCTTTGCATTGCCACAAAGGTATTCTTTTAAAGCCCAACCAAATTTAGGTTTATCGTTTTAGTCGTTAAACATTACTGATGTGTTTGGGTGGAAAGTTGAAAGAAAATTCAAATTCCCTACATCCTCTCTCACAATAATTTTGTATTCTTCTCCATTTTCTACCCAAAATTTCATCACCTCCATTTTCCTTCATGTCTGAACAGAGCAGAGCCTTCATGCTCCTTCTAGAGGGTGTTCACTTTCAAACATGGTCAACACCATTAATAGTCCTGCTTGGGGAAGACTCTTAAGGCGCGTTTGGTAACGATTCTGCTCCCGAGAGTAAATTTTGATCAGAAAAGATTTTTTTTTAATTCTGTTCCCGGGAACAGATTCTAAGCATTTTAAGCCGTTTGGTAACTGTCAAAAATGTCTGATTCTGGAATAGAATTGCGTTTGTTACCGTGCTCATTGATTCTATTCCAAATCAATTTCTTTTAATTTTTAAATAATTTTTATACTTTTTTTCTTTTTTTCCTTTTTCTTTTTTTTTTTTTTTTTTTTCCTTTTTTCTTTTTTTTTTCTTTTTCTCCTATTCTTCTTCTTCTTCAGGCCGGTTGCTGGACCGGCGACCGGCCAGATGAGGGCCGGCAACCTCACCAGAGCGTCGCCGACCCTTGGCAAGGCCAGCCCTCGTCGGTCAAGCCTCACCGGTAGCTGGGCGAGGCTCGCCCAGCCCTCGCCCAGCCCCACCGAGGCTCGGCCTCGCCAGATCTGGCGAGGCCGAGCCTTGCCGGTGGCCAGGTGAGGCTCACCGGGGCTGGGCAAGCCTCCGGCGAGCTCGCTGGACTGGTTGCCGGCAATTGGCAGATGGCGGCAATGGATGGCGGCGGACGGCGAACGACAGCGGTGGACAGTGGCGAACGGCAATAGAGGAGAGGAGGGGAGGGACTTGAGCTTCCACTTTTCTTCCATTTTTTTTTTATTCTTTTTTCTGATTCTGGACCAAGAATCAATTTTTTTTTTATTCTTGATTCTACTCTAAATCTGTTTCCGGGAACAAAAATTTTACCAAACGCGATTCTGTTCCCAAACTACTCCCGGGAATAAAGAATCATAATTTGGCCATGTTTGGATGGTTACCAAACGGGCCTTAGTCGTGAGGGAGAGAGAGCTGACTTTCTTGCATTGCGTGAGGAGACATTGCAAGTCGTCTAATCAACAACTCTCGACCAAGTGTACATTTTATGACCCTTGATTACCTATCTTACCGGGAATTGCTGGTGATCGGCCCAGGATTATAATAGAACATTCTGTAAGCCTCTAAGGTAGACTTTCAGCTAGATTATTCACGGCAAGCATCTTTTGATTTTTAGAAGTGGCACTGATGAGGAGGATCAAGGGAAAAATAGCAGAGGGCTTTATGGAAATTGGAAAACTTTCTGATTCCTCCTCTTTTCACTCTCTTTTTGTGATCTTTCTATCGGTGCTGAACTTGTCGATCGCATTTGACACCTTAACTTCAGGTCAGTCCATTAAAGATGGTGAGACATTGGTCTCTTCGGGCCAGAGCTTTGAGCTTGGCTTCTTCTCCCCAGAAAAATCCACGAATAGGTTCTTGGGGATATGGCACAAATTTAGTCCTCAAACAGTCGTTTTTAAATTATTCTGTTTAGGTTTTAAAATTTTCTCTTTACTTAATTTATTTTGTTGTTACTTTTTATCGAACTTAAATAATTATTTGGAGATATATTGCAAAATGATAAATAAATATAGACATATTGGTATTATGGTGAAACGCAAGGCATTGATGTTTGAATGATGCGGCCTTTTCAGCACTGTGGATTTTTTTCTTTGTTTAATTTGAAACTTATATAATCGATATCTATTACTATAACAGAAAAAAAGGGGATTAGTCTCACTTTTAGGTGGTTCCTAATATGCCTTTTTATTGAATTTTCTTAAGACAAGCAAAAAAAAATGGCACAACAGTAAAATAGCAACTCCTCCTCTCGCGTATTCATCCACATCCTTAACTACATCGCGCGCTTGTCGAATTCTCAAAACCGCGCTTCTGCATCTACCATGCGCAGGTCAGTGATTTTAGAAGGAAATCAATACACGTTCTCACTCCTCACACACCTTTTTCGAACAAATTACCGACACCACTCGAAGTGAGGTACTCTTTAGTGTGTAGATCACTGTCCTAGGTTAGCTCCACACATGTTTCGGGTTGGAAGGTCTTCATTCGATTTTATTTTTTTTTTGTCTGTGTCTACCATCGGTTCTTTTACATCTATGGAAACGATTCTATACGGCAGCTATCTTTTTCTATTTTTTTTAAAGAAAATTCTAAATAAGAACTTGAAGTGCCTTCATTTTCTTAAATAAAAATCTGAAGTGAATTTTATTTAAAATAAGAGGCTAAAATGGCTATGTCAATTTCAAAGAATAGTCTAACTTTCCAGTTGGTTAAGGACATTTTCACCCTTTACATTTTTTGAATTTTTTCTTTATTTTTGGTTTTCTCTTTCTTATTCACCAATGGCCAATTGTGATGCCAGAGGGCACTGGGCGAAGGGCTGCCTTGCTAGCGACTGGTGGCACTCATTAGATTTGGGCAAGGATCGCCTTGCTAACGAGGGATGGCCTCTCCTCGGTGAGGTCACCCTTGCACTCGGCGAGGCTGGCACTCGCTAGATCTGGACATGCCTTGCCAACGACATGCAAGGGTCAACGGGCCCTTGCTGAAAAGAAAAAAAAAAAGAAGAGAAAAAAATTTTAAAATCAAAATTGTTTTTTGACGAAAACATTTTTGAGTGGCCAGAATATTTAGTTGGCCGGCAACTAACAAGTGGCCACTTCAAATCCTTATTTGAGACTGATTTGTCCATTTCAAGCTCTTATTTGACACAAGCTCTACTTCAAATCCTTAATTATAATTTTCCTATGTTCTTATGCTACTAAGTTGTTAATTGCGTGCAGTGTAGACCTTAAGTTTATCTTAGGAATCAAAGAATCGTGTTGCCAGAATCAATCCATCATTCACAGTGGGTATTATTAGGTTAGCTTCGCATGCTGATTTCAGTGGTTGATGATGGGCGTATATTTACTTTTAAGAAGATTTTGTACATCGTGCTAAAAAAGAACTCTCATACAAAACTAACCAAACAGAGGACGGGCACGCACGTAGCGGTGCATGGTGACTGGCCTATATATTTAAGCCAGTTTATGTCACTTTTTGTTTTTCAAATCTTCTTTTTGTTTTCCACTTTAATTAATTTATCTCATAAAGAAACTTACAAAGGTTAAAAGAGTAAAACCATCAAAAACCGAAAACTAACCCACTACATTTTAGACTAGAAAACTACCCACTACCTAAAAATGAAAATTATTATCCGGTCCACTGTTTAAGTAGAAAAAATACTGACAAATTCACCATCGGATTGAATCTAAAAAGGAAAAAAAAAAATTAATCAAATTCATCTATAGAATGCATTGTGGTTATCTTTTATTGTAATTGCGTTAAAGTGAGGGAGGAAGTAGTTATGATACAAACAAAAGTATCATACTTTTGTTATGGATATTTGGCAACTTTAATAGTGAACTCCTAAGTTATTATCCAATCACATAGTAGGCAACAAACTTCAACTTTATCATAGTAATGAAAATCGAAGACATCTTCCTCTTTTCTTCCGATGCATTTCGTGCTTGTGTCCCTAGGAGTTGGGTTGTGTGTGGTAACACTTTGCCAAAACCCTTTAGGACCTGAAAGGCCTTTGGGTAAATATAAGTGGTGTTTGGCAATTTCTTTGGAGAGCTTTTCAAAGCGATTATATTTCCAAAGCTTCCTAAAGTCCTTAGCCCAAGACAGATCTATGGGAGTTTTGGGTTTTGAGTGTTTCCGAAATGCTAGTACATATTTTTTATCTCAATTTTGCCGTCCCTAAACTTTCAAAATTTCGAAAATGTCCTCACCTTGCATGGCGTTGCTGGTGACCCGGATCTAACCGCCAAGACAACTGACATGTAAGATAGTTTCGGAATCCATATCTCCCTTCAAATTGCACGCAAATCTTTTCAGCTGGACAAGCAGAATGTCTGGAGGAAAGACCAAACAAATAAATTTCTCTAAGCCACAGTACTTAAAAAAAAATCCAAAGACATTTATCGTCGCGGTAATCGCCCACAATTAGAAGCCCACGGTAGTCAACTGAATGCTTAGGCATAATTCCTTCTTTGAAAAGAAGCTGCAATTAGTGGCTATAAACCGATTCTTGAAGATTGAAGCAGTTAAATGCTGAAATTCAATGAACAATCGTCATTGATATATATTGGGATCTTCCAAGCCTATATTTGTCAAATGTAAATAGTTGATGGACCAAAAACAGAAAAAGAAATCAACACAAGGTTAAAAAGTATGTATCATCTTATGACCGCTATTGTCACGCCCCGAACCTCGAGCGCGCGCACAACCCTCAGTGGTCGATAGAATTTCGCGACGTTCCTAGGACTCGTCGCCGACCCTTTTTATTTTATTACACATGTGGAAGCGAATTAACTAATCCCCTGACAACGACATACATGGAATAGAAAAGTAAGACAACCAATTTCAAATCAAATACACTTTTATAAACACTTCAAGCTTATACAGAAGGTCTATGTCATAAAGAACTAGTGAGCCACCTATGCTCCTGACCCTTCCGCTTCAAGCTCCTGGCTCTTCATATTAGGGACCTAAAAATGGTTATTCAATAACCAGTGAGATATAAATCTCAGCGAGTTCCACCCCTAAGCCCCGGTTAGTACACCAACTCAACCCAGGATATCTATCTAGAACTACCCCACCACAAGCAACAACCAACAGTCGATTCGCATACAACCTTACCTGGTATGCCATACCCTGCACGTTATAATTCAGCACGATACACGCAATGCATATGGCCATTAGATGATACATTTCATCAATCACATATGAGTCGCATCACAAGCGATCTCACCTGGCCATTGCCACACCCTGCATGTTATCGATTCATGCGTGCGTGCCATAAACAATGTGCTTAACTCATGTATGACCGAAATCACAGATGCCATGATTCTCATGCATTCTTGCACATTATCACAGTTTAGAAACACAATGCATATACTCAATGCATACAACAATTGAAACGCCTTATCTGCTCAATTAATCACAGGGGTCTCAACCCAATCAACTCAAACAATCATGCGTTCCAATTGTTAATTAAGCCCTTCAAGGGCACCGCCTAGTCCAAGTTCAGCGTCTTCTGGCGTAGCAAGGCTTCGTCTCTCCCCATGAGCACGGCGACGTCTCTCAATTAGACGGCTTCCCCGAAGGGGCGTAGGTCCAGAATCTACTGCGACCCGCTACCCATTGAGTGGGTCTACTGGCATAGCCAGGCATCGTCTCTTCCCCATTGAGCACGGCTACGTCTCTCAAAGACGGCTTCCCCGAAGGAGCGTAGGTCCAGAATCTACTGTGACCCGCTACCTTAATGCATGGGTAACCCGAAAGTGGGATTTAGTAACGTCCGGCTTAAAAGCTCGAGACGGTTTCTCTTTAACCAACACACGACCAATCAATCTCGGCCTAGGACACCGTGCATTGCACTAAAATGTCTCCATCAAAATGGTGATCTTGGCCTATTTTCTTCGTATTAAAAACATTTGAGAAAATAGACGTGTGTGAGTACACGGTCAATTCGAACCTTGAAAAGTGATACTCTTCCTTTTTGAAATCCCATGGTTTGATATAGTCATTAAAACCACCTTCGGTGTTAAAACCTGACACCCAGGATTTTCAGAATAAAAAAAAAAACCATATTTTCACAATCACCACTCAATTTCACAATCCAACAATTAATTCATGCGGATGCCTATGCATTTACACATCCATTTACTTCATAGGATTAAAATACATGAATTTAGACAATTTTTCATTCTCGGGTGAACAGTGCACATGAATAGTGTTTTGTGAACAATGTCGTGTGAACAGTGAATTTCCAGAATTAAATCAATAATAAATTAAACTCAGAAATTAAACAAAACGTTAATTCAAACAATTCAAACAATTAATTAAGCAAAACAAGCTTAATTAAACACATAAGCACAATTAAGAAAATAAAGCAAGATTAAGATAAACTAATCTAATCCATCCACTTAACCACCTATCTTAGGGCTAATAAAACTTAATTAAATCACCTAAACTAGAATTAAATCTAACTAAACCAACCCTAAGCAAGTTTAGGCACTAATCGAAGGATTAGGAGCTAAACTCACTCGTTAAGCGGGCCGGAGGCACCGACGCGGCGGCGACGACGGTGGCTACGCACCGGGACCTCTACCATGATGATCCAAGGTGGTCCCAACCTCAACACAGCAACCACAGCCTCTGCCTCCCTCTGAAACTCTGAAAAAACAGCACTGCAGAGGAGGAAAAGGAGAAGAACAGGCTGGCCGGAGCTCTGGCGAGGGGTTTGGCCGGCAACCAGCGGCTCTCGGAAGTCTTGGGGATCTTGTGGGTGGATGGAACAGGCAAAGGAACGGCTGGAATGGAAGAAAACGGGCCGAAAACGCGAAACAGTGCAGGCTGCAGGCGGACCGACGGACCGGCGACGGTTCCTTCACGGCGGTGCCCAGGCCGGCCGGCGGATCCGTTCAGGACGAAATTGGTCTCGTTGGAACGGTCTGTCTCTCCCGGTCATGGTGATAGGTGTCTCGTTGGCTGATTCATCTGGGAAGACCACTTTTGACTCGATTCTTCACCGAAGTGTTAGCTGAAGCAGAATTGGAGAAGAAGAAAATGGGGGAGAGAGATGGTCGACCGGTTTGCGGCTGAAGAGGAGGAGAGAGAGTGATGGGAGAGCTGCTATCAAGGCCTCATTAAGGCCATTCAATGCATGCTTCAAGTCCCCATGCATGACATTATCTTCTCTCTCTTCTTTTGCCTTATCCACAAGCTTTTAGGGGCAATTTGGTCATTTCCACCTTGCACAAATTACCAATCTGCCCTTGGGCCGAAATTGATGGGCGGGCCTAGGAAATGGGCTTGCAAATGAATAGTAACGGGTCGGGAATTGATTGGGCTCAAATGGGCTTAAGGCTTGGTAATGGGCTTGGAAATTTGTTGGGCTTGAAATGGATAAGATTTGGCCCAATGGGCTTAGAAAATGAATAGTTGCTTTGGTCCAATGGGCTCATTTGTATTTCTTAGGCCCACTTGGTGGCTGTCCAACTTTGGGCCTAGGGCCCACACTGGCTTGGCCCGGACCACGACCTCACGGGCTTGCTTCCTCGGTTTGAAAATCCCTTTTCCAATTGCTTGGCTTAACTGCTCTGTTGACTGTTGAAGCAGCTTCATCTAAAGTCTGTCCCAGACGTTCCCAATAATTCGAAGCCCAATCGATAGTTCTCATGCCATGTAAATTTCGCCCAATGCCATTTCGGTTACAACTCAGACTAACGAGCGGCTCCGAGGATTCACGCGTAACCGACTCGTACTAAACCACGTTCAAGACATCTCGACACATGGACGTCCTTGACTGCATGAAATTACGGAGGATAAA
Source organism: Eucalyptus guilfoylei (assembly GCA_016097605.1). Lineage (NCBI taxonomy): Eukaryota > Viridiplantae > Streptophyta > Magnoliopsida > Myrtales > Myrtaceae > Eucalyptus > Eucalyptus guilfoylei. Next base: position 17,201,066 of record CM027865.1, on the reverse strand, counting down.
TTCTTATTTCAAAGTACACAATCACTGAGGATCGACATAAGGTCGTTCGTGGATTCGATAACGGTAAACGGAATCACCCGTCGTTCCATTACGTTCTGTCCGCAAATCGACTTCTAGTCTTCCTTAGAATCGGCCTGCCTATCTACAGAATTGTCCTCACGTAAGTTTCATGGTCAAGTCGTTTTCCTAGGTCGAGTCATTTAGTCGTATGAGTTCTGTCCTCATTAGCCTTTCCCCTCAAGGTTAGTATCTCAGGAGTGATCAATTCCGAGTGAGATCAACCACCAATGCATTGACGAAATTCACATTCATTCATCCCTTAGAGGGCTCGAATTTCAGGATGTCACAGCTATGATGCCCAGCAGAAGGGTCCCATGGTGACTTCTTTTGAGAAGTTTTTGACGTTTCCACAAATTGTCCCAATCGCTCTCGGTTCAGACTACAGTAACAAGTGAAAGACCGGTGGGGATCTCTTTGTGGTCTACCTAGTAGCTTGATGTGACACAGAGAAGTCCGTAATTTAAAGTCCGGTTATATTTGAACATCAGAGAACAATCTCTCATACGACTTTCTTGTATACGTTTTCAATGCCAACGTACTTACAATTTCACATCACCATTCAGCCAAATGTCGTCTATGATGCCCCCCAGGCTTATTCCACGTTGACATTGATAAAGGCATGGTGAATGTACTCAAATTACAATAAATCGCGTTCTATAGTGTGGCATAGTTCAGACATGAATGTGTATTCTGGTATGAGCTAATCATCAAGCAAAAGGTTAGATAAAGACGAAGAAGCTTTCGACTGACTTGTCCTAAAGTAAGAAACGTAATGCCCGTGAAATAGAAATGATCTCTACCATTCTATACTTGCAGGAAATATGAGTAGATCAGTCGAGTCAACTGAAAATTCTGACAGCTTCTTATAAGGTTGCCAGTAGTCCTGTCCAACTCCTAGAACTCAGCTTTGCATGGCATAATGACATGCATTTTTCTTCTAAGTTTCTCAGAGTTTCACGGTTCTGCATGATCTAGTTTACGCATGGAAACACCTACCTTTTTCATCTGCGTTTTCATTGTCGCCTGTTAGTCTTTGGCTAATCGACTGCAGCTGACACATTAAGTTCAGGCCAGTCTATGAAAGATGGGGAGACATTGATCTCTTCAGGCCAAAGCTTTGAGCTCTTGACTTATACGACATTACTTGGTTTCTTGTCCTTCTGTTATGGTCTAAAACGATGAACACACGTGCTGAATTTGCATGTGGGCATCCTCTCTCATACACCATCAATATCAAGTAAAAACATTTTCACTCCATAGGAAAGTATAAAATGTTGTCGCCTTAATTAGCAAACCATTCGTATCTTGGAAAGATCAAATAACTAGAGTGTTCAGTTCAGATCAGTAGATCCAGATTGTTGCCTTAATTAGCAACCATTCCTATCTTGGAAAGATCAATTAGCTGGAGAGTTCACTACAGCTTAGTAGATCATAGTGTGTTTCTACTTCATACATATGCTTGATTCTATACAGACTTGTTACCATTTGATGTTTTTCTGTCCAAGTGCTCCTTATCAGACTACGAGGCAAGATAGGAGTCTTATTCCTTCCATGACTGATGGTATATTGGTGCTTGCTACTTGAGAAACACGAAAAAGGAAAACCTAGACAAATAAAAAACCCTATTTTTTAAGGCACTATGAGTCTACACACTGTCCTCATTGGATTTTTCAGATGTGTCCTTTGTCCCTACTCCAATCTTCACAGCCTGGCTTCTCCATCTTCAGTAAGTTGCATAATGGTACAAAAGGAACAGGGCAAAATTGATACAAGAGATGCAATAACTGTAACATTTATGTAGATAGAGAGAATACGCTGAGTCAATTAAATGCTCAGTCAGTTGAGGAATGATTAAGAATGATGTCAAAAAGGTATTTAGTACTTACGAATTGAATCTAGTATTTAAGCAAGGACTGTTCGCTTTGATTTCCCAACTGTATAATAGTTAAGACTACAGATGTCAAGAATTTTTGTTCATAAATAGATTGGGATACATATCATAAGTGACGTATGTGACATCCTGAAAACTACCCGATAGCTTAGGTCACGCTAAAAATGCGCCGAATGGAAATTAACCGCCAATTCAAGTCCGATTTCAGAAATTGAAGATTCTGTCATGTCACAATAAATTATAGGACTCATGACTCAGTCTCAGAAGATTTTTCTGACAACCGAGACTTTTTGGGAAAAAGTTGGCTTAGGGCCGTTTTCGTTCAATTGAAGCAACGGATTTATTTTGGTTACAAAATTTAGAAGCATGAGGGATTCTTGGATGAAGAAAATTATCAATTTGATAAATGAGACATCAATTGATTTTATGAGAGCCGATCGAGGAGAATCAAGAGAGAATTGAATCAAATTGAAGCCATCCCACTTCAATTTCGTAACCCCCCTTAGCCTAGCATTTTTGGACCACTTGAGATGTTATATGGAGTGTTTATGCAGCCAATTTGCAGCCAAGGATGCAAACTTCTTGGGCAAGCTTGAAGATGATATTTGTTGTGGAAAATTGGCAAGGATGGCCCACCCTCTTTCTTATCTCTCCCTCACTCTCTCTTGGTCGACACTCCCTCTTTCTCCCCCTTGTTTGTGTGAACCAGCTAGCAGAGGAAGAGTAGGAGCAGCTCGCCTTCGCTGCCAGTCGCCCGGATCACCGCCGCCTCATGCACGCCGCCCATGCACGCATCGCCTCGGCCACATGCCATCCGTCTCTTGGCCATCTCTCTCTCTCTCTCTCTCTCTCTCTCTCTCTCTCTCTCTCTCTCTCTCTCTCTCTCTCGCCCAGCTGCTGTCCAGCTTCGGTTCCTGGTTTGTGGAAGCTCCACCAGAGCTAGTTTTCTTTGTTTCTCCTCCACCTAGAACAACAAGTTGCAAAGTGGGTTTCCAGCTCTGTTCAAGGGCCGTTTCGAGGTGTTCCGGGCCTCGGTTCCTAGGTCCGCTTTGAAGTTTGTTGTTCCCCGCGCCGTTCCCATCGAATTGATCCGACTTGCGCGTAATTCCAGTGAGTAATCTCACTAATCCTTACTTAGTAGACTAATTATACTTAAGGGTTCATTAGTGTTAATTAAGTATGATTAGGTGGTTAGATTAGAATGGATTAGTGATTATTAGTTAATTGCATTGCATATTAGTTAGGTGGTTAGTGTACTTAGCTAGAGAATAGCCTATATTATTTATTGAATGCATCTCAGGATTTTTCCCGACCCTTATCGGGCTTCAATTAGGCATTACGGGCCTAAATTGGATTTTTAGTATTTATTTATTAATTTTCGAAATTAATTTAATTATTTATTTATTTTCTGGAAATTAGGCAGGGATAGCCGACGACCGGAATTTCGTGCTGATTATCGTGATGCAGTCTGTTTACTTATTTGAGCTCTACGTTGCGTGGAATTGAATTAATTGTGATATTTTAGGAATTTATCCTAAATTGAGTGAAATCGAATGATTGATTGGTAGATGCCCGAGTACGATTATTTAGCATTTATAATGCTTTGATGAGTTGTAAAGTTGAAAGAATTGTGAGAGTGAACTGGAAATACTCTTGGCTACGATCAATCAGGTTCGATGTGATTGGACATACGTGGTTTGGTGATGGGGAATATCACTGGCGAAAACGGCGCCTTAAAGAACGCACGTAAAAGTATATCACGTTGGCGAAAACGGCGCCAGAGAGAAAGAATGTACATGACTTATGGGCAGGTGTGGTTTGGTGATTAAGGATATCACTGTGCGAAAACGGCGCCTTAAAGAATGCACGTAAACTGTCTATGAATTATGGGCAGGCGTGGTTCAGTGATTAAGGATGTCACTGTACGAAAACGGCGCCTTAAAGAACGTACGTAGACTGTCTATTACATACATCATCTTGGCAAAAACGATGCCCTAGAAAAGACACGTGGTTCGGTGATTGAGGACATCACTGGCGAAAACGGTGCCTTAAAGAACGCATGGGGTCGGTGATAGTATATCATTTGGCAAAAACGGCGCCCGAGAGAGTACGTGTGATTTGGTGATTGGAAATGACCTAGAAATGGTCCGACTGACCTGTAATCGACTAGATCGATTGATCAATGATTTGATCCGATTGTCGTGAATTGATTTATTACTTGATGCAATATATGAAGCATCTGTATATAACCTTGAATTGCAAGTTGGGACTGATGCCAAGGTAAGTCTTCTGACCCGTGATGTGCTTAGGCAACCATGTGGTGTATTGGTTTCCTAATCGAGTCTTAGTGGGGTGGAACTTGCTGAGGCGTAATCTCAATGGTTATTGTATAACCATTTTAGGCCCCTAGATGGCAGCACCGGTACCTCCCTCTCCTCCAGAGCAGTTTGGCATTCCAGTGGATATCACCGAGAAAGAAACTCACTTCCATGTTCATCCTCATCCAGAAGGATTGGAGTACGTTTTGATTGAGTCAACGGTGTGGGTTGATGCCGGTCAGGAAGACCTGGTACCCCATAAGTATCAGTCTTGGTATCATTACTATTTCGATGGGTGAAGAATAGGTCCCATCCCTGAAGAGAACATACCTTACCCCATCCTGGAGGAAGCTTTTGGTGAGGGGACTGCAGACGCCGATGGTGGAGGCATAGATGATGCCAGAGATCCTACACTCGAGAGTGAGCCGACTTCACCTGTATACACTGTAGAGGATGAAAATTTTGAGGAAGGTGAGATCGTAGAACAAGAGGTGGAAGGTCCAGAGGAGGACGAGGATTGGGGAAATGTTGAGGAGGAGCCGGTAGAAGAAGAGCCTAAAGAAGACGAGGAGCCTGAGGAGGAGGAAAGCGAATCAGAAGAGTCAGAAGAGGATCAGGATGATCCTGAGTACGACCCGGATGAGGACTGTGATCCCATCATCTTTTGTGAACCATATTTATATGTGATTAGAGTGAGACAAGAAAGTTGTGAATAGTTTGTGAAGTACTTTAAGTTATGCTCTGTATAAAAGTATGGTTATGGATTTCAATATAAAAAATATGGCATTGCTTTTCTATCCCATTGTTTTATTGTCTAGGGATTTATAACTGCTTCCGCATGTGCTATTAAAAATGAAAGGGTCGGCGATACATAGTCCTGGAATATCGCAATTCTAAAATCGACCAAGTAGAAGGATGTATGCGTGCCTGAGAATAGGGGCGTGGCAACGTATGAATAGAAATCTCAATATTACATAAGGTGACTAAAACTAAAAGTGATCATCATCAATATCGCAGCTATATGTTCCCAGAGTGTGAATTCTATGGAATGTTTTCTGTGAGATCTAATATATTTAGCCTTGGAGAGCTTTTGTTAGAGATTGTAAGTGGCAAAAAATATAGAGGATTCAACCATTTGAGTCACCACGGCAACTTTCTTTGACATGCAAGAGAGAACAGGATTAAGATTTTCTGCCCCTCATTTTGCATAGTAATCCAAATTTGCATTTTTTTCTCAGGCACGGGCGCTTTGGATGGAAGACAAAGGCGTGTAACTCATGCACTACGGGCATTTGTATGATTCATTCGTCGAATCTCAAGTAGAAAAGGTGTATTCAGGAAGTTCTTTACGCATCTACAAGTTCCCCGATGATACACCTGCAATTTCCTCTGTAGATCCCCAGTTATGAAACCAAATGAAGGTGCAATCTTGCCTAAACCGAAACAGCCTAGTAGTTCAAGAAGGCGCAAGTGTGGCCATGGTGTACATGAAGAATCCATGGTCCATACAGTTAATGCAGTCATGATGACAATACTGGAAGGTCGAGTGGGTTTTCACAAGGAATTACAAACATATCTGAGACATGCTAAGGCTACTTTTGTTTGATTCTTGATTTATGCAAGCTTTAGTAGATAATGAATTGCATAACATGGGAATGCACCATTTAACCACAGAGGAATGATCAGTTAAATGATTTCTTCTTTTTCTTCTTGTGTAAATTGCTCATTACCTCTGTTTCCATGTTACGTAAATTAGCTGAAACGGCTGTATATAACAGTGTAAATGTCTGCGATCAGAGGTCATCCGGAAACCACAACAAAATGACAAGCAAGTCTTTGGTTGTGCTTACAATGTGAGATTGCTTTATATCTATGGGATCAAATCTATCACAAAATGGCTCACTAGTTTCCTTTTTTTTTTTTTTTTTTTTTTTTGGTCAACAAAATTTTCATTTATTATCAAAATGATACATGAAAGGATTCATAAAAATCTCTAAAGTCAACATAACAAGGCAAGTCCGTAAAATTCCAATCCTGCAAGAATAGATCTATGATTGCATCCAACGGAAAGGATCAGCGGCCGATTACCAAATTACACATCATCATCACTAATGAGCACATGTCGGCATCTTCATTTGTAGTTACGGTTTTGCCTTTCGGTGGTATGCACTTAGATTCGGCGTCCTCAACGCCATCATCGTATGAAAACAATATAAATGTGTTGAACAAGTTAGATATAACACTTGTAAGAGCGAACCCTTTAGCAAGTGCAAGACTCCAAAACATGTAACAAAAACACATTGAACGAGCACAGATTTAAGATCAAAACAATTGTGAACGCCATTGAAAGCGGAGGCAATGGAGGTGGGGGACTTATTTATTAAAATTCCTAAATCTATAATTATATCATAGAGAAAAGTTTTAGATATATAACTAGATTGGAAGGGTAAGAAAAGAAATGATAGGAAACAAAAGGAAAACTAGAGAGGGGAGGGAGAGATTCAAGTCAAATCCCTGCCTTCCAGAAGATAAAAAGACAAAAAAAGGCCAAAACTCGGAGGGGGGGGGGGAGGAAGAGAGAGAGAACGTTAACTGCTCACAAGTTGCCGAACTTGCGTTGTCACTTAAGTAGCACTGACACTAATACACCACATGTAACACGACTCGCCGACACATCGTGTCTCATAAAATAGAGAATTTTGACATGTTAGGACACGTTGTATATTAAGTATATATACATAATAAATTATCATATTTATGATTATTTCAATCAAATTAATTTGATTCAAATTCATAAATAAATAAATAAATAATAAAAGCATAGAATGAAATTTACACTAAAAATATTAATTCACAATTTATTAATATCCAATCATTGTTTCAATTTGACTAATTCAACTCCATTCTAATAATCGATAAAATTTGAAGAAGCAATTCACATTTTGGACTCGCGTGTTTGATATGTGAGAAGAGAAGAGAAAAAAACTTGGGGATGAATTGTATATCACGGTTCGACCAAAAGAAAAAAAGAATTGTATGTCACGGGAAGTGAGGATCAAAAAAGAAAAGAATATTAGATTTTTCTTCTTTCTCCATTTATTATTTTTATTATTGGTTTTTTTTTTCACATATGTACATTTTGACCCATCATTTATTAATTGACCTCACCTGTCGGAATCACTTGTCGGAAACTCGCATGTCATAATTTCAACTTGAGTGTTGAAAAGTGTCGGAAAAATTGACCAATTGTCGAATTTTTTGACATATGTTGACCGAGTGTCGGAGAGTATCGAACACGTGTCAAAGTGGCCGATACGACATAAAAGCTCTCGAAAAGTGTCAGTGTTTCATAGGTTGTCACATCTTCCTTAAATTAGCACAGCCCAAATAATTTTGGGCTGAAAAATAGCGTTGGGCAACATCTGGTAGTTATTACCTGTCTTTGTCCTGTAGGCTGTAATAGAGCCGGTGGGGAGAGGGGTATGACTTTCTTGCATGGCATAAATAGACATCGCAAGTCTCCTAATCAACAACACCTAACAGCTTGACTTGGTCGCTTCCATTCCATGACCGTTTGATATCTTATCCCACTGGAAATGGCTAGTGATGGACTGTGCAATAAAAGTAAAGAATATCCTCTCAGGTAGGCTTCAGCAAGATATCATTGGTGAGAAGCTTTGAGTTTAAAACTGGCCATTGAGAGGGAGGAGCCAGGAAAGAATAAACAAAATCCTTATGGCATTCTTAAAGCTTCCTTATTCCCCCTTCTTTTACTCTGCTTTTACCATGTTAGTGCTGAATTTGTCGATGGCGTCTGATACCTTAAGTTCAGGTCAGTCCATTAAAGATGGAGAGAAATTGATCTCTTCAAGCCAAAGCTTTGAGCTTGGCTTCTTCTCTCCTGGCAACTCTACGAACAGGTACTTTGGCATATGGTACCAGATCACTCCGGAAACTGTTGTTTGGGTTGCCAACAGGGACGATCCACTCACTGATTCACACGGAGTTCTCACATTTAGCCATGACGGAGATCTAGTTCTTGTTAATCAATTGAAGAGGGTCATCTGGTCTTCGAATTTGTCCAGGGTTCTGAAAAACCCGGTTGCCCAGCTCTTAGACACTGGGAATCTTGTTGTTAGAGAGCATACTAATTTAAATTCTGATGACTATTCATGGCAGAGTTTTGATCATCCGTCCGACACTTTACTACCCAGTATGAAATTAGGGTGGGACTTGAAAATCGGTTTAGAAAGGCGTCTGACATCTTGGAAAAGCATGGATGATCCTTCCTCTGGAGACTATAGTTACAGGTTGAACATTCATGGGTTACCTCAAGTTGAACTCGTCAGCTTAGGATCTGGCAAGAAATATCGGACAGGACTGTGGAACGGACTACAATTCAGTGGTTCTTCAATGGCACCGAGTGAAGTGACCACGCCAGTGTTCTTATATGGTGAAAATGAAATATATTTTGTATATGGAGCCAGAAAAAGTGAATTTATCACAAGAGTACTTGTAAACCATTCTGGGTCGCTCCAGGTCTATGTTGCAAGTAAAAGAAGCAATATCTGGAATATCATGTACTCGTTACCCAACGATAAGTGTGATACTTATGGTACTTGTGGAGAAAACAGTGTCTGTAGAATTAACAGAAGTCCAATATGCGATTGCTTGAAGGGGTTTGTACCAAAGTCCCTAGAAGAATGGGATCTATTCAATTGGTCCGGTGGATGCACGAGAAGAATACCAACAAATTGTTCGAAGGAAGAAGGCTTCCTCAAACTAGCAAAAGTTAAACTTCCTGACATGTTGAAGTTCTGGTTGAACAAGAACATGAGCCTCGAGGAATGCCAGGTGGAGTGCTTAAAGAGCTGTCCATGCACTGCTTATGCTAATTCAGATGTTAGAGGAGGAGGTAGTGGCTGTATCCTGTGGTTTGGAAGCCTAATTGACATTATGGAGTATGAAGAAGATAACCATGGGCAAACTCTATACATCCGCCTACCAAAATCTGAACTGGGTACTTATTTTGCCAATCATTGATTTTTTCTCTAATCATTCTAAATTTTAACCAGCTTATTCAGGAACAGCACCCTAGAAGATTGCATTTAATCTTTTCAGTCTTCTCTATCCCAGATTTCCTTCATAATTCTGACAAGAAGAAAAGGGTGGTCATCCTCATATCGGTGTCAGCTATTGCTGCTTTGTTTCTATCGGCTGTGGTGTACTTCCATTGTATCAGGAATTGCCGAATAAAGAGCAAAGGTCAGTACAACTGGTTCTATGGATGTACACCTACAAAGAGACTTTTAGGCCCTTTTGTGAGATTAACAAATGTTTTGACAAGGATCTTTGTATTAACTGGTCTTTTTCAGGTTGGAAAGTCAAGGAGGAAGATGTTGATTTGCCACTTTTTGATCTGGCTACCATTGTTAAGGCTACGGATGGTTTCTCTGAGGACAATCTGATTGGAGCTGGTGGCTTTGGCCCAGTTTACAAGGTAATGAGCCGTGCATATTCCAAGACGAAGTTAACTGCAAACCGAGTGATCATATTTCATTGTTTAACATATCTACTCTAACCGCAATATGCAGGGCAATCTTTTCACAGGACAAGAAGTAGCAGTGAAGAGACTGTCAAGAAACTCAGGACAAGGTCTTGAAGAGTTCAAGAATGAAACAATTCTGATAGCCAAACTTCAACACCGGAATCTTGTGGGGCTTCTGGGTTGTTGCATGGAGAGGGAGGAAAGGATTTTGGTCTATGAGTACATGCAAAACAAGAGTTTGGATTGTTTTATCTTCGGTGAGGTCTCTAGACCCTTTAATGAAAGATGTTACTGGTGGATGATGATGCTATCTGTGCACTGAACTTAATCCCATCTGGTTGACTAAACTGACGTCACATATGCAGATCGTGAAAGACGCTTATTGTTAGACTGGGAAAAACGATTTGACATTATCATTGGGATTGCAAGAGGTCTTCTCTATCTCCACCATGATTCTAAACTTCAAGTAATTCACCGGGATCTCAAAGCTAGCAACATATTGTTGGATGGCAGCCTAAGCCCAAGAATCTCAGACTTTGGGTTAGCAAGAATTTTCGCACGTGATGAGAAAGAAGCAAAGACAAAGAGAATCATAGGAACTTAGTAAGAACTCACCTCTTCAGAACATTTCTAAATAGGACTGCTTGTTATGTTAGAAGACTAATAACAATCACTTTGTTATTACAGTGGCTATATGTCCCCTGAGTATGCCTTCGATGGAAAATTCTCTGTGAAATCTGATGTCTTTAGCTTTGGTGTGATGTTGTTAGAGATTGTAAGTGGCAAAAGAAACAGAGGATTCTGCCACCCAAATCATCATCATAACCTTCTTGGACATGTAAGAGAGAGCCAGAGCGTATGTCATTCTCTCTCCCTTATCTCCTTTTCTTTGGTCTTGCATGACTAAGCTCGGGATGTGATTTTTTTCAGGCATGGTTGCTTTGGAGTGAAGACAGAGCCATGGAACTCATTGATGGGTGCTTGTGTGATTCGGTTGAACCTCAAGTAAAAAGATGCATCCATGTCGGCTTGTTATGCGTGCAGAAGTTCCCCAATGATAGACCAGCGATGTCCTCTGTAGTTGCCATGTTAGGAAATGAAAGTGCAAGCTTGCCTCCACCTAAACATCCTGGTTTCTTTATGGAAAGAAGTTCAATGGACTTAAGCACAACCCAGATGCATGAAGAACTCCATTCTGTCAATGTAGTCACGATGACAAAGTTGGATGGTCGATAGTACGTTTTTCTGAGTATTTGCTTATAGATCCAAGAAATGCCATTGATCATTTATTTCATTCATTGTCCAAGACTTCTTGATTTGTGTGGTTGGTATAAAATCCAATGTATGAACGTCCAAAATGCTATTGACCACAGAGCAGCGATCAGATTAGTAGAATTTTCTATTTCTGCCTTCTGCAAGTGACAGTTTTAACGTACGGTTTATATTCTTGGGAAGTTTTTTATGCATGCGGGGAATAATATCTTCTTTGGTCATTTACATCTTTTTGCTGGTATGAAAGTAGGATGGAGACTGAGAAAGCGTGAATGATCCTTCCTCTGTAGACTATGCCTATGGTATAAATATTTATGGATGGCCCCAATTTGAAGTGCTCCAGAAAGGAAACTTCATGAAAATCTGAAGAGATAAAAAAATGCATTTCACGAAATAACCAACGACAACCTAAGGGAAATTAGTTCTTGAAGAAGGATATACAGTGAAAATAATTATAACCAGACAGCCTAAGACATAATTTTTTTATTATTAAGACTTGGTACTCAAAAAAAGAAGGTTTGATCCAAATTTTATTCTATATTTCTGGGTGTAGCTTTACAGCGAACGACAAAACTGCAATTTTCTCTTGGACCTTAAAGGAATGGTGGAGGAAGGTGATGTGGGCCCAACATTGGTGGGACTTTCTTGTGATAATGCAGGCCTTGTAAGGTTGACGCTCGTGACTTGGAATTTGCGCTAACTCGGTTTCTTGTGCTTTTGTTATGGTCTATCACGGAACGCGCGAGTTGAATTTGGAAAAGACAAAAATAAGAAATCGATATCAAAATGGGAAAATTAGAAATAGAAAAACAGGTTTAAATAATGCCTTTAAAATACGAGCTATTTGCGTTGAGCTAAGTCATGTACAGATCCGATCGCCTCTACCTAATTGCATTTTCATTTATATTCTTATCTTGTTTTCGAAAATCTCCGGAGTGGAGGCAGTACAGCGATTCCCAAAAGTACCAATCTTGTATGTTTTCATTAATTACCTGATGTTTAAGGATTAAGTGGGTGCTCAAAAGTTCAAAACATATGGATGTTAGAAAACAAAAGCCTAATTTTTAAATATCACTGCCAATCCATAACCTGACCACCAAATCTATCACACCAACCAATAAGAAATGGGGAATGACAGCAGTTTCAAATATAACTAACAACCTATTATCAAAATATATTAGTAGATTGGTTACAACATTACAGTTTCTATAATCTATCAAAACGAATATTTACACCTCCAAACTTACGTAAACCCAACATATTGAGTATCAACACAAACCCACAACAGCATCCGCCAAAATCCACAAAGCCAATCCATAATCGGTATCACAAATTAAAACATAATTTTTTTTTTCACAACCTAGTTCATCAAACATGATATATTTCACACGACATATCTCATACTATTTCGGAATTCATTTTATAAACTAGTAAACTTTTGAAATGTCTTTCATAAAACGTTTCTCAAACTATTCACAAATAATCAAAGAGTAGTAAATACTCGATTTAAATTTATACAATAGACATGCTTTTAATAGCTTCCAATACATCTAATCCATACCGTTTTCGAAATATGAGTATACAAACTCAAAGAAGAGACGGCTTTAGTCATCTATGAATCGGCTAAACTAAACTTAAACGCTAACAAAATGACTCTTACGCGTAAGCAAATCACTTGCCCAAAGCAATTATTCAAGGTCATCCGCAAACTGAAACTTGCTCGTGAAACTCTAAAATTTGGCTCCGATTAAATTGTTACTTCAAATTAACTTTAGTCAAATCCCATAGCTCAACAACACCATAATCCATAATTTCCATGTAATTCCACAACTTGATTACTTCAAAATCGGACTTCACAACTTAAATTTTACATAATTTTAGATTTATGCCCTAATTCCAAAAACTATTTGATTAGACAACTAAATGGCTTAAATCCTTACCAGGCATTGCGAATCGAGATAGATCCAACTTGACGAGGTATCCATGACGTGTATCCATGACGTGTACGCATGAGTTTCCCTCTTTTCCTTTCACTTTCGTCTCCCCCTTTTCTTTCTCTATTGCTGTCACTCTCTTTTTGTTCTTCCACTTTCGGCTCTCCGTCAATGTCTTTTTGCTTTTTTCTTTTTTCATTAGCCACTTCAATTGACCAAGTCAACAAACCCAGATACTCTTGAAAGTCCAAGGAGGTGTTCTGGTCCGTGAGAGCCGCCCTCACCCGTGTCTTCACGTTGCTCATGTATAAGGAGTAGTCCTAGCCTAGTACCTAAACCAAGCAACCGAGCTCTCTCACCGACTCGACGAGCCGGTCCACAACATTGCCCATTTTTCAAAGGCAACATATTAAGAAGAAAATAGCTAAAAATTAGAGCTTGGGTTGGATAGAGTATGCATGGGGCTAAGATCGGGATGATTATGTGTCACTGACATAATATTGCATAAAGATAAATCAATTTGGATCGTACCAACCCAACTCACGTCGTTGACGGGCTAGCCGTGAGGAGTGGGTATGACTTTCTCGCATTGCATGAATGGACACCATGAGTCTCCCAATAAAAACACCCGACAGCTTAACTAGGTCATCTCCATTCCATGACCCTTGCTTTCTTATCCCCGGGAAATTGCTGATGATATAGACTGCACGAGAAGTACAGAATATTCTTGTTGAGAACCTTTGAGTTTAAAACTCGTCATTGAAAGGGAGGAGCCAGGGGAAAAATTAACAGAAGGCTTTATGGCATTGGAAAAGCTTACTCATTCCCCCCTCTTTTTCTCTGCTTTGGTCATGGTTGTGCTGAACCTCTCGATCGCATCTGATACCATAAGGTCAAGTGAGTCCATTAAAGATGGAGAGAAATTGGTCTCTTCAGGCCAAAGCTTTGAGCTTGGCTTCTTCTCTCCGGAAAACTCCAAGTACAGGTACTTGGGGATATGGTACAAATTTAGCCCTGAAAAAGTCGTTTGGGTTGCCAACAGAAACAAGCCCCTCACTGATTCAGATGGTGTTCTCACATTTAGCGAGGAGAGGAATCTAGTTGTTCTCAACCGATCAAAGACTGTCATCTGGTCTTCAAATTTCTCCACGGTTTTAAGAAACCCAGTTGCACAGCTATTGGATTCGGGTAACCTTGTCGTTTCAGAGAATATCAGTTCAGGTTCTGGTGAATATTCATGGCAGAGCTTTGACTATCCAACTGACACCCTTTTAGCTGGTATGCGAATAGGACGGAGCCTCAAAACCGGTTTCGAATGGCATCTGACTTCTTGGAAAAGCACGGATGATCCTTCCTCTGGAGACTACACCTACGGGATAAAATTTAATGAGGTGCCCGACTTTGAAGTGCTCAAACGAGGCTCCACAAAAACATTTCGAACAGGGCCATGGAATGGATTCTGTTTCTCGGGATCTTCAATGACTGAGAGTACCCTTTTCAAGCCAACGTTTGTTTACAATGAAACAGATGTATATTTGAAGTTTGAATCTTCAGGGGATGATATCACCGCCATAATCACATTGAATCAGTCTGGTCTTGTGCAACATCTTTTAAGGAAGAAAGAGAGCTCTGCATGGGATGTCACAATCTCATTTCCCCGTGATCCATGTGATAACTATGGAAAGTGTGGTGCTAATGGTGTCTGCAGAAGTAACAAAGACCCTAGATGCCAGTGTTTGCAGGGTTTCATGCCCACGTCCCAAGAAGAGTGGCAAGTAACTAATCCAACCAGGGGATGCATTAGGAAAGCTCAATTAAATTGCTCTCAGGAAGAGGGCTTTCTGAAACTTTCAATGCTGAAACTGCCCGACCTGATAGACTTTTGGGTAAACAAAAATATGAGCATTGAGGAATGCAAGGCGGAGTGTCTAAAGAACTGTTCTTGTACAGCTTATGCTAATTCAGATGTTAGAAGAGGAGGGAGTGGCTGTTTCATGTGGTTCGGCGATCTCATTGATATTAGAGAATCTGAACAAGTCAACTATGAACAAGATG
The DNA here is from genome assembly GCA_016097605.1 of Eucalyptus guilfoylei. Classification (NCBI taxonomy): domain Eukaryota; kingdom Viridiplantae; phylum Streptophyta; class Magnoliopsida; order Myrtales; family Myrtaceae; genus Eucalyptus; species Eucalyptus guilfoylei. Next base: position 17,185,988 of record CM027865.1, on the reverse strand, counting down.
TCTACATAAAATTACCTGCTTCTGAGTTAGGTATATATATACATATAATTTAGTTTGCAATTGCTTTCCTGCACTGCAATGATCTTGCTTCTTCTTCTTCTTCTTTTTCTTTTTCTGTGTACATAGAAAATGCTGGATTAATCTTGATCTCGTACCCGGCTATTCGTTACTCATTTTCTTATCCTTTTACTGCACTATTTTGGTTACGTTCATCAGACTGTGAACACATTGATTTCTGTTATTAGTTAACACCCTTTTCTCTTCTTCTTTTTTTGGCTATTCTAGATTCCATCCACAGCCCTGCCAATAAGAAAATACTGTTGACTGCCACAGTGGCTTCAGTCATTTGTGGATTGTTAATAGCCGGTATAGCATTGAGTATAATGTGGAAGAGCAGAATCAGAAGAAGAGGTAAGCTTGTTGGTAATCCAGTCCACTTTTTACCATGAAGGTTTGCGTCGAAATTCTGTTGTCGGACCATGACGAATTAATTATTACTTTCATGTGATAGATAATGTTCATCCTTGTAGGCTTGCAATGTCAGAAGGAAGAAATTGATTTACCATCATTTGATTTTTCTACCATTGCTGTTGCTACCGGACATTTCTCACAGACCAACATGATTGGAGCGGGTGGCTTTGGTTCAGTGTACAAGGTAATGAGCTCTGAATTTGCGAGTTTAGAGAACACGATAAGCCTAATTAAAAAAATATTTATGCAGGGAAATCTCTCCACGGGTCAAGAAATAGCAGTGAAGAGGCTGTCCAGAAGTTCAAGACAAGGTCTTGAAGAGTTTATGAATGAAGTACTCCTAATTGCCAAACTTCAGCATAGGAATCTTGTCGGACTTCTTGGCTATTGCATCGAAGGAGAAGAAAGAATGTTAATATATGAGTACATGCCAAATAAAAGCTTGGATTATTTCATCTTCGGTTCGAGCTTTTTAATCCTTTTCATTTCCTTTTCACTCGGCCCCCATGCTATTAGTCTATACGCCTTTTGGGCCTCTGCATGGACACATATCCAAATGCTAACCGATGAACTCATTTTCTTTAGATTGTTGAGCTTAAATTTTAAGAGTTACGTTGGATTGAATGCGTGCAGATGATGACAGATGCTTCTTGTTAGCATGGAAAAGTCGCTTTGACATAGCTCTAGGAATTGCCAGAGGACTTCTGTATCTTCACCAGGATTCGAAACTACAAGTCATTCACAGAGATCTCAAAATAAGCAATATATTGTTAGATGCTGACCTCAATCCTAAAATCTCAGATTTTGGCCTTGCAAAAATCTTTGGAGGCCATGAAAGAGAAGCAAGAACGAAAAGAATCATTGGTACCCAGTAAGTTTCTCATCTTGATTAACGAGCAACTATCCATGAACATTGGGTAGATTTAAGACAGTGATATTCTTATTGCAGTGGCTATATGTCTCCAGAATATGCTTTCGATGGAAAATTCTCCGTGAAATCCGATGTTTTTAGCCTTGGTGTAATTTTGCTAGAGATAGTAAGTGGCAAAAGGAACAGAGGATTCTGTCATCCTGATCATGAACATAACCTTCTGGGGCATGTAAGTGGTACAATATGGTTTGTATATACTCGTATTTTTTGTGATGTTTAATGACATGAATGGATTTGTCCTAGGCATGGTTGCTGTGGACCGAAGGCAGGTCCTTGGAGCTTCTACATGAATCCCTACGTGACTCCTTCATCACATCCCAAGTAGAGAGATGCATTCAAGTCGGTTTGGTATGCGTCCAAAAGTGTCCTGAAGATAGGCCAACAATGTGTTCAGTCTTTTTCATGTTAGTGAATGAGGAAGCAATCGTGCCACAACCTAAACGGCCGGGGTTCTTTAAGGAGAGAGGTCTGTCGAGCACAGAGGCATCTTCAACAAGGGAAGAATCTTACACAAAGAATATTGTTACAATCACCATGCCAGAAGGTCGATAAGCTTCCCATCGAGGAAGTTCCCTGCACTGTGGAATTCAGAGAAGTTTTCTCGGTGAATGAAGGGAGAAAGGATCAGAAGATGGTCTCCGATCACTACAATCTTCAACGTGGGAAAGTTGCAGTGACCTGCACTTTGATGTTGCTTCATCAGGTTCTAAAATTTTAGAAAACATTACTAAAAACATTCTGAAAAGGTTCTGAAGGCATACATGCAGTTGCCTCTTCCATGAATATGTGATATTTGTGTTCGCAAATCTGTCGCCGCCTTGCAGATGGAGGACTGGTTAACGCGAGACAAGGGCTGTACAGCAAAGGATTCTCGTTTTCATAATTCAGTGGGTCAAGCAACTTGGTATGGGCCTTTTAAAAAAAAAAAAAATTGAGCCAGTGATTATTCGTAGTGAATTATATCGACTCTCTAACCTTTCATATGAGCAAATGGTTATATTTAGTGCTTCACTTTATCCTTATACAATACATAGATAAATACTCTCCCAGGAAAGTATTTCCACATTTATGAATAATATAAAGATCATTCGCCATTTGTAGAGTAACTATTGTTTGGTCCTAATTGAATGAGTCCAACAACTCTTTGAGTGCATTAATAAAAATTATAGGATTAATATCATGAAAAATCTCAAATTAATATACCCATGACAAATTTATCTCACATTAATTTTTTGATCACTAAAATCCTTAAATTAGTAAATCTGTGACAAGTTACTTCAAATTAATTTCTGACTACAAAAAAACTCAAAAATAATACATTTGTAACAAATTTACCCTACATTAGTTTCTATTAAATTAAGATAATCGTCAGAGCACTTAGAGAACCTAAGTAAGATGAAAAGAAATTTGTCATTGCGATAACCGTTAGCAATTAGAAGCCAACATTAGCCACCCAAGTATTTTGGCATAGTTGCTTGTCTTTGAAAAGAAGCTGCAATTAGTGGCGATAAACCAATTTTTGGAAATTGAAGCGGTTGAGAGCTAAGACTCAATGGATAATTGTCATTAATTTATGTTGGTATGTTCCAAGTCTAAATTCGTCAAATGCGAATGCCAGAAACAGAAAAAAGAAAATAAAAATCAACGAAGGAGTCGAAGGTATATGTGTCGTGTTATGACCGCTCTGATGCCCCGCAGAAGAAGGGCCTTCCATAGATTTTGACGGGTCTCGACTCTTTAAGAGCCAGAACAATTGTCCCAAAAATTTCAATTTTGGTGGGTTTTCAGTTCTGACTGAAGTGACAAATGAAAGACCAAGGCGGTGATCTCTTTCGAGGTCTATCTAGTAGCTTGATGCGACAAACCGGGAAGTCCGTAGTTAAAAATCCGGTAATGTTCAAACATCAAATAACAATCTGTTATACGACTTGGTCCCTTTACATTCTTAAAGCTTAAGTACTCGCAATTTCACATTTCACATCGCTACTCAGCCAAAGGCCGTCTATGATGCCCCCATGTTTAATGCCACGATGACATCGATAAACGCAGGGTGAACCTAATCAATTACAGCAGATTACAATGTGTGTGGTATAGTTCGAATATGAAAATGCATATTCAGGCATGTGCTAATAATCAAGCATAAGGCCAAAATAAGAACCAAGAATCTGGTGACCGACGTGTCCTAGAAGTAAGAAACGTAATGCGTACGACCTAGAAATAATGTCCGCAAGTCTTGCTGGACATGTGAGTTGATCAGTAGAGTCAACTGAAAATTTCTATCCCGACAGCTTCGTAGAAGGTAGACAGTAGTGATCACATTCCTATTTCTGTTTGAATCCTAGATTTTAGCTTGCGGGGCGGAAGCAGGTGTACTTTTTCTTCTAAATCTTATACAGATTCGCGGAGGCATGGAAACACCTGCTTTGTTCATCTGCCTTTACTTTATCTGCCTGTCAGTCTTTGGCTTATCGACTGCAGCTGACACATTCAGTTCAGGCCAGTCTATGAAAGATGGAGAGTCATTGGTCTCTTCTGACCAAAGCTTTGAGCTCGGCTTCTTCTCTCCTGGCAACTCCAAGAACAGGTACATCGGCATATGGTACAAGATTGTACGGGAAGAGTTGTTTGGGTTGCCAACAGGGAAAATCCCCTCACTGATTCACAGGAGTTCTCGCGTTTGGTCATGATGGAGATCTAGTTCTTGTCAACCAATCGAACAGCGTCATCTGGTCTTCAAATTTGTCCAGGGTTCTGAAAAATCCGGTTGCACAGCTCTTAGACACTGGAAATCTTGTTCTCAGAGAGAATTATAGTCTGAATTCTGATGAATATTTGTGGCAGAGTTTTGATCATCCGTCGGACACACAACTACCCGGTATGAAATCAGGATGGGACTTGAAAATTGGTTTAGAAAGCCATCTGACTTCTTGGAAAAGCATGGATGATCCTTCCCCCGGAGACTATATTTACAGGTTAAATATTCACGGGTTGCCTCAATTTGAACTCATCAGCTTAGGATCCGGCAAGAAATATCGAACAGGAACGTGGGATGGAATACAATTCAGTGCTGTTCCAATGGTTTTGCATGCAGTGACCAAGCTGGTGTTCTTTAATGGTGATAATGAGAAATCCTTTTCATATGAAGCCACAAAAAGCGAATATAGCGCAAGTATATTTACATTAAACCATTCTGGGATTATCCAGTTCTATACTGCAAGTAAAAGAAGCAACGCCTGGAACCTCGCGTACTCGCCGAACGATCCATGTGATAGTTACAGTACTTGTGGGGCCAACGGTATCTGTAGAAGTAGCAGAGCTTCGATATGCAATTGCTTAAAGGGCTTTGTACCGAAGTCTCCAGAAGAATGGAATCTCCTTAATTGGTCCGGTGGATGCACGAGAAGAATACCAATAAATTGTCCGAAGGAAGATGGGTTCCCCAAACTCGCAAAAGTGAAAATTCCGGACCTGTTAGAGTTCTGGCTGAACGAGAGCATGAGCCTCGAAGAATGCCAGGCCGAGTGCTTAAAGAACTGTTCATGTATCGCTTATGCTAATTCAGATGTTAGCGAGGGAGGTAGTGGCTGTATCCTGTGGTTCGGAAACCTAATTGACATTAAGGAGTACGAAGAAGATAACTATGGGCAAACTCTATACATCCGCCTACCAATATCTAAACTAGGTAATTTTGCCAATCAATGCCTTTTTCTCTAGACGTTCCATCTTTTAACCAGCTTATTCAGCAGCAGCGCCCTAGATGATTGCATTAATCTTCTCGGTCTTCTCTATTCCAGATGTCCATCATAACTCTTTTAAGAAGAAGGGGATGGTCATTGGCATACTGATGTCGGCTATTGCTGCTTTTTTTGTATCGGCCATGGTGTACTGCCATCGAATCAGGAATTGCAGAATAAAGAGCAAAGTGTTAAGAGAACTATACAAAGTACTAGTGATGTCAAGAACAGAGCAAGAAAAGAAAGTGTCGAGAACAGAGGAAGGAAAGAAGCTGAAGAAAATGAAGAAAGCAACAATAGAGAAAGGAAAGAGGCTGACGAAAATGAAGAAAGCAACAATAGAGATTATAGCACGTGTAGCATGCTTACATTGAGAAATCAATATTCAGTTTTAAGTTTGTAAAGTCAAACTTTCTGTTTTTAGTTTTTCAGTTAGTTAGTTAGTTTTTCATTCTGTTGTTAACCTCCAGATCGATATAAAAACTGATGAGCAAAGAGTAAACCAAGTGTAGAAAAGTTCTTTGATGTAAGCAAGCTCTCATTGAATAAGAATACACTTTCTCTCTGCATTGTTTTTCATTTTCTATCGTTTTCACTTTCTGTTCTGTTCATCAAATCTCTTCATGGTATCAGAGCCGATTTTCCTGAGAGTACAAATCAACTTTGTTCTCTATGAAAAGATGATGAATCTGCAACAGATTGAAGTCACATTCAAGCCCCATCAATCGCTGTCTTCTGCTGTCAATGGTGGTATGTGTTCTTTAGTTGGGGATATGTGATTTTTTTACATCAAAGAACAAGAACTGTGAGTTGTTCTTATTCTTCAATCGAGTTCTCATCATCATCAGGAATAGATTCACAACTCTGTACTGCAAAATCAATAGGAGACCCTTTCAGTAATAGAGTATCTCCTAGGATCTGAAAGTGTGAAAATGGCAGTAAGAATGCAGAAGTATCCATTCCCTATTCATGTTAACATCTCTAACTTTGTTACCATCAAATTAGCCGAAGATAATTTTCTTCTTTGGCAAGCTCAGTTTCATAGATTTCTGAGAAGCCAAGATCTATTTGGTTTCATTAGTGGAGAAAGTCCACCACCTGCCAAATCATTGCAAGTTGGAGGAGAAGATCAGGGTGTTGAAGTTATAAACCCTGATTACAATGATTGGATCAAGACAGATCAACTTGTATCTTCTTGGATTAGTGGTGCTGTTTCAGAAAACATACTCAGTCTGATAATTGGTTTGGATACTGCATATGAGGTATGGCAAACCTTACTCAATCGATTCACGCAAAAATCTGTGGCTAGAGAATTTGAGTTGAGAGGAAAGCTGCAAGCATGTCAAAAGCGTGATCGAGCTTTGGCTGTATATCTCAGAGAATATAAGTCAATCTGTGATCAACTCAAGGCAATAGGGAAACCTGTAGATGAGATAACAAAGTTATTTAGAGTTTTGGAGGGTTTAGGATCTAAATATGAGAGTTTTAAAACCACAATATACTACTTGAAACCACAACCAGAGTATGATGAGGTAATATCACACTTAGAAAGATTCGAAGCAAGATTACAAAACTATTCTTCAAATCAGTTTAGTTCTAATCTAGCCTACTATGGTCAAAGGAAAACTGAAGTCCTACAGAAGGAAGATCTTGACAGAGAACCTGCACAACAAAATGTTAGTTTTGGAGGATCAAGAGAATACAATCGTGGAGGCAGAAGTATGGAAGAGGACGTCCCTTCAATAATCGATATCGCAATTATGGATATTCTGAAAGAAATATGAGCTACAGACTAAATAGTTCAAATCGTGATCAGGGAAACCAGCATTTCAAGCAATTCAATACTTTCTCTGGCATTGGTTCTGGTCAAGGCTTTAGACCATATGCTGGCTCCTCACAAAGGAATCCAAATAACAAGTCATATCCCTCTAACTCGTCAAATCTAACTCTTCATAAAAATCTGCAGGTAGATAAACCAGCAGATAACACTCATTTGTCAGATCTGCAAATGCCCTGGACACGATGCACTTCACTGTTGGTATAGATTCGACAACTCTTATCAAGCTGAAGAAATACCAACAGCACTAGCAGCAATGCATCTTGAAGAATCAAATGGCAATGAGTGGTATCCAGATACTGGCGTGACTGCTCACATCACTGCTAATGCTGGTATTCTTCATAATTTCTCTAAACACATTGGCAATGATACAGTTATGATTGGTAATGGCTCATGCTTACCTATTACACATATTGGTGATACATTACTACATACTGCAGTGGATTCTTTACCTTTGAATGATGTGTTAATTGTTCTAGAAATTAAGAAAAATCTTCTGTCAGTTTCGAAACTAACAGATGATTATCCGTGTTCATTTGTCTTTAACAAAACTGGTGTATATATAAAGGACCATTTCTCCAACACAACCAAGATGCTCGGAAGGAAGGTTAAAGGACTCTACCGAGTAGATTCTCATGTTACAGAGGTCTTTTTTACTCAAAAATACAGGACAGTTGGAGAAGATGTGTGGCATCAACGACTAGCTCACACGAACCTAAAAATCTTGAAGTATATGGAGACTCAGCAGTTGATTCACTGCAATACAAAACTACAGTCTATATGTAGGAGTTGTCAAATAGCTAAGAGCACTGCTTTACCCTTCCCATTATCAGACTCTGTAGCTTCTAGGCCTTTAGAACAGATTCATTGTGACATCTGGGGACCTTCTCCAGTTAATTCATTTCAGAACTTCAAGTATTATGTGATTTTTGTGGACAACTTCTCTCGATTTAGCTGGATCTATCCATTGAAACTGAAGTCAGATTTCTATAATGTCTTTCTCATGTTCCAAAGGTTAGTAGAAAATCAATTTGATTGTAAAATCAAGATCTTCCAATGTGATGGTGGAGGAGAATTCATCAGTCACAAATTCAAGTCTCATTTACAGAACTGTGGGATTCAACAAAGATGTGTCCCGTCCTTACACACGAACGAATGGCATACCCGAAAGGAAACATCGACACATTGTTGAGTTTGGACCGGCTATGCTTTATCATGCAAAACTTCCTTTGAAATTTTGGGTTGATGCATTTATAACAACTAATTACATTGTCAATCTTCTTCCCACTCCAAAGTTACAAATGCAGTCGCCCTACAGTATGTTATATCAGCAACAGCCGAGTTATGACCATCTCAGAATCTTTGGATGTGCGTGCTATCCATGTCTCAGATCCTATACACAAAACAAGTTTGATCCAAGGTCCCTTACTTGTAAATTTCTGGCTTACAGCGATCGCCATAAAGGATATCGATGCCTTATTCCCACCACTGGTCATGTATACATAAGTCGTCGTGTTATTTTTGATGAAAGCTTCTTTCCTTTTACTCAGAAATTGACAACAGACTATCCCAATTATACAAAACTGTACCAGCTATGGACAAAGGAAGTCAAATTCTTTGATTCTCCAAAAGAAGAATGCATACAATCCACACTATCTGAACATACAAGTCATTTACAAGACACCAGCATCATCAGTACAGCTCCTTTACAAGACTCACCTAGTTCAGAATCATGAATCATCTTCAACTTCATCTTCACCCTCAAATTCATCTTCATTACACATATCATCTGCTGATTCTTCGAGTTCAGCATCATCCTCAACCTCCCCTTTAGTACATTTGTCTCCTACCAATTCTGCAGAGACAGGAGTTCCTATTGTCCACCACTGAATCACCAGGTGACCTCGCTATTGCTCAAACCTCTTCTCCTTCTCCAATTACCTCACCAGGTATACCATCTTCTCATCCTATGCAAACCAGATCTAAATCTGGTATTATAAAGGTCAATCCTCGATATGCCTGTCTTGCTGAATATCAGGTGCCTTCTGAGCCACGATCACTTAAATCTGCTCTAGCAGATCAAGGCTGGTATAAAGCCATGAAAGATGAAATGGATGCATTAGATGAAAATCAAACTTGGATCCTAGTTCCTCGCACTAGTCAAATGAATGTTATAGGCTGCAAGTGGGTATTTAAGACAAAACTTGCACCAGATGGCAGTCTTGATCGTTTGAAGGCTCGATTAGTAGCCAAGGGTTTTCATCAGGAAGAAGGAGTGGACTTTACAGAAACATTTAGCCTTGTTGTCAAGCATGCCACTATCCGCATTGTGCTTTCTGTGGCAATGGTACATAATTGGTCGATCCATCAACTCGATGTTAAAAATGCATTTCTTCATGGTACCTTGAATGAAACGGTATACATGGAGCAGCCTCCTGGCTTTGTACATCCACACTAATCCCAATATGTCTGTTTTCTTAAGAAGTCCCTTTATGGTCTTTGCCAAGCACCGCGTGCTTGGTTCGACAAATTCAGCAATTTCCTACTTGAAATTGGCTTTTTCTGTAGTACCACAGATCCATCTCTTTTTATACTGCGAAATGGACAAGAGACAGTCCTTCTGCTATTGTATGTTGACGATATAATCTTGACTGGCAGCTCAGATAAGTTACTCCATACTTTGATTCATTCTCTCAGCCTTCAATTTCATATGAAAGATCTTGGCCATCTTCATTACTTCCTAGGAATTGAAGCAAAGCGCACCTCTACTGAGCTATTTTTATGTCGAACCAAATATGCCATTGATTTACTCACATGAGCACACATGGCTGATTGCAAACCCTTCTCAACTCCTCTATCCCTGCGACCTGTCATCTTGAAATTTGATGACACTCTTCTCTCCAATCCAGTTGAATATCGAAGTTTAGTTGGTGGCTTGCAATATCTGACCATCACTCGTCCTGACCTTGCCTTTGCCACAAATTTGTTATGCCAGAAAATGCAATAGCCTACTGTAGGCGATCTTCATAGGTTGAAAAGGGTACTTCGATATGTCAAAGGCACAGTTCATCTTGGCATCTTCATTCATTCACACAGCTCTATGAACTTATATGGTTTCTCTGATGCAGATTGGGCTGGCTGTGTTGAGACCAGACGCTCAACAACTGGTTTCTGTACTTATCTTGGCTCGAATCTTATTTCATGGGCAGCTAAGAAACAACCTACTGTCTCCCGCTCCTCCACTGAAGCAGAATACAGAGCACTTGCTTCTGCTACAGCTGATCTCACTTGGATTAGTTTTGTTCTCCGTGATATTGGACAATCTCTACACTCTCCAACTCTCCTCTTTTGTGATAACCAGTCTGCTATTTCACTTACAGCAAATCCTATTCTCCATGCTCGCACAAAACATATTGAAGTCGATTTTCACTTTGTTCGTGAAAAAGTTTCTTCTGGTTCTCTTCGAGTTCAGTATGTTCCGAGCATATGTCAACTTGCTGACATTTTTACTAAACCTCTATCACGGCTCACACATTCTACTCTCCGGATCAAATTGGGCATGGGCTTTTTACCCCTTCCCAATTTGAGGGGGGATGTTAAGAGAACTATACAAAGTCCTAGTGATGTCAAGAACAGAGCAAGAAAAGAAAGTGTCGAGAACAGAGGAAGGAAAGAAGCTGAAGAAAATGAAGAAAGCAACAATAGAGAAAGGAAAGAGGCTGACGAAAATGAAGAAAGCAACAATAGAGATTATAGCACGTGTAGCATGCTTACATTGAGAAATCAATATTCAGTTTTAAGTTTGTAAAGTCAAACTTTCTGTTTTTAGTTTTTCAGTTAGTTAGTTTTTCATTCTGTTGTTAACCTCCAGATCGATATAAAAACTGATGAGCAAAGAGTAAACCAAGTGTAGAAAAGTTCTTTGATGTAAGCAAGCTCTCATTGAATAAGAATACACTTTCTCTCTGCATTGTTTTTCATTTTCTATCGTTTTCACTTTCTGTTCTGTTCATCAAATCTCTTCACAAAGGTCAGTAATTCTTTATCTATGAATGTACACCTCCAGAATATACAAAGAGATCTTAAGGCCCTTTTGTGAGGTTAAAAAATGTTTCGGCTAAGATTTTTGTTGTAACTGGTCTTTTTCAGGTAGGAAAATCAAGGAGGAAGATGCCGACTTGCCACTTTTTGATCTGGCTACCATTGTTAATGCTACAGACGGTTTTTCTGAGAATAATCTTATTGGAGCTGGTGGCTTTGGCCCAGTTTACAAGGTAATGGGCCACGCATGTTCCAAGACAAAGCTGACTGCAAGCAGTGTTATCATGTTTCTTTGTTGAACTGTCTACTCTAAACGCAATACGCAGGGCAATCTTTTCACAGGACAAGAAGTAGCAGTGAAGAGACTGTGAAGAGACTGTCAAGAAACTCAGGACAAGGACTTGAAGAGTTCAAGAATGAAACAATTCTGATAGCCAAACTTCAACACCGGAATCTTGTGGGGCTTCTGGGTTGTTGCATGGAGAGGGAGGAAAAGATTTTGGTTTATGAGTACATGCAAAACAAGAGCTTGGATTATTTTATCTTTGGTTAGGCCTATAGACCCTTTATTCAAGCATGTTACTTGATCATGCTACTATCTGTTGACCGAATTAATTCTTATGGTTGACTAAACTTATCTGCATATACAGATCATGAAAGATGCTTATTGTTAGACTGGGAAAAACGTTTTGACATTATCATCGGGATTGCTAGAGGTCTTCTGTGTCTCCACCGTGATTCTAAACTTCAAGTAATTGACCGTGATCTCAAAGCTAGCAACATTTTATTGGATGGCAGCCTAAGCCCTAGAATCTCTAACTTTGGGTTGGCAAGAATTTTCGCTGGTGATGAGAAAGAAGTAAAGACAAGGAGAATCATCGGAACCTAGTAAGAACTCATCTTTTCAGAAAATCTGTATATAGTACTGTATATTATGTGAAAAGGCAAACACCAATCACTTTGTCATTACAGTGGCTATATGTCCCCTGAGTATGCATTCGATGGAAAATTCTCTGTAAAATCCAATATCTTTAGCTTTGGCGTGCTTTTGTTAGAGATTGTAAGCGGCAAACGAAACAGAGGATTCTGCCACCCAAGTCATCAACATAACCTTCTTGGACATGTAAGAGAAAAAATCCAGAGCATAGGTTGTTCTCTCTCCCTTATCTCCCTCTTTTCACTTGCAACGCTAAGCCCGCTATGCAATTTTTTCAGGCATGGTTGCTTTGGAGTGCAAACAGAGCCACGGAACTCATTGATGGGTGCTTGTATGACCTGGTGGAACCTCAAGTACAAAGATGTATCCATATCGGCTTGTTATGCGTGCAGAAGTTCGCCAACGATAGACCAGCGATGTCCTCTATTGTTGCCATGTTAGGAAATGAAAGTGCAAGCTTGCCTCGACCTAAACAGCCTGGTTTCTTTATGGAAAGAAGTTCAATGGACTCAAGCGCAATCTCGACACATGAAGAACTCCATTCTATCAATGCAGTCTCGATGACAACGTTGGATGGTCGATAGTGTGCCTTTGTGAGGAATTGCAAATAGATCCCAGAACTCTTGGTCTGTCACTGATGCAGTCTCGATGCAGTCGCTGATTATTTATTTCATCCGATGTCCAAACTTCTTGATTTGTGTGAATGGTATATGAATCCAATGTATGCAGGTCCAAAAAACTATTCATGTCCGTTTGCTATGTGTCCAAAAGTTTCATGGAGATAGGCCAATAATGTCACTAGAGGCATCTTCAATAAGAACCTCTAGCTCTGAAATCATATAAGATTTTGTGGGTTCATCATCAAATGCTCTAAAAACTTAAGCTTTAATACTATGTGAGATTTTGTGGGATTACCATCAATATTTTAAAAATTTAAGTTATTAGATGAAAGCGTAATTTATTATTTAAATATTCTAACATCTTGCACATAGAATATCTTTACAATCATCATGCTAGAAAGTAGACAAACTTCCTATCGAGGATGTTCCCCAAAATCTGCAATTTAAAATTTTAGACCAGCTTTCTTGGCGCATGAAGGTAAAAGGGATCGGAAGATTATGTACATGAAACAATTGCTTCCTCGTAGATTGAGGATTCATTAGCGCGAGACGAGGGCTCCAATAAAAAATTATCAATTTTTATGATTAAGTGGCTCAATCAACTTGGTGGGGGCCTTTTATTGAAAGTTCCAATGATTATTCCTAGAGATAAATAATATCGTCTCTCTAACCTTTTTATATGAGCAAATTGTAGGATTTAGTGTTTACTTTATCTCAAGGATTTCGAAACATTGATTTTTCTCCAACGGAAAGTCCAAATCAAAATCTGTAAAATTCTACAAGTTCTTAGAGACATGAGCAATCTAATTATCACGAGCAATCTAATTATCACCATCGAACAGCTCATCCTTGGCCGGAGCTTCATCGGCAAAACCAACACAACCAGGGCTAAAAAAAATTATTCTTAGAACAAAAACTAACTTGCAAGAGGAAAAAAAACCGGGAAACACTTACCAATCGCATGCAATGCAATAGGCATATTTTGGCATCAGCCAACCACCGTGATTTTTCCATCTCTTCTTTCTCTCGGTCGTGCTCTGCTTTTGTTTTAGTTTTTTCTTTTTCTCGGCCGATTATCTCTGTTGTACTCCTTTCATTCTGCCTTTGAAGACTGAAGCTAAACTTAGGCTAAAAGTAGCCTTATGGGCTTAAGTGGTTTCTTGGGCTTGTGGGCTTGGCCCAACCTTTTACAAAACACGTCACAAAATCGCTCGCTAGGTGCTAAACTCGCGCGGTCAAATCTTGCTTTAAATTTGCACAGCCCGAATAATTTTGGGATGAAAAATTAGGTCTTGGGGACCAACTCCATCATCAGTCTCGCTTGGGGAAGATTTGTTAGTTGTCACCTTGTCTCCGTATTTTATAGACTGTAATTGACTCGTGAAGGAGGGGGCATGACTTTCGTGCATTGCATGAATAGACATCATAAGTCGCCCGATAAAGACGCCCGCTTAACTTGGTCGTCTACATTTAATGACCATTGCTCTCTTATTTCGTTGGGAGTTGCAGGTAATAGAATCTGCTACAAAACTACAGAATATCCTGTCAGGTGGGCTTCAGCTAGATATTCTTGGCGAGAACCTTTTGAGTTTAAAACTTTTCATTGAGAGGGAGCTAGGAAAAAAATTAACAGAAGATTTTATGGCATTGGAAAAGGTTCCATTTTCCCCCTTCTTTTACTGTGTTCATGTCATGTTTATGCTGCACTTGGTGGTCGCATCTGATTCGTTAAGTCCAGGTCAGTCCATTAAAGATGGAGAAAGATTGGTCTCTTCAGGCCAAAGCTTTGAGCTTGGCTTCTTCTCTCCAGAAAACTCCAAGTATAAGTATTTGGGGGTATGGTACAAACTTAGTCCTGAAAAAGTCGTTTGGGTTGCCAATCGAAACAACCCGCTCACTGATTCAAATTGTGTTCTCACATTTAGCGATGAGAGGAATCTAGTTGTTCTCAACCGATCAAAGAGCATCATCTGGTCTTCGAATTCATCCAGGGTCTTAAGAAACCCGGTTGCGCGGTTGTTCGACTCTGGTAACCTTGTCATTTCAGAGAATACCAGCTCGCATTCTGGTGAATGCTCATGGCAGAGCTTTGACTATCCAACCGACATCCTTTTAGCTGGTATGCGATTGGGATGGAGCCTCAAAACCGGTTTTGAATGGTCTCTGACTTCTTGGAAAAGCATGGATGATCCTTCCTCTGGAGACTATACCTTCGGAATAAATGTTAATGGATTGCCCCAACTTGAGGTTCGCAAAAGAGGCTCCACAAAAACATTTCGAGCAGGGCCATGGAATGGATTGCGTTTCATGGGAATTCCAGCAATTGAGACTACCCTTTTGAGGCCTCTCTTTGTTTACAATGACGCAGATGTCCATTATGAGTTTGATAATTCCGTGAATGATATCATTACCATGCTCACATTGAATCAGTCTGGTCTTCTGCAACTTCTTCTAAGGAAGAAAGAGAACTCTAGATGGGATGTCATGGCCTCATTTCCCCGCGATCCATGTGATAACTATGGGCAGTGTGGTGCTAATGGTGTCTGCAAAAGTAACAAAGACCCTAGATGCCAGTGCTTGCAGGGATTTGTGCCCAAATCCCAAGAAGAGTGGCAGTTATTTAATTCAACCAGTGGGTGCATTAGGAAAGCTCAGTTGAATTGCTCTCAAGAACCGGGCTTTCTGAAAATTTCGATGCTGAATCTGCCCGATCTGATAGACTTCAGGGTAAACAAGAATATGAGCCTTGAGGAGTGCAAGGTGGAGTGTCTAAAGAAGTGTTCTTGTACAGCTTATGCTAATTCAGATGTTAGAGGAGGAGGAAGTGGCTGTCTGATGTGGTTTGGCAATCTCGTTGATTTAAGAGAATTTGAACAAGACAACTATGTACAAAATATCTACATAAAATTATCTGCTTCTGAGTTAGGTAAATATGTACATAGTGATTCAGTTAGCAACCACTTTTATACGCTGCGATGATCTTGCCTTTTTTGAAAGTGTGTACATAGTAAATGCTGGATTAATCATGATCTTGTCCCCAACTATTTACTCGTTTGCTTATCCTTTTGCTGGAATAATTTTGGTGACATTCATCAGCTTATGAACATATTACCGTCTGAAATTAGTTAACACACTTTTTCTTGGCAATTCTAGATTCCATCCAGAGCGCTGTCAATAAGAAAAAACTGTTAACTGTCACGGTGGCTTCAGTCATTTCTGTATTGCTCATAGCAGGTGTAGCATTGAGTGTTAGGTGGAAGAGCAGAATGAAAAGAAGAGGTAAGCTTGTTTGTAATTTAGTCCCCGCTTAACTGTGAAGATTTGCATTGAAATTCTGTTGTCGGACCATAACCAAATTAAATATTGCTTTCATATGATAGACAGAGTTCATCCTTGTAGGCTTACAAAGGCAGAAGGAAGACATTGATTTACCATTATATGATTTTTCTACCATTGCTGTTGCTACTGGACATTTCTCACAGACCAACATGATTGGAGCGGGTGGCTTTGGTTCAGTCTACAAGGTAATGAGCTATGGATTTGCAAGTTTACAGAACATGATAAGCTTATTCAATTGAAAAAATAATGCAGGGAAATCTCTCCATGGGTCAAGAAATAGCGGTGAAGAGGCTGTCGAAAGGTTCAAGACAAGGCCTTGAAGAATTTATGAATGAAGTTCTCCTAATTGCCAAACTTCAGCATAGGAATCTTGTCGGACTTCTTGGCTGTTGCATTGAGGGAGAAGAAAGAATGTTAATATATGAGTATATGCCAAATAAAAGCTTGGATTATTTCATTTTCGGTTCGACCTCCTTGATCCTTTTCATTTCCTTTTCGCTCCACCCCCATTCTATTAGTCAGTATGTCATTTGTGCCTCTGCCTGGACATACAACCAATGCAAATCAATAAACTCATTTCCTTTTAAGAGTGCCGAGCTTAAATGTTTAAGACTTACATGGGGTTGACTGTATGCAGATGATGACAGAAGCTTCTTGTTAGCGTGGAAAAGTCGCTTGGACATAGTTTTAGGAATTGCGAGAGGACTTCTTTATCTTCATCAAGATTCAAAACTGCAAGTCATTCACAGAGATCTCAAAACAAGTAATATTTTGTTAGATGTGGACCTCAATCCTAAAATCTCAGACTTTGGCCTTGCAAGAATCTTTGGAGGCAATGAAAGAGAAGCAAGAACGAGAAGAATCATTGGTACCTAGTAAGTTTCTTATCTTGATTAACGAGCACTGTCCATGAACAGTGGGTAGATTTAAGTCTCGATATTCTTAATGCAGCGGCTACATGTCTCCAGAATATGCTTTTGATGGAAAATTCTCTGTGAAATCCGATGTTTTTAGCCTTGGTGTAGTTTTGCTAGAGATAGTAAGTGGCAAAAGGAACAGAGGGTTCTGCCATCCTGATCATGAACACAACCTTCTTGGGCATGTAAGTATGGTATGGTTGTCCAAACTCATGTCTTTTGGGTGATGCTTAACGACATAAATGGATTTGTCCCAGGCATGGTTGCTGTGGAGCGCAGGCAGGACCTTGGAGCTTCTACATGAATCTCTATGCGACTCCTTCATTGCATCCCAAGTAGAGAGATGCATTCATGTTGGTTTGCTGTGTGTCCAAAAGCTTCCTGGAGATAGGCCAACAATGTCTTCAATCTTTTTCATGTTAGCGAATGAGGAAGCAATCTTGCCAAAGCCTAAACAGCCCGGTTTCTATATGGAGAGAGTTCCATCGAGCACAGAGGCAACTTCAATAAGGGAAGACTTGTACACGAGGAATATCGTTACGATCACCATGCTGGAAGGTCGATAAACTTCCCATCGAGAATGTTCCCTACAGTGTGCGATTTAGATTTTTAAATCGGCTTTCTCGACACATGGATGTAAAAAGGATCAGAAACTTGTGTGCACAAATATGTGGCTACCTCGCAGCGAGGACTATTTAGAGCAAGATGAGGGCCGCAATAAAGGATTCTCGTTTTTATGATTCAGTGGCTCAAGCAACTTGGTGAGGGCCTTTTTATTGACCTTCATTGCCAATGATTATTCGTGGAGATAAATCATATCAACTCTATAACCTTTTGAAGGAGCAAGTAATTATATTTAGTACTTCAATTTATCATTATACAATACATGGATATCCCGATGAAGGACTTCTACATATATGACCAATATAAAGTCTCTATTGTTCAGTCTTAATTGAATGAGTTCGACAACACTTTCAGCGCGTTAATCAAAATGATAAGAGTAACAAATTCCATTGTCTTGATTTTTTAGTTTTTTTTTGGTAAGGAATGTCTTGATGTTGTTATCCGGTTTAGTCAATATTTGAAATTCAATAAACTGATTCTTTAGCATGTGGTAACTTGCCTCAACTCCAGAGTTCCCAAGTTGAAATTGTCAAATATATTGTCTCGATGACGGCAGGAAAGAGAAAAGAGAAAAAGAAAGCAATGTGGAATTTTAGACTAATTTATCACCCAATCTAACGATGAAAATAATCGATTAATGATTGATATCTAAAACATAATCATGTTCAAGAGTCCTCCTAATTAGATATGGGCTAGTGATAATTAGATATGTACTAAGCACATCAATGTGTGAGAATTATAGTGAGCTAGACTTTAATGTTGCTTCGTCTGGTTCTTGAGTTATAGAAAACATTTGCTGAAAACAATTTGAAAAGTCTGTGAAAGCATTGTGATATATGTGGATATGAATCTGTCACTTGCCTGCATATTGAGGACCATCTAACACGAGAATATCAAACAAGTTTGCTATTTTTAATGACATGGATTGTCTTTAAAACGATATGCACTATCGAATGATATCACCAATGTTTGTTTAGAGTTAGCATCAAATCCATCTCCACATTTCTCCTATTATCACTTACTCTCCTCCACTTTTAAAAACACCAATTAACATCTCAAGATTTGTCATTGGAGATCACTTTACATCTTCGCATCTCGCCTTATTTATAATAATGCCATTTCGTTTCCGAAAATGTCCCCACCTAGGGCATAAATTTTCTACCACACCCAACCCCAAAACCAAACTCAAAACATAACCCCATGACTCTAAGCTCAGTTACTGCTTATTGGCTGCCGTCATGGCCACCGCCACAATGGCGTCCGCGATAGTGGTAGACGGTGATGGGTGATAAAAGAGGTGAGGGCTTGTGGGAAATGGAGGCCAGGGTTTGTGAGAGATTTAGAAGATTACAATCCAAAGAGGGGCAATTTTGTTATTTTAGTAATAAGACATTTTCAGAGGATGGTAAGAGGTATTTTTTAAATAGAGGAGGCTAAATAGTAATGGGTGGAAAGTAAGGATTGTTTTTGGTATTTTTTTCCATTTTATTTCGTTGGGAAAAATTGCTAATAACTAACAACTAAGGTAGCGCCATGAATCTACATCTTCCTTCAAATTACACTCAAATCATTTCAGCTGGACAAGCAGAAAGTTTGGAGGACAGACCAACAAATAAATTTCGTGAAGCCAGAGTACGTAGAGAATCTAAACAAAATGAAAAGAAATTCATCATTGCGATAATCGTCGGCAATTAGAAGCCCACCGTAGTCAACCAACTGAAGCAGTTGATAGCTGAAATTCAATGAACAATTGTCATTTGATTACTTATGGTGTTCCAAGTCTAAATTTGTCAAACGTGAATAGTTGATGGACCAAAAACAAGCATAAAAAAAGAAAAATTAATAACAAAAGGGTCTAATGTATGTATCGTCTTATGACCGCTATGATGGCTGGGCCCCATGGTAGCTTTTGAGAAGTTTCTCGCGTTTCCGTACATTTTGATCGGACAAATTCAAGTATTTATAAATAAACGATTCAAATACAGCGTAGAACTCAGACCACAAGTCACTGACCGAAACAAGAACGTCCTGCAGCTTTGCAATGGTATAGTACCTCGGTTAACTTGGATAAATGACTCTCAACAACGAAAATCAAACACACAAAAGGCCTCTGACGGCAGAAACCCGACGACCCAAAATACGGGTGCCCTTTCGTTAGATAAGTGGAGAAATTCTTATTTAAATAGAAAAGTGGACTTCTTGAGGGTTCTTCCACTTAATAGATTCGGTTCAACAAATCAATCTATATGACCCAATGAATCGGGTTTCGTGCACAAATTGAAGGTCGAAACATATTTTAGCTTGTTTTCCAACTATGCTTGTGTACATTTTTAATGCTAAAATACTTACAATTTCACATCACAACTTAGATCTACGATGCCGTGTGGCTAATGCCAGAATCACATTGTTAGTCAATGTACTCAATTATAGTCAATCACGATGCGTTGTGTGGTGTAATGCTTAGCTTAGATTTATGCAACAAATATGTTCTAAACATCACTTTTTCTCTTTTCAAAAGTAACATGTTGTGTCATGCTGTACCTTTTAAGCAAATCAAGCCGTCGACCTCAATTACTTTTAAATATGAATTTATAAATTCATAGAATAAATAAGACCACTCTTACGAGAATACCCACAATTAAGCAAATCGAGCTCATGAACTTGAAATCCCATCAATTAAATAAGAAGCAATATCCAAATTCAAGCAACTAAGACTAGTCCCGGTGACGTTATTTCAGAGCCAAAGCGCTCACTATGAGTTGACAAAAGATCTCAAGAATGACCAATCATGATGAATAACCACTAATGTGAAGAACAACCACTTGCACGACAAATAGCCACTCACGCAATAAACTTTCTTGTATTATATCTCTCTATTGAACTCTAAATTAGAGTGGGTAACCCTTTGCAAGTTAAAAGATCCTAAACTTTGTTGACTCAAAAGACAAACGAAGAGGTGAAACCGTCAACCAAAATAAAAATTTGGAAGTCAATTGTAATGCATATGACATTTTAAAAATTCATTCCGATCAAACTATAATTCAAAATCAACTTTTATAAAATCTTACAATTGCACAACATCTTATATTATTATTCCCAATAAAGTTGCAGCTTAAACTTTAAGTTGAATCCAGGAACTTAAAATTCACATGGGTCCGAATTTATGAGTTGATTTAGAAAAATTTCTGATTAGATGAACAAAGAGACTTGTCGAGCTTTCTGAGGCAAGGGTGCAAGAACCGTTTTCTTATTTTCTCTCTCTTTTCCTTCTCTTTTTCTTCTTATTTCCCCTTCCTTTTTCTTCCCTCCCGGGTGCTCTCTCTGCTTGCGCTCCTGTCTCTCTCTCACGTGACTTTTCTCCTTCTTTGACCAGTCAACCTTTTCCTTTAACTTTTTTTTGCTTTCCTTTTTTTGACTCGGTCAATGCCCAAATATTACAGCATGATTAGACATCAGACGTTTCCTACTCACCAACTCTGGACAACTCTGGACGAAGGGTACGCTTATGACCCTTGATTACCCATCCGACAGTGAGTTGCTGGTGATTAGTTCTATTAAAATTGCAGAGCATTCTGTGAGGTAGACTTTCAGCTAGATATTCATGGTAAGCGTCTTTTGATTTTTAAAACTGGCACCTACAAGGAGGATCAACGGAAATATGGCAGAGGGCTTCATGGATATTGGAAAGCTTTCATTTTCGCCCCTTTTTCACTCTCTGTGTGTCGTTTTTATATCGCTGCTGAACTTTTCGATCACATGCCCCCCCCCCCAAAAAAAAAAAAAAAAAAAAAAAAAAAAAAAAAAAAAAAAAAAAACCAAGGAAACACTTACCAATCACATGCCATAGGCATATTCCTTCTTTCATTCTGCCATTGAAGGCTGAAGCAAAACTAATAGGCCGAATATAGCCTTATGGGCTTAAGTGATTTCTTGGGCTTGTGGGCTTGGTCCAGCCATGTACAACACACGTCACAAAATCACTTGCTTTTGCCAAACTGGTGTTGTCACATCTTTGCTTTAAATTTGCACAGCCCAAATAATTTTTGGGCTGAAAAATAGTTGATGGACCAAAAACAAGCAAAAAAACAACAAAAGGGTCAAATGCATGTAACGTCGTATGACCGGCGACCGCTATGATGCTCAGCAATAGGGTCCCGTCGTGACTTTTGAGAAGCTTCTCACGTTTCCATACATTTTGACCGGACAAATTGCCCCAAAATTTTCCATTCTGTGGGCTTTCAGTTCAGACTCAAGTGACAAGTGAAAGCCTGAGGTGGGGGTCTCTTCGACGCCAGAGCAGGGGACCATCATGGTGGATGGCCACTGGGGTGGTTGTAGGGTGCCGCCCATGAGAAATGCTGAGGACAGTAAGTTTGGCCCGAAGAGGGGTTCTCTTGGTGCGTGAAAATTATTACGTTAATTTTTACAATTTTATGTCCAATCTGGGTTCATTCCACCCCTACACCGGATTTCTTGTCCGACATTTTATTTGGATATATCTGGGTTTATCTGGTCTGAAGAATGTCATTGAATATCGGATATAATAATTTATTGTCTAAATAGGACTTGAATTCGGACCATCAAACACAGCTTAAATGTTTGTGGTGAGACGTCATCCAGAAACTACAACAAAATGACGTGCAAGTCCTTGGTTGTGCTTATAATTTTGAATGCCTCTGAATTTACGGAATTAGATCAATCACTAAATTGCTCCCTCATTGCAGAACTTGTGTTGTCACATCTTCCTTGGATTAGCACAGCCCGAATAATTTTGGGCTTCAAAATAGGCCTAGGTACCAACTCCACCATTATTTCTGTTTGTGCAAAAATTTTCAGTTGTCACCCTGTCTCTGTCCTGTAGGCTGTAATTGAGCCGTGAGGAGAGAGGGGTATGACTTTATTGCTTTGCATGAATAGACATCATAAGACTCCTAGTCAACCACACTCTTGGCCATCAAGATCCCCCGATGGTATGACATCGTATCCCACTGGGAAGAGCTAGTGATAGACTCTGCAATAAAGGTAAGGAGTACCCTTTCGGGTAGGCTTCAGCCAGATCTTCTTGGTGAGAACTTCTGAGTTTACAACTTGTCATTGAGAGGGAAAAGCCAGGGAAAGAATAAACAGAAGGTTTTATGGCATTCGAAAAGCTTCCTTATTACTCCTTTTACTCTATTTTTGTCATGTTTGTGCTGAACTTGTCGATCGCATCTGATACCTTAAGTTCAGGTAGGTCCATTAAAGGTGGAGAGAAGTTGGTGTCTTCTGACCAAAGCTTTGAGCTTGGTTTTTTCTCTCCTGGCAACTCCAAGAACAGGTACTTCGGCATGTGGTACAAGATCTCTCCAGAAACAGTTGTTTGGGTTGCCAACAGGGACAAGCCACTTATGGATTCACATGGTTTTCTCACGTTTAGCCATGATGGAGATCTAGTTCTTGTCAACCAATCGAAGAGTGTCGTCTGGTCTTCAAATTTGTCCAGGGTTGTGAAAAATCCCGTTGCTCAGCTCTTAGACACTGGAAATCTTGTCCTTAGAGAAAATTCTAGTTTGAATTCTGATGACTATAGATGGCAGAGTTTTGAATTCTGGACGTGAAAATTGGTTTCGAAAGGTGTCTGACTTCTTGGAAAAGCAAGGATGACCCTTCCCCTGGAGATTATACTTTCAGGTTGAACATTAACGAATTGCCTTGATTTGAACTCGTCAGCTTAGGATCTGGCAAGATATATCGGACAGGACCACAGTTTGGAATACAATATAATGGTTCTTCAATGGCATCGAATCTAGTGATCAAGCCGTTGTTCTTCTATGGTGAAAATCAAATGTATCTTCTATATGAAGTCAAAAAAAGCGAATTTATCGTAAGACTACTAACCAACCATTCCGGGTGGCTCCAGCTCTATGTCGCGAGTACAAGAAGCAATGCCTGGAATATCATGTACTCAATACCCAATGATAAATGTGATGCTTACGGTGCTTGTGGAGCCAACGGTATATGTAGAATTAACAGAGATCCAATATGTGATTGCTTGAAGGGGTTTGTACCGAAGTCTCCAGAACAATGGGATCTCCTCAATTGGTCTGGTGGATGCACGAGGAGAATACCAATAAATTGTTCAAAAGAAGAAGGGTTCCTCAAACTTGCACCCGTGAAAATTCCTGACCTGCTGGAGTTCTGGTTGAACAACAACATGAGCCTCGAGGAATGTGAGGCCAAGTGCTTAAAGAACTGTTCATGTACAGCTTATGCTAATTCAGATGTTAGAGGAGTTAGCGGCTGTCTCCTGTGGTTTGGAAGCCTACTTGACATTAAAGAGTACAAAGAAGATAACTATGGGCAAGCTCTGTACATCCGCCGACCAAAATCTGAACTTGGTACTAATTTTGCCGATCTTGCATTTTTCTCTAGACATTCTATCTTCTAACCAGCTTATTCAGGAACATCACCTCAAAGTTTTCATTTAATATTCTCAGTCTCTATCCTAGATTCGTTCATAATTCTGCCAAGAAGAAAAGGATGGTCATCGTCATACTGATGTCGGCTATTGCTGCTTTGTTTCTCTCGGCCACGGCATACTGTCATCAAATCCAAAATCGCAGAATAAAGAGCAAAGGTCAGTATAATTGGTTCTACGAATGTACACCTCCACAATATACAAAGAGACATTAAGGCCCCTTTGTGTTTTTAACATGGGTTGCGCCATACATTTTTATAGTAAGTGGTCTTTCTTAGGTTGGAAAATCAAGGAGGAAGATGTTGATTTGCCACTTTTTGATCTGGCTACCATTGTTAATGCTACGAACGGTTTTTCTGAGGATAGTCTGATTGGAACTGGTGGATTTGGTCCAGTTTACAAGGTAACAAGCCATGCATATTCCAAGGCGAGGTTAACTGCAGATAGGATGATCATATTTTATTGCTTAGCATGTATACTCTATATGCAATATGCAGGTTAATCTTTTTACCAGAAAAGAAGTAGCAGTGAAGAGACTGCCAAGAGATTCAAGACGAGGTCTTGAAGAGTTCAAGAATGAAACAATTCTCATAGCCAAACTTCAACACCGGAATCTTGTGGGGCTTCTGGGCTGTTGCATGGAGAGGGACGAAAGGATTTTGGTCTATGAGTACATGCAAAACAAGAGCTTGGATTATTTTATCTTTGGTTAGTTCTCTAGACCCTATATTCACAGATGTTCATGATGCACTGAAATTAATTCCTCTGGTTGACTAAACTTATCTGCATGTGCAGATCGTGAAAAATGCTTACTGTTAGACTGGGAAAAACGTTTTGACATCACCATTGGGGTTGCGAGAGGTCTTCTCTATCTACACCACGATTCTAGACTTCAAGTAATTCATCGTGATCTCAAAGCTAGCAACATTTTACGGGATGGTAGCCTAAGCCCTAGAATCTCGGATTTTGGGTTGGCAAGAATTTTTGCATGCGATGAGAAAGAATCAACGGCAAAGAGAATCATCGGAACCTAGTAAGAACTCATCTTTTCAGTAAATCTCTGGATAGGACCGTATATTTTTCTAAAAGACTAATACATTGCCATTACAGTGACTATATGTACCCTGAGTATGCATTCAATGGAAAATTCTCTGTGAAATCCGATGTCTTTAGCTTTGGTGTGCTTTTGTTGGAGATTGTAAGCGGCAAAAGAAACAGAGGATTCTGCCATCCAAATCATCACCATAACCTTCTCAGTCAAGTAAGAGAAAAGATCCAGAGCATATGTTGTTCTCTCTCCCTCATGTCTCTCTTTTCGTCTTGCATTTCTGAGCCCGAGATGCTATTTTTCAGGCATGGTTGCTTTGGATTGAAGACAGAGCCATGGAACTCGTTGATGAATGCTTGCTTGATTCAGTGGAACCTCAAGTACAAAGATGTATACATATCGGCTTGTTATGTGTGCAGAAGTTCCCCAACGATAGACCAGCGATGTCCTCTGTAATCGCCATGTTAGGAAATGAAAGTGCAAGCTTGCGTCGACCTAAGCAGCCTGGTTTCTTTATGGAAAGAAGTTCAATGGACTTAAGCGCAACCCCAGCACATGAAGAACTCCATTCTGTTAATGCAGTCACGGTGACGATGTTGGATGGTCGGTAGTGTAACTTTGTGAGGAAATGCGAATAGATCTGAGAAATGTCATTAATTGTTTATCTCATTCATTGTCCAAGACTTCTTGATTCACGATCAATGTATGCTGGTCCAAAAAACCATTGACCACAGAGGTGCGATCAAATCGGTAGAATTTTTTTTTCCCTTCTTCCAAGTGACAGTTTAACGTATGATTTATGTGCTTTGAAAGTTTCACATGCATGCTAGGAATGATATCTTCTTTGGTCGTGGAACTTGCCTGACCCTTTAGCTGGTATGAAAGTTGGATGGAGCTTGAAACCATTTCACAAAATTATTAATGGCAACCTAGGGAAAATTTGTTCTTAAACAAGGATCTACAGTGAAAATAATTTGAATGAGTCACATTTTTCTATCATTAACTAATTGTTAATCAAAAAGAAAAGTTTGTTCAGAACTTTTCTTTACATTTTCCTACAAAAGAGAATTTGCATAGCAAAGAAAAATTGTGTTTATGATAACACGTGCGCATGGCACAAGTTACTTCTCTAGTACTTTATATTTGAATCTTGATTTACATAGTTAATGAAATTAACGGAATATCTCATGAATCTGATTTTGATATGATTAACATGGGAAATAAGTAGGAGGCTGTGGTTAACATATCCAAGGGGCGTAAGAAATCAACAGAATTTTGTCCCAAAGATTGATGAGGATTATCTGTTAGAACTTTTATTAGCGAGATGAGAATTCCGGGGTCTAGCTCTACAGCGAATGACAAAACTATGATTTTTCTCTTTGACTTGACCGGAATGGTGGAGCAATGTAACGTGGACCCTGTATATGTACAGTGCCCTCTTATTCAAATGTTGGTGGGGAATTTCTTGTGATAACTGTAGGTCTTGTGAAGCTGACCCCCTTGACTTTTGTGTACGCTGCTCGGCTTCTTCTGCTTTTAGTAAGGTCTAGAGCAATGAGCACGCATGTTGAATTTGCATGCCGGCATCCTCTTCTATACGCTATGAATTCCACGTAGAATCTGTTAACTCCATTGGAATATGTAAAACATTGTCACCGCAATTAACAAACCATTTCAATCTAGGAAAGATCAATCAGCTGGAGAGTCCAGTTTAGATCAGTAGATTATTGTGTGTTGGTACTTCATACATAGACTTGCTACAATCTGATGGTTTTTCTAAGCATGTGCACCATGTCAAACTAAGTCAACGTTGGTGTCTAGTTCCTTCCATGTCTAACAATATTTCCGTGCTTCTTACTTGAGAAATGCAAAAAAGAAAGGGCTTTACTAGCATAATGGTTTTTGGGTTGCTGTGAGAATAACATTTAGTTGTGAATCACAAATTCTTAAAAGAGTGGGCTTCACAATAACTTATAATTATTTTTTATTTGATATTTTGTGATCCATAATAGATTGTTTTTTTTAACAATAGATTGAAGACTGTCACGCAATCTTTTCTCAAATAGAAAATGCATGAAAAAATAAAAGTTCCAATTTTTAGGAGAGCTGTGAGTCTACACCACTTTCCTTAATTGGACTTTCCAGAGGTGTCTTCTGTCCCCGCTCCAGTCTTCGCAGCCTGGTTTCTCCCATCTCGATGGAAAATTCTCCGTGAAATCCAATGTTTTTAGCCTTGGAGTAATTTTGCTAGAAATAGTAAGTGGCAAAAGGAACAGAGGATTCTGCCATCCTAATCATGAACACAACCTTCTTGGGCATGTAAGTAGTACAGTATGGTTTGTATAAACTCGTCTTTTATGTGATGTTTAATGACATGAATGGATTTGTCCTAGGCATGGTTGCTGTGGAGCGCAGGCAGGTCCTCGGAACTTCTACATGAATCTCTATGCGACTCCTTCATCGCATCCCAAGTAGAGAGATGCGTTCAAGTCGGTTTGGTACGTGTCCAAAAGTGTCCTGACGATAGGCCAACAATGTGTTCATTCATTTTCATGTTAGAGAATGAGGAAGCAATCGTGCCACAGCCTAAACAGCCAGGGTTCTTTAAGGAGAGAGGTCCATCGAGCACAGAGGCATCTTCAACAAGGGAAGAATCATACACAAGGGAATATTGTTACAATCACCACGCCAGAAGGTCGATAAACTTGCGGTTGAGGAAGTTACTTGCCCTGTGGAATTCAGAGGAGCTTTCTCAGTGAATGAAGGTAGAAAGGACCAGAAGATGGTCTCCAATCACTACAATCTTCAATGTGGGAAGGGTGCGGTGACCTGCACTTTGACGTTGCTTCATCAGGTTCTGATATTTTAGAAAACATTACTAAAAATAAATCTGTCGCCACCTTGCAGATGGAGGGCTGGTTAGCGCGAGACGAGGGCTACAACGAAGTATTCTCGTTTTTGTAATTCAGTGGGTGAAGAAACTTGGAATAGGCCTTTTAAAAAAAATAAATTGAGCCAATGATTATTCATAGTGAATTGTACCGACTCTCTAACCTTTCATATGAGCAAATGGTTATATTTAGTGCTTCACTTTAATATTATACGATACCTGGATAAATACTCTCCCAAGGGAAGTATTTCCACATTTATGAATAATATAAAGATTTTTCGCCATTTGCAGAGTATCTATTGTTTGGTCCTAATCGAATGAGTCCAACAACACTTTGAGGGCATCAATAAAAATTATAGGGTTAATATAATGAAAAATCCCAAATTAATACACATGTGACAAATTAATCTCAAATTAATTTTTTGATCACTAAAAATCTCAAATTAGCAAATTTGTGACAAATTACCTCAAATTAATTTTTGACTACAAAAAATCTAACATTGATATATTTGCGACAAATTTACTCTCAATTAGTTTTTATTAAATTAAAATAGTCGTCAGAGTACTTAGAGAACCTAAGTAAGATGAAAAGAAATTTATCATTAAGGTAATCGTCAGCAATTAGAAGCCAACATTAGCCAACCAAGTGTTTTGGCATAATTGCTTGTCTTTGAAAAGGAGCTGCAATTAGTGGCGATAAACCAATTTTTGGAAACTGAAGCGGTTAAGAGCTAAAACTCAATGAACAATTATCATTAATTTATGTTGGGAAGTTCCAAGTCTAAATTCGTCAAATGTGAATACTGTAAACAGAAAAAGAAAATATAAATCAACGAAAGGGTCAAAGGTATGTGTGTCGTCTTTTGACCGCTATGATGCCCGGCAGAAGGGCGTCCATAGATTTTGACGGGTCTCGACTCTTTAAGAGCCAGAACAATTGTCCCAAAAATTTCAATTTTGGTGGGTTTTTCAGTTCTGACTGCAGTGACAAATGAAAGACCGAGGCGGTGGATCTCTTTGGGGTCTATCTGAGAAGTCCGTAGTTAAAAGTCTGGTAATGTTCAAACCTCAAATAGCATTGTTATACGGCTTGGTCCCTTTACATTCTTAAAGCTAAAGTACTCGCAATTTCACGTTTCACATCGCTACTCAGCCAAAGGCCGTCTATGATGCCCCCGTGTTTAATGCCACGATGACATCGATAAACGCAGGGTGAACCTAATCAATTACAGTAGATTACAATCTGTGTGGCATAGTTCAAATATGAAAATGCGTATTCAGGCATGTGCTAATAATCAAGCATAAGGCCAAAATAAGCACCAAGAATCTTATGACCAACGTATCCTAGAAGTAAGAAGCGTGATACGTACGACGTAGAATTAATCTCCGCCGGTCTTGCTGGACATGTGAGTTGGTCAGTCAACTGAAAATTTCTATCCTGACAGCTTCGTATAAGATTGCCAGTGGTGATCACATTCCTATTTCTATCTGAATCCTAGATTTTAGCTTGCAGGGCGCAAGCACTTGTACTTTTTCTCCTAAATCTTATACAGATTTGCAGTTCTGCATGATTTAGTTCAGGCATGGAAACACCTACTTTGTTCATCTGCCTTTACATTATCTGCCTGTCATCTGCCTGTCAGTCTTTGGCTTATCGACTGCGGCTGACACATTAAGTTCAGGCCAGTCTATGAAAGATGGAGAGAAATTGGTCTCTTCTGGCCAAAGCTTTGAGCTTGGCTTCTTCTCTCCTGGCAACTCCCAGAAGAAGTACTTAGGCATGTGGTACAAGATCACTCCAGAAACAGTTGTTTGGGTTGCCAACAGGGACAATCCACTCACTGATTCACATGGATTTCTCACGTTTAGCGATGATGGAGATCTAGTTCTTGTCAATCAATCGAAAAGCATTGTCTGGTCTTCAAATATGTCCAGGGTTCTGAAAAATCCGGTTGCACAGCTCTTAGACACTGGAAATCTTGTTCTCAGAGAGAATACCAGTCTGAATTCTGATGACTACTCATGGCAGAGTTTTGATCATCCGTCTGACACACTACTACCAGGTATGAAATTAGGATGGGACTTGAAAATCGGTTTAGAAAGGCATCTGACATCTTGGAAAAGCATAGATGATCCTTCCTCTGGAGATTATACTTACAGGTTGAACATTCAAGGGTTGCCTCAATTTGAACTCGTCAGCTTAGGATCCAGCAAGAAATATCGGACAGGACCGTGGAATGGAATACAATTCAGTGGTGCACCAATGAGTTCAAATGCAGTTACCAAGCTAGTGTTCTTCTATGGTGAAAATGGGATCTATTTGAAAGTAGAAGCCAGAAAAAGCGAATTTATCCCTAGAGTATTACAATGAACCATTCTGGGTTGCTCCAGTTCCATGTTGCCAATAAAAGAAGCAATGCCTGGAATATCATGTACTCAGTGCCCAACGATCCATGTGATGCTTATGGTACTTGTGGAGCCAACAGTATCTGTAAAATTAGCAGAGCTGCAATATGTGATTGCTTAAAGGGATACACACCAAAGTCTCCAGAAGAATGGGATCTTAATTGGTCTGGTGGATGCACGAGAAAAACACCAGTAAATGGTTCGAAGGAAAAAGGGTTCCTCAAACTTGCAAAAGTGAAACTTCCTGACCTGTTGATTTCTGGTTGAACAATAACATGAGCCTCGAGGAATGTGAAGCCGAGTGCTTAAAGAACCGTTCATGTACAGCTTATGCTAATTCAGATGTTAGAGGAGGAGGTAGCGGCTGTCTCCTGTGGTTTGGAAGCCTAGTTGACATTCAGGAGTATGAAGAAGGCGACTATGGGCAAACTCTATACAGACGCCTACCATTATCTGAACTAGGTACTTTTTTTGCCAATCATCAATTTCTTTTTCTAGACTTTCCATCTTCTAACCAGCTCATTCAGGAACAGCACCCTAGGAGATTGCAATTAATATTCTTCCCTATCCTAGATTTCCTTCATAATTCTGACAAGAAGAAAAGGATGGTCATTGCCGTATTGACGTCAGCTATTGCTGCTTTGTTTCTATCAGCCATGGTGTACTTGCATCGTATCCGGAATTGCCGAATAAAGAGCAAAGGTCAGTACAACTGGTTCTATGAATGTACACATGCAGAAATCACGAAGAGAGTTTAGGCCCTTTGTGAGGTTAACATACGTTTCGACAATGATATTAGTAGTAACCGGTCATTCTCAGGTTGGAAAATCAAGGAGGAAGATGTTGATTTGCCACTTTTTGATCTGGCCACCATCGTTAAAGCTACGAACAGCTTTTCTGAGGATAATCTTATTGGAGCTGGTGGCTTTGGTCCAGTTTACAAGGTAATGAGCCATGTATATTCCAAGACAAAGTTAACTGTAAACAGAGTGATCAGACTTTATTGTTTAACATGTCTACTCTAACCGCAATATGCAGGGCAATCTTTTCGCAGGACAAGAAGTAGCAGTGAAGAGACTGTCAAGAAATTCAGGACAAGGTCTTGAAGAGTTCACGAACGAAACAATTCAAATAGCCAAACTTCAACACCGGAATCTTGTGGGGCTTCTAGGTTGTTGTATGGAGAGGGAGGAAAGGATATTGGTCTATGAGTATATGCAAAACAAGAGCTTGGATTATTTCATCTTTGGTTTGGTCTCTAGACCCTTTATTCAAAGTTATTACTTGATCATGATGCTATCTGTGTACCAAACTTAATTCCTTGGGTTGAATAGACTAAACTTATCTGCTATGCAGATCATGAAAGATGCTTATTGTTAGACTGGGAAAAACGTTTTGACATTATCATTGGGATTGCGAGAGGTCTTCTCTATCTACACCATGATTCAAAACTTCAAGTAATTCACCGGGATCTCAAAGCTAGCAACATTTTATTGGATGGAAGCCTAAGCCCTAGAATCTCGGACTTTGGGTTGGCGAGAATTTTTGCATGTGATGAGAAAGAAGCAAAGACAAAGAGAATCATCGGAACTTAGTAAGAACTCTGTTTTTTCAGAAAATCTTTAAATAGGGCTGCATATTATGTTAGAAAACTAATACATTGTCATTGTAGTGGCTATATGTCCCCTGAGTATGCCTTCGATGGAAAATTCTCTATGAAATCCGATGTCTTTAGCTTTGGTGTGCTTTTGTTAGAGATTTTAAGCAGCAAAAGAAACAGAGGATTCTGCCACCCAAATCATCACCATAACCTTCTTGGACATGTAAGAGAAGAGATCCAGAGCATATGTTGTTCTCTCTCCCTTATCTCTCTTTTCATCTTGCATTACTAAGCCTGAGATGCAATTTTTTTCAGGCATGGTTGCTTTGGAGTGAAGACAGAGCCATGGGTGCCTGTATGATTTGGTGGAACCTCAAGTACGGAGATGTATCCACGTCGGCTTGTTATGCGTGCAGAAGTTCCCCAACGACAGACCAGCGACGTCCTCTGTAGTGGCCATGTTAGGCAATGAAAGTGGAAGCTTGCCTCAACCTACACAGCCTGGTTTCTTCATGGAAAGAGGTTCAATGGACTTCAGCGCAACCATGAGGCATGAAGAACTCCATACTGTCAATGCAGTCACAGTGACGACGTTGGATGGTTGATAGTGCGTTTTTGTGAGGAATTGCGAATAGATCTGAGAAATGCCGTCGATCATTTATTTCATTCATTGTCCAAAACTTCTTGGTTTGTGCGCTTGGTATAAAGTCGAATGTATGCAAGTCCAGAAAACCATTGACCACCAAGGAGGGATCAGATTGGTAGAATTTTCCTTTTCTGCCTTCTGCAAGTGACAGTTTTAAAGTGTGATTTATGTTCTTTGTAAGTTTCATATGCATTTTGGGAATAATATCTTCTTTGGTCGTTTACATTTCACGACCCTTTTAGCTGGTATTAAAGTAGGATGGATATATATATAGATTGAGAACTGGTTTTCGAACGATATCTTACTTCTTGGGGAAGCATGAGTGATGCTTCCTCTGTAGACTATACCTATGGTACATATATTACCGGGTGGCACCAATTTTAAGGACTCCAGAAAAGAACTTCATGCGAGTGTGAAGAGAAACAAAATCACTAACGACAACCTAAGGGAAATTAGTTCTTGATAAGGATATACAGTGAAAATAATTATGACCAGACAGCCTAAGACATAATTTTTTTTATTAATACTTATTAATAAAAAAAGTGAGTTTGATCCGAACTTTTTCCTACATTTCTGGGATGTGGCTCTACAGTGAACATCAAAACTACAATTTTCTCCTTGACCTGAAAGGAATGGAGGAAAGTGATGTGGACCCAACATTGGTGGGGACTTTGCTGTGATAACTGCAGGTCTTGTGAAGTTGACGCTCTTGACTTGTATTTGCGCTAACTCGGTTTCGTGTGCTTTTATTATGGTCTAGAACAGAACACTCGTGTTGAATTTGCAAAAGACAAAAAGAAGAAATTGATATTAAAATGGCAAAATTAGAGAAAAACACGTTTAAATAATGCCTTAAAAATACGAGCTATTTGCGTTTAGCTGAGTTATGTACAGATCCGGTCGCCACTACCTAATTGCAATTTTCATTTCCATTCTTAATCTTACTTTCGAAAATCTTCAGAGGGGAGGCAGTACAGTGATCCCCAAAAGTACAATCCTGTATGTTTTCATTAATTACCTGATGTGTATGGAATGATCGGCATCCTCTTAAGTGCTCAAAAGTCCAAACCATATGGACGTTAGAAAACAAAAGCCTAATTATTGAATGTCACTGCTAATCCGTAACCTGAACACCAAATCTGCCACACTTTGAAACCAACAAGAAATGGGGATGATACCGCAGTTTCAAAACAACCAACCACCTATTATCAAAATATATTAGCGGGTTGGTTACAAATCACAGTTTCTATAGTTTATCAAAAAAAAAAATATTTGCTAAATCCAACAACTATCAACAAACATATATACAACCTCCATCATATCATGCTCATAATCCAACTCCCAAAAGTTCCTGTCGATAGTGCTTTTGTGCTATCAGGCGCTAGTCGAGAAACCAGAAAAAAAAACATGAAAGATGAGTGGAATGAGCAACCATGGCCCAATGAATAGTATGATTCTTTTAAGCAGATCGAGTGTCCACTATGCATATTTACAAAACCAAACTACAACTCGTTTAACCCAAATTCACAATATAGTATATGTGCAAGATCAAAAATTAGTTTTATCCTTTTGACAAAGCATTATACAGATAAGAAATACTGATTTAATCTACCATTACAATTCAAACATCAATGATTAAGTACATTGATCAATCTTTATCAAATCACATGTTAATGGTCCATTTCATTGACCAATCTCGTGTTTAGATATCTAAACATAATCACGTATAATGCCCTCATAACAAAGGCGATCAAAATTCCCTCTTAGCTAGGTCCCCACCAATATTATCAGTGGCTGGCTCATAAAGATATCCTAAAAGTAGTATGCATAGCTATAAACCCCTTAATGGACTCATAGAGATATAGGGTATCGACACAAACCCACTACAACATTCTTCAAATAATCCATCATATCACGCTCATAATCCAACTCCCAAAAGTTCATGTCGATAGTGCTTTTGTGCTATCAGGCGCTAGTCGAGAAACCAGAAAAAACATGAACGATGAGTGGAATGAGCAACCATGGCCCAATAAATAGTACAATTCTTTTAACCAGATCGAGTGTCCACTATGCATATTTACAAAACCAAACTACAACTCATTTAACCCAAATTCACAATTTAATATATGTGCAAGATCAAAAATCAGTTTTATCCTTTTGACAAAGCATTATACAGATAAGAAATACAGATTTAATCTACCATTACAATTCAAACATCAATGATTAAGTCCATTGATCAATCTTTATCAAATCACATGTCAGTGGTCCATTTCATTGGCCAATCTCATGTTTAGATATCTAAACATAATCACGTGTAATGCCCTCATAACAAAGACGATCAAAATTCCCTCTTAGCTAGGTCCCCACCAATATTATCAGTGGGTGGCTTATAAAGATATCCTAAAACTAGTATGCATAGCTATAAACCCCTTAATGGACTCCTAGAGATATAGGGTATTGACACAACCGCTACAACATTCTTCAAAATCTACAAAGCGAATTTATAATCAATATCACGAATCAATTTCACAAATAAAAACATATAATCTTTCGCAACTTAGTTCATCAAATATAATATATCTCACATGATAGATCTCATACCATTTCAAAATCCATTTTATAAACCAATAAACTTTTGAAACGCCTTTCATAAAACGTTTTTCAAACCATTCACAAATAACCGAAAAGTAGTAATTACTCGGTCTAGATTTATACAATAGACATGCTTTTAATAGTTTCTAATATATTTAATCCATATCGCTTTCTAAATATGAGTATACAAGCTCAAAGTAGAGGAGCTCTACTCATTTACAAATTAGCTAAATTAAGTTTAAATGCTAACAAAATGATGGAAGAATTACCAAAAAAAGTCATAAATCTATTGCAATTGCGCCAATTCAGTCATATCTTTTTTTTTTTTTTTATCAATTCAATCCTAAACCTTTTGTATTTGTACTAGTTCAGTCCATCCGACTAATTTTGGCTAGTCAGCACCGAGTGGTGTTACCGGCACTAACGTAGCATTTTTAAAATAATATTTTAATATTTTGAAATTTTTTAATAATTTTTTTCTTCTTTCTTTTATTTTCTTTATTTTTTTTCTTCCCCTTCCTCTTCCACTTCCCCTCAGCACTCAATCCAGCTAGGCAAGGACACCGGCAAGGACCATGATGCCCTTGTCCACTACTGGCAAGGGCATCTTGGCCCTCGCCTATGGTTGGTGAGGGTCGACCTAGCAAGTGCATCGTAGCCCTCGCTTGTGGTCGACAAGGATCAACCGATGACCTTAGCAAGGGTGTCGTAGCCCTCACTTGTGGTCAGTGAGGGTCAACCGATGACCCTCGCCGACGCTAAAGGTAGGGGAAGGTGAAGGGAAAAGAAATAAAGAAAATAAAAGAAAAAGTTATTAAAAAATCAAACAATATTAAAATATTATTTTTAAAATGCCACGTCAGCATCGATAATGGCACATCAGTGCTAACTGACCAAAATTAGTCGAATGGATTGAACTGACACAAATACAAAAAGTTTAGGATTAAATTGATAAAAAAAAAATTTAGGATTGAATTGGCACAATTACAATAGATTTATGACTTTTTTGGTAATTTCCCCACAAAATGACTCTTACGCGTCAACAAATTGCTTGCCCACAGCAATTATTCAAAGTTATCTGTAGAATTAAGCTCGCGTGCGAAACTCTAAAATTTGGGTCCGATCAAACCGTTACTTCAAATCAACTCTTGTCAAACCTAATGGCTCAATAACACCATAATCCATAGTTTCCATGTAATCCCACAACTTGACTACTCTAAATCGGACTCAAATTTCACATAATTTCAGATTTGTACCCTAATTCTGAAAATTACTCCCATTAGATAAATTAATGGCTGGTAAATGCAACATGGCGAGGTCTCCGTGGCCTGTACGCACAAATTTCCCTCTTTTCCTTTCCCTTTCCTCTTCTTCTCTTTTCCTCTCCGTTGCGATCCCTCTCTTTTTCTTCTTCCCCTCTTATCTCTTCGACAATGTCTTTTCGCGTTAAATAAAGTCGTCTTCTTTTTCTTTTTTTATTAGCCACTTGATTTGACCAAGTTAACAAACCAAAGTATTATAGAACCAGTCCAAGGAGGTGCTCTTGTCCGTCAGTGCTGCGCTCACCCATGTATTCACGTTGCTCATGTACAATGAGTAGTCCTAGGCTAGGACCCAAACTAGTCGATCTCTCTCACTGCCTCAAAGAGCCAGTCCATAAAGTTGCCTATTTTTCAAAGGCAACATTTTAAGAAAAATTGCTAAAAATTGAAGTTCGGGTTGGGTAGAGTATGCATGGGATTAGGATTGGGATGATTATGAGTCGCTAACATAGCATTACATAAAAATAGATCAATTTAAATCTTACTACTTTGGACCAACCGAACTGACCTGGTTGATGGGCTAGCCGTGAGGAGTGGGCATGACCTTCTCCCATTACATGAATAGACATCATAAGTCTCCCACTAAGAACATTTGCTTAACTTTGGCGTCTCCATTTCATGACCTTTGCTTACTTATTTCATTGGGAGTTTCTAGTGATAGAATCTGCTACAGAACCACAGAATATCTTGTCAGGTGGGCTTCAGCTGGATTTTCTTGGTGAGAAAGCTGGATTTTCTTGGTGAGAACCTTTGAGTTGAAAACTTTTCATTGAGAGGGAGGAGCTTGGGAAAAACTGACAGAAGACTTCATGGCATTGGAAAAGGTTCCATATTCCCCCTTCTTTTACTCTGTTTACGTCATGTTTATGCTGAACTTGGTGATCGCATCCGATACCTTAAGTCCAGGTCAGTCCATTAAAGATGGAGAGAGATTGGTCTCTTCAGGCCAAAGCTTTGAGCTTGGGTTCTTCACTCCAGAAAACTCCAAGTACAGGTACTTGGGGATATGGTACAAATTTAGTCCGGAAAAAGTCGTTTGGGTTGCCAACCGAAACAACCCACTCACTGATTTAAATAGTGTTCTCACATTTAGCGATGAGAGGAATCTTGTTGTTCTCAACCAATCAAAGTGCATCATCTGGTCTTCGAATTCATCCGGGGTTTTAGAAAACCCAGTTGCACAGTTGTTGGACTCTGGTAACCTGGTCGTTTCAGACAATACGAGCTCTCACTCTGGTGAATGGTCATGGCAGAGCTTTGACTATCCAACTGACACCCTTTTAGCTGGTATGCGAATGGGATGGAACCTCAAATTTGGTTTCGAATGGCGTCTGACTTCTTGGAAAAGCACGGATGATCCTTCATCTGGAGACTATACCTACGGAATGAATGTTAATGGGTTGCCCCAATTTGAAATGCTCAAAAGAGGCTCCACAAAAACATTTCGAGCAGGGCCATGGAATGGATTCCGTTTCATGGGAACTCCAGCGCCTGAGAGTACCCTTCTCAAGCCATCATTTGTTTACAATGAAACAGATGTATATGCTGAGTTTGAATCTTCAAGGTCAGATATCATCACCATAGTCGCATTGAATCATTCTGGTGTTATTCAACGTCTTCAAAAGAAGAAAGAGAGCTCTACATGGGATGTCATGATGTCATATCCCCGCGATCCATGTGAAAACTATGGGCAGTGTGGTGCTAATAGTGTCTGCAAAAGTAACAAAGACCCTAGATGCCAGTGCTTGCAAGGATTCGTGCCCAAATCCCATGAAGAGTGGCAGTTAGTTAATTCAACCAGTGGGTGCATTAGGAAAGCTCAGTTGAATTGCTCTCAAGAACCGGGCTTTCTGGAAATTTCGATGCTGAATCTGCCTGATCTGATAGACTTCTGGGTAAACAAGAACATGAGCCTCGACGAGTGCAAGGTGGAGTGTCTAAAAAACTGTTCTTGTACGGCCTATACTAATTCAGATGTTAGAGGAGGAGGAAGTGGCTGTTTGATGTGGTTTGGTGATCTCATTGATATAAGAGAATTTGAACAAGACAACTATGTACAAAATATCCACATAAAATTATCTGCTTCTGAGCTAGGTAAATATGTACATAGTGATTCAGTTATCCTTTTGCTGGTATATGTCTGGTTACATCCATCAACTTATGAACAAATTATCATCCGAAATTAGTTAACACACTTTTTCTTGGCAATTCTAGATTCCATCAAAAGCCCTGTCAATAAGAAAAAACTGTTGACTGTCACGATGGCTTCAGTCATTTCTGGATTGCTCATAGCAGGTGTAGCATTGAGTATTATGTGGAAGAGCAGAATGAAAAGAAGAGGTAAGCTTGTTTGTAATTTAGTCCCCTTTTAACTGTGAAGATTTGCATTGAAATTCTGTTGCCGGACCATAACCAAATTAAATATTACTTTCATATGATAGAAAGAGTTCGTCCTTGTAGGCTTACAAAGGCAGAGGGAAGACATTGATTTACCATTATATGATTTTTCTACCATCGCCGTTGCTACTGGACATTTCTCACAGACCAACATGATTGGAGCGGGTGGCTTTGGTTCAGTCTACAAGGTAATGAGCTATGGATTTGCAAGTTTACAGAACGCGAGAAGCTTATTCAATTGAAAAAATAATGCAGGGAAATCTCTCCATGGGTCAAGAAATAGCGGTGAAGAGGCTGTCGAAAGGTTCAAGACAAGGCCTTGAAGAATTTATGAATGAAGTTCTTCTAATTGCCAAACTTCAGCATAGGAATCTTGTCGGACTTCTTGGCTGTTGCATTGAGGGAGAAGAAAGAATGTTAATATATGAGTATATGCCAAATAAAAGCTTGGATTATTTCATTTTTGGTTCGTCCTCCTCGATCCTTTTCATTTCCATTTCGCTCCACCCCCCAGCTATTAGTCAGCATGTCATTTGTGCCTCTGCCTGGACATACAACCAATGCAAATCAATAAACTCATTTTCTTTAGAGTGCCGAGCTTAAATGTTTAAGACTTACATTGGGTCGACTGTATACAGATGATGACAGAAGCTTCTTGTTAGCATGGAAGAGTCGCTTTGACATAGTTTTAGGAATTGCGAGAGGTCTTCTCTATCTTCATCAAGATTCAAAACTACAAGTCATTCACAGAGATCTCAAAACAAGCAATATATTGTTAGATGCAGACCTCAAACCTAAAATCTCAGACTTTGGCCTTGCAAGAATCTTTGGAGGCAATGAAAGAGAAGCAAGAACAAAGAGAATCGTTGGTACCTAGTAAGTTTCTCATCTTGATTAACGAGTAATGTTCATAAATATTGGGTAGATGTAAGTCGCAATATTCTTAATGCAGTGGTTATATGTCCCCGGAATATGCTTTTGACGGAGAATTCTCTGTGAAATCCGACGTTTTTAGTCTTGGTGTAATTTTGCTGGAGATAGTTAGTAGCAAAAGGAACAGAGGGTTCTACCATCCTGATCATCAACACAATCTTCTTGGGCATGTAAGTGAGTACGGTTTGGTTTTTCTCTTATATGATATTTAATGACACGAATAGATTTGTCCTAGGCATGGTTGCTGTGGAGCGCAGGCAGGTCCTTGGAGCTTCTACATGAATCTCTATGCGACTCCTTCATTGCATTCCAAGTTGAGAGATGCATTCATGTCGGTTTGCTATGTGTGCAAAAGTTTCCTGGAGATAGGCCAACAGTGTCTTCAGTCGTTTTCATGTTGGCGAATGAGGAAGCAATCTTGCCCCAGCCTAAACAGCCCGGTTTCTTTATGGAGAGAGTTCCATCGACCACAGAGGCATCTTTAATGAGGGAAGAACTGTACACAAGGAATATGGTTACGATCACCATGCTGGAAGGTCGATAAACTTCCCATCGAGAATGTTCCCTACAGTGTGCGATTTAGATTTTTAAATTGGCTTTCTCGGCGCATGAAGGTAAAAAGGATCAGAAAATTGTGTGCACAAATACGTGGCTACCTCGCAGCGAAGACTATTTAGAGCAAGATGAGGGCCGCAATAAAGGATTCTCGTTTTTATGATTCAGTGGCTCAAGCAACTTGGTGAGGGCCTTTTTATTGACATTCATTGCCAATGATTATTCGTGGAGATAAATCATATCAACTCTATAACCTTTTCAAGGAGCATATAATTATATTTACTACTTCGATTTATCATTATAAAATACATCGATATGTAGTACCCCGATGAAGGACTTCTACATATATAACCAATATTCTCTATTGTTCGGTCTTAATTGAATGAGTTCGACAACACTTTCAGCGCGTTAATCAAAATGATAAGAGTAACAAATTCCATTGTCTTGATGTTGTTATCCGATTTAGTCAATATTTGAAATTCAATAAACTGAATCTTTAGCATGTGGTAACTTGCCTCAACTCCAGAGTTCCCAAGTTGAAACTGTCAAATATATTGTCTCGATAACGGCAGGAAATAGGAAAGAGAAAAAGAAAGCAATGTGGAATTTCAGACTAATTTATCACCCAATCTAATGATGAAAAGAATCAATTAATGATTGATATCTAAAACATAATCGTGTTCAAGAGTCCTCCTAATTAAATATGGGCTAGTGATAATTAGTTATGAACTAAGCACATCAATGTGTGAGAATTAGGGGTGAGCAGCGGTCTAGGGTCGACCCTGGACCGACCCTGGACCGGCCCAACCCTGCCGGTCCTGGTCCAGTTCCTAAGGAGACTAGGTCGATCCTTGGTCTTGAAATTCCAGGACCAACACTGTGCGGGTTGGTCCTCGGTCCTAAGAGTTTTGGGTCGGTCCAACCCTAGACCAACCCCGTATATTATATTATATTATATTATATTATATTATATTATATTATTTATAATTCTTTTATATATTCAAACCTAAGTAAAATGTCTGTTATATTATATTATATTGAGATGTTCTATCAATAGCACTAATAGTAATTTCAATTTAAAACTTTTGTTGAGTATTAATTATGTGCCGTTT
Organism: Eucalyptus guilfoylei; assembly: GCA_016097605.1. Classification (NCBI taxonomy): domain Eukaryota; kingdom Viridiplantae; phylum Streptophyta; class Magnoliopsida; order Myrtales; family Myrtaceae; genus Eucalyptus; species Eucalyptus guilfoylei. The sequence goes on along the minus strand of CM027865.1, from coordinate 17,144,579 downwards.
GTTTTGTTTTCAGTGTTTAGAAGTTCAAGTGAATTAACAAGATGTGAAGTTATATATTCATGGTTTATATTAAGTATTTTGAACTTTTTATGGTTTAATTGTATTTTACTAATGAATTTCAGCTGCACTTTGCTTTTCAATTTGTGTCAAATGGGAGAAGTTTTTGAAGAGTAGAGTAGTACTGCAGTTGTTACGGTGATTTGCTAGTCAAGTGGTGTGAAGCTCATTTTTTGGTTGAGTGGACTCTACATGATCAAATGCAGGAAAATGCTTTTGCATATGGTGTTATGAATATTAAAGATAGATGATTACAAGAACTTTCCATCATGTCCCATATCTCGATGAGCGGTTAGCAGGTACGAAATTTCTATTATTTTGGCATCTTAAATTTGCTAAATATGTATTGGTATTTAGTTGCACAATGCCACATTGTCGATAGATGTGTAATTTGAATTTGTAGGTTTGCTTTTTTAGGAAGTATAAAAAATAAGACGAAAAAAATGATCGGTCCCGGGTTGACCTTGGAATCGGACCGAACCCATTGGGTCGGTCCGGTCCTTGGTCCTAGGCTCAATAGGGTCGGTCCTCGGTCCTAAAAATTGAGGACCGACACTGTACGAGTTGGTCCTAGGGTTAGGGGGTGGCCCGGACCAACCCGGACCATGCTCACCCCTAGTGAGAATTATACTGAGCTAGACTTTAATGTTGCTTCGTCTGGTTCTTGAGTTATAGAAAACATTTGCTGAAAACAATTTTAAAAGTCTGTGAAAGCATTGTGATATATGTGGATATGAATCTGTCACTTGCCTGCATATTGAGGACCATCTAACACGAGAATATCAAATGAGTTTGCTATTCTTAATGACATGGATCGTTTTTAAAACGATATGCACTATTGAATGATATCACCGGTGTTTGTTTAGAGTTAGTATCAAATCCATCTCCACATTTCTCCTATTATCACTTACTCTCCTCCACTTTTAAAAACACCAATTAACATCTCAAGATTTGCCATTGGAGATTACTTTACATCTTCGCATCTCGCCTTATTTATAATAATGCCATTTCATTTCCAAAAATGTCCCCACCTAGGGCATAAATTTTCTACCACACCCAACCCCAAAACCAAACTCAAAACATAACCCCATGACTCTAAGCTCAGTTACTGCTTATTGGCTGCCGTCATGGCCACAGCCACAATGGCGTCCGCGATGGTGGTAGACGGTGATGGGTGATAAAAGAGGTGAGGGTTTGTGGGAAATGGAGGCTAGGATTTGTGAGAGATTCAGAAGATTAAAATCCAAAGAGGGGCAATTTTCATATTTTAGTAATAAGACATTTTCAGAGGATGGTAAGAGGAATTTTTTAAATAGAGGAGGGTAAGTAGTAATGGGTGGAAAGTAAGGACTGTTTTTGGTATTTCCTTCCCTTTTATTTCGTTGGGAAAAATTGTTAATAACTAACAACTAAGGTAGCTCCGTGAATCTACATCTTCCTTCAAATTACACTCAAATCATTTCAGCTGGATGAGTAAAAAGTTTGGAGGAAAGACCAACAAATAAATTTCGTGAAGCCAGAGTAGAGTACGTAGAGAACCTAAACAAAATGAAAAGAAATTCATCATTGCGATAATCGTCGGCAATTAGAAGTCCACAGTAGTCAACCAACTGAAGCAGTTGGTAGCTAAAATTCAATGAACAATTGTCATTTGATTACTTATGAGGGGTTCCAAGTCTCAATTTGTCAAACGTAAATAGTTGATGGACCAAAAACAAGCAAAAAAGAAAAAAGAAAAAAAAGAAAATAACAATAGGGTCAAATGCATGTATCGTCTTATGACCGCTATGATGCCCAGCAGAAAGGCCCCATGGTGTCTCTTGAGAAGTTTCTCGCGTTTCCGTACATTTTGACCGGACAAATTCACAGTATTTACAAATAAACAATTCAAATACAACGTAGAACTCAGACCACAAGTCACCGACCGAACACAAGAACGTCCTGCAGCTTTGCAATGGTCTAGTACCTCGGTCAACTTGGATAAATGACTCTGAACAACGAAAATCAAACACGCAAAAGGCCTCTGACAACGGAAACCCGAAGACCCAAAATACGGGCGCCCTTTCGTTAGATAAGTGGAGAGATTCTAATTTAAATAGAAAAGTGGACTTCTGGAGGGTTCTTCCACTTAATAGATTCGGTTCAACAAATCAATCTATATGATCCAATGAATCGGTTTCGTGCACAATTTGAAGGTCGAAACATATTTTAACTTGTTTCCTTACTATGCTTGTGTACATTTTTAATGCTAAAATACTTACAATTTCACATCACAACTTAGGTCTACGATGCCACGTGGCTAATACCAGAATCACATTGTTAGTCAATGTACTCAATTACAGTCAATCACGATACGTGGTGTGGTGTAGTTCAAACAGGAATGCGCGTTCATGTAGGAGTTTTATCATGGCAATAAATGCTTAGCTCAGATTTATGCAACAAGTATGTTCTAAACATCACTTTTTCTCTTTTCAAAAGTAACATATCGTGTCGTGCCGTGCATTTCCAGCAAATTGAGTCGTCAACCTCAATCATTCTTAAATATGAATTTATAAATTCATAAAATAGATAAGACCGCTCTTATGAGAATACCCACAGTTAAGCAAATCGAGCTCATGAACTCGAAATTCTATAAATTAAATAAGAAGTAATATCCAAATTCAAGCAATTAAGACTGGTCTGGGTGACGCTATTTTAGAGTCAAAGTACTCACTACGAGTTGACAAAAGATCTCAAGAATGACCAATCATGATGAATAACCACTAACGTGAAGAACAACCACTTGCGCAACAAATAGCCACTAACGCGATAAACTTTCTTGTATTAAATAACTCTATTGAACTCTAAATTAGAGTGGGTAAACCCTTTGCAAGTTAAAAGATTATGAACTTTGTTGACTCAAAAGACAAACGAAGACGTGAAACCGTTAACCAAAATAAAAATTTGGAAGTCGGCTGTAATGCATATGACATTTTAAAAATTCATTCCAATTAAACTATATTTCAAAAGGGTTAATACCCTGAAAAATCCTAAATTGGTATACATGTGACAAATTTACCCCAAATTATTTTTTTTGACCATGAAAAACCTCCAATTGATATACCTGTGACAAATTTACCTCGACTGCTCATAAGAAAACCCTAAACTGTAATTTACCCCAAACTAATTTATTCAACTGCAAAAAATTTCAAATTGGTAAATTTGTGATAAATATACATTCCGTTAAATTGGATTAATACCACAAAAAAAATCACAAAAATTGTAAATGTGACAAATAGAGTGTAAAATCTCAAATTGATATACCAAATAACTGTCATGTGTCATTTAATTTAATAATTTGATACTAAAATTTAATAAAAACTAATAGGGGGTAAATTTGTCACAAGTGTACCAGTTTGGGGTAAATTTGTCAAAGGTATACCAGTTTAGGGTTTTTTGTGGTAAAAAAAAAGTTTGGAGATAAATTTGTTACAAGTGTATCAGTTTAGGGTTTTTTAGAGTATTAATCCTTGTCAAAATCAACTTTTATAAAATCTTACGATTGCACAACATCTAATATTATTATTCCCAATAAAGTTGCAGCTTAAACTTTAAGTTGAATCCAGAAACAAAAATTCACATGGGTCTGAATTTATGAGTTGATTTAGAAAATTTTCTGATTAGATGAACAAAGAGTAAGAATACGATACGAAACGGCGTTAGTTTGACTTGTCGAGCTTTCCGAGGCAAGGGTGCAAGAACCGTTCTCTTATTTCTCCCTCTCTTCCTTCTCTTTTTCTTCTTATTTCCCCTTCCTTTTTCTTCTCTCCCGGCTGCTCTCTCTGCGAGCGCTCCTTTCTCTCTCTCACGTGACTTTTCTCCTTCTTTGACCAGTCAACCTTTTCCTTTAACTTTTTCTTGCTTTCCTTTTTTTGACTCGGTCAATGCCCAAATATTACAGCATGATTAGACATCAGACGTTTCCTACTCACCAACTCTGGACAACTCTGGACGAAGGGTGCGCTTATGACCCTTGATTACCCATCCCACAGGGAGTTGCTGGTGATTAGCTCTATTAAAATTGCAGAACATTCTGTAAGGTAGACTTTCAGCTAGATATTCATGGTAAGCGTCTTCTGATTTTTAAAACTAGCACCTACAAGGAGGAGGAGGATCAACGGAAATATGGCAGAGGGCTTTCATGGATTTTGGAAAGCTTTCAATTTCGCCCCCTTTTCACTCTCTCTGTGTCATTTTTATATCGCTGCTGAACTTTTCGATCACATGCCCCCCCCCCCCACCAAAAAAAAAAAAAAAAAAAAAAAAAAAAAAAAAAACGAGGAAACGCTTACCAATATCGAGTACATGATATTCCAGGCATTGCTTCTTGTACTCGCAAGAGATATCATTCTGTTAATGCAGTCACAGTGACGATGTTGGATGGTCGGTAGTGTAACTTTGAGAGGAAATGCGAATAGATCTGCGAAATGTCATTAATCCTTTCTCATTCATTATCCAAAGACTTCTTGATTCACGATCAATGTATGCTGGTCCAAAAAACCATTGACCACAAAGGTGCGATCAAATCGGTAGAATTTTTTTTTCCCTTCTTCCAAGTGACAGTTTAACGTATGATTTATGTGCTTTGGAAGTTTCACCTGCATGCTAGGAATGATATCTTCTTTGGTCGTGGAAATTGCCTGACCCTTTAGCTGGTATGAAAGTTGGATGCAGCTTGAAAACCGGTTTTCGAACGGTACCCGATTTCTTGGGTAAGCATGGATGATCCTTCCTCTGGAAACTATGCCTATGGTATAAAATATTAATGGGCGGGCCCAATTTGAAGTGTTCAACGAAAACTTCATGTTGCGAAGGAAAACAAAATCCATTTCACAAAATTATTAATGGCAACCTAGGGAAAATTAGTTCTTGAATAAGGATCTACAGTGAAAATAATTTGAACGAGTCACATTTTTCTATCATTAACTAATTGTTAATCAAAAAGAAAAGTTTGTTCAAAACTTTTCTTTACATTTTCCTACAAAAGAGAATTTGCATAACAAAGAAAATTTGTGTTTATGATAACTTGTGCGCATGGCACAAGTTACTTCTCTAGTACTTTATATTTGAATCTTGATTTACATAGTTAATGAAATTAATGGAATATCTCATGAATCTGATTTTGATCTGATTAACATGGGAAATAAGTAGGAGGCTGTGGTTAACATATCCCAGGGGTGTAAGAGATCAACAGAATTTTGTCCCAAAGATAGATGAGGAGTATCTGTTAGAACTTTTAGTAGCGAGATGAGAATTCCGGGGTCTAGCTCTACAGCGAATGACAAAACTATGATTTTTCTCTTTGACTTGACCGGAACGGTGGAGCAATGTAATGTGGACCCTATATATGTACGGTGCCCTCTTATTCAAACGTTGGTGGGGAATTTCTTGTGATAACTGTAGGTCTTGTGAACTTGACCTGTCACGTCCCGATCTTCAAACACGTGCTCATCCCTCTCTGATCGATAAAATTTGCGACTTTCCAGGACTAGTCATCGACCATTTTCATTTTATTGCACATGCTGAAGCAAATAATAAATCCCCTGATAGTAACCATCTCGAGATAGAATAGCATGACAACAAATTCACAAATAAACATGCTTTTATAAATATACTAAGTCATGTACAAAGTCTATAGTCAAAAGACTACAAAAGACTGGCTCTCCAAAAAGAAGCGGTCCTAACTGATCTACACTTCAGATTACCTCATTTCGACTCCAGGTACTCCACTCGACCATCTTCTAAGGACCTGAAAATGGTTATACAATAACTAGTGAGACAATGTCTCAGCAAATTCATGCTCTAAATCCCGATTAGGAGGGAAATACGGTAAGAAGCGTCATAACCATACAATCACACAATTAGCACAGAGGACTTACCTCGCCTCAGTTCCTTTCTGCACGTCTGCACAAATCACATCATAGATATACATAGCACTCATATTCAAACAGTTGGAATGCCTCATCAACTCAATTAATCATGCATTTCTAGTTTCGATCTTAGCATATAGTACGGCCTACTTTCTATTCGGCGGTCCTCTGACATTGTTAAGCATCGTCTCATACTATTGAGTACGGCAACGTCACTACGTCGACGGCATTCCATAAAGGAGTATTGATCCAGAATCTACTGCAACTGGCATCTATTGGTAGGGCATCCATTGGTAGGGCATCCCATATACGGATAACGTCCAGCTTAATAACTTGGGACGAGTTCTTTTAACTAACACACGACCACACAATTTCGGCCTAGGGCATCGTGCATCGCACTCAAATATCCTTATTAAAATGGTGAATCTGGCCTATTTTCTTCGTATTAGAAATATACGGTAAATTAATTGTGTGTGAATACATGGTCAACTCACCTTAGAATATTTGATATCATTTCTTTTAAAATCTCACTATTTTATATAGTATGTAAAACCATTTTCGGTATTAAAATCCGACAACCGGGATTTTCTAAATAAATATTGTAAATTCATAAATTCTGAAATTAAACACTCAAATTTCCAATTAGCATTCAATTTGCGCAATTTAACATCCAATTGCAGAAATTAACTACACCATTGCAATCAGCACAAATTTCCGATTACTGGCTATCCCGGCCTAATTTCCGGAAAATATTTAATAATTAAATAATTTCTAAAATTAATTAAATAAATACATTAAATATTAAATTGCTAACTTAGGTTAAATAATTCTGATCTAACCACCTATTGAATTAATTAAATTATTCTAAGCATCCTAGCTATTTAACAACACACTAACCTAATTAACTATAATCTCTAACCACCTAATTTAAATAATCTAACTAACTTAATTTAACTTACTAAACTAATAATTAAACTAATTACATTTAAATAAATCTAAACACCCTATAGACGTCATTAGCCTACCAAGAAGAGTTTAGTACATAAACTCACTGGTTTATTGCGAAAACTTGTTCACCGTGACGACGACGCAACGGCGGCCGAAATTCGAATTTTCGGTGGCGTCGATGGATACTTAGGCCGGGCCTAAAAGCCTTGCAAGCCCACAGAAATTTCTGGGCTTAGACTTGGGCTTGGGCCTGCTTCTTGGGCTTCAAGTGAGCTGAAATTGGGCTGAGAACTTGGGCTGCTGCAGGGCTTGGATCCAACTGGAAATGGGCTGAGCTCGATGGACTTGGGCCAAGACAGGCTGAATTGGAGCTGCAAAGAACGGGCTGGCGTCGGTGAAGCTGGGCTGGACTTCAGGCTTCGCTGGAATCACGTGGACTGAACGAGAGAGAGAAGCAGCTTCGGTTGCTGGAATCGTGCGAGCAAAAGGGAAAGCCCGAAGGAAGTGGAACGCGTGGGCGCGCGAGGCAGCTGCTGGGTCGACTACTGGCTTCTGTGGGTGGAAGTGTTGACCAAATGGAGACGATGGACTGAATGAAGACACGGTGCAAGGAGCAGCTTCGAAGATGCAAAATAAAAGGGAAATGAAACAAAACAGAAAGGGAAAACGTGGAGAGGGGGCCCGGCTTCGGTGAAATTTTGGGGTGGTCAAAGATGGGATGATTTGTTGACCAAGTGGGGTGGACGTGCAAAGGAGCTGGCGGGTGGCAGTGAGGAAAGGAGAAAAATGAAAGGATTCGGCCGTGTGGCAGTGGATGAGCGATCGAGCAGAAGGAAAAATGAAAATGACGAAGTTGCAGGGGAAGAAGACCAAAGCTTGGCACTTCGGTGAAGGAAGACAATTGCGCGAAGAAAATGGGGAAAGAGAGACGTGCCGAGGAAGATTAAGGGAAAAGAAAAATCAAAGTCAACCAAGCATAGCCAAAACATTAATTGCTTGGTCCCCCAAATAGTGCTCAATCTTATCCCACTTGTCCAATAATACTTTCTTGTATTATCCTCACAATTAACCCATTTTGATGCCCAAAAATGCTGTCATTTTCCAATTCCGAATTTCACATTTTGGTCTTCAATTTTTTCAATAAATTCCCAAATTTGATGTCCCATTTTGATGTAGAAAAAGCCCACATAATTTCTACAGTTCTCCTTCACCAAGTAGCTCGGTTTGTAAGTCGAAAATCTCTTCAATTCGGCCAATCTGAATTTTCGTTCGTTTTCCGAAACGTCCGAATCGAATTTCCGTAAAACTCTCGGAATCATCGAAAATTCTTCGAATGATGAGTAGATGTTCCTAAAATAGATTGTGACATGACAGAACTTTCAATTTCTGAAATCGGGTTCAAATTCGCAGTTAATTTCAATTTGATGCGATTTTAACGTGACCTAATCTACCGGGTAGTTTTTAAAAAATTTTAGTGCAATTGACCCGTGATCGATTTATCTCGAGTCACAATGTACATCTTCAACTCATTGGCGACTCTCAGTTGTCGTGAAAATCTCGAGATTCAAATATGGACACCGGGTACAAAAATGACAGAAAAATCGGTATAGTGCCGATCGACAAGAATTTTGCAATTAGGTGGAATCACCCACACACTAATCACATATCTCTATCGAATCAACCTATCTCCCGTCTCTGATCGATTTTTGACGGTGTCGTAATGACCCTTGTAGATTAACACGGTCGAGCAGCCGATTCCTGATAGAATTCTCAAGTCCATTGCGTTAAAATCCCTTAATTGCTTCCCCAGATAGTCTAGTTATCTCGTGAGTGATCAGCTCAGAGAATAGCATTATAGGTGCGTCGACGAAAAGCCCGATTTATTTAATCGAAAACGAAATATGAAAATTTATGCTGTCACATGACCCTCTTGACTTTTGTGTACACTGCTCGGCTTCTTCTGCTTTTAGTAAAGGTCTAGAGCAATTAGCACGCATGTTGAATTTGCATGCCGGCATCCTCTTCTATACGCTATGAATTCCACGTAGAATTTGTCAACTCCATTGGAATGTGTAAAACATTGTCACCGCAATTAACAAACCATTTCAATCTAGGAAGGATCAATCAGCTGGAGAGTTCAGTTTAGATCAGTAGATCATTGTGTGTTGGTACTTCATACATAGACTTGTTACAATCCGATGATTTTTCTAAGCATGTGCACCATGTCAAATTGAGTCAACGATGGTGTCTAGTTCCTTCCATGACCAACAGTATTTTCGTGCTTCTTACTTGAGGAATGCAAAAAAGAAAGGACTTTAATAGCATAACAGTCTTTGGGTTATTGTGAGAATAACATTTAGTTGTAAATCACAAATTCTTAAAAGAATGGGCCTCACAATAACTTATAATTATTTTTTATTTGATTTTTTATGATTCAGAATAGACTGTTTTTCTAACAGTAGATTGAAGGATGTCACGCAATCTTTTCTCAAATATAAAATGCATGAAAAATAAAAGTTTCAATTTTTAGGGGGGCTGTGAGTCTACACCACTTTCCTTAATTGGACTTTCCAGAGGTGTCTTCTGTCCCCGCTCTAGTCTTCGCAGCCTGGCTTCTCCCATCTCCATCTTAATTCTCCTCCTTCCCTTTTCCTCTCCGCCGCCGTTCCTCTCTTTTTCTTCTTCCCCTTTGATCTCTTCGTCAATGTTTTTTTTGCTTAAAATAAAGTCGTCTTCTTTTTCTTTCTTTTTTTATTAGCCACTTGATTTGACCAAGTCAGCAAACCAAAATATTATAGAACCAGTCCAAGGAGGTGTTCTTGTCCGGCAGTGTTGCGCTCACCCGTGTCTTCACGTTGCTCATGTACAATGAGTAGTCCTAGGCTAGGACCCGAACTAATTGAGCTCTCTCACCAACTCGAAGAACCAATCCATAAAGTTGCCCATTTTTCAAAGGCAATATTTTAAGAAAAATTACTAAAAATTGGAGTTTAGATTGGGTAGAGTTTGCATGGGATTAGGATTGAGACGATTATAAGTCGTTTACGTAGCATTGTATAAAAATATATCAATTTAAATCTGACTACTTTGGACAAGCCGAACCAACCTAGTTGATCGGCTAGCCGTGAGGAGTGGACATGACCTTCTCCCAATGCATGAATAGACATCATAAGTCTCCCAATAAAAACACTCGTCAAACTTGGGCGTCTACATTTCATGACCTTTGCTTACTTATTTCATTGGGAGTTTCCAGTGATAGAATCTGCTACAGAACCACAGAATATCTTGTCAGGTGGGCTTCACGTGGATTTTCTTGGCGAGAACCTTTGAGTTGAAAACTTTTCATTGAGAGGGAGGAGCTTGGGAAAAACTGACAGAAGACTTCATGGCATTGGAAAAGGTTCCATATTCCCCCTTCTTTTACTCTGTTTATGTCGTGTTTATGCTGAACTTGGTGATCGCATCCGATACCTTAAGTCCAGGTCAGTCCATTAAAGATGGAGAGAGATTGGTCTCTTCAGGCCAAAGCTTTGAGCTTGGGTTCTTCACTCCAGAAAACTCCAAGTACAGGTACTTGGGGATATGGTACAAATTTAGTCCTGAAAAAGTCGTTTGGGTTGCCAACCGAAACAACCCACTCACTGATTTAAATGGTGTTCTCACATTTAGCGATGAGAGAAATCTTGTCGTTCTCAACGGATCAAAGAGCATCATCTGGTCTTCGAATTCATCCGGGGTTTTAAGAAACCCAGTTGCGCAGTTGTTGGACTCTGGTAACCTGATCGTTTCAGACAATACGAGCTCTCACTCCGGTGAATGGTCGTGGCAGAGCTTTGACTATCCAACTGACACCCTTTTAGCTGGTATGCGAATGGGATGGAACCTCAAATCTCGTTTCGAATGGCGTCTGACTTCTTGGAAAAGCACGGATGATCCTTCCTGTGGAGAATATACCATTGGAATAAATGTTAATGGGTTGCCCCAAATTGAAATGCTCAAACGAGGCTCCACAAAAATATTGCGGACAGGGCCATTCAATGGATTCGGTTTCCCGGGAGATCCAACGACTAAGAGTACCCTTTTCAAGCCGTGGTTTGTTTACAATGAAACATATGTATATTTTGAGTTTGAATCTTCAAGGTATGATATCTTCACCATACTCACATTGAATCAGTCTGGTCTTGCTCAACGTCTTCTGAGGAAGAGAGAGAGCTCTACATGGGAGGTCATGACCTCATCTCCCCATGATCCATGTGATCACTATGGGCGGTGTGGTGCTAATGCTTTTTGCAAAAGGAACGAAGAACCTAGATGCCAGTGCTTGCAGGGATTCGTGCCCAAATCCCCAGAAGAGTGGCAGTTGTTTAATTCAACCAGCGGGTGCATTAGGAAAGCTCAGTTAAATTGCTCTCAAAAACAGGGCTTTCTGAAACTTTCGATGCTGACTCTGCCCGACCTGATAGACTTCTGGGTAAACAAGAACATGAGCCTTGAGGAGTGCAAGGTGGAGTGTCTAAAGAACTGTTCTTGCACAGCTTATGCTAATTCAGATGCGCGAGGAGGAGGAAGCGGCTGTCTGATGTGGTTCAGCGATCTCATTGATATAAGAGAATTTGAACAAGATGTACAAAATATCTTCATTAAATTATCTGCTTCTGAGTTAGGTAAATATGTACATAGTGATTCAGTTAGCAACCACTTTTCTAAGCTGCGATGATCTTGCTTTTTAAAAAAGTGTGTACATAGTGAAAGCTGGATTAATCATGATCTTATACCCATTTATTTACTCGTTTGCTTATCCTTTTGCTGGACTATTTGTGATCACATCCATCAGCTTCTGAACATATTATCATCCAAAATTAATTAACACGCTTTTCTTGGGAATTCTAGGTTCCATCCAGAGCCCCGTCAATAAGAAAATACTGTTGACAGTCACGGTGGCTTCAGTCATTTCTGGATTGCTCATAGCAGGTATAACATTGAGCATTATGTGGAAGAGCAGAATGAAAAGAAGAGGTAAGCTTGTTTGTAATTTAGTCCCCTTTTAACTGTGAAGATTTGCGTTGAAATTCTGTTGTCGGACCGTGACCAAATTAAATATTACTTTCACATGATAGATAGAGTTTGTCCTCGTAGGCTTACAGAGTCAGAAGGAAGACATTGATTTACCGTTATATGATTTTTCGACCATTGCCGTTGCTACTGGACATTTCTCACAGACCAACATGATTGGAGCGGGTGGCTTTGGTTCAGTCTACAAGGTAATGAGCTATGGATTTGCGAGTTTACAGAACACGATAAGCTTATTTACTTGAAAAAATAATGCAGGGAAATCTTTCCATGGGTCAAGAAATAGCGGTGAAGAGGCTGTCGAAAGGTTCAAGACAAGGCCTTGAAGAATTTATGAATGAAGTACTCCTAATTGCCAAACTTCAGCATAGGAATCTTGTCGGACTTCTTGGCTGTTGCATTGAGGGAGAAGAAAGAATGTTAATATATGAGTATATGCCAAATAAAAGCTTGGATTATTTCATTTTCGGTTCGACCTCCTTGATCCTTTTCATTTCCTTTTCGCTCCACCCCCATTCTATTAGTCAGTATGTCATTTGTGCCTCTGCCTGGACATACAATCAAATGCAAATCAATAAACTCATTTCCCTTAAGAGTGCCGAGCTTAAATGTTTAAGACTTACATGGGGTTGACTGTATGCAGATGATGACAGAAGCTTCTTGTTAGCGTGGAAAAGTCGCTTCGACATAGTTTTAGGAATTGCGAGAGGACTTCTTTATCTTCATCAAGATTCAAAACTGCAAGTCATTCATAGAGATCTCAAAACAAGCAATTTTTTGTTGGATGCGGATCTCAATCCTAAAATCTCAGACTTTGGCCTTGCAAGAATCTTTGGAGGCCATGAAAGAGAAGCAAGAACGAGAAGAATCATTGGTACATAGTAAGTTTCTTATCTTGATTAACGAGCACTGTCCATGAACACTGGGTAGATTTAAGTCTCGATATTCTTAATGCAGCGGCTACATGTCTCCAGAATATGCTTTTGATGGAAAATTCTCTGTGAAATCCGATGTTTTTAGCCTTGGTGTAGTTTTGCTAGAGATAGTAAGTGGCAAAAAGAACAGAGGGTTCTGCCATCCTGATCATCAACACAACCTTCTTGGGCATGTAAGTAAGTACAGTATGGTTGTCCAAACTCATGTCTTTTAGGTGATGTTTAATGACATAAATGGATTTGTCCCAGGCATGGTTGCTGTGGAGCGCAGGCAGGTCCTTGGAGCTTCTACATGAATCTCTATGTGACTCCTTCATTGCATCCCAAGTAGAGAGATGCATTCATGTTGGTTTGCTATGTGTCCAAAAGCTTCCTGGAGATAGGCCAACAATGTCTTCAGTCGTTTTCATGTTAGCGAATGAGGAAGCAATCTTGCCACAGCCTAAACAGCCCGGTTTCTTTATGGAGAGGGAGGCATCTTTAATAAGGGAAGAATTGTACACAAGGAATATCATTACGATCACCATGCCGGAAGGTAGATAAACTTCCCATTGAGGATGTTCCCTGCAGTGTGCAATTTAGAATTTTAGATCAGTTTTCTCGGCGCAAGAGAGTAAATAGGATCAGAAGATTGTGTACACAAATCTGTAGCTAACTCGCAGCTAAGACTGTCGAAAGCGAGATGAGGGCTACAATAAAGGATTCTCGTTTTTATGATTCAGTGGCTCAGGCAACATGGTGAAGGCCTTTTTTTATTGATCATTGCCAATGATTATTCGTGGAGAGAAATCATATAAACTCTATGACCTTTTGAAGGAGCAAGTAATTATATTTACTGCTTCAATCTATTCTTATATGATACATCGATACGTAGTATCCGAATGAATTATTTACACATTTATAAACAATATAAAGTATCTATTGTTTGGTCTTAATTAAATGAGTCCAACAACACTTTCAGTGCATTAATCAAAATGATAAGAATAGCAAATTCTATTGTCCTGATGTTGTTATCTAGTTTTGTCAATTTCGAAATTCAATAAACTGATTCTTTAGCATGTGGGCTAGCACTAACTTGCCTGGACTTCGGAGTTCCCAAGTTGAAATTGTCAAATATATCGTCTCATGACAGCAAGAAAGGGGAAAGAGAAAAAAAGAAAGCAATGTGGAATTTCAGACAAATTTATCACCCAATCTAACCATGAAGAGAATTAGTTAATGGTTGATATCTAATACATAATTATGTTAAAGAGTCTTCCTAATTAAATTTGGGCTAGTGATAATTAGATGTGAACTAAGGAACTTAAATGTGTGAGAATCACAATGAGCTAGACCTTAATGTTGCTTTATTAGGTTCTCGAGTTACAGAAAGCATTTGCTTAAAACAATCTGAAAAGTTTGTGAAAGCATTGTGATATGTGTAAATATATATGCATATTGAGGACTATTTAGCACAAGAGTATCAAATGAGTTTCCTATTTTTAATGACATAGATCATCTTTAAAATGATATGATATGCACTGTGAAAAGATATTACTAATGTTTGTTTCGATTTAATATCAAATCCACCTCCACATTTGTCCTTTTTTCTTACCCTTCTCTCTTTTAGAAACACCAAACAACATCTCAAGGTTTGCCGTTGGAGATCACTTAACATCCATATTTACAATAATGCCATTTCATTTCCGAAAATGCCCCCACCCAAGTCATAAATTTTCAACCACACCCAAACCCGAAATTAAACTGAAAAAATAACCACATAACTCTAAGCTTAGTTACTGCTCATTGGCTGCCGTCACGGCCACAGCCACAATGGTGGCGGCGGTAGTGGCAGATGGTGATGGGTGATAAAAGAGGCGAGGGTTTGTGGGTGATGGGGAAGAAGGTTTGTGAGAGATTTGGAGGATTATATTTCAAAGAGGGGCAATTTTGTCATTTTAGCAATGCGATATTTTCAGAGGATGGTAAGTGGTATTTTTTTAAATAGAGGAGGGTAAGTAGTAATGGCTGGAAAGTAAGGATGGTTTTTGGTATTTTCTTTTTCTTTTATTTCATTGAGAAAAATTATGAACAATTAATGACTAAGATAGCTCCATGAATCTACATCTTCCTTAAAATTACATTCAAATCATTTCAGATCAAATAAATTTCTTTAAGCCAGAGTACTTAAAGAACCTAAACAAAATGAAAAGAAATTCATCATCGCAATAATCATCAGCAATAAGCAGCCCCAGTAGTCAACCAAGTGCTTTGGCATAGTTGCTTGTCTTCCGAAAGAAGCTGCGGGGTAAGTGGCAATAAAACGATTTTCCAAAGCTGAAGCAATTCAAAGCTGAAATTCAATGAACAATTGTCATTTGATTACTTATGGGAGGTTCCAACCCTAAATTTGTCAAATGTAAATAGTTGATGGACCAAAACAAGCAAAAAGAAAAAGAAAAAAAAACAACAACAACAACAAAAGGATCAAATGTATGTATCGTCTTATGACCGCTATGATGCTCAGCAGAAGGGCCCCATGGTGACTTTTGGGAAGTTTCTCACGTTTCCATACATTTTGTCCATACAAATTGTCCCAAAATTTTCCATTCCGTGGGCTTTCAGTTCAAACTCAAGTGACAAGTGACTTTTCGCGGTGGATGGCAGCTGGAGTGGTGGTGGGGTGCCACCAGTGAGAAACGCCGAGGATAGTGAGTCTGACTCAAGGTGTGGTTCTCTACGTGCATGAAAATTGTTAAGTTAATTTTTAAAATTATATATCCAATTTGGCTCATTCCACCCCTTCAGCCGGATTTCTTATCTGGCTTTTTATTAGGATGTATTTGGATTTATCTGATCTAGACAATGTTACCAAACACCGGATATAATAATGTATTATCTTATCTAGACTTAAATCCAGACCACCAAATACAGCTTAAATGTTTGTGGTGAGACGTCATCCGGAAACTGCAACAAAATGACATGCAAGTCCTTGGTTGTGCTTATAATTTTGAATGCCTCTGAATTTATGAGATTAGACCGATCACTAAATTACTCCCTTGTTGCCAAACTTGTGTTTTCACATCTTCCTTAGATTAACACAGCCCGAATAATTTTGGGCTTCAAATTTTTTCAGTTGTCACCCTGTCTTTGTCCCGTGGGCTGTAATTGAGCCGTGAGGAGAAAGGTATGACTTTATTGCTTCGCATGAATAGACATCATAAATCTCCTAGTCAACCACACTTGACAGCTTAACTTGGTCGTCTGGATCTCCCGATGGTATGATATTGTATCCCACTGGGAATAGCTAGTGATAGACTCTGCAATAAATGTAAGGAGTACCCTGTCGGGTAGGCTTCAGCCAGATCTTCTTGGTGAGAACCTTTGAGTTTGCAACTTGTCATTGAGAGGGAAGAGCCAGGGAAAGAATAAACAGAAGGCTTTATGGCATTCGAAAAGCTTCCTTATTACCCCTTCATTTACTCTATTTTTGTCATGTTTGTGCTCAACTTGTCGATCACATCTGATACCTTAAGTTCAGGTCGGCCCATTAAAGATGGAGAGAAGTTGGTGTCTTCTGACCAAAGCTTTGAGCATGGTTTTTTCTCTCCTGGCAACTCCAAGAACAGGTGCTTCGGCATGTGGTACAAGATCCCTCCAGAAACAGTTGTTTGGGTTGCCAACAGGGACAAGCCACTCACGGATTCACATGGTGTTCTCACGTTTAGCCATGACGGAGATCTAGTTCTTGTCAACCAATCGAAGAGTGTCGTCTGGTCTTCAAATTTGTCCAGGGTTGTGAAAAATCCGGTTGCTCAGCTTTTAGACACTGGAAATCTTGTCCTTAGAGAGAATTCTAGTTTGAATTCTGATGACTATAGATGGCAGAGTTTTGATCATCCGTCAGACACTCTACTACCTGGTATGAAATTAGGATGGGACGTGAAAATTGGTTTCGAAAGGTGTCTGACTTCTTGGAAAAGCAAGGATGACCCTTCCCCTGGAGATTATACTTTCAGGTTGAACATTAACGGGTTGCCTCGATTTGAACTCGTCAGCTTAGGATCTGGCAAGATATATCGGACAGGACCATGGTTTGAACTCAATTGCATCGAATCCAGTGATCAAGCCGTTGTTCTTCTATGGTGAAAATCAAATGTATCTTTTATATGAAGTCAGTAAAAGCGAATTTACCGTAAGACTACTAACAACCATACCGGGTGGCTCCAGCTCTATGTTGCGAGTACAAGAAGCGATGCCTGGAATATCATGTACTCGATACCCAATGATAAATGTGATGCTTATGGTGCTTGTGGAGCCAACGGTATATGTAGAATTAACAGAGATCCAATATGTGATTGCTTAAAGGGGTTTGTACCGAAGTCTCCAGAACAATGGGATCTCCTCAATTGGTCTGGTGGATGCACAAGGAGAATACCAATAAATTGTTCAAAAGAAGAAGGGTTCCTCAAACTTGCAAACGTGAAAATTCCTGACCTGCTGGAGTTCTAGTTGAACAACAACATGAGCCTCGAGGAATGTGAGGCCGAGTGCTTAAAGAACTGTTCATGTACAGCTTATGCTAATTCAGATGTTAGAGGAGTTAGCGGCTGTCTCCTGTGGTTTGGAAGCCTACTTGACGTCAAGGAGTACAAAGAAGATCACTATGGGCAAGCTCTGTACATCCGCCTACCAAAATCTGAACTCGGTACTAATTTTGCCGATCTTGCATTTTTCTCTAGACATTCTATCTTCTAACCAGCTTATTCAGGAACAGCACCTCAAAGTTTGCATTTAATCTTCTCGGTCTCTATCCTAGATTTCGTTCATAATTCTGCCAAGAAGAAAAGGATGGTCATCGCCATACTGATGTCGGCTATTGCTGCTTTGTTTCTCTCGGCCACGGTGTACTGTCATCAAATCCAGAATCGCAAAATAAAGAGCAAAGGTCAGTATAATTGGTTCTAATTTCTGAAAAATAATTTAATAATTTGCACAAATCAACACTCAATTGTAGAAATTAACCACACCATTACAATCAGCATGAAATTCCGGTCATCGGCTATCCTGGTCTAAATTTCCGAAAATTAATTTAATAATTAATTAATTACCGAAAATAAATTAATTTAAATACCAAAAATATAAAATTAGGCTAAAAATTGCTAATCTAACCACCTATTGAACTAATTAAATTATTCTAATCATCCTAGGTATGTAACAACACACTAACCTAGCTAACTAAAATTTCTAACCACCTAATCACTAATCTAACTAACCTAAATTAATTAAATAAACTAATAATTACATTGATCTAAGCTTAATTAAATCTAAATACCCCTTAAACGTCATTAGCCTACTAAGAAGAATTTAGTGCATAAACTCACCTGTTTAACGCAAAAACCGGTTCACCGCGATGGCAGTGCGACAGCGGCCGAAACTCAGGCCTACAGCGACGCCGAGGGGAGCTTGGGCCGGGCCAAACAAGCCTTGCAAGGCCCACAATTACTGCTGGACTTGACTCTAGGCTTGGGTGAGCCGCGGGCTAGGCTTACTTCGTGGGCTGAGCTGTGAAGTTGCGGGCTGCACGAGAAAGCCCGAAGGAGCTGCTGGGCTTGACTGAAACTCACGTGGGCTGGGCTGCTGGAAGCATTGAACTGGGCCAGGCTTCAAGTGGGCTGAAAGTAAAATTGCTTGGAGATGGAAGCTGGGCTGAAGATGCGGGCCGGGTTGCGCGCGAACAGAACCAGCGAAGGAGCAGCTGGCTTCGAAGACACTGTCGAGCTCGACTTCAGACTCCGCCGGGGCTTCTCGCGGACGGTTGGGTCGATCAAGAGACGCGCGGCAGGAGCTGCTTCGCTGTCTTGGAGGGACGCGGTCAATCGACCGCTAATGTTGACTGGAGGGTTCTTCACGGACGCGGCAGCTGGGATGGCAGTCAGAAGATGGAGATAAAGACGAATGAGTGGGGTTCCTTCGGTCAACTATGGGGAAGGAGATCTCGGTGGTTGACCGAAGGATGCGTGGCCGTGTGGAGTGAGGATTGGTGGCGGAAGACAAAGGATGGTGGACGCTGGCTTCGATGGCAGAGAAGAAGGGATGGAGGAAAAGCTGGAGGTGGCGTGGAGCTTCGGTGGTCAGCTGCAAAACTCGAAGGAAAAGGATGAATTGCAGGGGAAAAATGAAAGAAAAGCAGAACCGAAGGGTATGAAGTTGGCGTGCAAGAGAAGCCTAGGAGAGAGGAGAGTAAAAGTCAAAGAGTTATCTCAATTCCATCATGAATTGGTCCCCCAAAAGCCTACAAGCATATCTTCATGTCCCAATTACTTTCTTGCAATATTTTCCCACAAATATTCCAATTTGATAGCAAATGTTGCACCCCCAAGCCTAGGTCCGAATTTACTTCAATTCGAGCTTCAATTTCTACTCAAATTTCCTCAATTCGACATCCAATTTTGTTGAAGAAAAAGCCCACATAATTTCTACAAGTCCCCATCACCAAATAGTTCGGCTTGGAAGTCAAGATTCCCTTCAATTGAGCTCATCCGAATTTCTGTTCGTTTTCCGAATCGTCCGAATCGATTTTCCGCAAAAATCCCGAACTCGACGGAATTTCTCCGATAGACAAGATTACGTCCTATGAATGAACTATGACATGCTCAAACGTCCGATTTCCGAAACCGAATTCAATTTCGTGATTAAAATCGACCGAACACGATTTTAGTTTAATTCGACCTATCGGGTAGCTATTAGGGATTTTACCGCGGTTATATCTCTTAATGGCTTCACCAATAGATTGGTTAACTCATGAATGATCAGCTCAGAGAAAAAGAACCATAGACACGCTGACAAGATGCCCATTTCATATATTCGGGACGGGTCGAAAATTCAGGATGTCACAAAAATAATCTGAAATGTCTGTGAAAGCATTGTGATATGTGTGGATATGACTCTGTTGATTGATTGCATATTGAGGACCATTTAGCATGAGAGTATCAAATGAGTTTCCTATTCTCAATGACATGGATTATCGTTAAAACTATATGCACTATCAAATGATATCACCAATATTTGTTTAGAGTTAGTATCAAATCCATCTCCACATTTCTCCTATTATCACTTACCCTCCTCTACTTTTAAAAAACACCACTTAACATCTCAAGGTTTGCCATTGGAGATCACTTTACATCTTCGCATCTTCCCTTATTTACAATAATGCCATTTCGTTTCTTGAAATGTCCCCACCCAAGTCATAATATTTCTACCACACCCAAACCCAAAACCAAACCACATAACTCTAAGCTCAATTACTACTCATTGGCTGCCGTCATGGCCACCGCCACAATGGTGGCAGTGGTAGCAGCAGACGATGATGGGTGAAAAAGAGACGAGGGTTTGTGGGTGATGGAGACTAGGGTTTGTGAGAGACTTGGCGGATTAAATTCCAAAGAGAGGCAACTTCGTCATTTTAGCAATGAGATATTTTTTTTTGGTCGAAACATTGAGATATTTTCAGAGGATGGTAAGTGGTATTTTTTAAAATAGAGGAGAATAAGTAGTAATGGTTGAAAAGTAAGGATGATTTTTCATATTTTCATTTTCTTTTATTTCGTTGGGAAAAATTTCGAACGATAAACAACTAAAGTAGCTCCATGAATCTACATCTTCCTTAAAGTTACGCTCAAATAATTTCGGCTGGACAAGCAGAAAGTTTGGAGGACAGACCAACAAATAAATTTCGCTAAGTCATAGTACTCAGAGAACTTAAAGAAAATAAAAAGAAATTCATCATTGCGAGATAATCGTCAGAAATGAGCAGTCCACAATAGTCAACCAACTGAAGCAGTTGAAAGCTGAAATTCAATGAACAATTGTCATTTGATTTTTTATGGGAGGTTCCAAGTCTAAATTTGTCAAATGTAAATAGTTGGACCAAAAACAAGCAACAAAAAACAACAAAAGGGTCAAATGTACGCAACGTCTTGTGACCGCTATGATGCTCATCCGAAGGGCCCCATGGTGGCTTTTGAGAAGTTCCTCTCGCGTTTTCATACATTTTGACCGGACAAATTCACAGTAATTACAAATAAACAATTCAAATCAACGTAGGACTCAGACCACAAGTCATCGACCGAAACAAGTTCGTCCTGCAGCTTTGCGGGAGTCTATTATCTCCGTCAATCAACTTGGATAAATAACTCTTGACAACGAAAAACAGACACACAAAAGTCCTCCGACCAAAGAAACCCGAATATCCAAAATGCGGGTGCCCCTTCGTTAGATAAGTGGAGAAATTCTTATTTAAATAGAAAAGTGGACTTCTTGAGATTTCTTCCTTTTAATCGATTGGATTCAACAAACTGAAATACATCCTCGAATAGAATTGGGTTTTGTGCCTGAATTCAAAGTCGAAACATAATTTAACATATTTTCCAACTATGCTTGTGTGACAGCCTGATTTTCGAGTCTGTTTTCGATTGAATGAATTGGGCTTTTTATCGATGCGCCTATAGTCTTTTTCTCTGAGCTGATCACTCACAAGATAACTAATATATCAAGTGAAGCCGTTAAGGAATCTAAATGTGATAGACTTGAGAATTCGATCAGAAATCGACTTCTAGACCGTGCTAATCTGCAATGATCAATACGGCACCGTTAAAATCAATTAGAGACCGGAGATAGGTCGATTCGACAGAGGCATGTGATTAAAATGTGGGTGATTCCACCTAATTGCAAAATTTACGTCGAACAGCACTAAACCGATTTTTCTGTCGTTTCTGTACCCTATGCCCATATTTAAAATCTTGAGATTTTCACGACAACCGAGAGTCACTTATAAGTCAGAGATGCATAATGTGGATCGAAAAATAATCGACAACAGGTCAATTGTGCTAAAAATTTCTAAAAACTACCCGGTAAGTTAGGTCACTTTAAAATCGCGTCCGATTGAAAATAACTATGAAATTAAACCCGATTTCAGAAATCGAAAATTCTAGTGTATCACAATTTATTTTAGGAACGTTGACTCATCATTCGAAGAATTTTTGGCAAGTCCGAATTTTTGGCGAAAATTCAAAATTGGACGATTTTAAACCGGGAATTTCGGAGGGCCGTTTTTGTATGAATTTTTTGTCATCAAGTTGGATCTTTTAGTGAGGAAAATTGTGGATTTGAGTGTAGGCTTCCTCCTTGGTAATTTGGCCATCAATTTGAGGCCAATTGAAGTGAAATTTAGTGCAATTGAGGAGGAAATTAGTGAAATTCGTAGGCCAAGGGGGGCTGCAACATTTGGGCATTACCTTGGCTTGTTAGAGAAGATTTGGAGGGAAATTGGCTGTGGATCAAGCTGAAGACTTTGGGGGCCTCTTACTTGAGTGTTTAAGATCTTTTCCCTTGACTTTGTGGCTCTTTGTCCCCCTCAAGCCAACAGGAGCCCATCTTCTTCTTCCTCCTTGCTTCACTCTCCATTGCTGTTGAAACAAGACCAAAGAAAATCCAGAGAACCAGCCCCTCCATTCCAGGCGAGCCCGTCAACCGCCCAAGCGACTCACCGCCGCCTGCACCGCTCGCGAGCCACTCGAGAGCCGTTGTCGCTGTCTGCCAGCCCGCGTGACTCCAACCTACTCGATCGCCTCCCACGCATGCCCCCGCTGTCCCTGTCCACACCCCTGGCTGCTCACCATCTGCTTGGGAGCCACCGTCGCTGCCCGAGCTGCCAGCACGCCTCCCCTTGCCCGCCTAGCCACGCCGTGCCGTTCTTGTGCCATCCTAGCCCCTTGGTCCAGCTCCTTCAGCCTGCATCTAGAACTGAAAGTCCAACTCTGGCAAGTGAGCTGTTGGACCGTTTTCAGCCCAGTCCAAGCCTCATTAGGTGTCGCCGTAGGCTCAAATCTCACTCGCCTCTGCGTCGCCGTCGCCATGAACTCATCGGCTCACTAATCTAGTGATTTATTTGCTAAACTCTACTTAGAGAGTTAATTATGCTTAGATTAGGTTTAGCTTAGACTAAGATCGGGTTAAGAGGATTAGTTAGGCTAATTATGTGATTAGATTAGTTTAGTTATAGGTTAATTAGATATTGTGATTTAATTAGCTTAGTACATTATTTATTTAAGTCCAATTAGGTGGTTAAATTAGTGTATATAGCTTAATTAGTCATTTATTTAATTATTTTGCATTTATTTATTTATTTTGTAATTTATTTAATTATTTAATATTTTCTGAAAATTATACCGGGATAGCTAGGTTGTCGAATTTCGTGCTAATTGTTGTGGTGTAATTAGTTTGTGCAATTGATTGTTAGATTGTACAATTAAGTGATGATTGTTGATTTTTGATTTATTATTTCAAAATTATGGATTTTTGGTATTTAATTAGAAAATACTTGGGTATCGGTTTTTTATGCCAAAAATGTTTTTAAATACTATATCAAATAGTGAGATTTTTAAAAGAAAAGATACCGCATTTTATGACTCAAGCTGACTATGTACCCACACACGATTATTTTACCGGGTGTTTTTAATATGAAGAAAATAGACCAAGTTCATTATTTAAATCGAGACATTTGAGTGCAAAGCACAACGTCCTTGGCCAAGATTAGATGTACGTGTGATGGTTATGAGAACTTGTCACCCGATGAAGGTCGGGTGAACAATGCTCTTATATGGAATGCCCTTGTCAACGGATGCCGGTCGCAGTAGAGGCTGGGCTAATGCTCCTTTGGGAATACCGTCTAGAAGTAGACATTGCCGTACTCTATAAGGCGAGACAACGCCCGGCTATGCCTATCACGCCCCGATCCTCGAGCGCTTGCCCATCCCTCTCTGATCGATAAAATTTTGCGACTTCCCAGGACGAGTCGCCGACCCTTTCGTTTTATTGCACATGTGGAAGCGAATAATAAATCCCCTAACAGTAACCATCTCGGGATATAAAAACAAAGCAACAGATGCACAACAAACATGCTTTTAAATTCACATAGAGTCATGTACAAGGTTTAGGACCAAAAGACTGCAAAAACCGGCTTTCCAAAAAGAAGCTATCCTAACCGACCTACGCTTCAAATCACCTCCCCTCGGCTCCAAGTCCTCCACATGACGACCCTGAAAATTTTAAGCCCACTGATATAAATCTCAGCGAGTTCGCACGCTAAACCCCAATTAGGAGGGAAATATGCCAAGAAGCGTCCTAACCACACAGTCACGTATTTAGCATAGAGGACTTACCTCACCTCAATTCCACCCTGTAGGTCAATACAATCAAGTACTCAACCAAACAATTCAATTCAATTCAATTCAATTCAACCATCAATCAGTCGACTCATTCGACTCCATGTCATCAATGTCATCCATAAAGTTCTGTAGATTCGAACACTGCTCGCCTAAGCTGAAATAGATATCCTCATATATCATTGCTCCCCAAAGCTGATGTCTAAAAATTTGCTCACGGAAGCTGCTAATAACATTTGCTCACCGAAGCTGCTGGATAATCATAATGCTCGCCAAAGCTGATATCTAAAGTGCTCACCGAAGCTGCTAAAGCATTATTACTTGCAATTGCTCACCGAAGCTGCTAAAGATCTATAATGGTATTAATGCTCCCCGAAGCTGTTATAAATCTATATTGCTCACCTAAGCTGATCAATGCTCACCTAAACTAAAATGGTACTTAAAACCCACTCTCGGTGTCAACACTCGACACTTGGTATTTTCTAATTAAATACCTATATATCACAATCATCACTCAATTTAACAATACAACATTCAATTGCAGAAATTAAATGCACCATTGAAATCAGCACAAAATTCCGGTCACCGACTATCCCGCCTAATTTCCGAAAAATATTTAATAATTAAATAATTACTGAAATTAATTGAATAAATCGATTTAAATTCTAAAAATACTATCCTAGGCCAAAATCACTAAATTAAAAACCAATATGGACCCGGAAAATTCCCGAGCCCTTCTATATAAATAGCACAATTTATTTAGGCCTTAACTAAACCATGCTAACCACCTAACATGCTCAATTCAATAATTAAATTTTTAATTTAATATAATTAACCACCTAATTCCTAATTAAATAAATCTAAACACCCCTTAGACGTCATTAGCCTACTAAGAAGGGTTAAGTGCAAAAACTCACCGGTTTATTGCAGAAACCGGTTCACCGCGACGATGGCGCGACGGCGGCCGAAATCTGAATTTTCGACGGCGTCGACGAACACTCAGGCTGGGCTAAAAGCCTTACAAGCCCACAGAAATTTCTGGGCTTAGACTTGGGCTTGGGCCTGCTTTGCTGGCTTTAATGGACTGAACAAAGCGGGCTTGTTGCAGGCTTGGATCCAACTGAAGATGGGCCGAGACTTGAGTGGACTGAGCTTAGAACTTGGGCTTCAAATTGCTGGGCTGTTGCAGCTGGAATTCACGGACCGAAGGTGGGCTTCAAAGGCGTGGGCTGCTTCGTGAAGACCAACGGCGAAGGAAGAGGAGCTGTGGCGTCTTCGATGCATGGGTGAGCTGTTGGAGGACGCTCGGACGTGAGACAGCGAGAGAGAGGGTTTGAGGGAAATTCAACGATCAGCTGAAGTGAAGACCGGAAGGAAGAGGTGGCGTTGAATCGCTGGAAGGGTGAAGGACATGTTCTGTTGTGGGCCGAAGATGTTGGACGAGTGGAGGTCTCCGGTCAACAAATTGAGGAGTTCGTTGGCTTGACCGAGAAGAGACAAAACTCGGTGGAATTGTGGGTTTGCAGGCACTGGTTTCGGGGCAGCAAAGAAGAAGCAGCAGGTTCGGCTTCGCAGGTGAGGTGGCGTCCAATTCGGTGGGGGATCGAGCTTGAGTCTTCGTTGGTGGGGAGCTCAATTGATGCTGAATATTGACCGAAGATGGGAAACGGACGTGTGGCAGCTTCGGTTGAGGGAGCAAATGGAAGAAAGGCACGAGCAGCAGCTGCTCGGTGGAGTTGAAGCCCGCGTGAAGAAGATGAGATCGTGGGGGGGGGGGGGGGGTGGGGTGTGGAAAAAGCAGGGACAGCAGTAAAGAAAATAAAGAGAAGGGATGAGGGGATGTCGGCCAAGAGAGACGTGTGAGAGAGAGAGAGTCGTGCGAGTGTGAGAGAGGCCAGCTGTGCTCAACGGTCAAAGGAATTCAAGGCAATTGAAGACTAAAGGAGGGCTGTCGGCTAAAGTGAAGATGAACGTGCGAGAATGAGAAAAGAGAGGGCGAGACACGACCGTAATTGGATAGGAATGAGAGGGCCCCATTGGTCAACATTTAAACAAATGAAAGACCAAAGCACAATTCAAATAGAAGCCGTGCATGGGACCGTCGGCAAGGGGGACGTGCGCAATCAAATAAAGAAATAAAAGGGAGAGAAGAGAAATAAAAGTAAAACAAAATTTATAATTTTGCTCAACTTCAACACAAGAATATTTGGTCATCCGAGGCCAAATTATTTACCAATTACACAATTTGAAGTCCCAATGAAGACCAAGATGAGTCGGTTCCTCATCTCACGAATTTCCTTTAAATCCGAATTCTCTTTCATTTTTCTCCGTATTTGATTTTCTTAACAAACTTCTCCAATTGAGGTCCGATTTGACAGCGGAAAGAGCCCACGAAATTTCCTTTCACCTATTCACTCACACCAGATGCCAAAAATCCCTCAAATCGGCCAGTCCGAATTTCCATTAGTTTTCCGAATCGTCAATTTGATTTTACATAGAAATCCCGAACTCGCCGAAAATTCTTCAAAAGGTGTGTCAACGTTCCTAGAATGACCCATAACACGACAGGACTTCAGAAATCGAATTCAAAATCGCGGTTATTTTCAATCAAACGTGTATTTAGCATGACCTAGCCCACCGGGTAGCTTTTAGGAGTTTTTGGTGCAATTGACCCGTGGTCGATTTTCTTCGAGCCACACGTACTTTTTCGACACATTAACGACTCTCGGTGGTCGTGAAAATCTCGAGGTTTCAAATACGAACATAAAGTACCCAAAACGAAAGAAAATCGGTCTAGTGCCGATCAACAATAATTTTGCAATCAGGTGGAATCACCCACACTTTGACCACCATCTCAACCGAATCGACATATCTCCGGTCTCTGATCGATTTTTAATTGTGCCATAATGACCCTTGCAGACTAACACGATCGAGCAGTCGATTCTTGATCAAATTCTCAAGTCTATTGCATTTAAAATTCCTTAATGGCTTCACCGGATAGGTCAGTTATCCCATGAGTGGCCAACTCAAAGAAGAATGATATAGTCGCGTTGACGAAAGGCCCATCTTATCCAATCAGAATTCAAAACTTGAAAATCAGGATGTCACAATGCCAGAAGACCACCACTTGTTGAGTTGGCCGTGCCCGTGGGGCCGTAATTAATTGGAACGCTTGTCTGAGTGAGATATAACCGCGCTTGATTATGGGTAAAAATTGTGTGGCACGAAATGGGACGTGTCATAACGATTTGATCTTATAATCGGGATCCCTGTGATTGATTGATTTGAAAGTGAGGCGTTCCAGTTATTGATTGCATCTACTACATTTATAAATGTTATATGAGTCGTACTGACGTGTAGGGAGGTGTTGAGGCGAGATAAGTCTTCTGTGATGTGTGATTAGACCGCCTCTAAGTGTATTACTTTCCTAATCAGGGTTTAGGGCGTAAACTCGCTGAGACATTGTCTCACCCCATTGTGGGTTTCAATTTTTACAAGTCCCTAAATGGAAGTTCGTCCAGTTCATTTTGGGCAGCCGCAAGAGTATAGCGAGCAGAGTACCGTCTTCCTTGTTTCTAAGAATCCCTAGACCCATGAGCTCGTCGTGACCACGATCTTGGTCGATGAGGGCCTACCTCAGTTGGTACCTCATCGATTCAAGGAGTGGTTTCGTCATAGGCCTAACGAGGAACAGGAAGGTCCCGTGGATGGTTTCGAGGGTGAGGGTGACGTTGTACGCGACCCTGTCGTGGACGCCGATGTTATAGCTAACATCGAAGAGAACCAGTTGCCTGAGGACGAGCAGGAGTCTGAAGTTGAGGAAGTAGCTAATCCGCTAAACATCGACATTCCTGACAGTGTCGTAGTGGACCCGGATCCCAAGTAGGAGGGTCCAGGATAGGGTTAGCTAGGTAGTCCTTTTTGGGGGCCTTGACTTTTGTATATAACTTTGCAGGCTGACCTAGTTGATTTATAAAAGTGTGTTTTGTGTTATCTAATTGTCCTGATTTTCTATCCCATGTTGATTGTTGTCTGGGGATTGTTTATTTCACTTCTGCATGTGCATGAATCGATTTGGGTCGACGATGTATCCTGAGAACGTCGCAATATGTTCAATTACCGAGGGATGTGCGCTCGCTTGAGGTTCAGGACGTGACAGCTTGTGTACATTTTTAATGCTAAAATACTCACAATTTCACATCACAAGTTAGGTCTATGATGCCACATGACTAATGCCACAATCATATTGTTAAACACATTGTCAATGACTCAATTACAGTCGATCATGCATGCATAATGTGGTGTAGTTCAAATAGGAATATGCATTCACATAGGAAATTTATCATGTCATTTCAGATAATCAAACTGGTAGCAAATGCCTAGCTTAGATTTATGCAACAAATATGTTCTAAACATCACTTTTTCTCTTTTTAGAAGTAACATGTCATGTCGTGCCGTGCCTTTCGAGCAAATCAAGCCGTCAACCTTAATCACTTTTTAATATGAATTTATAAATTCATAGAATAGATAAGACCACTTATACGAGAATACCCACAATCAAGCAAATTGAGCCAATAAACTCGAAATCCTATCAATTAAATAAGAAGCGATATCTAAATTCAAGCAACTAAGACTCGTCAGGTAACATTATTTCAAAGCCAAAGCATTCACTACAAGTTCGACAAAAGATATCAAGAATGGCCAATCATGATGAATATCCACTAATGTGAAGAACAACCACTCGCACGACAAATTTTCTTGCACTATGTCTCTCTATTGAACTCTAGATTAAAGTGGGTTTACGGTTAAAAGCAAAGCCTTTGCAAGTATTAAAAGATCCTAAACTTCGCTAACTCAAAAGATGAACAGAGACGTGAAAACCATCAACCAAAATAATAATTCGGAAGTAGGTTGTAATGCATATAAAATTTTAAAAATTCTTTCTAATCAAACCGTAACTCAAACTCGATTTTTATCAAATCTTACGGCTCCACTTAAAAGTTGTAGCTTAAACACTTAAGTTGAATCCGAAACTTAGGCCATGTTTGGTAATACTCCGGAAACAACTGATTCAGTTCTTTTTTTTTCGAGAGTACAAAAAGAACGAGAATTCATTTGGTAAATTTTTTGTTCCTAAGAACAATTGTTTTCAGAAATAGATTTGGAATAGAATCAAGAAAAAAAAAAAAAAAGTTGTTTCTCATTCTCAGAACAATTCCTAGAATTAATTCTAATTTTTTTCATTTTTCTTCTCTTTTCTTCTCTTTCCTTTTCATTCTTCCTTTTGGCCAACCTCAGCCATGGCCAGCGACTGGCCATACTAGAGCCGGCGACCTCGCCGGCCCGTGGCGACGTCAAGCCATGGCGAGGCTTGTCAGCTTGAGTCTCCCCATGGCTGGGTAAGGCTCGGCCTCGCCTTAGCTGGGTGAGGTCAACCTTGCCAGCCAGCGCGAGGGTTGGCCTCACTAGGCCAGGGCGAGGCTACCCTCATGTTGTCTGGGCGAGATCAAGCCTCGTTGGTGGCCTGGCGAGGCTCCGGCGAGCTCATCGGATCTCATCCGGCCGATCGCCGGCTAGATGAGAAATTTTGAATAGTTACCAAAGCATTCTTTTTCTCAGAACTTATTCTCAGGAATATAATCAGAAAAAATCATTTTTGATCAAAAATTGTTCCTAAGAACATAATCGTTACCAATAGCGCCCTTAGAATTCACATGGGTCCGAATTTTTTAGAAAACATTTCTTAAGTGGTTTCGATGATTGACAAAACTTAAAGACTTTGTTTTTTATAAAAAGTATTTTCAGGTGGAAAATCTAATGGGATATGATCAGACAATATCAATCAGAATCAGTCAAACGACTAAAAAGGAGACAAATACTCGTGCAACGGCTAGTGGTGATTGGTTGGATTCCCCGCCATACTCATAAAAAGTTTCAAAAGGAAAGTTTTCCTAATATCTATCAGAGATTCAATTTTCTTGAAACATCTTATTAGAGGCGAAATGTTCCTTCCAATTCTAAACACTCAACTTTAGGAAACCCAAATTGCTATATGTGCAGTAGAACTTATGGGAAGCTTCACCCTCGGCGATCCTAAAGGTGATTAGATCTTCTCAATCATTTTCAAGACCAATGGGTAGATTGGCTGAATGATCCTCCTGAAGATATATCCAACAGTCAGCTTGGACTAGGAGAAATATAAGAGGAGGTCTCGAAGTTGAAAGGATGGAATTCGCATTCACGAAAATTGAAGCTTTTAATTCCAAAGTCTAAAGAGTGTTTTGTAATCTTATACATTCGTCTCGGTGAGCAAAATTATATAACCTTTTAGAGGCTTAGAGTGTGTAAAGAATGGTAAACACAAACTTGAGTGTTCTTAGCTCAATACTTGTAATCTCTAATTGGTTCTTATCAATGAATTTAAGCCAACGGGCTATAATGCGGGAGAGTGGGTGTAAGTTTGCAAAAGCCGAATCACTATAATTTTGAGTATGCAATTTTCTATCCCTTACCTTTTTATTTATTGTGATAGAATTATATACTGATAAGACCTGACTACTTCATCAGAAATTGCCTCATAGTAATATATGTTTAAATTTTTTCATTTCCGCATAATCACTTATTCGCTCCCTCTACGTAATAGTTATAGTCATAACACAAATTTATGAGTTGATTTAGAAAATTCTTCTAATTAGATGAACAAAGAGTAAGAATATGCTACGCAACGGCACTAGTTTGAATTGTCGAGATTTCCGAGGCAAGGATGCAAGAACCGTTTTCTTATTTTCCTACTCTTCTCTTTTTCTTCTTATTTCCCCTTCCTTTTTCTGTTCTCTCCCGGCTGCTTTTTCTACATGCGCTCCACTCTCTTTCTCACGTGAATTTTCTCCTTCTTTGACTAGTCAACCTTTTCCTTTTCCTTTTTTTTTTTTTTTGCTTTCCTTTTTTGACTTGGTCAATGCCCAAATGTTACAGCATGATTAGACATCTTAAGTTTACTATTCACCAACTCTGGACGAAGGGTACACTCAGGACCCTTGATTGCCTATCTCTTATCTCACAGGGAGTTGCAGGTGATCAGCTCTATTAAAATTGCAGAACATTCTGTGAGGTAGGAATCTGCTAGATATTCACGGTAAGCATCTTCTGATTTTTAAAACTGGCACTTACAAGGAGGATCAAGGGAAATATGGCAGAGGGCTTCATGGAAATTGGAAAGCTTTCGTTTTCGCCCCTTTTTCACTCTCTTTGTGTCATTTTTATATCGCTGCTGAACTTTTCAATAGCATTTGATACCTTAGGTTCAGGTCAGTCCATTAAAGATGGAGAGAGATTGGTCTCTTCAGGCCAAAGCTTTGAGCTTGGCTTCTTCTCTCCAGAAAACTCCAAGTATAGGTACTTGGGGATATGGTACAAACTTAGTCCTGAAAAAATCGTTTGGGTTGCCAACCGAAACAACCCGCTCAGTGATTCAAATGGTGTTCTCACATTTAGCGATGAGAGGAATCTAGTTGTTCTCAACCGATCAAAGAGCGTCATCTGGTCTTCGAATTCATCCAGGGTTTTAAGAAACCCAGTTGCGCAGTTGTTGGACTCTGGTAACCTTGTCGTTTCGGACAATACCAGCTCACGCTCTGGTGAATGGTCATGGCAGAGCTTTGACTATCCAACTGACACCCTTTTAGCTGGTATGCGAATGGGATGGAACCTCAAATCTGGTTTCGAGTGGCGTCTGACTTCTTGGAAAAGCACGGATGATCCTTCCTCTGGAGACTATACCTACGGATTTAATGTTAATGGGTTGCCCCAATTTGAAATGCGCAAAAGAGGCTCCACAAAAACATTTCGAATAGGGCCATGGAATGGACTCCGCTTCTTGGGAACTCCAGAGCCTGAGAGTACCCTTTTCAATCCGAGGTTTGTTTACAATGAAACAGATGTATATTCTGAGTTTGAATCTTCAAGGGATGATATCATCACCATAAAAACGTTGAATCAGTATGGTCTTATTCAACGTCTTGTAAGGAAGAAAGAGAGCTCCACATGGGATGTCATGACCTCAAAACCCCGCGATCCATGTGATAACTATGGGCAGTGTGGTGCTAATAGTTTCTGCAAAAATAACAGAGACCCTAGATGCCAGTGCTTGCAGGGATTCGTGCCCAAATCCCAAGAAGAGTGGCAGTTATATAATTCAACCAGTGGGTGCATTAGGAAAGCTCAGTTGAATTGCTCTCAAGAACCGAGCTTTCTGAAAATTTCGATGCTGAATCTGCCCGATCTGATAGACTTCTGGTTAAACAAGAACATGAGCCTCGACGAGTGCAAGGTGGAGTGTCTAAAAAACTGTTCTTGTACGGCCTATGCCAATACAGATGTTAGAGGAGGAGGAAGTGGCTGTTTGATGTGGTTCGGTGATCTCATTGATATAAGAGAATTTGAACAAGACAACTATGTACAAAATCTCTACATAAAATTATCTGCTTCTGAGCTAGGTAAATATGTACATAGTGATTCAGTTATCCTTTTGCTGGACTATTTCTGGTTACATCCATCAGCTTATGAACAAATTATCGTCCGAAATTAGTTAACACACTTTTTCTTGGCAATTCTAGATTCCATCAAAAGCCCTGTCAATAAGACAAAACTGTTGACTGTCACGGTGGCTTCGGTCATTTCTGGATTGCTCGTAGCAGCTATAGCATTGAGTATTGTGTGGAAGAGCAGAACGAAAAGAAGAGGTAAGCTTGTTTGTAATTTAGTCCCCTTTTAACTGTGAAATTTGCATTGAAATTCTGTAGTCGGACCATGACCAAATTAAATATTAATTCATGTGATAGAGTTCGTCCTTGTAGGCTTACAGAGTCAGAAGGAAGACATTGATTTACCGTTATATGATTTTTCGACCATTGCCGTTGCTACTGGACATTTCTCACAGACCAACATGATTGGAGCGGGTGGCTTTGGTTCAGTCTACAAGGTAATGAGCTATGGATTTGCAAGTTTACAGAACACGATAAGCTTATTTAATTAAAAAAATAATGCAGGGAAATCTCTCCATAGGTCAAGAAATAGCGGTGAAGAGGCTGTCGAAAGGTTCAAGACAAGGCCTTGAAGAATTTATGAATGAAGTACTCCTAATTGCCAAACTTCAGCATAAGAATCTTGTCGGACTTCTTGGCTGTTGCATTGAGGGAGAAGAAAGAATGTTAATATATGAGTATATGCCAAATAAAAGCTTGGATTATTTCATATTCGGTTCGACCTCCTTGATCCTTTTCATTTCCTTTTCGCTCCACCCCTATTCTATTAGTCAGTATGTCATTTGTGCCTCTGCCTGGACATACAACCAAATGCAAATCAATAAACTCATTTCCTTTAGAGTGCCGAGCTTAAATTTTTAAGACTTACATTGGGTTTGACTGTATGCAGATGATGACAGAAGCTTCTTGTTAGCATGGAAAAGTCGCTTCGACATAGTTTTAGGAATCGCGAGAGGACTGCTTTATCTTCATCAAGATTCAAAACTGCAAGTCATTCACAGAGATCTCAAAACAAGTAATATTTTGTTAGATGTGGACCTCAATCCTAAAATCTCAGACTTTGGCCTTGCAAGAATCTTTGGAGGCAATGAAAGAGAAGCAAGAACGAGAAGAATCATTGGTACCTAGTAAGTTTCTTATCTTGATTAACGAGCACTGTCCATGAACACTGGGTAGATTTAAGTCTCGATATTCTTAATGCAGCGGCTACATGTCTCCAGAATATGCTTTTGATGGAAAATTCTCTGTGAAATCCGATGTTTTTAGCCTTGGTGTAGTTTTGCTAGAGATAGTAAGTGGCAAAAGGAACAGAGGGTTCTGCCATCCTGATCATCAACACAACCTTCTTGGGCATGTAAGTAAGTACAGTATGGTTGTCCAAACTCATGTCTTTTAGGTGATGCTTAACGACATAAATGGATTTGTCCCAGGCATGGTTGCTGTGGAGCGCAGGCAGGTCCTTGGAGCTTCTACATGAATCTCTATGCGACTCCTTCATTGCATCCCAAGTAGAGAGATGCATTCATGTTGGTTTGCTGTGTGTCCAAAAGCTTCCTGGAGATAGGCCAACAATGTCTTCAATCGTTTTCATGTTAGCCAATGAGGAAGCAATCTTGCCAAAGCCTAAACAGCCCGGTTTCTATATGGAGAGAGTTCCATCGAGCACAGAGGCATCTTCAATAAGGGAAGACTTGTACACAGGGAATATCGTTACGATCACCATGCCAGAAGGTCGATGAACTTCCCATCGAGGATGTTCCCTGCAGTGTTGAATTTAGAATTTTAGATCAACTTTCTCGGTGCATGATGGTAAAAAGGTTCAGAAGATTGTGTACACAAATCTTTGGCTACCTCGCAGCAAGGACTGTTTAGAACGAGACGAGGGCTGCAATAAAAGATTCTCGTTGTATGATTCAGTGGCTCAAGCAACATGGGGAAGGCCTTTTTTATTGATCATCGCCAATGATTATTCGTGGAGATAAATCATATAAACTCTCTGACCTTTTGAAGGAGCAAGTAATTATATTTACTGCTTCAATTTATTCTTATACGATACATCGATACGTAGTATCCCAATGAATTATTTACACATTTATAAACAATATAAAGTATCTATTGTTTGGTCTTAATTAAATGAGTCCAACAACACTTTCAGTGCATTAATCAAAATGACAAGAATAGCAAAATGATAAGTAACATGATGTTAATATAGTTTATAGAAGATGGCATACGCTGAAAGTTAAGCATGCGGGGAAATCTTTCAACAGACCAAGAAATAGCCAGGAAAAATCGTCAACAAATTCAGTACAAGGTCGCGAAGAGTTCATGAATGAAGTAGCTTCGTTCGCCAGATTTCAACACAAATCTCATTGGGCTTCTTGGCTACTGCATTTAGAAAGAAGAAAGAATGTCAATTTACAAATACATGCCGAATCAAAGCTCGGATAGTTTTATTTTTGGTTCAATCATCCTGATTCTTACTGGTTTTTTTTTCACTGCACAAAGATATTATCCTTTAAAATTAATTCTTTCCATGAGTCATATATATAGAACAGCAAGGAACAAACACTTGAAGCTTATGTGTTTGCAGATTGCAACAGACCCTTATCCTTTGAATTGGAAAAGCGCTTTTTCGTTTTAATTGGAATCAGACGAGGGCTCCTTTATCTCCACTAAGATTTGAAACTTCAAGTCATTCATAGAGATCTAAAAACAAGCAACATCTTATTGGAAGCTGATCTAAATCCAAAAATTTGTGATTTTGGATTGATTTTTGGAGGTGATGTAAAAGAAGAGAGAACAAAAAGAATAATTGGTACTTTGTAAGTTAGCCATCTTGCTTCATGAGTTCCAAAGTTCATACTTTCCAAGGCATTGGGAGAACTGAAATGTGATGTTCTTAATAAAGCAGCTACATGTCCCCAGAATATGCCATTGATATAACTATTTCCGGTGAAATCCAATGTATTTACCTTTGGCGTGCCTTTGTTAGAGACTGGGAGTGGGAAAAGGAACAGAGGATTCAGCCATCCAAGTCACCACCACAACCTTCTTGGACATGTAAGTTGAAGCTTGCATTAAGTGATGCTGTTTTTTTAACGCTTTGATTGTTTTTGATGTCCAAGTCATTTCATATTGACGTTGAGTCGTCTACTGTGACTGGAGAGTAAGCATCTCTGTTTGTGTTCTTAGGCATGGTTGCTGTGGAATGAAGGCAGGGCCTTGGAACTTATGGATGATTCTTTAGCCGACTCTCACGTTGAATTTCAAGTAGAGGGATCCATGCAAGTGGGCTTGTTGTGTGTCCAGAAATTTCCCGTAGACAGGCCAACAATGTCTTCTGTTGTTTTCATGCTGGCAAATCAGGAAGCGATCTTGCCACAGCCTTAGCAGCCTGGTTTCTTTATGGAAAGAAGTCCAGCAAGCTCGGATTTGACTTCACCGAGGGAACTCTATACATGTAATCTTGTGACTATAACAATGCCAAAAGCTCGATAGACACACTATTGATTTAGCATTTTTGCTAATCTCCTGGGGTTCTTTTTCAAGTAGTTTACTGAACAAGATAATGTTTAGGACTTAATTGGCCAAATGAATTAAATTGGCAAAACATGAAAATATTAAAGACTTAATTAACACAATTAAAAAATTTCTGATTGAATTGACAAAAGTATTATAGATCTAGGACTTTTTAGATAATTTTCTCCAAATTAACTCATTGTGCTATAATTAAAGCTGTGTGGTCGTGGATAAACACGAGGTAACTTCGCCTACTAAATAGATTCGTATATAAGGCACATGACACGAGTCCCATCTGCACCCAATGGGATGCGAAAATTCAACAAAAGAGGGGACCAACTGCTCCTCCTCTGATCCCTTTGTGTTTATTTATTTGTCGAGGAATATAAAAAGGAAAGAGAGAGGCAAAATTGAAGTATCTTTTATATTTTGTTTGTCATTCAGATAATTAAACAAATGATTGACTTTTTTTTACAGATTCCAGAGGTCGTTGCCTTAAAAAGGATAAGGTTTGACATTTTTGGCAGAGAACTTCGTACGTATCACCTGAGGAAGGTCTCATCGCAGATTACAAGGTAGAGAGAGAGAGAGAGACTTTATCGTATTGGTGGAGAATGATGAGAAAATAGGTTAAAAATGCGTTGATTTTTCCACTCCGAATCGTGCCGTTGATGACGCCCCCGGAGGATGCACGAATAGAAAGTCCGATAACCCTTTCATGATATCAATATATATGTTACCGGAAGTCGCCCAGCACAATGATGATGCGGTTTGAGTAGCGATTCATTTAGAAGTCTGTGATGTTGGATTTGATACATCCCGTTCTTGACACCAGCAATATACCAATGTGACACACACTCGTTAAAAAAAAAAAACAAAAACAAAAACAAAACAAAAAACCATTACCTTGCCCCTAGATTTGCCCTTCCCACATACATACATTTTTCAGCATGACCTTTAATTGCCTGTTAGAGCGGAAGTCAGTAGCTAAGTAGCACCAACACGTGACACGGACACGCGACACGATACGACATGTCATTTTTCAAAAATAGATAACTCCGACACGTTGGGATACGTTATATATTAAATGAATATTTTTTATTTTTAATGAATTGACACTAATAATATTAATAAATCTATTTATAAGAAATTAAAAATATATCTAAAGTTAATATATACCCATATTTGAAAACATATTTCTAACTTTAATAAAAATTATTAATGAAACTAACGACTAACAAAAAATTGGAATCAATTTATTCATATAAATCTATTATATTCTATAACGATTAAAATTTATTATTATTTAATATTCAGTATTTTAAGTTTTTGAAATCACTATATATGTTACCGGAAGTCGCCCAGCACAATGATAATGCGGTTTGAGTAGCGATTCATTTAGAAGTCTGTGATGTTGGATTTGATACATCCCGTTCTTGACACCAGCAATATACCAATGTGACACACACTCGTTAAAAAAAAAAAACAAAAACAAAAACAAAAACAAAAACAAAAACAAAAACAAAACAAAAAACCATTACCTTGCCCCTAGATTTGCCCTTCCCACATACATACATTCAGCATGAGCTTTAATTGCCTGTAAGCGCGGAAGTCAGTAGCTAAGTAATACCGACACGTGACATGTCGACACGTCATTTTTCAGAAATATATTATTCCGACATGTTGGAATACGTTAGGACACGTTATATATTAAATTAATATTTTTTATTTTTAATGAATTTTCAATTTTTTATTAGTCATTCCCCCCAAAAACAAAAACCGCCGCCCCCCAAACCCCTCTCCTCCACGCACCAAAACCTCCCATACAAAAACCGCCATCCAAAACCCCCTCCCCCAAGACACAGAAACCACCGCGGCGGCTGGTTTAATTTTTGTTTTCATCTACTCTTCCTGTTAAAAGTTACCACTCTCCTTCGCGGCCTCCTCTTCCTCCTCCTTACCCGATTCTCTTCATCTTGATTTCAGCTTTCTCTCAGTTACCTCGTTGCAATCGCTTGCCGCCGCGCCTGCGGCCCTCCCTCCTTCGCAGCCACAGCCACAGCCTTCGGTCCTCCATCGCGCATCACAATCGCGACCCTCCTCCTTGCAGTCGTGGCCACGCCGTCACCTCCGCAGCCTCGCCTCTGCTCCCTCGCTCTTGCATCGACCTCCCATTGCCTTCTTTAACAATTTTCTTTACCTTCGCACTTGCAAACCCGCCCCTAAAACCACCATGCTTCTCACAAATCCCGAACACGCGAGTCGAAGCATGTCGGAAAGAGTTGACCGCGTGTTGGATTTTTCGACACGCATTGACCGCATATCTGAGCGTATCCGAACGTGTCCGAGCGTGTCGGACAAGTGTCGGGGTGTCCGACACAACATAGAAGCTCCTAGAACGTGTCCGTGCATCATTTGGTGGCACCAAGAAGACCGAAAAGATCTCAATTAATATGAAGATTTCAAGGATTCCTCAATCAATTTATCGGTGATAGCACCCTAACTAGTATCATGACTTTTGGTTTTGCAACTTCCTCGGTCTAATGCGCTGAATCAATTCATAGCAACAAATAAGAAAATATCCAATTTTTTTTTTTTTTAAAGTTTGGTAACAAGGAAATCTTTCAAATTTAAAGCCAAAACAAACAGGATGATGCTTGACAATGCTCAATGACCATGGGGATGTCTTTGCACAAAGAGGTTCGCATCTACATATGTCGCGAAAGTGTTAGATGGAGTCTCAAATATATGAGTATTGAGTGAGTCAATGATACTTGCAAGGAAATAAAATCTAGAACCTATCCGATCGAAAGTGGAATTGGTTAATTGTCCCCATTGAGCAGAGCCTAAGTGAAAAATTCCAGTTACAGGCTCGATGCCTATGTCGAACATTAGACTCGTCGAAGCCATAACCATCTTAAAAATCATAATTTACGTGTTTGACTAATAAGATGATATGAAAACAGGCACCACATCCCCTCCAATTAGCACTTCCCATTTGAGGTCCATATCAATCGCAGTTTCAGTTTTCCCTGTTAATTTTACTCTTGGAAACGTATCGATGAACCAAAAACATCTATCGAAATTCAATGGATAAATGTGTTGCCCAAAATGCTTAAAAATATCTTTTGTTTCTGCAGTCCCTAGTGAGAAGCTAATCGACTAGTCGTACATGTGATTTAGTTATGAGATGAAAACTTGAAAAAGTGGCACATCTCACATGGGTTTTGTGAGATTCAGTCCATGATAATGTTGTACATTTCTTGTTGAAATCAACAAGAGATTGCACATAAAAATCCCGAGTCAAAACTCGTTACATATAGTGCCAATTAAGATGGATTCGTAGACTTCATTTGAGGGTATTTTGGACGCGAAATAGTTGACCATCTCCCCTCAGCTGCAATAAAAGAAATAGTCATCAATGTGTTCCTTCAGCGTTGGGCTAGCAGCTGTAAGAACATTACTCGGTCTCCTTCATGAACATGGCTCAGTTTCTTCACGTGCAGAAAATTCGTTGGCTTGGATTGTACCCCAGAGTTGACGGACCAGGAGGATTGAAACTCGTGTCATAGAAAAAGTGGGCTTGTGCAAAACGTTAACTGAGGATGGGCACGAGTTTTCTCAGGAAGGTGGTA
The DNA here is from genome assembly GCA_016097605.1 of Eucalyptus guilfoylei. Lineage (NCBI taxonomy): Eukaryota > Viridiplantae > Streptophyta > Magnoliopsida > Myrtales > Myrtaceae > Eucalyptus > Eucalyptus guilfoylei. The sequence continues at coordinate 17,104,759 of CM027865.1, read as the reverse complement.
ATGGAATTTGACTTCTAGACATTCCATTTCGCCCCTACATCTTGACATTTGTATAATGTTCTTTCTCCTCCGATCGTTGCTACCAGCTTTCCTCTCCAATCATGTAGCGGTTGGCGTGAAGACCGTAGACTTCATTAAATCAACCCGGAGTGATGGCCACCATATAAGACTTAATTTGGGTCATAATTGGTGGAAAGAACAAAAGAACTATGTCAATAATTTCTGCCCTGTCTAGCAAGTAGATGCTATTTTTTGGGGTTCAGTTTAGAGGCAAATAATGGGTAAATTGAGAAAAAGAAGCAAGTTTCCCAGAACGTATCTGAGCGAATTGCAGCTCCAGAAGAGTCGAGATAGGAATTATACTTAATCGAACCAAAACAAGTTACTGCAAAACCAGGTAAATGTACTTGAGCCTGATAAAGCAACTTTTGTTAATAAGGCCATCAAGCCATGCTCTTCTTCATTTTTTTTATGACATTGAGTGTAATGAATGGTCCTGTGAGGGATGGGAGTGTAGCTCTGCCCCCAAGGATGCGAAAGGGGCAGGAATGAATTGAATCCCACATCATTTCGTTCGGTGAGGTAATGTGCTATATAAGGAGTAACACCAATCTTTACTACCTACTAGGCCTTTTCTGGGCGAAGCCTAGAAGAACAAAATCCTGAGGGCGTGGGGCAGGTGAGTCCTACAACCAAAAAAATTGACAATATCGTTGGCCTATGAGGCCACAAGTTGGCCCTAACAATGATATCAAAGCCAAGCCTAGCCAAAAGTGTGCGGTTCAGGGATGAGTGTGGCTTTGCCTCAAGGATGGTGAAAGGGTTAGGAATGAGAACCGAATCCCACACCATCCTCACCAATCTTATCTACCATCGAGGCATATTCTAGGCGAAGTCCACAGGATCGTGAGGGCATGGGTAGGTGAGTCCTACAGCCCGAAATGGACAATATCGTTGGCAAATGGGGCTAAAGGTCGGCCCTTACATCGAGTGCGTGGGTCTCTTGGAGACCTCAACTAATCCAATCAGGTAATGTCAGTATCCCAGTTTCACTACAACTTGATAGTTATCGAGATAAAAGTTGTATTCGCTAGGGCTTGAGCCCCTAATCATGATTTGTGATGATCCAGACCCGGGGTAGTACAGAGTGACGGACTAAGATCGCATCGGCAGTACACAGGCGAGGCTAAGGGCATGTCTCCTGTCCCACATCGCTTAGGGGAGAGTCCTGGGCTAATTTATAAGGCTTGGGTCCCTCTAATCTGTGTAACACGTTTTAAAGCCGTGAGGACTCAGTGTTCAAAACTAACAATATTACATAGTGAGGCCCGGGTCCTTACAAATGGTATCAGAGCCGACTCCCGCAGTGTGTGGGGCCACAGTGAGGGCCATGTGCCTTAAGGGGGGGGAGAATGTGATGACCCAGACCCGGGATAGTACGGAGGGACGGACTAAGATCGCCTCGGCATTACGCGGGCGAGGCTAAGGGCATGTCTCCTGTCCCACATCGCTTAGAGGGGAGTCATGGGCTAGTTTATAAGGTTTGGGTCCCTCTAATCTGTGTGCCGCATTTTAAAACCGTAAGGACTTAGTGTCTAAAGCGGATAATATTACACAGTGAGACCCAGGTCCTTACAAATGGTATCAGAACTGACTCCCGCAGCGTGTGGGGCCACAATGAGGGCCATGTGCCTTAAGGGGGGGGGGAGAATGTGATGACCCAGACCCGGGGCAGTACGGAGGGATGGACTAAGATCGCATCGGCAATACGTGGGCGAGGCTAAGGGCATGTCTCATGTCCCACCTCGCTTAGGAGGAAGTCCTGAGCTAGTTTATAAGGCTTGGGTCCCTCTAATCTGTGTAACGTGTTTTAAAACCGTGAGGACTCAGTGTCCAAAGCGGACAATATTATACAGTGGGGCCCGGGTCCTTACATAATTCATCAATTGCAGTTTAGTTGAATCATTTATATCCCCTGATGATAGTTTTGCTATCAGTCCCTAATACAAGAAAGCATCGGGAAGCTACATCATAGAGAGCTCCAATTGCACTAAAAAGGATTGAAGTTAAAATGACAACTTATTATGAATTTGTGGCAGCTCTAATTCAAATTAATGTAGCGTGATATGAACACCAGTCAAACAATGGCTACTATGAAAACTTCCTTACAGCTAAAATAGATCGTCCATCCCAAAGACAAATGGATTTAAGATAATATTGCTTTCTTCGTCACGCATCTAACAATTGACTATGCTTTCACTCTAAATTTTTTTTATACTGACATTATTGACAAGTTAAGCAATCATCCATGTCATCCCGAAGCTGTACCAGAATTTTGCGTTAGAGAGAAGAGCACGATTAACATTGAGGCAACTGAAATATTAATTTGAAACAGTGGGGTCAACTCAACCTATAACATAAGTTCGCTGGCCATTTTAGGGAAGGCATACATGTGGAAAAGAGCAAGAGAGTCATTGGAAGGCATTGAAATGAAAAGTCATCCTCTCTTCACCTTCTTGTACCCTTTTATGGTCTTTCTTTCGGTGCTAAGTTCGTCCAATGCAGGTGACTCATTAAGTTCAGGCCAGTCCATTAGCGATGGAGAGACTTTAGTTTCCTCAGGCCAAAGTTTTGAGCTCGGCTTCTTCTCTCCTGGAAACTCCAGGAACAGATTCTTGGGGATATGGTACAAGATCACTCCTGAGACGGTCGTGTGGGTCGCCAACAGGAACAACCCACTTGCCGATTCAAATGGTACTCTCACAATTTCTAATGATGGAGCACTTGTTCTTCTAAACCAGTCGAAGAGTGTCATTTGGTCTTCAAATTCATCCGGGACACTCAGGAATCCTGTTGCTCAGCTTTTGGACTCAGGAAATCTCGTTCTTAGAGAAAATAGCAGTTTGAGTTCTGATGAACATTCATGGCAGAGCTTCGATTACCCATCTGACACGCTATTAGCCGGTATGAACATGGGGTTGAACTTGGCAACTGGTTTAGAGAGGTACCTGAGTTCCTGGAAAAGCGCAGATGATCCGTCCCCTGGAGACTATATGTTCAGACTAAACAGACAGGGGTTGCCACAATGGGAAATACTCTTGACAGATTCGGTAATAAAGTATCGGACGGGACTGTGGAATGGAGTTCAATTCAGTGGCACTGCCGTGGAACCGAGTTCAGTCTCCACGCCTACTCTAATTAACAATGCCAGTGAGATATATTTTACATATGAGCCTTCATCAAATGGAGTCATTACAAGAGTCACGTTAAACCAGTCCGGATTACTACAACGATTTGTGTATATGAATAGGAGTGCTACATGGGATATTATGTACTCAACTCCAAATGATTTATGTGACAATTATGCCAAGTGTGGTTCCAATGGTTTCTGCAGAATAAACGAGGCTCCCATATGCAAATGCTTACAAGGGTACACGTCCAAGTCGCTGGAAGAATGGGACGTGCTTAACTGGTCTTCGGGCTGCGTGAGAATGCTACCCCTTAATTGTTCGAAAGGAGAGGGCTTCTTGAAACTTTCCGGGGTGAAACTACCTAACCTGATAGATTTCTGGTTAGATAAGAATATGAGCCTTGATGAATGCAAGGCCAAATGCTTGAGAAATTGTTCATGTGTAGCTTATGCTAATTCAGATGTTAGAGGAGGAGGTAGTGGCTGCGTAATGTGGTTTGGCGACCTAATTGATATTAGAGAATTTCACGGAGTTGACTACGACCAGAATATATTCATACGACTTCCAGCTTCTGAACTAGGTAGGTCCATCTTCAAACTGGCAGAGCTGATCCTGCTGTAGAGTTTAGTCTAGTTGGATTGTTATTTGTGGGTGTTTCATACTCTTGTCGCCTGCAATTTGTTCCTGCTGCTTTTATTTCTTTTGTTTCTTTTTCCTCCCTAAGGATCATGAATGCAGACCCTTAGCTCATGGAGCGGAAGCTTAGGTAATATTAACTAATTTTTTCCGTTCTTCTCTATCTAGATGCAATCCAGGGTCCCAACAAGAAGAAAAGATTGATCACCATAGGGATTCCACCCATTTTGGGATTGTTCATTCTGGCTGTGGCAATTTGGATTATTTACAGGAGGAGAATACTGAAGGGGAGAGGTAAACCTATCTATCAACGAAATCCAGTTTCCTTTCATTGAAGAGGCTATGATCTATTTCTGTCTTAAGTCTATGTTATATTGTAGTTCTATTATGTCTGATTTTCATATCAATTAGTTTTTTTTTGGTCGGACATATCAATTAGGTTGGAGAAGTGGAAAAGATGACTTTGACTTGCCGTTATATGATTTTGCTACGATCGCTGCTGCTACTGACAATTTCTCTTCAAGGAATATGATTGGCCAGGGTGGCTTTGGCCCTGTCTACAAGGTAAACTGTGTACATTCTGCGGCTACGTGTTCATGCAAAAGAGGCAAAGAAATAATTGAAATAATGATAATGCAGGGCAATCTTTCGGTGGATCAAGAAATAGCAGTAAAGAGGCTGTCAAAGAATTCGGGACAAGGTCTTGAAGAGTTTATGAACGAAGTAATTCTGATTGCAAAACTTCAGCACAGGAATCTCGTGGGACTAGTGGGCTGCTGCACCGAGAGAGAGGAAAGAATTTTAATTTACGAATATATGCCTAATGGAAGCTTAGATCATTTCATTTTTGGTATGGCACTCTTCATTTCAGTGTTCAAATGAACTTCATAGCTTGTACAGTAAATAGACGTAGCAAGTACTGCAAATGTCAGTCATTTGAAGCTTTTGTGTCATTTGGCATTGTGCAGATCAGGATAAAAGCTTCTCGTTGACGTGGAAAATAAGATTTGACATTGTTATGGGAATTACACGAGGACTTCTGTATCTCCACCAAGATTCAAAGCTTCAAATTATTCACAGAGACTTAAAGGCAAGCAACATTTTGCTAGACGCCAACCTAAATCCTAAAATCTCGGACTTTGGCTTGGCTAGGATATTCACTGGTGATGAAAAAGAAGCAAAAACTAGCAGAGTTGTTGGAACCTGGTAAGTTCAAATTATCTCGGACAAGTGCTCAAGTTAGTGCTTTAGAGAACTAACAGATGAATGATTTGCTTACTGCAGCGGCTATATGTCCCCAGAGTATGTTTTCAATGGGAATTTTTCCGTGAAATCTGACATATTTAGCTTTGGAGTGCTCTTGTTAGAGATTATAAGCAGCAAAAAGAATAGAGGGTTCTGCCATCCAAACCACCACCACAACCTTCTTGGGCACGTAAGTTGAGCTAGAAGAGAACATTGCTTGTGCTTTCTGGTTCATGTAATTATGTCGGATTCATACAGATATATTAACATAGTTTCTTCTTTCAATAACAAGCAAGCTAGCTTGACGGCATAATTTTATTTGTCATAGGCATGGTTGCTTTGGACCCAAGGCAGGGCCTTTGAAATTCTCGACGAATCATTGCACAACTCTGCCGTCAAGTCTCAAGTAGAAAGATGCATTCATGTCGGGCTGTTGTGCGTCCAAAAGTTCCCTGCAGACAGGCCAGCCCTGTCCACGGTCGCTTCCATGCTGGGAAGTGAAGGAACGGTTCTGCCTCAACCTAAGCAACCAGGTTTCTTCACGGAAACCAGCCCGGAAAACCATACTTCAACTTCAACTGGGGAAGATTATCATACAAACAGTGCGGTGAGCATCACAATGCCAACGGGCCGGTAGACACTCCATCATCTGTTAATGAGATTTTATCCCCGACCAGAGAAAAACGCAACCTAAATAGCATTTCAATGTCCTCCAAGGTCATTTCTGTATGTCTAGATTTTCTTCTTGCTGTATCCTAGATTAGATGAAGGCCTCTTGTTAATACTGCTTGAGCGGGATTATGTAACCAATAGAGCGATGATAAAAGTGAGTGGGTTGTACACTTTTATTTAGCTGGCGGCTGAACTAAAAGTCTGATGCAATGGTCTATAACAGTTTCCGCAAACTTCAGTGATGAGACCCCATAGAATAGTCTTACGTCGATTCATGGTGACTTTAATTAGATATGTAATCCAGTTGTCCTCTTGCTCTTGAGAACAGAGTGATTCTCTTCCCTCTCAACTCTTTCTGCACCCCCGCAATTAGAAGAGGAGATGTCAAAAGAAGTCAATCTGCATCAGTGCCACTAATTTCAAGATAACAAAAGGTTTACCCAACCATGTGATGAGCCAACAGAGCTTTCCGATTGCTGGAAAATTATTGCTCATTTATCACATGTGGTCTAAAGACCAGTATTCAATCGCAGAACTGCGATGTGGTCAAAAGACTCGAAACGTGTCCTAATCCCAGGAAATTGCAAAGAAAAGAAAGGAAGACAGAAAAGCTACCAATCTAAGAAACGTTAAAGGGTAATTTATTTCCACAGACAATTGCACTTCAAATGCAATTTTGCCTACTTGTTCAGGAAAAAAGTCAGGATAGATAGCAATGTTAGCAAAGTTTCCCAATGTTCCCATCTCTTGAGAAGCAAAAGAGAATCGCAAAAAGAAGAGATTGGAAGGAGCTTGCTTAGCACAAACCAAGCGACGGACTGGGTAAAAGTCAACCATTGACATTTTCGATGAAATAATTCCCATCACGCCTTTCTTGAGATGCATGAGCTTTCCATCACTGACGCATTAAAATTGGAGATTAGAATCTGGAAGACTATAATTACCAAATCAAGAGCATAGAGAGAATCTGACAATTTTATAAAAGAACAAAAGAGTGCCCAGTCCATTGTGGAAACAAAAACACTCTCATGTTAATGGAAGGACAATTCTCAACGTAAGTACCAATGTTTAAATTTGTTTGGGATTATTGTCCAAAAATTCTTGAACTTATTGTACAGTACCAATTCAATTCTCAACATTTCAATTATGCCAATTTTGTCATGATTGTGCCAATTTTTCTTTTTGGTCATAAACGATTTCCATTTATATCATAAACTGGTCTACTGGGCCGTCATTATAAATCAAAGCCCAAAGGGCCAGAGGAGGGCAAGATATCCAATCTTGCGGACGACTTCTTTTCCTTTGAGCCCGCGCAGTCAGCCACTGAATTTGCATTTCTTGGGCAATAACCCAGGCCCACTTCTAATAATCTTGATAACAAGGAGGAGCATTCTTCGATGATGGCTTTTACTTCCCAACCAAAAGTCCCTTCGTTCTGTAGCGTGCTTATCAGATCCACACGATCTGACTCTACCATTACACCGCCTAATTGTGCCAATTAATCCTAAACATTTTTACCGATTTGGTAATGTAGTCATTAACCTTTTTAAATTTACCAATTTAGTCATTCTTGTCAATTTTAATTGAAAGTCATTAATGTTGTAGTCTAATCAGCATTAGCCATCTTATAATATATGGTCAATGCCAATGTGGATGATTTTTTTAAAATTTATATATTTTTTTTAATTTTTTTAAAAAAAAATTCCTTTTCTATTATTTTCTTTTTCTTTTTCTTTTTGCAATTCTAGCCCAGGGTCAAGAAAATGAATTAATTAACCACATCAAAGATAGGCCATGCTACATAGGATGGCCGGCGTGACTAATTCATTACATTAGCAATTTTTGGCCAAAATTGATTTAAATGACTAAATAATGATCATAATTTATGAGTTTGACAAATAAAATGATCTGAAATTAGGCGCCACATCCTCTCCAGTTAGCATTTCCCACTTGAGGTCCATATTAATCCCAGTTTTCAGTTTGCTCTGTAATTTTTAGTCATGTAAGTATATCAATAAACCAAAATTATCTATAGGAATCCAATTTTAGATGAATGTGTTAGCTATAATACTTAAGAATATCTTCTATTTCTACAATACCTTATGAGAAGCTAATTGACTATGATAGTCGTACGATGTGATGTAGTTACAAAATCAAAACTTGAAAAATTGATAAGCATGTCTCATGTGGATTTTGTAAAACTCAGTCCACGATACCATCATACATTTCTTATTGAAATGAACAAGAGATTGCAACTAAAATCCCTAGTTGAAACTCGTTACATGTAGTGCCAATTAAGATTCATAGACTTCAATTGAGGGTATTGTGGACACGGAATAGTTGGCCTTCTCCCTTCAGCTGCAAGATAAGACATAGTCATCAATGCATTCCTTCAGTGTTCGTTACATTCGGGCTAGCAGCTGTAAGAACATTACGCAGTCTCCTCTATGAGCATGCCTCAGTTTCTTCACAGGCAGAAAATTCGTTGTGATTGCTGTACAGAATTGACGGACCAGGAACTCTTGTCATAGACATGGTGCTCTTGCGTCAAACGTTAACTGAGGATGACACAGGTTTTTCTCAGGAAGGGGGAACGTGGATTTGACATTTGACATGCCATATCGCCCATGTGATTTGACATTTATTTCTATTCTTCACCATTTATCATATAGTTTCTCCCCCAGTTGTCGCTACCAGCTTTGCTCTCTCAACAGAAAACGCCGACGAATAAATAAAAAAGTACTGGGTCGCAATTTTCTCAGCTATACCTGCCGGCATTTGCGAGGTGCCGTGAAGACGAAGGACTTCATTGCATAAATCTACACGGAGTAATGGCCGCAAGATAAGATTTATGCTGAGTGATTGTTGAATAGAAGTCAACAGAAGAAATGATTAATCTTTCGATGCACAGTAAAAAGAATTAGCCAGATTTATACATTGAATCAGCGCATAATAGACAGATTTATAACTTTACGATGATTCGAATATAATCACAAAAAAAAAAATATTTGCATTTCGCGACATTAATACTGAACCTTTTCTAAAAAAGATGATATAAATCTTTTTTGTGTTTTCTAATGAAGGGGAGAAGACGTTATTTTCAACGTATGTTCTTTTTTTTTTCTTTCATAAATTGGCTGTTATCTTCCCAAATTATTTTAACTTACTTTAAAGATAACCCCTCAAACCTCAACTCTCAAAAAACACACCTCATCATAGGTAATAGGTGCCTCCTGGACACATTAGGGCAAACCGTGCCCCTTGGACGTGCCCTATCATGGGCGAACTGCCAAAATATAAAAGTCATAATCGGTGGAAGGAACAAAACGAACGCTGTCCATACTTTTTGTCCTGCCTAGCTTGTAGATGCTTTTTTTTGGGGGTTTTCTTTAGAGATAAATAATTGGCAAATTAAAAAAAAAAAATTAAGTTCACAGAACGTAATCGAACGGGTTGCCGCTCCAGAAGAATCGAGATAGGAATTATACTGTAGTCGAACCAAAACAAGTTTTATGGAAAACCTGGTAAATGTACTTGAGCCCGAGGAAGCAATTTTTGTTCAGGAGGCCATTAAAACATGCTCTTCTTCTTTCATGACATCGAGTTCTCGGGTTTCTCAGAGACCTCAACTAATCCAATCGGGTAATGGTAGTCTCCCGGTTTTGCTACAACTGGATAGTCATCGAGATGAAAATTGCCTTCGCTAGACCTTGACCTGATCATGCTCCATCAAACACAGTATAGTGTTGAATCATTTAATTTCTGCAGATGATGATAGTTTTGCCATCGGTCCCTAACACAAAAAGCAACGCAAAGCTATACGATGGATCGCTCCAATTGCACTGAAAAGTACTGAAGTTAACATGACAGTTTTACTATGATTTTGTGGTTGCTCCAAGTCTAACTAATACTACACATTCAATTCAATGACCCTCCGGAAAGCACTTGGTGTGAGGATGACTTGAAGTGAGATCAGCGTGATGTGACCACCACTTGAATAAGGGCTATTGTAAAAAATCTCCTTATTGCTATAGTATATTATCCTTCCCAAAAGTAAATAAATTTAAGATGTATTGTTTACTTTCTCAGGTTACTAATTATTTAGTATGCTTTCACTCTAAATTTTTTTTTATGCCGACATTGTTGACAAATTAAACAATTATCCGTGTCATCCTAAAGCTCCACCAGAATTTTGCGTACGGGCGAAGAGTATGAGTAACATAGAGGCAACTGAAATATTGACTTTTAAGCATGGGATCAACTCGACCTCTGGATAAGTTCGCTGGCCTTTTTTTTTTAAGTGAAGGCATATACACGGGGAAGAGCAAGAGAAAGACATTGGAAGGCGTTGAAATGAAAAGTCATCCTCACTTCACCTTCTTGTACCCTTCTATGGTTTTTCTTTCCGTGCTAGGCTTGTCAAATGCAGGTGATACATTAAGTTCAGGTCAGTCCATTAGTGATGGAGAGACACTAGTTTCTTCAAGCCAAAACTTTGAGTTCGGCTTCTTCTCTCCTGACAACTCCAGGAACAGGTACTTGGGAATATGGTACAAGATCACTCTCGAGACCGTCATGTGGGTCGCCAACGGGAACAACCTGCTTGCCGATTCGAATGGCACTCTTGCAATTGCTAATGGTGGAGCACTTGTTCTTCTAAACCAGTCAAAGAGTGTAGTCTGGTCTTCAAATTCTTTGGGAACACTTATAATCCTGTTGCTCGGCTTTTGAACCTGGGAGATCTTGTTCTTAGAGAGAATAGCAGTTCGAGTTCTGATGAATATTCATGGCAAAGCTTTGATCACCCATCTGACACGCAATTGGCTGGTATGAACATCGGGATGAACTTGGCAACTGGTTTAGAGAGGTACCTGACTTCCTGGAGAAGCATAGATGATCCGTCCCCCAAAGACTATATGCACAGACTAAACATTCAGGGGTTGCCACAATGGGAATTAGTCTAGACAGATTCGGTAATAAAGTTTCGGATGGACAGTGGAATGGAGCTCAATTCAGCGGTGCTTCGTGGAAGTAACTTCAGTCTCCAAGCCTGCACTAATTTACAATGCAAGCGAGATATAATTCACGTATGAGCCTACATCAAGTGGAGTCGTTACAAGAGTCACGTTGAACCGGTCTGGATTACTACAATGACTCGTGTATATGAACTGGAGCACTACATGGGATATTATGTAACAATTCCAAATGATTTATGTGACAATTATGTGAAGTGTGGTGCCAATGGTTTCTGCAGAATTAACCAGGCTCCGATATGCGAATGCTTACTTGAGTACACCCCCAAGTCACTGGAGTAATGGGACATCCTTAACTGGTCTTCGGGTTGTGTGAGAATACTATCCCTTAATTGTTCAAATGGGGAGGGCTTCTTGAAACTTTCTGGGATGATACTACCCGACCTGATAGATTTCTGGTTAGACAAGAACATGAGCCTCAGTGATTGCAAGGCCGAGTGCTTAAAGAATTTGTTCCTGTGTAGCTTATGCTAATTCCTATGTTACAGGAGGAGGTAGTGGCTGCCTAATGTGGTTTGGTGACCTAACTGATATTAGAGAATTTCAAGAAGTTCACTATAAGCAGGATATATTCGTACGACTACCAGCTTCTGAACTAGGTACGTCCATCTTCAAACTAGCAGAGCTGATCTTGCTGTAGCCTTTAGTCTATTATATGGTTATGTGTGGATATTTCATATTCTTGTAACCTGCAATTTATTCCTGCTTCATTTAATTCGTTTGGCTTGTTTTTTTTCCCTTCCAAATGATCATGACTGCAGACCCTTTGCTTATTTAACAGAATCTCAGGTAGCATAACTAATGTCCTGCATTTTCCTCTATCTGAATGCAATCCAAAGTCCCAACAAAAAGAAAAGATTGATCATCATAGGGATTCCAGCCATTTTGGGATTTTTCCTTCTGGCCATGGCAATTTGGGTGATCTACAGGAGAAGACTGAAGGTGAGAGGTAAACCTACTTATCAACAAAAATCCATTTTCATTTCATTAAATAGGCTGGATCAATTTCTGTTTTAAGTCAATGCTATATTGTTGTCCTGTTATGTCTGATTTTCATTATTAGGTTGGGAAGTGGAAAGGATGATTTTGACTTGCCGTTATATGATTTTGCTATGATTGCTGCTGCTACTGACAATCTCTCTTGGAGAAATATGATTGGAGAGGGCGACTTTGGCCCTGTCTACAAGGTAATCTGTGTACAGTCTGTAGCTAAGAGGCACAGAAATAATTGAAATATTGATTATGCAGGGCAATCTTTCGGTGGATCAAGAACTAGCAGTAAAGAGGCTGCCAAAGAATTCTGGACAAGGTCTTGAAGAGTTTATGAATGAAGTGGTCCTGATTGCAAAACTTCAGCACAGGATTCTCATAGGACTTGTGGGCTGCTGCACTGAAAGAGAGGAAAGAATTTTGATTTACGAATATATGACTAATGGAAGCTTAGATCATTTCATTTTTGGTACGACACTCTCAATCTCAGTCTGTTCAAATGAGCTCTGTTGCACGTACGGTAAATTGACGTAGCAAGAAGTGCAAAGATCAGTCACTTGAAGCTTTCGTGTCATTTTGCAATGTGCAGATCAAGATAAAAGCTTCTTGTAGGCATGGAAAAGAAGATTTGACATTGTTATGGGAATTGCACGAGGACTTCTGTATCTCCACCAAGATTCAAAACTTTCAAATTATTGGGAGACATAAAGGCGAGCAACATTTTGCTAGACGCCAATCTAAATCCTAAAATCTCAGACTTTGGCTTGACTAGGATCTCCGGTGGTGATGTAAAAGAAGCAAAAACTAGCAGAGTGATGGGAACCTAGTAAGTTTATGATTCTGTTGCGAGTGCCTGAGCTAGTGTTTTAGAGAACTAATGCACAAATGATCTGCTTACTGCAGTGGCTATATGTCCGCAGAGTATACTTTTGATGGGAAGTTTTCCATGAAATTCGACGTATTTGGCTTTGGAGTGCTCTTATTAGAGATTGTAAGTGGCAAAAAGAATAGAGGATTCTGCCATCCAAACCACCATGACAACCTTCTTGGGCATGTGAGTTGAGCTAGAAGAGAACATTGCTTGTGCTTTCTTGGTGCAAGTAACTATGTCTGATCATACAGATATATTAACATAGTTTCTTCTTTCAATGACATGCAAGCTAGCTTAACGGTATAATTTGATTTGTAATAGGCATGGTTGATTTGGACCAAAGGTAGGGCCTTAGAAATTCTTGAAGAATCATTATGCGACTCTGCCATTGAGCCTAAAGTAGAAAGATGCATCCATGTCGGGTTGTCGTGCATCCAAAAGTTTCCTGCAGACAGGCCAGCCATGTTCACAGTTGCTTCCATGCTGGGAAGCGGAGGAACGGTTCTGCCTCAACCTAAGCAACTGGGTTTCTTCACGGAAAGAAGCCCCAAAAACTCAAGTTCAGCTTCAACAAGGGAAGATTATTATACAAACAATGCAGTGAGCATCACAATGCCAGCAGCCTGATAGACACTCCATCATCTGTTAGTGAGGTTCTATCCCCAACATGAGAAAAACGTGACTTAATTAGCATTTCAATGCCCTCCAAGGTTATTTCTGTATGTCTAGATTTTATTCTTGCTGTATACTAGATTAGAACCTCTTGTTAATACTGCTTGAGCGGGATTAGGTAACCAATAGAGCAATGATGAAAGTGAGACTGGGTAAACACACTGTTGGATAGCAGGCCACTGAACTAAAAGTCTGATGCAGTGGTCTACGACAGTTTCCGCAAACTTCGGTGATGACTGATGAGACCCCACAAAATAGTCTTACGTAAGGTTTATCCAACCATGTGACGACCCAACCGAGCTCCCCGATTGCCAGAAAACTATTGCTCATTTATCACATGTGGTCTAAAGACCAGTATTCAATCGCAGAACTGCGATGTGGTCAAAAGACTCAAAACGTGTCCTAATCCCAGGAAATTGCAAAGAAAATGAAGGAAGACCAAAGGCTACCAATCTAATAAGAAACGTTAAAATGTAATCTGCTCCTATAGACATTGCACTTACGCAATTTTGCCTCCTTGTCAAGGAAAGAAGCCGGATAAGACAGCAATGTCGGCTAAGTCTCCCAACGTGCCCATCTCTTGAGAAAGCGAAAGAGAATCGCAATAAGAAGAGATTGGAAGGCGCCTGCTCAGCGCAGAACCAAAACGAGTAGACCGGGTGAAAGTCAACCATTGACTCTTTCAATGAACAAGTTTCCCCATCAGGCCATCCTCGAGAATGCATGAGCTTTCCATCATTGACCCTTTAAAACTCCGCGGTCCGCTTTTGAAGCAGCAATTGAAACACGTGAAAATGCTAGGCATTACACACCACAGAAAAAAAAAAGGAAAAGCCAAAAGAACAAGGAATAATAGTGGTTTCCCATGGAAAATACTATATTCTTTTGGAATTTCATTGCTCACCACAGCTCAGATCAAATTCTTTCCATATCTGATAAATCAACAACTAAATTTCGGATGCTGCAAAATGAAAGTGAAAAAGAGAAAAAGAAAAGTCAGGAAATTGCACCGACGCCAACCCAAAAATGAGTAAGTACCGGTGAAAAAAGGAAACGGATGTGTGATGAATGCAAATACGACATTTTGACATTATTTAAAGACCCAGCTAATAAAATATTTTTTTTTATTTTTTGGCCGCCCGCATGAGCTCACCCATGCCCGAAGGAAAGCAAAGGAACTTCCCTTCCACCTTCCAAGAAACCAGCCTCTCAGACCCGAAGAGACCGAGCTGTTCCTTAGTTGTCTTCCATGGCCCCTCCCTTCTCGGAACTTCCATTGACCCTTTACCCATCTATATGTATCCCCACTCCCCCAACGCCTCCTTCAGCACCCATCTTCCCCAACCTCCCAAAGCTTCGATCTTTCTGCAGAAAGTTTGAATCTTTCTCTTCAAGCTCTTGTCTTTTCGATCTCCAATGGCGTCCCAGAGAGCCGAGTCGAACTTCCACGACTTCCTGCCTACCATGGCCGACAAACTGGGCGGCGAGGGCCTGATCGGGGAGCTGTGTAATGGGTTCAATCTCTTGATGGACAGCGATAAAGGGGTCATCACGTTCGAGAGCCTCAAGAAGAACTCCGCCCTCCTGGGGTTGCAGGACTTGAGCGACGATGATCTGCGGTCTATGCTGAGGGAAGGCGACTTCGACGGGGACGGCGCGCTCAGTCAGATGGAGTTCTGCGTCTTGATGTTCAGATTAAGCCCCGAGCTGATGGAGGAGTCGGAGTTTCTGTTGGAGGAGGCTCTTCGGAAGGAGTTCTGAGGATTTTCTTGATTTTCCCTTTTGTTTGTCTGACTCTTATTGACCCGTCATACACTGCTCTTGTTGTATTCCTAATTACTTACCGATTCTTGATCCGGCATGGATTTGTTCAGACAAAAAACATAATAAACGGATTTGCAGTATGATTAACTTTGAGCAGCTCCTCTTTTTTCCTGGATTTTGTTTTGTGCGCGTGTGGGCGCCTGTGTGATCGTCTGGCGGCACATGATCTGGACATCCCTAACCTTGAAATGGAGTTCTATTTCAACTTGGACTCAGCTGCTGAACTGCAGTTTTATGAAAGATCAATGAGCAATTGAGCCACTAAATGATATATAAGCGACTTATCGGTTAGAAAGTGCCAATTTTCCGGATGATGAAAGAAATAAATTCAAAGTGCCTACTGACTTTTATTAGACAGAGGGAGTGTTGATTTGACATTTATTAAGTTTGCTGCAATTTTGCAATCAGGAATTGTCATTCCTTTAGCTGCCTCGAGTTTTGCATACTTTTTGTTGATTCTTGGTCATTCTGAGGGGAAAACGGGCGATGTGTCATTCTTACAGCCAAAAGGATGATCATTAGATGAAGCTACAAGATGATCATTAGATGAAGCTACAACAGTAGAAATGGTCCTGAAGATATCCTTATTGTGCATCTTGTTGTTCCTCTTATAGTTCTTGAAGAATCCGGTTTAATGCTTGCTTAGAATTGATGTTAGTCCCTTCTGGCCTCACGTTACACGCGTGACTGATGCTTTTATCTGTCGTTCTTATGCGGAGTGCTACCTCCGTAAAGTAATCTTTAGCTTCACGAAATCCTCAACCACTTTTTTTTTATTTGGTCGAAAAATCCTCAGCCACTTTAAATGCTTAATTGAGAGATTAAAACATTTGCCAGGAATGGTCCGGTAACAGGTCTCAAGTTATAAATTCTTTTGTAGTGTTGTTTTCGATGGTTCTAGATGCGAACGATGGCGTGATAATTGTATATTGTAAGTGGGAAAACACTAATTCAAAGAGCAGTTGGATTCTGTCCATTTGTTGAGGAGGACAAAGGCCAGAGACAAGAATGATTTCATCTCTTCACTAAGAAAACTAAACATGCTTTTCTTTATTTTAGCCTATCATTGTTGACTTTAGTCTCGCTGATGCAATTATAAAACACCCCACTTGGACCTTCTCTGAACGCCCCTTGACTGCTGTAGTGTGAAACGCGGCTGGAAAGCACGGAAACAGCAGGCCAGTCCATCTGCTTTCTCCTGCTTTGAAGAAAGCACTACGAAAGATTCATTTTTTTTCAACACCAAATCAGCAGTGTCACCGGTTCACATCGCACATCCGTGTAAAGAAGTGATATGCAAATCGTGATGGAGGACTTCTTTCAACCTGTCATTATCAGGTGACGATACTTTATATGTGCCTACCGCTACTTGTCAAGGGTTGATTTTTGTTCTTGAAAAGGAGACATTCTGGTCCATTTTATTATCATTTGTTAGGTTTCCACTCAGTTTCTTGCCCTAGATTAATTGCCATGAAGATGTTCTTCTGAAAGAGGGCTTATAGCGCTAAGCCAGGCACATGGACATCCTCTGTGTTCTGCTTTTCGCAGAAAGCTTGGCCTGGTTCTGGGGATCCTCAGTTGCAGTTGACACAGTATATGCATCTCAATCAATCAGTGATGGGGAGACACTAGTTTCGAGTGGTGGAACCTTTGAATTAGGATTTTTCAGTCCAGGTAATCTCACAGATCGATACTTGGGAATTTGGTATAAGAATGTCCCTGTAAGAACCGTTGTCTGGGTTGCAAATAGAAGCAAGCCAATCAGTGACTCTTCAGGCACGTTGATGGTTGTCAGCACAGGCAATCTTGTCCTCCTCAGCCAGAATAGTAGTGTCGTTTGGTCAACTAACTCTACGAAACAGGCCCAAACTCCAGTTTTACAGCTCTTGGATAGTGGAAATCTCGTGCTGAGAGACGATGGAAATGGCAGTCCGGATACTTACATATGGCAAAGCTTTGATTACCCATCTGACACATTTTTGCCAGACATGAAGATCGGATGGGATGCAAATAGCGGTCTAGAACGGCACTTAACTTCTTGGATGAGTCCTGATGACCCATCTCCTGGAGATTTCACTTGGGGGTTGGAGAGAAGTAACTATCCTGAGCTTGTAGCATGGACGGGATCAAATAAGTACTTCAGAAGTGGACCTTGGAATGGACTCCGTTTCAGCGGTGCACCACAGTCAGGAGCCAATCCTGTCTTTTCATATAAGTTCATAAACAATGGAACTGAGGTGTACCATACATTCGATGTGGAGAACAAATCGCAGCTCGTTAGGATTGTTGTGAATCAAACTACCTCTCTATGGGAACTCTCCACTTGGAATGAAGATTCTCAAAGCTGGATGCTCTTCCTTTCAGTTCCAAAGGACTATTGTGACCATTATGGCCTCTGTGGTGCCTATAGCAAATGCTTGACTGACAAGTTGCCGTATTGCCAGTGCCTGAAAGGATTTTCGCCTAAGTATCCGGACAAGTGGAACTCAAATGATTGGTCACAGGGATGTGTTAGGGATGAGCTTTTGAGTTGCAATGATGGTGATGGATTTATAAAATATACTCAGATGAAATTGCCAGCTACAACATATACATGGGTAGATGGCAGCTTAAGCCTCAAGGACTGCAGAACGAGATGCTTGAAGAACTGTTCGTGCACAGCTTACACAAACTCAAATATAAGTGGGAAAGGTAGCGGTTGTGTGTTGTGGTTTGGTGATCTTGTTGATATGAGACAGTTTCCAAGTGGCGGTCAAGACATATACATTCGGATGTCAGCTTCTGAAATAGGTATCAACTCAATGTGGCCACTTAAAAGATCTTATCAGGGAGCTGGATGATTATAGTGACTTCTTGATTATTTTTGACTTATATGCTCTTCATGTGCAATTCAATGGAGCAGGGAAGAGTAAGCACAAACTGTTGATAACTGCCATTGTCATTCCAGCAATTGGATTACTTGCTGCCATGCTCACGGCCCTCTATTTTGTTGTCAGAAGCAGAATGAAATCTGGAGGTACAGATGCTTCTTAAGCTGTTTGCAAGTTAAAATTATTGCAGCTTTTTGTTTAATTCAATGTTTGAAAAGATGAATGGCTACTTCAATATCTTGACTTTTTACAAACAAAAGAAGACCTATAGCAATCTTCGAATTTGATTAGCATTTACAGAGTTCCATGATGCCCCATTGTGACAGTACTTTAAAGTTAATTTTTACTAGGTGAATTTTTTTTCTGGATTTACATGATAGAGAATAGTCGAGACATATTGAGCTGCTCCACTTATTGATTACAGTAAGCAAAGTTGAGGCGACAGTTGCCAAATTGCAAGAGGGCTCATCCTAGTGGTGTTGACTTTCCTTTCTTACTGAAACACTCTTGACTTCCATACACTGCATATTACCATTTTTTCTTATTTCAGCTACATAAGTGTTGGATCTTCAGTTTTCTGTTCATGTCATGTGCTTGAATGGAGTTCTCATACTTCATCTAGTGATTATACATGCAACCAGTCGGCCTGTGTAACATCTCCTAATCATAGAAGTCAGGGTTGATTTGACGGTAGAGGCGACTGTATTGAAGAAAAATTGGACCTTTTTGGTTGTTAATCTCACTTAATGCCAAACGCAGATAAAATGGGAACAGGCAGTATAAATTGAGAAACACAGCAAACAGTAATACCCTAAGATCATCTGCTCACTCTTTTGATCCACATCCTGAATTGAATGTATTCCCTACTAAGCTTCACTGTTTTTCATCAATCGGTTAAAAAGCTACTGCATTATTTGATAATTGACTCTGTCATACACACTGTAGAACATTTCTTTGCTAATTTAAATGGAGTAACTAGTGTTAAAATTACCCAAACTATGTATCAGCCTTCTCTTGTCTCTTGCATTACATAAATGAATCTTTTCTATTTCAGAGAGAACCGAAAATGTGACAGAAGTTTTAGAGAAAGAAGGTACCAAAGATGACCTGGAGCTCCCACTCTTTGATCTAATTACACTTGCCAAATGCACAAACAATTTTTCAATCGAAAACAAGCTCGGTGAAGGTGGTTTTGGACCTGTATATAAGGTAACTGGAAATATTTTGATTGGATGATCAGAAACATGGAGATGTATTTACTATTGTAGATCTTACAGTATGTGACATTTCAGGGTACACTGGTAGATGGACGAGAAATTGCTGTGAAGAGACTTTCAACTATCTCTAGACAAGGATTGAAGGAGTTCATGAATGAAGTCACATTGATTGCAAAACTCCAGCACCGAAACCTAGTAAAGCTTCTTGGTTGTTGCATTCAGGGAGAAGAAAAAATGCTTGTCTATGAGTACATGGCAAACAAAAGTTTGGATGCCTTTATCTTTGGTAATTTAGTAACTATATTTGGTCCACATTTGAATATGTTGTTTATTTATTGTAAACATAGTTAGAAATTGGGCTGAAGTTGAATGACAACATGCTAGATCCGGCAAGAGGAAGACTATTGGATTGGAGTAAGCGGTTCCACATTATCTGCAGTGTTGCAAGGGGCCTTCTTTATCTTCATCAAGATTCAAGATTGAGGATAATACATAGAGATCTAAAAGCAAGTAATGTCTTACTTGATGCTGAGATGAACCCTAAAATTTCAGATTTTGGCCTGGCTAGAATGTTCGGCGGAGATCAAACAGAAGGGAATACAAGTAGAGTGGCAGGCACCTAGTACGTGTTGCTTCTGCTCATTTTATAGTGTGGAAAAGTTATAATGCTTCCGTATTTAATGCTTTCCAATTTCAATTGTGTCCCTCAGTGGCTATATGGCACCCGAATATGCAATTGACGGGCTGTTCTCAGTTAAATCTGATGTCTTCAGCTATGGCATTTTGGTCCTAGAGATTATAAGTGGAAAAAGAAACAGAGGATTATATCATTCGGAGAGCAACCTCATTGGATATGTAAGTTTAAGTACTTGAATTCATTGGTTTATCTGCTGACTAGAGTTGCCTGAAGAATGATTGGTTTTTCACTGGTGTATTTTAGGCCTGGGAAATGTACAAAGCAAGCAGATCGATCGAACTGATTGATATGGACTCAGTAGATACATGCACTCTATCTGAAGTGCTGCGTTGCATTCATATTGCTCTGTTGTGCCTGCAAGAGCATCCTGAGGATAGGCCAACGATGTCACAGATCCTGATGATGTTCAGCAGTGAGAATACACTGCCTGTGCCCAAACAACCAGGTTTCCTCGTGGACAGATATCCCCGTAAAGAAAGTTCCTCATCCAGCAAGGTTGAATCGTTGTCAGCTAATGAAGTTAGTTTTACACATTTGGAGGGTCGATAGAAGACCCATCAACATGGTTCTGTAAATTCTTGTCCAGATTTATGACCTTGCTCTGATTATTTTGACAGTTAATTGTGTCTGTGCAAGAAAAGGAAAACGAGAGGTGAAGGCGTAACTTAATGTTTAATGCATGACATTAATTATATGCCATTAGTAGTTGGAAAAGGACCAAAGTTGTGTAGAATGATGTGTCCTCTCTTATTTTAGTTGTTTGACGACGTATATATACAGCACAATGGTGAAATTTTAGCTGCCTCTAGTGAAGTGGGATATCTTTAAAAGAGATATAGAGACAAAATCAGCCACTGAGGTTATGCTTTTTAGATAGAGCCGATTTTTCTTTCCATTAGAATAAGATGCTGGTTTTGTGCAGGAAAGATATAGTATTCTTTCAGCTTCCTTAAGATTGCATCATTTCTTTTGATTCTTGGTCATTGAAGAGGACATATGAGCGAATTTCGTGGTTCATTTGGCCAAAAAGATGGAGCTAAAATAGTATCATGAATCTAACATATTGAGGTCCTCGTCTAATGGTTTAACAAATTCTGCACTTCTTGAAGGATTTTGTTTTTGCTTAAATGGAGTGCTCGTCTGATCTATGTTGGTCCTCAACCTCATTCTAGGTGAGCAAACCCTGTTTATATCTGTCTAAATTAGTGTGCCATTGATGCCAACTGATTGGTTGGCATCAAAATACATATTTCAGGGTAAATAATATGAGCTTTTGAACTTAAGAGGCCAAGTGTGAAACTGAATTAACTTTGAACAGTATTGCAATTAATGGACTAATCCTCTGTGTAATTGGAATGCACGTTATGGAAAAAACCAGTCGGATTCCATCTACCGTAAATTTTTTAATGGTATAAAGGCTAGAGTGAAGAATGGTTTGCTCTCTAAACAAAGAAAAGCAAGCAATGTTCTTTTAGTTTCAAACGACTGTTTATAATTTCAATTAACCCAAAATTCAATCTGTCATTGTCGGTTCAATGAAAAGCAAACGAATTTCTATTCATTGTCGGTTCAATGAAAAGCAAACGATTTTCTATTCATTTTCTGCCAGATAATGTTGACCCAATGATGACAGTCTCAGTTTTGGGGTAGTAGTTCATGCCGAACCAGAAGGGCACAAGTGAGTGAAATTAGGAGCATTGAGGATACATAATCAAAATCAGATAGATCTTAGTTGGCAGATCAGATCAGAGGTTGAAATCAGAATAAAGCAAGCGGTCTTGCTGGTTTTACTTTGTTAGAGTACAATTGAGTTGTACCCTGAAACTGTTGAATCATTATCAAGTCTTAATAGCCTATCATTTTCCTTAACAGAATTAATGGAAACTCCCTGGTTTATGTCCTACTACGAGTTTGTCAAGTGTGACCCATACAAACCATTTACAGCTGCACAGGCATAGCATGAATTCTGAAGAGTCTTAACGTTATAAACAAGTACAGAAAAATGCAAAACTGCGACAAGTTCCCGTCTTCTCATCGAGCCTCTAGAAGTGTAAAAGTGATTTCATTGACAACAGATGAGTCAACACCAGATGAGGAATTTCCTCTGTGCGGATTCCTCTCCACGAGGAAACCTGGTTGTTGAGGCACCACCAACGAGTTGTCACTACTCAACATTGTCACAACAGATGACATGCTAGGCCTATCCTCGGGATGTTCTTGCAGACATAGGAGACCATTATGAACACATCGTAACACTTGAGATAAATCGGATGTGTCTGCCAAGCATGGGTCGATCAATTCGGAAGACTTGCCTGCTTGGTACGACTCCCACACCTAAAGAATGAACAATTTCAGGAACTTCATTGGACCATGAAGCTACTTAAAATTACAAAAATTATATAAAATAAATTACTCACATGGCCGACCAGACTCTGATTCGAATGATACAATCCCCTGTTCCTTTTTCCACTTACAGTTTCAAGGACCAAAATGCCGAAGCTGAACACATCCGATTTAACTGAAAATAGCCCATCAATGGCATATTCTGGTGCCATATAGCCACTGAGCAACATAAGCAAATATCAGAACATGAAGTAAAATGGAAGCAGAACACACCCTTTTCACTCTATGCAGAGCATACTGCAAGATACTTACTATGTCCCAACCACCCTGTTGGTATTTCCTTCTGTCTCGTCTCCTCCAAATATCCTAGCCATGCCAAAATCTGAAATTTTTGGATTCATCTCATTGTCAAGTAGGACATTACTCGCTTTGAGATCCCGGTGGATTATCCTCAACCTTGAATCTTGATGAAGATAAAGTAGGCCCCTAGCAACACCACAGATGATATTGAACCGCTTGTGCCAATCCAACAGCTTACTTCTCTCTTTATCTGTCAAGTTTTAGTCAAGTCAGTCCTGTGTCCCGTGATATCTTTTTCGTTTCAGGCAATGTCTGCATTTTAAATTTGAACAGAAATACATCAACTAGGTTACCAAAAATAAAGGCATCCAAGCTTCTGTTAGGCATGTATTCGTAGATCAGCATTTTTTCGTCTCCCTGGATGCAACAACCAAGAAGCTTTACTAGATTTCGGTGCTGAAGATTCGCAATTAGTTTGACCTCATTTTTGAACTCCCTCAGTCCTTGCCTAGACCTACTTGAAAGCCTCTTCACAGCGATTTCTCGTCCATCGACGAGTATACCCTGAAAAAAAAAAGAAAAACAATGGGAAGATTCAATTCCAATTGCCGGATCATTAAGCTATGTTTCAGATTATCCAGTCCAAATTTTGTTCTACCTTATATACAGGTCCAAAACCGCCTTCACCTAGCTTGTTCCTTATCGAAAAATCATTTGTGGATTCAGCAATTGTACGTAGGTCAAATAATGGGAGCTCCAAGTCATCATCGGGCGTTCACTCTCTTGACCTTCAGATATATTTTCTGATACATCTAAAATGGAAGATGGGGAGGTACTTAGTGCAAGTAACGAGTAGGCATGGAAGCATGTGATACCGTAAGTACTGTTGGTTCCAATTCTAATCAAGCCAGCAAACAAGCTAATTTATGTGGTATCATGCAACTCTCGACTATGCCAAATTATTAGTTATCAAAATCGGAGGTAGTAATTCTCCTTGTATTCTTCTCTTTTCTTCGACCAAAAAAACAACATGAAAAGTAAGTTCTGTAAGGATAGTCATGAGAAGAAATCCGTACCTCTGAAGTTTTTCCCTCTTCTGCGTGTGCAACAGATGGCGATAAGCATGCCAATAGCTGTGGCAATTGCCAATACGGCTATGAGAACTATCCACACCTTGGACTTACTCTTCCCTGCTCCATTGAAGAGTTCACATAAGAAACATATAAATGCTGAATATGAAGGGTAACTATTGCAATGTGAGTGCTCACTTTGGAAAGGAAAATGAATGATCGATAAAAAGGAGATCCAGTGCAAGATCTACTTTTCTAAGTGATGCCAAAACAAGATAGTACCTATTTCAGAAGCTGGCATCCGTACATATAGAACCTGCCCAGCATCTGGATACTGTCTCATATCTATCAGATCTCCAAGCCACATTGCACATCCGCTTCCTCGTCCTCTGATATCTGAGTTCGCATATGCTATACACGAACAGTTGTTCAAGCATTTGGTCCTGCAGTCTTCAAGGCTCAAGGTACTATCTACCAAACAATGAGTAGCATCTGGCAATTTCATGTTAGAATACTTTACGAATCCGTCGCTGTCGTGGGTGCTGCAGTTCAGAGGCTCATTCTGATCACATCCTTGCGACCAATCAGTGGAGTTCCATTCATCCGGGTTTTTAGGTGTGAATCCTTTTAAGCATTGGCAATACGGCAGCTGGTTAGTCATGCATTTGCTGTAGGCACCACAAATGCCATAGGTGTCGCAGTAGTCCTTTGGAATCGTTAGGAAAAGCCTCCAGCTTTGAGTCGCTTCGCTCCACATGGACCGCTCCCACAAGTAGTTCGTTTGATTCAAGACGCTCCTCACGAGCACAGATTTGTTTGTGACATGATACATATAATAAATTTCATCTCCATCGAATACAAAATTATACCAGAAGATGGAATTGGACCCTTGCTGCGGTGCCCCGCTGAAACGAAGGCCATTCCATGGTCCACTCCTAAAGTACTTGTCGGGGCCCTTCCATGCTACAACGTCAGGGAAATTACGGTTGGCCATTCCCCAAGTGAAATCTCCTGGAGAAGGGTCGTCTGGACTCTTCCAAGAAGATAACTGCCGATCGAGACCAGTCTTCAAGTCCCATCCAAGCTTCATTTCTGGCAAGAAAGTGTCGGTTGGGTAATCAAAGCTTTGCCACAAATAAGTGTCCAAACCGTCATTATTGTCTTCTCTCAGCACAAGATTTCCATTATCTAAGAGCTGTAAAACCGGATTCTCGGCCCGTCCAGTAGTTTTCGCGGACCAAATGACACTGCTCTTGTGGCTTAGGAGGACTATATCGCCTGTGTTATTGATCATCAACATGCCACTAGAGTCATTGATTGGGTTGCTTCTATTTGCAACCCAAACAGCAGTTCTAAGTGGGATGTTCTTGTACCAAATTCCCAAGTTACGGCCCCTCGAACTGCCCGGACTGAAAAATCCCAGCTCAAAAGTTCTTCCTCTCGAAGCTATTGTCTCCCCGTCACTTAACGGTTGAGATGCATCAATAGTGTCAACTGCCACCGCAAAGCGCAAGAAGAACAGAACCAGACTTCCTGTGACAAGCAAAAGACACAGGTTATCCATCCTGCGGGTGTTCAAGGTTTAAGCTTTGTTTCTGAAGGGGTAAAGAGACTGCCATTTGCCTCAATTAACGCAGTTAAAGAAGAAAAATATGGGAAGCGTGGACTTGGTGAATGGCTTGTTCAATGAGACTAAAGTATGCGTTTTCAACTTTAAACGTCAGAATTTGACTAACAGTAGCGGATATAAGAGGGAGGATCACTGGTAAGATGTTCATCTGACAATGAAACTTTGACTAAAGTTCATTACTTTGACTAAGAAATCACGAATTTCCCATTGTCTTATCTATTGTAAGGGCAACCACATCGACCCTTCATAGTCCATTCAACACCGTGACTTCAGTCTTCACGCTCATTTTCTCTGGGCCGGACAGAGAATCCAAGCTGCCTTCATCAGAGTCTTCCATCCGAAAGCCTAGTGATGGAATTCAGTCTGTTCAAACCATCTTGCCATCCAGAGAAAGTCAAAACCAGTTCCTTTTAAGGTCTTGCTTAAATGCTTCGCAACATATTAGATTACTTCCTATTCATTTTCCACTATTTTCGTGCCACAAAGTAGTGTCCAGAACGCACTCGTCAACAAGCTCCAATATAAAAATTCTCAAACTTTGAGACTAATGGTTTCCATCTTTCCATCTTTCTAGGGGTCATTATTCTAGTTTGAAGCTCAATCAGGGAAGTTCCGGTCCTGGACCGAATTCCCGGCGCGTTGACAAACTTGTTCATATGCAGCGAGAAACTTCATCACGTCACCAAGAAAAGAGATAATTCCATTAGACTACATTATCTTATCTTTGCTCCTATTCTTGGTCATTGATTAAGAAATACATTATAGAATTCAAGTGGAAGAATACATCCGGCAGATTGGCCAAAGGAAGCATTTCGAAAGTGGTACACATCGAGCGATTGCACGCATTTGTTGACCTCAGACGGAAGATTTTTCAGGATACTAAAGTAGAACGACTTATGTTGATGCACTCTAAGTATTAGCACTTCTAAGCTACTCCATTAATAAGGTTGGAGCTTGAATTCGCAGTCACTGGGCGAGGATGGATGGAGTTAAAACGTTGTAAAATCCCTAGCATGTTTCAAGGATGACAAGTCTGGCAAAATTAGATCGAATAGGTGAATTCTACCTGGAAAAAAGAAAGAAAGAGGAGCGATCCGCATTATGTGTGAGAATGGGCCCTCACATGGCCCAATCTTTATCGGACCAAGCTGGACCGACCTTCCAATGCATAGTTCTATTTGCTATTTCATAAAAGGGAAAAAAATAAAAATAAATGAGTGGGAATTGTATAATCCCTCAACACACCATTCCTTGGAGAGTGGGTGTCCTATCAAATGAGAAAAGTACTAAAAAAGTCATAAATTTATTGCATTGATACTAATTTAGTCTTAAACTCTTGAATTAAATAGTTTAGTAATAAACCTCTTCATATTAGTACCAATTCAGTTCATTTAGCCAATTTAGGTTAGAAATTGCTAACATAAAGACTGTTATCCTATGTAGCATGGTTAACACTGACGTGGATAAATTTTAATGATTTTTATGATTTTTTTTCATTTTCCCTTTTCTTTGCTACTTTTTCTCGCTTGTTTAGTAAAGTCAAGTTTTGGCCTTAGTTTGCAGGTGACGACGACGTCAAGCGTATTTCAAAAACGGCAATAGCAGCAGATGTAAGAGCCACAGAACAGAAGGTTAGGAAGTAGTACGCCCGGTTGATCTTTGACCTTGCCGTCAAGAACTGCTGTTCAGGTGACTTTTTTCAATAAAAAAGTAGTTTCCGCTAACCCAATTCTATCTGGCATGCGGGAGCTTGCGAACAAAGGTACGCAAGCTAAAATCTTGAACATGAACAAGGGTAGGAGCGATTACTGATTCAATCACACCGGAGACTTTCACGTGGCTACCATAAAAAAAATCAAAAACTTATTGAAAATTCAAAAAAATTATTAAAATTTGTCTACATCAATGTTGTAGGATGGCCAATGTCCATGTCAGCGATTTTCAGTCTAAATTGGTCAAATAAATTGAATTGATATAAACATGAAAAAGTTTATAATTAAATTAGTTCAGTTAAAAAGTTTAAGAGTAAATTGATATCAATTCAATAGATTTAATCTATTCGGAATGCTTGTAAAGCCCTTTATGCCATTTGTCCAACTATAAGGTTTGCCTTTGAACCTATAATCCACACACCCCAATAGATCCATAAAGTCCACTAGAAAGTGACGAGATGGGCTCGAGCCCCTTTTATTGGATGCCTCAGAAATAGTCTCATTAAAGTTTCCAATTCCAATCCAGCCCTCTCCCAATTTTTGAACCCGACTTATGAATTCTTCCCAAAACACTCGTTTTTTTTTTTTTTGGTCGGTCCAAAACAATCGTTTAAGAACACAATAAAGAGGTGAGTACACCAATGAAAGCCATCATAATTATTCCGAATTTTCTTTGTTAGAAACCTCAATATGGATTTGGTTTTTGCCTACAAAAGTAAAGGATAAAGCTACAAGATATTTACCCATGACTGCTAATCCGCCCATAGTATTTTCTACCGGAATTGAGAATGACTAAGTAAATTAAATCCTTCCGATAAGAATCATTATCCATCTAGTATCACATTCTGTGGCCAATAGAAGCACAATATCCTGGTTACAAGATCGGCATGTAGCCTTCAACTCTCTCGCCGTAAAGTTCTCAACAATGCCTCGACAATTCCAGGCTATAATATTGATGGCTACAATACGAGCATAATTTGGCTTGCCTCCATGTTTCTACTAAACATTAAAAAAAAAAAAAAGTCATTCCTTAACCATCTATCACTTTCGACCAAAAAAAGAATGGATAATTGCATTACGAATCCTAAAATTTGTGAACTAAGTGCAATATGATCCCAAAACTTTCAAAGCATGTAATTAAGTCATAAAATTTGTCACGAAAGTACAATCGAGTCCTAAATTTTCAAAAAATACAATTAAGTCCTAAAACTTGTCAAACTGGTCAAATCAAGTCCTTTCATTAATAGTATTTTTTTTAAAGTTTTATGATTCGATTGCATTTTTATAATAAGTATTAAGACTTGATTGCATTTTTTGAAAATTTTAAGATTCGATTACATTTTTGTGATAAGGTTTAAGACTCAATTACATTTTTATAATAAATTTTAAGACTTAACAGCTGATCTATGGTTTCTCATGGAAAACACCTTTCTGCTAGAAAATAAACCAAACTTGGTGTGCACACTCTTCCACATATCTCAGCAAGATACGGAGAAAGTAGGTGGACGTCTCAAATCGGTTGTCGGAAGGAGGGTTAAATCCCAAACCGGTTAAAGATGAAGGAATTCGTGGCGTGGGATCTGGATATGGGTCCAGGTAACTGTTGTTTTAAGGAGAGGTTTGGATTTCCTCGTAGGGTGAGCAGGGAAAAACTTCTAAAACGTGGGGGATCTCACTCGTTCGTCGAATCCGCCACCTTCAATAGAGGAGCATACGCAGCACGCCGAGAAAGAGAGAAATATAATGGTAGACGGGATGAAAAGAAACTCCCGGATCGAGACCGGGAGAAGGAAGCTCCCATGAAAGGGAGAGAAACGCTCTCGGCGAGAGAGAGAGAGAGAGAGAGGTGTTTTGGAGTTTGCTGTGTTAGTTGCCGTGTCATTGATGTCGGATTAGAGGGACGAAAGGAAC
This sequence comes from Eucalyptus guilfoylei, assembly GCA_016097605.1. Taxonomy (NCBI): domain Eukaryota; kingdom Viridiplantae; phylum Streptophyta; class Magnoliopsida; order Myrtales; family Myrtaceae; genus Eucalyptus; species Eucalyptus guilfoylei. Next base: position 17,075,875 of record CM027865.1, on the reverse strand, counting down.
CCACCAAGCAAAGTAGAATCCTATGGTACTATCTACTTTCAAAATCTGAGGAAGGGAGAAAGATAGTCAAAGTGCGCGCGGAAGTCCACAAAGCAATTGAGCGTAAAGAGTTGGGGATAGAGTGGAAGGGAAAGTCGAAGGCCGACCCTCCATTCGGTTATTGAATTCCAACATTCCACCGACTTAGCATCGATCCATGAGCAAGAAAGACAGCTCCAAAGAACCTTCGCTCGCCGTGGGTGCAACTGCATCATCCTATCTTATATTAGATGAGTTGAATTCATTTGATCCTCGGTTGCTGGATGGCGTTCCAATCTCTCCCTGATCAGAACAAAATTGAAGAGTGGGACTTTCTCATTTCGTCCACAGCAGAATTCCATCATTCCGAGCTTCCATCTGGAATTCGGTACCAGAAGCTTTGGTTGACATTGCACATCCACCAAAATGATGAGGAGAATGTAACCAATTCGGACCTTCCCAAAAGGCACGAGCAGCTCCCGAATTCACCATACAAGTAGCAGAATCTAAAGGCTCATGCTACCACCGAGATTTCAAGTTGTCTTAATTATCTGCACAAAATTTAGTTGAGAATGCAATGATTTCCGATTGATTATAAACATACAAATAGGAAGGACGATATAATAATGAATGGAAACGAGGAAATGGGGAGTTCGTATCCATTTGCTGTATTCCTTTCCAAATCGCATCCAGAGTAAAAGGTCACCCCAAAAATTGTTGTCGACTTGAGTAATGCAGAACTGAAGATTATTATTATTTACCTTCTAGGGGCTGAAGTGTGGTTGAAGACTTTGACCATAGCCAAGTCTCTTTTCTCTTTTTTCTCATACGCATTCAGCAAGCCTTTTTTTTTTCACTTTTCCCAGGCCAGACACCCATCGTTTGTTCGCCAGGAACCTATTGTCGTTTGACTATGATTACGACAACCTCTTGCATTTTGCTCCTCTTAAAATTGCATTGGTGCAGACAAACCCAACTCTTGGTTGGAATTTTGGATGGTAATGACGATCTGTGCCTTCGAATTTCAAGAGCAGCTTTGGTTCTTCTTCTAGTACGTATCATATCACACCCACTTGTATATATCGTTTTAGCGATCTCTCGAGCTCTTTTTGGCACTTCAACTAACAAAAGATTAAACAGAGAGTTGCGGTGACCAAGTCTTACCAAAATTTTGTCTGGTCTCTTTCAGAAACAACTGTTCTGGAGTTTATTTCCAGAATGCGCTCTCTATTTCATAAGATAATCAACGTTTCCGGTGAGTAAAGAGCGAAGACTTTTTTGGCTGTGTCAAAATAAATTTCATAAATTGCTAAGCAGTCGGTCCAGCGCTTGGTCAGAGATGCTATATAATCTAGTCTGCATCACATCCCAGGGTGAGATTTTGAGCTCGATGATTGTAGATTTGCAACTGAGGTTGCACTCTCTTGCAATCTTTAACTGGCAATCACAAGACTAGTGCTTGGCTGCGACAAACTGCCATATTCAACGCAGCAAGGCCATGGCAATTGAGAAATTATCAAGGAGAGACTGCACAAGCATGAACAGTGAACAAGACAGAAACCCGCCTTTCAAAAGAGAACAAAACTTTGAAAACAACAAAAATTATTTCCTTGTTGGTACCCAGTCACTTGAAACATGTCTATTTATTCTTCTGTGGGACACAGAGGAAATGCCGAGAGCGACTGATCCATTATGGGAGCTGGTTCTGCCTAGTAGCAAGTGGAAGTGTAAGCTCTGCAGAAATGAGAATGCCAGAGGCATGACAAGGATCAAGGTCCACTTTGCTGGAGTTGGAGGATATGGGATTCATAGCTGCAAGGTCGTCGATGGCCAAGTGAGGTCAGAAGCCCTCACTGCGTTGAAGGGTAAAAGAGCTGTGGAATCGAGCAATAGACGAGGCAATGTTGAAGAGTGTCTACATCAGCCTGTGACTGTGAGCAATGAAGATGCCTGGAGAGACACTTCATTCCGTGCCATGCCATACCCAAGCTCTGATGTCATAAGCACTGTAGGAGCAAGTTCGTTAGCCTTTCTTCCATTGCCCGAGTAATTTGCCCAATCAGTCTCTTCGTGATCCAAACATGATCCCACATAGGGACATTTCATTCTGGCCACAACCCCCTCAAAACATGATCCCACTAAATGCAGAAGAAGAACAACCCAATACAGAGACACACAACGTTTGTGCATCTCCAAATTCAGCGTAATTTGTCTTCTAATACTTGCCTAAGAATAGGGATATACAGGACGCTCAGATTTCTAATGATAATAGAAAACACAAAATAGTCTTGGAACATCTACCTATATCTGCTGTAAAAGTGGCTAATGAAGCTCTCCCGAGCCATGCGGCAGGGTCACTTGTCAACTTCATGATGGAAAATCTAACTTCAACCCGTGTTATCAAAATGACACACAAGCACATCGATCTAAAAATGATACCACATTTATTAAATAGATTTCCACATGATATACCACCTGCCAAGATAAATATTTTTATTGACAGCGTACATTCTCTTTGGAACGATTCATTCTTACCTCCAATTCATCATTTAATTGATGAGTTACACAGTCAAATGTCATCGATATGATACTTTGACTAACAATACCTTCAACGACCTTACCGTCAAATTGGAATCTTCAATCCCCTACTGTATTTCTATCATCTTAAACTTGATTATTTGAGTGTTAACATTTCTAAATAAGCATGATTGAATTTGTTGGGACAGTACCAAAGATACAATAGCGGGACGAAAGATTGTCATCCCTTGCCTCCAACCCATCAATCATATGCGGTCTATTTTTTCTTCGTGCAATTAGTTATGTCATTCGAATGGGTCACCCACCAATCAAAGATCCATTTGAAAGCAAGTATAGCTCTTTTTTAATAGGCCAGTTGTGGCATTGCTCGTTGTACTTTAGATGCGGAAATCATGTAAATCTTCTCTTTTCAATTTTAATCTCAAGGTACAACTTAGGGTCGTTTACAGTGGCTTTTACTTTATAAGTTGTACTCTTAGCTTATGGGGTTGATTTAAATTTGCCTAATATTGTAAGGCTCGAACTTTTTAAAATAATAGGTACATGAATGCTAGTATCTATACTAGGATATAATAATAAGTTTGTGCACTCTTTACTTTTTTTTTTTTTTTCAACTAAGATTTGTGCTTGCCTCATTCAATACCATGAATTTTGTCCAATAAAAGATCGTTAATTTTAATGAGTTTTAATGTTACAAATTAGAAATTATCTAAAATCCTAACATGTTTTGTAACTCTTCCTATAAACGATTTGTTTATTTCTTTGTAAAATATTTATTATTTTCTCTCAAAATTATAATGTTGCATTTGTCAGCGCCTTTATGGATTTTTTTAATCATCATCGTGTCCTTATGATATACATTAAGAGATAATAGGAACTAAAAATTCCAGAAGAGGAAGATTCATATAAAATATGATGCAATTTAATGAGTAATTTATGCTAAAATACATATTTTAATTTTCATATTATATATTAATGTGTATAAGGAGAACCACTTTCCATACGGACCTAAATGTCAGTTCAACCTATTCCATAGAAACCCAAAGAGCCGAAAGGCTCAACCCAAACCTTAAGTAACTAAACCCAACAGACCCAAAACCCAAAGTAGAATTTAAACCCAATGTGGCAAAGCTGGCTAACAGAAAGTTAGATAGGCCTGAAGCCTTTCTTTTTAGTCTAGACCAGACCATTTTTTGTACCTTGAAAACCTCTTCTCAGCCATGCACACTGATTAACCCATTAAGAGGCCGTGCCCCCAACAAGAAGGCAAGTGCTCTCGTACAAACCACCCTGGGAAAAAAAAATCCATGATCCTTTATTTACACACCTAATTCTCTATCAAATTTTCATTTCGACATAATTGCTTATTTCTTCTTTTCATAAATTTTCATTTAGCTTTATGATGCACTCGTGGATATTAGATGCGAGGGCAGATGATGCACTCATGGATAACTAACCAAGTACCCGTGGGCTTGCCAGACGAGAATATGTCAACTCTGAAAGGAAAGTGGCAAGAACTAAGCAGCCGAGAAGCTGATGTGGATAAGTTGAAAACATGGCGCAGGAAAGCGAACAGGATAAAAGGGGAATACTGGAGCATGGTGCAATCATTCCGAGAAGGTAGGTCTCTTTCTCCGCAGCAGGTAGAGCGAGTAGATGACTTGAGCAAAGAAGTTGAAGACATTCTAGCTCACAATCGCTTCCAAAGAGGGTCGACGACATGTGCTGCAGGATGTAGGAAAAGCTCACCCTTGGAAACATCAAAGCTAATAGGCGATGAAAGTGAGAATCAAATAAACAGGATATGTGACTATGTGATGGAGGATGAGATTTTTATTATTGGCATGGGAGGAGTTGGCAAGATAGCCATTTTAATGCATGTCCATAATAAAATACTATTTGAGAATCCTACCTTCAATGATGTATTCTAGGTTATTATACCTCAGAAATTCAGCGTGTATGAACTACAAGATGAGATTGCCAATGCAGTCAGATTAGATAATCTCTCTAAGGATAAGGACTTGAACAAGAGGGAATGCATATTTAATAAACAATTGAAGAAGAAGAAGAAATCTGTGTTAATATTTGATGGCTTATGGATGCGCTTCAAAGTTGAGGATTTGGTAATTCTAGCTAAAAAGGGTGGCCTTGAGTTGGTACTGACAACTCGATCGCTTGATGTGTGTCATAAGATACTATGCCAAAAGCAAATAACAATAGAATGACTAAATGAGCATATGATCCTGGGAGCGTATTTTTAGAGAATCTTCACTTTCAGAGAAAACTCCCATCAAAAGTTGAAAAAATTGCAAGGTCCATTATGGTTAAGTGTGTGGGTTTGCCACTTGGGATCATTGAGATTGCGACTGATATGAGGGGAGTAGAGGAAGTGCACAAACAAAAAGACCTATTGCAGAAATTAGAAAACTCAAGAATGGAACTTTACGTGATCAAGAAACTGAAACTTAGTTACATGAACTTGGGTAATCCTCAAGTGCAACAGTGTTTCCTACACTCGATGCATTGTTTTGGAAAAGATCCTGTTGAGGCTTATTGAGAGGATTTGATAGTCTTTCATAGATAAAGCTTTGTTAGGTGGAATTGCCACTTGACAAGTACTATATGACTAGGGCATCATATTAGATAAAATCATAAAGGCTTGTCTATGGGATAATCTAGAAGAAAAGCATTTGCACCCCCTGATAAGAGACATGACATTGCAAATAGTGACAAACACAACTCACATGGTCAAGACTTACATGGGATTGAAAGAAATTCTGTGGGAAGATTACTAGACTGTTCATCTTGAGAAAGCATTTCTACAAGACAACAAAATAGAACAAATCCCATATGGTATATCGCCAAATTGCCCTAAACTTGCTAGGCTCTTGTTGAGTGACAATGTCGATTTGGAATTCATCCATGAATCTTTTCTTCAGGCATCTAAATGGGCTAAATGTACTAGATCTCAACAACACTGAAATCATTGACTTACCAGACCCCATCTGTCACTTGGAGAGCTTGGAAGCACTGTTACTGCAATGGCGTACAACTTTATGTCGTATTCCTTATTTAGGAAAGTTGGGATCCCTAAGAAAGTTAGACCTCAAAGGATGTGTAGGTGTTGAAGAAATGCCAGAGAGTTTGGAGATGCTAGTAAAGCTAACGTACCTCAACCTAGATGGCACAAAGATTGAGATGTTATCAGAAGGAGTGCTAGGGAAGCTGGTGAACCTGCAATATCTTGTGATTCAAGAGATGGGGGCAGGGGAAGAAGCAAAATTAATGAAGGTGGAAGCACTCTATTGCTGCGTTCCAGATATGGAAACGTTCAATGCATGCGTGAGGCTTCTCGAGCAGAACAGCTCCCAACAGTACAGTCTGGCGTTGAATGTATTAGTAGAGGATTACCATTGGCATGATCAAAAGAGGCATATAATAATTGATAGTTGCGGCAGTGTCGCAGCAAGAGTAGATGGAGGGATTAGTGGGGATGGCTGCGCCCTACTTCCGAAAAATGTTCAAGTACTGGATGGAGGATTGTGCAATGGGTTGACAAGTTTTTGCGACATAGGCCCACTTGAGATCCTGGAGGTGTTGAAGATATATGGATGTGATAACTTGGAAGAGCTGGGTCCTCTCCACTTCCCTCACCTACGGAGCTTGAATATCACTGGGTGCTCCAGACTAAAGTCTAGAAAAGTAAAATTTGACTTATCCTTTTTCAGATCTCATTAAACTCAAATAACGAAAATAATTCTTTGTTTTAACAATGTAGATACATGTCAAAAGGCCCACTGAGAAATAAAGTAGACCAAAGAGCTATTCATTTAGGTAAATTAATCTAACGCATGAAATAACATCTTGTTGGGAGAGAGGATAGGAAATTTCTTATATTTTGATGCATGGAAAAGAGTACATGGAGAGTCTATACTATCAAAGGCAATTAAATCAGATGTGCATAATCAAAATAGATATAGAAAATCAAAAGAAATATGACAAATATCTCTAGAGGAACAAAGTTTAAGGAGGGAAATGATAGGACGCAAGAGGAGACACAGGGAGTTTTTTTTTTTTTTTCTGATGTGAATAAATCCTTGTAAGTAGAACCGATTTTCAGATGGGCATCTTGTCGCGGAACACTCTTTTTAACTTTCTTCTTGGGTTATGTTTGCCACGTCCTTCTTTACGTCCTTAGAGTCTTATGCATTAGGACAGTTGGTGATATAAACGTGACTATTGATTGGATTTGACATTTATCGCAAATGCAAGTGTGTGTGGGGATGAGAGAGAGCGTATTGACGAAGTGCCCCTTTAGGCACAAAGCGGAGATGTAATTTACCTACAAAATTGTCACGCCGGCCCGGATTCGGTGACCGTTGTCCGAGGACTAGCACCAGCACCTCAGGCACTAACCAGAAATCAAACCAATGATAGACGTAGATGATGTATGCAGAAGGGAAATTGAGAGGTCCTCCGAATGGGCCTTGTCATGATTCCTTAGGAACTTTGTGGATATATAGCCAACAACTTAAATTAAATTATCCTTATCGAATGTATGAGTATGACTGGCTGTGGTTAAGCTTCATAGAACTCAATCTCAAAGATGCAGTATAATTTTCAGCTTGGGCTAGTTGATGGAAAAGCATTGAACTCAATCAGTCTCTTTCTTTATCATCCTTTTCCTAAAAACAATCGTCTAATCTTGACTCGAGCGTCAAACAATAAATGGAAGCAAAATCATAAACAAATAGTTCAATTTAGATTCGGTTAATTGGATTTCCTCCTCGTGCAAGAAACTGAAGGAGAATGCATTATGAACAGAAGCAATTACAAACGTCTACGCATAAACTTGTTATCTATCTGCTTAATGAGACGCTAAAATTTCTAAGGATTGAATTCATAGTCTGATGGCTTCTTATGCCGCATGTCGCAGGAGCCGGAACATTTGGCCGTCCTTCAGACTCGTTCTTGAGAAGAAAAGGCTCTTAAGGTGGTTGTATGTTGAACACCACCTTTGTTGCTTGACGACCCTCCGGATTACTAGACCTATTGCCGCGTCCGCTTCATTACCGGCTTCAGCATGGGTGGGATTGTACGCGCTTTCATGATATTCACTGAGCCTCGCGGGGCAGCAGGAACGTCCACTTTCTATTTCTTCTCGTACGGCATCACTTATGTGTTTCCCTCTAGGCGAGCTCTCTACATTGCTTCCTCCATTTCCTCCATGCTATGTCCTCCCTTACATCTCGGAATTCCCACAGTGATATCTTTTCCGGGGGAGGATTGATGTGAAGCTTGTGCGAGCTATCGCCAAAGTCAACATGAAACACCTCGCCGATGGGGTCATCCTTGCAGTGGATGAGGAAGTGAATGAAAACTCAAATCAGGTTTGATCCTGCAAAGATCAGATGGACACGAAGGGGTCTCTCATTGATGTGGTGACGTTGCCTATCACTCGGATTTGCCTTTTCTTGGCCGTGGCAATCAACTTCCCGGGTTCGGTCATGTACGACGGCATAAGCCTAAATGTCGTCAATCTCCTGACCAACCTTTACCTTAATGTGTTCCTCTAGGGGGTGGCTGAGGTGGCGGCCTTTACGATAACGGCAGAGCTTGATGATGCTACACGGGGTATGGAAAGTGGTGAGGATGGTGTGAGGAATTCTCGGGATCTTTGGCATGCCAGCACGTATAATTTGCTCTTTATCTACGCGGCGGAGCTGTTTCTGACCGTGGTGAGGAACGCAGCTCTTGGCTGTGCAGCTCAGGCGTGGCAAATGGGTCCGACTTTGGCACCTTTCATAGTGGTCTTAGGAGGCGGCTTCCCTCTTGCACTCTTTGCGGTTTCTGCAATTCTGGGAGGAACACTAGCGTTTTACCTCCTGGAGACGTTAAATCAGCCTCTGTATGATACAATGGCAGAAACGGAAGGTGGGGAGAGTGCATGCACGAGTGTATGAAAGAACTCAATTCTCTTACTTTAAACTAAACCCGATAAATGGAGACCTATATGACTGTTCTTGATGATTGGATTTTCCTTGTCTTTCGGTTTCACTCAATTACTTCCTTTGTAGAAGATTTTAAGGGTCGCGGGCGATGACAGCAGCATTGACTACGGGAACACATGATCGCTTTCTTTCATCTTAATTTTTCTTGGTTATGCCTTTCGGACGTGAGAAACGAGGATGACAAAATCTGTCTCTAAAAGGAGGAGAGAATGTTTGCAAGAACATCTCTTTCGAGATGTTGTGTTGCCTTAAAGCAGTTGCATCGCCTGATGAGAACACCTTATATCGAACTTCGACTCGTAGCTATTTTCAGATGAAGGCATTGTACTCGACACAATGAACCGTCCATATCTCAACAGCATTGCCATGTTGTCCAAGGCAACATATAGCTTACGATTAGAGACTTACAATGGATCAAAGTTACTACCCCTGCTATTGAAATGTAGAAAAAGAAATGTCTAGCCATTATGTTACTAACGATTTTACTCTGATCCTCTTATTTAAACATTTAAGTACCAACGTGAATGGTAACCTGCCCTTACGCAAGAGCAAGAACCCCACTAGTTCATTGACATGAAAGATGAGTTTACCGCAACACCGGTGCTTAAGGAGCTCTCTCACTAGGTGGCATAACCAACTCTATGTTGAATTTGCGGAAAATTGTATCTCTCGGACAAATAAAATTTCTACTTTTAGCTCTTGTACTTTCACACTTTTTCTGATTACATTATTATACTTTTAATTTGTCTAAGTAATTCCTTCTACTTCGACAAATTTACTAATCAATTGCTTCCGAGACCAAATCCGACCAAATTCAGCTAACGTGGCCATCAAATGGCTCCAAAGTATGATGTAGTAATATATGTGTGAGATTTTGTGATTATTGTCAACTATTTTAAAAAATCAAGTTGTTAAATGAAAACATGATTTTTTATTTAAATATTCTAACAGTCTTCCTCACGAGTAAGCTGAACTTTAATATTAGCTTAAAGTATGGAAATACATAATTGGGGAAGTAAATAAAAACCTGGCAAGTTCGAACATTTTGGTCCCATTGAGATTTTATGGACTTTGAAAAATAATCCGAACAATCATATTATTTTCATTTAGAAATTATATTATAGATTTTTGTGAAAAAAGTTGTTATTATAGATTTAATTGAGCACGTGTCTTACAAGACGCTGGTCAACAAGGCTATGATACTATTTTGCCTCACCTTCTCTCAGGTCGACCAGACCTCACTACACGACACTGCCCAACATTCTTGACCTATCCATAAAGTATGTAAGTAGCGTACAGGGCGTCACATGCGTTGCCAGTTTACCACCCATGAAACCAGACAACACACATCCATTATATTCTTTCTCTCTTTTTCTTTTTTCTTTTTTTTTTTGTGGGCGGAGGGGAGTTGTAAATCACATCCCTTTGGGATGTCGGGGCACTCCCGTCTATTGATCTGAATGGTTCGTAGAAAAAGTCACGCTCTAAATTAGCAAAATAAGTGTTAAAAAAAAAAGATTCAGCCAAAATCCAAATAAAATGAAGAGATATCACAAGATCGGCATCGTCCATGGGAGATGGAGAGCCTTATGAATGTGGTTTTTTTTTTCGGTGAATGTGTTTATTAAAATAAAGGGAACCGATGGAGTTAGAGTTTTGTTCTCGTCCACAAAAGATGTTGTGAGGACCAAGGAATGCATTGCTTTGCTTCTTGTGGGGAAAGTTGAACCTTTGGCAAAATCTGATTTGCCTTTTGAGCAAGATCGAGGTATCGAAGGAAATGCATGTGCTAAGTACTCTTCAAGTAAGTCCTCTTATATATTTTTCTTATTTTTTTATGGTCCAGGCTTGCTTTTATTTTTTTTCAAATTATATCAATATTTCACTCCTATAATTACTTATCCATTAAGACATTTCAAGTACCTCCATGAATCCCTACTATTCTTATTACCCCGTGATCGTTTTGTACTCCTTTGTTTCCCCTGTCAATTGAATGCGCCTCTTCAAGCATTTTGAATTGGTTAATTCGGAGTACTTAGTAACTGTGCTTGTCATGGTGAAATTGCTATTTTTCTCATACTTAATTTGACTCTTTTGTGGATTTCTAGAATGTACATGTCTTTTCTGACATTTTTGTATAGTACTTTTATGTCAATGTTCATCACAAACTCAAGTTATATATGTGTATTTAGAATCTAGTCATAAGATATTAATAAAGAATAGACTAGTAAATCACGGATTTCCCGTAATCTTATCTATTGTAAAGGCAACTATGTGGACCGTTCATAGTCCATAGCGTCAATCAACCCCGTGACTTCAGTCTTCATTGCGAATTTCCTCTGGGGTGGACAGAGAACCCAAATTGCCGTTTGCATCAGATTCTTCCAACTGAGGCCTAGCGAGGGATGCAATCTGTTCCGACCATCTTGCCATCCGGACAACATTAAACCCAGTTCCTTTTGAGATTATGTTTAAATGCTTTTGGGCATGTCAAATGACCATATTAATTTCCAGTGTTATCGAACCATAATATAGTCATCGAAACGTACCCGTCGACAAGCTCCAATATAAAATTGGCAACTTCGAGACTAATGGGTTCCTTCTTTCCATCTTTCTGTGGGGTCATTATTCTAGTTTGAAGCACACCATCCCCGAGAAGTTCCGGTCCTTGACCGAAGTCCTACCGTGTTGTTGACAAAGAAAAGTCTGTTCACATACAGCTAAAAACTTCATCACATTACTGAAAAAGGAGATGTGCACAAAAAAAAAAAAAAAAAGGAGATATGCAAAAAGGACACACAGTTAAGATCCATTAAACTCCGTCATGGATCCGACCCCAAAAAAAGAAAAAAAAACTCCATTATGGAGGTCAAGTGGAAGAAGATATTGGTCAGATTGGTTGCAGCTACAGGAAGCATTTCGAAAGCAGACCGCGCGGAGCGATCGCACACGATAGTTGTCCTCGGATGGAAGATCTTTTTTAGGAAATTTTCGTAAGGACGAGTTATGTCGACGGTCCTCTGATTGTTGGTGCTTCTAACTTTAAGCTACTCCGTTAATGGGGTTGGAGCTTGAATTATTGGTTACCGGGCCAGCATGGACCCAGTTTAGGACATGATCGGTCAAAACGTTGGGAGTTTCCTGGCACCTTCCTAGGATTGCGAAAGCTGTACGAATAAATCGAATTGGCGAATTCAACGTGAGAAACGAAAGAATAGGACGCGCGCTTGTGTGTGAAAGGGCGACACGTGAGCGGGACTTGACAGACTGGACAGCCTGGCCTATTACCTTTCTTGGACCAAGCTAGATTGACCCTCGTGATGCGTAGAGCAATTAATTAAGGGATTATGACGGAAGAATCAACCCCTTAAAAGGACCATATAAGCTCCCACTAAAAGAATGTGTTGAGATCTAAGTACATAGATGTATGGAAATCCACTTAAAAGAGGATGGATTGCCAAAATCAGAAACACAGCATGACATGGTCGGATGGCTTGCAAAAAATTTCATCTGGTGGAAAAGTTAATGCTAAATAATTCCCAAACCATTTACTTTACACGCGTCAAATTTACAACTTCCTTCCCACATGGAAATAAAGCTCATGGATCAACGTAATACGATGCAATGCTAATGCGTCAGCTGCTGATTTATATAAGACGCTACACTAGACGGTTCACATGCGATGAAACAAGATTAGAAGAAAATATAGGAATTTGATCATAAGCTTTGGACCAACATACTAGAGGACGTTTTGAAAGAGTTTAGTTTTCCTACGTGGATGTTGTGTTTGAACAAAAATGTGTGAGATTTTGATTATAATCAAAATAATTCTAACAATCCAGGCATAATAACACTCCAGACCTAAATTTGTTGGCCAAGTCAAGTGACGGATTTTCTATTGGGTGGTTAAAAGATTTTGCTAATGAAAATAAATAATTACAGATTGTCCCATCACTAAGTAAACCAATTTATTATGTAAGTCTTAGTATTTCTAAAATTGTTCAACCAATTGGGGGGTTCGGTCGGGTTGACCCTATCTAACAAGAGTCGACCTTACATGTGAAGATTTTCTTTTCTTCTCTTTTTTTTGGCTTGAATTATAGTTGGGAATTAGGAATTGGCATAGTTACAAAGCACTTAGTCTTGTCTTTCAATATATGTGCAATTTCCTAAAAATATATTCAATTGATATAACATTCGAGAGATGTCGGTTTTTAGGTAAAACTAAAGCTAGATAGTATCACGTTAAATGTCAAAGTTTCGTTTCATGAGTGTTTTTCCATTTAATTCTTCATTTTTAATCACAAGCTAGTCATTTTCTTTGAAAAGTTGCAACCTCATTCGTGCCTATATTCTTATGGTTGATACTTTTCAGAAGTTAGTTTCAAGCCAAATTTAGCCTGTCATACACTATCTACTAGTTTAATGCTTACCAACTCGATCATCTGCATCATTTTCCCAGCTCAACTAAGCTATTTCTGCACTTATGTTCAAAGTTATGATTAAATCCTTGACTTGTGGTGGAATAATGATGGCTACTATAGAATAGGGATCGTGTAATTCCATGCTTATTTTTCTTTCCTTGATCATCTCTTGTAAGATAAGGGGTTGATGCCCTTCAACCATGAAGAAAATATTGCATACGTCTTATATGCCAGCGTGGAGAATAATAAGGTACTTGGAGAAAATATTGCATATGTCTTGTGTGCTAGACATTTCAAATTGAGCCACGTGTCCAAGTGGGCTCAAGTTGTCACGCCAAATTTGGAACTTGAGAGCAGCACTTCTTCTTCTTCTTCTTCTTCTTCTTCTTCTGAGAGAGAGAGAGAGAGAGAGAGAGAGAGAGAGAGAGCGTTCTCTCCTCTGCACTCTCGAAATTGTGCGCCAGCGTGGAGAATAGGAATGCACTCTCTTCTTCTCTAGAGGGTTGGCCGTGGCCACAGAGTTGACGGAGACTTGACTTGGGGGGCCACTTTTAAAGTCTTTTCTGTGTCCTTTTTATTTAATGTTTCCCGTGAGAAAAGAGCGAGGACTTTTCTCGCTTTATCATAAATATTAGCCGAGCGGTGGGTCAACCGCTTCGTCAGAGATGCTACCGGTACATGTCTGAACCACTTACATGTCTGAACCACGTGGCGAATCCCAGCGCAAGCTACCTTTCAAAGCCACCGGCCAAAGCCATACTCGATGGCCATACTCGGTACATGTAAACTGGATGCTTTTACCGAGCATCGTCGAGCCAAACATGCCTTCTTCATATCTGACAGTGAAAAGAGAACTTGGCTAGAAATGGGGTGGAGGTCACTAAAGCAGGGCCTTTTTTTTCGAAAAGAATTGGGGATTGACGGAGACTCTTGAGCCAATTCCCAAGTCCAAAATTAATTATATCTTACAGTCCCCGACGCCATCCTTCACCCGCAAAAATCCAAGGTCTTCCTTGGAACATATCTGCTCGTTCTTTTTGAGGGATTCAGAGAAATTGCCCCGAGGGACGGACTTTTTTTGATAAAATGGGACATTTTATCAGTCTTTTTCTAGGTAACCACTCACATTAACTCAAAAAATCGAACATTTCCTTCGTGAAGTTTCTACCCCGATCATGGTTATAAACTTTTATTATTGATATTCATCAAATTTTGCTCTTAGTTTCAAATTAGATTCAGGTTCTATTTGTTCAAAAAATGAACAATTTGGAAAATATTTTCTTAAAAATAGTCGATCGCATCGATCGAAATAATTAGCTGATGAAACATATTTGATGATCGACAACAATTTATGTTTAAATATTTATGTGGAGTAAGTGATATAATTGATTATTCTAAATCATTCGTTTTTCATAAAATAAATATAACCTTAAAAAGACTACCAGTAGGCAGTAATGCACTGCCTAATGGCTACGTGCTTGCCAACTAGATCATCAACTATAAATAAATCCTTGGTTTGTGGAGGGACAAAAGTAATCCCTCGATTAGTTCTCTCCTTCTACGCTGAGGTCGATACTTCGAATCTTTGTGCTGCTAACATGTCTTAAGTGGAGGGTCATGGTGTTGGGATCCTGTGTCAGTCTTCCTCTAGATATAGTCGGTGGTCTTCGTTGGGCCTGTCGGGCCTGCGGTAGCTGTGACCATTCGTAAGGTGTGCTAGGCCGGATCCTGAATATCAAAAAAAGAAAAAAGAAAAAGTAATCCCCCAAGCAAATACCTAGTTTGATAAAACTGAGGAGGAAGGGAGAAAAATGATCATTTGATCCTGAACCCATCGTGCAAACATATTTTAATCGTTGAAAAAAATTGCGTGTTGCAATGTCCTTTTTCTATAAATACAAGTAAACTAAAGATGCTACTTTTTTTTTTTGGTCAGTTCTACTCTAATCCTATTCTAACACTCACTCTCAGACTTTTGCCCTGCCTCCTTGGAGGGCGTGGGAGTTGAAACCCACTCCTGAAATGAAATTGTCCCAATCCCAATCCCCCCTGAGAAGGTGGGGATTTGAACCCCCCACCTCCCTCTTCCAAGTTGGAAGGGTAGTCACTGGGGTGAACTCCCAAAAGATGCTACTTTATCTTTAGACAGGTAGGGATAATTGGTCTCCCATCCCATCTAGTTCCACCTGGAAAGCATATCAGACTCTGACTGTCCGATCCGATCATTGGAGCCAATTACGTAACAAAAAAATATTAAAAAATTAAAAAAATACTAAAGTTGTTTCTGTTTTAGGATTTATCTCTATTTTTAAGAAATTAAAAATATATTTAAAAAAAGAGTTGGTCCAGTTGTCTCGAAATCGAAAACGGAAATTAGACCGAAAATAACCGATTTTATTTTTATGAAATCGGAAACCAAATTAATATCTTTGGAAACTAGATCAAATTGGCCGGTTCGATGGTACCTGGATGGTTTTCAATTTGAACAGTCCGATATAATCACTCTTTCAGCGCTCCGCATAAAGTGGCCGCCCACTTTGACCTATACCGTTCGAAGTCTTTGTTCTCTTCTCACCAGTAATTATATTTATATCCTCACACGGCTCAGCAGAGCCCAGCGTCTAACTTCTCCCCATTTTCCTGATCCTTCCGCTCTTTATCAGAAGGCGCCTTTGCTTGTGCAGCAACGAGGCCGGAGCTTCAGTCCTCCTCCTTGTACGCATCTTTCATTTGTGCAGCAACCGGACCGGAGCTCGAGTCCTCCTCCTCCGGGTATTTATCTTTTACCCTCCTCATATATGCCTGTCCGAACTTTCTGTTGCGACTCGTGACGCTCCATTATAGGTTCTTAACCTTGTAATCTAGTCAAATTTCCAGATCTTGTATATCTCTAAGAAAAAAAGAACGCTTCAATTCTTAATCGGCCTAATATAGAACAGAAAACTAAGCACTAACTCGTAACCAAAATCATGTTTGGTCCTGTTTTGGAAACAACTATGGTGGAGTTCTTTTTTTTTCCCCTTTAATCGGAATTCTTTCTCTACTACATAAGATGGTTCATGTTTCCGGTGAGTACAGAACGAAGGCTTTTATTTAATTACCAAAAATAAATTGCCTAATTAGCTGAGTGGTCAGTCAAATGCTTCGTCAGAGATGCTTTAGATCCATGTCTGAACTACATTGCAAATCTCAACTCAAACTAGCTTTTGAAAGCCACTGGTCAAGCCATACTTGATGCTTATAAACTGGAGAGTTTACCAGGTATCCTGAGAAATGGTTTGTAAAGAACCCAAGTAAATGGAAAAACATGAGGGTGCAGCTGAGCCCGAGCCATGAAATTTTGCTGTAAGTGGAGTCAAGGGGCGAGATTAGGGGCTGAAGGGAGAGTGCATGATAGAGAGATTACCCAAGAAAGAGTGCGCACGCCCATGAACATTGAACATGAAAGAAAACCACGTTCCTAATGAAAAGATAACATTGAAAACACAGCAAAAAGTTGTTACAAATCTGAACAGCAAAATTCCTGGAACCCAGTTAAGCATGTTTTCTTCATATCTGAGAGTGAAAAGAGAAGTTGGTTAGAAATGAGGGCGGGGGTCACTGAAGCATGGCCTTTTTTTTTCTAAAAAGAATTGGGGATTGACGGAGACTTTGACCCAATTCCTAGTCCAAATTTAATTAAATATCTTACAGGCCCCGACGCCGTTCTTCACCCCAAAAAATTCAAGGTCTTCCTTGAAACATATCTGCTCACTCTTTTGTGGGATGCAGAAAAAATGCCCAGAGAGAAGGACTCCTTTCGGGATTTTGTAGAGTTCCTACAGAACGACAGATGGAAGTGTAAATTCTGCAAAAAGGATTATGCCGGAAGTGCAACCAGGATCAAGGCCCACTTAGCCGGAATTGGAGGATATGGGATCAATGGCTGCAAGGACGTCAGCGACCGCGTGAGATTGGAAGCGAGAAAAGCATTGAAGGGTAAAGGAGTGGCAGAGTCAAGCAATGGAGGAGAAGGCGATGTTGAAGAGGGTCTGCATCTGCCTGTGACTGCGAACAATGAAGAGACTTGGAGAGAGACTTCATTCGCTGCCATGCCAAACCCGAGCTCTGATGTAATATCATCAGCCTTTCCTTCGTTGCCTGAGACGAATTTGCTCAGTCAGTCTCTTCCGGCTCAAAGTATGATCCTAAGGGACCTTTCATTCTGGCCACAGCAACCTCAATCTCATGCTGGTGATTCTTACACTCAGCCACAAAATTTTAGTTATCCCATCAGCCGGCCAGATCTCGCACCTGAAGTTTTGATTAACATAACACGACCACTCAGTGCAGGAGAGGAAGAACCCAATACAGAAGTTCCACAAGGTATGTGCATCTCCCAATTCAGCATATGTCAAAGCTCATGCAAGACGCTTAAACTGTCTTCTAGTCCTTACCTAAGAATAGGGATATAGGCACGACGCTCAGATTTCTATTAGTAATGGAAATCACAAAACAGACCGTAATTAATTGCAAGAGAGGAGTTTGATAAGAGTTGGTATTGAAAATGAGCTGACAAATGCTTTGAAGATCACCTACATAAAGAACATTCGCTTTTAAACAAATGATAATAGTGATGTGAAACACAAGATCTACAAATTGAAGTGTAATAACTTGTCGCACAAATTGCTGCCTGTAAATAAGTTCACCTGATCAGTGATTTGGGAGATGGACTATTTTATCAATACACATATAAGCATCAGTCTAATTATGGCCTTAAGCACCATAATTCATCTATTTTACCTGATGAATTACCGAAAGTACTTTCAAATTAAGGAGGAGGATGCATGGAAGGCAAGCTTGTATTTGGTTGAGCCCTTTCTAGTTTTCAGAATATTTTCGATGTTTTGAGGGAACTGGCATTGACTTGACTACTTTATAAAAGTAGTTGAAATTTCCTTGTTCCCCCCTCCACGAGTCTGACGGTGTACCGATTTATATCATGGTTCTTGGCCAAGCGACACATCTCATGAAAATTGACAACACGAAATCTCAATTGGAAATAAAATTACGAAAGAAGAGCTCAAATCACTGCTGTTTTTTGCTAAATCTATTTAGTGATTGAAAATGTAGTACTGTATAACAAATTTAAAATTAAGATGATTGAAGAATTATCTTGTAGAATGCAAAATGGGGGGATGATGCTTTGATTAGCAAATGAAATCAAGGGCTAAATTTCTTAACCGATTTGCTAATTTATTCATGAAATATGTGCTAGCATAGTATATAAGTCTTTTTAAATTTATTGTTCTCTTGGATCAACTTGACCATTCTTAATTTTTTCTTTCATTGGGTAACATTAGCTATTATTAAAAAATCAACATAAAATACATATTATCGTCCAGATTCATGATATGTTCTCATAAAAAAATCCATAATACATTCTTCTTGTCTTACTTGGAGTTATTGATACTCTAAGAGAGAGAGAGAAAAAAAAAAATATATATATATATATATATATATATTATAAACACATTGTTTTGCTTCCTCTATTTTATCAACAATAGCTATTTTTCTATAAATTTTTATTGATTTGGCCGCTCAAAATAATCCAATTAGTTCTCCAAGTAAAAAAAAAAAAAAATTAGGCATTCCATCCTCTGAAACCAACACGTTTGATGTTATATGGGGTACAATTATTTTGTATGTGCCTATTAGGGATTTGCATCCTGAAGATGCAATTCTTTAATCTTTGTAAATTTTTTGAAATAGAATTCACTTCATCCAATATTCAACTCTTTCGAAAAAAATCAAAATTCATTGAAAAGCGGATTCTACTGGTTTAAAAAAAAATCATAAATACATCGTTTCATTCCTCTATTTTATCAACAATGACTATTTTCTGTAATTTTTATTCATTTTCTCCTCTAATTGCAATTTTTTATTCTTTTGAAATTTTCAAAACAGATTGCAATTCATCCAATAGTCAACTCTTTGGGAAAAAAAATCAAAATTCATTGAAATGCAGATTCTATACGTTCAAAAAGATTATTATTATCCAAAACCTAATGGTTCTAGAAAACAATTTACGATTAATTTTCAAATTCATGATGATGCTTTGAGTTAAAAAAAAAATGTATAAAGATCCTACTGTAAATATATGATTGCCAGCATATCTACAAGTTTTGTGTCCTATAGTAATTTTGCTATAAGTTTATTATGGAGATAGGTAAATCTTGGAATCCATACAGTACTCAACTTTATAAGAGTTCTGAATTCTCATTGAGATCCATATAGTATTCAATTGCTTCAAAAGCTCATTGCAATCCGTAATATATTCAGCTCCTATAATCGATCTCATTGCTGTTATCAATGCCATGGCAAACCCCGTTTCCTCTAATTTTAATCCCTGGCTCTTCCAACTCTTGTTCGGAATGAATCCCACATAAATGAAGGGCTCATATCATTGGTTATGAAAGGTATGTGAAGATTTGCTTCATGAAAATGATATTTGGTAGCTTTATATGTGAAATGCAAAATAATCAATTTCGAAGTGCGAACGAGAGAAAAGGAAAGCCCTGACGAGGTGTTTTTTAGCAGCTACTTAGATTGGGAAGCTGGTGGCTATCGCTTGGGGGAGAAAAAAGGGAAAGTAGACAGGTATTGTAGGCAAGATTCGTCAATAGTTTGCTACTTATTTCTCGTATGATTGGAGAAGAACCAACGTAAGTCAATTTCTGTAGGCTTTACTAGATAAGTTTCTTCCAACGGAATTGTGGCAGAGCTAAATTCAACTCCCTTGCTATCCAAATGACACACAAGCACGTCCATCTAAGAAAGATACCGCATTCCTTAAGTTTTTATCCGCATGATGTTGCACTTGCACAGATAAATATTCTCCTTGATAGCATTCAATAAATTATTTGCTCTTTCGATAATTCATACTTACCTACAAATCATCCTTTAATTGATTGTTTTCACGTTCAAAGGCCACCTATATGAGACTTTAACGAACAATACCTTCATTCATCTTAAATTTAAGTTATATGAATATTGCTTGTTTTCATATTTTTGAATGATTATGGTTAGAATTGTTGGGACCCTAAGGAAAGTATGGGACGAAAGATTGTCATTCATTGCCTCCAGCAATCAATAATATGGGGTTTAGCTTTCTCCTAGTGCTATTGGTTACCATCGCGTTTGAGCGACGTTCAAATGGGTCACCCGCCAATCAATGATCTAATTGAAAGCAAGTATAGGTCTATTTTTATAGAACAGTTGGGATATTAGTCTTCATACATTAGATGTAGATATGAGGTATATCTCCTTTTTTTTAAGGTTTTAATTTCAAAATTCAACTTAGGGTCTGGTTAAGGGGACTTTTTTTTTAACTTCTACTTTTAACTTATGGGTTGATCTAAAATTTTTCTAGTATTGTACCGCTCGAACATTTTGAAAGAATAGATACATCAATGTTAGCATCTATAAAAATATATAATAACAAGCTCCTTCTTGAGTGTTGCCTTTAGGAGTGACACTTAGGAGTCTAAATTGAAAGAGATTGCTTATTCTCTTTGCAAGTAGTATTTTCTTGCACTCTCCACTCATTTTGCCTTTAACAAGGATTACTTACCCCATTCAATGCCATGAGTTTCATCCGGAAAAAGGATTCGTTTTAATAATCTCTAATGTTGCAAATTAGCAATTATTGAAATCTCAAACATTCTTTGTAAGTCTTTTTTTTTTTC
The DNA here is from genome assembly GCA_016097605.1 of Eucalyptus guilfoylei. NCBI lineage: Eukaryota > Viridiplantae > Streptophyta > Magnoliopsida > Myrtales > Myrtaceae > Eucalyptus > Eucalyptus guilfoylei. Next base: position 17,055,157 of record CM027865.1, on the reverse strand, counting down.
TTTTTTAAATATTTATTTGAAAGATTTTATTATTTTCTCTTAATATGACAGTAATGGAGTTGATTTCATACGTATTTATTTATGTCATGTAATAACTACCATTAAAAATTCCCTAACTGTTTTCGAGTTCATACATTTTACACTAATATATATTACTTGGAATCGCACTTTGTTTAAAACAGGAAGATTCATATGCAATATGATACGTCTCATACGTTTTCACGAGTAATTTATGCTAAAATACATACTTCGATTTTCATTTTTTTATATTAATGTAAAATACAGGGAGAACCACTTGCCATACAGGCCTAAATAACGATTCAACCCATCCCATACTGGCCAAAATATCAATTTAACCCATCCCATACAGGCCCAGATACTACCTGAACCCATCAGCCAACCGATAGCAACTAAACCCAGCAACAGGGCAAGTTCTCTCGCCCCGTTTCTTTCTCTTTCTCTCGCCCAATCCCAAGGACCCCCAAGGCACCACACCACCCCCCCCCCCCCCCCCCCCTTTATCTTTTTTTCTCTTATATATACACAACCTTACACTTCGTCTTATTTCATTTTATTTTGTGAACATTATGTTTCTAGAAAATACTGAGTATTTCCTTGATGTTAGATGCGAGGACAGATGATGCACTCGTGGATAGTCAACCAGGTGCTTGTGGGCTGGTTGATGAGAATATGCCAACTCTGAAAAGAAAGCTGGAAGAACTAAGCAATCGAGAAGCAGACATGGATGGGTTGGAGACATGGTGTAGGAAAGCACAAAGGATAAGAGGAGAATACTGGAGCATGGTCCAAGCATTCCGAGAAGGTAGATCTCTTTCTCCACAGCAGGTAGAAAGAGTAAATGATTTGAGCAAAGAAGTTGAAGATATTCTAGGCCACTGTAGCTTCCGAAAAGGGTGGACAACACATGCTGCTGGACGTAGGAAAAGTTTACCCTTGGTAACAACAGAGCTAGTAGACAAGGAAAGTAAGAAGACAATAAATAAGATTTGCAACTATCTAATGGAGGATGAGATTGTCATCATTGGTATTTATGGAATGGCGGGGGTTGGCAAGACAACCATTCTAATGCATGTCCATAATAGAGTACTTGAGGATCCTACCTTTAGTGATGTGTTCTGGGTCACTGTACCTCGGAAGTTTAGCATCTATAAACTACAAAACGAAATTGCCAATGTAGTCGGACTAGACAATCTCTCAATGGATAAGGATGTGAAGAGGAGGGCATGCATATTGAATAGGCATTTGAAGAGAAAGAGAGCTGTCTTATGTTTAGATGGTCTGTGGATGCACTTTGAAATTGAGGATGTGGGAATTCCAGTTGAGAAAGGAAGCATTAAGTTGGTAATGACAACTCGATCGCTAGATGTATGCGAGAAGATGGTCTGCCAAAAACAAGTCAAAATAGGTCCTCTAGATTTGCGAGATGATTGTTGGGTCTTATTTTTAAAAAAGCTTTGCTTTGGGAGAGACCTCCCTTCAGAAGTTAAAATAATTGCAAGCTCCATTTTGGATAAGTGTGGAGGTTTGCCACTTGGGATCATTGAGATTGCAACTCAGATGAGGGGACTAAAGGGAGTGCATGAATGGAAAGACTTGTTGCAGCAATTAGAAAATTCGATGATGGAAGTTGGTGTGTTCAAGAAACTAAAACTCAGTTACATGAACTTGGATAATCTTCAAGTTCAGCAGTGTTTCTTGCATTTAATACTCTGTTTTGGAGAGTACTCTAAAGCTGAAATCATCGAAAAGGTTTTGATAGAATCTTTCATAGATGAGGGCTTGTTAAGTGGAATAGCCACTCGGCAAGAATTGCACAATAAAGGTAACACCATATTGGACAAAATAAAAAAGGCTTGCTTGGGGGTTGATAAAGACAGAGAATATCTGTTAGTACACCGCTTGACAAGGGACATGGCATTGCAAATAGTGACGAGCACAACTCACATGGTCAAGGCCAACATGGGATTGGAAGAAATTCCAAAGGATAAGTTCTGGACAGATCACCTAGAGAAAGTCTTTTTACAAAGCAACGATATAAAAGAAATCCCATACGGCATATCGCCAAATTGCCCTAAACTTATGAGGCTGTCGTTGAATAACAATGTCTATTTGGAAGCCATCCACAAATCTTTCTTCAAGCATATGAAGGGGTTGAAGGTTCTAGATCTCAGCAAAACGAAAATCACGGAATTACCGGATTCTATCTTTCACTTGGAGAGGTTAGAAGCACTGTTACTCCAAAATTGTTGGAATTTACATTGTATACCTTGTGTACGAAGGTTGGGATCCCTAAAAAAGTTGGATCTTAGTTGGTGTGTAATGCTTGGAGAAGTGCCGGAGGGGATGGAGATGTTGGTAAAGCTGACGTACCTTGACCTGCTTGGCACAAAGATCAAGGCGTTACCTGAAGGATTGTTGGAGAAGCTGGTGAACTTGCAATATCTGGTGATTAATTACACGATGTATGATGATTTCGAATTAGAATTAACAATGGTGGAAGGACTCTATTGCTCTGTTTCAAATGTTGAAACATTCAATGCATATGTGAGGCTTGTCGAGCAAAACAGCTCCCAACCATATGACCTGGCACTGATTGCATCAGGAAACTGCTTCTCAAGGAATAAGCACGAGAGGAAGCGTATAATCATCGAAAGTTGCTATAGTATTGCGGCAACGGTAGATGGAGAAATTGGTGGGGATGGCCGCGCTCTACTTCCCAAAAATGTGCAAGTACTGGAAGTGGGACGGTGCAGTGGGTTGACAAGTTTGTGCGAGGTAGGCCCACTTAATAGTCTAGAGGAGCTGGAGATAGAGGAATGGGAGAAGCTGGAGGAGCTGGGTGCTGTCCACTTCCCTTGCCTACGGAGACTGAATATCACTCAATGTACCAAACTGAAGCATTTCTTGAAGGAGGGGCATGAGCTCCGATGTCTACAATGGTTTAAAATCGAGGGCTTGGAGGAACTAGAGGAGATTAATATAGCGGCACCTTTTCTTTATAATATAAAAGTGTACAGGTGTCCTAAAATAAAGTGGGTGGTGAAATGGCAGTGGCTGGCCACTCAGATTTGGAAAAATCTGAGGTCCATTAAAATAAAAAATTGCGGGCAATTAGAGGAGATATTAGGTGGGCTACCACCGATCGATGCAACTTGTCGTCTTACAATTATTGAAATAGAAGGATGCAACAACCTGAAGGGGGTGCTGATGACGTATGACATGTCACTCCACCTTCCTTTCCTCCAACATGTAATGGTCGCAGACTGCATGGGCATAGAGGCGATAATAGGCATCGTTCCCAACATGACGCAGCCCCTACATTTAATAAGCCTGATTCTAGTGAATCTTCCAGAGCTGAAGACCATATGTGAAGGGACCGTGAGTTGGCTTTCAATCCAACGATATATGAGAATAAGAGAATGTCCGAAGCTGAAGAGGCTTCCTCTGCTTGACAAGGGTCCTAGCTATGCTAATGATAGTTGGATAGATGATATTTGGATAGATGAGCTGACGTGGCAGTCGCTGGAGTGGGACCATTCCCCTTTCCATCCTTCACTTCGACACTTAGCGTGGCGTTATGGTAAGTCACCTGCAAATTTTTAATTTTCTTTTATCCTCTCCATCTCCTGTGGGCCTTTCGAAGGATGCACTCCCGCGGTACAGTAAGTTTCCCTTTTTTTTTTTGGGAAACTTAATACCACACTGTTAGACCCAGTGTGTATGACTTTTATCACAACTCGAAAGTATATCAATCTGGTTATATTATTATTGAAATTTCGGTAAAGAAAACACTCCCTTCACTTTGAAAGAATAATATTGACAACAGTCCTCGCTCTTCTTTTTTTTCCTCCCTATCGTACCTTAAAAATACTACACTTCTTCATTTTGGTAAAATTATGACGTTTAAAAGTGCCAAAATGTCGAGGCAATTCTTGACTTCTACTTCATGAGTCAGGCGAGTTTAAGGGAGCATGTTAAATGCTTTTTACATTTTCTTTTTGTTGCCTATTCTGTTTTCCCTCATCTAGTACTTCTATTTTCGCTTTCAAACTCTAACCTGCTTTTTAAATTAATCGCTGCACTTTAATCAACAAATTAAACCAGTGTAAATTAGTCTTTCTCGTTTTTAGAAAGGAACACCTGTTCTTGGACTTCCAATTGCATATTTGCACATATTGAATTTCTTTCTGTTTAATTTGATTAAGCTCGATTAGTCAGGAAGTCTCTAATTTCTTCACGTTGGTTACATTCTCTCTTTAATTTGATATGTAAAGGAAGTATCTAATTTCTTTGAATTGTTTTTTGTAAAATCTCGTGAACAAGGGGTGTCCAATTGGCATGATCAAAGGATATGTAAATGTATTAAAAGTTGCGACGCTATTACGGCAAGGGTAGATGGACAAATCTGTGGGGATGGCTGCAATTTACTTTCAAGAAATGTGCAAGTACTGAAAGTAGGAGGGGGCAGTGGGGTGACAAGTTTGAGCGAGGTAGGCCCACTGGAGAATCTAGAGGAGCTGGTTATAGAGGGATGGCAGAAGTTGGAGGAGCTGGGTGCTGTCCACTTCCCTCAGCTGGGGGGACTGGAGATCAATCGCTGTTCCAAATTGAAGCGTATCTCAGCGGAGGGACAGGGGTTTCCACATCTACGCTTGTTTAAAATCAAAGGCTCATGGAAACTAGAAGGAATCGATTTAGCTGCGCCCAATCTAAACTTTATGGAAATGGTGGATTGTCCTCAAATGAAAAGAATGGTGGAATGGGACTGGCTGACCACTCGCCTTCCAAATCTGAAGTCCATTGGAATATTTGATTGTGAGAAATTAAAGGAAATAATAGGTGGGCCATTGCCAATCGATGCCACTTGTCTTCTTACACAGATTAAAATTGAAAAATGCAACGACATGAAGGGGGTGTTGCTAACGCACGATATGTTGCTCCACATCCCTTTCCTCCAAGATATAACAGTCAAAGGGTGCGAGGGCATAGAGGTGATAATAGGTACTGCTCCCAACATGACGCAACCCTCCTTTCCAAAGTTAACACACCTGACTCTAGAATATCTTCCGGAGCTAAAGAGGATATGTGATCGGATGGAGAGCTGCGATCACATCCAATATATTAAAATAGACATTTGTCGGAAGCTGAAGAGGATTCCTTTGCAACTGCACCCACTTGACAATGGCCTCCTTTCTCCTCCCCCCTCCCTTGGACAGATTTGGACAGATTTGGACACGTGGCAAGCGCTGGAGTGGGACCATCCCCTTGCCCGTGTCTCACTTGAACCCTTCGTCGACTTTTTATGTGAGTTACCCACAAGTTTTTCATTTCTTTTATTCTCTATATCTAACGATCGATCTTCCACCGTACAGTAAAATCACTTCTTTTTTTTCCGAACTTTATACCAACTATTAAGCCCAGTGCATATAACTTTTTATTATTGCTTGAAAGTATATCAAAATGGTTATATTATTATTGAAAATTACTTGCCGTGGCATTGTTCATAGAATAATAATGGCAATTTTACTTAAAAGTGCCAAAATATCGGGTCTAATTCTTAAGTTCTACTTTATTAGTTGGGACAATTTAAGAGAAAATGTCTTTAACTGTTTTTTTTTTTTTTTTACCTTTTCATTATGTTACCTTTTCTATTTTAGCTCGCCCAGTACTCCTATTTTCAATTGCAAACTCCTTTTCGGTTTTCAAACTAATTGATGTACTGTAATAAAAAAATGAAATCAATGTAAATTAGTTTTTCTCATTTTTAGGTGTCATTAAGCGAATGGGCCAGAGATCGTGTTTTTATAAGCTCTATCAAAATGCATTGCCATACATATGTTGATAGATTTTTCATTAATAGTCATGTGGAACATATTGATGATCTTTGCAAATGACTAACAAAATTTAATCGTTCTAGACCTAGACCGATGGATGCGTGGATGATCAGCTGAGGATGAATTGTCTTCTGACAGCACTGGACAACAAAGTTATCGCCATTTCTACATCGTCCTGCTCGATTGATTTTTAAAGTACTCCGATTTCTGTGATTACATATGCTTAATTTATTCTTGTCTTCTTATCCTATTTGTGATAAGCATCTCTCTTTCTGTATTTCTTGATTTGTCTTCCTTACTTGTCACTTGCCTCTATTTTTGTTGCTTGAATAGATACTCTCCCGAGTTTCAACCCGATATGCCATAGTAGGTTTGATTTTAGAGGGACCATCTTGCAAATGTCTGGTGTATCTACGTAGCATGTGTATTCAATATATTATTGTTTATTTCCATTGACATGGCTCAACTTTGAATCCCTTTGTAAAAATGCATAATTTTTGCTTCCATTAAAAACAACTTGCTTTCTGACGAAAAAGTTCTACGTTTCGCCTCTTACTTTTACGCTTTTTTCTAATCCTTGCACTTTTAATATATCTAATCAATCCATTTCACATTTATAATTTTTCTAATTAAGTCTCTCCAACCTCAAATCCAATCGAATCTAGTTGAAGTGGCCTCCAATAGGGTTGTCAAAAAAACGCGACTCGACCCGACCCGACCCGAACACGTTCCAAACACGAAACAAGTATAGATAATAATAATATGTATAAGTATATACTATTTGCATTCTAATATTAAAAAGAAAAATCAAAATAACAAAAAAATTATTTATTCCTGTTCTTATTTATATATTTGAATTTCTTTCTACTCAATAATATATATATATATATATATATATATATATAATGTATATATATTATCATTTTATTGCATATTTTGGGTATATTAGTATAGTATATTATTTGATAGATTTTTTATTAAGGAATGCTGGAAGAGAATAAAAAAATTTAAGTAAATAAAAATGAAGTAGAAGAACCCAAATTTTAAATGAACCAATTCAAACTCAAAAAGATCATTCTAATGCTCAAAAAATGAGGGCAATGAAATTTAAATAAATAAATAAAAACCTACCCTCTCCATCCCCGTCTCCATCCCTTTTCTTTCTCCAGTTCACATTGAAATTTCATGACTCCTCCATAGTTTTTTAGTTCATGTCAATATTCCATGAAAATGGCAAAAGAGACGAAGCTTTTCTTTCGTAACTCTCTAGTTCATGTCAAAAGTTCAAGAAAGAGTCGAAACTCCTCCTCTGTAATTTTGTGGTTATTATTGAAGTTTCACAAAATAGTGAGAAGTCAAAGTACTATTTTTTATAATCACAAAAATGAATGATTATATTTTCTCTCTTTTACTAGATTTGGCAGTGAATTATGAAAGATTATTATAATCTTTGTTTGCGCATTTTTAGGTTCATTTATATTAATATATCGTAAATATTAAATAATGAACATGATGAAAATATTCATCTTGATTTCTGCGATTCACCCAATCCAGAGTGCCCTCGATTGTGCAACCTCCAATGTTCCTACGGGTTGACCAATAATCATGCTCGGCACATCTACACCGTTTGTTTTCAAACAAGCAAAGACAATCGTTGGATTATGTAAGAGGAAAGCAACTCGAAACCTGCTATGCAAATTCCCAGTTAGATTCTTGAGACATTTAGTTCTTTGCATTCAAAATTTCCGGAAATTCATTTTACGAAAATTCCATCCGGCGTTCCCAAATCAACGACCATTTAGGAACTCTACTAGTATCTGCAGATTACTCATAAGTTGAGAAAACAAGTTGCCAACTCCTTACCAAATTTAGTAATTGCAGAAAAGAGGAAATTTACAATTGCAATTTCGAAATCACAAAAACATTGGAAAAATTAGTCGACAGGATATATTTAGGGTTGAGCATGGTTCTATAGTAGATTCGAGAACCAGAGGACCGAACCTATGGGAATAGGTCCAGTTCCAGGTTCCATTTCGCCCCGGTCCAGTTTCCAATTACATCTTTTTAGGAACCAAAAACTGGAAACCAAATCGGGAGAATAGATAGAATCCTAATTTTTCGAGACCATTAGATCTATTCTAGTTTCATTTCCTTAAAACAAACATATATCATTCATGTCTAGTTGTAATCGATATCATTCTACGTCGTTGATAGATTGAGATAAATTACCCTACAGTAAGTCATCCGAGGAAAATAACCAAATGATTATCATCACTAGGTGATACAACTAATTCTAATTTCTTTAAATCGTCTTCTATAGTGAAAAGGAGATGAGGGGTTAGCTTTCTTTACAACTTTGCGAAATCTTTGAGGGCTGATCTTTTGGAAGCAACATTGGACAGAAATTAGACGGGGTTAGCAAGAGAACGGGCCACAAGTCAAGTTCTTGTAAGCTAATGTGTGTGTGGCATGACATTCTGTCTAGGACAAAGACGATCTTGGTATGATTACAGTGAGGGACGTTGCAGACCAATCACCTCTGCATTCAGACAGATTGAAATCCATAGATGATCCCACCGATGAATCATCTGCTAATCCTCCCGAGCAGGAGGTTAAAAGGCTCCCCCTACATGGATTCCCTCTCGGGGTTAATGGGAGGTATTATTCCACAGGGCCACCCGCCACAACCCCCTTCCGGAGGGAAAGGGACCCACCGGAGAGCCGCGACGCCTTCCCCGATCGCTCCGAGGATGTCGGGCGTGGTACAGTGCCATGACCCGGGCTGGGGAGGTAACTCCCCGGTGTGGCGCATCCAGACAGATTGAAATCCACAGATGATCCCACCGATGAATCGTCTGCTAAGAGCGGTGGACATCAAAAGTTATTGCCATTGCTAAGTCAACCGGCTCGATTGATGTCTAGGTACTTTTGGTTCCCATAATAAGATGTGCTTGATCTATGCCTTCTTTTCTTTTTTTAATATTAACAGTTAAATGGTTGTCCAAGCTAACTTTGGCGCATCTTGGCAAGTCTATCTCTTCAAAAGATCTTAAAGGCGCACTTTCCCATAACAGTCTGGTACATTCAAATAGAATTTTACTCGTGAGATAATCCCAACGAGGCTTAAACCTCAAGGTCGCAAGAAGAGGAATAAATTTCTTGCCATCTAAGTTAATATTTCGTTGGTTTCTTTTCTTGTGGCCATATGTGATGGCCCCACTTCGTGTTTTTGTCCTCTAAATCCATCTTTTGGTTTCCCCTGCATGAATCTTGTTCGCAAAGAGATACAACTTTCCGCCTATCCAGTTCAGAGTTAGATGTAACACCTGGTGATGGTAGTCCTTAAGCACTAAATATTGCTGTAGAGTCACCTTTATTGCAGTCGACGAAAAACAAGTCAATTGATTGTGCCGAACTTCAGACGATTGGCTCCGCAGTTTCATGCTCGAACACAAAATATGCAAATGGGATTTGGATGTAGTGACGAATCAACTCGAAACCAAGTGCCAATAGATTCAAATGTATTGAACTGAAGCTACTTTAAAAGGAAATTCATGGGAATTGAAGTACATCGGAAAGGAAAACAAACAGGAATTGAAATTGCGAGGAAATGAAAGGACAAAGAGAATGTGAAGAGAGGTGAAGCTCTCAGAGAGTATATGTCTACTTCATGCGCTTATGCGCACCTTTGTCTATTTGAGACTCCGAGTTCTATAACTTCACGATTGTTAGGATTCGTCGCACAATCACAAAGAAAGTAAAGAGTAAACATGAGAAAAAGAACTTCACAATTGAGTTCCTTCACTACTTTGATTCTGCGTGAACCCTACTTTGGATTTCTCACAGTTGTAGTAAGTTCCTCGGTATAGAGAACACTGGCCAACTGTCGCATTTGTTTTTCTTAAACTGACGCGCCTTTTCCTCCTCCATTAGGCCAAAACTCACAAGATTCTACCTAGCTTCGTCAAAATATTTCTACTTTTCATTCATATACTTTTACGCTCTGTTTTTTTAAATCAATATACTTTTTATTTGTCTAATTAGATCATTCTATCTTCACAAATTTTCTAATTAAGTCCCTTCAACACTAAATTTGGTCAAATTCAGCTGACACGACCCCGGACAACGTCATAGTGTGAGGGGACAATATTTTGTAGTGTAGACATCTTGACCGTTTACATTGGCAAAAGTCTTATCCACATCAACTCCAACGTCTACATTGGTTATATTTTTCCACCCATTTCCACATAAGTATCCGCATCATACTTTGATATCATCCAACAGAGACGTCGGCTAGGCTTGGTCGGATTTGGTGCCAAGAGACTTGATAAAACATTATGAAACTAAAATGACTTGATTAGACAAATTTTAAGTACGAGAAACTTGATTAGGAAATGTACGAAAGTACAAGATGAAAAGCAGAATTTTTTCCTCGTCTAAGAGATGTAATTTACTCAGGACAGAGTCGACTATGCCACCTAGTCGGGGTAGTACCTTAAGCACTAATCTCGCGGTAAACTCGCCTTTTCTTTCAAAGAACTGGTGGGTTTGATGCTCTTGCACAAATGCAGAATGATCAGACACAAACGTTTTCTTTTCAACATATCGATAGTAGGATCAGTGATGCTGATAGCAACATTATGTGGAGTTTAATGCATTAATCTGACAACACTAAGAGTCGAAGGTCAGTATAATGTGTTCTCATCACGTGATGGCAACTGCTTTAAAGTAACATGAGTGATTTGAAAGATACACTCTTCCAAACGTTCTCTCCTTTTATAAGAGATATTCTACCATCCTGCACTCTCATGTCCCAAAGGAAAAAAAGGAAAATCCTATCATCAAGAAGAGTCATTTAAGTCTACATTAATCAAGTTTAGTTTGAAGTAACAGGATTGAGTTCCTTCATACACTCTCCCCACCTTCCATTCCAGCCATTGTATCATACAAAGGCCGATTCAATGTCTCCGGGAGGTAAAATGCTAGTATCCCTCCCAGAATTGCACAAACCGCAAAGACCGCAAAGGGCAAGCCGCCTCCTAAGACCACCACTAAAGGCGCCAAAATCGCACCCATTTGCGCTGCCTGAGCTCCACAGCCAAGAGCCGCATTCCTCACCACGGTCGGAAACAGCTCAGCCATGTAGATAAAGAGCAAATTATACGTGCCGGCCATCCCAAAAATCCCGAGAATTCCGCACACCACCCTCGCCACTTTCCATTCCCCGTGTATCATCACCAAGCTCCCCATAAGACAGAATATTCCACTGAACCACTGTGTTCCGATTGCCAACGGCTTCCTCCCGAACTTATCGAGCAATAGGGCCGTTATTGTAAAGGCTGGCATTTCAGCCACGCCGTTGAGGAACACATTAAGGTAAAGGTTGGTCTGGAGATTGACAACGTTTAGGCTAATGCCATAGTACACGACCGAACAAAGAAAGTTGATTGCTACCACCAAGAAAAGGCGAATCCGAGTGACAGGCGACTTCACCACATCGATGAGAGACCCTGTTATCGCATCCTTTGTGTCCATCTGATCTTTGCAGGATGGACCATCGTTCAAGTTTTCATTCACTTCCTCATCAAGTGCAAGGATGACCCCGTCAGGGAGGTGTTTCTTGTTGGCTCTGGCGATAGCTCGCATAAGCTTCATGGCCTCATCAATCTTTCCCCGGACGAGATACCACCGTGGGGACTCTGAGATGAAAGGGAGGACCCCCACAAGGAAGAGCATGGAGGGAATGGAGGAAGCGATGTAGAGCTCCCGCCATGAGCGAAACACATAAGCGATGCCGGAGAGAAGAGCTATGCCACATGAGAAGAAGTAGAAAGTGGACATTCCTGCTGCTCCGCGCTTCTTTGGGCCAATAGGTTCAGTGGCTAGTACGAAAGCGCAAAGGCCGACCCCACCCGTGCTAAATCCAGTAATGAAGCGGAGGAGGCAATAGGTCCAGTAATCCGGAGAGAGGGCCGTCAAGCAACCGAAGATGGCATTCAAGATACAGACCACCGTTAGAGAGCCTTTTCTTCCCAAGAACGAGTCCGAGAGATGGCCAAATGTCCCGGCTCCTGCAACACACGGCACAAGAAGTCGCCAGACTATGAATACAATCCCTCAGAAATTGAAGTGTCTCAATAAAGCAGTCAGATAACGAGCTAATGCTACTGCATAATGGTTCTAATTGCTTCAGTTCCTAATGCATTCTCCTCAAGTTTCTTGCATGAGCAGGTAAACTAATCAGACGAATCTAAATTGAACTTTGTGCCATTTTGCTTCCAGTTATCACTTGGCACTCGAGTTGGGATCAGACGATTGTCCTAGGTAAAAGGATGAAAAGATAGAGAGTGATTGAGTTGCTTTTCCATCAACCAGTTGAAGCAAAAATTTATACTGCATTTGTGAGACTGAAAAGTAATTGCTATGCACCTCAACCACAGCCAGTCATGCATTCGACAAAGTGCACACCCCAGTCAATTTTGTTTATGTTCAGTTAACTGAAAGCATTGCAACTCGTCTGATGCATGTTAGGCATTTCATGGGAAGCATAGGAGTGCTCCTTGACTGCAATAGAAAATTTCATGAAATGTCAACACATTCCATGCTGGAGTAGCTGTTGGAAAAGGAGACTAAAGTTCACCGGCACGAACCGTGACAATGTTTAACGCTAATAATATCTCCACCTTCTGCATAAAATTGCAAATTCCTTCGAAGCACTCTATCTCATCGCCACACACTAACATTCGAGATAAATATCAGATCCAATCAACAGTCGCGTCTAACTTTCTTCTTGGACGCTGCAAACCCAGAACCAAGAAGAAAGTTCAAAAAATAGTCCGTCCATAACAAGACGTCTATCTCCTTTTCGAAGATCTGTTACTACATCGAAAGATTCATTCACTTGGGAAAAAAAAAAGAACAAGAAAAGAAACTCCCCGCAAACAAACGAATTCATCTCTTCCCTTGGACCCTACCGCTCATCTCTCCCTAAAAACATAGTTTTATCCCGGAAATAATATTGCAGAGTTTGTGATAAACAAGCAATTAAGAAAGATTCATGCATTATTTTGTTTAATTATTTCTAATCAGTCGTGCTTATCTTAAAGAAACTCGTTCGCAAGGCTATAATATCGTTTTTGGTTCGCTTTCTTTCAAGTCAATACCACGCTACACCGCCCGACACGATTGACCTATTCATAAAGTATGAAAGAGGCACTTCACGTGCTTTTGACAATCGCCACTCGAAGTGATGATCAGACACTGACCAAAACACATCCATCAAATGTTTTTTTATTATTATTTTTTTTTGGGGGGGGGGGTGTAAATCACATCCATTGAAACGTCGAGACGGCCCCACCTATTGATTTGAATAGTTCAACGACGACGAATTCAAACGCAAGAGCAAGAAAAACTTCTGCTCTCAAAATTAGCAATATAAGTTAAAAGAAAAAAGAAAAAGAAAAAGATTCAAGCAAAATCTAGAAACATAAAGCAACCAGGATGCAGATAGAACAGGAGCATGATCTCGAATCATCATCCAAGTAGCCAACGATTTCTAATCGGCAAAGGAATCCAATAAAACGACAAAAACCAAGAGGTAGTGGTTGATAATAATCCTGATATCTCCTTTTCTAGGGTCGACATAGAAAACACACAAAAGACAAAAAAATTTAATTTCAAGGTCCAAGATAAACACTCTGGCCTAATCGTGCCAAGCCATTAAATTTTCTATTTCCTCTCATGCGAGTTTCGCCGAAAACTGAACACGGGTCTCGTATTTTAATAAGGGGTCTTCTCGATTAGTAACGTTATCTATTAACATGGCATATCCTCGGCATCAAGATTGTCGGTCCAGATTAAACCCTAAAGATTCCGAACGCCAGTCCCTACTATTAAATTCAAACTGCTCGGCGACAAGAGAGGAGGACGACGAGGAAACAGAGGCTCGAGAGAAGAGACCACAAAGGCTCAAAAAGGCATGTGTGGCTACAAATTGTTCAACCCTTAAATGAATAAAACAGGAAAAAGGGAAATTCATCAGAAATACCTGACATTCCATATATTGCATGATGCTAGAGCTGGCGAATATTAAGTTATAGTCCATATATAGCACCAAACAATAATTAATTCAATTAAATATCGCAAGCTCCGGCAAGCGGAACGTTAAGAGTAACCTCTGGATTGATTTGAGAAGGTGGATAGAGAAGAGCGGCGTACCGATCATGCACCCGCCGAAGAACAAGGCCTGGACCAGCCCTACCTTGTACTTCTCCCCGCAGACCAGCCCCCACTCGGTCACGGTGGAGCTCCCGCCGCCCTCCGCCCACTCCCACGAGCCCGGGCCCGTCCCGCACGCTCCGGTCGCCGCCGCCTTCGGCTCGCGGTCCGCGAATATCATGACCATGGTGTGGAAGGCCTCGAGGGACCAGGCGAGGCTGGTGAGCACGAAGTGCCTCAGCTGCCACGGCCCGAACTCGCCGCAGTACTTCTGGAGCATCCCGTCGATGCAAATTCTATCGGGTTTGGATTTGGCGCGGGCCTCGCCTCCTCCTCCCGCCGCCGTGGCCGGCGGAGGAGGAGGAGGAGGGAGGAGGGGGGAGTGGAGAGAGTCGTCATGGGACGGTGGCGGTGCTGCGGAGGACATCGGGTGTGGATTTTCTAGGCGCGGGGAGAGGCTTTGGCTGCCCACCACATGTGTACTTATGGTGTCCTTGCATTGCGCTTTGCCCCAGCGCTTCCGCCTTTTCAAACGTGTGTTGACGGGAACGCGAGTTACGGATGGTTGACACGTGGGGGTGTAGGGTTCGCGCTGGCCGTTGGATGGGAGGCGTTCGAATCGAGGGGAATGTTCTTGGGATCTCATGATGGGTGGGAGCCTGCGAATTTGGAAAAGCGATTCCAATTTGAGGATAAAGCTTAAATTTGGTTGTTCTATTTAATTAGAGGATCACATGTTACTTGTCTTCCTTTTGTAGGGTGGGAACATGCTACTAATTGATTGCTCCGGATTTCGAAGGAAATCATGGCTTCATTAATCCATTGATTATGATGACCCCAAAAAGATTTTATCTACGATAAATTATTAAATAATTTGTGAGCTCCAATTCATGTGATATATATATTTTTGAAAAATTCATTCACAATTCGACACTTATTTCAAATTTGAAAAAAAAAAAAAACCTAAAAATACATGTCGCCTATTCCATCTCTTCCACCTCCATCCAGGCCGACCATCACGTCCATCGTCTTCGCCGGCTCCGCTCTCCCTAGCACACGGCCTCTATTTCGGTTTTTTTTTTTTTTTTGCCTTTTGAGTTCATAGCACTACCCATTACGGCAACTCATCCATGGCATCTCGACCTCGCCATCATGGCTCGCGACCACTAACAAGCTGTTATCACCACCAAATCTGCAAGTTCAACTCTATTTGTGGTCTTACATTCAACTCTGTTTGTGGTCTTACATCGTAGATTTTTGCAATCGGCTTTGTCTTATAACGCAGTGTCATGGTCAGCTCCGTCAAGGTTCATGGTCGTCGTGGTAGGTCCCTTCAAGTTCAAGCCAAGCCACTCCCTCTATTTTTGTAATATCCCTGAATTAACTCATTTGAGAAGTTGTCGTTTTAGCTCATCCTATACCAAACGTCACGGTTTTATCATTTGACATATAAACAGACACTTTCTTAAGAGGTTAATCTTCTGGATAATACTTTAGCTGAGAATTGCTTAACTTTGGAGCTCACCGTTATATTAAATGGTGCCTCCGTAAGTTAATCTAAGTTTTACATATATATCTCATAATCGTTATCTCTTTGTTTGATGCATAGTTAAGTTCATTTCAGCCTCCTTCGTCATTCTGGAGATCTACAAGTACTACTCGCTCCTTATCTAGGCCCTTTGGTCTCGGCAACCACTCCCCACTCTCATCGAACCAAGCCGTTACAATTTTTTCGTCAAGCTCGCAGTCTCTGACAGGATCGTCCATGCTACATCCAGAGGAATGAGGGAGGCATGGCAACAAAGGCGAAGGGAGAGAACTTGTGCTGGGGCTGCGGCCACAACGGGACGGCAGGCATCGAGGATGGAGGTGGTAGCGGTTTGCGCAGTGGAGAGAGTGGAGCCAGATTCTCTAGTGGGTGGGTAAGCAGGCGGTCAAGATTTTTAGTCTTTTGTTATATAATAAATGTATCAAATTGTCAGTGGATCTATTCTAAAAAATGGTAGCCAGCCGCCTCAACTAACAACGCAGCGCTCGCAAACAACCCAATATTTTCTCCTTTTTAACTATCCTTTGATAATTTTATTGGTGAATTCTCTTGTGATGATGCTTCGGTTTATTATATCCGGGGCATGGACTTCTTAGTCTGAACACCAAATTGTTTAGGCCATGGTCGACATGCGCATACCGCGAAAAGTACTAATCAAGGACAATTTCCGTCCGGTCGTAATCGAGTATGTCCATTGATTAAAGTGGACTTAATGACAAAGCACGCTCCACACGTATAAAGATATTAAAAGCCTTCAATCCCGTAGAAAAGTAACTAAACACCACTAGCCATTAAAGTCATAGGCACTTCCCACAAAGTGTGGCTGTGCACATTTTCCTAAGTTTCTAGGACTAGGACCACACAGGCAGTTACAGAGCAGTGACGGGCATGACACCATTCCATGTCCATCCGCTGAACTTCTATAACTATCAAGTTAAATGTTCAAGCGTTCATCTTGAATACGGCAAACCCGTATTCCGATCTCAGCATCTCTCGCTCAGAACAATTATTAAAGATTAGTCTATTCAAAAGGTCTAGATACAGGAATCGAACTTGTTTCATCAGTGCCAAGCAGAGACTGATATCAAGCTCCTCTGCTTCCAACCCAGCAACATGGCTCCTTCCTTCTCTTCCGCTGTAAAATTCTCCGAGTAACGCCTTAACAAGGTCCCAATCACGGAGTTCACGTAAGTGCTCAGCGGGTATTGACTAAACCCGGCCATCTGCAGCCTCGACCTCCACTTGCCGAACAGTTCGTGGCGCCCCACCCTTTCCTTTCCCTCGCACGCGATGATGTTGATGATATCCCTCTTCAGGCAAGGCCACTCCGGGTTGATCCGATCATTTCCATCCCTTGGCAGTGCCATATCTATGGACTCGAACATTGCCGAGTAGTAATCTAGAGTCTCGACGAACCTAGAGAGGAATGGGCTGGTGTTTGTATTTGATTCTTGCTCGATTAAAGTGATCACTTTGGGCGAAAGGGACTTCACCATCCTCAAAAGCCCGTCCCTTGGGTTGTTCATGTCGACGCTCTCGTCTGGGGTACGGTGGAGCTGCAGCGGGAAGTTCACGGCCAGAGCCTCCCCTAGCCTTATATCGAGCATGTCTCTAGTGACATCCGGGGAAGAGACACTTAGTCCCCTGAACTCCACAGGAATCTTGAATTGCTCAGATACTACTGCCAACATCCTCCCGACTTCCTCCAATCCAACCCGACGAGTATATCTAGATACAGGGTCATCAATCCCTGTGATCCGTACATGTGGAGCCCCACCAGGCCTCGCCGCGAGAGCCTGAAGCAGAGTGACCCATTGAGTTCCCTGAGCAATTTGAAAGTCTATTATGTGGATGCGGTCCTCCTTTCTGCAAGCATCCGCAATAGCTCCATTAGCTGCCATGTAACCAAACTTCAAATAAGGGCAGATTTCATACAAGACATGCATGTAGGTGAGCCAGTCTTTGCTTTGTGGTTCTTCACATTTAGGGACATGGAAAACCGGAGTTCCTAGAGATTTCCTCCTCGCCATGAGCCCTTCTACCATGTAACTGCCTAGATGCCAAACTTGCCCTCCATATATTGATACTGCATTCCAAGCCTTCTTGATCAACTTATCAAATTTTTCTGTATCGTTCTCTGACAAGGCTTTTGCACACTCGATCAGCAAGTGCCTTATCTTGTCTTCTGGAGGACCGCGTACCAACGATTCATCAATTGCTTTGTGCCATTTCTCCAACAGGCTTACTTCGTTGAATTGGCTGTGTCTTGAAGCAACAGATGCTTGAGGCTGAATAGACCGCAACCTATAGCACTCTTGGCTCCGCCTGTTAGGTTTTTGACCATGCACAAGTGGATTGCTACCCTTCCAATAAGAAACATATGGTGATGTTACTACATCATCGAAAGTGGCCTCTAATTCCTTTGCAGCAAATTTCATCCGTGGGCTACTATTCAAACTCCCCGACAAAGATGTCAAATCAGAGCATGACGTAAGGCGGTCTGAAAGAGGGTCAACGCAAAAGTCGGATTTTGAATAAACGAGATTGCTGTTGGTTTCGAGGGTGTAGTTACAAGAAACGCCACTTATAGAAAGATTTTCTGCGGAGCTCTGCTGCTCTTGATTGTCTCTAGGTGGAGGTAAGGCCTCACTTTCAACTTGACTTGAGAAGGGCAAACAAGGAGAACTTCCAATATCAAATTTCAAGGCCTTTAATGACCTGTTAGATATTGATGTAACAGCAGGGTGAGAGGATGAGCACCATAAGCCAGCATCAGTCAGACCACATCCGAATAGCTGGTGCAATTCCATCATATGAGTTTATCAATGGGTGGCCATTTGGTAATCATCAATTACTTGTCACGAATAAGAAAGGTATGGAATACAGAGCTTGCAAAGCAGGCGTCGGCCACATATCTGGAATTACTTTGCAGGGACAAACTTTATATGCAAAATCAATGGCCTGCAATTGATCCAGGAAACAGCTCCTTATTCAGGTGAAAAATATAAGCTTGGCAAGAGAGGGATCCAACCTGGACTAGACAAAAAACAACACATCTGTGCATAGATACGTAAAAGGTAGGATAGGCAGAGACATGAGTAAAGATGTATAGTAACTGCATCAGACTAAACATATCAACACTCGGTTATCATCGCATTGTTAGCATGAGGTCAAAAATGTCACGGTGCATCTAGCAACAATTCTCAATCAATTCATATAGACGACTAACGAGATTTCACTGATGAACAAATGATTCTAGAAAAGTTCCATTCCTGTAACTATTTCAGTTGGTAATCGACGTATGATTTTATACCAGAAATTGGGTATGAACACCAGGAAAAACAAAGCCATCCTATCATTGACATCAAGAATATACAAGATCGCAGAAAAGATAAACGCCAATTTATACAACAGACAAGCACTTTACGTCAGAGAGACCTTTTACAGAGATGATGTTCCACAAAATTGCCAATCAAAAACTGGTACTTGCGAAACTCGTTTCTTGAATCAAACGCGCTATATTTGCAGTAAACGCAACTTTTAAAGGCTTTTTATCAGTATAATTTATGCAACAACCAAAAAAGGGAATAGTAAAGGACTTCACATCAGGACTTCCCGTACTGAAGGGCCCGACAAATTTTGGGGCCTCTTAGTTCCGATAAACTTTTCAGAGCATGGTTTTAACATCAAATGAAATTGTAAAGGAAGTGCTATATTTAAAGAGAACGAGTTACTGGTCACAACACATGAAGAAGCCTCAATTCCACAAAAAGCGTACGTCTACTAGAATTATAAAACAGTAGCCATTTAAACAACAACAGAAAAAGGTACTTATTGTCCATCAAGAAGAGGGATTCGAAAGAGCAGCGCAAAAATAAAAGTCTCTCCACTTGCGTTCCTGGGAGCTCTTCGCTGGTAAAGCTAAGAAAAATTTCAGCCCACGAAAATAATCCAAACCCAGAAACATATAACCCAAGAAGAAGAAGAAGAAGAATCGAACGAGACAAGAAACGCAGACCCATTTCGACTCGGCTTTTCTCCTCCTGAGACTTCAGAACAACCGGGCAAAAACAACAGAAAAAGGTACAAGCCAAACCAGGTACGAGGATGATGAGCTGATACAGAGCAACACCAATTGAGCAAGAGGTGATTACCATTTACAGGAAGCTCCGCATAGAGAAGCCGAAGACTTTTTGTGCTTTTGATATCATGTGGGGGAGACCTTCGAGCGATGATGGAGTGTCCTAGTGACTTCGTCTTGTGATGGTGTCAGCCTACGCAGAACTTCATTTTTTTAAAGTGGAAGGGAAGACCTTTCGTCGAATTATATAGAAGACGAGGGGAGGGTTGAGGGATGTCTTTGACGGGGTTTTAACGGTAGGGGAGAGAGAAAACGGTCGTCAAGTTGGTTGGGGAAAGGGGGCATCTCTTGGATAAAAGTTTGGGATGATTCTATTTTCATCATTTAATTTGTGTCGTTTATTCAATTAAGTCCTCCAATCCACAATGTGCAAGACCTAATCTACTAACTCGTATTGCTTGTGCCGTAAAGTCCTTTCATTATCAACACCATCTAAGGATGATAATATGACTACCAATTCCACATCTTATATAAAGGAAGGGAAAACATCACAAACTTACAACAAGTACGTAAGTGTAAGAAATAGAGAGCAAATCGTGGGTCATGAGCAAAATTGCAAGAGACCATTCTCGCATAGTTGTCGTTCCTAATTTGGCACCTAGGTGGTCATTGTTCTTAAAACAATTGTAGTGGTCGTGCTCTTTAGATGATGGCAAGTGCTCTCTCTTTTTATATTTTTTCATTACGATTATATTTTTGTGTGTAATGATAAGATTGTCATGTCTTTTAGCACTGCACGCATCCATCTTTATTAGAATTGTTAACTCAAAACATGTGACTTAAAATCTAAATTCAAAGCATCCCATTTGAGACCAATGTTAAATGAAAAGATGCAACTCTTGTCTATTAAAAATTGGGCACGTGGATAGGACTCTTTCTTAAAAGGTTCATCCACTAATAACTATGCTAATATACACGTGTCCGAGCAAATCTGATTTGGACGGTGAAAGGCCAACGATAAGCATGCGTTAGAGTTCATTTCGTCCTCATCCGGATACTAAGATTTTATCAATCCCTCGCCATGCGCACTTTATTTTATTCACTAGTTGCAATATGCACGTGATGAAAAAATTCCAGGAATAATATACTCGCGGATTAATTTCATTACAAAATAAATTCGCAGAATATTCTCAAAAAAAGATTGATAATAAGAGTGTAAGGTCTAGCGACGTTTTTATTTCGGATAGAGCAAGTGCAAAAATAATTTTTTAGTGTCTATTTAAAGGTGTACTATCTTCTTCTTTTTTTAATAATTTACGTAAACCATACGTGTGCAATAAAATATCTTAAAAACTAATATCACGCGAATGACGACGGAATTGACATTAACGCGGCGATAACCCCGAGAGCGCCATCCATCGCCGTTACAGCAATGCCACTAAGGAACAGTTGACGTTGCCACGTGGAGTTAAGTGTCTGGTCCGTTGACTCCTTTGACCGTAGGTGGCTTGATTGGGAACGCCAATTTATTTAAATCAAATATAAGAAATCGCAAAATGAATGTTCAAGTAATATCGCAAACTCGTTCAACAACATTTGCAATATATCACATCTCTCGATATGTAAAAATAATATCTCATATCAGTAAATCTACCATTACTCTTAGTAATTTTCATTATTTTGATCATAGATATACTAGAAATTTACCAAATTATAAAACATTAGAGAACCATCGTTGCTTTTCTCTAATTTATTCAAGACAAACTCAGAAGAGTTTAATTCCATAACTTTTGCATATGAAATTCCTTGCTCACCCTTGCAAGTTTTTAGATGCATTTTATCGTTCGTTACTAAACAACGAAAAATTTCACAATATAAATTAACCGAGATAATCCTAACATGATTATTCAAATCCTCCAAAATGTATGAAACTTCATTTATACTGTTCCTATTTTACACTATTTAAATTCGTCTTGTCAAACTGAATAAAAAAATCATTTCTTTGTCAATTCAAAGTTCTTGTTTTTCTTCACCGTTGAAGATTGTGCTGTTTTGCCATCTGATGTTGTCGATTCTCCCCCACGAAAAATGAGGCACGTCTTTAGTCATCCGAGATCTCATGACCCCATTCGACCGCATTCGATGAGAAGCGTGCGATGATGATACGCGCGTGAAAAAGAAAAAGAATTTTGGGAATATTTGGACTTTAGCTTCTTCGCAGCAAAATCATGGGATTCGTCGTATTGAAGAAGAGTGATTCGTATCTAGAGTCTCGAACTTCCATCGTCGTTTTCCTTCTTTTTTCCTCGAAGCTTGATCGCGATAGAGAGAAAGGGATGGTTCATCGTGGAGTGAACAATACGACCCGTAAGAAGCACGGAAGAATCGTGTTGGAAAAAATGATACAACCACTAAGATTCACGTGTGAATTGTGTCGGAAATATCATACCTTACAGAATCAGTATGGTGTGGAGTAATTGATAATCTTAGTCGGTCGATGACTCATTAGCTTACATTTTTATAGTGAAGTGAGTTCCAAGTTGATATATTGACGAACTCAAATTTATACTCTATCTTTTCATATCTTGAAAGATTCGTGAGGCCTAGTGGGATCATATGGAATATATCCAGTTAATCTAAAAAATTAAATTGTTAGATAAATACATGATTTATTATTCAAATATTATAATAATCATTCGCACTCTTAGTCTGGTCTTTTAGCTCAGTACAATTGGAGAGACAAATGAAGTCTAAAAAGGTTCTAATTCAAGACATTCGATTTTCATATAATGTGAAATGTAGTGAGATTACAATAAAAAATTTCAAAATTTAAGTTATTAATTTATTATATAAATATTTTAACAAAATGAACGGTGTCTTGAGCTTTAAGACATCACATTCATGAACTTCAAACTTCAAAAGGAGGAATCGAGTTCTCTCTCTCTCTTTTATCCTCCACGTCTTTGAAGGGACACACCCGTCATCCCAATTGCTGCTTTTCTTGTGCATGATGGTGCAAGTACAAAAGCAGAGCACTAAAGCTGGAACTGGTTGGATGCGAGTGTGCTGATTGATTGCTCTCATCATCTACTTTTCAGCAATTTTGGGAGCTTGTTCTTCCCCGAATGTACCTTCGATATTATTAAAAAATCATCATTGGACACCGATAATTAGGTAAAGCAGCAGTAAGCTGGGTGAATTGTGGGTGCAAAAGGGGCTTTTTTCATCAGTTAGTTGGACAAGTGGTGTTGTCAATTTGCGTTGTTCTTACCACTTCAAAAGGTCTAGAAGCCATGTGGCTTATTTTATTTATCTAATGCTGAGATTTTAGTAAAGTAAGCATTGCTCTTTCAATCCACTCAAAAATAGGCTCCCTAATAATGCAAATTAGTCAACCAGTCGTATGAAGACCTCAACATCTTGATTTCAATGTATCCAATGGCTTTGGAGAATGTAAAAATTACTCAGATTATTTTCGCGGGAACAAGATTAAATATCATGCGAAAGTGCCATGTCTTAAAAAGATTGGTATTGTGTCATTCGAGTAGTTTTTTTTTTTAAGTATTTTACTTTTTAACATGAAATGATTAGGGAGAAATTATGAAAAAATTCTTAAACTTATTGCTTTTATACTAGTTCAATACTAAACTTTTTGACTATTTATTAATTTAGTCATTCCAACTAATTTTGGTTGGATAATCACTTACTCGAACAATTTTTGTAACTTTTTTATTCTTTATTCTTCTTCCAACCCTCAAATGCCTAGTGTTGGAAAAAAAAAAAAAGAAACTAAAAAACACTAGAAAACAAAATCAAAAAAAAAATAATGAATTATAAAATCGCAAAAATTATCCATATCAACATCGGTTGTACCACATAGGATAAAAGCAATACACTATTATGCTAGCGATTTTCAATCCAAATTAGCTGGAAGAACTAAATTGACAAATCCTAGAAAGATTTATAACTTAATTGATAAATTATCATAAGATTTAAGACTCAATAGACAAATTGTCAAAAGATTTATGACTAAATTGATCAACTTAAAATGCTTATGACTAAATTGGCGCATGTACAGCATGTTTATGATGTTTTTTTTCAGGGTAATTTTCCTAATGAGTAGGGTTGATTCTATATGTAGTCATGAAGATATTTTTAGGGGTTCAGCCTAAGTCGAAGAGAAATAAAGCAAACATCGCGCATCACGCAAGCATAAAGGAGAGGCCATCAAATCATTCCATTCCCTGTTTTTTCTGGGGCGTGGTAGGCCCAACAGGCCTTGATGAGATCGGCAAGGCCCAAACATTAATGAGGACTTGACAGCAGTAAGCCACGTGAGGATCTCCCAGCAATTCCATGTCCACCGGATCTTGCCTGCACGGCCACGTTCAGCTCATCATCCACCTCGTCCTTGCGTTCATCGTGTAAATTACTGCAGATTTGGTGCTGCCATGCGAGTGAGAATCCATGGTTTTACTGTGATTGTGACTAATGTGAAAACCCATCGGTTTGGCGTGTTTTATAGTGGGGGCTCCAAGGCTTTAAAGCAAAAGCAGAAGCTTCGCGGTGGTCCAGCAACTGTCGATGAAAGCAAAACGTGTGGCTGAACGATGGAGAAAACATGGACATGGGATTTGCCGAAAGAAACCGATCATCTACGAGCTCTAGGGTCGAACAACCTCTACGACTGTAAGCATTTGGTAAGAGTTCACCCATGAGGCGATGGACACGCCCCAAGGTTACTTCGAGTGAAAAAAAAAAAAATGCTGGAAACCAAATACAAGCTTTGCTGCATTTAATTTGAGCATTTGATTCGATCTGGACGACTCGACACAACTTATGGTCGGAAATGTACTATTCTGAATTACTGTTGGTAAGAAACGGTCCCTTTCTGGTTGAGTAAATGCCTGGCGCTCATGGTCGGGTTTGGTTTATGTTGGGAGAGCAAATCACCCCGGACGGTCCTGAAAGTAATGATGCTCGACCTAAAAAAGTTCTAACAGTTGCTGGAAAAGATGAAAAACAAAAGGCAACGTGAAGAATCCAAAAGCAACACCAAAAGGAAGACAGTGAATAAAGCATGTTAAAAGATGATTCAACATAAAGCTCTTGATTCACGTGATTCGACTTTTCCTCCTGAAATTGGATCATCAATCAAATATCTTTTCATTCTTCTGTTTTTTTTTTTTTAATAGAGAAGAGATAGGTTCTACGATGATCCGGAGAGGAATCTCAATAAATCATAAGGAATAAATATTCTTCTTCAAAATTTAATCGACAACAAAGTGAAATGATAGAAGGATATAATGCTGAGAGTTAATCAATAATGAAAATTTGAAAACTACAACTAAGATATATTCCAGAATTTAATCAAGGATGAGATATGTGAAGCTACGATTAAAATACGATAATTGCAAAGATAACATTGATTAAAGACAACGGGTTTTTTTTGTTGATTGAACAGTGGCTATTAGTTACAACTAAGTGGTTACAAGAAGTCACATTATTCACTAACTCCTATTTTTTGGAACCCTTATTCATAAGAAGTTACAAAAAATCCTAAGATTTTCTTTATATTGGAATAAAATTCCTAAGTCAATGGCAATAAAACATAACTACCCAGTAGTTATGTTTTCAAGAAGGATATTAGAAGTATAAAAAATTATGTACAGTGCTCACTTTAGTATTAAGTTTTTACCGACTTACTTAAGTAACAATCACTTAAGTGCCTCCAACGAGGAATTCTAGCAATGTTGATTACGTGGCCTTTATAATTAATATTTTAATATGACTTGGCTAATTTTTTAAAATATCCAGTCCACACGGATGTCCAAAACAACATTACACAATGATTGCTTTTTAATTGAGATTGGTATTGAAGTGATTACTTTTTAATAACTACTAACATCGAGGTGATCATTTTTTTTTAAAACAACTAATACTTAAGTAATTACTTTTGCTCGAACGATCTATATTTAAAAATTTTGCTACTCAAATAATCATTTGTCAACTTGTCTACACGACGTCGTTTAGGGATTATATGTTGATTGGATACGCCGACTAACCATATAGGATTAAGAAATTAATAAAATAGAGCCACATTGGATTTCCACCTATTTAGATTGGAGTTGGCTCTAGAGTAATTGTTTTTTTTTAATAAGGAACACTTAACTGATTAAAAAAAAAAATTGGCACTAAAGTAAACATTATACATAATTTCTGACATTTCTAGTGTCATTCTACCTACGTTTTTGTGTCTATTGCTTGCCTTCGATGACCTTGTTGATCAACCTTTCAAGTCTTGATAAAGGCTCCGGTCAATAACTGAAATTATCAATTCTCTTTAAGTTGTTGATTTTTCTGTTCACTATTGACCATACTCTACTTTTATTGGCTAAATCCGATACTTGTCAATAATAACAATAAAATTAGTCTTCTTCTTTTTTTGTGTCGGCACATGCGATACATCAAATCTTTCAAAATGTGCGACTTTTTTCTCTGTTGTGTCGGAACATGCAATACCTAAAATCTGTCAAAACGTGCGAACTTTGACATATTAGTTCTCGTACAATTCCCCGTATATTATGTATCCGAACGGGAAAGGCAATAAGCGACTTTTCGTTTCTGAAAAGGAACAAAAACCAAGGGACTTTGAATCCAACGAAAACGAGTCTGACTCGGCCGGGAAAGCGACGGACGTGATTGCACTCGCACAAAAGACAGCCCTTGCTTGAACAAATGTGTCACCTTGAGTCCTTCCCTGTATGAGATGATTCCGGAAAAAGCTCAGCAAAGAAACCAACAAGACAAAACAGAGCGGTCACGATCACGATTCCAGACTGTAGACCTTTAATGTTGCTTGGACTCGCAGTGTATCATCATGTGAGATTTGCCGGCATAATTTCCTCTGAAAGGTCCCACTGTGACCTTCTTTTCCTCCTCCATATTCTTCACAAAACTCATTTTTCTCGATTCGGAGCTGCAACAGGATGGCCAACGTGAGAGCATTCGCTTGCCTCCTGGTCGTCGCCATGGACGTGCTCGCTGGAATTCTCGCTATCGAAGCAGAAGCTGCTAAGAACAAGGTACAGATACCCTCGCTTCCTCTCCTACTGTACGTGGGTGCGTTCTTGCTTTGACAATTTGGTTAAGAATGCATGATGAAAAAAGCAGGCGCAGAAGAGTAGCAAGAGTTTAGCCTGCAAAGAATTGAGGAACCACTCGTTCGAGCTCGCGCTGGTGGCCACGGTACTCCTCGCTCTCGCCCACGTCGCCTCGAATCTGCTCGGAGGGTGCATCTGCATTTGCTCCGTCGATGAGATCGAGCAGTCCTCCTCCAACAGGCAGCTCTGGTTCGCTTGTCTCGTCTCCTCCTGGTACGTCGAAAATCGAACTCTCGTGTTCCTTCTTTCTCGATTTTGATTTCCGCGGTGCCGATGTTATAAACAGAATCAATGACGGGGCCGTAGATTACGGGAGATCACATGTTTGGCTGCCTCGACAAATATAGTAGATTAAAACCATGTAAAAGTTTCTCTTGCTCTCTAAAAAAGAGTTCTAAAATGCATAGAATCGCTGCGACAGGGTTGGCCGATTCAGGAAAGAATCTGATAACATAGACAGCAGCTCGAGAATATGGGACAAAGACATGAATAGGAACTCTGACTTTTCTTGTCTTTGCTAGTTTGTCTTAGGCATATGCAAAAGAACCGGAAAGTGCCCGGACAATCCGGAATCGGACTGAACCGGTCCAGAATCGGCAGTTTCCAATGAGACCATTCCAATTTATTGGAACTAGTGGATATTGGTTCGATTCGGATTCTAGGCTTGAGACTGACCACCCAAATCCGACTGATATATTTATATATAAAAGAATATGTATATATTTTAAAAAGTATTATTTTGTTGGTTGTACTCTGCATTATATCTCTCTATTCATTTGATTTATATATTTTTTTTCATTATTGAAAGTGATTATTATGCACTAGTAAATGACAATTGCCTCTGTTTGTCTGCTTTGTTCGAAGATCGACTTACACCTCCAGCAAAAAATGATTCATTACTTTTTTATGTTAAGATAACACAAATACTCAATTTCTATCTTCAGCATCGTTGTTCACAAGTCGTTGTATAAGAGCTTTGGAGGCTTTGCTATGGATGTCGTTACTGCAATTGACTTCGTGTAGACAGTTTAAGACTTTAGAGACCCTCAACACTTTGATACGCTGCTGGTAGACTATATTTCTCTGTCTTGCTATTTGACAAATTGCTTTCAGATTACGCTTGGACGTCAAAATTATTCTCACTCTGCAAAACCGAGTTTCTTGTTCTGGCTTCTTTCTCTTGCCATTTTCTAATTTGTCCAGCTTAGCTTGGTGGGATTGGTTCGATGGACCCACTCAAGAACCAGATTGTCAGTCCGGTTCCTCGATGGGTCTACGAAACTAATGGGCAATTTCCGGTTCTAGGATAAAAACCGCCCACTCAAACCATACTCACTGTCCCCTAGTGGTCATGTTGAGGTTCTTACTACGGACTCATTTGAGCTATAGATACTTTGGTTCCACATGGAAACTTACCATTCAACACTTCAGATCGCTTAACCTTTTGAGTCCAGCCAAGATCTTTTCATTGTTCGGCTATGGAGGGTAACTTGGAAATGGTTCAAAAGACGAACCAGGTCGAACCTCGAACCTCGTACCTAACTGTTCCTAGAACCTTCGATTTAAGAGGATTTGAAAGGAAAAATAAGAGGTTCGTCACTCGAATCGAAATGGTCTTTGCAGAACTCGAGAATTGAATCGTTTGACCTATATTCATGTCATTTATTTTTGAAGCAACCCAACTCTTCTCGCTAAGATTTTATTTTATGGGCAGCATATAGCTATGATCTTTGGATTGAAAGTAAAGAATCACTTCCCTTCACACATATACGGAGTAGATATTATTTTGAGTTTTTACACTTTCAACACAACAAGGAAGGTTGGGTAATAGAAACCGATCAGATCAGAGAGAAGAGCGTGATCTCTTGTGAGCATAGAGTTTAATTTATTACAGAAGCTAACGTCCTTTTTAAGCTATTTTCAGCGAATTCGCATTCATAAAATTAACGAAAAATAAGAAAAGATATACAAGAGGAAAATGGTATGGTATGCGAAAAAGGGTTTTGATTTGGTTTCTGTTTAAATTACACTGTGGTTCGATTTTAATTTATTTTTCTCGACCATATTAAAATAGTTTGGTTCCGATCGGCTTTCTGTCCAAATGTGCTCACCTCTTGTTGTCCATGTGCTAGATCCTTTTGAAATGCCCCTATTTCTTGCTTTTACCCTATCAATAAACAGAAAGCACTTCGTATATTAAATACCAGATCTTTAGAGATCTCCCCTGGAGATTTTACTACTTAGTTTTTGGACCCCAGTTGATTTTTCACTTTGGAGCTGTCTGTAGCCAAGCTCTAAGTTCGTTGCTGAACCGACAGGATCGTCGCAGCCGTTGGATTCCCGATGCTGGTCTTCGGCATGTTAGAGAACTTGAAATTGCAAGGGTCGTGCAGGTTCTTGCATCCGCATTTCCTGTTGATCGGCGGAGGTCTATGCTTTGCTCATGGCCTCTTATGCATAATTCTGTACGTCTCTTCAGTTGTCAGCTTCAAGAGAGACAAGGCTGGCGGACGCGAAGCTCGCCCTCGATAGAAAACCGCGTTAGATGTGTACATTTGAGATTCGCTAGTTGTAGTTTACATCAATTGCAATTACACACCTAATTGCCTTCTCAATTTATATATAATGGAGGGCTTGTACTCTTCATTTGGTAATGTGAATACATTACATTGATCCTCTTTGACAACAAGCAATGGCAGATGAGTTGCAAGTTTTAGACAAATATCATACTTGAGATTAATTGATTTGCCTCATGGTAACTTTGATATCAGTTGTAAATGAGTATACGAGATTAAACAAAAATTGATGGTACTGTGGACCGCTATAAAGCTTGCCTTATTGCGAAATGGTTGACTCGGGAATATGGCATTGATTATAAAGGGACTTTTGCACCTGTTGTGCGTTTTACTTCTATTCATAGTCATCTTGTTCTTTCCGATGTTAAGCACTGGTCTATATTTTAAATGGATGTTAAAAATACACTCCTAAATGGCAATCTCATTTAGGAAGTTTACAAGGTGCCTCTACTTGACTACACTCATTCTTTTGACTAAATGTGTCGATTACATCGTGCATTACATGGATTTAAAAATTCTCCTTGCATATGGTATTTCAAGTTTAGCTCCACAAGGGAACCCATTGATTTTGCATTTAGTCCCTACGATCATGCTCTTTTTGTTGGACACACTTCTCATGGGTTATTTTGTTGTTCTTATATGTGGATGATATGATTATTAATGGAGATGATTGCGTTGATATTCAATACCCTAGCAATATCTTTGTCAATAGTTTGAGATGAAAGATCTTGAGTAACTCAATTACTTTTTATGTTTGGAGGTTACCTCAGACTCTTCTAATTATAATCTTTCTCAAGTTAAATATGCCACTAATGTTCTTTTTTCTAGCAAGACTCACCGATAACAAGGTCGCCACGACTTCTCTTAAGACCAATGCCAAATTTGATGCTATTAAGGGGGTCCCCTTCCGGCTCTTACCCTCTATTGATAGCTATCCGGCACTCTTATATATCTCATGATTTTACTCGATCTAACATTGGTGACGTTGTTCACATTGTCAGTCTATACATAACTATGCCCCATACGACTCACTTTGCTGCGATCCTTCACATTTTTTCGCTATGTCGAGGATACGATATTTCATGACCTTCATTTTTCTTCTCATTCTACATTAGAGTTAACGACTTATTCATATGCCAATTAGGTTGGTGACCCTTACCATCATCACTTCACTATGGGCTATTATTTCTTTTCAAGCACCTTACTTATCTCGTGGCATAGAAAGAAACAGACCATTGTTGCTCACTCTAGTACAAAAACTAAATATTGGAGTTATTATGGTTGTGATGGCTATTGGACGACATGAGGGTGTATCATCATGGTGGAATAATCTTTCATTGTGACAACTGCAGTACTCTCCAAATAACACATAATGATATTTTCTATGAACACATCAAACACATTGAGATAGACTATCATTTCATCTAATATCACATTCTTTATGGCACTATTCGACTTGTTTCCGGTTCATTTGCTAAATAGACTAATGATGTGCCCCCTAGTGCTTCCCATATCTTTTCTCCAAACTCCAATTGCCTTCTTTCTCGTAACCTTGAATTTGAGGGGTATGTTAGATGTATACATTTGAGATTTGGTTAGTTGTAATTAAAATTAATTAAAATTAAACTTAATTTCCTTCTCACCTTATATTACACTTTCCTCTCATTTACTACAAATCAGAAATCTCAAGTAACTAAATGTTTAAATAGGTGGATCGTATTTTGCAAATCATTTTTTATGAATAATTCCAATCACGTTTGGTACCACTGCTGTCTTCATAGAAACGGGCCTTTGCTTGATAATGGGGGGCTTCAAGCTGGAGGCCCGTGATCCAAATGGGCCAGAAAATACGAACACGACTCAGCCACTCGTTGGCTCCTCGTATTTAGATGGCAGATGCGACCCCATGGCCCACCACTGAGTTGAGAAGCTCGAGTTGAGTTGTTTTACATCGATCAAGTTTATGTCTAGTCGAAATGGACTGAACAGTGTGCGTCCAAAGACCTGTCCAACTCGCCAAACTTGATAGCCCCCGTTGATTGGTTTTGCCTTGATCGAGTGTAGGACATACTTTTACAAGGGAAATAGAGGTGATCGCTAGTCTTAATAGCCGGTTGGGCCCATTCTAGCCTATTTAGAATTGAAGTGCAAATACACGACGTATATTTCTTTTTTCCCGGGGTGGTTTGCCAAATTAGTAGGGGTGATCTCATGTTAGATGTGTTGATGAGTCAATTGAGAGCTAGACTTGATCAGGAGTCTGGTGGCCTATGAATTTACTTAGATCCAACCTATATCAAAAGGGTCAAAGGCACCCTTTTGAATATGCCTACACAAGGGCCTATCGTTCCATTGGGACCATTATTTGCTTCTTTCATGATGGGACTCGGGCAATTCTTTAGATGCGATCAGAACACTCGGCCGTATTTAAGCCTATCCACTTATCATCTCTAGAAAGATTGTGAGCAAATTTTATTTTCTTCTTTTTTACTTCACATTCGCCGTTTCCCTTTTTCTTTTGATTTTTTTATTGTTTTATTATGAGATCATTTTACTTAATTTGATCTTTCTCATGCAATGGAATTTTGCCTCTACCACTTTTTGAAGTACCAATTTTCTTTTTCTAATTTCCATGCTACGTACGTTTTTTTTTATTATAACCCTAAAACGTAAAATGAATTGCATTATTATATTAGAATAATTCACGAATAAGTGTGCACAAATCATTTGGGGGCCAAATGATTTTTCTTGGAGGAGTTAGTATACAACTTTGTCTTAAATGGAATCATTGCAATAACTATCTTTACTTACAAATTAGGGAAATTTTCATATATAATCTTCAAGTAGAGTTGCTTTTTCAGAAAAGCCCTTAAAGTGGAGGTGAGACTAGCGATCTATATCCATAAAAGTAGTGAACTCCGTAGATCCACTTCGATGGTGTGCTTGCATGAGGCTAGCCACTTCCATGATTGGTATATCAAGGCCCGATTCCATCAATTCACTTCGAACTTTGATGAAACATCAAAGCTTTCGGATAGCCACAGTCATGGTCGAGATCTTCGAGCTCGAGCGACCACGACCACAAGTGAGGGAGCTAGGGGGCTGTGAGTAAGAGAAGCTAGAGAGCCGCAAATGAGAAGAAAGGCAGTGTCATCAAGCCAGCTTGAATGGAGGAGCAATCGTAGGCGATGGCTATACATTGGCTAATCGTCGACTTCATGATGTAGCAACACAAGGTATACTCTCATGACTGTTAAAAAAGGGTCCCATTTCAAGGTCATATTTAAAAATTTTCCTAAAATTTATGAGCAATTTTATTGTTAATTTATTACGAGTAACATACTTTAATAATTCCCCAAAAAAACATTAGCTATTTAAAATGGATTATGTGGGGGTATGAATTGGGTTCTAATTGTTATCATTTTATTCTATAAAAATGAATTAAATAGGTCTATTTTTTCGGGTTAATACCTTGAAAAACCCCAAATTGGTACATTTGTGACAAATTTACCAAAAACTATTTTTTTGACCATGAAAAACTCCAAACTGGTACACCTGTGACAAATTTACCTCGATTAACTATAAAAAACCCTAAACTGGTACATTTATGACAAATTTACCACAAACTAATTTATTCGACCACAAAAACTCTAAACCGATAAATTTGTGACTAATATACCATCCGCTAAATTAGATTAATACCACAAAAAAATCACAAAAATTGTAAACTGTGACAAATAGGGTGTAAAATCCCAAATTGGTATACCGGTCAATTGTTACGTGTCATTTAACTTTATAATTTAACAAGAAAATTTAACTAAAACTAACAAATGATAAATTTGTCACAAGTGTCCAATTTAGGGTAAATTTGTCAAAGGTATACCAGTTTGGGATAAAAAATAGTTTGGGGTAGATTTGTCACAGATATACCAATTTGGGGTTTTTCAGAATATAAACCCTTTTTATCGTGAGACCCTTTTTTCACGCGAGTAGTCTAGATACGATCTACGTCATTTTCCTCTGCTAAGGGAACACTAATTTCACGCTGACGTGGCAATCCCCGCGCGCAGCATCAGACGCACGCCCCCGTGACTGCTGAGGTAATCAACGCCCGAAAATTAAGGGGGCCATTCCCGTCATTTCGCCCTCCCGACCCGATCCGGCGCACGGCCCGCCCGCCAATGCCCCCAGCTCGCGGAAAAACGGACCCGGGGCCCCCGGCTTCGAATCTCGACCGTCCCATCCCTCGCGATCCGACGGTTCTCGCCCTCGATCCGCGTACTCCGCCCTCATTGGCCCGATTTCAAATCGCCCGCACTATATATATATATTCCTCCGCGTCGGCCCAGATCGCAACCAACCTCACGTCGTACCACCTCGAAGCGACCTTTCTCCTTTTCCGTTCATCTCGACTTCGGTCGCTTCGCAGCTTTCCGGCGATCCGGTCCCCAGCGATTCCCGCGGTTCCGCCACCATGGCCGGCAGAGGCAAGACCCTAGGCTCCGGGGCGGCGAAGAAGGCGCAGTCCCGCAGCAGCAAGGCCGGGCTGCAGTTCCCCGTGGGCCGTATCGCCCGGTTCCTCAAGGCCGGCAAGTACGCCGAGCGCGTCGGCGCCGGCGCCCCGGTCTACCTCGCCGCCGTCCTCGAGTACCTCGCCGCTGAGGTATGGCGTCGCCGGAATATGGATTCGGCGTTTTTTCTTTCTGGCTTCTTTCTCTAGTTGAGGATTCGATTGTGTTTCGGAAATCGCTCGGAGGACGAGCGTTTAGGTTTTTAGGGTTTGTTCGCGAATCCGCAATTGAAGTGACGGAAGTTGGGGGTTTTGGTTTGTTTCAGGTCCTGGAATTGGCTGGGAATGCGGCGAGGGACAACAAGAAGACCCGAATCGTGCCGCGCCACATTCAGCTCGCGGTGAGGAACGACGAGGAGCTGAGCAAGCTGCTCGGGGACGTGACCATCGCCAACGGAGGCGTCATGCCCAACATCCACAACCTCCTCTTGCCGAAGAAGACCGGGACCTCGAAGTCTTCCGCCCCCGACGACGAATGATCGGAATTCGGAAGCTTTGGAAGATGATGATGACGGTCTGAAGGGAAGGGGGGTTTCCTTAGGTTGCTTCCTTCATTTCGATTTAGTTTGTTGTAGGCTTTAGACTTTTGTCAGTGACTGAGTTCGTCTGGTAGAATTCGTGTTGGGTTAGATTAGGGCGTTGGTGTTTCAAAGTGGGGGGTTCTTTTTTTTTTACAGGTTGTGAATATTTGTTCATCTTCTAGTTTCTTAATACAAGAAATTCTGGAGATTTTTCAGATGCACGCGTTCGTGGTACTTAACAAATCTCGTTCCTGGCAACCTTGCTATTGGCCTTCTCTTTTATGCATGCATGAGGATTTGGTAACTGAATGTGTGCTGAAAACTGTTTCGGTCGGTCACTGGGATGAATTGGCTAAGGCAAAGAAAGCTTCGGTTGCTGCGTGTCTGATTTTGGTTAGTGGAAGAGCCGTATAAAGTTGAGGTAGAATTGGGGAATCTAGGAACGTTGTCCTTGAATCTGGGTTTGAGTTCTGTCGGTTCTTGAATCTGGATTTTAGGCCCTTTTTCAGGTTCTTTTCTACGGCCAACTAGAGCTCCATCTAACAGGTGTCCCAAGTTAGTAATTGCCCACTCACCATCTACTGTCAGAGGTTGGATTGTCAACGAATTCAAACTAATTCTTTCGCCCGCTTTAAAGCGGGAGTTTCTGCGGATACCCTTGGATAAGAGGGTTTCTCTCTGCGGGTTGATTGTAAAACCCTTCGATTCTTCTAGATTCATTTCATGTATAGGAGGTGTGAACAAACCCCCTTCTTGAACAGGAGAAGCTCTGTTTTTCTTGCTTATTTTGGAACAACCCAGCTAATTGTTTTCACGGGGGAGAAAGTAGAAACGGAGCTAAGTGACTTATCATGAACTCTTGGCCAAGTTCCTTAACGTTCCGCATGTCATTTCATAGTGATTTTCATGTAGGGATTACCCAATTTAGCGTTTTGACCCTAAGCAGCAGAGGGGAGTTTTGGGACAGAAGATAAAACATGTCTCCACAGAAAACTGCATCAGTAGCATCGCGACATTCTCATTTTAGAAGTAAAAAAGAAGGCGAAGAGTCGTGTCACAAAATTGATTCCATCTTCATTTTATAGATCATTCCATTCCTATCCTTCTATTAATCTACAAATCATGAATACCGACAAAGAATCTTCTACAAAGAATGCAAATGAGCACAGAGGCACCAATTTTTTCAGCACTTGGTGAACAAGTCGGGCAGTTACAAGTCAACTCCACCATGGAAATCCATCTTTATGTGAGCTCCTCCTTCGTCCGTGTGGGGGTGATTGGGGAGATCCATGTCAACCAGCTGGTCGTGAGCCCAATGTAAATCAATCTCAAGGGCGTGCACGCGATGACCTCGAGCTCTCCAAATGACCTTCCTGTACGAGTAGGCAGCATCCAGCATCATTGGTTCGTGTCTCTTCTGCCAAATTTCGCCATGGCAACCAACCTGAATAAAGGCCACGACAAGGCATTTTTTGAGGACAAAGTGCAAACACCTCCCATGCCATGCGACAAAAACATCAACTTTAACCAGAAGAACAATGTGAGTACCTGAGTCAAATGATTTCCCATCAACTTTCATCATCGGAGCTAGAACTATCTACTCGCCGTTCGGCGATCGCAGGGAAAAGTCGCTGGCGCAGATCAGGAGAGGCTGGTTGTCGAGAATCTGACAAGGATCGCGCTGTTGGACCCTCTTTCCTCTGTGTTTTTGCTGGCCTCTTTGGTGCATCCCTCACCTCCTTGCAAGACTTATCTAACATGATCAGAAAATCCCTAACTATCACAAACAGTCTTAACCCCTCGTCCTTCCCGGCATTTCCATGAAAGTAATCGCCTGTGCTTTTCACCAGAGCCATTATCCTCTTTTCTTCCTCTAGCAACCACGCCACATCAATCTCAGCATTCTGCACGAAACTTTTCAGTGTTTTGTTAAATCCACTTTCTTCCCCAGCATTCTTCATTTCTGAATTCAAGAAATTGCGGGTCTTCATTAATGAATGCCCTAATTTGGCAACACCCCCTGTCAAGCTGTCTGCATCAATACTCGCTGCTTTTCTGACGCTTTCAAGTTCACCACTCAAGCCCGAAACTACTTGAAGACCGAGGCCTCGGTAATACTCTTCTGAATCATGGGAGACATCCTCGAGGAGATCATCTGATTTCACGCTGGAGAGGCTTTGGCTTTCACTAGCTGCACGAGCAGCTCTTACACCTTCCGATCTGATGATCTCCTGAACCACAAAATGCAGCAGCGTCGTCTTGCCATCGGTTCCTTTCACGTCCGATAATTTCAAAAGTGTGTCCAGCTTAAATGCTTGTGCGCCACCTCGAAACGTTCCAGTGTTCATGCGATTGCCAGTCTTCAGGACAGCTTCAAGGAGCTTGAGAAATAATCGGCTGTTCCTGAGTTCCTTGGATGCAACCTTTCAAGAAAATATACACCTCATTAAGTAGCTAAGTATAAATGAGGCAGAAGGTTAAGGATACATCACAAATTACTGTCTAAGATTGGCGTCAACTGAAGTAGTCCATGTGCAAACCGGAGTTCCCTCATAAATTATGATTGAAGTTGTGTACATGAAATGACTGAGAAAAGACTACCAATATTCTCCTTATTTGTTTTCCCCAAGGAGAAGGACCTCTATCTGACTACCTTGTTCTATGCCTAAGCATTCATCAGATTGACATCAAACAAGGTGAGTGATAGCACCACGCGTCACACCCCGAAACCAACAAGAATTGGGGAATGACACAGCATGCTTAGGAAAAACCCATCCATTAGCACAAGTACAAAGAATGAACCTAAAGTGCGAATCCCATAAAAAGATTAGCGCCTTTTTCCCCAGAAATTCTAAAATTAGATAGAGTATTACTTTCCTCGAGAACTGCAACAAACTGGATGAAAAGGTCAGATTCAGATGTCTACTAATGTACCTCTAAGGTTGCATAGGACTCCTTAGCTGTGGAAACCTCCTCTTGCAGAGTACTCATGAAAAGCAATGCCTCCATACGTTTAAAAGCAAATGGAATGTCAACAAGAGCTTTCAGGAACCGATCAGCAGGACCAAGCTGAGAGACTTCACCGCTGTATAATCTGAGCTTCAGTTCTTCATCTGTTGTTGGAGCCATCTTTAACAAACTTTGAAGGAACTCGACTGGAAGCTCATTGCCTGGTCCAAAGAAAGTTCAGGACATGATTTTAGAGCAAGTGAACCTAACACTTAAAATACACTAGAACACATTAGTCAAATGATGCCAAAAAAGTAACAGGTCTGCCTGAACATTTCATTATATTGGATCACTATCTAATATTGTGGCTCAACTTTTTTGAGAAATGCCGATGATGCAGACATTAGTCAAAAGGTTAGCAAAAATGCCAGATACATTTGCCAAAACTTTTAGTTCTTTTTTCTTTACCAAATCCAGGGCAAAAAAACATGATAGAACTTTTAAGTTCCAAATCACTTCAACCATTTCAAATATATCTCCAGAATTGTTCTCAATAACTCATAACAGCAAATCAACATTTACAGCTACGGAGAATTGAAAAGATTATTAAGGAGGAGATCTAAGCAATTTAGCTAATCACGAGCAAGGAAAAATAGAAAACATAAACCTCCCATTCCAAGTCAAAGATGACATTCTAAAGTAACCAACTTCGCGTTTGACAGGAAAAATGAGTATCTGTGCCGATAGGCTTTTCTGATAGATAAGGTAATATGTTGACCGTCAAATTTACTCCTCAAGGGGAACACATGAATTAATTTAGGCAATTGTTACACAAAGTGATTAAACAGAAAGGAAACAAAAGATGATAAACTGACAACGTTAAGACTTCTCGTGCACAAATCCATTCTTTACTCTATGCTTATCAAGGGTATCATTTATCACTGGCACATGAAGATAGACATGGTTTACAAGGATGACTATGGCAATGTGGCATATGAGCTTTTGAAAGTCAGCAAGAGAATGATCACCTTCGTGAAGGGCATCACAGACTTCTTCAATCGTTACATTTAAGGCCCGCAAGAGAATGGATAAGTTCTGTGCTTTTTTAGGATCGATGATCGGATTATACTGATTTGAAGGATCTTGTGAAGAAGACTCTTTCTTAAGTTCATTTTTGTTTTTGTTAGCTGGGGCATATCCAAACAAAGATTCAATCATCTCCTCATTGAACCTGTCCACGAGAGAAAACATGGTCATCAGCAGCTCATAAGCATGTACTAAAAAAAAAAAAAATAGGGTGGTGGGACACAAGATTCTGCACTTACTGGAATGACCCCGACTTAATCTGATGCCAAACCATTGATTGTTCAGGGTTTGCCAGGACCTTATCCCAGAAAAATGGTTTCAACTTGGCTTTTGGGGCATCAACTTCGTGGTCTGATCCACCCGCATCAGAAGTGTTTGCACCAGGAGGAGAGGGTCGAGGTGCTTTCAAACCTCCAGGAGGTTGAGGAGGCCGTGGTGGAGCTGCACCACCCTTTGGAGGTGGCGGGGGTGGTGGACCAGGTTTGGCCCTTGGAGGTCCAGGAGGTGGAGGAGGTGGTCCAGGAGGTTTAGGACCTGCTCCCACGGCTGAAGGTCTTACAGTGGGAGGAGGAGGCGGTGGCGGAGCAGCAGGAGGAGGAAGGTCTGTCCTTCCAGGAGGCTTAGGAGGAGCAGGTGGCTCTGGAGGAAGAGGATCTGCCCTGCCGGGAGGAGGCTTTAGAAAACCAACAGTAGAACCTGCCCTTCCGGGAGGCAGTGGCAAGGGGTTCGGATTTAGATTTGTAGCATTGACCTCAATTCCTACTGAAGAGGTCTTGCCTGAGAAGTTATTGAGCACACTGGATTCAACATTGTAATTGCCGCTTAAAGATGACGGCTTCTCGTTATGGAATGTCTGTTGACCAGGCTTATCTTCCTTAATTGAACTTCCGAAGGCATAAGGCTTATATGGAGAACCTGTGAAACATTGTTTAAGAAGGAAATGTGGTTATCACCAATGAACTAATAATTCAGGAGAATAAGAAAATGAGATCGAGTTATTTTCTGTTACCAACGGAATAGTCGCTTAAACTTAGGCTGAGAAGCGGCCTTTCGTCATTTCGGCCCACACGAGGGCCAGTTCTGCATACTCGTCGATAGCATAAAAATAGAAGTGCTACAAGAACCAATGTGACCGATGCCGTGATTACAACAGCAAGAACAACTGATTTTTTATTATTCCGCTTATTTGATGGTGCGCTTGCTGATTGATTATCACTGGCTACAGATGGTGAGGTTGGAGCATCAGGACTGCGAGGAAAAAATGGTGGACTTGGCGATGTACTAGTCTCAGGAGTACTAGGAGCACCAGGAGATGGTGCTGGGCTGGATGCAGGTCCTGACACAGGTGATGGGGCAGGTGCTGGAGACTCACTAGCCAAATACCTTCTAGAAGAGCCAAGCTTAGAACTCAAGGACCCAATATACTCCGTGTACCAGTTCTTGGAGCCAAAATCTTCCCCAGAAACCGGGAACAGAAAGCTATGCTTTCTTAAACAATCTACTAGCTGGTGCTTCGCATGGGGATGGATATCAAAATATTGCTGGATCTTTTCTTTTGCAAATGATTTACATTCTAAAGCGAAATTGTTACTATTGCCAGATGCTTCTTGCAGTAGACATACATCAAGGGCTTCAACAATATCCTTTATTTGAATCAAGTCAGTCCTACAATTGATCAATAATTGCTCCACCTGCCACATTAATGTCAAAAAACTTGAGTGCCCATCTGTAAGGTAGAGCATAAGATAATGGAAATCAAGATCTAACTGAAAGCTGTTGATATAGGCCTACCTACAACAAGCCTATGTTCTGCCAACAAGTGCCGCCTGTTTTATAGGATTCACTTTTTCAACCTCAAAGAAAACCTTTACACTATGGACTAGAAATATCAATCTTGGATAGTGCACACTAAAGTCTGACATATCATGCAGCATAATTTTTTCCCCGTGGGCTTCAACACATTCTCATAACTCAGAAGGATATTTTGCCAAAGGATAAAAATCTGGTACTATCCCTCGTAAAAGAGAATAAATTATGCCCATCACTTAAAAAGTCTATTATATATGTAGCATACCAGGCACATTTGTGTGAAATTTTATGGTAACCAGTTTTGACCAACAAACACCCAATGGACAATTATTACGCTCTGTCTAGCATAAAACAAAGATGCAGCAGTCTGAAAGAGGTAGGAAACAGGCAGCTCCAAATAAAGAAAAAGGTTTGGAGCTGCCTGTCCCCTAATAGCAGCACACCATTAGTATGAAATCTAA
Organism: Eucalyptus guilfoylei; assembly: GCA_016097605.1. Classification (NCBI taxonomy): domain Eukaryota; kingdom Viridiplantae; phylum Streptophyta; class Magnoliopsida; order Myrtales; family Myrtaceae; genus Eucalyptus; species Eucalyptus guilfoylei. The sequence continues at coordinate 17,014,320 of CM027865.1, read as the reverse complement.
GAGGCAGAGTACTAGTCAAGTCTCAAGTAAGCTAAATAGCGCCATCTAAACTCTTGAAGATGCAAAACCAAGTGCACGTTGAATGCTTAACTTTGACAGTGAAAACCAACCCACTTAGTTTGGACTTTGAGACTCAGCTCAAGTCATAACCCTATAACCATACAACCACCATAAACAATGAAAAAAACGTGCTACTGATAATAGAACCTTAGCTACCATAACAGAAGCGACTTGCCAAACCCATAAGCATATGATCATTTTCTTCGAGACTAAGGATCGACATTATGAAACTGACAGACATTGCAACTACAAATGGATAGCAATCAAGAGATATAATTCCATACCAAGTCTTTATCCATCACTCCAGAAAGTGGATCTAACACATCTCTTACGGGCACTTCTTCTCCCATCCTTTCCCTTTCTTTCGAGCAAAAGGCCATAGAAGAGCAAAGCAGAGTCACCAAGACGACGAAGGCTCCCACTTTTCTCAGACCCATTTTCCCCTGAATCATTCTTTTCGACATGTGATATCCTTCTCATCCGCTTGATAGCTAAAACCTCTGGGCACCTTTATACTTACATCCCACAGCACCCGAGTTCCAATGCAAGCTTCACCTTTTGCAGCCTCTCCAACCCGCCAAGCTCTCGTATCTACTGATCACACGACCAAAAATTTGTCCAACCAAGAACCACACAGAATCAATCTTCAACAGGACCAGAAGAGCCTCAATATATCAAACGGGTAGACCGCAACACCATTCCAATCAAACGAGCAAACCTAAGATTTTCCAGCCCGCAAGGGGACAAAACGTCGGATCAGATAACACAGATGAGGCGGACAAACGCTCGTTCCCGACGCACCACCCACGATCCAGACAAGAAAAGTTACAGCAAGATTACTTCGGACCCAAAAGTCTCAACAAACCAGGCCCCAAGATTTCAAATTTGAATCAGACACGAATCGCCCCTTTCCGGGTAACTTCGGGTTTTTGATCGGATCTAACCAAGAAAACAAAAAGTGGGGAGAACCCGGAAACGTTAGCTGTAAATGCAGGAGCAGCGAAGGAGCTGTTGACCCCGGATACGGCTAAAGGCAGGACCTTTTCGCATGGGGAGGCTTCGTGCGGGAGCGGAGAAGGGGGTCGAGCCGAATTCCTGCATTTCCGAATTATATAATTCCTGGGATTTCACGAAGGGGGCAGCACGCAAAATTCAATCTTGGGAAGCGACCATGGATGTCTTCGCACCGACGGAAACGCGTGACGGGGGCCCCTGTTCCTTCGTCTCGTCTGCAGCATAATCCGCAGAAAAAAACACGGCGACTGCGTCCGGTGGGGTCCGGTCAGTGGGGCCGGCCGCGGCCACGTGTCGGTAACCTCGCTTTGAAAAACCGTGGGGAGCGGGGCCCATGACCGACTTTTCACCGTCCCGTGACGGTCGGATGATGTTACCGTTAACCCTGATGTATTATTTTATGCACCTGAGGAACTGTTAAAATTGAATTCTTTTATCCAATTGGCCGGTCTAAAATTGATTCTCCGCGTCACTTTCACCGAGGATTGATGTTCCTCTCGCACAAAATCTCATTTGATGTCCCGTAACACGATTACTATAAATAGAACAGGTACCTCTGATCCAAATCAACTCTCCACTAGAGAATACATGATTATAACCCACGTCGAGTTTCCACTTCAAGTTTATTATTACGCCTTGGTCTTGTATTCGTATTTCAAGCCTGTTCACATGTATGCATTTAACGGGATATTGGGTGGAATGCTAATAGAGGATAAGGGCGTGCTTGTTTAAGCGAAAGAATTTTTTGCGAATTAGTTTTTTAGACTTTTGTGCATTTGGTTTGTTGAAAATGATCGGTTATTAGAAAAACATTCACTTAAAGTTGAACAAAATAAATTCTCTAGCCTGAAAAGTGGAAGACGTTTTTCTTGGAAAATGATTTTCTTTTTCATGAAACAAACACATAATAAATATAAGTGAGAGATATCGGTTAGATTTTATTGTGAGTTTGGGGATACATTTATAATGAGAATACAAGTTTGAGATTTCTTGAGCGACGGAAATTAATTTCGGGATCAAATGTGTCGTGAGCATATCAATTTGAGATTTTTTTTTTATTGCATTAACGCTACTATCAATTATCAGTATATAACCGGTCCAATAATTCAACCAGGGAGAAAAAGTCAAAAATGATTTGCATGGAGACAATTTGAATTTAGGCAAAGCCGTCAAATGAGAATGCCCTCACCCATTGGTCCTCATGCCCCTTTCCTCCTTCGAGAATAAATGATTTCTTCCGCGATCATTTGAGAGCTTTCACATCATATTTACCAAAAATATTGAAAAATTTAGGGGAAATGGGAAAAAAAAAGCATTCAGGAAAATTATTTGACTGCAAAGCAAGAGAACAAATGAATTTATTAACAAAATAATTAATACTATGAAAAAGTTTTAAACCGGTGTATTTATGATAAATTTACTTAAAATTAATTTTTTGATCACTAGAAAATGTCAAATTGATACAATCCTCCGTTTTTTTTTTTTTTTTTAAGGCTTTCTTTGTTGAATTATTGAGTTAGATGATCGTGGCGGTTACCGGTATTTATCTTCCGCTTGTCCCACATGTACCGATTTATGATTTTTGTTGTTGTATTTATTCAGTTTAATAGAAATTATTTGTCATAAATGCACCAATTTGGAGATTTTTGATGGTCAATAAATTAGTTTATAGTAAATTTTTTAGAGGTATATGAGTTTAGGATTTTTTGTTATATTAACTCTTAGCAAAATGCAAAAAAGGAAAAGAAGAAAATGAAAAAGAGAGAGAGAGAGAGAGAGGGGGTAAATGGAATTGAATGGGTTATATTTAAAGCCGCCGAATATCTTAAGGACGAAGGATACGAGCACAAGGTGCAGCCGCATAAAGCCTCCCGTTCGTCCATTTTGTTTAATATGCATTTTACGCGTATCTTTCGCACACGATGTACAAGCACTCACGCAAGCTCCAATTGACCGTCATTGCTGGTTTTTTTTTTCTACTCAAACCACACCACCGCCGGCGAGGAATTACTGCGTGATTCGGCGGAAACCGAGACTACCCTTTTGCTCTCCCGAGTCCCCACGTAAGCCGGACGGCCCAAAATAACTTGTTTTAAAAGTACCCACGTAAGTCGAACCGCTTGGAGAATCATTAAAAATGTTCTCAATCTATTGCAATTATTCCAATTCAATCATAATTTTTTTTTTTGGTCAAATGATTTCTAAATCTTTTACATTTGTGTTGATTTAGTCTACCTGATCATATTTGGCTGGGTGGTGACCAATGCTAACATGGCACAGTCGGTGCTAAGTTGAATTAATATTATTTTAATATTTTTAAAAAAATTTGATTACTTTTTCTTTTGTTTCTCTTTATTTTTTTTCCTCTTTCTCTTCCTTTGGCTGGTCATTGGACTAATCATTGGCCATTGGTGAGGCTCACCTCACCCAGCCACTAGTAATAAGAGCCCTCGTTGAGTCTGGCGAGGGCTTGGCTCGCTCACCCCTAGCAAAGGTCGAGCCTTATCATCATTGGCTGAAGGCGACTTTGATAACCTTTGCCTCTTGCTCGTCGTCTCATTCCAATGACAGGCTAGAGGAAGAAGAAGTAGGAAAATAAATAAAGAGAAATGAAAGAAAAAAGTAATTTAAAATTCTGAACATTTTTATTAAAAATTATTTACGTCAGCATTTGGTAGTGCCATGTTGGCACTGGTCATGCCATGTTAGTGTTAGCTGGCCAAATTTGACCAGGTAGATTGAATTTGTACAAGTATAAAATGTTTAGAATTCATTTGGCTAAAAATAAAAGTTTATGATTGAATTAATGTAATTGTAATATATTTAGAACTTTTTTTTTGATAATTCTCTCCTGATATAACGTGGTTGCTCTCTGTCACTGCAACAAATCCCCCTCCACATCGGTTTTTGCATCTTTTGGGATGAAGCTAAGATGCCCAAAGTACCATGTTGCCTTATACTTAGGTCCCCTGGTAAAATCTCAAGCTAAAAGGGTCCTGAACAAAGTTAGAATTGACATCACACGTTTCACCTGTTTCCTTCTGTCTCCAGTGTCCAAACTTTTTGGTAGGGACTCGTGGTAGGCAGATGGTCTTTTCCCATTCCCTTGCTGAGCCTCGGCCTTTGGGTCTCATCAGACACTCGTCTCATAAAGAAAAGGGCCTCGGATGCTCAGAATTTCAATCATTGCCTCCTCCAATGGCGAACGTGGGGCACTTGTCGTGCTCCCCTTCCTTTTTATCTTGGCGACTCAGGTACTCCAGTGGCTGAAAATTTGCAGGACATTAATCAAAGCCGATGCCTATCTCGCTTTGCCAACCATCTTCCACAAAAGAAAGGATGATTTTGGAATTGTCTTTGTAAAGGGAGATCTCGTGGGAACATGATCAGTCACACCAAAAGATTCTTCTCGCACTCGCCTTTGCGTCCGGTGATGTGGTTGTTGATTTCCGTGCTTGGTTTCATAATCACATCAGGAGGAATCGGCATCTCCGATAGGTGGTTTCGTGCCGAATCTGCTGATATATTATGTGAAACCCACCAATGAAAGTCATGTTTCTGGAGAAATGATATGAAGCGTAGGGTCCTAGCTTCGCACATAGAAAGATCAGCTGAGGTAGTTCCTAGTAAAGAACAAGCACAGAGCCTATCGAGAATCGAAATCAAGAAGAAGAAACAAGCTTCTCATTTTGCTCGATGTACCACCAAATATATCAATGATAAGCTCAGTGCGGGACTGGAAATGAAGCGGTAACTATGAACTGCATCCAAAGTTAGGCCTCGACCGGTAAAATGCAGAATTGTGAAGCTGGTTGAGGACCTGTAGCGGCTGCTAGAAGCGGCGTGCGTCCTTCTCGGTCCTCTCGTACTAGGGAAAGGTTCTTTCTCGATTCTTCACATCGAGAAGCACAGAATCTAGACAAATGGCCAAATGGGCATCTTGCGTGCCTGGCCTGCCTGCCATAACTTCTTCTGACCAAAGAGAAAAAATGCGATAAGAGAAAAGGAAATATTCCCGCTAGCTTTACAGCCCTCCAAATATTCCCGTTGCAGCTCCTTTTTCTTCTTTCCCACTATAAAAGGCAAGAATTGTTCTGAGCTGCCCCCCCAAGAAACGCCTGCTAAACATCCAAGCTAAGCTCTGTGAGATGAGCACTTGCAAACAGCTGGATGTTAAAACCGACGATCATGCTCCCAAAAAGTGGTCGGTCACGTTGAACGATGACGTGTTCAAGCAGTTCTTCAGCCAGGGCAGTCCGGTGGTCCACGGGGTTTTCGGCGACGGCTCGCTGTTTAGCCCCTTTTTGTTCGGGAAATTCTTTGATCCGTGTGATGCTTTCCCTCTGTGGGACTTCGATTCGGATGCGCTCTTGTCCAAACTTCGCAGTTGCGGCCAGACCACCGTCGACTGGTTTCAGACCGATAATGATTTCGTGTTGAAATCGGAAATTCCAGGTAAGTTCTTGAGCTTTTCTTATGCTGTCCTTGTAGGTTAAAGGGTAAGAACTAAAATGATCATTCGGTTAGGAGACTACAGAATACCTTTATTTCGCTGGAAGCTTATCTGCAGTTCCAGGCCTTAGTACATGAATTAATCAGTACCATCTATGAAAGAGTGAACATATATTACAAGAGTTGGCTGTAAATTGAGACTGTTTGTTTGTTTAAGAATATTGTTACATTAGTAAGGTCAGTTTCGTGACAATAACCATATGCTTAAAGCAGTTTTAGGGGAAAACGGTGTCCAGATTTATACTGATAATGGAAAGGTGGTGGAAATTAGTGGGCAATGGAAGCCACAGAGAGAGTCCAAGACCAAGGATTGGAGATGTGGGCGCTGGTGGGAACAGGGATTCGTGAGGAGGCTTGAGCTGCCAGATGATGCAGATTGGAGGAAATTAGAGGCAAAGCTGAGCAGTGAGAAGTATCTAGAAATCAGAATCCCGAAAGCCAATTTGCATTCCGAAAACGTGCAGGGAAAGAACGGGGTGGCGGGATGTAGCTGAACTGATTCAAAGTACTAATTGAAGTGTACTGCCTCTGTAACAAAAAATTATGTATGACTAAAATCACATTGCATAACACGGATTATGACTAACCCCCCTATAAGGGGTGTTACCATAAGGTCTGGTTGATGCATGTTTTTTTAGGTTTGACCTTTTTCACTAACACTATTGGCGTCCTGTTTCAGTCGAGGGATGTATAGACTGAAAACCAACTAATAATGCAGGATGTAGTGCTGGAAATGGGCAGGGGAAAAGCAAGAAATGATGGCTCTTGCTAGTAGAACTACGCTAAAGGATCCATCATTAAGCAACTGGTTTTGCAAAATCAGAGAGAGATGGACGGAGGGAGTACAATATTTGGAACGAGCTAATGGTTAAACGAATCCATGTGCAGCATCCAATGCAGAATGTTAATCAATCAACATGGTATCTGCAAAATCAATATCTTATAAAGATTGCAGGTTCTTTCTTAAAAAATATGCCTATCGACACTAGGCTCATTCAGAACTCAGCAAGATACAAGAGCATTTAAATAGGCTCTGAACCAACATACATACCCTTAGAATTGTAGCTTTGCCATGTACAATCAGACAGGGTTTTGTTGCCAAACTGTATCTCAGTGACAAAGGTGAAGAGCCTAAACCAAAATGGAGTCATGAGTAAAAAGAAAAAATTTCTACATGGGCATTTGTTAGCACATATATATTGAAACGGGAATGTAGGCAGATGGTAGAGAGCTCGCTTAGCATGCCAGAGGATCGATGCCCCGCATCTCCACGTTGGTGAAACAGTTCTTTTCCTTTTCCCCAATGCTTTTGTGTACTGATGAGGTGAATTTCGCTCTGGTATTTCTTTTTCCTGTTCCAATATACCATAGACTTCTTTTTTCTTCTGCTAGAATCTGTAGAGAGTTTGCCTTGTTGCTATATATGGGGTCATTTTTGTTGTGTGCAACAAAAGGTAGAATACACTGAAACAATTTCATGGATGCATCGCAACCATAGGCCGATCTTAATTTGTCTATGCTGCAACCGACATCTAGAGCAAGAAAAGCAGATCTATGAATGCGTGGTACAAGTTAAACAGCCACAACCCTTTACATGTCATGCTTACAATTTTTGTTGACTGTGAAGTGGCATATGTTTATCGCTTATACATAATTTAATCATCTGTTAAAACTAGAAAATTTTCAATCAATCTAAGGCCATTTTTAATCGTCTCCATAGACAAAAAGATGTGGCTTCGCAGTACAATATACAGCGAAAATGAACAATGGAATAAAGATGATATTTCTCCACCCAAATAGGGTTAGTTTCCCCCCTTGAAGTAATGATCAAAATCTCATTCAGGTCCACAGTTGCCTCATATTTAGGCCATTCTATCCATAACCTCCTGAAGAATGATACTGGTGTCTTGGTAACAAGATTGCGTCTCTGGCAAGTCCTCCTTCTTTGCAGCATCTTCAAGCTGCCAAATCAGATGCAAATCAACATCCGTTAGACCTTAAAAGATTGTGGCACTGTAATAAGCTGTTTTTCAGAAAAAAACAAAGCATGTCTTCTTCATTAACTGGTTCCTCTGATGTTTGAAGAGTTTAATGCACAAACACAAATTAAAGAAGGTGATGTTTAAACTAAAACTTTAAATCTGAAAAGTGAGTATGCATTATTCTGATTCAGAAGACTAAAGAAATTTTACTATGCCTACTGTACCCCTGCACTTGAAAACACCAGATGACCATTTCATTTCCATTATCTAAAACAGTTTTTCACAACAACTTTTTATGAACGATTCTGAAAGTGCGAAAAGTGATCTGATTGTCACTTTGTGAACCACATTTAAATACCCTTACCTTCTCAAAGTCGTCAAACAGTCTGTTGGCCAAATCAGTGAGGGGCTGCTTATCAGAAGCGGAAGCAGCAGAGATCACTTTATCAAAGTCATAGTACATGACAGTCCCCTTGAGCCTCAAGTACTTCCTGACATAATTCAACACATCTTTCCCAATCAAATCTCCTAAAGCTAGCAAATCAAATGCGTACTTCCTTAGCCTGTACATGCTTCCTTTCACTTTTATGTCTGCAATGTAAATTCCATTCCTCACGAAAGACCTTGTCCCTGTCTTCTCGTTTGCAATCTCTGTAAATCCATGCCACAGATAAGAAATGGAGAACTTTTTTCTGGATAAGCAACTTAGTTTTGAGTGACGCGCTAGAATGACAGTGATACATCCTGCATTTTATCATAAAGTGACTGCAATCCTTGGGCCCTAAGAAGGTTAAGAATATGTTAACAACACCTGAACAAAGGCGTGTGTCGATTTCTTTAACTCTTTAGTGCCCCAAAACTAATGCAACCTACATGCAGTTCTGATCGGTCACATTGTACTTTCCATTTGCATATGTATCTAGACATCAACATTATGAAGGCGAAAAAGCAGCCTCACTCTGATAAGATCTAAAAGAGCAAGTCCATCTCAAGTCCAACGGGTTCCAACAGGTGGAAATGGTCCGTTCTAGTTCCAAAATATACAGTTATTCACAAGTCCAGGTTATCATCAGAAATTACCCCAGATTGAAGACTGCCAAAAGCAACTATCCCTAAATTTCATGCCAAAAAACAATATCGAAAGTCAATTACAGAGCCAGAACTGCAAATATGGAGATTTGGCAAAAAGTAAATGATTACTATTGTAGATGGGAGGCACCGGGATGGGGCCGGTGAGCCAATAGCCATTGTCCTCGGCGAGAGCTAATCCACTGCCCAAGCTCCCGACAAGGGCTACCGAAGTGAGGCCGAGAGCTGTTCTACGAGAAGTTTGCAGCGTCAAATGTCGTTCTTGAAGGTTGTCTGAAGTAAGGCTCAGATGTTCGTTCACCGTCAATCTCTTCCTTGCGGCTTGACGGCTCAGAAGGGCCGGAACCGGTGAAAGCAGGGTCTTCGATAGGCCATTTAAGTTTGCAAGACCCTCCATTGATTTGGTGGGGATCGAAGAAGGAACGGACTGAAGTGGGAAGTGAAGAAGTGAGACGAGGTTGTGTTTTTGGATTTGGGTTATATCCGTTTGAAAAAAGCGCGGCTCGTTCGTGACCACCGGAATGATATCCTCTCAACGGGGACGGTCCGGTCATTTCCTTCCCCTGAGAAAATTTGACCAAAACAAAGCTTTTCTTTTGTTCGGTGGAGTTCGTTAGTTAGTGGCTTTCTATGGAACACTTGTTAGGAAATGACATAGGCAAATATACCATTTTCAGTACATTGACCTTTTCTTAAAAATTATAATCGATACTTCACTCTCATTAATTTTTATGACAAGTTGAGCGTCAACTTGTTAAATTTTAAGAACGTAATCCTTACATTCAGTCTTCGACTTGTTAATTATCTCAATCAGAGATAGTTCTTTTCTTTTGTATTGTTGGTTTCTGGTGAGTACTAAGTATTATTATTCAGTAACATCAATATGTCATGCTTTGCATAAGTGCTAATATTTTGGTCAACTTATTTCCGAAGCAATCATACCTTTGTCCCTTTTCAACTATCAGCCTAACAGGGCTAGAGTAGATCTGAAGCATTTGGTGCATCCAGCTCTAGAAGGTGTACGGAGAAGGCGTGAAAAGATCGATAGAAGCAGTCGCCCATCTTCCTTCTCTTTTCTGAATATACAAAAGCAGGGGCGCTTCAATTAAGCATCTTGTAACCAGGAATTGGGATCTCTCCTGAAGCCAGGAAGGCCTCCCAAAACTGATGAGAGTCACGATATTAGTCGATGCTGTTCATATGGTAAGCTCAGTTGCGGGGTGAAGCCCGAAAGTTGAAAGTGAATCAACGACTGTTCAAGAGTTTAAGTTTTTGACAATTATCAAGTTCTTTCCTCCTATTTATCACTTTGTCGGTAATGAACTTGATTCCCTAACATATGATATGACTACTCGGGAGAACAGTGGTTTCCAACAGGTGCATTTTCATGAGCAGGGTGAGAAGAGTGAGCTTCGTGATGAGAAGCAATGGGTGAAGACAAGAAGGAAAAGTTGGATCAGCGAGTGAAAGCCATGAATGCCCAACCATTTTTGCCTCCACCTCCGGCAATTCCTGCCACCTTCGCCCATCAAGGCCAAACTCCTGGGAGCAAGTTGGTACCTTTCATTGGATGCAATGTGGCAGTTCATGCCTCTTGCTGCAGGGGATACCTCACAGGATCATGTTCTCCAGCCACCCGTTGTTTAAGTTGGCTGCCGAATTGTATTGTGTTTGTCATTACTGATGCTGTTAGTTCTTCCTCAAGTCTTTCTTGGCAGTTCAAGCGCTGGATGACAGTACGAACTTCAGAATGATAATGCTAGTCTTCAGTCTTCACATGTTAATCGTAACAAGTTCTGGTGCCAATTCTGTCAATTGTATTAAGTGAACTTCAAGTTTCTCGTAAAGCATAAGCTCATCATGCTTTGTAAACTATTCAGTTTGGCAGAGGGTCTCCAGTCCATTTTTCCAGAAATGTCTTTGAAAGGAAGTTCCTATCAAACCATTTATTCCGAAGTTGTTGCATTGATCTCTGATAGAGAAATTTTGTCATATAATATTCCCTCTTAGAGATGAAATATTTGTCTGGATCTTGGTCTACTCAAAGATCCTATCAATCGCACGTATCGTTTGGTGTGTGGAATTTCACATTGATTTTAATTGGTTTATGAAAATTCTGCAACAGATGAAACTGTTATAAAATATGTGCCACGGAGACATTAGCAAAAGTAGTAAGTGAGATTTAAAAACCATAATTATTTTACTTCGAAAATGCAACCGTCCGAGATCAGTACTTCACCTCAGGGAATGTTTTCTTCCTTTTCTTAAGCTGGAAAATTGTGGGGCGTATGACCAGCCATAAAATGAAACCTTATCCGCATCATGCATGAAGCTACTGTTCTCTGCTCTGCTGCACTCCAGGCTTTGCTCTTTCTCAAGTGAACTCAAATGGCTTCCCCTCTCTTCAAAACTCATGTACACACCAACAGACGCACGAATCCTAGTCCACCAACAACAAGATTGTTGCCCCAGAAAATCTCTTCCTCATCCCTCCAACTTCCCCTGCACGAACCCATTCGCCGTATCGCTCTACTCCCTCAAACGCTTCCTCAGAGACCCTGGACCAGCAAACTCTCTGCTCAAGCCTCTCTATCTTCTCCAAACCCACCAGCCTCAAGAGAAGAAGCTATCAAGCAAGCCAGGACTTGCCTCTCCACCACCTTAGAGAAGCCTCTCAACAACCCCAAGCTCGCCGGCAAGCTCAAGAAACTGAAGCAACCCAGGTTCAGGGTCGAGATCCCGGTTGTCGACGACTCGCCCGAATCGCTGTCCCAGCTCGTTTCCGACGTGTTCCGAGACTTGCCCGTGAAAAGAAAAGGCTCCCCTGTCAAGATTCTGTTCCTGTGGCCTGACAAACAGTCTTCTGCCAAAGGCTTTAGATCGAGTTCATCAAGTCAGGTGGAGCATACAGACGTGTCGTCAGTTACGGAGGATGATGATGTCCGGATCTTCAGTTCTGGTGATGTGGTGGTCGTTTTAGCTCCAGGGTCTTCGCAGTTGAATGTGGTGAAAGAATTGGCTGAGATAGTGTACCCGAAGCCGGTTGTACTGTTTAATCCCAAATGGGCATTTGATGAAGAGGAGAATTTTGGTGAGCTCAGGGGTTTTGTGGGATCATTTGAGGTAATTTATTCCTTCATGGGCTTAGAAGTTAAGGGAATTTTGAGTAAGAGGAGAGGAGTGACCTTTAAGTGCGTTAGAGATGGGGTGGTCAGTGGGGAGACATGGGCTGTTCTTGTCGAAGAAGAAGAAGGAGGGAGTTTGAAGGTGGTTTCGAGGTTCAAATCTCGGCCATCCATTGGTGAGGTCGAAAGCGTGTTGTATAATTTGATGGCCATCAATTCGCCCATCACCAAGTCTGCAAAGTTCTTGAGGGAGCTCGTATCCAATGTAACTGGGAGAAAGTAGCATTTCTTTTGTAGCAAAAAGTATAGAGTTTAATTTTTGGTTGTTTACATTCTGTGCCTCAAACTCTTGACTGACTGTAGAATTCTGGCTGCATCTTATCAGATGACCGCTCCTAACAAGAAGTCTGGACCAATTAAAGCATGTCTGATTTCTTATTTGTTGCCTGGCTGGTTATCTGAGAATAATTTCATTCTAAAGCCTCCGAAGCAGTGAATTGTCTGCCCTACACTTTTCTGATAATGCATTGCTTATTATCTTCTTAATTTAAATGTGATGTACTCGGGTTTATGTGAGCAGGTTATACAAAGAGGGAAGATTTTCTTTGTAGTCACTGTGGACTATTCCCATGAAGACTATGCCTGGAGGGAATCTTATTTGAAGATATCTTGTAATTGAAACTCCTAAGAGAGAGAACATAGTAAATAACAATGCATAAGAGAGATTCCAAAATTTGCAAGATGCTGTAGCTGTTCTTTCGTATGCACCCTCAGTTGTAGTTGCTAAATTTGTGGACTTTCCCTTCTGTTTCTCTCGACATGTACAGATGCAATAGCTCTTACGTTCCACATGGTGAGGCAGCTTCCCTCCGGTTGCATTCTAAGAAGCTCTAATATGGCAGCTCTTGATTAACTTATCAGAAAAATCGATGTACTTGGCCCACAGTGGCCGAAATTTCGGAAAGGCTATGTCTAGCCAGGGTTTTGCTCTGCCATTGAAATGGATGACTCCTGCATCCTTAGGGTCTGCAAAACTTGTGTTTTCCTGGTATCCAAGCCCCAACATGTGCCAAAAGGGATCAATTATGTGAACATGACCATGGAATGCTATTAGACCGGGAGGTAATGTTCCTAGCTGCCACAAGCTTAGATCGGATTTCAAGTTCTGCACCAGAAGAGAGCATAAGAACATTGAAGTCAGTACGAGTTGCAGAGATTTTGCATTATATTTTCAGGTTATTATCAGAAGAGAGCATGGAAAAATTGAAGGCACTATGAGTTGCAGAGACATCTGCATTATACTTTCACTTTGTTATACAGAAACGTCCAAGAACATTTATTATCCCCTCCTTCATTACAAACTGTCATTATCGTGTATCTGATGTAGTAAGCAAGGTATTAAATGCGAACAGTGTGCCTGTCCATATTCAATATGCTGTAGATCGGTTAAACCACACAAGCATAGCACTGATTATATTCTAGATATTGAGGTGCTTACCTGTTCAAGCCAGTGATAGTAAGTAAGACTTATATTACTCTTTCTCCAAGCCTCTAGATTGAAAATGTTCATGCCATAAGCCCAGGCACATTCGTTAGGATCAAAGTTCTCCCTAATGAGAGGATGGGAGAAGTTCAAATAGCTCTTTAATCGCTTTGACATCACGAACTTATCCCCCCCTTTACATGTTTGAACAGCTCCGTTGACCTTCCCATTCATATCAATATCCCAAAGAGGGGAAAGATCGGTTTGGATCACAATGTCATCGTCCAGGAAAACTACCTTATTTAGACTTGGAAACAGCTGCAAAGAACAAGTAGAATTAAGAATTATTTGCATCATACAGAAAAAATAACCAAGACTTGTGGTCTTCATACCTCAGGTAGATGTATTCTTATGTGATTCATCATGGAATTGTATTTAGGACTCAGTGCTTGAAGCTTTGCTGCAACCACATAAGGCTTCTCACTGTTATTAGCTGTAATGGCTGACGACCCTCCTCTAAACTGTGACCTAACACGCTGATCTTTCTCCATGGCTTCCAACACAGGCACTTTTCCCTTGGCAAACCAGTCAAAGTGGTGGAGTGCCTTGACCTCGATTATGGCTGGAGATAGAGAGTGCAAGGAGAACCATGCTTGCATTGGAGAATAAGTCTTCTTTTCTGTTATAATGTGGAGGACAACCCTTTCAGGATGGAGTGAATTGTGGACAAGCGATGCTGCGACCACTGAAGCGGCTAAAACATTGTCTGAAGCTAGGACAAAGTGAAAATACGAGTTGTCCACGAGAGCTGGGACAAACTCAGCTGATGGAAGCTGCAATCTGGCAGCAGCATTTGTCGAGTGTTCATTGGCAAGTTTTAAGGTCAGACAGTAAAGCTGCTTTGGTATGCTGCTAGATGCCACGTGCCGATACAGATATTCTTGGATTTTAGCTGTTCGGGTCCTTTGCTCAAGTAGAGTAACCTGAAGCGTAAAACTTTCTAATCAGCTAAAGCTCCAAAAATGCAACAGGGACACGATGTTCAGTTGACAGGGTAAATTTACACAAATTGATGAAACAAGAACAACTGTTAAGATTAAATATGCATCTAGGGATTACTGATCATGGGGAACAGAGATTGGGTTGGTACCATTTCTCGAAGCCGGAGAGCAAAGGCTTTGGCATCTGATCTGCTTTCCTTCATCTCAGTGACAAAGTCTTCCAATGTTTGGGGAATTTCTGATTTTCCTTTAAGTTCATCTTCTGAAACGGGTTTGTCTAAGATCTGGTATATTACTTCTGGAACCTGTAAAATGGTGTGAGAGTTATTATCTTGGCAGCGGCAAGAGAGTTCTTATTTTTCTTCCTAAGCTTTGAACTGTAAATGTCGAACAAGATTTATTGAGCAATGAAGATGTTTGAGAAGAGATTACTGCTGGTTCAAGCCTTCGATGCAAAATTTTCGGTCCTAGTTTCTTCCCGAGGCAACCTGCCACCATAGAGGTAATCACTGAATAATCACGTAGAATATCTGAGTAAGGTATTTAACGATGGAACTTTTCAGAATTGCTCGTGTTCATGTGGTTGCAGTGATAATTTATAACCTGCTTTAAAAAAAGCCGAGGATTGGATTTTTTGTCCATGTTGAGACAGATTGTATGTAAGCCTTTGGAAAACTATTGGCTTCTCCGATCTATTACCTAAATGGAATCATCTCTAATGTTGGTACTGCATAATGTGAGTATGATAATGAATTTTTTGGGCTAATCCCTCAGGCAAATTCTTTGGTATAAGTGTGTCCTGGGGACCAAGTGCATTATAGATGGTTATAGACTACATCAAACCGACTTAATGGTTGAGAGAAGTCGACCCCAATATCAGATACCAAATGAAGGAGGGTAACTATTCTAACCAGAAGATTCACATAATTAGACACTAAATAAATTTTTATTCAACTCAGTGAAAAAGTGCCGTGATGTCTTGATGCTTTTATGATATGACCTATTAAAGGATCATCACATACTCGAAGTCCTAGTTATCAGAACTCTGTTATGATTTTGGTAAAAATGAATGAATCCCTTTGTTTCCATCTGCTTTCTAATCTGGAGGGTGTTATTTTGTCCTGATTTAATATACCTGACAACCGAAATGAGGTTCATAGAACGACCAGATCCTATACTATTCTTTGCACAACAAACTCATGAAAGATTTTCTTAATTTTGGAACATTTTGATTTTGATGTCAGCAAAACTACGTAAAACAAACATATCCGCAATAGGTTCTGCATTTTGTTCTGGAAATGTTTATGTAGCTTTATCCTTTTTGGCTTCCTGAACAGAGAAAGATGCTTCTGAGAACTCATTAACATTCTTGGCCAGACCGCATTTCTTCACAGGCAGACATATAGTTCTAGCATTGATTCATTAGTTTCAAAAGGAACTTCAAACTTTAGGCTAGAAACTATGACTAAGTAGGGCTCACCTATAGAGGAGCACTTCCTTTCCCCATCGAAGCCATCCACCGCCGTCATCACAAAGATGACTCGCAAAAGAAACGTGAAGAGCAGCAGCATATAAAACAGCATGCGGTATGAGACCCGTCTGGACCCGACCTTGACATTGATGAACTCTCTCACTCCTTTGCCTGGGAGCACGGTCACGTGTCGCAAACTGGGCGAGATATGAAGCTGCATCCCTTTTATTCAGCCCAAACGAAAAAGATAAGTTACTACTATAAGCAGAAGGGACACCCAGTTTCTGCTCCCCTCCGTGTATTCTCTGAATCGTTTGGCAAGAAAGGCCAAAACGAGAATGGTGTTGGCAAAGGAGTGCCATGCAGGCAAAAAGTTCAGGGGGTTTTGATGGGGGGTTTGAGGTAGCTTTCAGTCACCAAAACTTGCTTAGAAGTTGGGGTAATAGAAACGGATGTTCCCGGGTCTCTGTGTTTTTGTTTATTTTACACATGGGGAGGGAGGGGTTGTTGTTGAAGGGAAAGTGACATGGGACTTGAGAAGCCAGGACTATTGATCCATCGATTTCGGGACCGATGCGGTGGATCAACTCAATCGTGGCAGAAGAATCAGATTGACACGCCCCTCTTTCAATGATAGGATCGATTTAACAACAGGGATTTGACCACCGTTACTTCTAAAAGGAAATGATTCGTTCTTATGTCTCTGAGTGTCTGTCGTATGTATGGCGTTCATTTACCAAATAATATACACGAGCTCTACACGAGTTATGTGCTGCGATTGTGACAACACAAGGCATTTTCCATCTGGGTGTTGTTTTTTATTTTTTATTTTTTATTGTTGGGGAGGGGAGGTCTGGCTTGGGGTTGAAGGAGGGAAGTTGATGGAAAAGTAAGATGAGAGAGCATTGTCTGATGTCTGGTGTTTACTTAGCTTTGCCTCCAGATGAGGACTTTTGAAGCATACATGAGCCCCTTGGACTTTGACGGAACAGGGTTTCTGATTCGACAGTGACCCTCTCTCTGTCCTCTTTGCTTCCGGTTGTTGGAATGAGAATGAGAATGAGCAGGGTCGCCGCTCTTATCAAACCTAAACTAAGGAATTAATTAAAGGGAAAGGCCCCATTCCTCCCGCTAGCTTCTTTTGCTGGGCAAAGGAAATGGTCTAACAAACTCAGTTCCTTTTAAAAAAAGAATGACACGTTTTCCTTCCTACTTGTTAGGTGGGGGGACTTCTGCTTCCGCAAGTTTTATTGTAGGTCGAATATTTAACCTTTTCTTATGTCATATCAAGTTGCGATTTACATAAGTCTTTCACGTTGTCGGAGCTAATGTTCTTGACGGAGTCATGGCCAAATGATTTTTTATTTTTGCTCAAGAACATTGGAGTGGAAAGAACGATATACAGAATGTCCCTATCCTTTGGGGAAAAAAAAAGAATTTATGATATAATATGATTTACGGATCAATGCGTGTTTTTTTCTTTTTAATTTCCGTGAGTTATATTCTTTCCTATGCTAATAGTTTAGTGGAACTTCTTTCTTCTGTATAATTCCTACTTTCCTGCTCAAAGGATAAGTAAACGGTCATTTGCCTTTTCCCTTGTCTCTTTTGCGAGGCTATGTTGAGCTAGAAGTCATCGTTTTCAGTATCTGAAGATGGTCAATTCGGCATGTGGGTTGTCAGATTGGCCAAGGCCCAATACAAACATCAGCAAATTGGGGCCCCGGTCCATGAAGACTGGAGATGATAATCAGTCCCTATCAATATGTGTATGGTTATAAAGTGTGTTTATTTTGCGAAAAATGAATGATTTAAAATCTTTTTCTTAAAAATGATCCCTCATATCATTCAAAAAATGCATAAACGAAATTTTTTTCATTGTCAATGAACATGTTTAAACATCAATTATTGTCGGTTTCCATTGTCTAATTACTTCAAACAACATACACAATTATTTTAATGCAAATACCTTTTAAATTATTCATTTTTCAGGAAACAAATGAAGATATAATATGACAAGGGTAAGACCTTGTGAGACATCAAATGCTCCTATGATCTAGTAGCATCAAGACAAGTTTATTGCAATCTACGCAAAGGCACAAGTGGATTATGATTGAAGATCCAGGAAGGTAGTCCCAAAAGTATTAGTTTCACTAAGGCTAGACTCATGACTAAGCTTCATGGAATGCGATTTCAATATTGAATCTCAATCGACTCAACTAAAACCCTTCTAGCGTTTAGCGCATATTTGGTACATTCACTTGTCTTTGGCCATTTTGTGGTTTGTGCATGCTCATGTGTGCAATTATGTTTCGGATGCTTTGCCATAGTCGCCGGAGAAAACTTCACTTCCTGATGATGTTAGAAAGAAGTCTCTTCTCTGTGGTTATGCCTAAGTTTCAGCCAGACTTTGATTTTCTTTTAATTGCTGCAATGGAAATCGTCACTAATCTCCTTTACCCCGCAACTTTATTGTGTTAAAGAGGGGATATCTCGTTATCTGCAAAATCTGCCCAACTCAGCATAACCCTGTTTATTCTTCTTCAAAAAGCAGCTCTTGCCGACGGGAATCAAGTCAACTTGACAAAATAAGGTAGGGCGCTGCAACCGCTAACGGAAGCAAAGTCAGAGCTAACAATGCGTCAATCATTTGCGCGTGACAATACTTATATTTAAAGGTTTTGATTTCGAAGATGAAGAAGACCCTCGAAAGATTCATTGGGTTGATTAACAGAATAGACTTTTTATTCCAGGGTTTTTACATCCTTTTGGCATTAGCGAAAAGTCAAATGCCTGAGAGGCTGAGAAGTCAGCCACTCGAGAGTCTGACCTCCAATGGGAAAAACTCAGATTCTTGAGAGATTTCAATTTCTCTAAGGCAATCTTTTGCATAAACCGAAGGAAACACTGTTAGAAGAAAGATGACGAGCCCGAAGGGCAAAACTACAACTAGGTCCACAGTTTTGTATGCAGAAACTGGCAGATCGAACGGTAAAATAAGCGGGACAAACCCTCAATTTCAGGGGCCCATGCCTACGAGCTTGGGATTTATCCGCAAATATGCATCGCACTTCTATACAAGCAAAGTGAGAAGATGCACGTACTTTGTGCACGCACGTGTGCGCGATATTGAGTCTTTTGGAAAGATCACTACAGAGTTCTACTAACCGCATTATCTCGGATAATGCAAACCCCTTTGCTTTTAATATAACTTGGTTCATTGTCTTCTGCCAAGCTTGATTCAGTTTCCACCTCTGTATAATCCGAAACACTCGAATTTTGAACACATGCCCGAAAAATTATGATTGATAGGATTCCGAAGGCTCCAAATAAAGTTCAATTAAAATTTCTTCAAAAGTTGCGCATCTAATTGAGATTGAAATATATTAAGCTCGACATGCACAAATCGGAACTTTCTTTCAAGGAAAAAAACACACTCTCTAAGTGAAGGACGCATTATGACATAAACAACTCGTATCACTTTACATTGATCAAATTCTTAATTTTGTGAGATTTAGAGCTTTAAAATCATCTATTTACCTATAATTATGTTCACTTTGATTGAAAATATTTACAATTTTTGGAGCACAAGTTGAGGTAATAGTTTAAAGGACGAAAATCCATTTCTTAGAAGTTTGGTTAAAATTGGGGTTAGAGCTTTTGAATCGTCAAATTATTGAAGCTTTTATCTACTGTCACATTTTCTTTAAGGGGATCATCTGGGTTTACCCACTAAAATAAGAACACTTGTCCTCATATATGTAGAGATACACTAACCGGTATTGGTTTTCAATGAATCACTTTATGTATTCTTATATTCGTATTGTGCTATTTTGTCGTTTCATATACTATTAATCCTTCAATTAAGAAAAATTTGAAAGGAATATTTGGATTTAGGATGAACAAAAACCTCTTCATTGGCAAGGAAAGTAAATTGTTGTTGCTTCTAAGGATAGACTAAACTAAAATGTGGAGCTTTGGACCCCAAATCTTGCATAGCTTTACATGGAAGCCACCGGATCCGATTGGCCACTTGGGTTAAAAGTTATAATCCTTAACATGCATCGTGTTTATATTGCTTCCAATGACATGCAAACATAAAAGAAGAAAATCGTTTCAACTTTCACTATTAATGGCAAGACGACTTTGAGTGCGTAGTTCATAACTAAAACTATTTTGGCAAGCGTGCGGATTGATGAATATGAGTTTTGAGTTTGGTAAAAACAAGACCAGTCAACGATAACCTTAAAAAAAAAAAAAAAAAGGAACACAGGTGTTTGGAACGTACAACTATATATATATTGTGTGTGTGTGCATGTCACTTTGATCTGCCTATCGGGATGCGCTCAGAAGGTTGCCCCAGCCGAACAGGACGGGCTTCAAGTTTGGTTGCTTCCTCGAAGGACTCATGTCGCTCTCCCCGATCCTCTCCATCGGACTGGAGCTCGGTGGCTCTGGCGCTATCCGCTTCGAGCTCTTCTTGCTCATGAGCCGATGGCTCTTCTTGCTGATGAGCCGATGAAGAGACACAGGAGTTGAAGTGAAGCTCTTGACCTGGAAATACTTAATCATGAACGGGATGCTCGATCCGGTGACGCACAAAGCCAAAGTCAACCACTTAACATCGGTCGATATGACGCTGCACAGCCCCGTCATGAAGGCTACCACGGTCCCCCCGAGGGAGAGGTAAAGCAGCTTCTTACTATATACGATGGCCCTCCTCAAGGCCGTCTCCTCGGCAAGCATGGCTGAGATCAAGAGGAACAGAACTGTCAGGGAAGTAGAGACCGCGAGGGCATCGGCTAGGATGAAGACCTTGAAAGCGGGTTGACCGATGAGGATAGGGTGGCCAGGTAATTCCGTCGGAGGTGCGTGCTGAAGAGAGGAAGTTGCATGAGGGGGATGGCAGAGGTGCAGGAGTGCCGGTATCATCAGGTGTCAAACCACCAGGCAATGTGAAGGCGGCAGCAAAAGTGACAGTAGCAAGAAGGGTGGTGACGACACGGAGGGCATTAGCATGGCCCTTGAGGTTGGCTTCGGGTTTATCGAGAGGGGTGAGGTGGTCGGCAGGGTGGTTCCAGGTCCAAGGCTTTTGGCTGGCCGGGATGGACATCAGATATCCGTAGAGGTGGTCCTGCAGATGAGCAATTAAGACCAGCAGTTGATAGAAGCAGGTAATGGAAATGGACCAATCTATTTCATGGTAAGGCTCGTGTTATTTTTCAAGGTCGCCAACAACCTAGATTTCCCGGCAAGGAATGTAAACCTATATAGATCGGTCAGAGGAATCAGTAGTTTGATTTCCCTGCAATGATGCATCTTTATAGAATTTTATTGAGTTTACCACGTTATAATAGTTCTGTAAATCACTTTTAACATACAAAGACCGATACATGCGCTTTGATAGATTTATTTACCCAAATTACTAAGAAGTACCGGTAACCACTAAAACATGCGACGACAACAGCGCATTATTGCGAAAAAAATGTAAACAATATTATAGAGAAAACTACAAACTAATTTTTAGCACAAACTTTTACAAAAAATTTTCAATAAAAATCAGGTATGTTACCAAATTAATAACAACCATACATTATAAAAAACTGAACCTAATGATAAGTTTTAATAAAAGACTCTTTGTGGCTGACTTTTCTAATGGAGTGGGTACTCACATCCAACTCATAAAAATCTTAAGTGCTCTTTATTATTTCCGTTGATTTCTGTGATAATTTTTTTTTTTTTATCCCGTGAATCCTTTAATTTTCGTGCTATTTCACTGCATAACCCCACACAGAATCTCATATGTTCACAATATGATTTATCAAGATGAGCGAAAAATTACCTTCTTATCGGTGTATTGCCACCGAGACTCGCAAATATCCAGAAACGTGCGGCCCTCGGCGTTTTTCGCCCTCAGATCCACCTCCAGGAATCTTCAGCAACCTCTTCACCATTCTGTAGTTCAGATCCTCAGCAGCCACGTGCAGCGGCGTGTTTCCATAACGTTCGGCTTCGTTCACCAGCCTCACCAGCTCGGGCAATCTCAACACCGCCTTAGAGTGACTCGGCCGGCACTTCAGCGCGAGATGAACCGCGTTCCGGCCCTTGTCATCGGAGATCTCGACTGTCTCAGCATAACCCCATTTATTCTTTCTTCAAAAAACAGCTTTTGGCGACGGGAGTCAAGTCAATTTGACTAAAGAAAGTAGGACGCTGCTACTGCTCACAGCAGCAAAGTCAGAGCTAACAACGTGGTCAATCTTTTGCGCGTGACAATACTTATATTTAAAGGTTTTGATTTTGAAGATGAAGAAGACCCTCGAAAGATCATTGTTTTGATTAGTAGAATAGACTTTTATTCGAGGATTTTTACATCTTTTTGGCATTAGCCAATAGTCAAATGGCCGAGAGGCTGAAAAGTCAGCCACTCGAGTTCTGTCCTCAAATGGGAAAAGCTCAGATTCTCGAGAGATTTCAACTTCTTAGTTGAGATATTTGAATGAAGAGAAAAATAATATTCTGTTTATTGACTAATGAATAGTATCAGGTACCTATCTATATGCTTTACATAATGACTATCTAAGGTAACATATAAGAATAAATCAAGGAGAATATACAGAATCATATAATCACAGAATATCTTAAATTTATTTCTAACGTCCCCTCAAACTTAAGATGATTTGAAAGAAGTCAACTTGAGTTTGAAAAATAAATCTAGGAAACACCTGGGTGAATGTCTCTTGGTGAAAACATCAACAGTTTGTTCAACGGAAGAAACTGAGACAAGTCGAATGGTGCCACAAAGAACGTAATATCGGATGAAATGAAAGTCTATCTCAATATGCTTGGTATGTATATGAAAAACATCATTATGTGCAATTTGGATAGCACTCCGATTGTCACAATGAATGACTGTTCCGATATGATAATGCACACCCATATCTTGTAGTATCCACTATAACCATAAAAACTCTAATATCGTATCAGCAAGAGCTCAATATTATGCTTTTGTACTAAAGCCAGCAATAGTGGTATGTTTCTTGCCACGCCATGAGATAAGTGAGTTACCTAAAAAGATGTAGTAGCTTGTAGTGGAGCGACAATTGTGAGAGTCATCGGCCTAGTCAACATCAGAATAAGTTGTCAACTCCAAGGTAAAATGAGTAGAAAAATGAAGACCATGAAACAATGTACCGTTGGCATAGCGAAGAATTCGAAGAACTGCAGCAAAATGAGTTGTACAAGGCGGAGTCATGTACTAACTAACAATGTGAACGGCATAAGTGATGTCAGAATATGTAATAGTGAGATATATAAGACTACCAAACAACTGCCAATAAAGTGTAGGATTTGGAAGGAAAGTTCCATCCTTGTCGTTGAATTTTGCATTCAACTCAATGGGAGTAGAAGCAATCTTGTTATCAATAAGCCCATCCTGAGAAATAAGATCAATGGCATATTTTGCTTGTGAGAGATAATAATCAGAAGCATAAGAGGCAACCTCCAAGCCTAGAAAATAGCAGAGTCGCCTAAGATTTTTCATTTCGAACTAATTACTAAGACACTGCTAGAGTTTGGTAATGCTATACTAATCATCTCCAGTAATAACCATATCATCCACATATAAGAGCAGCATAATGTATCCACGATGCATGTGTCGAACAAATAAAGTGTGGTCATAAGGACTAGATTTATAGCCCAGATTCCATGGTTGAACTAAACTAGAAGAGTTACCAAAAAAGTTATAAACCAAAAATGTGCCAATTTAGTTCTAAACTTACTTTTTTGGCCAATTGAGTTCTCAACTTTTTACAATTGTACTAGTTTAGTCCTTTTGACCAAAATTGGCCGGTTGGCGCTGATGTGGCCGCCAGCTAGCGCGAGCAACATATTTTTTTTAATAATATTTATTAATTTTTTAATCTTTTTTACCTTTTTTTTTCCTCCCTCCTCCTTTCTCCTCCCCCCTACTCCCTCCTTCTTCCTTTGGCTCTGGTGACTGGCTAACCCTCGTCGGTCACTGGATTGAGGCGGTCGGGCAAGCTCACCTCGCCGTCGTTGGGTGAGGGCGAGCTTGCCCAGCCACTGGCGAGGCAAGCCCCCGTTGGATCTGGCGAGGGCAAGCTCACTTGGTCGCCTCAGTCCAGTGATCGGTGAGGGCTGGCTGGTCGCCGGAGCCAAAGGAA
Source organism: Eucalyptus guilfoylei (assembly GCA_016097605.1). Lineage (NCBI taxonomy): Eukaryota > Viridiplantae > Streptophyta > Magnoliopsida > Myrtales > Myrtaceae > Eucalyptus > Eucalyptus guilfoylei. The sequence goes on along the minus strand of CM027865.1, from coordinate 16,990,397 downwards.
GAAGGAGGGAAGAGGGGGAGGAGGGAGGAAAAAAAGATAGAGAAAAAAAGGTAAAAAAAGATTAAAAAATTGATAAAATAATTCAGAAAAAATAAAATATTATTAAAAAATTTGTTATCGGCGCCCGGCCCGGCCACATCAGCGCCGGCTAGGTAATTTCCCCGAACTAAACTTGGAACCATGCACATAGAGCTTGCTTCAATCCATACAATACTTGACGTAATCAACACAATTTATCAGATGAACGAGTATAGTGTGCCATATAAACTTCCTCTGCGAGATTGCCATTAAGAAAAACATTTTTGACATAATATGTAAACGGATAGAAAAATAATATTTCGTTCATTGACTAATGAATAGTACATGTGCCTATTTATAGGCTTTACACAACGACTATCTAAAGTAACAAATAAAAATAAATCAAGCATAATATACAGAATCATAGAATCATAGGAAATCCTAAATATATCTCAAACATTCTTTAAGACAATCTTGCTTAAACCAAAGGAAACACTGTTAGAAGAGAGATGGCCAGCCCAAAGAACAAAAGCACACTTATGTCCAAAGTTTTCGATGCGGAGACAAGCGGATCGAACAATAAAATAGGCCGGACAAACTCTCAATTTCAGGGGCTCATGCTGTCAACTCATTTCATGCCCGTGAACCTGGAATTTATCGGGGGATGGCACATCTATACAAGCAAATTGAGAAGATGCATGTACTTTTTGTACGCACGTGTGCGCGACATTGAGTCCTTCGGTAAGATCACTACAGAGTTCTACGCGTTATCGTGGATAATGCAAACCCCACTGCATTTAGTATAACTTGGTTCGTTGCCTCCTGCCAAACTTGCTTCAGTTTTCACCTCTGTATAATCCGAAATAATCGAATTTTAAACACGCCTGATTTCATCAATTTATTACGAAGGCTTCAACCAAAGTACGATTAAAGTTTCTTCAAATGTTGGGCATCTGATTGAGATTGAAATGTATTAAGTTCGACATGCAAAAATTAAAACTTTCTTTCGAGGGAAAAAAAACACACTCTCTAAGTAAAGCACGCATTATGAGATACAGACAACTTGTATAATTCATATCGGTCATATCCTTGATTTTGTGAGGTTTAGAATTTTAAAATCATCTATTTACCTATGGTTGTGTTTGTTTAGGTTAAAAAAATAATTAACAAATTTTGGAGCACAAGTTGAGGTCATAGTTCATTTTAAAGCAAGAACATCCAATTCTTAAAAGGTTGGATATAAATTGCGTTAAATGCTTGATTTTGTGAGTTTTAGAGCTTTCAAATCATCATATAATTGTGTTCATTTCGGTTTAAAGAGATTCGAGTTTTTATCTACTGTCATAAATTCTTTGAAGGGATCATTTGGATTTACACATCTAAAATAAGGACACTCGTCCTCGAACATATATGTATATATATGTATACAGACATACACGAATTGGTATTATTCTTCAATGAATCACTTTATGTATCCTTATATTCATATATTGTTTATCCTTCGGTTTCAGTTAAATGGATTTGAAAAGAATGTTTAGATTTACGATGAATAAAAACCTCTTCATTGTCTTCCTAAAGATGAATCGGCAGGAAAGTAATTTGTTGCTTCTAAGGATACATTGAGTAAAACTAGAAAGTGGAGCTTCGGATCACAAATTTTGCATAGCTTTACATGGGAGCCACCAGAGCCAATTAGCCACTTGGGTTAAAATTTCTAATCCGTGCATGCATCGTGTAATGTGTATGTATAATTTCCCACGTGTTTCTTTTAATTACATTTTATTTAGTTAACAAGTACAGATTCGTTAACACCAGACCCAAAATCTAGACCAAAACATAAAGAAGCTAATATCCCAAATCAAAAGCATAACAATACACTTAACCAATAAGACCTACTCAATTAATTGCCTAAAAAAGCTTGTCGATCGTAAATGTTATGTTAATAGGCTTGGCCCACGAAACCCATCGATGGGTCTAAAGAGCTCATCGATTTAGGAGTTTTCAATGAAGAGAGTTTTAGTAGAGATCAAGACACGTGCGGACGATTGATTGATTCCAAACATGAATGAAAGTTGAAGTTTGAGCCAAGAAGGATCCATCAACTAAGGGATAACAATAGCAAAAGGATCGAAAGCGGTCACAAGTCATCTTGAAGTAGCGTGAGACAATTAGAGATTCTTGCATAGGAAAATCAAAGACGCACAACAAAATCACCCATTAAAGATGAAGAGGAATAAGAGTTTGCACACTTATTTACACATGCACATATCTTTCAAATCGTTTCAATACTTCGAACAAGAATCATGCTGCATCTATCAAGGAGTCCATCAAGTTAGGAAAAAATTATTCAGATCAGATCTTTGTTGAGGGTTTGAGTTTCAAATTCAAATTAGATTATCCCTGAGTTCAATATTTGTCTTTGAGTATGAAAGCTTTCAAGTCGAGTCTTACTTGATCTATGCTTTTTATTGATTTCCTTTGAGAAGTTTATTGTTCAACTCCAGTCATTGTTCCGATTCAATCACAATCTTTGCAATTTCCTTATTGATCTTTAAGTTATCGTTTTCTGGCATTGGAGAGGAGAATATGAAGCTCTTAGATCTGCAAGATAAAGGACCATAGAACTACGTGGTAGATAGAATTAGGGTTAGGTGATGATTACCATTTATAGCGAGCCATCTTACGGAGAGATGAGGTTGAGGTACCCGCTAGAGCACCAAAAGGGCGTGCGTTAAAGTATTTGAGTATTTCGAGGAGAAACTGAAATTAAATAACAGAAATCAATGATTCCAGCAAACTCGGATTGATGGTCATGGCAGATTATTGAGAAACCGCGAGCCCCTTTAGAGCCATTCTCGTGAAGAACGGGAAAAACTCCATTCAGGGAATTACATAACGTCGACATCTGCGTGCATTAGATCATGAATGAACAGCCCGGAGAGATGCCAAGTAGAGATTGTTGATGGAGTACGCGGACAGTTTCTTCTGAACTTGCAAATATTTTTCTAACCTGACTTAATTTTAGGTCTCAAATCTTTCACGTCCGGGTAGATTTTTTTTCTGCAGGATATAATGGATGAATGACATGCAAACAAAAAGAAGAAAATGGTTTCGACTTCCACTACAAATGTCTAGACGACTTTGAATGCGTAGTTCACAACTAAAACCATAATAAAATTGAGTTCTGCGTTTGGTAAAAACAAGACAAGTCAACGAGAGCCTAAAAACCGACCAAAAAAAAAAAAAACGAGAGCCTAAAATCAGCAAAAAGGGAACATTGGTGGTGCTTGGAACGTAGACCTTATGACGAGAAGCGCTTACAATGTGGCCCCGAAGATAGACGAGGTGGTACAGTCCGCTCGATTTCATCATCGACGGGATTAGTTGTATCGGAGGACTCAGAGTTATTGTGAACCTTCCCATTCCAACTGACACTCCAAGGCTTCTTCGAGCTCTTCTTGCTGAGGAGCCGATGAAGAAACACAGGAGTAGAAGTGAAGCTCTTGAACTTGAAATACTTGATCAGGAACGGGATGCTCGACCCAATGACCCCCACAGCAAAGTCCAACCACACAACATCGGTCGATATGACGCTGTACAGCCCCATCATGAAGGCAACCATGGTCCCCCCGAGGGAGATATAAAGCAGTTTCTTACTGTACACGATGGCCCTCCTCAAGGCCATTTCCTCGGCAAGCATGGCTGAGATCAAGAGGAACAGGACTGTCAGGGAAGTAGATACGGCGAGGACGTCGGCTAGGATGAAGACCCTGAAAGCGGGTTGATCAATGAGGATAGGGTGGCCAGGTTTGTGGTTTTTTTGGCCGCTTAATTTCGCCGGAGGTGAGTGCTGAGGGGAGTCATGGAAATTGCATAAGGGGGATGGCAGCGGTGGAGAAGCGTCAATATCTTCAGGCGTCAAACCACCAGGCAATGTGAAGGCGGCGGCAAAAGTGATGGTAGCAAGGAGGGTGGCGACGACACAGAGGGCATTGGCGTGGCCCTTGAGGTCGGCTTCGGGCTTGTCGAGGGAGGTGGGTTGGCCGGCGGGGTGGTTCCAGGTCTGAGGCTTTCGGCCAGCCGGGATGGACTTCAGGTATCGGTAAAGGTAGTCCTGCAGATGAGCAATAACGATCAGCAGTTGATAGAAGCAGGTAACGGAAATGGACCATTCTATTTTATGGTAAGGCTCGTGTGATTTTTCAAGGTCGTCAACAGCCTAGATTTCCCGCCAAAGAACGTAAACCTACATAGATAGATCGGTTAGAGGAAGCACTAGTTTAATTTCCCCGATATGGATACAATCTTTATAGAATTTTATTGAGTCTGCCACGTAGTTCTGTAAATTAGTTTTAATATCTCTAACATTGAAAAAAAGATTAATATACAAAGCCCGATATATGGGCTCCGATAGATTTATTTACTCAATTTACTAAGAAGTACCAGTAAGCACTACAACATATGACGACGACAATGGGTTACAGCGAAAAAAATGTTGACAATATTATAGAGAAAAGAACAAACCAATTTCCAGCTCAAATTTTTACAAAAAATTTTGACCAACTCATATAAATCTTGAGTGTTCTTTATTATTCCGTTGATTTCTCTGATAACTATTTTTGTTCTCATCAAATTTATGTTACAAAATCATTTAATTTTCTCGCTATTTCACCACATAACCCGACGCAGAATCCCATGTGCAAAAGATAATTAAGTTAGATGAGCTAATAATCACCTTCCTCTTAGTGTATTGCCACTTAGACTTACAAATATCCAGAAACGTGCAGCCCTCGTCGTTCTTGGCCCTCAGATCCACCCCAGGTACCTTCAGCAACCTCTTCACCATTCTGTAGTTCAGGTCCCCAGCCGCCACGTGCACCGGCGTGTTCCCAAAGCGGTCGGTCTCGTTCACCAGCCTCACCAGCTCGGGCAATCTCAACACCGCCTTAGAGTGTTTCGGCCCGCACTTCAGCGCGAGGTGAACCACGTTCCGGCCCTCGTCGTCGGCGATCTCGACCGTGTCGGGGCAGTGCTCGAGGATCTCTGTCAGGACGTGGAGGTGGCCCGACGAGGCGGCTTCGAGCAGTGGGGTTCGGCCATGGGTGCGTTCCTTGGTGTAGGCCGAGGAAGGGTCGGTTAGGAGGAGGCGGGTGGCGATGTCTTTCTCTCCGGCTTTCGCTGCGAAGTGCAGGGCTGTTCTTCCGTTGTCGTCGGCCTTGTTGATCATATCCGATCCTTGGAGATTTATGAGAGCTTCCACGCAATCTAGGACACGAGGAAGAACTCGTTAGAAAGAGTAGATAGAAATATAATAAAAGAAATGGGAGATGTAGCTACTGATGTTATGGTTTCTTTATATGTGGGCTAGTCTGCTCTAAGCATAGCATCTAGATGATAACATCTCCTAAGGGACATGTAATTGATTTAATTGAAGTAAGCCTAGTTTATATCGGTAATTTTGCCAGCAAAGTTCGCTTTTTCTTCTTGGGTTTTCATATGAAACGCCCTTCGAATTTCACAATTCACCATTACCACCATCGATAGGTTAGTTTAGAGTAAGGGTGATTGGTTTTCGGTATAGTCATGTTACCATACTTTGTTTCTTGTTGAAATTGAAGGTTGACTATGAGATACATCATAGAACTAATTAAAGAAGATGGGGATGATAAATTACAAAAGTACATGTCTTTTTAGATTTTGTTATGGGTTTCACTACATAGTATAGTAGGTCAATAAAGCTTGAAGAAAATCAAAAGTCCATTTTCAAAATTCCTCAATTACCATTCACGCAAGTTTAAATCCATTTCTTTTTCTTTTTTCTTTTGGAAGACCGAGAGATGCCTCAATTGATTTCGGTTGTTAATAATACAAAGTTCAAAGTGATCAATTAGTGCTGGCACGAATGCACTCCCTCAGTTCCTTCAACATCATATGCCTTCACATAGCATTTCTTGCTTGTTCATGTACGTTAAAAGAGTATAGTTTCTATATTTCTTACCTAAGCGTTTGCTTGAACTAAAAAGTAGAAAAGCGACACGGGCTGAAAACATATCAATGCTTCATAAAAATAGAAACACACACTTTAGACCATACTTGATTTTTAGTCTATTAGTAGATTGTTATTTCTATGCAAGTACTTTAAAAATCTATTCCCATAGTGCTTTCCATATATCTCCTTTGACTTGTAAACGTGCGACTAGCCCCTACGGATGAGCACCGGAAAGGATAGAGAAAATAAGCCTTATCTACTAATAGAGAAAATAAAATGCTATATGCAAGTGTGATGCCACGTCGTTTAATTGATTTATAAATCCTAATAAATTGATTTTTCAGAAAATAAAGGACCATGTAATTACTCATTTTAAGCATGTATTAAAATTGACGTACTCCTACTTCCAGCAAGAACAGCAGCGTGCAAGGGGTTTTGGCCTTCCGGGCCCCTCAAAGCGCGATCCCGAACACCTTCTTCACGTTGCCTGCCGCTCTCCAAGAACTTCACCATCTCCTTTACCACTTTCTCAATCCCTAACTCAGCCGCCACATACAATGCGCTCTCGCCGGCCTTGTTGACGCTCCCCACCATCTCTTCATCTTCTTTCCACAGTAACATCCCCATCTTCTCATCCCCGTTCCTCAGCGCCTCGTGCAGCGCTGTGTTCCCGGCCCCGTTCTTCTTCCTCAGCAAGCTGGTAATGATCCTGGCTGTGCCCCCATTCTCCATCTCTTTCATCTTCTGTGTGCATGGCGTCTCGGTGGTGGCCTTCCCCTCCCGTAGCTTGGCCTCGGAGAGGATGGTCTCCATGACTTTGAAGTGGCCTGTCCGCGCTGCGATGTGGAGCGGCGTGTCCGCGCCGCGACAGGAGTTGTTGGGCTTGTCCACGAGCTGGGCGCACTCGCGGCAGGAGTTGTTGGGCTTGGCCACGAGCTCGGGGCACTTGCGGAGGACCTGCTTGATGAAGTCCTCGTGGCCCGACTCCGCCGCGAGGTGGACGAGATTGTTGCCCTTGCGGGTCTCTAGTTTGAGGAGGTCTAGCCGGGGTTCGTCTTCTCCATATTTCCGGATCGAGTTTTCGAGGGCAGTGAAGTTGCCTTCTTTGGCGGCTTTGTACATACTTGGGTCCATGTACTTCGTTGGGGGTTTACCGTCCTCCTCCATCTTCGTCTCTTGTTCTTCTTCTCGAATTGCAGGCCTCATCTTTAGTGTGTGGAGAAAGCAAATTGAGTATTGAGTGGGGAGGAAGAGATGGAGGAGGGAGTCGCGTGCTATAAGATCTATAAGGTTTCGTGCGTGGTTATTGCGGGCCATTTTCTAGGCAAGTCGGGAATAATAAGCCTTACGCGTCTTTGATTTGTGAGGACGACTTTTATCGCACCTCCAAATTTTTGTGTGAACTGAGAACCACAATTTATCAGCGGATTAGTCAACTAATCAAGCATCTTGACATGAACATTATTCGGTCAGCGCGTTCCCACTCGTTTGATTCTATGGAGAAGGGGGCTTTGCTTAGGACACGAGATGAAGAAATGGCCGGAGAGATTGTGGTGGAGGGTCTCGATAAGGACATCGAGGGCCTAATCACCCAGCGGAACCTCTTCAGAGCTAGTCTTGCTATGTTCCAGCCTCGAAAATACGGGGTATTGAAGAAACACCGGCTCTTTCCTCTTCTCCAGACTTTTCCTTCTTAGCTGCCATGTCCAGATTCTTTCAAAAGAAAAGTCAGCCAACGACTGGCACCTTGCCAACCCGCTTGGTAAAAATGCTTGTGGACTCTACCGACTAAGAAGTAAACTTGTTAAATGGTTGAGCTGGGTTGGATCATAAATGATACAACTTAAATTGACCCATTTAACCTATTTATAACTCATTTATTGTAATGCAAATTTCTTGATCCATACATGACCTGATCCATTTAATTAAATTTAGGAGATCTTATTTTTTATGTTTTTTCTTCAAGAAAATGAAAATGCTAAAGTAAATAGCTGAAGAAGCACAAGGAGTATGGTGGTGACTGGAGTATTCCCAACGTTTTTGTTAGCCATTAGCATGAGGTATTCTCCCATTCCACCTCCAAGCCAGCTACTGATGCTGCCCACAAGAGACCCTTTCCAATGATATTATTGTGGTATGTTATCAACTTTGGTCTATCAGGTAACTTGGTGTACTGTTGGTCAAGATAACCAAAACCCCATCAGCATTACTAGGATATAATCAGGTGTTGATTGGATAGTTAAGACCACATTCGGTCACCTATGCGTGGATTGTCACATCATTCAATATATTGATTTTATTATCATTCCTGATATACCTAGGTAGACAAATGCTATTCTTTGAAACTTTCGAGTTTTGGTACAAAATAATATGTGTAAGAATGATCTAAAATAGTGAAAATTACCAAAAATTTCATAAACTTATTACAATTGTGCCAATTGATTCATAAACTTATGTTTTTTGGCTAGTTGAGTCCTAAACCTTTTGTAATTGTGCCAATTTAGTCCATCGAGCCAAATTTGGCCAGCCGGCACTAATGTGGACATCGATTATCTCTGGCAGATAATTTTTTAATAATATTTTATTTTATTTTTCTGTATTTTCTTTTTTTCTCCTCCTCCCTCCTTCTTCCTCTTGCTCTAGCAATCGGCTAGACCAACGGCTAGTGAGCTTGCCTTGCCGTCGCTGAGTGAGGGCAAGTTTGCCTAGCCACTAGTGTGGCCAGCTGTCGTCGGATTTGGTGAGTGTTCACTAGTGGTGGGGCGAGCTCGCCCTTGCCCAATGATGGCGAGGTAAGCTTGCCAACCACCTCAGACTGATGACTGGCCATCCCCTTAGGTGGATCGTCGAAGCAAGAGGAAGGGGGATGGAGGAGGGGAAAAAAAGAGAGAAAAAAAGGAAAAAAAAATCGATAAAATAAAATATTATTAAAAAATTATCCGTTGACGTCAGCTTGTGTCCATGTTAGTGTCGGACGGTCAAATTTGGCCGGGTAAGTTAAATTAACATAATTGCAAAATGTTTATGACTTTATTGATTAAAAAAATAAATTTAGGATTGAATTGACACAATTTCAATAAATTTAGGAGTTTTTTGGTAATTTTCCCATCTAAAATACCGTTACATTAAACGAGCCGGTAAACAAGCGTTTAAAATGTGGACCACATTGAGCACCCGCTTCAAGTCTGCAACTATGATTTTGTCCCCCAATTTTATCGGCCTACCTAATATCTTTTTAATAAAAGAAGTCTTCTATAGGAAAACGATGGAAAACGATGGTTTTGGTACAAATCTTACGTAGCTTAATGACGCAAGTCAACGGACCCGATCTGGTCACTTTGGGTCGGGAGTCGTAATCACGTGTATGCCAATTGTCAAACTTGCCAAGTGGAGAGAAAAGAACAAAGACCAAGATATTTCTCGAAAAATTACAGGAAATATCGCCTGGAAAAGTTGTCGGATGCTTCGATTGCTCGTGGAAATTTCGATGGTTTCCCAAATGACTTTATACAAGACAGAAAAACATAGGAAATATCGGTTCCGATTGCTTCTGAAAATCGTGCGACGAGACTCATGAACGTGAACCGAAACGTTCCTATGGTTTTGTACCATCCGTCTCTTTTGATTTCTCGTGGCTGGGCCGGCTTGAAAACATGTTTTTCCCGACATATTTCTCGAAGAATTATGCAGAATCAATAGAAATATTACCCAAAAAATTTGTCGGAGGCTCGCATAAAGGACCAGCAGCTCCTTTGCTAATATATCTTGGAATTTATCTGTTGATTATATCATTCCAAGGGTATGACTCAATGCCTTTTAAACACATTCGGGAAGTCGATGCCAAGTTTAACATGCCGGGATTATTTGAAGAGACAAATCTCAGTGTTTTCCTAAATTTTCACAGTCAATGACATCTCGATTCTTGACTCTAGACAAGCAAACCAGCGCAGCTTACTTTGAATGGTGCGGACATACGTGTCGTCAGGTAAAACAGCAACGAGACCCATCTCAAACGATATTGCAGTTGACTGCAGCGCGACGCATGTCAGCACAGCCATGATCACGTAGTAATGCACGTAAGGTCTCTTGCCAGAAACAGCGCCCGAGTATGAGGGAAGAGGCCATTATCGAGCAGGTCATTGCAATAGTGTCAGAGATGATGAACCACTTGAGATGTCTACTTGACCGGAGAAGGGCCACTCCTTGGCCTGGGAAGGCGTTATTGTTATAACCACCTGGCAATGTGAAAGCCGCAGCAAACGTCACGGTTGTGATGAGTGTTGCGATCATCAATAACATCTGACTGTTTTACTTATAAGTTCGTTCTGAACCCAAGACAGCGGATTTTTGTTCATTTGTACTGGGGAGAAATCCTCCTTGGATATTCCAATGATGTGGGAGGCGTAGTTGTCACCAGTTAACCATCGTGACCTGCAAGTAAAAGAACGACAATTTAGATTTCGAAACCTGGTCTGGAGATTTCATAAATTTCATTGAATTATGGCCGGGCTACTGTATGCTTGCCGAAGAAATTACACGTGTTTCCTTGGTAAGGTCGCCTATGTCGAAGGCAGTTTCGCATTTTATATTCCGAGCTGTTTGATCAACTCTCGCATCTTACAACAGGTAAGCTGTGATTTAACCTCTCCTTTCCATGATAGTTAGATGCAAAGGAGTATTACAGTCGTGACCAGGCTAATTTATTAGGCCCTCGAGCTCGATGGTTTCCAATACGCATCTGACAACATTTGCTCTCCCACTTGGCACTGCAACATGAAGAATGTATTGGCCCTTTACGTCTACCAATTCTCCAGCATCTGGGCATTGCCGAATAATCTCTTTTATAACCTCGGCATGGCCATTACTGGCTGCTGCATGAAGCGATGAAAAACCATCTATGTCCACTGCATATGCACTCGAGATATCGAGCTCTAACAATTGCCGGACCAATTTGTGGTATCCAGAAAAAGCTGCATAGTCGAGAGGAGTCCTGCCATGCTGGTCAGCTTCTTTGATCAGCTCCGGCATTGCTTTCAGGAGAGTTTTCACTATATCTGTGATACAAGAACAAAATATCCTTGAAAGCACACAGAACATGCAAGTATCGGGATTGAGCAATGTGTCATGGAAGTTGAAAAGTTTTCTACTCTGCATAAGCATATGCAAATTTTCCATCAGTAGATACTGGAAATGTTGCTACATCAGATTACGCAATAGTTGAACTCCGTACAAGAATTTAACATCTCTTTTAATACTTCAGAGCATGATATGTTGCAGGTCAAAGAATAAAGAGTTCCCAGAATGTCTTGCTCTCACGGCAGCGTGCAAAGCTGTCTGGCCATCCAATCTACCATGAGCAGATAAAGGGCAGGATGTCAAGATCCAATTTTCAATCTCTTTCATGCCTCCTCTGGCAGCCAGGTACAACGGGGAGTCTCTTGCACATTTTTGCAAAGTACAAGGTGAGAATCCGCTTTTATTAACAATCTAATTACTTGAGAGTGACTGTTTCTGATTGCCTTATGCAGGGCCATGTTGTTCCTTCTATTTCCTGGTCTTAGCATCTTCAAATTGCGGTCGCAGCCTCTTTCAATGTCTATCTGAGAAAGAGAGGTGGATGTGATCTCACTGACTGGATACTCCACAACAGAAAGATGGCTAGCCCTTGAAGGTACATGCAGAGCTGCATGAGAAGGGACTTGCATCGACTATAGATCTCCGTGAAGGCTGGTCTTTGTCACATCGGACTCAGCATGGCTTCAACTGTATAAAGTAGTGCATCACGTGAGATTGATGAAAATTCAAGGTCGCATGTTCCGACACTTACGTCCGAAAAAATTCGAAAACAAGGCGAATAGGTGATGAAGGTCATCGTGCAGGGTACGCTAATTGACATTCATTTTAGAAAATTCATAAAATGTTGTCTAGATTTTCCACCAGCGTGAGGCATGCGAAGGCTGGAGATTAACAGCTGTGGGTGATCAGGACTGACGTTTTACAGCGATGTCGTAAAGTTTTACAATCTATGTGTCGGCAATATTCCTTACTTACCGAAACTCTTCTTATTCAATGTATGTTTGATCATCTTTGCATTCGTAGCTTCTTTTACGTTAGTAAGTTACGACAGAAAACCGATTCTTCAAAGCAAATCTGACAGACCACCTTTTCTTCTCTTTTTATCCAATGATCCATATTGAATCCAGGACCGGGTCTGTAGAAATACAAATTCCCTTTGATAGAGAGGAAAGAGAAAATTGCGAAAAATAAAGACGCATGAAAAAGTTGAATGTGTTAGCTACACATATGAATGAATAAGAGAGGTACAACGAAGTGTGACATGTCCAAGCAGCTCATAAAAACCTTCCCCACTTAAATTGAGTTCTAGATCAGTCAAGTGGCTAGTGGAAGTATGTATGTTGTTTTACCATAAAAAATGTTTAAACATCAACAATGAAAATATTTAATCATTGACTAATTACTTCAAACAAAACGTGATTATTTCAGAAAAATACTTTCCCAACAATCATTTTTTGCGAAATAGACGGAGATTATAGTATGACGAGGGTGAGAACTTGTGGGACATCGAATGCTCCTATGATCCAGTAGCATCATGACAAGTTCATTGGGATCTGAGCAAAGGCTCAAATGAATTATGATAGAGAATCTAGGAGGTTAGTCCCAAGAGTATCGGTTTCACTAAGGCTCGACTCATGACTAAGCTTTAGGGAATGTGATTTTAATATCGAATTTTGATTGATTCAATGAAAACCCTTCTAGCATTTATCGCACATTTGGCGCAGTCACTCATCTTCGGCCATTCTGTGGCTTGTGCATATGCTCGTGTGTGCAGTTATGCTTCGGATGCTTCGCCATAGTCGCCGGAGAAAAGTTCACTTCCTGATAATGCTAGAAAGAAATTTCTCCTCCATGGTTATGCCTAATTTTCGGCCAGACTATGATTTTCTTTTGAATGGAGGAATGGATAATCGTCGCTAATTGCCTTTACTCCTCAATTTGAGTGTGTTAAAGGGGAAAATCTCTTTATCTGCAAAATGTGCCCAACTCAGCATAACCCCATTTATTTTTTTTCAAAAAGCAGCTTTTGCCGAGGGGAATGAAGTCAACTTGACTAAAGAATGTAGGGCGATGCTACTGCTCACAGAAGCAAAGTCAGAGCTAACAATGTGTCAATCTTTTGCGCGTGACAATACTCATATTTAAGGTTTTGACTTTGAAGATGAAGGAGACCCTCGAAAGATCAGTGTTTTGATTAGCAGAATAGACTTTTATTCGAGGGTTTTTACGTCTTTTTGGCACTAGCCAGCTAAAAGTCAGATGCCTGGGAGGCTGAGAAGTCAGCCACCCGAGTTCTGACCTCAAATGGGAAAAGCTTAGATTTTTTAGAGATCTTAAACTCTTTAAGGCAATCTTGCTTAAACCCAAGGAAACACTGTTAGAAGAAAGTTGACGAGCCCGAAGAACAAACCTACAATTATGTCCACAGTTTTGGATGCGGAAACAAGTGGATCGAACAATAAAATAGGCCGGACAAATTCTCAATTTCAGGGGCTCATACCGTCAGCTCATTTCATTCCCACGAACCTGGAATTTATAAGGATATGTGCATCGGATATATGTACAAGCAAATTGAGAAGATGCATATACTTTTTGTACGCACATGTGCGCGACGTCGAGTCCTTCAGTAAGATCACCGTAGAGTTCTACAAACTGCATCATTGCGGATAATGCAAACCCCATTGCTTTTAGTATGACTTGGTTCGTTGCCTTCTACAAAACTTGCTTCAGTTTTCACCTCTATAAATCCGAAACACTCGAATTTTAAATACGCCTTATTTCATCCATTTATTTAATTATGATTGATAGGATCCCTAAGGCTCCAACCAAAGTACGATTAAAATTTCTTCAAATGTTGCGCATCTAATTGAGATTGAAATATATTAAGCTTGACATACAAAAATTGGGATTTTCTTTCCAGGGAAAAAATGCACTCTCTAAGTAAAGGATGCATTATGATATATAAACAAATCGCATCACTTTATATCGGTCAAATTCTTAATTTTGTGAGATTTAGAGCTTTAAAATAATCTATTTATTATAATTATGTTCACTTTGGTTAAAAAAATTCACCAATTTTGGAGCACAAGTTGAGGTCGTAGTTCATTCTAAAGGACGAAAATCCATTTCTTAGAAAGTTTGGTTAAAATTGAGGTCAAATGCCTGATCTTGTGAGGTTTAGAGCTTTTGAATCATCAAATAATTGTGCTCATTCATATTTAAAGAGATTCAAGCCTTTATCTACTGTCACAAATTCTTTGAAGGGATCATCTAGGTTTACCCATCTAAAATAAGAACACTTGCCTCAAATATGTATAGATACACTAACCAGTATTGTTTTTCAATGAATCACTTTATGTATCCTTATATTCGCATTGTGCTATTTTGTCGTTTCATATAGTATTAATCCTTCAATTAAAAAAAAAATTGAAAGGAATATTTAGATGTAGGATGAACGAAAACCTCTTCATTGGCAAGGAAAGTAATTAGTTGCTTCTAAGGATACACTAAGTAAAACTAAAATGTGGAGCTTTGGACCCCAAATCTTGCATAGCTTTACATGGAAGCCACTGGATCCGATTGCCACTTGGGTTAAAAGTTCTAATCCTTAACATGCATTGTATTTATATTGCTTCCAATGACATGCAAACATAAAAGAAGAAAATCGTTTCAACTTTCACTATTAATGGCAAGACGACTTTGAGTGCGTAGTTCATAACTAAAACTATTTTGGTAAGCGCGCGGATTGATGAATTTGAGTTTTGAGTTTGGTAAAAACAAGACAAGTCAACGATAACCTAAAAAAAAAAGGAACACAGGAGGTGTTTGGAACGTACAACTATATATATGTGTGTGTGTGTCACTTTGATCTGCCTATCGGGATGCGCTCAGAAGTTTGCCCCAGCCGAACAGGACGGGCTTCAAGTTTGGTTGCTTCCTCGAAGGACTCAGGTCCCTCTCCGATCCTCTCAATTGGACTTGAGCTCGGTGTCTCTGGCGCTATCCGCTTTGAGCTCTTCTTGCTGATGAGCCGATGAAGAAACACAGGAGTTGAAGTGAAGCTCTTGACCTGGAAATACTTAATCATGAAGGGGATGCGCGATCCGGTGACCCACAAAGCAAACGCCAACCACTTGACTTCGGTCATTGTGACGCTGAGCCCCGTCATGAAGGCTACCACTGTCCCCCCGAGGGAGAGGTAAAGCAGCTTCTTACTATATACGATGGCCCTCCTCAAGGCCGTCTCCTCGGCATGCATGGCTGAGATCAAGAGGAACAGAACTGTCAGAGAAGTAGAGACCACGAGGGCATCGGCTAGGATGAAGGCCTTGAAAGCGGGTTGACCGATGAGGATAGGGTGGCCAGGTAATTCCGTCGGAGGTGCGTGCTGAAGAGAGTCTTGGAAGTTGCATGAGGGGGCTGGCAGAGGTGCAGGAGTGGCGGAATCATCAGGTGTCAAACCACCAGGCAATGTGAAGGCAGCGGCAAAAGTGACAGTAGCAAGAAGGGTGGTGACGACACGGAGGGCATTGGCATGGCCCTTGAGGTCGGCTTTGGGTTTATTGCAAGGGGTGAGCTGGTCGGCAGGGTGGTTCCAGGTCTAAGGCTTTCGGCTGGCCAGGATGGACATCAGATATCCGTAGAGGTAGTCCTGCAGATGAGCAATTAAGACCAGCAGTTGATAGAAGCAGGTAATGGAAATGGACCAATCTATTTCATGGTAACGCTCGTGTTATTTTTCAAGGTCGCCAACAACCTAGATTTCCCGGCAAGGAATGTAAACCTATATAGATCGGTCAGAGGAATCAGTAGTTTGAGTTCCCTGCAATGATGCATCTTTATAGAATTTTATTGAGTTTGCCACGTTATAATAGTTCTGTAAATCAATTTTAATATACATAGACTGATACATGCGCTTTGATAGAATTATTTACCCAAATTACTAAGTAGTACCGGTAAGCACTAAAACATGTGATGACAATAACACATTACCGCGAAAAAAAATGTAAACAATATTATAGAGATAACTACAAAATAATTTCCAGCACAAACTTTTATAAAAAAAAATTTCAATAAAAATCAGGTATGTTACCAAATTAATTACCTTCTTCTTGGTGTATTGCCACCAAGACCCGCAAATATCCAGAAACGTGCGGCCTTCGGCGTTTTTCGCCCTCAGATCCACCCCAGGAATCTTCAGCAATCTCTTCACCATTCTGTAGTTCAGGTCCTCAGCAGCCACGTGCAGCGGCGTGTTTCCATAGCGGTTGGCTTCGTTCACCAGCCTCACCAGCTCGGGCAGTCTCAACACCGCCTTAGAGTGACTCGGCCGGCACTTCAGCGCGAGATGAACCGCATTCCGGCCCTTGTCATCGGAGATCTCGACTGTCTCAGCATAACCCCATTTATTCTTTCTTCAAAAAACAGCTTTTGCCGACGGGAATCAAGTCAATTTGACTAAAGAAAGTAGGACACTGCTACTGCTCGCACAGAAGCAAAGTCAGAGCTAACAACGTGGTCAATCTTTTGCGCGTGACAATACTTATATTTAAAGGTTTTGATTTTGAAGATGAAGAAGACCCTTGAAAGATCATTGTTTTGATTAGTAGAATAGACTTTTATTCGAGGGTTTTTACATCTTTTTGGCATTAGCCAATAGTCAAATGGCCGAGAGGCTGAAAAGTCAGCTACTCGAGTTCTGTCCTCAAATGGGAAAAGCTCAGATTCTCGAGAGATTTCAACTTCTTAGTTGAGATATGTGAATGAAGAGAAAAATAATATTCTGTTCATTAACTAATGATTAGTATTACGTACCTATTTATGTGCTTTACCTAATGACTATCTAAGGTAACATATAAGAATAAATCAAGGAGAATATATAGAATCACATAATCACGTAATATCTTAAATTTATTTCTAACATCTCCTCAAACTTAAGATGATTTGAAAGAAGTCAACTTGAGTTTGAAAAATAAATCTAGAAAACACCTAAGTGAATGTCTCTTTGTGAAAACATCAACAGTTTGTTCAATGGATGAAACAGAGACAAGTCAAACAGTGCCACAAAGAACGTGATATCGGATAAAATGACAGTCTATTTTAATATGCTTGGTATGTTTATGAAAAACATCATTATGTGCAATTTGGATAGCACCCCGATTATCACAATGAATGATTGTTCCAATATGATAATGCACTCCCATATCTTGTAGTATTCACCATAACCATAAAAAGTCTAATATCTTATCAGCAAGAGCTCAATATTCTGTTTTTTTACTAGAGCTAGCAATAGTGGTTTGTTTCTTGTCACGCCATGAGATAAATAAGTCGCCTAAAAAGATGTAGTAGCTTGTAGTAAAGCGACGATCGTGAGGGTCACCGGCCCAGTCAACATCAAAATAAGTTGTCAACTCCAAGGTAAAATTAGTAGAAAAATGAAGACCATGAAACAATGTACCGTTGGCGTAGCGAAGAATTCGAAGAACTGCAGTAAAATTAGTTGTACAAGGCGCGGTCATGTACTAACTAATAATGTGAATGGTATAAGCGATGTCATAATATGGAACAGTGAGATATATAAGACTACCAAACAACTGCCAATAAAGTGTAGGATTTGGAAGGAGAGTTCCATCCTTGTCATTGAATTTTGCATTCAACTCAATAAGAGTAGAAGCAATCTTGTTATCAATGAGCCCACCCTGAGAAATAAGATCAGTGGCATATTTTGCTTGTGAGAGATAATAACCAAAAGCATAAGACGCAACCTCCAAGCCTAGAAAATAGCAAAGTCGCCTAAGATTTTTCATTTCGAACTAATTACTAAGACATTGCTAGAGTTTGGTAATGCTATACTGATCATCTCCAGTAATAACCATATCATCCACATATAAGAGCAGCATAATGTATCCACGATGCATGTGTCGAACAAATAAAGTGTGGTCATAAGTATTGGATTTATAGCCTAAAGATTCCATGGTTGAACTAAACTGGGAGAATTACCAAAAAAATCATAAACCTTTTGTAATTGTGTCAATTTAATTCTAAACTCTTTTTTTTTTGGCCAGTTGACTTCTTAACCTTTTACAATTGTACTAGTTTAGTCATTCTGACCAAAATTGGCCAGCTAGCGCTAATGTGGCCGCCAGTAGGCGTGGGCAATAAATTATTTTATTAATTTTTTAACCTTTTTTTACCTGTTTTTTTTTTTCTTTCTTGTCTTTTTTTCCTCCCTCCTCCTTCCTCCTCCCCCCTACTCCCTCCTTCTTCCTTTGGCTCTGGTGACTGGCCAGCCCTCGTCGGTCACCGGACTGAGGTGGTCGGGCAAACTCACCTCGCCGTTGTTGGGTGAGGGCAAGCTTGCCCTACCATTGGTAGGGCAAGCCCTCGTTAGATCTAGCGAGGGCGAGCTCGCTTGGCCACCTCAATCCAGCGATCGGTGAGGGTTGGCCGGTCTCCGGAGCCAAAGGAAGAAGGAGGGAAGAGGGGGGAGGAAGAGAGAGAGAGAGAGAGAGAGAGAGAGAGAGAGAGAGAGAGAGAAAGGTAAAAAAAGATTAAAAATTTAATAAAATAATTCGGAAAAAATAAAATATTATTAAAAAATTTGTTATGGGCGCCGGCTAGCGACCATGTTAGCGTTGGCTGGCCAATTTTGGCCGGAATGACTTAATTGGCACAATTATAAAAGATTTATGATTCAATTGGTAAAAAAAAAAAGTTTATAACTGAATTGGCATAATTCCAAAAGGTTTAGGACTTTTTTGGTAATTTCTCCGAATTAAACTTGGAGTACCATGCACATGGAGCTTGCTTCAATCCATACAATAACTCGACGTAATCAACACAATTTATCAGATGAATGAGTATAGTGTGCCATATAAACTTCCTTTGCGAGATTGCCATTAAGAAAAACATTTTGACATAATATGTGAATGAATAAAAAAATAATATTTCGTTCATTGACTAATGAATAATACATGTGCCTATTTATAGGCTTTACACAACGACTATCTAAAGTAACAAATAAAAATAAATCAAGCATAATATACAAAATCATAGAATCATAAGATATCCTAAATATATCTCTAACATTCTCTAAGACAATCTTGCTTAATCCAAAGGAAACACTGTTAGAAGAGAGATGGCCAGCCCAAAGAACAAAAGCACACTTATGTCCAAAGTTTTCGATGTGGAGACAAGCGGATCGAACAATAAAATAGCCCGGACAAACTCTCAATTTCAGGGGCTCATGCTGTCAACGCATTTCATGCCCGCGAACCTAGAATTTATCGGGGGATGGCACATCTATACAAGCAAATTGAGAAGATGCATGTACTTTTTGTTCGCACATGTGCGCGACATTGAGTCCTTCGGTAAGATCACTACAGACTTCTACGTGTTATCGTGGATAATGCAAACGCCACTGCATTTAGTATAACTTGGTTCGTTGCCTCCTGCCAAACTTGCTTCAGTTTTCATCTCTGTATAATCCGAAACAGTCTAATTTTAAACACGCCTGATTTCATCAATTTATTACGAAGGCTGCAACCAAAGTACAATTAAAGTTTCTTCAAATGTTGGGCATCTGAATGAGATTGAAATGTATTAAGTTTGACACGCAAAAATTAAAACTTTCTTTCGAGGGAAAAAAACACACTCTCTATGTAAAGCACGCATTATGAGATACATACAACT
This sequence comes from Eucalyptus guilfoylei, assembly GCA_016097605.1. Taxonomy (NCBI): domain Eukaryota; kingdom Viridiplantae; phylum Streptophyta; class Magnoliopsida; order Myrtales; family Myrtaceae; genus Eucalyptus; species Eucalyptus guilfoylei. Next base: position 16,970,623 of record CM027865.1, on the reverse strand, counting down.
TGTATAATTCATATCGGTCATATCCTTGATTTTGTGAGGCTTAGAATTTTAAAATCATCTATTTAGCTATGGTTGTGTTTGTTTAGGTTAAAAATATAATTAACAAATTTTGGAGCACAAGTTGAGGTCATGGTTCATTTTAAAGCAAGAACATCCAATTCTTAAAAAGGTTGGCTGTAATTTGGGTTAAATGCTTGATTTTGTGAGTTTTAGAGCTTTCAAATAATCATATAATTGTGTTCATTTCTGTTCAAAGAGATTCGAGTTTTTATCTACGGTCATAAATTCTTTGAAGGGATCATTTGGATTTACACATCTAAAATAAGGACACTTGTCCTCGAACATATATGTATATATATGTATACAGATATACACGAACCGGTATTATTCTTCAGTGAATCACTTTATGTATCCTTATATTCATATATTGTTTATCCTTCGGTTAAATGGATTTGAAAAGAATGTTTAGATTTATGATGAATAAAAACCTCTTAATTGTCTTCCCAAAGATGCATCGGCAGGAAAGTAATTTGTTGCTTCTTAGGATACGTTGAGTAAAACTAAAATTTGCATAGCTTTACATGGAAGCCACCAGAGCCAATTAACCACTTGGGTTAAAATTTCTAATCCGTGCATGCATCGTGTAATGTGTATGTATAATTTTCCAAGTGGTTCTTTTAATTACATTTTATTTAGTTAACAAGTACAGATTCGTTAACACCAGACCCAAAATCTAGACCACAACATAAAGAAGCTAATATCCCAAATCAAAAACATAACAATACACTTAACCAATAAGACCTACTCAATTAAATGCCTAAAAAAGCTTGTCGATCGCAAATGTTATGTTAATAGGCTTGGCCCATGAAACCCATCGATGGGTCTAAAGAGCTCATCGATTAGGAGTTTTCAATGAAGAGCGTTTTAGTAGAGATCAAGACACGTGCGGGCGATTGATCAATTCCAAACATGAATGAAAGTTGAAGTTTGAGCCAAGAAGGATCCATCAACTAAAGGATAACAATAGCAAAAAGATCGAAAGCGGTGACAAGTCATCTTGAAGTACCGTGAGACAATTAGAGATTCTTGCATAGGAAAATCAAAGACGCACAACAAATTCACCCATTAAAGATGAGAGGAATAAGAGTTTGCACTTATTTTACACATGCACATATCTTTCAAATCGTTTCAATACTTCGATCATGCTGCATCTATCAAGGAGTCCATCGAGTTAGGAAAAAATTATTCAGATCAGATCTTTGTTGAGGGTTTGAGTTTCAAATTCAAATTAGATTATTCCTAAGTTCAATATTTGTCTTTGAGTATGAAAGCTTTCAAGTCGAGTCTTACTTTATCTATGCTTTTTATTGATTTCCTTTGAGAAGTATATTGTTCAACTCCAATCATTGTTCCGATTCAATCACAATCTTTGCAATTTCCTTATTGATCTTTAAGTTATTGTTTTCTGACATTGGAGAGGAGAATTTGAAGCTCTTAGATCTGCAAGATAAAGGACCATAGAACTACGTGGTACATAGAATTAGGGTTAGGTGATGATTACCATTTATAGCGAGCCATCTTACGGAGAGATAAGGTTGAGGTACCCGCTAGAACACCAAAAGGGCGTGCGTTAAAGTATTTAAGTATTTCGAGGAGAACCTGAAATTAAATAACAGAAATCAATGATTCCAGCAAACTTGGATTGATGGTCATGGCAGATTATTGAGAAACCGCGAGCCCCTTTAGAGCCATTTTCGTGAAGAACGGGAAAAATTCCATTCAGGGAATTACTTAACGTCGACATCTGCGTGCATTAGATCATGAATGAACAGCCCGGAGAGATGCCAAGTAGAGATTGTTGATGGAGTACTCGGACGCTTTCTTCTGAACTTGCAAATATTTGTCGAACCTGACTTAATTTTAGGTCTCAAATCTTCCACGTCCGGGTAGATTTTTATTTATGCAGGATATAACGGATGAATGACATGCAAACAAAAAGAAGAAAATGGTTTCGACTTCCACTACGAATGTCTAAACGACTTTGAATGCGTAGTCCACAACTAAAACCATGATAAAATTGAGTTCTGAGTTTGGTAAAAGCGAGACAAGTCAACGAGAGCCTAAAATCAGCAAAGAGGGAACACTGGTGGTGCTTGGAACGTGGACCTTATGACGAGAAGCGCTTGCAACGTGGCCCCAAAGATAGACGAGGTGGCACAGCCCGCTTGATTTCATCATCGACGGAATTAGTTGTATCGGAGGACTCAGAGTTATTGTGAACCTTCCCATTCCAACTGACACTCCAAGGCTTCTTCGAGCTCTTCTTGCCGAGGAGCCGATGAAGAAACACAGGAGTAGAAGTGAAGCTCTTGAACTTGAAATACTTGATCAGGAACGGGATGCTCGATCCAATGACCCCCACAGCAAAGTCCAACCACACAACATCGGTCGATATGACGCTGTACAGCCCCATCATGAAGGCAACCATGGTCCCCCCGAGGGAGATGTAAAGCAGTTTCTTACTGTACACGATGGCCCTCCTCAAGGCCATTTCCTCGGCAAGCATGGCTGAGATCAAGAGGAACAGGACTGTCAGGGAAGTAGATACGGCGAGGACGTCAGCTAGGATGAAGACCTTGAAAGCGGTTTGATCAATGAGGATAGGGTGGCCAGGTTTGTGGTTTTTTCGGCCGCTTAATTTCGCCGGAGGTGGGTGCTGAGGGGAGTCATGGAAGTTGTATAAGGGGGATGGCAGCGGTGGAAGAGTGTCAATATCTTCAGGCGTGAAACCACCAGGCAAAGTGAAGGCGGCGGCAAAAGTGATGGTAGCAAGGAGGGTGGCCAGGACACAGAGGGCATTGGCGTGGCCCTTGAGGTCGGCTTCGGGCTTGTCGAGGAAGGTGGGTTGGCCGGCGGGGTGGTTCCAGCTCTGAGGCTTTCGGCCAGCCCGGATGGACTTCAGGTATCGGTAAAGGTAGTCCTGCAGATGAGCAATAACGATCAGCAGTTGATAGAAGGCTCGTGTGATTTTTCAAGGTCATCAACAACCTAGATTTTCCGCCAAATAACGTAAACCTATATAGATAGATCGGTTAGAGGAAGCACTAGTTTAAATTCCCCCATATGGATACAATCTTTATAGAATTTTATTGAGTCTGCCACATAGTTCTGTAAATTAGTTTTAATACCTCTATTAATATACAAAGCCCGATATATGGGCTCCGATAGATTTATTTACTCAATTTACTAAGAAGTACCAGTAAGCACTATAACATATGACAACAACAATGGGTTACAGCGAAAAAAAATGTTGACAATATTATAGAGAAGAACAAACCAATTTCCAGCTGAAATTTTCACAAAAAATTTGGACCAACTCATATAAATCTTGAGTGCTCTTTATTATTCCGTTGATTTCTCTGATAATTATTTTTGTCCCTCATTAAATATATGTTACAAAATCCTTTAATTTTCTCGCTATTTCACCACATAACCCGACGCAGAATCCCATGTGCAAAAGATAATTTAGTCAGATGAGCTAATAATTACCTTCCTCTTGGTGTATTGCCACTCAGACTCACAAATATCCAGAAACGTGCGGCCCTCGTCGTTCTTGGCCCTCAGATCCACCCCAGGAATCTTCAGCAACCTCTTCACCATTCTGTAGTTCAGGTCCCCAGCCGCCACGTGCAGCGGCGTGTTCCCAAAGCGGTCGGCCTCGTTCACCAGCCTCACCAGCTCGGGCAATCTCAACACCGCCTTAGAGTGTTTCGGCCCGCACTTCAGCGCGAGGTGAACCACGTTCCGGCCCTCGTCGTCGGCGACCTCGACCGTGTCGGGGCAGTGCTCGAGGATCTCTCTCAGGACGTGGAGGTGGCCCGACGAGGCGGCTTCGAGCAGTGGGGTTCGGCCATGGGTGCGTTCCTTGGTGTAGGCCGAGGAAGGGTCGGTTAGGAGGAGGCGGGTGGCGATGTCTTTCTCTCCTGCTTTCGCTGCGAAGTGCAGGGCTGTTCTTCCGTTGTCGTCGGCCTTGTTGATCATATCCGATCCTTGGAGATTTATGAGAGCTTCCACGCAATCTAGGACACGAGGAAGAACTCGTTAGAAAGAGTAGATAGAAATATAATAAAAGAAAAGGGAGATGTAGCTACTGATGTTATGGTTTCTTTATATGTGGGCTAGTCTGCTCTAAGCATAGCATCTAGATGATAACATCTCCTAAGGGACATGTAATTGATTTAATTGAAGTAAGCCTAGTTTATATCGGTAATTTTGCCAGCAAAGTTCGCTTTTTCTTATTGGGTTTTCATATGAAACGCCCTTCGAATTACACAATCCACCATTGCCACCATCGATAGGTTAGTTTAGAGTAAGGGTGATTGGTTTTTGGTATAGTCATGTTGCCATACTTTGTTTCTTGTTGAAATTGAAGGTTGACTATGAGATACATCATAGAACTAATTAAAGAAGATGGGGATGATAAATTACAAAAGTACATGTCTTTTTAGATTTTGTTAGGGGTTTCACTACATAGTATAGTAGGTCAATAAAGCTTGAAGAAAATCAAAAATCCATTTTCAAAATTCCTCAATTACCATTCATGCAAATTTAAATCCGTTTCTTTTTTTTTTCTTTTGGAAGACCGAGAGATGCCTCAATTGATTTCGGTTGTTAATAATACAAAGTTCAAAGTGATCAGTTAGTGCAGGCACGAATGAACTCCCTCAGTTCCTTCAACATCATATGCCTTCACATAGCATGTCTTGCTTGTTCATGTACGTTAAAAGACTATAGTTTCTATATTTCTTACCTAAGCGTTTGCTTGAACTAAAAGGTTGAAAGGCGACACGGGCTGAAAATATACCGATGCTTCATAAAAATAGAAACGCACACTTCAGATCATACTTGATTTTGCGCCGGATGGAACCTCCCGTTCTCAAAAATAAATTTGCTAGTCATATGAGTACCATAGTTACATTTTGCATTATATCGAACACTTACATGTTGTGCAAAAAATAACTATATGTACAGTCTTAAGACTGGTACACATGTAGAGTTTTCTATGTTTGGTAAATATTTTTAGTCTATTACTAGATTGTTATTTCCATGCAAGTACTTTAAAAATCTATTTCCATAGTGCTTTCCATATATCTCCTTTGACTTGTAAGCGTGCGACTAGCCCCCACGGATGCGCACCAGAAAGGATAGAGAAAATAAGCCTTATCTACTAATAGAGAAAATAAGATGCTATATGCACGTGTGATGCCACGTCATTTAATTGATTTATAAATCCTAATAAATTGATTTTTCAGAAAATAAAGGACCATGTAATTACTCATTTTAAGCATGTATTAAAATTGACATACTCCTACTTCCAGCAAGAACAGCAGCGTGCAAGGGGTTTTGGCCTTCCCGGCCCCTCAAAGCGCGATCCCAAACACCTTCTTCACGTTGCCTGCCGCTCTCCAAGAACTTCACCATCTCCTTTACCACTTTCTCAATCCCTAACTCAGCCGCCACATACAATGCGCTCTCGCCGGCCTTGTTGACGCTCCCCACCATCTCTTCATCTTGGTTCCACAGTAACATCCCCATCTTCTCATCCCCGTTCCTCAGCGCCTCGTGCAGCGCCGTGTTCCCGGCCCCGTTTTTTTTCCTCAGCAAGCTGGTATTGATCCTGGCTGTGCCCCCATTCTCCATCTCTTTCATCTTCTGTGTGCATGGCGTCTCGGTGGTGGCCTTCCCCTCCCGTAGCTTGGCCTCGGAGAGGATGGTCTCCATGACTTTGAAGTGGCCTGTCCGCGCTGCGATGTGGAGCGGCGTGTCCGCGCCGCGACAGGAGTTGTCGGGCTTGTCAACGAGCTGGGCGCACTCGCGGCAGGAGTTGTTGGGCTTGGCCACGAGCTGGGGGCACTTGTGGAGGACCTGCTTGATGAAGTCCTCGTGGCCCGACTCCGCCGCGAGGTGGACGAGACTGTTGCCCTTGCGGGTCTCTAGTTTGAGGAGGTCTAGCCGGGGTTCGTCTTCTCCATATTTCCGGATCGAGTTTTCGAGGGCGGTGAAGTTGCCTTCTTTGGCGGCATTGTACATACTTGGGTCCATGTACTTTGTTGGGGGTTTACTCTCCTCCTCCATCTTCATCTCTTGTTGTTCCTCTCGAATAGCAGGCCTCGTCTTTAGTGTGTGGAGAAAGCAAATTGAGTATTGAGTGGGGAGGAAGAAATGGAGGAGGGAGTCGCATGCTATAAGATCTATAAGGTTTCGTGCGTAATTATTGCGGGCCATTTTCTTGGCAAGTTGGGAAGAATAAACCTTACACGTCTTTGATTTGCGAGGACCACTTTATCGCACCTCCAAATTTTTTGTGTGAACCGAAAATCGCAAATTATCAGCGGATTAGTCAACTAATCAAGCATCTTGACATGAACATTATTCGGTCAGCGCGTTCCCACTCGTTTGATTCTATGGAGAAGGGGGCTTTGCTTAGGACACGAGTTGAAGAGATGGCCGGAGAGATTGTGGTGGAGGGGCTCGATGGGGACATCGAGGGCCTAATCACCCAGCGGAAGCTCTTCAGAGCTAGTCTTGCCATGTTCCAGCCTCGAAAATACGGGGTATTGAAGAAACACCGCCTCTTTCTCTTCTCCAGACTTTCCTTCTTAGCTGCCATGTCCAGAATCTTGCCAACCCGCTTGGTAAAAATGCTTGTGGACTCTACCGACCGAGAAGTAAATTTGTTAAATGGGTGAGCTGGGCTGGGTTGGGTCATAAATGATACAACTTAAATTGACTCATTTAACCTATTTATGACTCACTTATTGTAATGCAAATTTCTTGACCCATACTTGACCCGACCCATTTAATTGAATTTATGAGATCTTATTTTTTATGTTTTTTTTTTTTTCAAGAAAATGAACAGCTTATGAGAAGAGGTATTTATTACAATTTCCAACACATGGTGATATACGTATAATAAATGCTACAATAATCAATTTTTTTATATTAAGAGATTTTAACGCAAAAGAGTTGAGAATTCGATCAAGAATCGACTGCTCGACCGTGCTAATTTGCAAGGGTCATTGCGGCACAATTAAAAATCGATCAGAGATTAGAGATAGGTCGATTCAACTGAGATAAGTGATCAAAATGTTGGTGATTCCACCTAATTGCAAAATTCTCATTGATTGGCACTAAATTAATTTTCTATCATTTTGGATACTCTATGTCCGTATTTGAAACCTTGAAGTTTTCACGACAACTGAGAGTCGCCAATGTGTCGAAGATGTACATTGTGACTCGAGATAATTTGATCACGGGTCAATTGCACTAAAAATTTCTAAAAACTACCCGGTGGCTAGGTCACACTAAAATCGCGCCGGAGTGAAATTAACTGTGAATTTGAACCCGATTTCAGAAATTGAAAGTTTTATGGTGTCACAATCTATATTAGGAATGTCAACTGATCCTCCGAAGATTTTTTAGAGATTCCGAGATTTTTATGAAATATCGGTTCGGACGTTGCGGAAAATTAGAGGAGATTCATATGGGCTAAATTGATGGAAAGTGAGACTTCTAAACTTAGCCTGTGAGTGTCAGGGATTTATAGAAAATTGTACGGGCTTTTTCTTCGTTCAAATTGGGACGTCAATTTGGGAAATTGAAGTTTAATTTGAGCTAAATTCGGAACTTAGGATGAGGGGTGCATTATTTGCGTCAAAATGGATTTATTTTGGATTTATACTTGTTGGAAAGTATTATTGGACAAGTGGATAAGTATGAAGATAATTGGGGGAACATGAATTTAATGGAGGGGATAAGGATGCTTGACTTGGACCCCCTCCTCCTTAGCTTCTCCCGCACAGCTCCTCTTTCACGGTGCTGCTTCACTTTCATTTATCTCACTCAGCTGCTGCCTTTCTTTTCTTCTATTTTTGTTTCTGCCGAAGTCGCTCATCCCCTCCACCGAAATAAATTCTGCTCAGTCCCTGCCACACGCCCATTTCCCCATTGATTTCACTGCCACTTGCCGAAGCCAACCCCACCATCCCACTTTCATCCGTTCTTCTCCAATTCCTTGCCAGCGAAGACTCCACCTCTTGTTCTTCGGTCAATCTTCAGGCGAAGTCTTCAAGCGACGCCACCTGGTTGACTCCGCAAGCTGCGCGCCTGCCCCAACCTTCTTCGTGTCCTTACTTGGACGGCACGAGGTCAAAGCCTCCAACCGAAGGCCCATCATAGACTCATCTCCTGCAGCAACGACCGGACGCCAGCTGCCCGTTCTCTTCCGTGCCAGCTCGCAACTGCTTCATCCATCTTGCAGCGTTAAAGTCCACCGAAGCTGCTGCCACGAGTCCAACGCCGCAGCTGCTTCTCGCACGCTAGTTCCCTCCGATTGAAGCCGCGGCCCACAAATTCTTCAGCCCGTTCGTCTCATTCAACGAGCGCCAGTCCACGTCTTCTCCTTTCAACAGCAATTCGGCCCAGCATCTCCAGCGAAGCTCAGCCCAATTCGTGAACTTCAGCTCTTGATAAGCCCCAAAAAATTTCAAGTCCAGCAGCCCACAGTCCAGCCCATTCGAAGCCCGTGAAGCCAAGTCCTGCAGCAGTTCAGCCCGCTTCAAGCCCAGCCCATTTCAACAACAAATCTAACTGAGATTTGTTGGGCCCGTTTTAGGCCCGGCCCGAGTGTTCGTCGACGCCGCCGAAAATTCAGATTTCGGCCGTCATCGCGTCGTTGTCGCGGTGAACTGGTTTCCGCAATTAACCGGTGAGTTTATACTCTAAACTCTGCTTAGTAGGCTAATGACGTTTAAGGGGTGTTTAGATTTATTTTATTAGGAATTAGGTGGTTAGTTATATTAAATTAGAAATTTAATTATTTAATCGAGCATGTTAGGCGGTTAGCATGGTTTAGCTAATGCCTAAATAAATTGTACTATTTATCTAGAAGGGTTCGGAAATTTTCCGAGTCCGTATTGGTTATTAATTTAATGATTCTGGCCTAGGTTAGTATTTTTTGAATCTAGATTGATTTATTTAATTAATTTCAATAATTATCTAATTATTAAATATTTTTTGGAAATTAGGTGGGATAGCCCGGTGGCCAATTTCAATTCGTCTTTGATTGCAATGGTATGGTTAATTTCTGCAATTGAATGCTAATTTCTGCAAATTGAATGCTGATTGGATTTTTGGTATTTAATTCAAAAAATTGTGAATTCTCAATATTTATTCAGAAAATTCCGGGTATCGGGTTTTAACACCAAAAATAGTTTTTAGTGCTATACGAAATAGTGGGATTTCAAAAAGGAAGAATATCAATTTTTCTAGGTCAAATTGATCGTATACCCACACACGAGTAATTTCATGTGAATTTCTAATACGAAGAAAAAAGCCAGGCTCACCATTTTAATTGAAGCATTTGAGTGCAATGCACGGTACCCTGGGCCATATTTGAGTGATCGTGTGATGGTTGAGAGAAATCGTCCCGGGTTATTAAGCTGGACGTTATCCCTATTTGGGATACCCCCTAGACAACAGGAAGTCGGTCGCAGTGAATGTATTCATGAACAAGAGAGCCGAGGACGACCGTTGTGCACATCAATTTCGATCCCCAACGTGCAAATAAAAATTAGAATTATTCGTCAATGACCTAATATATATACACACACGTTTATATCTTGAAAATCCTCATGAAAATAAAGAGTCTTGACAGCACCGAAAAGTGCGCCACTTCCGCCGCTTTCCCCAAATTCTATCCCCGCCACGAATGTCACGTTCGCATGCACACTCCAATCACCAGAGCTGGTTTCCCGAACACCCTCGCTCGCCGACCTCAATTGCGGACCCCGCCACCGTAAACGTAACCGTGACCGTGACCGTGACGTGACGTCGTTGGCCACGCTGGTTTCGGCCCTCCACCAAACATTCCGTCCGCCCGTCCTTCGCCCTCCAGAAAAAAACGCGTCCATGGAACTCGTGAAAATCATGGTTGACTTGACTCGGCTTTGCCGCCATGTCCAGATCCTTTCAAAAGAAAAGCCAGCCAACGACTTACAACTTGCCAACCTGCTTGGTAAAAATGCTTATGGACTCTACCGACTAAGAAGTAGACTTGTTAAATGAGTGGGCTAGGACGGGTCATAAATGATATAATTTAAATTGACCCATTTAGCCTATTTATAACTCATTTATTGTAATGCAAATTTCTTGATCTATACCCTACCCGATCCATTTAATCAAATTTAGGAGATCTTATTTTTTATGTTTTTTTTTCCAAGAAAATGAAATTGCTAAAGTAAATAGATGAAGAAGCACAAGGAGTATGGTGGTGACTAGAGTATTCCCAACGTTTTTGTTAGCCATTAGCGTGAGGTATTCTCCCATTCCACCTCCAAGCCATCTACTGATGCTGCCCACAAGAGACCATTTCCAAATGATATTATTGTGGTATTTTATCAAGTTTGGCCTATCAGGTAACTTGGTGTACTGTTGGTCAAGATAACCAAAACCCCATCAGCATATAAACAGGTGTTGATTGGTTAGTTAAGACCACATTCGGTCACCTATGCGTGGATTGTCACATCATTCAATATATTGATTTTATTATCATTCCTGATATACGTAGGTAGACAAATGCTATTCTTTGAAGCTTTCGAGTTTTGGTACAAAATAATATGTGTAAGGATGATCTAAAATAGTGAAAATTACCAAAAATTTCATAAACCTATTGTAATTGTGCCAATTCAGTCATAAACTTATTTTTTGGGCTAGTTGAGTCCTAAATCTTTTGTAATTATGCCAATTTAGTTCGTCGAGCCAAATTTGGCCAGTTGGCTTTGATGTGGACACCAATCATCTCTGGCAAACAATTTTTCAATAATATTTTTTTTTTCGATTTTTTTTTCTTTTTTTCTCCTCCTCCCTCCTTCTTCCTCTTGCTCTAGCGATCGACTAGACCAACGGCTGGTGAGCTTGCCTTGCCGTCACTGAGTTAGGGCAAGTTTGCCTAGCCACTAGTGTGGCCAGCTGCCGTTGGATCTGGTGAGGGTTCACTATTACGAAGCGTTTAAAATGTGGACCACATTGAGCACCCGCTTCAAGTCTGCAACTATGATTTTGTCCCCCAATTTTATCCGCCTACCTAATATCTTTTTAATAAAAGAAGTCTTCTATAGGAAAACGATGGTTTTGGTACAAATCTTACGTAGCTTAATGACGCAAGTCAACGGACCCGATCTGGTCACTTTGGATCGGGAGTCGTAATCGCGTGTATGCTCATTGTCAAACTTGCCAAGTGGAGAGAGAAGAACAAAGACCAAGATATTTCTCGAAAAATTACAGGAAATATCGCCTGGAAAAGTTGTCGGATGCTCCGATTGCTCGTGGAAATTTCGATGGTTTCCCAAATGACTTTATACAAGACAGAAAACATAGGAAATATCGGTTCCGATTGCTTCTGGAAATCGTGCGACGAGACTCATGAACGTGAACCGAAACGTTCCTATGGTTTTGTACCATCCATCTCTTTTGATTTCTCGTGGCTGGGCCGGCTTGAAAACATGTTTTCCCCGACATATTTCTCGAAGAACTAAACAGAATCAAAAGAAATATTACCCAAAAAATTTGTCCGAGGCTCGCATAAAGGACCAGCAGCTCCTTTGCTAAAATATCTTGGAATTTATCTGTTGATTATATCACTCCAAGGGTATGACTCAATGCCTTTTAAACACATTCGGGAAGTCGATAACAAGTTTAACATGCCGGGATTATTTGAAGAGACAAATCTCAGTGTTTTCCTAAATTTTCAGTCAATGACATCTCGATTCTTGACTCTAGACAAGCAAACCAGCGCAGTTTACTTTGAATGGTGCGGACATACGTGTCGTCAGGTAAAACAGCAACGAGACCCATCTCGAACGATATAGCAGTTGACTGCAGCGCGACGCATGTCAGCACAGCCATGATCACGTAGTAATGCACGTAAGGTCTCTTGCCAAAAACAGCGCCCGAGTATGAGGGAAGAGGCCATCATCGAGCAGGTCATTGCAATAGTGTCAGAGATGATGAACCACTTGAGATGTCTACTTGACCGGAGAAGGGCCATTCCTTGGCCTGGGAAGGCGTTATTGTTATAATCACCTGGCAATGTGAAAGCCGCTGCAAACGTCACGGTTGTGATGAGTGTTGCGATCATCAATAACGTCTGACTGTTTTACTTATAAGTTCGTTCTGAACCCAAGACAGCGGATTTTTGTTCATTTGTACTGGGGAGAAGTCCTCCTTGGATATTCCAATGATGTGGGAGGCGTAGTTGTCACCAGTTAACCATCGTGACCTCCAAGTAAAAGAAAGACAATTTAGATTTCGAAACCTGGTCTGGAGATTTCATAAATTTCATTGAATTATGGCCGGGCTACTGTATGCTTGCCGAAGAAATTACACGTGTTTCCTTGGTAAGGTCATCTATGTCGAAGGCAGTTTCGCCTTTTATATTCCGAGCTGTTTGATCAACTCTCGCATCTTACAACAGGTAAGCTGTGATTTAATCTCTCCTTTCCATGATAGTTAGATGAAAAAATGTATTAGAGTCGTGATCAGGCTAATTTATTAGGCCTTGGAGCTCGACGGTTTCCAATATGCATCTGACAACATTTGCTCTCCTACTTAGCATTGCAACATGAAGATTGTTGGAATATAATATGTAGAAATGACAGGATCTTGCAATTTACGTTAACGAGAAATCGCCAGAGAAATAAACGAGACATAGCACCACAAATTTACGTGGTTCGATCCGAGTATCGGTACTTACGTCCACGGAAAAAGCCAGCAGCAAATAATTCACTATAATTGGAGAATCAGAGTTTACAATCGCGTGTTTCTCACACCTAGATTTAACCCCAAACCCAAAATGTTTATAAATAAATAACTCATTTGGATATAAACTCATGATACAAAATTATTATGGGTTCAAACTCAAAGGAAAACGCTCTATATACGCCAAAATCAGGAACTTCAGCGTTCGTCTTTGGTCCATGTACATAAGTCTTCACGTCTTCACGTTCCTTTTCAGGCTTCGCGAGGCTTCAAGGACTTGCGGCTTCAGAAATCTTGCGGATCGTGGACTGCCGAGAAGTTCTTACGTGTGGCTCCCTTTATCTCGTAAAGCTGCGGCGGCTAAAGAAAAAAATCCAGGATGTCCGCTTTTATATATATAAACCTGGGCCCACCTTCTCTTCTAGAGCTTCACGCGCAGAGGCTTCATCCGTAGCTTTATATTGTATTGGGGCAACGAGAAAACCTTCTTTCGGCTTATGCAGGTTCCGCAAATAAAAGAAGAAACTTTGCTCCCTTTTTTCTTTATTCTATTATTTTCACTTTTATAAATCTTCAAGAGTCTAACGAAACTTTTCTATTACTTGAAAAATCTTTATCAATAAATTTGGTTTAATAAATTGTTATCCGAATTCAAACTAGAGACATTAATTTAACAAAGAATGTATTGACCCTTTACGTCTACCAATTCTCCAGCATGTGGGCATTGCCGAATAATCTCTTTTATAACCTTGGGGTGTCCACTGCATATGCACTTGAGATATCGAGCTCTAACAATTGCCGGACCAAGTTGTGGTATCCAGAAAAAGCTGCATAGTCGAGAGGAATCCTGCCATGCTGGTCAGCTTCTTTGATCAGCTCCGGCATTGCTTTTGGGAGAGTTTTCACTATATCTGTGATACAAGAACAAAACATCCTTGAAAGCACACAGAACGTGCAAGTATCGGGATTGAGCAATGTGTAATGGAAGTTGAAAAGTTTTCTCCTCTGCATAAGCATATGCAAATTTTCCATCAGTAGATACTGGAACTGTTGCTACATCAGATTATGCAATAGTTGAACTCCGTACAAGAATTTAACATCTCTTTTAATACTTCAGAGCATGATATGTTGCAGGTCAAAGAATAAAGAGTTCCCAGAATGTCTTGCGCTCACGGCAGCGTGCAAAGCTGTCTGGCCATCTAATCTACCATGAGCAGATAAAGGGCAGGATGTCAAGATCCAATTTTCAATCTCTTTCATGCCCCCTCTGGCAGCCAGGTACAACGGGGAGTCTCCTGCGCTATTTTTGTAAAGTACAAGGTGAGAATCCGCTTTTATTGACAATCTAATTACGGTCGCAGCCTCTTTCAATGTCTATCTGAGAAAGAGAGGTTGATGTGATCTCACTGATTGGATACCCCACAACAGAAAGATGGCTAGCCCTTGAAGGTACATGCAGAGCTCCCTCGGAATTTGGCTGCATGAGAAGGGACTTGCGTCGACTATAGATCTCCGTGAAGGCTGGTCTTTGTCACATCGGACTCGGCATGGCTTCAACTGTATGAAGTAGTGCATCACGAGAAATTGATGAAAATTCAAGGTCGCATGTTCCGATTAGGGATGATCGGGTCTAGGGTGGGTAGGGTCTAGACCTGAACCTTGTACCCGACCCTGTTATAACCGGTTCTTTTTTTTTGGACCCTATACCTGACCCTATTTGCATTGGACCCTGTTCTCGATCCACCCTGTTTTTCCAGTCCGGGAACAGGGTTAACCCTGTTTATATTGGAACCTGTTTTGCATAAAAATTGCTGTACAACACTCATATGTAAGATAAAGCGTTGGTGGTGATGATGATGATAAGAACCAAAGGTCACTTTATAAGCATTCTCAAGGGAAAACAGAAGAGAGTTCATCTTTCAACATGAAAATTTTTTGGGCAGCCATTCTAGACCAATATTACAAATCCAAGAGCAACTTGGCACTTTAAAAATATCAAGCTTGATCAGGCCTTAAACATGTAGCAGTTAAAACGTCGTTTATTTCCTGTTGAACAAAACAGCCCTGCATCAGATAACTGTTGTAGAATTACAAATTTAAAATAACAGCACCATGTCCATAACCACGATACATACATGGAAAACAACAAAGACCAATGCAGCACTTCTTCAAGGATGAAAGTTTCTTGTTATATGTAATACCTTGAACTATACATTCATTTTCATGAAAGAGAGGTGAACTATCATTTCTAGCTTGCAAATATTGACATTGTGTAGAAGTCAATGCATACCTCATAAATGAAAGCAGCAACCCAACGCAAGTACTGAGGAGCCAGGCAATAAAACCATACTGGGGAAAAACCAATGTCCATGAGAAAAAAACCAGCAATTATTGTAAAGTATTGAAGAGATACATGCAGAAAATTCATAGACCAACAACCGGCATTAACATAAAAACAGCGCAAAACACTGTAAGTATGCCAATCAACGGAATCAATCTCTAGTTCAGCACTCAATAACGAGCTAAAGTACATGGATACAGAAAATTCTAGAGACAATATGCAGTAGATAAAAAGCACTATAGCAATAATCAAGTTCAAGAAAAACCCATCTAGCTTCACAGGATAGAAAGAAACTCAATATAACTAGTCACCTCTGTTCTTACTCTTTTTTTTTTTCCCTTTCCTTTGCCGAGCTCTGGACAACAACTGGCTCACCCCCAATGTCTAGCTGGCGGTTCTTTCTTAGAATTCCAAGGAAAACCCAGAACTCAAGATC
This sequence comes from Eucalyptus guilfoylei, assembly GCA_016097605.1. Lineage (NCBI taxonomy): Eukaryota > Viridiplantae > Streptophyta > Magnoliopsida > Myrtales > Myrtaceae > Eucalyptus > Eucalyptus guilfoylei. The sequence goes on along the minus strand of CM027865.1, from coordinate 16,955,030 downwards.
CAAACTTGGGTCAAGTTCAAGAAAAACCTTGAACTCAAAATCCAAACTTGGTTCGAGTTCAAGAAACACCCAGAAGTTCATAACCCAAAAGAGAGGAAGGTAACCAACAATTTTTAAAAACTCTAAGGTATCATAGGACGCGACGAGTGAGCCATGATTGAGGGGGCAAGTCAACACGAGGCAGCTGGGATGCAGCTCACCAACCCAAGAGCCGAAACGTACACTACCGAATTCGACCCACCATTTCAACACAAGCACTTTCAGCTCATAGAGAGAGAGAGAGAGAGAGAGAGAGAGAGAGAGAGAGAGAGAGAGAGAGAGACCTTGGAACCGGGTGCAGACGACGGTTAGGGGGTGCGCGGTGGCGACGGTGGCGAACTCGGCGACGGCTCCGGCGGTGGCATTCTCCCACTAAGTCACTAACGGATCATCCGTATCAGCTCAAAGCAAACTCCAAAAACTCGACACAAGCCGGAAGCACCCGAGAGAGAGAGAGAGAGAGAGAGAGAGAGACCTTGGAACCGGGTGCGGACGACGTCGAGGGGGTGCGCGGTGGTGACAGTGGTGAACTTGGCGATGGCTCCGGCGGTGGCGTTCTCCCACTGATGGATCTGGTGATAGCGCGACGAAGGAAAAGCAAGTCTGCGGATGAGAGGTAAAGATAGAAACGAATTAGGGTTTTGGACTTTGGGTTGGCTTACAAACTGGTTCCCAAACCGGTCTGGTCAATCTGGTTCCCGGTGGGTAATCCCTCGGAACTGGTTCCTGGACCGGTTCAAACCGGTTTTGGAATTTGGGAACCGGTTCCCGGACCAGTTTCAACTGGAACCGGTTCCCGACCCTGTTTTCTGGGTGGGCTAGTCGAGGAACCGGGTTTACCCAGTCCGGTTGCACACCCCTAGTTCTGACACTTACGTCCGAAAAAATTCGAAAACAAGGCGAATAGGTGATGAAGGTCATTGTGCAGGTTACGCTAATTGACATTGATTTTAGAAAATTCACAAAATGTTGTCTAGATTTTCCACCAGCGAGAGGCATGCGAAGACTGGAGATTAACAGCTGTGGGTGATCAGGACTGACGTTTTACAGCGTTGTTGTAAAGTTTTACAATCTATGTGTCGGCAATATTCCTTACTTACCGAAACTCTTCTTATTCAATGTATGTTTGATCATCTTTGCATTCGTAGCTTCTTTTACGTTAGTAAGTTACGACAGAAAACCGATTCTTCAAAGCAAATCTGACAGACCACCTTTTCTTCTCTTTTTATCCAATGACCCATATTGAATCCAGGACCGGGTCTGTAGAAATACAAATTCCCTTTGAGATAGAGGAAAGAGAAAATCGCGAAAAATAAAGACGCATGAAAAAGTTGAATGTGTTAGCTACACATATGAATGAATAAGAGAGGTATAACGAAGTTTGACATGTCCAAGCAGCTCAAAAAAACCTTCCCCACTTAAATTGAGTTCTAGATCAGTCAAGTGGCTAGTGGAAGTATGTATGTTGTTTTACCATAAAAAATGTTTAAACATCCACAATGAAAATATTTAATCATTGACTAATTACTTCAAACAATACGTGATTATTTCAGAAAAATACTTTTCAAACAATCATTTTTTGCGAAATAGACGGAGATTATAGTATGACGAGGGTGAGAACTTGTGGGACATCGAATGCTCCTATGATCCAGTAGCATCATTGCAATCTGAGCAAAGGCTTAAATGAATTATGATAGAAGATCTAGGAGGTTAGTCCCAATAGTATCGGTTTCACTAAGGCTCGACTCATGACTAAGCTTTAGGGAATGTGATTTTAATATCGAATTTTGATTGATTCAATGAAAACCCTTCTAGCATTTATCGCACATTTGGCGCATTCACTCATCTTCGGCCATTCTGTGGCTTGTGCATATGCTCGTGTGTGCAGTTATGCTTCGGATGCTTCGCCATAGTCGCCGGAGAAAACTTCACTTCCTGATAATGCTATAAAGAAATTTCTCCTCCATGGTTATGCCTAATTTTCGGCCAGACTATGATTTTCTTTTGATTGGAGCAATGGATAATCGTCACTAATTGTCTTTACCCCTCAATTTGAGTGTGTTAAAGGGGAATATCTCGTTATCTGCAAAATGTGCCCAACTCAGCATAACCCCATTTATTCTTTTTCAAAAAGCAACTTTTGCCGATGGGAATGAAGTCAACTTGACTAAAGAATGTAGGGCGATGCTACTGCTCACAGAAGCAAAGTCAGAGCTAACAATGTGTCAATCTTTTGCGCGTGACAATACTCATATTTAAGGTTTCGACTTTGAAGATGAAGGAGACCCTCGAAAGATCAGTGTTTTGATTAGCAGAATAGACTTTTATTCGAGGGTTTTTACGTCTTTTTGGCACTTGCCAGCCAAAAGTCAGATGCCTGGGAGGCTGAGAAGTCAGCCACCCGAGTTCTGACCTCAAATGGGAAAAACTCCGATTTTTTAGAGATCTTAAACTCTTTTAAGGCAATCTTGCTTAAACCCAAGGAAACACTGTTAGAAGAAAGATGACGAGCCCGAAGAACAAACGTACAATTATGTCCACAGTTTTGGATGCGGAAACAAGTGGATCGAACAATAAAATAGGCCGGACAAATTCTCAATTTCGGGGGCTCATACCATCAGCTCATTTCATTCCCACGAACCTGGAATTTATACGGATATGTGCATCAGATATATGTACAAGCAAATTGAGAAGATGCATATACTTTTTGTACGCACATGTGCGTGACGTCGAGTCCTTCAGTAAGATCACATAGAGTTCTACAAACTGCATCATTGCGGATAATGCAAACCCCATTGCTTTTAGTATGACTTGGTTCGTTGCCTTCTACGAAACTTGCTTCCGTTTTCACCTCTATAAATCCGAAACACTCGACTTTCAAACACATGCCTTATTTCATCCATTTATTTAATTATGATTGATAGGAGCCCTAAGGCTCCAACCAAAGTACGATTAAAATTTCTTCAAATGTTGAGCATCTAATTGAGATTGAAATATATTAAGCTTGACATGCAAAAATCGGAACTTTCTTTCAAGGAAAAACGCACACTCTCTAAGTGAAGGATGCATTATGATATATAAACAACTCGTATCACTTTATATTGGTCAAATTCTTAATTTTGTGAGATTTAGAGCTTTAAAATCATCTATTTACCTATAACTATGTTCACTTTGATTAAAAATATTTACAATTTTTGGAACACAAGTTGAGGCCATAGTTCATTTTAAAGGACGAAAATCCATTTCTTAGAAGTTTGGTTAAAATTGGGGTCAAATGCCTGATCTTGTGAGGTTTAGAGCTTTTGAATCGTCAATATTATTGTGTTCATTCGGATTTAAAGAGATTGAAGCTTTTATCTACTGTCACATTTTCTTTAAAGGGATCATCTGGGTTTACCCACTAAAATAAGAACACTTGTCCTCATATATGTATAGATACACTAACCGGTGTTAGTTTTCAATGAATCACTTTATGTATTCTTATATTTGTATTGTGCTTTTTTTTTTTTGGTAAGGGTGTGCTATTTTATCGTTTCATATACTATTAATCCTTCAATTAAGAAAAATTTGAAAGGAATATTTGGATTTAGGATGAACAAAAAACCTCTTCATTGGCAAGGAAAGTAAATAGTTGCTCCTAAGGATAGACTAAAATGTGGAGCTTTGGACCCCAAATCTTGGATAGCTTTACATGGAAGCCACCGGATCCGATTGGCCACTTGGGTTAAAAGTTCTAATCCTTAACATGCATTGTGTTTATATTGCTTCCAATGACATGCAAACATAAAAGAAGAAAATCGTTTCAACTTTCACTATTAATGGCAAGACGACTTTTTTTTTTTTTTGTCGGTCTACTCTAATCCTACTCTAACACTTACTCTCAGACTTTTGCCCTGCCTCCTTGCAGGGCGTGGGAGTCGAAACCCACTCCTGAAATGAAATCGTCCCCACCCCAATCCCCCTTGAGAAAGTGGGGATTTGAACCCCCCACCTCCTCATTCAAAGTTGAAAGGGTGGCCATTGGGGCGAACCCCCAGTGGTTGCAAGAGGACTTCGAGTGCGTAGTTCATAACTAAAACTATTTTGGCAAGCGCGTGGATTGATCAATTTGAGTTTTGAGTTTGGTAAAAACAAGACAAGTCAACAATAACCTACAAAAAAAAAAAAAAAAAAAAAAGGAAGACAGGAGGTGTTTGGAACGTACAACTATATGTGTGTGTGTGTAATCTGTCTATCGGGATGCGCTCATAAGGTTGCCCCAGCCGAACAGGACGGGATTCAAGTTTGGTTGCTTCCTCGAAGGACTCAGGTCCCTCTCCGATCCTCTCAATTGGACTGGAGCTCAGTGGCTTTGGCACTATCCACTTTGAGCTCTTCTTGCTAATGAGTGTCGTGACCTACCCTCGGGTGGATGGAATAGGTTTAGGGGTACTGTCTAAAGGATGGGCCTATGACCCATGATTAGGCGCGGGCTCTCCCAAGCCCATACCTCATGTGACGTTAAGGTATTTTTAAGAATTTTGTAGAAATGAGTCGCCACTGACCTATTGAGATTGGCTAGAAATCAAGTGAAGCACGGGAGTGTACCTTGCTTTCTCCGCAACCAGAGAATCTAGGGTCGAGAACTTGATTACACTAATTGATCAATTAATGCCCTTTCAGTACATAATCTTGTTCATTTTAAAAAAAATTATTTTTATCAGGCAGTTTGTATTGATTTTATACCTATCCACTAACATGTGAGGTGATCATGCAAGTGCACAATCATTAAAATAATAACAACAGCTACCAAGATCCTAGTTGCAGTAAAATTGAACAAGTGCACAAAAACATAATTAAATATGCAAATTAAACACTCGATATAATCAATGTGTAAGCAAATAAATGCCTAATTATATTAAAAAGGCAAAATATGACAATTCCCAACCAAACCCTACATTTTTAAAATTATTTATTTATTTTTTTTGGGCAAACCGGGTCGGGTCCGATTTTGGGGGGGGGGGAATTGGGTCCAGCCCGTTCGAGTTGGGCCCGGTTGGGTTAGGCCTGACCAACCCTGATTGGGCCTTCGCCTAGTTTGGGCCCAACCCCTCTAAAAAAAAAAACACCCGCAGGCCCATGTGAAGGAGGCCGAGTGGGCCAGATTTGTGATTTGGCTCAACTCGGCTAGAATCCTCTGGTCACGACTACTTAGTCACGACTAGGGATGTCGCGACGGCGGTCGGGGGGCTACTCCAGCGGCAGTAGGGCGCCATCCCAGTCAAGCGAGGCGACGAGCTCCGGCCAGTCAATGACGCTACCCTTGTGGCCGGCTGACTTGGCTGAAGCTTCACGCAAAAGGGAGGGGAAAGGCTGCTTTGAGTGAGGAAATTACAACGAACAGGTGGTGTGCGCTGCAGATCCGGGGAGTTTTTGGCTCGGACGAGATCCAAGTGCGGATTAGGGGAGCTAGTGAGGCATGCTGAGATGACTGGAAACGCAGCGGGGACGAGTGGCGGGTTGGAGCTTGCTCGAAACAGTCGAGGGAGCTCCAACCAGCTTGGTTCTAAAAACACACACCAAATGCTCGACAAAATACCAACTTGAGTTTCAGCAGGAATGGTGGTGGTCGGCGACGGTCGGCGGCTCAGAGACGCATCGGTGGCGGTAGCGGTGGCCTCTCCCCTGCTACCTCCTGCCCCTCCCCTCTCCCTTGCTACCTTCTTTCTCTCTTCTGCCAATTCTTTTTGCTTTCTGTAGGTTCGTGCGAAGACTCCTATTGTGCCAACTGCCGGCTAGGCTGCCCTCTGACCCGCGGATCACGCCACTCGCCTGCCACATCGATCCCCCTGCTCTCTGTCGCTGGTCTTCCTTTTCTTTTGCTATGTAGGTTGCGCGTAGGACACTAGGGGAGGAAGGATGGGTGCGGGCCAGGCCGAAGGAGAAAGGAGCTAGGCCGGGCTGAGGGGGAAAACAGGCCTAGGCCGCGTAGGGGAGAGGGAAGTGGGCGGCAGGCCGAGCCAAGGCTGGATCCGGCCTGACCCGATCCCCTAAGCTTTTTTTTTTTAAAATAATAATTTAAAAAAAATGTTTTTAAATTTTTAATTTTTTTTAGTGATTAATTCCTAACTTTTAATGCTATTAAGTCTTAAGTAAAATGGCGAAATTTAGGTGTTAACAGCCGATGAAGAAACACAGGAGTTGAAGCGAAGCTCTTGACCTGGAAATACTTAATCATGAAGGGGATGCTCGATCTGGTGACCCACAAAGCAAACGCCAACCACTTGACTTTGGTCATTGTGATGCTGTACAGCCCCGTCATGAAGGCTCCCATTGTCCCTCCGAGGGAGAGGTAAAGCAGCTTCTTACTATATTCGATGGCCTCCTCAAGGCCGTCTCCTCGGCATGCATGGCTGAGATCAAGAGGAACAGAGCTGTTAGAGAAGTAGATACCGCGAGGGCATCGGCTAGGATGAAGACCTTGAAAGTGGGTTGACCGATGAGGATAGGGTGGCCAGGTAATTCCGTCGAAGGTGCGTGCTGAAGAGAGTCTTGGAAGTTGCATGAGTGGGATGGCAGAGGTGCAGGGGTGCCGGTATCATCAGGTGTCAAACCACCAGACAATGTGAAGGCAGCGGCAAAAGTGACAGTAGGAAGAAGGGTGGCGACAACACAGAGGGCATTGGCATGGCCCTTGAGGTCAGCTTCGGGCTTATCGAGAGGGTTGAGGTGGTCGGCGGGGTGGTTCCAGGTCTGAGGCTTTCGGCCGGCCGGGATAAACTTCAGGTATCCGTAGAGGTAGGTCTGCAAATGAGTAATGAAGACTAGCAGTTGATAGAAGCAGGTAATGGAAATGGACCAATCTATTTCATGGTAAGGCTTGTGTTATTTTTCAAGGTCGTCAACAACCTAGATCTCCCGGCAAGGAATGTAAACCTATATAGATCGGTCAGAGGAATCAGTAGTTTGATTTCCCTGCAATGATGCATCTTTAAGAATTTTTTTTGAGTTTGCCACGTTATAGTAGTTCTGTAAATCAATTTTAATATACATTGACTGATGTGGCACCCCAGACACGGCCCCCGAACCGTTAGGGTCGCCACGGTCCGCTTACCTTTTACTCGACCTGATAATATAATACTCTGATACCAAGGAATTTCATTATAATTCATAAATCCTGGGGGTTTACATCTTTTAAATCGGTCCCTGCGCAATTTATATGGCGGAAGCACATCCATCAACTCCCTTCCCTATATTCAGAAAACGATGCACACCTACTAAACATTTATAAGTAAAAGCCGAACACTTTTATTTACTTAAACCAGATGGACATCGTTTATCGGTACATCAAAATGCCGTAGTCTTCTATACTTGGCTATACTTCAAAAGATGATCGACATCTTCTCCAACAGTCGTGTACTTAAAGTCCATCGATCAGTGTCGGCGTTCAAAAGTTCCTTCCTTTTCTATCCTCCTCCTCGCAGTCATATCCAACCACTCGATCCATCTACTGGTGGCAGTAGCAGTAGATGTATCTTATCTAGTCTGAAATGTTAATCCCCAAAAGGGGTGAGTACAACCACTCAGCAGTAAAGATCCACCAAACTACTCATTGCATCAAACAGAACAATCAAGGCATCATAACAAAGCACATATCATTCATGCATTCAAGCATAACTTACCTTGCAGCCATGCATATGTCATCATACCATATGTGCATATACCATCATGCACTCATCATCAAGCATTCATGCATACATCACCATGCCATATGTGCATATACCACCATGCACTCATCATCAAGCATTCATGCATACATCACCATGCCATATATGCATATACCACCATGCACTCATCATCAAGCATTCATGCATATATCACCATGCCATATGTGCATATACCACCATGCACTCATACATATCATATCATATAGCCAGGCATACATGTCACCATACCATGCATGATTCAGTTTCAACTTTATATCTTTCAATTAGATCACCACATTTTTCTTTCCCGGGACCAGTAATTGCATCCCACATTTTATCGCTCGCACCCAACCTGGCATCGCGAGGAACCTCTGGGCATGTATTCAAAATACAACCGGGCATCTGGCACACACCTCTGGGCATCTCGCACCCCACCTGGCATCACGAGGAATCTCCGGGGCTTGCCATGAAATGGTTACCCCTACCCTCCGGGCATGCATCATAATACAACCCCTCACCCTCTGGGCATGTATCATAATACAACCAACCGGGCATCCCGACACTCCCGGGGAAAACCTCTGGGCATGTATTCATAATACAACCAGGCATCCAAAGGGCATCGACTCATTCGAACCTCTGGGCATCCCGACTCCCGGGGCATCGTCGGCTCACACCTCCGACGGCCTTATTATTGTTTCACTTTGCACTTATACGTGTATTTCAATTTTCGACATGGCATTTGGTGCAGCATTATCAAAGTCTCAATCAACTTTTCATGCCATATATCATGCCATATATCATGCCACATATCATGCCACATATTATGCCATACATCATACCATACATCATGCCATACATCATGCCATATATCATGTCGTATATCATGCCATATATCATGTCATATATCATGCCATATATCATCATATATGCAGCAATGTCGATTTCTCAAAGCATTACATCACATGGACAATTTCATTTATTTTCTTAAAAATGCATCAATTACATATTTTCTCTTATAAAGCAAAAATGCATTCCCTCAATTAAAGCTTTAGAAAAATTGGTAAATGGTACTAACAAATTCCGAAAACTTGACATATTATAAAAGAAACCTATCGGCAAATATCTCATGAAAATCATCATGCCAAAAGAATTTCACACAAAACGGTCCAGTCCATACATCACCAATTTTCAAGATTTAATTATTTCAGCTTGCACAGTTTCAGAAACATATAAATTAAATATCCATATGATCTTCAAAAATTATAAAATCAGAACATGTGATAGGCAAGACATAAAGGTAAAAACTCCATGAAGAATACATGCCCAAAAGAACTTCACACAAAAAGATATAGCTCACACAATACAGCTTGAGAAAATTCGGATAAAATCAGATTGCGCAGTTCTTGAAATATTTCAATTTAAATACCCGAATGGCCTCCAAAAATTATGAAATTTTACCAGGTGATAGTCAAGACCCTAAGGTAGATTTTTCATGAAGACATCCAGGCCAGATTCGTCCTAGATAATTAACTATGGACGGTCGAGGCCCCTGTTCCTAGTACCGAACAGTCCAGGTTTAGCTGTCTCCGAAAAATCAAGGTTTCACCTACTTATCTTCCTTCATTTCCTCTGAATTTTTGATATGTTTTGCCTCAAGAGGTCCACTACAACTTTCATTAAGGGATCTAGGTGAGATTCTCAACGGATAGTCACTTTATAGTTCACAAAGTCGCTGGAGTCCAGTACAATACTTCCAGATCTATCGTCTTCAAAGGAAAAATCGTTTCACTAGGCTAAACTTGTTCGTTTTACTGCAAATTTTAGTATGTTAGTCTTCAGGATGTTCTCTACAACTTTCGTGAAGAAGTCGAAGTGAAATTCTTAGTAAAAAGTGACATGCAACACACAAAACCACCAAGAGGTCGACAAAACAGTTTCAGATCTAGCGTTTTCGTAGAGGAAGGGTTTCACCTCTTAAAACTCAGCCATTTTGTCTCAAATTTTAGTATGTTATACTTTGAGATGTTGTCTACAACTTTCGTGAAGAAGTCTAAGCCAAAATCCAACTCAAAACCCGCATTCAAGCCTCTACAACATTCTGGGTCATGCGGTATACTCGAAAACAGAATGCTATTTCAAAAACAACACACTCAAGCTTCGGTTTCTCACACCCTAAACGTCCGAGATTCACCACCATTCAAACACATATGCAAGAGCAGAATATAGATCCCAACTTGCCTTTGTACCGAGCTACAGCGAGCACGACGGTGGACGACGGACGCACGGCGACGGGCGACAAACGAGCGGACGGACGGACACACGGCTTCTTCCTCCTCTCTCTCGGCAACCCTCTCTCTCTCTCTCCCTTATGGTCGACAGCCCCCCCCCCCCCCCCCCCCCCCCCCCCCCCCTTAACCGGTCACTCCTTCCTTTTATTCTCCCCTCAATACCATCATTAGCCATCATTAGGAGCCACCCAAGAAGACCAATAGATGAAGCCTTCTTTTTGCCACTTGGCAAATCCCATGCACGATGGGCTTGAAGGTTTGGGCCGGTTCCTCCCCCTTGTGGTTGACGGCAGCCCTCTTCATGGGCCTCATGGGCCAAGCCAATTTGGCCCACTTTAGGTCCAATACCCTTGGGCCTAAAGTTAAATCCCATTTTCATTTTTAATTCTCTCTTTTATAGATTTCAAATTCTCAATTTCATATGGCCATAAATCTTGTAACATTTAAACTATAGGGATTAAATCTATGGGGTGCATAGCCAAGAATAAATTCTTCTTATTAACTTATCCTATAATACTAATTTTGATAACTCATGAACACAAAATACAACACTCGGTCTTAAAAGAAAACCAATGACTAAAGCATAAACCAAGGGTAATTTCATTACCTAATCATGGGCTTTAATACATCTAGAGGTTGCCTTGAATTTTGGGATGCCACAACTGATACATGCGCTTTGATAGATTTATTTACCAAATTACTAAGAAGTACCGGTAACCACTAAAACATGCGACGACAACAACACATTACTGCAAAAAAAGTGTAAACAATATTATAGAGAAAACTACAAACTAATTTTCAGCACAAACTTTTACAAAAAAATTTCAATAAAAATCAAGTATGTTACCAAATTAATAACAACCATACATTATAAAAAACTGAACCTAATGGTAAGTTTTAATAAAAGACTCTTTGTGGCTGACTTTTCTAATGGAGTGGGTACTCACATTTGGACCAACTCATAAAAATCTTAAGTGCTCTTTATTATTTCCGTTGATTTCTGTGATAATTTTTTTTTATCCCGTGTATCCTTTAATTTTCGTGCTATTTCACTGCATAACCCCACACAGAATCTCATATGTTCACAAGATGATTTATCAAGATGAGCAAAAAATTACCTTCTTCTTGGTGTATTGCCAACGAGACTCGCAAATATCCAGAAACGCGCGGCCCTCGGCGTTTTTCGCCCTCAGATCCACCCCAGGAATCTTCAGCAATTCTTCACCATTCTGTAGTTCAGGTCCTCAGCAGCCACGTGCAGCGGCGTGTTTCCATAGCGGTCGGCTTCGTTCACCAGCCTCACCAGCCTCACCAGCTCGGGCAATCTCAACACCGCCTCAGAGTGACTCGGCCGGCACTTCAGCGCGAGATGAACCGCATTCCGGCCCTTGTCATCGGAGATCTCGACTGTCTCAGCATAACCCCATTTATTCTTTCTTCAAAAAACAGCTTTTACCGACGGGAATCAAGTCAAATTGACTAAAAAAAGTAGGACACTGCTACTGCTCACAGAAGCAAAGTCAGAGCTAACAACGTGGTCAATCTTTTGCGCGTGACAATACTTATATTTAAAGGTTTTGATTTTGAAGATGAAGAAGACCCTTGAAAGATCATTGTTTTGATTAGTAGAATAGACTTTTATTCGAGGGTGATGGTTTTATTTATTTGTATGATGATGGGCTTAAGGCCCGTCCGCCCATGTTGGGCCTAAAAGCCCGGCACGTAAGATAAGGGCCCATGGATGAAGGGTTGAGATATGAAGGGGTGTTACGTTGAGAGGATGTGTCTTTTGGAGAAGACGTATTTAAGGGGAGAAAAGAAAAAGAGAACGCACCTTTTGGATGTACGTACGTTTTCTTTTCTCCCTCTCCCAAAACCAACGTAACTTTTTCTCCCCCTTGAAGCAACAGGACGCTCCTCGGTAGAATATGATCAGAATCCTTCCTCGATCCTCAACATTGGTATCAGAGCCATCTTTCATGTTTTCCCGACCCCTTTTCATTTTTATGAATCAATTTTTGATTAAATTTTCATTAAACACCGCTGCCGGCCGATCGGGGATGGACAATCCTGACACCTGTACACTGTTCACCCTGTTTTTTGATTTTCCATAAGTCAAAATTTTTTTCTGAAAGTGTAGGATCGAAGCCCTTGTCAATACGAGAAAATCGAGTGGCGGATCGTCACCAGAGGCCGTCGGACGCGCTGCCACGCGCAGTCAGAACGAACGGGCGTTGCACGAGCCGATTCGGTCCCTCGCACGCGCCGTTTCGGCAAAAGGCGCGTGCGACGCACGTGCGGGAAGCTGGCGCGTGCCGCGCACGCGCCAGCTGACATCTGCGTGACGTCAACTCGCGCACGTGGGCGGCACGTGCCGGTCTGTTTGTCCGACCGGCCTGACCGGTCCGACCCGACCGCCCGTTGACTTCGACCCGGCTGACCGTTGACCTCGACCGTCTGACCGTTGACTTGACCATTGACCGTTGACCCCAACCGTTGACCGTTGACCAAAAAAAAAGGGGGGAAAGGGAGGAGGAAAAGAATGTGTTTCTTTTGCCAAGTAATTCTATGTGAATTATATGTAATCCTTTATTTATTCTGCATTTGTTGCAGGAACAATGCCTCCCCTTAGGTTGCGCACACCTATTCGCCCAATTACCGATGATCAAAAGGAAAGGCTTTCTAACTTGATAGCTGGGCTGACTGATTATCGATGGGAGAGTGGCGACTTAATTGATCACGTTCTTGAAGTCAATGAGAAAATTCAAAAGGTCATATGGAATGGTCGTCCCATGCCACAGTCTGAGATTGTGCGATTTTTCATGAACACTCTTCCACAAGAGTGGCAAGGAGTGTTGAATCGCTTATGGGAAGTCAATAGAGATGCTTCGTATAGAAAAATTGTGATGGCTTTTATAAATGATTATTACTGGATTGTTACAAGGGAAAATATCAAGAAATTGAACAAAAAAGGATCTTTCCCGGTTCATACATGACTTGGTGTTAGATGTTTTTGACTGGTCTTTATTTAGTATGCTTGATGGACATATTATGTAAATGTTTTCTACCTAGTTGTTGTTGGTGTAGCAATTGATATATAAGTTGTATTATGTGAAAGCATTATTATTCTATTGGATGTCAAATATTATTTGCTTTCTGTTTTTGTTGACTCTTGTGGGTAGTTCATAGAAATTTTTGTAATTTCAAAGAATTTATTTTGCATAAAATATTATATTAATAATAATTCCAAGTTAGGATTTTGGATGATGATTGGAAACATAGTGACCTTTTGATTCTGAAACCTCACTTGAAATTATTCATTAATATGATGGTTTTATGCAAAATGGATGCATAAATGATAAGTATTAATAATTCGTGCATATATGTCTGATATGTTCAAATCGATGGCTTCAGCCACAAAAAAGCATAGTCACTGAGCTGAACAAAGGTGAGAAGCTCAATGGCGATAACTATGAAATATGTCACATGAAAATCCAATATGTGCTGGAAGAGCAAGAGGCACCGGAAGCTCTTAACCTGACCATGGTAGAACCTGAAGATGGAAACACTGCGTAGCATAAGAGAGATAAGGATGCATTTGTTGCATGGAAAAGAAAGAACTCCCTTGCTCGCATTACGTTGCTGAGTAGCATAGAAAATGACATCATGCGAGAGTTTAGGCGTTTTGAGAATGCCAAGGAAATGTGGGAAGCGTTGGCAGCAAGATTTGGTCATACTTCGGTGACTAGACTGAGGTAGCTCACTATTAGGTTTGACTCTTATAAGAAGTCTCATGGTCAGACCATGAAGCAACACCTTAGAAAGATGTCAAACATGATTAATGAGCTGAAAGATGCTGGCCATGTCCTGACTGATGAGCAGCAAGTGCAAGCAGTGATTCGTTCCTTGCCTCAGAGTTGGGAGCATATGAAGGTGCACCTGACTCATAATGAAAATATCAAAACCTTTAAGGATGCGGTGCGTCATCTTGAGTTGGAAGAGGATCGCCTCTTGGCGGCTAAGCCTGAAACTGAAATTTATCATGCTGGTTCCAGCTCACATGGAGCTTCGAGCTCTAAGCGCAAACGTCCTAACTGGTTCGATAAATGGAAAGGCAAGGAAGCAGGTCCTTCAGGGAAGAAACCTAAGCTTGACCAACATGAAAGAGGAAAGCGTCATCGAATGAAGAAGCTTACAATGGTGAAGTGTTACAATTGTGACAAGAAGGGTCACTATGCTCGCGACTGTCGTGAGCCAAAGAAGGTATACACCCCTTGTGCTTTTAAGAACTTTGCCTATGTATCAAATTCTGTAATCTTGATTGAGTCTAATCCTTTGTGGACCGTAGATTCAGGAGCGACAGACCATGTAGCGAAGGATAGATGATCCTTCGTGAAATTCCGATGAGTACCAACTGGAACTAAATGGATCTATGTGGAAAACAACTCTAGAGCTGAAGTAAAAGGAATTGGCACCTGCCAACTGAACATGCGTGGTGGACGCACTTTGTTCTTACATGATGTATTGTATGCTCCGGAGATTCGTCGGAATTTAGTGTCTGTTTTAGTGTTGGTCAAGTTAAGTTTTAATATGAACTTCCATAATAGATGTGTGGATTTGTTTTTGGATACAAATTTCTATGGTTATGGTTATTTTTTGGATGGTTTCATTGTATTAGATATTGACTATGTTAATGCAAATATTTGTTATTCCATTCTCACGTCTCCTAATTCATATGATAATGATGTGAATGTGTGGCATGCTAGACTTGGTCATATTGGCCAACAACGTATGAATAGACTAGCCAAAGAGGGCTTATTGGGCAACATTGAAAAAGTCGATTTGCTCATATGTGAGCATTGCCTAGTAGGGAAAACGACAAGGAAACCATTTGGAAAAGGTAAAAGAGCTGAATTTCCTCTGCATTTAATCCATTCTGACGTCTGTGGTCCAATGAATGTGAGAGGAAGGCATATGGCTGTTTATTTCATCACTTTTATAGATGATTATACTCGATTCGGATATGTCTATTTAATTTCTCATAAATTTGAAGCATTAAGTTGTTTCAAAAGATTTATGAACTTGGTAGAAAATCAATTGGACAAGAAAATAAAAGCATTGAGATCTGATCGAGGTCGAGAATATTTATCTGATGAGTTCAGAAAATTATGTGATGAAAAAGGAATAGAAAGACAGTTGTCTATTCCATATAATCCTCAACAAAATGGTGTTGCGGAGAGAAGAAACAGAACCCTACTGGAAATGGTTAGGTCCATGATGGCGCATGCTAACTTACCTATCACTTTTTGGAGTGATACGTTATTAACTGCTGCCTATATATTTAACCGAGTGCCTTCCAAATCAGTTACTTCCACTCCATATGAGTTATGGGCAGGTAGAAAATCGGATTTAAGTTTTCTTAAACCATGGGGTTGTGCTGCCTATACTCATGAACCCTCTCACAAGTTTGGAAAATTGGGTCCCAGAGGAAAGAAGAGTATTTTCATAAGATACTCTGAACACTCGAAATGGTGTGTGTTCATAGGTGAGTAGGAAAGTGGAAGTATAATTGAATTCGAATCACGGGATGTCACATTCTTAGAGAATGAATTTCCTAAGAATGGCGAAATAGGTGAGGATTACTCCCTATTTAAAACCTTGGATAAAGATAATGAACTTAGTGGAGTTCGTCCAAGTGGGAGTAACATGAGAAGTGATGAATTTAATTCAACTCACTCTCAATTACAACCACATGATGAGATGATATCGTCATTATCTAATCCGAGTGGGAGCATGATGAGAAATGATGTGGAAGGTGCACAATCTCCCATATGGCGAACAAGTCGCAAAAGTATTCCCCGTCGACGTTTTGACATTGAAGGGGAAACTTTTATGGTTGCTCCACAAGATGAAGATGAGCCAATAAATGTTAATGAGGCTCTAAATTGCCCTAGTAAGGAAAAATGGATGCATGCAATGGAAGAGGAAATTGAGTCAATGAAGTCGAACCAAGTTTAGGAACTGGTTGATCTTCCGAAGGGACGCAAAGCCATTGGGAACAAGTGGGTTCTCAAAATAAAGCGTAAAGCTGATGGCTCGATAGAAAGGCATAAGGCTCGCCTTGTGGCGAAGGGGTATAATCAATAGGAAGTATTGATTATGAAGAAACATTTTCTCCTGTAGTGAGATTTACCTCGATTCGTATTATTCTGGCAATAGTGGCTAGTATGGATCTTGAATTACATCAAATGGATGTAAAGACTGGTTTCCTCAATGGAGAATTAGAGGAAGAGATATACATGAAACAACCTGCTGATTTCATTATGGAAGGCCAAGAAGAAAAGGTATGTCGACTTTTGAGATCGATATATGGCCTTAAGCAGTCGTCGAGACAATGGTATATACGTTTTCATAATGCCATAATGGCATATGATTTTACAATGATAGATGAGGATCATTGTGTATATATCAAAAGATCCAAAGATCAATTTGTGATCATATCATTATATGTTGATGATATACTGATTGCCGGAAGCAATATGGAGTTTGTTAATATTGTGAAGAGTTGGTTATCTTCCAACTTTGAGATGAAAGATATGGGTGAGGCTACATACATCCTTGGAGTTAAGATTTCAAGAGATCGTTCGAAGAGATCATTATCTTTTTCGCAAGAAACATACATAAATAAGGTTCTTGAACGATTTCGTATGCAAGATTGTAAACCCATAGAAACTCTTATTGCAAAAGGTGAATGGTTGAGCCATAGACTGTGTCCAAGGACTCCACGAGAGAAGGAACAAATGAAACATGTTCCTTATGTTAGTGCTGTTGGGAGCTTGATGTACGCTATGATGTGCACAAGACCTGTCATATGCTTTGCAGTTGGAATGGTGAATAGATACCAATTCAATCCAGGTCAAGCACATTGGAAAGCTATTAAGAGAATACTGAGGTATCTGAAGGGAACTGCTGATTATAAGCTGAATTACCAAGGAAAGGATCTGCGACTTAAAGGCTATTCAGATGTTGATTGGGGAGGAGATTTAGATGAAAGGAAATCTACCTCTGGATTTGCTTTCTTACTGAACAATGGCGCCATATCATGGAGCAGTAAGAAGCAAACGTATATAGCCTTGTCCACGATGGAAGCTGAGTTCGTGGCATTATCAGCAGCGGTACAAAAAGGAGTTTGGCTTAAGAGATTTTTGGATCATTTAGGTGTTATTGAGAAAGCTGCAAATCCATTATTGGTTAATTGTGATCGCCAAGCAGCTATAACGTATACTAAAGATCCAAAATATCATGGCAAGACTAAACGTATAGATACCAAGTATAACTTTGTCAAGATATGGTTGCACGAAAGGATGTGAACTTACAGTACATATCTAGCATAGAATGGTAGCAGATCCTATGACAAAGCCAATACCTAGAGATGTGTTTTGTGGTCATGTAAAATCTCTAGGATTGCGTAGAGTCTGATGTACTAGATATTGTAATTTCCCTGAGTTGTTCACATTTATGAACTTGTGTTTTTTATTATTAATGCCTATGAATCTTTGTTTGACCTTTATGCATCTTAATGCTTAGTGCATTACATTAAGTTGAGAAAGTATGTCGGACAAATATAAGATTAACCCACTCACACGGGTAATTGCCTCTATTTACTATGTGATAAATAGAGATGAGACGGTTTTTAAACTTATTATCTAGGTGATAATCGAGAGCTCAAGCTTAAAATATATATGTCACCTTAACTAAATGTTAAAATGAGGACATGATATGTACTATGTCCGAAAGTAAAATACCCCACATATTTTACTTTATCTGTCTAAGATGCCAGATGTGAGTTCTGATAAATTTTGTGAATGAGTAGATACGTGAACTCAAGTTAGACATTGGGTATGTCTGAACTATCATCTGTACGGTATTGCAGGTGTAGACATACGCTCCATGGGAAATGAGTTAATACCGTAATACGTATTTCATACTACGTATGCATGAGACGACCAATAAGAGTGGCAAAAGTTTGATCTCAACTTTTATATCGTGTGAGACTCTTGAGGAAAAGAGTTCCTCAATTTTAGTACCCTTATGACTTTTACTTATTCTCAAGATTTCTATTTAGTGTTTGCTATCTTAGGATGTTGCCAATGGTCATGAGTTGATTTGATCTAATGGGATATTTCTAGAAAAGCAAGCTGAACTGAAATTGAGAGTTTGAAGGAAAGAGGAAGATCGAATTTGGAGAATCACATTGTAATTTTGTATTCACTGGTTGACCAATTATGACTGTCTTTGGGATAATCATAATTGTGAATACAATATATATATCATTGTTTAAAAGAGATCAAGAGAGATATAAATGTGATCAATCGATCTAGGGTACTGCATACTAAATCTACTCAAAGTGTGATGCCCATTATGAGCTGCTATATATTCCTAACAGATGTATGGCAACGAGCTCTCAAAGTATGCTGGTCGCACGGATTATTCACCAGTATGAATGCTGCAGAGAGGTAAAGAGGATCCTGTTCAGCCCACCATGTGCGAGTGGGAGATGATGGTTTTATTTATTTGTATGATGATGGGCTTAAGGCCCGTCCGCCCATGTTGGGCCTAAAAGCCCGGCCCGTAAGATAAGGGCCCATGGATGAAGGGTTGAGATATGAAGGGGTGTTACGTTGAGAGGATGTGTCTTTTGGAGAAGAAGTATTTAAGGGGAGAAAAGAAAAAGAGAACGCACCTTTTGGATGTACGTACGTTTTCTTTTCTCCCTCTCCCAAAACCAACGTAACTTTTTCTCCCCCTTGAAGCAACAGGACGCTCCTCGGTAGAACAGGATCAGAATCCTTCCTCGATCTTCAGCGTTGGTGTTTAATCTGTGGATAATAAGGTACGCTCGATTCCATGGTGTGACTTTGATCGGTGATATATGTTTGTTTTTGGGCTCGTTTTCCGCATTCGTTTTAGGGGTTCGATTGAGTGCCGAACCGGGTTTAGGGAATCAATAATTCCCAACAGAGGGTTTTTACATCTTTTTGGCATTAGCCAATAGTCAAATGGCTGAGAGGCTGAGAAGTCAGCCACTCGAGTTCTGTCCTCAAATGGGAAAAGCTCAAATTCTCAAGAGATTTCAACTTCTTAGTTGAGATATGTGAATGAAGAGAAAAATAATATTTCTGTTCATTGACTAATGATTAGTATCACGTACCTATCTATATGCTTTACCTAATGACTATCTAAGGTAACATATAAGAATAAATCAAGGAGAATATACAGAATCACAGAATCACATAATATCTTAAATTTATTTATAACATTTCCTCAAACTTAAGATGATTTGAAAGAAGTCAACTTGAGTTTGAAAAATAAATCTAGAAAACATCTCGGTGGATGTCTCTTGTTGAAAACATCAACAGTTTGTTCAACAGATGAAACAGAGACAAGTCAAATGGTGCCACAAAGAACGTGATATCGGATGAAATGACAGTCTATTTAATATGCTTGGAATGTTTATGAAAAACATCATTACGTGCAATTTGGATAGCACTCCGATTATCACAATGAATAATTGTTCCAATATGATCATGCACTCCCATATCTTGCAGTATCCACCGTAACCATAAAAAGTCTAATATCTTATTAGCAAGAGCTCAATATTCTTCTTTTTTACTAGAGCTAGCAATAGTGGTCTGTTTCTTGCCACGCCATGAGATAAATAAGTTGCCTAAAAAGATGTAGTAGCTTGTAGTGGAGTGACGATCATGAGGGTTACCGGCCCAGTCAACATCATAATAAGTTGTCAACTCCAAGGTAAAATGAGTAGAAAAATGAAGACCATGAAACAATGTACCGTTGGCGTAGCGAAGAATTCGAAGAATTGCAGCAAAATTAGTTGTACAAGGCACGTTCATGTACTAACTAACAATGTGAACGGTGTAAGCGATGTCAGAATATGTAACAGTGAGATATATAAGACTACCAAACAACTGCCAATAAAGTGTAGGATTTGGAAGGAGAGTTCCATCCTTGTCATTGAATTTTGCATTCAACTCAATGGGAGTAGAAGCAATCTTGTTATCAATGAGCCCACCCTGAGAAATACGATCAATGGCATATTTTGCTTGTAAGAGATAATAACCAGAAGCATAAGACACAACCTCCAAGCCTAGAAAATAGCAAAGTTGCCTGAGATGTTTCATTTCGAACTAATTACTAAGACGCTGCTAGAGTTTGGTAATGCTATACTGATCATCTCTAGTAATAACCATGTCATCCACATATAAGAGCAGCATAATGTATCCATGACGCATGTGTCGAACAAATAAAGTGTGGTCATAAGGACTGGATTTATAGCCCAAAGATTCCATGGTTGAACACAATTGGGAGAATTACCAAAAAAGTCATAACCTTTTGTAATTGTGTCAATTTAGTTCTAAACTCATTTTTTTGGCCAATTGAGTTCTAAATCTTTTACAATTGTAATGTGGCCGCCAGCCGGCATGGGCAATAAATTTTTTATTATTTTTTTAATCTTTTTTACCTTTTTTTTCTTTCTTTTCTTTCTTTCCTCCCTCCTCCTTCCTCCTCCCCCCTACTCCCTCCTTCTTTGTTTGGCTTTGGTGACTGGCTAGCCCTCGTTGGTCACTAGACTAAGGTGGTCGGGCAAGCTCGCCTCGCCATCGTTGGGTGAGGGCGAGCTTGCCTAGCCATTGGCGAGGCAAGCCCTCGTCGGATCTGGCGAGGGCGAGCTCGCTTGGCTACCTCAGTCTAGCGATCGGTGAGAGTTGGCCGGTCACCGGAGCCAAAGGAAGAAGGAGGGAAGAGGGGGAGGAAAAAAAAAGAGAGAGAAAAAAGGTAAAAAAAGATTAAAAAATTAATAAAATAATTCGGAAAAATAAAATATTATTAAAAAATTTGTTATTGGGGCCGGCTAGCAGCCACGTTAGCGTTGGCTGGCCAATTTTGGCTGGAATGACTGAATTGACACAATTGTAAAAGATTTAGGATTCAATTGGTAAAAAAAAAAAGTTTATGACTGAATTAGCACAATTCCAAAAGGTTTAGGACTTTTTTGGTAATTTCTCCAAACTAAACTTGGAGTACCATGCACATGGAGCTTGCTTCAATCCATACAATACACGACGTAATCAGCACAATTTATCAGATGAATGAGTATAGTGTGCCATATAAACTTCCTCTGCGAGATTTTCATTAAGAAAAACATTTTTGACATAATATGTGAATGAATAAAAAAATAATATTTCGTTCATTGACTAAAAAATAATACATGTGCCTATTTATACGCTTTACACAACGACTATCTAAAGTAACAAATAAAAATAAATCAAACATAATATACAAAATCATAGAATCATAAGATATCCTAAATATATCTCTAACATTCTCTAAGACAATCTTGTTTAATCCAAAGGAAACATTGTTAGAAGAGAGATGGCCAGCCCAAAGAACAAAAGCACACTTATGTCCAAAGTTTTCGATGCGGAGACAAGCGGATCGAACAATAAAATAGGCCGGAAAAACTCTCAATTTCAGGGGTTCATGCTGTCAACTCATTTCATGCCCGCGAACCTGGAATTTATCGGGGGATGGCACATCTATACTAGCAAATTGAGAAGATGCATGTACTTTTTGTTCGCACATGTGCGCGACATTGAGTCCTTTGGTAAGATCACTACAGACTTCTACGCGTTATCGTGGATAATGCAAACCCCCACTGCATTTAGTATAACTTGGTTCGTTGCCTCCTGCCAAACTTGCTTCAGTTTTCACCTCTGTATAATCCGAAACAGTCGAATTTTAAACACGCCTAATTTCATCAATTTATTACAAAGGCTTCCACCAAAGTACGATTAAAGTTTCGTCAAATGTTGGGCATTTGAATGAGATTGAATGTATTAAGTTCGACACGCAAAAATTAAAACTTTCTATCGACGGAAAAAAAACACACTCTCTAAGTAAAGCACGCATTATGAGATACAGACAACTTGTATAATTCATATCGGTCATATCCTTGATTTTGTGAGGCTTAGAATTTTAAAATCATCTATTTACCTATTGTTGTGTTTGTTTAGGTTAAAAATATAATTAACAAATTTTGGAGCACAAGTTGAGGTCATGGTTCATTTTAAAGCAAGAACATCCAATTCTTAAAAAGGTTGGTTATAATTTGGGTTAAATGCTTGATTTTGTGAGTTTTAGAGCTTTCAAATCATCATATAATTGTGTTCATTTTGGTTTAAAGAGATTCGAGTTTTTATCTACGGTCATAAATTCTTTGAAGGGATCATTTGGATTTACACATCTAAAATAAGGACACTTGTCCTCGAACATATATGTATATATATGTATACAGACATACACGAACTGGTATTATTCTTCAATGAATCACTTTATGTATCCTTATATTCATATATTGTTTATCCTTCAGTTAAATGAATTTGAAAAGAATGTTTAGATTTAGGATGAATAAAAACCTCTTCATTGTCTTCCCAAAGATGCATCGGCAGGAAAGTAATTTGTTCTTCTTAGGATACATTGAGTAAAACTAAAATTTGCATAGCTTTACATGGAAGCCACCAGAGCCAATTAACCACTTGGGTTAAAATTTATAATCCGTGCATGCATCGTGTAATGTGTATGTATAATTTCCCAAGTGGTTCTTTTAATTACATTTTATTTAGTTAACAAGTACAGATTCGTTAACACCAGACCCAAAATCTAGACCAAAACATAAAGAAGCTAATATCCCAAATCAAAAACATAACAATACACTTAACCAATAAGACCTACTCAATTAAATGCCTAAAAAAGCTTGTCGATCATAAATGTTATGTTAATAGGCTTGGCCCACGAAACCCATAGATGGGTCTAAAGAGCTCATCGATCAGGAGTTTTCAATGAAGAGCGTTTTAGTAGAGATCAAGACACGTGTGGGCGATTGATCGATTCCAAACATGAATGAAAGTTGAAGTTTGAGCCAAGAAGGATCCATCAACTAAGGGATAACAATAGCAAAAGGATGGAAAGCGGTCACAAGTCATCTTGAAGTAGGGTGAGACAATTAGAGATTCTTGCATAGGAAAATCAAAGACGCACAACAAATTCACCCATTAAAGATGAAGAGGAATAAGAGTTTGCACACTTATTTTACACATGCACATATCTTTCAAATCGTTTCAATACTTCGAACAAGAATCATGCTGCATCTATCAAGGAGTCCATCAAGTTAGGAAAAAATTATTCGGATCCGATCTTTGTTGAGGGTTTGAGTTTCAAATTCAAATTAGATTATTCCTAGGTTCAATATCTGTCTTTGAGTATGAATGTGACATCCCAGATTTTCGATCATGTTTTCTACTGAATAGATTGGGCATTTCATTGATGCGCTTATAGGGCTGTTCTCAAAGCTGATCACTCTTGAGATAACTAGAAAATCCGGGGAAATCATTAAGGAATTTTAATGCAATAAACTTGAGAATTCGACTAGGGATCGGTTACTCGACCGTGCTCATCTGTCGAGATCATTACAGCACATATATAAATCGATTAGAGATCAAAGATAGGTCTGTTCGACTGAGATATGTGGCTAATCGTGGGTGACACTACTAAATTGGAAAATTCTCGTCGATCAACCCTAAATTGAGTCTTTTGTCGTTTTGATACCCTGTGTCTGTATTTGAATTATCGAGATTTTCATGACAATCGAGAGTTGCCAATGTGTCGAGTGGGTTTATAGTGGCTCGAAGAAAATCGACCACGGGTCATTTGCACTAAAAATCCCTGAAAACTACTCGGTAACTTAGGTCACGCTAAAAACACGCCAAATGGAAATTAAACGCGAATTCAAGTCCGATTTCAGAAATTGAAGATCCTGTCATGTCACAATAAATTCTATGAATGTCGACTCAGTCTCAGAAGACTTTTCTACAACGCGAGACTTTTTAGGAAAAAGTCGGTTTAGGACCATTTTGTGCAGAAAAGGTCGGGGAGTGTTTTTGATTTCAAATTTGAGATGAAAGATGGATTCTTGGGTTAGGAAAATTATCAATTGAAGCATTGAAATGTCAATTGAAATTGTGGAGGCCAAATGGGATTGATTTGAGAAGGAATGAGTGATCAATTGAAGCCCTTTATTACAAAATTCGTAGCTCCCCCTTCCCCTGGCATTTTTGGACCATTTGAGAGGTTGTGGAGAGGGTTTTGGTGGTTCAATTGCAGCCAAGGGTTATTGGATTCATGGACAAGCAAAGGGGGGGACAAAAGATTGGGAAAATTTGGCATGTGGCCCCCATTTCTCCCTCAGCTCTATCCTCCCTCTCTCTCCCTCTCACTCCACCGTCCAAGCTCCTCCCTTCTCCCTCCATTTGTGCAAAACTAGCAACTGGAGAAGAAGCTGAAGCCGCACGCCACTTGGACGTCGGATCGCCGCCTAGCCATCGCTGGTTCGCGCACCGCCGCCCGTGCGTGCTCCGCCCACGCACGCCGCCCGTGGCTCACCTCCCTCACACCTCCCACCAGCTGCTGTTGTAGCTCGGCCGGGGCTGTCCATAGCCGTTTCTTCACCGGTAAACGTCCATCTAGGCCTGGTTTGGCCTATTTTATCTTTCCCGAGCAATTCCCGCCTAAACCGAGTTGATTTCCCTTCAATTCCAACTAAGACCAGCAAGAAAAATAGTGGGTTTCCAACAACCTTTGGCGGCCATTTTAAGGTGTTTCCGGGCCCCGAACCTTAGGCCCGCTTTGGAGTAAAAGGTCCCCCGCGACGTTCCCAACGTTTCGATCCGAACGAATTGTTAAACGAGTGAGTTTTGCTCACTAATCCCTTATTAGTATGCTAATGATGCTTAGGGGTTGATTACATTTAATCAAGTGCAATTAGGTGGATAGATTATATTAGAATAATTAAATTAGGGATTTACCTATGCATGTTAGGCAAATGGTTAGTGTACTTAGTAAGTAGACAAGTCATATTATTTATTGAACGAGTCTCGGTAATTTTCCGGGCTCGTCTCAGCTTCCAATTAAGCATTACGGGCCTAAATTAGATTTATTCCTATTTAATAATTAATTTTCGAAATTAATTAATTATTTATTTATTTTCCGGAAAATTCAACTGAAATGATTGGTGACCGGGATTTTATGCTGATTACTGTGGTGTAGTCCGTTTATTTATTTGAGTATTAATTTGTGCTGAACTGATTTATTGATGATTTTATGATTATTTCCTAAAGTAAATAATTTGGAAATTAATTGAAAAATAACTGGGCATCAGTTGATAGTGCCAAAAATATTTTGGTAGACTACAAAAAATGGTGGGATTTATGGAAGGGAAATTGTTATATTTTGGCTAAGGTCGACCGTGTATCCACACACGACATTTTATCGAAAAAGATAAAAATGGTAATTTGATTGTTTGCTTGGAATGACATGTATACTAGCTTGATGACTCTACAGATCATCTTGAGACAGTACGGTATTATATACCGGATCGATGACTCTATAGATCATCTTAAGACAAAACGGTATGATCTACCGGCTCGATGACTCTACGAAGCATCTTGAGACAGTACGGTATGATAAATTGTATGTATACCAGCTCGGTGACTTTATATGTCATCTTGAGACAGGACGGTATGATATACCGGCTTGATAATTGTATAGGTCATTTTGAGACAGTACGGTATGATATTGATATACCGACTCGATGATTCTCTTTGTCATCTTGAGACAGGACGGTATGATTTGGCAGCTCGATGACTCTATGTCATTTGGAGATAGGATAATATACTATCCATATATCACATAGGATGAGTAGTCTTGGATGTTGATCAAACTTATAGATAGTATGGAATGGGCCGACCAAGAAATGGTCGTGATGACATGTAATCGACTAGGTCAATTGATCGATAGTTCGATCGCAATTGAATGGGTGATGTGATGCAATGTGTTCGTGTATATCTAATATATATTATGACTTGCAGGAAGGAACTGAGGTCAAGGTAAGTCCTATGACTCATGTTGTGCTTAGGCAGCCTAAGGTGTAATTGGTTTCCTAATCGGGTCTTAGGAGGTAGAACTTGCTAAGACGTAGTTTCATCCCGGTTGTGGGGTAACATTTTAGGACCTTGATGAGGAACCTGAGGAGAAAGAACTCGAAGAGGAGTACTTGGAGGAGAACCACGAGGATGATCTAGAGTAGGATCCTGATGAGGATTGAGACTCCACTCCTGTCTGATGACTTTTGCTGTGGAACCTGTTTGAGTAGAAACCGACTTTTTAGTATGGCTTGTATATGTGTATATATATGATTGAATTGTTATATATGTACATAAGGGTGTTGGTTTTCAGGTTCAAGTTTTTAGTCCTACTTGTCTATCCCATTACTTTATTGTTTGCGGATTCTTATTATATGCCTCTGCATGCGTAATAAAAACGAAAAAGTCGGCGATGCATCCTGGGATGTCGCTATTAAATCGATCAAGGTGAGGGATGGGTGCGTGTCCGAGGATCGAGGCGTGACATCCCCGTTTCAGACCTGGATTTTGAAGATCTCGAGAGTCTAGTGCAGTCTACTGAAGGCTCCAGTTGTAGTGTGGAGGATGATGAAGAGGAGGACGAGGACCCGTAGTTTGTGAAACCCCACCCTCGGTTGTAGACCTTGATTTTGGACTTATTTAAGTTGAATTTGGCGTAGTAGTCCGCCATATATATATATATATATATATATGTGCACTGATTTGCAATGTATATAAGTGTGGTTGTTTTTGAAAGTTCGGAATTTAGTCCGACTTTCCTATTCCATTGTTTTATTGTCTAGGGATATTTTATTTACTTCCGCATGCGTATTAAAATGAAGGGGTCAGCGATGTGTCCTGGGATGTCCCCATTAATTGACCATGATGAGGGATGTGTGCGTGCCCGAGGACCGGGGCATGACAATGAAAGCTTTCAAGTCGAGTCTTACTTTATCTATGCTTTTTATTGATTTCCTTTGAGAAGTTTATTGTTCAACTCCAGTCATTGTTCCGATTCAATCACAATCTTTGCAATGTCCTTATGGATCTTTAAGTTATTGTTTTTTGACATTGGAGAGGAGAATATGAAGCTCTTAGATCTGCAAGATAAAGGACCATAGAACTACGTGGTACATAGAATTAGGGTTAGGTGATGATTACCATTTATAGCGAGCCATCTTACGGAGAGATAAGATTGAGGTACCCGCTAGAACACCAAAAGGGCGTGCGTTAAAGTATTTAAGTATTTCGAGGAAAACCTGAAATTAAATAACAGAAATCAATGATTCCAGCAAACTTGGATTGATGGTCATGGCAGATTATTGAGAAACCGCGAGCCCCTTTAGAGCCATTTTCGTGAAGAACGGGAAAAACTCCATTCAGGGAATTACTTAACGTCGACATCTGCGTGCATTAGATCATGAATGAACAGCCCGGAGAGATGCCAAGTAGAGATTGTTGATGTAGTACGCGGACAGTTTCTTCTGAACTTGCAAATATTTGTCGAACCTGACTTAATTTTAGGTCTCAAATCTTCCACGTCCGGGTAGATTTTTATTTATGCAGGATATAACGGATGAATGACATGCAAACAAAAAGAAGAAAATGGTTTCGACTTCCACACTACGAATGTCTAGACGACTTCGAATGCGTAGTTCACAACTAAAACCATGATAAAATTGAGTTCTGAGTTTGGTAAAAACGAGACAAGTCAACGAGAGCCTAAAATCAGCAAAAAGGGAACACTGGTGGTGCTTGGAACGTGGACCTTATGACGAGAAGCGCTTGCAATGTGGCCCCGAAGATAGACGAGGTGGTACAGTCCGCTCGATTTCATCATCGACGGAATTAGTTGTATCGGAGGAGTCAGAGTTATTGTGAACCTTCCCATTCCAACTGACACACCAAGGCTTCTTCCAGCTCTTCTTGCTGAGGAGCCGATGAAGAAACACAGGAGTAGAAGTGAAGCTCTTGAACTTGAAATACTTGATCAGGAACGGGATGCTCGATCCAATGACCCCCACAGCAAAGTCCAACCACACAACATCGGTCGATATGACGCTGTACAGCCCCATCATGAAGGCAACCATGGTCCCCCCGAGGGAGATGTAAAGCAGTTTCTTACTGTACACGATGGCCCTCCTCAAGGCCATTTCCTCGGCAAGCATGGCTGAGATCAAGAGGAACAGGACTGTCAGGGAAGTAGATACGGCGAGGACGTCAGCTAGGATGAAGACCCTGAAAGCGGGTTGATCAATGAGAATAGGGTGGCCAGGTTCGTGGTTTTTTTGGCCGCTTAATTTCGCCGGAGGTGGTTGCTGAGGGGAGTCATGGAAGTTGCATAAGGGGGATGGCAGCGGTGGAAGAGCGTCAATATCTTCAGGCGCCAAACCACCAGGCAATGTGAAGGCGGCGGCAAAAGTGATGGTAGCAAGGAGGGTGGCGACGACACAGAGGGCATTGGCGTGGCCCTTGAGGTCGGCTTCGGGCTTGTCGAGGGAGGTGGGTTGGCTGGCGGGGTGGTTCCAGGTCTGAGGCTTTCGGCCAGCTGGGATGGACTTCAGGTATCGGTAAAGGTAGTCCTGCAGATGAGCAATAACGATCAGCAGTTGATAGAAGCAGGTAACGGAAATGGACCATTCTATTTTATGGTAAGGCTCGTGTGATTTTTCAAGGTCGTCAACAGCCTAGAT
Source organism: Eucalyptus guilfoylei (assembly GCA_016097605.1). Lineage (NCBI taxonomy): Eukaryota > Viridiplantae > Streptophyta > Magnoliopsida > Myrtales > Myrtaceae > Eucalyptus > Eucalyptus guilfoylei. The sequence goes on along the minus strand of CM027865.1, from coordinate 16,926,288 downwards.
TTCCCGCCAAAGAACGTAAACCTATATAGATAGATCGGTTAGAGTAAGCACTAGTTTAACTTCCCCGATATGGATACAATCTTTATAGAATTTTATTGAGTCTGTCACGTTGTTCTGTAAATCAGTTTTAATATCTCTAACATTTAAAAAAATGTTAATATACAAAGCCCGATATATGGGCTCCGATAGATTTATTTACTCAATTTACTAAGAAGTACCAGTAAGCACTAAAACATATGACGACAACAATGGGTTACAGCGAAAAAAATGTTGACAATATTAAAGAGAAAAGAACAAGCCAATTTCCAGATCAAATTTTTACAAAAAAATTACAATAAAAATTAGGTACGTTATCAAATTAATAACAACATACGTTATTAAAAACCGAACTAAACGATAAGTTTTAATAAGATTTTTTTGTGGCTGACTTTTCTAATGGAGTAGGTATTCATATTTGGACCAACTCATATAAATCTTGAGTGATCTTTATTATTCCGTTGATTTCTCTGATAATTATTTTTGTCCCTCATTAAATTTATGTTACAAAATCATTTAATTTTATCGCTACTTCACCACATAACCCGACGCAGAATCCCATGTGCAAAAAGATAGTTTAGTCAGATGAGCTAATAATTACCTTCCTCTTGGTGTATTGCCACTCAAACTCACAAATATCCAGAAACGTGCGGCCCTTCTTGTTCTTGGCCCTCAGATCCACCCCGGGGATCTTCAGCAACCTCTTCACCATTCTGTAGTTCAGGTCCCCAGCCGCCACGTGCAGCGGCGTGTTCCCAGAGCTGTCGGCCTCGTTCACCAGCCTCACCAGCTCGGGCAATCTCAACACCGCCTTAGAGTGACTCGGCCCGCACTTCAGCGCGAGGTGAACCACGTTCCGGCCCTCGTCGTCGGCGATCTCGACCGTGTCGGGGCAGTGCTCGAGGATCTCTCTCAGGACGTGGAGGTGGCCCGACGAGGCGGCTTCGAGCAGTGGGGTTCGGCCATGGGTGCGTTCCTTGGTGTAGGCCGAGGAAGGGTCGGTTAGGAGGAAGCGGGTGGCGATGTCTTTCTCTCCGGCTTTCGCTGCGAAGTGCAGGGCTGTTCTTCCGTTGTCGTCGGCCTTGTTGATCATATCCGATCCTTGGAGATTTATGAGAGCTTCCACGCAATCTAGGACACGAGGAAGAACTCGTTAGAAAGAGTAGATAGAAATATAATAAAAGAAATGGGAGATGTAGCTTACTGATGTTATGGTTTCTTTATATGTGGGCTAGTCTGCTCTAAGCATAGCATCTAGATGATAACATCTCCTAAGGGACATGTAATTGATTTAATTGAAGCCTAGTTTATATCGGTAATTTTTCCAGTTCCTTCAACATCATATGCCTTCACATAGCATTTCTTGCTTGTTCATGTACGTTAAAAGAGTATAGTTTCTATATTTCTTACCTAAGCGTTTGCTTGAACTAAAAAGTTGAAAAGCGACACGGGCTGAAAACATATCGATGCTTCATAAAAATAGAAACACACACTTTAGACCATACTTGATTTTTAGTCTATTAGTAGATTGTTATTTCCATGCTAGTACTTTAAAAATCTATTTCCATAGTGCTTTCCATATATCTCCTTTGACTTGTAAGCGTGCGACTAGCCCCCACGGATGAGCACCAGAAAGGATAGAGAAAATAAGCCTTATCTACTAATAGAGAAAATAAGATGCTATATGCACGTGTGATGCCACGTCATTTAATTGATTTATAAATCCTAATAAATTGATTTTTCAGAAAATAAAGGACCATGTAATTACTCATTTTAAGCATGTATTAAAATTGACATACTCCTACTTCCAGCAAGAACAGCAGCGTGCAAGGGGTTTTGGCCTTCCGGGCCCCTCAAAGCGCGATCCCGAACGCCTTCTTCACGTTGCCTGCCGCTCTCCAAGAACTTCACCATCTCCCTTCCCACTTTCTCAATCCCTAACTCAGCCGCCACATACAATGCGCTCTCGCCGGCCTTGTTGACGCTCCCCACCATCTCTTCATCTTCTTTCCACAGTAACATCCCCATCTTCTCATCCCCGTTCCTCAGCGCCTCGTGCAGCGCTGTGTTCCCGGCCCCGTTCTTCTTCCTCAGCAAGCTTGTAATGATCCTGGCTGTGCCCCCATTCTCCATCTCTTTCATCTTCTGTGTGAACGGCGTCTCGGTGGTGGCCTTCCCCTCCCGTAGCTTGGCCGCGGAGAGGATGGTCTCCATGACTTTGAAGTGGCGTGTCCGCGCTGCGATGTGGAGCGGCGTGTCCGCGCCGCGACAGGAGTTGTTAGGCTTGTCCACGAGCTGGGCGCACTCGCGGCAGGAGTTGTTGGGCTTGGTCACGAGCTGGGGGCACTTGCGGAGGACCTGCTTGATGAAGTCCTCGTGGCCCGACTCCGCCGCGAGGTGGACGAGATTGTTGCCCTTGCGGGTCTCTAGTTTGAGGAGGTCTAGCCAGGGTTCGTCTTCTCCATATTTCCGGATCGAGTTTTCGAGGGCAGTGAAGTTGCCTTCTTTGGCGGCTTTGTACATGCTTGAGTCCATGTACTTCGTTGGGGGTTTACCGTCCTCCTCCATCTTTATCTCTTGCTGTTCTTCTTCTCGAATCGCAGGCCTCGTCTTTAATGTGTGGAGAAAGCAAATGGAGTTATTGAGTTGGGAGGAAGAGATGGAGGAGGAATTCGCGTGCTATAAGACCTATAAGGTTTCGTGCGTAGTTATTGCGGGCCATTTTCTAGGTAAGTTGTGGAGAACAAGCCTTCCACGTCTCTGATTTGTGAGGACGACTTTTATCGCACCTCCAAATTTTTGTGTGAAGCGAAAACCACAAATTATCAGCAGATTAGTCAACTAATCAAGCATCTTGACATGAGCATCATTCGGTCAGCGCTCCCACTCGATTGATTCTATTGAGAAGGGGGCTTTGCTTAGGACACGAGATGACGAGATGGCCAGAGACATTGTGGTCAAGGGGCTTGATGGGGACATCGAGGGCCTAATCACCCACCGGAAGCTCTTCAGAGCCAGTCTTGCTCCGTTCTGGCCTCGGAAATACAAGGTATTGAAGAAACACCGCCTCTTTCCTATTTTTTCAGACTTTTCCTTCTTAGCCGCCATGTCCAGATTCTTTCAAAAGAAAAGTCAGCCAACGACTGGCAACTTGCGAACTTGCTTGGTAAAATGCTCGTGGACTCTGCCGGCTAAGGAGTAGATTTGTTAAATGGGTGAGTTGAGTTATAAATGGTCCGACCTAAATTGACCCATTTAACCTATTTATAATTGATTCATTGTAATGCAAATTTCTTGATCTATAACTAACCCAACCCCTTTGCTTAAATTTAGGATATCTTATTTCTTATGATTTTTTCAAAAAAAAAAAATATATATATATATATATATTGCTAAAATATTTTCTTGCAATTCAAATTTAGTGGACATTTTTATAATTTTTTTTAAATAATTGAGGTTTCGTTTGTTTGAACATTTGCCAAGAAAACAACAAGATTTTTTTTTTTTAATGTTTGTAAATAAATTGATTTTTATATTTTTTTCTTTTTCATTCCTCTTCGGTTGGTGGTCGTAGCCAGATCCGGCGAGATTAAGCTAGCCCAAGGCCTCACTAGATCGGTGAGCTTGAGGCCTCGCCCGATCGGCAACTCGAGCTCACCTGAGGTGGGCAAGTCCCGAAGCCTAGCCAATCTGGCGAGCTTGAGGTCGGTGAGCTTGAGTCTTGCCTGATTAGCGACCTCAAACTTGCCTGAGGCCGACGGCTTGTCCCTTGCTTGGCCAGTCACCGGTTGTTGTTGGAAGATGGAAGAAGGAAGAAGAAAGAAAGAAAAAAAGAAGAAAAAATTATAATTATAATTATGATCTTTTTGAAAAATAATTTTGTAAGGCTGAAGAGGGAGAGAGTGTGTGTGTGAACCTTGGGTTGGAAATGGGTCATAAACTCAACCCATTTAGGGTGCGTTTAGTTCAACATTTTCAAAACCTATTGGGAAAATGTAAATGAGTTTAACCTAACGTATATTGGATAAATGCAAAGGTCGTTTGGTAAACTATGTTTTGAGAAGCAACTTTGAGAGAAATGCCGTTTGGTAGAAAACACATTTGAAAAGTCTTGTGGGTGAGTAATATTAGTTTTTAATTTTATTTTTTTAAAATTGAAACAAATAATATATTTAACTTTTTAAATATAAATTTTTACAATAATGCTAAAAAAATCAAATATATATAAATGCTAAAAAATCAAATATCTATAATTAAAAAAGAAAAAGACCAAGGTGGCGGGTGTTTGATATAAAAAATAATTAAGCTCCATGATTTTTGCTTACACAAGCGTAAGGTGTTCTTGGTTTGTGAGTACATGATGGAAGGGGGAGTGCAATTTGTGTTTTGAGAATTAATGCCACTAAGGGTCACTATTGTTTCGGATGCACAACCCGCTTTACACACCGTGTGATTAGAATTACAAGAATCTTTCTCTTTATAAGTGGAAGGCTTGTCATTTTCAAGAAAAAAAGTTGAAGCCTTGTTAGTCAAAAGAAGAAAAGGCTGAAGAATTGGTCCATGACCTTTCCCTTATGACGTGTTAGAAACTTTTAGAGCCAAACATCACTGAGTAAAAGTGTCATAAAGACTATGACTTCTAATGAACCATTGACCACGTACTGTTCAAAAAGTCAACACACATGAAGCCCCAAAAGACCTTGACCTCTTGATGGATGTGCGCAAGATCCATCCTTACATGGTTTTTTTTTTTTAGGTTGAAACATCCTTACATGGTTTAAATCCTTTTTCTTTCAGCCGGTATGCTTGTTTAAATTCTAATTGAATCATAAAATTGTGAAGTTTAGAGATTACCATGTTTGCTCCAAAATTAGTGGCATAATTTCTAAAATAAATTCCTAAAATTACATCGATGATTTTCCTTACTCGAAAATCCATTGTGGCATTAATTTGATATTAAATCACCAATGTGATTTGCCAAGAATCAATGCCACATAGGAATTAGCAGTTAAAAAAAACCTATGTAACTTGAGTGATTTAATTTCAAAAAAATCTGATACTTAAATGTTTACTTTAAAGTTTTAACATTATTTGTATCTTTATATAGTATATGATACTTAAATGTTTACTTTAAAGTTTTAACATTATTTGTATCTTTATATAGTCCAATTTTATCAAGCAAGTGATGGTGACCGACAGCCGCCATTGTGTGACCCTCGCGGGACCTAAAAGAGGGCCATCTGAGGCCGCGAGACCAAGTGGTGGTTGCCTAGGTCACGCGCCGCCTGGGTCGCTCGAGGTCGTGCGACCTCCAGTGGCAAGGGCCGTTAGAGGTTGCATGACTTGGGGCGATCTCGACCGACGACCGTCAGTGCCAGATCTGGCTCATTGGCGGCCATAGCCCTTCGTTGGATTGGCAAAGGGTTGGTCTTTTTAATATATATATTTGATTTTTTTTGGCATTTATATATATTTGATTTTTTTTAACATTTAAAAAAATAATAACGACGGTAAAATAAAAAATTTGAAGATTGGGTGAGGGTAATTTTGGAGAAAAAAATGAGTTTCAGTATTTGGTCAAATGCTAAAAGCTCAATACTAGTCCCTACTAGCATTGGGCTTTTAGCCTTCCCAAAGTTGGCTTTCACTCCAAAGCTACTTTAAAATGGTTGTCAAACGGTCTAGTATTTTCCTAAAGGGCTTTGGAGGCCAAAAGCCTATTAGAAATGTTGAACCAAACACACCCTTAGACTAATTTATTTTAATCTTAAAAATTTTAAACCCATTAAAGGAAGTATTTAAAAAATTGAAGTGACCCACTTAGGACCAATTTTTTTTTAAATTTTTTTTAATGAGTCATATATGAATTTAAGACCCATTTTGACAAGTCTACTAAGGAGTTAGGGTCGCTTATAAATAGAAGGCTCCCCTTCTTGCATCAATGTAGAGAGAAAAGAAAGGGTGAAGAAATTATATGGGGGTAAGTACAGTATCAGTGCTAAAACTTATGTACGGCACTCACTTTAGTGCCAAAACTTTATTTTGGATCACTTAAGTGCCAAAAAGTTTGAAAAATGATCATTTTGGTGCCAACGCCGATCTAATTGACCGGAAATCCGACGTGTAACTTTTTTATTAATTTTTGAAGCTGATGTGGCTCACTGGAGAGTATAGTCAGCATTTAAATAACAAAACGACGCCGTTTGGTGTCTTTCCCCTAATTCAAAACCTTAAATCCCCAAATTGAGAGAGAGAGAGAGAGAGAGAGAGAGAGAGAGAGAGAGAGAGAGAGAGAGAGAGAGAGAGAGAAGCATGGCATGGGCTTCCCGTCATCTTCTTCCCCGAAGAACAAAACCAGCACCAGCCAACAGCGACACCAACAACGCACTAGCACTAGCATCAGCACAACTCTGCCTCCAGTTCGTCCAACATTGTTGACAAGTCTCCTCCTCCTCTCCTCCTCTCCTACTCCTTCTCCTTCCCCCTTTAGAAGGACCCACTTCAGCCACTCCCTAAGCAGAGCCCTATCCGCCATCTCCATCTGCGCCCTTCTTGTTTCCCTCGCCCTCCTCGTCTTCTCTCTCTTCACCTTTGACCCCCCTTCTCCTCCTCCTTCGCCCTTGCCTCCTATTCTTCCCATCGTTTCTTGCCCGAGCAACAACCTTAGCCTCTCCTTGCTCGCCTAGTCGAGCAACTATCATGGAGGCTGAGCGATGGTGGCAGAGCGACGGTGGCCGAGCAAGCTAGGTCAGCGTTGGGCGAGGATCAGATAAAAAAAACCCTAATTTCAATCCCAAAAAAAAAAAAATCCCCAAATGAGTTGTGCGGCGTCGTTTTTGTGAGGCTATCCACTTAGGATGGTAAAATGACGTTGTTTTCTTGAGGAGGATGGAAAACGACGTCGTTTAAAAGTCATGTTGATTTTTTAAAAAAAAAATATAAAAGCCACGTAATCATTTTGGCTGGAATCTCTAGCCGATGGTACCAAAGTATTTGTTTTTCCTCCGATTTGACACTTAAGTGATCCAAAATAAAGTTTTGGCACCAAAGTGAGCACCGTACACAAGTTTTGGCACTGATAGTGTACTTACCCCAATTATATGTGAGGGTTGTAGGAGAGTGTGTCTCCATTTGTGAGAAGGGTGTGTATTAAATGAGGTGTGTGCGGGAGTGACGTGAGGAACTTGAAGAATATTGTTTAAAAAGTCGTAAACCTATTACATTTATGTCAATTCGGTTCTAAACCTTTCAATAGTGTTGACTGAGTCATAAATATTTTCATATTTTGTCAATTGAGTCAATCCAACTAACTTAGCTAGAAATCACTAACGTGGATGTCAACTATCCTACGTGGCATAATTGGCATTGATTTGAATAATTTTTAATATTTTATTTATTTATTATTTTTCCTTTTGTTCCCCTTTCTTCTATTTTCTTTGTTCATTTTTCTACTATAGTTGATGTGGGCCACGACCCTCTCATAGATTTGGTGAGGGCAGTAAAGTCCTCTCTAGCAACGAGCGAGGGGAATGGCCCTCAGCGACGACAGGCAAGGGCTTTGCGGCCCTTGCCAATCCACAACCCTTGTGGCAACTGGCTAGGGCTTTATGCCATTGGCAAGATCGTAATGGCCTAGCCCAAATCTAGACGAGGGTGTCTTGGCCCTCAGTCAAGGCCAAGGAGGGCCTTGTGACCCTTGCTGGCTAGAGTTGTAAAAAGAACACAAAGAAAAGAAAAGAAAAAGTAAATAAATGAAGAAGCACAAGGAGTCTGGTGGTGACTAGAGTATTCCTAACGTTTCTATCAGCCATTAGTGCGAGGTATTCTCCCTTCCCCTACCTAATCGAAGCGGAGTTGCCGCGCCTTGGCTGGGGAGTTGCCTAAGCTGCGTCGCTACTGTTCTTTCCCTGGTCGCGACTGGATGGTTGTGGACTAGGAGTTTTTTTTTTGGTAACGGTAAGAATATATTACTGAGCTTTGGACAAATGTACAAACGGCGCCAAAAACTTATACTCTAGCTGCATAAAAAACAGGAAGAGTGGAGGGAAGCCGCATACAAGCTAGACGGCAGTACAAGAAAGCAAAACCACAAAGCAACAACAGGCACAACAACTCCAATCGAACCTCCACGCACACCTCGAGAAGATCGCTGAAAAGGAGGCCCAGAAAGTGAGGCTCACGACGGCTCAAAATACCGAAGGATTAGCCAAGACAGACTGGTCGAAACCCCATCCTCTCTGAAGACGACGATTCCTTGGAGTGTCAGGGACATTCTTATATGTAATGGCCTTATCTTTGACCACCTTAAACAGGTGGTTCTTGAGGGCAGCAATTACTAAGGTATCTCCTCGAAATATCATGTCATTCATTTTCTTCCAGATTAGATAACACAAAACTCCAGAATAGCCCTCGGCGACGACAGGCAAGGGCTTTGCGGCCCTTGCCAATCCACAACCCTTGTGGCGACTGGCTAGGGCTTTATGCCATTGGCAAGATCGTAATGGCCTAGCCCAAATCTAGACGAGGGTGTCTCGGCCCTCAGTCAAGGCCAAGGAGGGCCTAGTGACCCTTGCTAGCTAGAGTTGTAAAAAGAACACAAAGAAAAGAAAATAAAAAGTAAATAAATGAAGAAGCACAATGGACTAGGAGTTGCCGGCTAAGCTGGGCCAGATCACAAATCCGGTCTGCTTAGCCTCTTTTGCTCTGTAGGCCAATAGCCCAGAGTTGGTCTGGGCTATAGGCTTGTGGGGCATTTTTTTGTGTAAGAAGGGTTGGGCCCGTTGATTAGGCCCAACCCAAGCCAAGTAAAGGCCTGACCAGCCATGGTCAAGCATGGCCCATTTGGGCGGGCTAACCGGCCCGCCCCCAACCAGGCCGCACCCGGGCGGGTTTGACCGACTCACCTCGATCGGGTCTGACTAGACCCGACCCGGTTCACCATAACAAAAAATAATAATTTTTTTTAATTTTTTAAAAAAAATTAAAAATTGAAAAAATTGAAAAAATGTAGGGTTTAGTTAGGAATTGTTATGTCTTGCCTTCTTAGTGTAATTAGACCTTTATTTGCTCACACATTGATTATGTCGCATGTTTAATTTACATATTTAATTACGCTTGCGATTGTTTAGTTGCATGTGCTAATTTTATTGCAATTAGGAGCTTGGTTGCTAATTGTCATTTTAATGATTGCGTACCCGCATGATCACCTCACATGTTAGTGGATAGGTATAAAATCAATCCAAACTGCTTGACAAAAATCTTTTTTTAATGAACAAGATTAGGTACCGAAATGGCACTAATTGATTAATTAGTGTAATCAAGTTCCCTATCCTAGATTCTCTAGTTGCGTAGGAAGTGAGGTAGACCCTCATGCCTCACTTGGTTTCTAACCGACCCCAATAGGCTAATGGCGACACCTTATTGCGAAATTCTTAAGAATACCCCAATGTCGCGCGAGATATGAGTTTGTGAGAATCCGTGTCTAATCATGGGCCTTATGTACATCTTTTAGGCAATACCCTTAAACTTATTTCCTTCCCTGAGGGATAGGTTGTGACACTTAGCACAAGACTAAGATCATTCATATGAATAGTATAGCCTTTCTCCAGAAGCTGTCCTAATCTCAAAATATTACTTGACATTTTCAGGACATTATAAACATTAGTAATGAATTGACGTTGATCATTCTTCAAGCAAATCAGAATTGTACCTTTGCCTTCAACAATAATTTTGGAGTTATCACCGAACAAAACTTTCTCTTTAATTGTCTCATCTAACTTGGCAAAGTTGCTTGCACCAATATCCAAATACCACATATCATTTTGTCCTTCTTCATCTTCTTTGAATGCCAATAAAAGAACTTGATTGGCATCATTCACCAAGTTCGCCTTTTTGTCTACTTCGCTACTCTCTTTGTCCCAACAGTCAGAAGCATAATGATCAAGTTTACTGCAATGATAACATTGACTTTTAGATTTATCATATTATTAGCTTGTCAAGTTCTTCCCTTTTCCACAAACACTTCTTTGATTGTGGTATCTACCATCACTTCAAATAGCATCTCCTCTGCCTTGTCCGCAACTTCTTCCTTGAAAGCAACCTTAGCCTTGACCACGATCACATTCTTGGTTTGTCCGCGAGTTTGTGCAGGTTCTTTGCCTTGCTCTTTCTCATCTCAGATGGTCAATTGTGTTTGGAGAACTTCTTCCACCGGTTCAACCTTTTTTCTTTTGAACCTTTTTTCATGGGCTTATAATGAATCCAAGAGCTCATCAATTATCATGGCATCTAAGTCTTTGGATTCTTCAATTGCAACAACAATGTAGTCGTACTTCTTGTCTAAGGACTAAAGTATTTTTTTTTTTTTTGACAATACGAACATCTGAAATGTTTTCTCCATTTCTTTTCATTTGGTTGATAATCGCCAGAACTCTTGTGAAATAACTAGCAATTGATTTAGATTCTTTCATATGAATTACCTTGAATTTGCCTCTCAAAATTTGAAGGCGAATATTTTCAACTTGCTGTGCTCCTTGATGTGTGTTGTGAAGAATTTCCCATACCTCCCTAGCAATAGTAGCGTTCAACACCTTTTTGAACATGGAATCATCTATAGCTTGATGGATGATTGACAACACATATTACCTTCTCCAAGGCATTCCTTTGGTTCTGATTCAAGGCAGCTTCATCCTCTGGCTCATCAAAGCAAATGTTGACAAGTTCCCATACACCATAGGCGCCGAGTAGAGCTTTTATTTTAATGACCTAGTTACCATAGTTTTCTTTGGTAAGACGAGGATATTGAAGAGGAAGCTAATTGTTTGTTGAGGCCATGATCACAAACTGTGCACTTTGATACCAATTTGATGAAAGTAATTTGAAGGTGCAACGTTCACAATTCACACAAGGAAGAGAAGAAAATAGATAGACTTGTAGATTTATTTCACCTTAACAAAAAACAATTACAAGATTTTCCTATTTATAGACTTGTTACATGACATTTGCTCTTCCCCATAAAAATAGTTAGCTTTCTTGATAAGATTTAGAAACTAACAAAATAATCACTATATCTCACCTTATCTTATCATATCTCTAGAAACAATAACCACACCTATAAATACAAACAGACTTATTAAAGATAATGCAGCAATTATAACTCTTCTTCAATGCAGATACCGAATAGTCTTCAGTATCAATTCTAGGATCTCGGTGTTGTAATATTAGCACCAATGAATATGGTTTAATTTCTAATAGTCATATCATTCAATATATTGATTTTATTATCATTCTTGATAGACCTAGGTAGACAAATGCTATTCTATGAAATTTTCAAGTTTCGGTACCAAATAAGATGAGTAAGGATGGTCTAAAAAGTCGTACATTAAAAGACGAGGTAACCTATAATGGAGCGTTTAATATGTGGACCACATTGAGCACCCGTTTCAAGCCTGCAATTATGAGTTTGTCCTCCAATTTTATTCGCCTACCTTACATCTTTTTGATAAAAGAAATGTTCTTGATAAATCAAAGAAGTCTTCAATAGGAAAACGATGGTTTTGGCACAAATCTTACGTAGCGTAATGACGCAAGTTGACGGACCCGACCTGGTCACTTTGGGTCGGAAGTCGTAACTGCGTGTATGCTATTTGTCAAACTTGCCAAGTGAAGAGAAAAGAACAAAGACCAAGACTAGAACAAAGACCTTTCAACCAAGTCATTGGCTCTGATGGCTTGTGGAAATTTTGATGGTTTCCAAAACGGCCGTATACAAGACAGAAAATAGACCTTTCAACCAAGTCATTGGCTCCGATGGCTTGTGGAAATTTTGTTGGTTTCCAAAACGGCCGTAGACAAGACAGAAAATATAGGAAATATCACCCACCCGTGGTGGCCGAGTTGGTGGAATCAAACGTTGGCCACACGCAAGGCCGGGGTTCGAATCCCCAACTCGTCATGATGTGCGACTTAAGTGGGGTGCCATGGGTGATGGGTCCCCACGCTAGTGTCTCTCCAGGTTTACGTTGCCGGCTACCGACTGTACAGTGGTTCCTGGGTATAAAAAAAAAAAAAAAGAATAGGAAAATATCGGTTCCGATTGCTTGTGGAAATCGTGTGGAGAGACTCATGAACTAAACTGAAACGTAAAAGGACCGGACCCGGGGCTGAAAACAATCGGAAGCGCACAAATAATTCTGGGTTGTGTTAGAATCCCGAGATGATCGATGATGTGAAGCTTGATGTGATGAACGCTTTGGGAGTAGACAGTAACAAACAATGTCATGAGTAAAAGAACGGAGTTGGAGTAAGCGAAATGAAGACAGATTGAAGATTTCCGATATATACTTTGATGCAGTGGCTCATTGATTGACCCAAGGCAGTAAAATTTTGCAGAAGGAGATGAATGAACATATGGTTAGAAACAGCTCCATCGATGTGATACCAGTTTCTAAATAGCCTTCCAGCATGCCTTCAGCTTTTGAAATTTTTCCCATTTTGCCGCTACACTACAAGAATTCCAAAAAAAATAACTATAGAACACCCTAACTTATTTAGTTGATGAAAATAATCTCGAGTATTGAGCGATCAAAATCACAAATGAAAATGATGAAGACTGTAATTTATCGAAAATGCAAAAGCTGCACATATTCATGACAGTGGAAGACTATCTATATTAATAAAAAAAATATTGTTTTAATCCACCCTTTTCTATTATTTCTGGTTCTTCTTCTTTTTTGTACAGACATATACTTACTAATGTGCTTAAGCTACACATATAAGAGATTGAGAGACATATAAAAGAATGCCAAATGTCCAGGCAGCCGCTAAACCTTTCCCCATTAGAAATGAGTTCCAGATCCATCCTTGAATGTAGCACGACATCATGTTTGAGTTAGAAGAACTCCAGCTCAACCGATGATGAAGAGAGTCAACTAGAGGTATGTATCATCTAATTTATCATGTTAAGATAGATGGATTGGCAACATAGTAACTATAAGAAATGAAGGTTGGGTTATATATATATATTTCAGAATTAATTTCTAGTTGAGGGCGAAGATTCACTGGTCTTAGCTCGTTCTTACGTGGGCATGTTGTAGATTAAATTTGACAATTAGCCTGCAATTTTGTCACGTAACATCCTCTACAAATGACTGTACAGACTCAGCGTAATTAACGCAAGAATGACAAGGGAAAGAATAAGGATGACTTATTGTCTTACGTCATCTGAAATTGTCAAAAGGTCATTTTATGACTTGTTGTCGTCCGTCTTCTACCAATAAGGATTAACCGCGTTCCATCCTCATGCACCACATTTATGATTGAAAATGAAACTTATAGATGGTTTGAATTAAACCTGATTTGAGTGGTTGCAACATGGACTACATATATGATGGAGAATGAAACTTGTATATGGAAATTTGTATATGGTTTGAATTAGACTTGATCTGACTCGTTGCAACGCGGACCACATTTATGATTGAGAATGAAACTTGTATATGGTTTGAATTAGACTTGATCTGACTTGACAACGATGGTAACAATTTTTTCCTAAATTTTCCCTTGATTTAGAACTACTAGGCTTTATACTATACGTAATTTAGGTGTGTGGTTTAGGTCTCTTGCAACTTATCTGGCTTATAGTCGGGTCTAACTTAGACTCATGTTAAAAGTCCGATCTCTTATACTAGGCCTCGCTTAAAACTTCCGGTGTCTTAAACTTTTCTATCCTTGCTAATGGTCAAACGGGTCCTACAAAGTAGGGGTGAGCACAGTTATCGGGAGCCGGAGAATTGGATTAGGTACGTGGTTATGGTGCAGCGAAGCTTATTTGTAAGTTACATCCAAGAAGAATTAGTATTCAAGTCAATTAAATTTTGTGGTAAGATTTGCATGTGTAATTTCCTTCAAGAGATTGAAATATTATATTGCGATAAATTATGAGGCTAAACATTGTGTGAGTTATTAGGCATAATTGAGGTTTGAGAAATACCGAAAGTGCTTGAGTAACTCGAGTATGGTTGTTATCTCCATATGATATTTGATCTATAATGGAATTCACTGCAGCTCTCCCTCGAATCAGGTATTTAATTTATTTTCTTATTTTGTCTATTTTATTGTTCGATCGCTTACTTTCCGTAATATCCCCGAATGTTAATAGCCCAATGCAAGCGGTTGTAAAAGGGGACTAATATTTCCTATGTTTTTTTTTTTTTCTTTTCTTTTTTATATCTATTTTGGAGCCAATGAAATAGACGAAAGCTCCTGTTCCAGTCTTGGCAAATCTGGCAATAGCAATTACAACTCCCGACCCAAAGTGGCCCCGTTGACTTGCATTAGAATATAATAAACAACACATTTACCTAACAACTTAAGATTTTAGAAAAGTTAGCAATACTTCCACCGAATCTCATATAATATTAGAGTTAAGAAGTCCCGAATTCAAAACTTTTAGGTCTTTATTTGCCTCCCCAATCGCATATTTCCACGCTCTAGGGGAGTCCACCAAATCCCATGAATTTCTACAAAAGGGTTATTTGTTGTATAATCATGCAATGAATGCATTCTAGTGAAGGCTAGACCTTGGAGTCATATTAAAACGATGCCAGGTACAGAAACTTGGCCACTTCGGGTTGGGAGTCGTAACCGCTATGGTCAAATTCACCAAGTGAAGATAGAGGAAAAAAGAAGACCGAGACTACTAGAACAAGGACCCTTCATCCATTTCACTGGCTCCAACTGCTTGCGAAATTTTGATGATTTTTAATGGCAGCACACAAGAATTGAAAAACATAGTAGATATTGTTCCATTTTTTAACCACGCGTATCAAGGTACTTCTTTACCTAGGTTTTAAATCGTGTGACCAAGACTCGCGAAGGAGCATTCCTTGATTTTGTACCACCAAGGCACTTTTGGATCATGTTAAAATCCGCCCAGTTTACTTTGAATAGAAGTGTTAAGGTATCAAGTGAAATTGATGTAAGTCTCAACGTCAATCATTTGACTGTGTTAGTGCTTTGATCATAGTTCATCAGACTGTTTTATGTCGAAAAATTAAGGGATGAAGTCATTCCATTGGATGATGGCTTTGAGATCTTTTAGAAACAGCTGCAGGTATCATAGAATTAGTATAAGCATAAAAGTAGACAATGCTGGGGTGTTGTTGGCCCAAGAAAGAAAAAGAAAAACAGAGCAATGTTTTCTTGCACATTGCTGGAGAATGTTATTTCTTTACTATGTGGGAATTGATGATGCACTTGAGCCTTCTGAGGCAAGAATCCAAGGGGAGGCAAATCTGAGAAAAGGAAAAAGTCTCTGCCAATCTGAAGAGAAACAAGAAGGTGTTAACATAGAAGGCATTGCCAACTATGTTGCCCATAGTGCGGACATATGTTTCATCATGTAAAACAGCCTGGACACCCGTCAAAAACGATATAGCAGTTGACTGCAGCGCGATGCATGTCAGCAGAGCTGCAATCACGTAGCAATGCACGTAAGGTCTCTTGCCAAAAGTAGTGCCCCAGAATATGAGGGAAGCGGCCAGTATTGAGCAAGTCATCGCAATAGTGTCGGAGATGATGAACCACTTGAGACAGCCTCTTGACCGGAGAAGGCCCACTCCTTGGCCTGGGGCAGGGTTATTGTTATAACAATCGGGCATTGTGAAAGCCGCTACAAATGTCACGGTTGTGATGAGTGTGGCGACCATCAGTTAGGTCCGACAATTTTGCTTGTAAGTCTGTTCTAAATTCCAGACGCCATCTTTCTGTTCATTTGTACAGGGGAAAAATCCTCCACCAAGATTCCAAAGATGTGGGAGGCGCAGTTGTCGCCAATTCAGCGTTGCGACCTGCAAGCAAAATGAAGACAACTTAGATTTCGAATCATGGTCTAGAGATTTAATAAATTTTCAATGAATTACGGCCTGCAATAGTATTCCTGCCGAGGGAATAACACGTGGTTCCTTGGTTAGCTCCTCTATGTTGAAGGCGGTTTCCCCTTTTGTGTTCCGGGCTGTATGATCAACTCTTGCATCCCGCAACAAGTAAGCTGCGATCCAACTTCTCCTTTCCATGATAGTTAGATGTAAAGGAGTATTGCCGTTGTGATCAGGCTGATTTGGGAGGCCCTCGAACTCGACGGTTTCCAGTACACATCTGACAACATTTGCTCTCCCACTTAGCACTGCAACATGAAGAATGTTTTGTCCTTTTAGGTCTACCAATTCTCCAGCATCTGGGCATTGCCGAACAATCTCTTTTATAACGTTGGCATGGCCATTACTTGCTGCTGCATGAAGTGACGAAAAACCATCTATGTCCACTGCATATGCACTTGGGATATCGAGCTCTAACAATTGCCGGACCAATTTGTGGTATCCGGAAAAAGCTGCATAGAAGAGAGGGGTCCTGCCATGGTGGTCAGCTTCTTTGATCAGCTCCGGCTTTGCTCTTAGGAGGGTTTTCACTATACCTGTGATGCATGAAGAAAATATTCTTTAAAGCACACAGGCCTAGGAAGTATTGGAACTGAGCAATATCTAATGGAAGTTGAAAAGATCCATACTTTGTATAAGCATATATGCCAAATTTTCCATCAATAGGTATCTGGACTCTGTTGCTTACATCAGATTGCCCGATAATTGAACTTGGTACAAGAACTTAGCATTTTTGTTAATATTTTTGAGCATGATATCTTGCAGGTCAAGGAATAGAGAGTTATCAGAATGCCCCGCTCTCGCAGTAGCATGCAAAGCCGTCTGGCCATCTGACCCGCCGTGAGCAAATAAAGACATAATGTCAGGATCCAATTTACGATCTGTTCCATGCCCCCTCTAGCAGCCAGGTACAATGGGGATTCTCCTGCACTATTTTTCGTGAAGTACAAGGTGATAATCTGCTTTTTTTAACAACCTAACCACGTGCGAGTGACCTTTTCTGATCGCCTCGTGCAGGGCCCTGTTGTTCCTTCTATTTTCCAGTCTCAGCATCTCCAAATTGCGGTCGCAGCCGCTTTCAATGTCTAGCTGAGAAGGAGAGGTCGATGTGATCTCTGTGACTAGAAACTTCACAACAGAAAGATGGCCGGCCCTTAAAATTAATCGACATTAATTAAAATAATTACAATGAATTAAACAATTTATTATTAATCAAATAAATCACAATTAATCAGACAAATCATGATTAATTAAACTTGACTAAACTAATTAATTAATCTAACCATGATTAATTGATATAATCAAATTACTTAGACTAATCGCACTCAAATTTAATCTAAACCGTCTTTAATCGAAATTAAGGCTAAACTAAAATTAACCAATACTAACCGCCGTTAACATTAAACTAATCTACCCCATAAACGTAATTGACACCTTAATCTACAATTAGAAAGTTAACTCATGGGTTTCCGGCGATGGCGAGCTTGTGGTGATGGCAGCGTGATGGCGTCGAGAACGTGACGCTTTCGGCTCGAACAAAGGCTCCAGCGGCAGCGCTGACTCAAGCTCATGACTTGAGCTTGGGTGTTTGGTGGTGGCGATTCGAGTGGACAGCAGCTTACGGCGACATCGATGGCGCCAAGGGTGCTAGTGGTGGTGATGGTGGTGGTGCATGTGGCTTGACGGACGGGCAGCTCAAGCGGTGGCGACTTGGGAGTCGGTAGTGGAGATGGTGGTTCGGTGGTGGTGAGAGATGGCAATGGTGAGTGATGGTGGAGGTGGCGGTGAAAATGGTGGGGGGTGGGTGGGGCGCGCAAATGGAAGCGAAGAAAAGAAGAAGAAGAAGGGATATGAAGAAGAAAAATTAATGAGGAAAAGATGGAGGGTAAGGGGAAATGGGCTGGTCAACAGAAGAGAGGGTGTGAGGGAGAAGAGAAAAGAGAGGGAGGGAGAGAGAGAGAGAGAGAAAGAATAAAAAGAAAAGAAAAGGGTTTTCCATCAAAAACCCATCACTTCTCCCACCAAATGCTCCCCAAAATCCTCCTAGCCAAGCCTTATGTCCCCAAAACGTCTTATTATATCCATTTTCCTTTAAAATAAAAATCTTGGTCCATAAGTCACCATTTTGTCACTGGATCCGAATTTTCCATTTTTCCGGTCTCCATTTTTTCGTTTGATAATTTCGTTTCTGAAAATTTCGAACTTACGGATAATTTGACAGACAATGAGGCGACATCTAATAATTTAATCTTGAAACCCTCGAAAGTTCGATACTTGAAATCAAATTAAATTTCATGATTAAAAATCAATTGAACGTGACTTTAATATGACCTAATTTTTTGAGTGGCTTTTAGGAATTTTCACATGACTAACTCGTGGTTAATAATTTTCAATCTACGTTTGTGCCTCTTCGAATCGTGGGCGACTCTCAGTTGTTATGTGATCATGAGAGTTCAATTACGTATCCTGTGTATAATATTGATAGAAAATCAGTTTATCGTCGTTTGACGCGAATATCGTAATTGTGCGGAATCACTTGCGAGCTTACTACGTACTTTCATCGAATCGATTTATATCAGTTTGTTACTTGACTTATAATAGTGTAATATTGACCATTGTCGATCATTATGGTCGAGCGGTCAATTTCTGATTGAATTCTCTTGTGTTTCACGTTTTAACCCTTTACAGCATCACCCAATAGATTAGTTAATTCGTGAGTGATAAGTTCAGAGTAAAGTAACTATAAGCGTATTGACGAAATAACAATTTCATAAATTTTGAAATAGGGATCAATTTTCGGGATATCACATTGCCGCTTGCCCGATCGGCAACAAGTTAGGGCTCAAGGCTCATCCAATCAATGGCAAGCCAAGCTAGTAGCGAGCTCAAGGGCTTAGCTTACTGCTCGTCATCTTGAGCCTCACTAGATCGACGACCGTGAGCCTCGAGCTCACCTTTGGCCAGTTGCCAACCGTCGCCATGGCTAGCGACTAGTTGAAGAAGAAGAAGAAGACAAAAAAGAAAGAAAAGAAAAAGAAAAAGGAAAAGGAAAAGGAAAAGGAAAAATAATTTAAAATTTGATTATTCAAAAAATAAAAAAATAAAAAATAAAACTATTTAAAAAGAGTGCATGGAGGAAAAGATTTTCCTTATCGAATAGCGGAACATATTTTCTACTTCACTTTCAAGTTTAAGCTTAACATAAAAAAATAATTACATTTTCCTAGAAATATTTTCCATAAACGCCACATTTTCACAAAATGAACGGAGCCAAAATTCAATACTCAAACGATCATTATTTACAACTTTTAGAAGATTAGTTTATGGGTTATATGTTGACTGAGCATGCCGATGAGCCACTTAAGATTCAGGAATTAATAAAATATGGACATGTCGGATTTCCAGCTACCTAGATCGGAGTTGACACTTAAGTATTTTTGTTTTAAGTGGCAATTAAGTGATCTGAAAAATAAAATATTTGACAATAAAGTGAGTATTGTACGCAACTTTTGACATTTCTAGTGTCTTTTCCTCGTGCGGATTGACCACGCTCCATAATCAACCTCATCGGCCAAATTAATGGTTGAGAGTGAGACTTGAATATGGGGTCTAACCAACTCAACAACTCCATGATTTAGAATTATTAGATTTTCCCCCCATTCGCACTTTAGGCCTGGGGTATAGCATCTTATGAGGATCATAATCCGGTCTAGCTTAGACTCGTGTGGAAAGTCCAATACCATATACCGGGCCAGCTCAAACCTTCGGTAGTCTAATACTTTTGTCCTTGTTTATGGTCACACAAGTTCCCCAAAGAACTACGCCAGATGGCTTTGATCTCCAGTATGAAGAAACCAAAATTCAAAGAGGATTTGGACCTCAAACTTTAATCCAAAACCTTCCATTAAATGCCGGTATCTTTCATTAAGATGTGTTCTAGTAAAATGATATTCACAAGATGCTATGTCCAAGCCGGACCCGTTGCTAAAAAATCCTTGGCATTTATCTGTTGATTTTCCCTTGCATTTAATGAATAATGTGAGGACCTGAACTGTTAGTATCTAATGTGAATCTGAGGACATGACTCAATGACTTTTAAAATACATTTGGGAAGTCAATGCCAAGTTTAAGACGTTAGGATGGATTGGAGAGCCAAATCTCAGTGTGTTTCTAAATTTCAACAGACAATGACATTGATTCTAGAGTCTAGACAAGTAAACAAGCGCGGTTTTACTTTGAATAGAAGTGTTGAGGTATCAAGTGAAAGTGATGTGAGAGTCAAGGTCCATCATTTGGATTTGTTAGTGTTTTCATCATAATTTATCAGACTATTTTTGTCAAAAAATTTAGAGATGAAGTCATTCTATTGGACGGTGACCCTGAGGTCTTCTGGAAACAGCTGCAGGTATCATGGAATTAGTAAAAGCATATAAGTAAACAATGCTGGGGTGTTGTTGGCCTAGAAAAGAAAAAAGAAACGAGTGATGTTTTCTTGCAGATTTCACTAAATTCACAAGGGGAAAAGTTGTCAGTAATTTCTCCAATATAACATCGCTAAAGAATATTATATATTTGCTCTGTGGGAATTGATGATACGCTTGAGCCTTTTGAGGCGGGAAATCAAGGAGAGGCAGATCTCAGAGAAGGATAAAATCTGGGCCAGTTTGAAGAGAAACAAGCAGGTGTTAAGATCGATGGCACAGCCAACTATGTAAGCCATGGTGTTGACATATGTTTGGTCAAGTAACACAGCCACGAGACCCGTATTGAATGACATAGCAGTTGATTGCAGCGCGACGGCTGTCAGCACAGCTGCAATCACGTAGCAATGCATGTATGGTCTCTCGCCAAAAGCAGCACCCCAGTGTACGATGGAAGAGGCCATTATAGAGCAGGTCATCGCGATAGTGTTGGAGATGATAAACTGCTTGAGATAACCACTTGACCGGAGAAGGGCCACTCCTTGGCCTGGGCCGGGGTTATTGTTATAACCACCGGGCATTGTGAAAGCTGCGACAAATGTCACAGTTGTGATGAGTGTGGCGACCATCAGTAAGGTCTGACAATTTTGCTTGTAAGTCTGTTCTGAATTCCAGACACCATCTTTTTGTTCACTAGTATAGGGGAAAAATCCTCCACGGAGATTCCAAAGATGTGGGAGGCGTAGTTGTCGCCAATTCAGCGTCGCGACCTGCAAGCAAAATGAAGACAACTTAGATTTCCGAACATGGTCTAGAGATTTAATAAATTTTCAATGAATTACAGCCTGCAATAGTATTCCTACCGAGGGAATAATACGTGGTTCCTTGGTTAGCTCCTCTATGTCGAAGGCAGCTTCCCCTCTTGTGTTCCGGGCTGTATGATCAATTCTTGCATCCCGCAACTGGTAAGCTGCGATCCAACTTCTCCTTTCCATGATAGTTAGATGCAAAGGAGTATTGCCGTTGTGATCAGGCTGATTTAGTAGGCCCTCGAGCTCGACGGTTTCCAATATGCATCTGACAACATTTGCTCTCCCACTTAGAACTGCAACATGAAGAATGTTTTGTCCCTTTCAAATCATGTTAATATTAGACCTTATCCAACTCAACAACAGGCCTAATAATTCTTTTCTAAGTCCATCCATAATTTAGAATTATTAGGTTTTCCGCCCATTCCTGCTTTGGCCTGGGTTCTAGCATCTTATCAAGATCATTATCCAGTCTACCTTAGACTCGTGTGGAAAGTCCAATTCTATATACCGGGCCAGCCCAAACCTTCGGTAGTCTAATACTTTTATGTCCTTGTTTATGGTCAAACAAGTTCCCCAAAGAACTACGCCAGATGGCTTTGTATATAGAAAGCAAAATTCAAAGAGGATTTGGACCTCAAACTTTATTCCAAAAGCCTCCATTAAATGCTGGTATCTTTTATTAAGATGAATTCCAGTAAAAGGATATTCACTCACAATATGCTATGTGCAAGTCGGACTTATTGCTAAAAAATCTTGGCATTTAGCTGTTGATTTTCCCTTGCCGTTAATTAACAATGCGAGAACTTGCATTGCAGTAACTAACGTGAATCCGAAGGTATGACTCAATGAATTTTCAACACGTTCGGGAAGTCAATGCCAAGTTTAACACGTTGGGATGTGGAGAGCCAGATCTCAGTTTTTTTCTAAATTTCCACAGACGGCGACATCTTTTAGATACTGCACTGGCAAATCAGCGCAGTTTTTCTTTGAAGAGAAGTGTTAAGGTATCGAGTGAAATTGATGTAAGAGTCCAGGTCAATCATTTGACTGTGTTTGTGTTTGATCCGTACCATTCTACGGTCGCCTGATTGGGAAAATAGGCGTTGTTTAGGTACCGTACCATTCTATGGTCGCCTTGACAAAAAAATTGTTTTTCCAGGACTCGTACCATTCTACAGTCGCCTGAATGAGGAAATTGCTTTTCTAGGACTTGTACATTTCTACGGTTGTCTGTTAGAGCAATAAATGTTGTTTATGACCCGTACCATTCTACGGTCGCCTAAACGGGGTTTTGCTTGGCTAGGACTCGAATCTTTCTTCGGTTGCCCAGCGTTGCAACATAAATCATCTGACCAAGACCCGAACCTTTCTTCGGTTGCCTTAATCAAACTGAATTTGGAGAAAAATCTTTGGGGGACAACTCAATCGAGTGTCGGTGTAAAGGACTCTGGGCTACGAAAGCACGCCAAGTCGATAAAAGAAAACCGGGCTACAGAAGCACGCCGGTTTGATAAAAGGGAATCTAGGCTACGAAAGCACACCAGGTTATTATAAATGGACATCGGGCTACGAAAACACGCTGAGTCGATAAAGAGGGACTCTGGGCTACAAAAGCACGCCAGGTTAGGAACAGGATACTGGGCTACGGAAGTACGCCGGGTCGATGATATGGACTTTGGGCTACAAAAGCACGCTAGGTCAATATAAAGTGTCACACCCCAATCCTCGGGAACGCACCCATCCTTCTCCTTGGTCGATTTTAGAATGCGATATCCCAAGATTATGTATCGTCGACCCTTTCATTTTTATTGCACATGCGGAAGCAGTTATAAATCCCCCGACAATAAAACAATGGAATAGAAAAGCAGGGCTATATTTTTCATACTGAAATCCACAACCACACTTTTATACACACGCACCTCATAGCATTTTACAATACTATTAACATAGGTCTGATCTAACACCTATCCACTAATACACAAGGTTCACAAAACGGGATTGGATCTCAATCCTCATTCGGGTTGTACTCGGGATCATCATTCCGATCCTCCTCAGACTCTCCTTTGCTAAGCTCGTTTTCTTCAAGCTCTTCATCTTCTATTGGCTCGTCATCAGGGTCATCCAACAGGTAATCCTCCTCCGGTCTCTCTACGGACTTGAAATGGTTATTTAATAACCAATGAGACTATGTCTTAGTGAGTTCTACCCTCTAAGACCTGATTAGTAAACCAATACACTATGAGTTGCCTAAACACGCATAGGTCAGAGGACTTACCTTGGCCTCAGATTCCACCTGCAAGTCAGTACAATTTAATATCGGCACCCATTTAAACCATATGGATCGAACTATCGATCAAGCGAACTAGCCGATTACATGTCAATCAGACCATACATTCCCCACGATGTATATCTAGTCGCCGAGCACACGTGCATTCTCTTAGGCATTAGTTCACCAAAGTGATGCATCAAATCACCGAGCCCACATGTCTCTTCCAAGATGCCACACTTAAGTCCTTGGGCCCACGTGCATTCTCTTAGGCACTAGTTCGCCAAAGTGATGCATCAATTCACTGAGCCCACGTGCCCTTTTTACGATACCCGGGCCCATGCGCATTCTTTTAGGCACCAAGTTTGCCAAAGTGATTCATCAAATCACCAAGCCCACGTGCCCATTTTATGATGCCATACTCTGTCACCGAGCCACGTGTATTCTCCAAGAGAACATACCGAGTTTTCGAGTCACGTGCATTCTCTAAGGCGACCTCTTCGCCAAGATGACATATTCAACCACCAAACTCACATGCATTCTCTAGGTGATATTCCAATTCACCGAGCCCACGTATCATCTTTCAGGTGATTACCAATTTACTTTCGATACCAACAACCAATACCCAACGATTTCTCAATATCAACTCAATAGGAATAAATCCTAAAAATTCATAATTAAATCAATTCCATACAAATTGAAGCTCAATTAAATAAACGGATTGCACCACGACAATCAGCATGAAATTCCGATCACTGGCCATCCCGGTTGAATTTTCGGAAAAATAAATAATTAAATAATTAATTTCGAAAATTAAATAAATAATTATTAAAAATCCAATTTAGGCCCATAATGCCTGATTGGAAGCCAAGACGGACCGGGAAAAATCCCAAGACCCATTCAATAAATAACCGAACCTTTCTACTTGCTAATAACTAGGTCTAACCACCTAACATGCATCATTAAGTTACTAATTTAATTGTTTTAAACTAATCTAACCACCTAAGTGCACTTAATTAAATCTAACCAACTCCAAAGCATAATTAGCAAACTAAGAAAGTATTAGTGAGTAAAACTCACTTGATTAAAAGCCGGGATTGAATCACTGCGGTGGCGGCCGAAATTCAAACTTTCGGCGGCGTCGACGGACACTCGGGCCGGGCCTACAAGCTTCGCAAGCCCACAGCAAAATTCTAGGCTTGGGCTGAACTTGCAGTTGGGCTTGGCTTCGCGGGCTAGGCCTCAAGAAACTGGGCCGAGCTACTAAATTTGCTAGGCTTCAAAGCTGGGCTGAACTTCAAATGGGCTGAGGACTGCTGTATTGGGACTGAAATCAATGGGCTGAAGCTGAAGTTCACTTGGGCTGAATTGATGCATGCTTCAAGTGGGCTGAACTTCACGTGCAAGAGGAGCAGCAAAGCCCACGAGCTGAAGAAGACCATGCGGACGTCGTTGCTATTGATGGAGCTGACCGATCGTGCGGCAGGGATTCGGTGGAGCAGAGTCGTTGGTGGAACCGTGACGGGCAGTGAAGCCACACGGCAGCAAGGTCAACAAATTGAAGGTTGCGGTGGAGTTTGACGGAAATTTTGATGGTGTTTCGGTGGGGCGGTAGATCACGTGGGCTGAAGAAGACGCTTCACTGGGCCAACCGTGAAAGAAATCTAACGAAGGAAAGAGCTCGGTTGTGCTGGCAGTCAATGTGAGAGGCAGAAGCTGGGATGTTGCTGGCGCAAGATGGGGAAGAATGCTCGGGCAGCTTGCTGGTGTTGAAGCAACGTGTGGGCGGAGGCAGTTGCTGCGTGGAACGTGGGCTTTTGGTGAGCTGCAGGGGCGCACGATGGAGTTTGGTGGAGTGGCAAGCTGACGATGGTGATGGTGGTGGAGCAGGGATTTGAAAAGAGAAATGAAAGCAATGACAAAACAAAAGCAGCTGCTGGCGCCAGGGATTGAATGGTGGTAAACTTCGGTGATCTTCCATGCTAGCTTGTTGACTGGAGGGGTGCAAGATTTGGTGGAAGCTAGGACGTGGCAGTGGCTGGGTTGTTTTCGGTGAAGGAAGAAGCAAAATTGAGGGAGCTGAGGGAGAGAACGTGGGGTTGAGGGTCGAAGGAAAGAAATGAAAAGCAGAAGCCAGCGTGATCGAGAGAGAGAAGGGACGCACGGTGAAGACCAAGGCAGCTGTCTTGGCATGCTGAAGAAGTTGTGGCTGAGGGTTGGTATTCTCATCAAGGTTTATCCGGTCGCTGAGCTATTCTTCGCTCAATCATATGCCACTATTGCAAGAAGGCGGGTCACATGATTGCAGACTCTCACAAGCGGCAGAATGCAAACTCTCGTCGACAGTCAGACATGGCTCATCTTGCTGCTCCCCCAGAGACGCCTACTGCTGCTGAGTCGTCGGACTTATCCACCAAGGGATTCGTGGAATTTCTGTGGATTGCGTTGGGGGAAATCTACCAAAGCTAGGCAGATAGATAGACTCCTTTCCCGCTGCTAAGGGAGAGCAAGAAACAAAATCAAATGATTGTTTGGAAGCTAAAGTCCACACTTATCCCAACCATTTAAGTGTTTGTCCCCTCTAAAGCCCACATAATTATCTTAATGTCTCCCATTTACTTTCCATCAAGAAATTTCCCACAAATTGTCCAAATGGAAGCCAAAATTTCAGCTCCTACTTTGTCATCCGAATTTCATTACTTTGGGCTTCAATTCCTCACCAAAATTCCCAATTTAATGTCCAACTTCGTCGAAGAAATTGCCCATACCATTTTCAGCAAGTCCTCGACACCCAACGGTTCGATAAAGAGGCCAAAATTTTAATCAACTTGGCCGATCCAATTTTCTGCTAATTTCCGCGATGTCCAAATCCATTTCCCATAAAAATCTCGGAATCTTTGAAAAACCTTCTAAGACTGAGTCGACATTCCTAGAATTTATTGTGACATGACAAAATCTTTAATTTCTGGAATTAGGCTCAAATTCACGGTTAATTTCCAATTGACGCGTTTTTAGCGTGACCTAAACTAACGGGTAACTTTTAGAAAATTTTAGTGCAAATGACCCATGGTTGATTTTCTTCGAGCAACTATGAACCCACTTGACTCATTGGCGACTCTCGATTGTCGTGAAAATCTTGAGAATTCAAATACGGACACAGGGTACCAAAACAATAAGAATCTAGTGCCAGTTGACGAGAATTTTCTAATTTAGTGGTGTCACCCATGATTAGCCACACATCTTTGTCAAACTAGTCTATCTCTGATTTCAAATTGATTTTATACTGTGCCGCAATGGCCTCTAAAGATAGACATGGTCGAGAAGCCGATTTATAGTCGAATTCTCAAATCTATTTGCCTTAAAATCCTTATTGGTTTCCCCAGATATTCTAGTTATCTTGAGAGTGATCAACTCTGAGAACAGAGCTATAAGCGCGTCAATGAAATGCCCGATTTATTCAGTAGAAAACAGAATTGAAAATCCGGGATGTCACATAAAGGACACCGGATTACGGAAGCACACCGGGTCGATAAAAGAGACTCTGGGCTACAAAAGCACGCCAGGTCAATATAAAGGACACTAGGCTATGGAAGCACGCCGAGTCGATGAAAGGGACTCTAGGCTACAAAAGCACGCCAGGTCGATGAAAAGGACACCGGGCTACGGAACCACGCCAGGTCGATGAAAGGGACTCTGGGCTACGAAAGCACGCCATGTCAATATAAAGGGACAACTTGATCGAGTCAAGTGTCGGTGCACTTGAGAGAGAATACCTGCACAATGACAAGTATATGGGTAGTGATATACTTACCTGGTGATATCTCTTATTATTAAGGATATGTCTTTTGGAATTTAGATATCCTGTTGAGGTCTCTCACCTTCTGGTATAAATAAATTTTGGAACATCAATGATGCAACTTGAACGTTTGTGAATGTTTTTCATCTCTTAATATCATGAGGCATTCTGAAAGGAACCTGAATGTCAGGAGTGAAAGTGCTAGTATGAATACCTAGAGGAGGGGTGAATAGGTGTTTAAAATAAACATTGGCAAATATATGCGGAATAAAATAAACTTCAAACAAAACAAAGGAGTTAAGGAAGAGAATAAGAACACAAGGTTTATAGTGGTTCGGCTTAATCCAAGGCTACGTCCATTCTCCCACGCTAACAGCCTTCTTGCTGGATTCCACTATGCAATCAACAAGAGATTACAACTTTGAGTGCAAACACTTAGTA
The DNA here is from genome assembly GCA_016097605.1 of Eucalyptus guilfoylei. Lineage (NCBI taxonomy): Eukaryota > Viridiplantae > Streptophyta > Magnoliopsida > Myrtales > Myrtaceae > Eucalyptus > Eucalyptus guilfoylei. Next base: position 16,898,584 of record CM027865.1, on the reverse strand, counting down.
GTAGATCACACTATCTCACTAAGTCACTCTTTTGGTATTTCTCTCACGATCATAAACGTTTAAGCTCACCAAAGACAAGTGTATGATCGAAGTTCGCTCAGACTTTGGAATTATAAATTCTACGCTCCGTCTCTTACTTGCTCATCGGTCCTTCATCTCCTTAAATACTCCTCCACTTCCAAACTAGCCGTTGGACAGTATCTTGAGGATCGTCTTCCAATATTACCCATTGGACAGCACCGTATCTAGAAGATTTGGTAGCCGTTGAGTGACAAAGGCAGAATCCCAAATTGATTCCGATCGCCCATACAAACGGAATCTTGGTTTCCATAAGTAAAGCTTCTTCGTTTGGAAAGTTCTTGTTTTCAAGATTTAATTGTCAATCAATTAGATTGAATCAATCAAATCAATCTTGATGTGGAATCCAAACTAGATCACTAGCCGTTATATGATTGGGCTTGTATTACGTTCTGTCGAATCTGTATGTAAAGTCTGAGAGCAATATACTTTACAATATGAGTCTGAGTACAATAGTTCTGTCGAATCTGTATGTAAAGTCTGAGAGCAATATACTTTACAATATGAGTCTGAGTGCAATAGACTTTACAATCTGAGTCTGAACATATTCTGCTTCTGAACAGATTTAGCTTTAAGGTCTGAACACCGTCTGAATAAGTTCAGCTTCAGCATAGAGTATGTCTTTTGATTCTTTATTCTCGTTTAGTCTGGAATTTGTCAGAGTTGACAGACTTCTGATGTAGAACGGACTTTGACACTAAAGTCTGGCAGTCTTCAAAATATACTTTGGACATGTGTTACGTTCAGTCTTCTGGTTTTTCCAAGTATAGACTTTGATAATATCATTTATCTGTTCTATCATCTGCATAGTCTATTACTCAACCAATAAACACGTTAGTAGCATTTGATTTATTTTGTCATCTTCAAAACATCATAAGGGATTTCCCTAACAATCTCCCCCTTTTTGATGATGACAAAACAATCTCTGAATATGCAGATGCGTAATCACACTTTCTAAAATAATGATAAATCAATCATCGAATTTTAGATTTTCAAAAAATGTGACTTGAATCAAAAGACAGCAAATAGATTGAGCATAACAATATGTAGAAAAATAATCGCAGCTCAATATTATGCAATAAATAAAATCAACCAATCAACACATATGCATATTTATATTCTCTCCCCCTTTTTGTCATAATCAAAAAGCGATTTCAATGGAAATAGTATCACGTAGAGAATATAAAACGATAATAAATGTATTGTAAGAAATACAATTTCAAAAAATCAGCTGTTATAAAGTAAATCGAATATTAAAGATATGCAATATAGCTCACTTCGATCATATATATATATCATCAAATATTCAATAAAAATCACGGATGCATCATAAAATTCACGTACCATTTTTGTCATAATAAAATGATAATATCAATAAAAGATTTATTAATGACAAAAGGTAATAAAAGATGCACTAACTGGATTTTTTAGAACTTAACAAATTCTGACACATTTACCTTTCCTTCCTTCCATAATAATCAAAATCACGATCGATTCAAAAAGATCTTTCCAAAATTGATCAATGCTCCCCCTCAATTTGTTGCCTTTTTGAGGTGATCTCGATTCTTTTCCTTTTATTTTTGGATTCGCTTTCTCCTCATTTTGAAATTCGAGGCAAAAATTTATTTTCTTCAATCAAGCTCTTCTCGAATTCAACCTGCATAATCTTAACGAACTTTTTGCACAAATAAGCTGTAATAATATCCACATAATATATAATGCCCTTTCTTCAAATAAATAAATTGAATGGCATATATAAAATTAAAATTCAGAACTACTCAACCTTTTGTATGACACATTAGGGATTTCCTTAACAATATTTGCAAAAACTTTGCACGAGGAAGGGAATTTTTGAGCCTCCAGAAGATAGTATAGAATCTCCATGATTTTTAAGTCTAGCTTTCCAAAATCCATATGGAAGATTCTTTTTCAACTTGCAAAAACTTGTATAGATAACAATCTTTGCAAAAGTGTCACGTAATACCTTTCTTTGATTTGCGGATCAAACTTGCTAGATATAATATATCTTCTAAGAATATAGCAAGAGTATCCATATATATGCAATAATATCTTTTGAGATCAAAGAGATTTCCTTGAGCATAAATTTCAGATATGCATTTTGCAAAAGGGAAATAGATATTTCTGTCACGTGCCAAAATTGCAATACCTTATATTTATGACAAAAGATATTTGCAATATAATAAACAATCATCCAAAGTTATGATAAATGCACGTAGAAATTTGTAAGGCGGGATGATAAAAAATATTCTCTTATCCATGGTATATGTTTGAAATATACCATTGAAAAAACATTGAAAAAACATTACCAATCTTCGCTTGAGATTCTTTTCTTATTGCACCAAAATCTGTGTAGATTTGCAATCATTCTTGCCTCATTGAATTTTCTGCAATCAACTCATTTCCTTTTTGGTATCCATCAATTTGGATCCTTCCATTCCGTTAGAGCAAAATATGAAATCTCCATAATCAAATATTCTTTCTTTATTCAACATAACAAAGTATTCAAAGAAAGAATATTATGCACAATGATATTTTGAAAAATAAATTCTCACTTAGTCATAGTACAATAAAATCAGGGAGAATGAAATCATTGAGTATTTAAGAAAGAATATTTTGCATAATAAATTAATATCACGTAAAACAGATTTCTATTTGGCAAAATATGATAAAATCTGAGAGGATAAAATCAAGCCAAATAAATTCATTTGTCTCTAAGCAAAATATCAAAAATAACCACACGTATCAAATCTCAACTCTCGAATAATAAATCACACGATTCTTTCTTCAATAAAGCAAATCGAAAAATATGATCATTATAAAATCTGAATCAACCAATGATATATCGAATTTCAAGCATAATGAGAATTATGTGCCAAAAAACATTCCTTACCAATTTCTTCTTTTCCTTTATTTCCTGCAAAAAAGAACTCATCTTTTCTTTGGTACCCATTTTTTCTTGGGTCCATGAGAGTTAGTAGAGTATGCTGTTTTTATCCAATCTTTCTTGACAGATCTCCAGACTTTAGGACATTCTTTCTCAAAGTGTTCCAAATCTCCATAATTTGAACACTTAAGGGCATTTCCACCAACAGGTTTTACAAACACTTTTTGAAAATGATTTTTGTAAAATGCCTTTGGAGGTCTTTGTCTAAGTCTCTCCTTGACTTTAGGAAAATCAATTAGAGAATCACTTTCCTTATTGAAACCAAGTCCCGACTTATTATAGTAAGGTACTTGTATAGAAAGGATATGCTCTAATGTTTTTGAACCATTTGAAAATCTTGTCGAAATATTTGAAAATTCTTTCTTCAAAGAATCATTTTCTTTGACAAGTAAATCTCGATTTTCATTTGTTTGTAGAAAATCTTTTTGCAAAATTTCAAAATTTTCTTTTTGAGAAAGATCATGTTGCCTAAGCCGAGAATTCTCCTTTTTAAGTTCGGAGATCCTTTTAAGAGAAGATTTGAGATTTAAGCACAGCTCATTTATATACTTTGAAAGTTTGAGAGGAATTTTTGAATGGCCTACCTCAATTTCCTCATCGGATTCTGAGTCTGTGTCCGAGTCAGACTCTGATTCTAAGTCTGTGTCTAAGTCAGACTCAGATTCTGAATGTGCCATCAAACATATATTTCCTTGCTCATCATCTTTTTTCATTGTTCTTTTCTGCCCATTCAGCTTGTATTGTCTTCTTCCATCAAATTTCCTTCATTTTCCACTCAGCTTTTTGAATTTCTTGATCATAAAAGCAAGTTCTTCGCCGTCCATGTCATTTTCTGAGTCTGTATCATTAGAATCGGCATTAGATATTAAAGCGATGGACTTCTTACCTTTGGGATCTTCGTCGTGGATTTGTTCCACTTCATAGGATTGAAGAGTGCCAATCAATTCATCAACGGAGAGTGGCATAATCCTCTGAGTCTCCCGGATTGAGGTCTTAACATGGTTCCAATCTTTTGAGAGACCTTGTAAGAGTTTGTTGACCTTCATTGGGGCAGAAATTTGCTGACCTTGATATGCTAAACCATTTATAATTTCTGTAAAACGGCTGAACATATCTCCAATCGACAACTTGTATAATTCATATCGGTCATATCCTTGATTTTGTGAGGCTTAGAATTTTAAAATCATCTATTTAGCTATGGTTGTGTTTGTTTAGGTTAAAAATATAATTAACAAATTTTGGTGCACAAGTTGAGGTCATGGTTCATTTTAAAGCAAGAACATCCAATTCTTAAAAAGGTTGGCTATAATTTGGGTTCAATGCTTGATTTTGTGAGTTTTAGAGCGTTCAAATCATCATATAATTGTGTTCGTTTCGGTTTAAAGAGATTCAAGTTTTTATCTACGGTCATAAATTCTTTGAAGGGATCATTTGGATTTACACATCTAAAATAAGGACACTTGTCCTCGAACATATATGTATATATATGTATACAGACATACACGAACCGGTATTATTCTTCAATGAATCACTTTATGTATCCTTATACTCATCTATTGTTTATCCTTCGGTTAAATTGATTTGAAAAGAATGTTTAGATTTAAGATGAATAAAAACCTCTTCATTGTCTTCCCAAAGATGCATCGGCAGGAAAGTAATTTGTTGCTTCTTAGGATACATTGAGTAAAACTAAAATTTGCATAGCTTTACATGGAAGCCACCAGAGCCAATTAACCACTTGGGTTAAAATTTCTAATCCGTGCATGCATCGTGTAATGTGTATGTATAATTTTCCAAGTGGTTCTTTTAATTACATTTTATTTAGTTAACAAGTACAGATTCGTTAACACCACACCCAAAATCTAGATCAAAACATGAGGAAGCTAATATCCCAAATAAAAAACATAACAATACAATTAACCAATAAGACCTACTCAATTAAATGCCTAAAAAAGCTTGTCGATCGTAAATGTTATGTTAATAGGCTTGGCCCATGAAACCCATCGATGGGTCTAAAGAGCTTATCGATTAGGAGTTTTCAATGAAGAGCATTTTAGTAGAGATCAAGACACGTGCGGGCGATTGATCGATTCCAAACATGAGTGAAAGTTGAAGTTTGAGCCAAGAAGGATCCATCAACTAAGGGATAACAATAGCTAAAGGATCGAAAGCGGTCACAAGTCATCTTGAAGTAGCGTGAGACAATTAGAGATTCTTGCATAGGAAAATCAAAGACGCACAACAAAATCACCCATTAAAGATGAAGAGGAATAAGAGTTTGCACACTTATTTACACATGCAAATATCTTTCAAATCATTTCAATACTTCGAACGAGAATCATGCTGCATCTATCAAGGAGTCCATCAAGTTAGGAAAAAATTATTCAGATCAGATCTTTGTTGAGGGTTTGAGTTTCAAATTCAAATTAGATTATTTTTAAGTTCAATATTTGTCTTTGAGTATGAAAGCTTTCAAGTCGAGTCTTACTTTATCTATGCTTTTTATTGATTTCCTTTGAGAAGTTTATTGTTCAACTCTAGTCATTATTCCGATTCAATCACAATCTTTGCATTTTCCTTATTGATCTTTAAGTTATTGTTTTCTGACATTGGAGGGGAGAATATGAAGCTCTTAGATCTGCAAGATAAAGGACCATAGAACTACGTGGTAGACAGAATTAGCGTTAGGTGATGATTACCATTTATAGCGAGTTATCTTACGGAGAGATAAGGTTGAGGTACCCGCTAGAACACCAAAAGGGCGTGCGTTAAAGTATTTAAGTATTTCGAGGAGAACCTGAAATTAAATAACAGAAATCAATGATTCCAGCAAACTTGGATTGATGGTCATGGCAGATTATTGAGAAACCGCGAGCCCCTTTAGGGCCATTTTCGTGAAGAACGGGAAAAACTCCATTCAGGGAATTACTTAACGTCGACATCTGCGTGCATTAGATCATGAATGAACAGCCCGGAGAGATGCCAAGTAGAGATTGTTGATGGAGTACGCGGACAGTTTCTTCTGAACTTGCAAATATTTGTCGAAGCTGACTTAATTTTAGGTCTCAAATCTTCCGCGTCCGGGTAGATTTTTATTTATGCAGGATATAACGGATGAATGACATGCAAACAAAAAGAAGAAAATGGTTTCGACTTCCACTACGAATGTCTCAACGACTTTGAATGCGTAGTCCACAACTAAAACCATGATAAAATTGAGTTCTGAGTTTGGTAAAAACAAGACTAGTCAACGAGAGCCTAAAATCAGCAAAGAGGGAACACTGGTGGTGCTTGGAACGTGGACCTTATGACGAGAAGCGCTTGCAATGTGGCCCCAAAGATAGACGAGGTGGCACAGTCCGCTTGATTTCATCATCGACGGAATTAGTTTTATCGGAGGACTCAGAGTTATTGTGAACCTTCCCATTCCAACTGACACTCCAAGGCTTCTTCGAGCTCTTCTTGCTTAGGAGCCGATGAAGACACACAGGAGTAGAAGTGAAGCTCTTGACCTGGAAATACTTGATCAGGAACGGGATGCTCGACCCAATGACCCCCACAGCAAACTCCAACCACACAACATCGGTCGATATGACGCTGTACAGCCCCGTCATGAAGGCAACCATGGTCCCCCCGAGGGAGATGTAAAGCAGTTTCTTACTGTACACGATGGCCCTCCTCAAGGCCATTTCCTCAGCAAGCATGGCTGAGATCAAGAGGAACAGGACTGTCAGGGAAGTAGATACGGCCAGGACGTCGGCTAGGATGAAGACCTTGAAAGCGGTTTGATCAATGAGAATAGGGTGGCCAGGTTTGTGGTTTTTTTGGCCGCTTAATTTCGCCGGAGGTGGGTGCTTAGGGGACTCATGGAAGTTGTATAAGGGGGATGGCAGCGGTGGAAGAGTGTCAATATCTTCAGGCGTCAAACCACCAGGCAATGTGAAGGCGGCGGCAAAAGTGATGGTAGCAAGGAGGGTGGCCACGACACAGAGGGCATTGGCGTGGCCCTTGAGGTCGGCTTCGGGCTTGTCGAGGAAGGTGGGTTGGCCGGCGGGGTGGTTCCAGGTCTGAGGCTTTCGGCCAGCTGGGATGGACTTCAGGTATCGGTAAAGGTAGTCCTGCAGATGAGCGCAATAACGATCAGCAGTTGATAGAAGCAGTTAACGGAAATGGACCATTCTATTTTATGGTAAGGCTCGTGTGATTTTTCAAGGTCATCAACAGCCTAGATTTCCCACCAAATAACGGAAACCTATATAGATAGATCGGTTAGAGGAAGGACTAGTTTAATTTCCCCCATATGGATACAATCTTTATAGAATTTTATTGAGTCTACCACGTAGTTCTGTAAATTAGTTTTAATACCTCTATTAATATACAAAGCCCGATATATGGGCTCCGATTGATTTATTTACTCGATTTACTAAGAAGTACCAGTAAGCACTATAACATATGACGACAACAATGGGTTACAGCGAAAAAAAATGTTGACAATATTATAGAGAAAAGAACAAACCAATTTCCAGCTCAAATTTTCACAAAAAATTTGGATCAACTCATATAAATCTTGAGTGCTCTTTATTATTCCGTTGATTTCTCTGATAACTATTTTTGTCCCTCATTAAATTTATGTTACAAAATCATTTAATTTTCTCGCTATTTCACCACAAAACCCGACGCAGAATCCCATGTGCAAAAGATAATTTAGTCAGATGAGCTAATAATTACCTTCCTCTTGGTGTATTGCCACTCAGACTCACAAATATCCAGAAACGTGCGGCCCTCGTCGTTCTTGGCCCTCAGATCCACCCCAGGAATCTTCAGCAACCTCTTCACCATTCTGTAGTTCAGGTCCCCAGCCGCCACGTGCAGCGGCGTGTTCCCAAAGCGGTCGGCCTCGTTCACCAGCCTCACCAGCTCGGGCAATCTCAACACCGCCTTAGAGTGTTTCGGCCCGCACTTCAGCGCGAGGTGAACCACGTTCCGGCCCTCGTCATCGGCGACCTCGACCGTGTCGGGGCAGTGCTCGAGGATCTCTCTCAGGACGTGGAGGTGGCCCGACGAGGCGGCTTCGAGCAGTGGGGTTCGGCCATGGGTGCGTTCCTTGGTGTAGGCCGAGGAAGGGCCGGTTAGGAGGAGGCGGGTGGCGATGTCTTTCTCTCCGGCTTTCGCTGCGAAGTGCAGGGCTGTTCTTCCGTTGTCGTCGGCCTTGTTGATCATATCCGATCCTTGGAGATTTATGAGAGCTTCCACGCAATCTAGGACACGAGGAAGAACTCGTTAGAAAGAGTAGATAGATATACAATAAAAGAAACGGGAGATGTAGCTGCTGATGTTATGGTTTCTTTATATGTGGGCTAGTCTGCTTTCTTTTGGAGGACCGAGAGATGCCTCAATTGATTTTGGTTGTTAATAATACAAAGTTCAAAGTGATCAATTAGTGCTGGTACGAATAAACTCCCTCAGTTCCTTCAACATCATATGCCTTCACATAGCATTTCTTGCTTGTTCATGTACGTTAAAAAGAGTATAGTTTCTATATTTCTTACCAAAGTGTTTGCTTGAACTAAAAAGTTGAAAGGCGACACGGGCTAAAAACATATCGATGCTTTGTAAAAATAGAAACGCACACTTCATATCATACTTGATTTTGCGCCAGACGGAACCTCCCGTTCTCAAAAATAAATCTGCTAGTCATATGAGTACCGTAGTTATATTTTGCATTATATCGAACACTTGCGTGTTGCAAAAAAATAACTATATGTATAGTCTTAAGACTGGTACACAGTAGAGTTTTCTATGTTTGGTAAATATTTTTAGTCTATTATTAGATTGTTAATTCCATGCAAGTACTTTAAAAATCTATTTCCATTGTGCTTTCCATATATCTGCTTTGACTGGTAAGTGTGCGACTAGCCCCTGCGGATGAGCACCAGAAAGGATAGAGAAAATAAGCCTTATCTACTAATAGAGAAAATAAGATGCTATATGCACGTGTGATGCCACGTCATTTAATTGATTTATAAGTCCTAATAAATTGATTTTCAGAAAATAAAGGACCATGTAATTACTCATTAAAGCATGTATTAAAATTGACATACTCCTACTTCCAGCAAGAACAGCAGCGTGCAAGGGGTTTTGGCCTTCCGGGCCCCTCAAAGCGCGATCCCGAACACCTTCTTCACGTTGCCTGCCGCTCTCCAAGAACTTCACCATCTCCTTTACCACTTTCTCAATCCCTAACTCAGCCGCCACATACAATGCGCTCTCGCCGGCCTTGTTGACGCTCCCCACCATCTCTTCATCTTCTCTCCACAGTAACATCCCCATCTTCTCATCCCCGTTCCTCAGCGCCTCGTGCAGCGCCGTGTTCCCGGCCCCGTTTTTTTTCCTCAGCAAGCTGGTATTGATCCTGGCTGTGCCCCCATTCTCCATCTCTTTCATCTTCTGTGTGCATGGCGTCTCGGTGGTGGCCTTCCCCTCCCGTAGCTTGGCCTCGGAGAGGATGGTCTCCATGACTTTGAAGTGGCGTGTCCGCGCTGCGATGTGGAGCGGCGTGTCCGCGCCGCGACAGGAGTTGTCAGGCTTGTCCACGAGCTGGGCGAACTCGCGGCAGGAGTTGTTGGGCTTGGCCACGAGCTCGGGGCACTTGCGGAGGACCTGCTTGATGAAGTCCTCGTGGCCCGACTCCGCCGCGAGGTGGACGAGATTGTTGCCCTCACGGGTCTCTAGTTTGAGGAGGTCTAGTCGGGGTTCGTCTTTTCCATTTTTCCGCATCGAGTTTTCGAGGGCAGTGAAGTTGCCTTCTTTGGCGGCTTTGTACATACTTGGGTCCATGTACTTCGTTGGGGGTTTACCGTCCTCCTTCATCTTCATCTCTTGTTCTTTTTCTCGAATTGCAGGCCTCATCTTTAGTGTGTGGAGAAAGCAAATTGAGTATTGAGTGGGGAGGAAGAGATGGAGGAGGGAGTCGCATGCTATAAGATCTATAAGGTTTCGTGCGTGGTTATTGCGGGGCATTTTCCAGGCAAGTAGGGAAGCGTAAACCTTACACGTCTTTGATTTGTGAGGACGACTTTTATCGTGCCTCCTAATTTTTGTGTGAACCGAAAATGACAAATTATCAATGGATTAGTCAACTAATCATGCATCTTGACATGAACATTATTCGGTCAGCGTGTTCCCACTCATTTGATTCTATGGAGAAGGGGGCTTTGCTTAGGACACGAGATGAAGAGATGGCCGGAGAGATTGTGGTGGAGGGGCTCGATGGGAACATCGAGGGCCTAATCACCCAGCGGAAGCTCTTCAGAGCTAGTCTTGCTATGTTCCAGCCTCGAAAATACGGGGTATTGAAGAAACACCGCCTCCTTCCTCTTCTCCAAACTTTTCCTTCTTAGCTGCCATGTCCAGATTCTTTCAAAAGAAAAGTCAGCCAACGACTGGCATCTTGCCAACCCACTTGGTAAAAATGCTCGTGGACTCTACTGACTAAGAAGTAAACTTATTAAATGGGTGGGCTGGATCGGGTCATAAATGATATAATTTAAATTGATCCATTTAATCTATTTATAATTCATTTATTGTAATGCAAATTTCTTGACACATATCCGATCTGATCCATTTAATTAAATTTAGGAGATCTTATTTCTTATGTTTTTTTTTTTTAAGAAAATGATATTGCTAAAATATTTCCTTGCAATTCAAATTTAGTGGAAATTTTTGCAATTTTTTTAAAAATAATTGGGGTTCCGTTTGTTTGAACATTTGCCAAGAAAACAACAAATATATATATATATATATATATATATATATATGTTTTTAAATATATTAATTATTTATAAAAAATATTTTTAATTTTTTTTTCTTTTTCATTCATCTTTGGCTGATCGCCAACCATAGTGACTGGTGGTGACTAGCCATAGGTGAGCTAGAGCCTCGCCACATGCTGGCGAGGCTCAACCTAGCCCAATTCCGGCAAGCTGAGCCTTGCCATTCTCGGGCGAGGCTTTACCTTGCTAGATTTGGCGAAGCTGTGCTTGCCCAAGGCTTCACTAGATCGGCAAGCTCGAGGTCTCACCCAATTGATGACTCGAGCTTGCCCAAGGCTGGCGAGTCTCAAAGGCTCAGTCATATGTCCTAAAGGCTGAGCAGAGACACTGTCGTCATCATAGCCTAGTCAGCGTGGCATGCGAAATCAAAGTCAAACTGTTCCAACTTTTGAAAAAGCTGAAAAAAGAAGGCGCATTAGAGGATGAAAGCCATCATGCTGGATGCGCCCGTCGACATTGATTTTGAGAAATGTTGACTGGGTTTTTCGCGAGCGAGGCATGCAAAGACCGGAGATTAACAGCCGTGTGATGATGAATTTTGGCTAGAATCAGCGCAGACATTTTACGATGGAGATGTCATGAATCAGCAACACAAATATAGGCACGCAATGATCTGTGGGGGCATCATTACGTGATGCCGGGAGTGGGAAATCAAAAGGCGCCCTAGAATATATGGACCAAAGATCGACTTTGGTGATTATATTGAAACTCGAATGAAATAAAATTGCTGTTGATACAGCTGTTGCAATTGCTGCTGATATATGGCCATATAACTGCCCGGCCATTGCAGAATAGTTAAAAAGGTTCTAAAAGAATCGCCCGGTCGCAGTGGCCCAGCAAGAAGCAGGATGCTATTAGGCCATGGTGGCCCACAGGTCGTGCCAAGCTTCGCTCGGTGATGCCGTGAATTGTGCCATGTCATGCTAATAGGGGTGATCGATTCCAAGGTTCATTGATTCCCACTTAGAACCAGAAATATCCGTTCCTAGTTTATAGAATCAAGAATCAACTATGTCCACTTAGGACTGGTTGTGTCTTTTTTAAGTTCCTGGAAGCTATAATTCTCTTTGTAGATAATCAGATTCTTATTTTGGTATTCGATAATCTAAGACTTATCTTTTTGCTAAGTATAAATGGATTTTCTAAAAGGCCACCAAAAACTCCAAATTTTGCCCAAAGTGACAAATTTACCCTTTTTTTTTGTGACATGAAAAATCTTAAACTTTGCCAACCGTGACACATTTACCCCAAAAAAATTTTCGTGACACAAAAAACCATAAACTTGTATCAATGTGACATATTTACCCTAAACTATAGGGCATTTTCATCTTTTATTTTTAAAATTTTTTTTCTTTTTCTTTTTATTCTTCTTCTCTCTTCCCTTCGTCGACCATGGTGGAGGGAAGCCAGACTCAAGCGAGGGTTGCCCTCGCTGACATCAGGCGAGGATCGCTCTTGCCTGGGTTGGCTAGGGTCGCCCTCGCCAGCGTCGAGCGAGGGCAGCCCTCGACTAGGTCAGGTGAGGGCAGGCAAGGGCTTGTTGAGGGCACCTCTCGCTGGACTGAGGCGAGGGCCACCCTCGCTGGTGTCGGGCAAGGGGTGCCCTCGCTAGATTTGGTGAGGGAGGCCCTTGCTTGACCCAGCTGAGGGTTGCCCTTGCCCGACGCTGGCGAGGGCCTCCCTCGCCTGAGTCTAGCTTCCCTCCGTCGGCCATGGTGAAGGGAAGAGAGAAGAAGAAAAGAGGAAAAAAAATAAAAGAAAAATAAAAATACATAAAAAAAATAAGATGAAAATGACATTGGTGGGGTAAATGTATCACCGTTAGCAAAGTTTGAGGTTTTTCATGTCATAAAAAAAAAAAATTAGAGTAAATTTGTCTTTTTGGGCAAAATTTGGAGTTTTTGTGGCTTTTTCCCTCCTATTTAATGTGAAAACTTAGCATTAGTTCTTTATCCCATCATCAAAATATAACAAAGATGTAGATTTTATTTTTTTTCTAGTTTTGTTTGTGATTTTGAAGTTTGGTTTTGGAAGTAAGCAGAAATTTCACAATGCATATAGCCTCCACCCTCAATGTAGCTTTACTTCTAGAAGAGGAAAATAATTAAAAAGAAAAAGAAAAACAAGTCAACCGGTCCGGTCCCGTTCAGCGCAAAGAACAAGGAACCATTATTGGAGGTTCCAAATTTTGGAAAATGGGATTCCCTAAAAAGTGGCCTGTCTGTTTTCTGGGTTGGATCGAAACCAGCACTCACCCTTATGTGCCAATGGCCCAGGCCACCACCGCAAAGCATGGCCCGTGGTAGGCAGCATTTGAGATACCCGTATGAAGAGTTTTACATCCTTTAATCCATGGACTAGATACATTAATTTTATCTCAAGAAAATCTGTAATTCGTAGTGTCGTTAGTGCAGCTGAAACCCCCAAAACTAAAAGCAGCCGCCTGTCAGCCTATTACAGTTGGATTAAGGTTTGGCGTGTATGCTTTGTTCCTTCTTTTAATTCTTGCTGTGACTGAGCTAATTTCAGGGCTTACCATTAAGAAGAGATTATTATATAACTTGTTACCTTATGATCTGCAGTTCATATCAAATGCCCTTGTCTCAATGTATATACTCTAGAAATCTATCATCTCTTCAAAGCGACGGGTTCTTACGGCTATCAAGTAAATGGTGGCAGGAGGGAAATATCACTAGGGTTGAGCTCAACTCCGGTTCGACTAGGGTGAGGAGTAGTTGCAGGGGGCCAAAGGACACGGACAAAGGGAGTAGGAATGAATCGATTTGCACACTAAACATTGAGAGAGTGTGTCTAGAATATATATGTGAAAAGTTGAATTAACTCACGAATACGCTTTTTTATGTAATGGCAGTTGGGAACATTGGATATGTGACCTCTTGAAAAAGTGCTTGTCTGTATGTCAAAAGATAAAATTGTAAGACTTAGTATGGGACGGACCAAAGCAGACAATACCTTAAGTGAGTTAATCTAAAGATATCACAATACGATATTAAAGTGGGATCCCTCTAGTAGGGGCGTAGTTCGGCAACGAATCATGCGGAAGCCGGTGGGCTAGTAAAAACCTAGTCCAACAAGGTCAGGCTCGAACAAAGAGTGGCTTCGGGCGGGCTTCTAGGATGGTGAAGGGAGTGGGAATGAACCGATTTGCGCACCAAATGGGGAGAGAAAAAGTGAGGTAATCTAGGAGTGCCACATGTGCTCCTTGAGCTATCGAAGTTGAGCTCAAACTAAGCCAATGAAATTAGACCAAGCTATTTGAACAATGTAGCTCACTTCGGTCTCTGGGACTGATGTCCAACTTATGATGAGAAGAAGATATATGAAGAGGGGCGAGGTTGATCGTATGTTAACGACAAAGTAAAATCATTAATGATTTAGATGACCAGTTTCTGCACTTGAACGGCCGTCCTTTGTAGCCTACAGCAAGTAATAAAGCATCCAACAGATTCTCTCTTCGGCCAGCGCCGATCCAAAGGAACCTCGCTTCTAGGCGACATCGAAACCCGCCAAATAATGCCCAATAATATGAGTCCGATGACAACATGAAGAAGAAAGAAACAGACCTTGAGCTGAATAATTCAGAAACCTTTTGGAAACATGAGACTCTTTCCAAAGGTACAGAATACAGCTGTTGCGGCAGAGCCAAAAGGAGTGTATTCTTCACGGTCCCAAATTGCAGGGAATCGTGTAAAGAATTATTAACTCCGGAAGCTACCAAGTTATTTGCTATCCTAGTTGAAAAAAAAGAATTATGGGACTTGCCTTGTGTTTCGCGCTTTACTATTTAATGAAAGAGAATGATTCAACCAAATGAAAGGCCTGCAAAGATCATCGAAGCGTTGTCCTTGTAGCAGACCACTAAAACAAAAAGGCATCGTACGACTTTCCAACATCTAGAATAGACGACGATTCTTCCATTGGAATGTGGCATTGGTCTGCGAAAACAGCAACGGTGAAGCAACATGGGTATATTGCCAAGTAACAGAAACAAATTGGAGCTACGGAAGCAAACACTCATGGCCCGGACCAAAGCATAATTTTATATTGCATCCACCCTTACTCCAGTTGGCATGGCCATAAAAGGGTAAATGAGCTGAGACAATGTAAGAGATAACAGCTTGCAACCGCACAGTGCGGCTTGGCTGAGTAAGTCGCATATAAAAAGCAAGTGGTTTGCATTACTCGATCAGAAATTGAGATGTTAGGCACATCTTAAGTTCAGCTTGTCGAGAACGTTATGCAGATAGAACTATGGGGAGCAAAGATAGCATGTTTAGATACGCCGATGGGGCGGCTAAGTAAAGATATAAAGAAGATTATCCCCTTACCCGGGTCAACTACAGTATACATTTTATGAATAATAATAGAGATATTTCATCTAAATCCAGTAGAGAAACTTAGAGAAATCATGGACGCATCCTTCATTTTTTTGGTTGATGACGTGCAAAGATAAACAAAAAAATAAAATAAAAAAATCTTTACGGTTAGATGGTATTTACCCGAAAAAATCCTGCATAATCATTATGTACCTACCTTCATGCTCGCAAATGCTTGCAACTTGCAAAAGTCAGTTTAAGTAATATATACGCAGATTTAAGGCCAATAGGAGAGATGGCACCTCTATTAAACTTCTTGCTTAATATGTATGTTTAAAATTAATCTCTCAAAAAAAATGAAGGACTGCGAAATTAGTCATTTAAGCATGCATTACTTGAAGTACCAATGCTTCCGGCAAGAACAGCAGCATGTAAGGGGTTTCGGCCGTCCGGGCCACTCAGAGCGCCATGCGAAACAGCTGCTCCACGTTGCCTCAAGACTCCACCATCCCCTTCACCATGTTCTCGATGCCGAACTCCGACCCCACATACAGAGCGCTCTCGCCGGACTCATTCTCGCTCCCCGCCATCTCTTTATCTTTTTCCCACAGAGACATCCCCATCTTCTTATCCCCGTTCCTCAGCGCCTCGTGCAACGCTGTGTTCCCTCCCCTGTTCTTCAACCTCAGCAAGCTGTTATTGATCCCGGCCGCCCCCGCATCCTCCATCTTTTTCATCTGCCGCATGCACAGCGTCTCGGTGGTGGGTGTCCCCCCGTGCAGCTTGGACTTGGAGAGGATGGCCCCCACAATGTCGGAGCGGGGTGTCCGCGCTGAGACGTGGAGTGGCATGTCACCGCAGGATTTGGGCTTGGCCGCGAGCTAGGGGCACTTCTGGAGGACCTGCTGGATGAAGTCCATGTGGGCCGACTCCACCGCAAGGTGGACGATGTTGTTGCCTTCGCAGGTCTCTAGTGTGAGGTGGTCTAGTAGGGCTTCCTCTTCTCTATTGCCTCCATGTTTCTGGCGGATCGAGTTTTCGAGGCCGGTGAAGTTGCCTTCTCTGGCTGCTTTGTACATACTTGAGTCCATGTACTTCTTTGGGGGCTCAATGTGCTCCTCCATCTTCATCTCTTCTTCTTCTCGAATTGCAGGCCTCATTTTTAGTGTGTGGGGAAAGCAAATGGAATGTTTGAGTTGGGAGAGAGATGAGGGATGGAATCGCGTGCTATAAGATTTATAAGGTTTCTTGCGCGGCTATTGTGGGACACTTTCTAGGTAAGTTGCGAAGAAGGAAGAAGAAAGGAAGAAGAAAGAAAGAAAAAAAAAAAAAAAAATTATAATAATAATTCCATTTTTACTTTTAAAAAATTGTAAGGCTAAAGAGGGAGAGAGTGTGTGTGAGCCTTGGGTTGAAAATGGGTCATAAACTCAACCCATTAAGACCTATTTATTTTAACCTTTAAAATTTTAAACACATTTAAGGAAGTCTCTACAAAATTGAAGTGACCCACATATGATCAAATTTATTTTTAAAATGAGTCATATATGGGTTTAAGACCTATTTTGACAAGTCTACTAAGGAGTTAGGACTGCTTATAAATAGGTGGCTCCCCTTTTCAATTGCGTAAATGTAGAGAGAAAAGAAAGGGTGAAGAAATTATATGCGAGGGTTGTAGGAGAGTGTGTCTCCATTTGTGAGAAAGGTGTCAGGTGTGTGCGGGAGTGCCTTGACGAACTTGGAGAATATTGTTTAAAAAGTTATAAATCTATTACACTTTTGTCGATTCATTTATAAACCTTTTAATTTGTGCCGATTGAATCACAATCATTTTCATATTTTGTCAATCAAATCAATCCAACTAATTTTAGTCTGAAATCACTGACGTGGATATCGACCATCCTACGTGGCATAGTTGGCATTGATTTGAATAATTTTTAATATTTTATTAATCTTTTCTTTTCCTTTTTTCCCCCTTTCTTCTATTTTCTTCATTTTTTTACTATAACCAACATGGGCCGTGATCCTCTCACAGATTTGGCGAGGACAGTAAAGTCCTCTCTGGTAGTGAGCGAGGGGCATGGCCCTCGCCAACGAAAGGCAAGGCTAAGCAGCCTTCGCCAGTCCACCACCCTTGTGGCGATTGGCCAGGGCTTCTCGGCTATTGAAGAGGTCACAATGGCCTGGGCTAGATCTGGATGAGGGTGTCTCGGCCTGCAACCAAGGCTAGGGAGGGCCCAGTGACCCTTGCCGGTCAGAGTTGTAAAAAGAAAACAAAGAAAAGAAAAGAAAAAGTAAATAGATGAAGAAACACAAGGAGTCTGGTGGTGACTGGAGTATTCCCAACGTTTTTGTTAGCCATTAGCGCAAGGTATTCTCCCATTCCACCTCCAAGCCAGCTACCGATGCTGGACCCTTTCCAATGATACTACAGTGATTTTATCAAGTTTGGTCTCAGGTAACTTGATGTACTGTTGGTTAAGATAACCAAAACCCCATCAGCATTACTAGGATATAAGTGTGGATTGGTTAGTTAAGACCACATTTGGTCACCTATGCGTGGATTGTCACATCATTCAATATATTGATTTAATTATCATTCTTGATATACCTAGGTAGACAAATGCTATTCCTTGAAACTTTCGAGTTTTGGTACAAAATAATGTGTAAGGATGAGCTAAAATAGTGACAATTTCCAAAAATTTCATAAACCTATTACAATTGTGTCAATTCAGTCATAAACTTTTTTTTTGTCAATTAAGTCTTAGACCTTTTGTAATTGTGTCAATTGAGTCCATTTAGTCAAATTTGGCTAGCCGATGCTGATGTGGACACCTATCATTGCCGATAGACAATTTTTTAATATTTTATTTTTTCAAATTTATTTATTTTTCCTTATTTTCTTTTTTCTCCTCCTCCCTTCTTCTTCCTCTTGCTCTAGCAATCGGTTAGACCAATGGCTAGCAAGCTCGCCTTGTTGCCACCGAGCAAGGGCAAGTTTGCCCAGCCACTAGTGAGGCCAGTTGCCGTCGGATGTGGTGAGGGTTCACTAGTAGTGAGGCGAGCTTGCCCTCGCCTAGTGATGGCGAGGTAAACTTGACAAGACAGAAAATATAGGAAATATCGGTTCCGATTGCTTGTGGAAATCGTGTGGCGAGACTCATGAACTAAACTGAAACGTTCTCAGGATTTTTCACCATCCATGTCTTGATTCCTTCCGGCTGGGACGACCTGGAAACATGTTTTTCACGAGATATCTCTAGAAAAGTAACACAAAATCAAAAGAATTATCGCCCAGAGAAGTTGGCGGAAGCTCGCATAAAGGACCGGACCCGGGGCTGAAAACAATCGGAAGCGCACAAATAATTCTCGGTTGTGTTAGAATCCGGAGATGATCGATGATGTGAAGCTTGATGTGATGAACGCTTTGGGAGTAGACAGTAACAAACAATGTCGTGAGTAAAAAAACGGAGTTGGAGTAAGCGAAATGAAGACAGATTGAAGGTTTCCGATATATCCTTTGATGCAGTGGCTCATTGATTGACCCAACAAGGCAATCAAATTTTGCAGAAGGAGATGAATGAACATATGGTTAGAAACAGCTCCATCGATGCGATACCAATTTCTAGATAGCCTTCCAGGATGCCTTCAGCTTTTGGAATTTTTCCCATTTTGCCGCTACACTACAAGAATTCCGAAAAAATAACTATGGAACACCCTAACTTATTTAGTTGATGAAAATTATCTCGAGAGTATTGAGTGATCAAAATCACAAATGAAAATGATGAAGACTGTAATTTATCGAAAATGCAAAAGCTGCACATATTCATGACAGTGCAAGACTATCTATATTAATCAAAATAATATTGTTATAATCCACCCTTTTCTATTATTTCTGGTTCCTTTTTTTTTTTTTTGTACAGACATATACTTACTAATGTGCTTAAGCTACACATATAAGAGATTGAGAGACATATAAAAGAATGCCAAATGTCCAGGCAGCCGCTAAACCTTTCCCCATTAGAAATGAGTTCCAGATCCATCCTTGAATGTAGCATGACATCATGTTTGAGTTAGAAGAACTCCAGCTCAACCGATGACGAAGAGAGTCAAGTAGAGGTATGTATCATCTAATTTATCATGTTAAGATAGATGGATTGGCAACATAGTAACTATAAGAAATGAAGGTTGGGTTATATATATATATTTCAGAATTAATTTCTAATTGAGGGCGAAAATTCACTGGTCTTAGCTCGTTCTTACGTGGGCATGTTGCAGATTAAATTTGACAAATAGCCTGCAATTTTGTCATGTAACATCCTCTACAAACGACTGTACAGACTTAAGGATGACTTATTGTCTTACGTCATCTCAAATTGTCAAAAGGTCATTTTATGACTTGTTGTCGTCCGTCATCTACCAATAAGGATTAACCACGTTCCATCCTCATGAGCCACATTTATGATGAAAATGAAACTTATAGAGGGTTTGAATTAGACCTGATTCGAGTGGTTGCAACATGGACTACATTTATGATTGAGAAAGAAACTTGTATATGGAAACTTGTATATGGTTTGAATTAGACCTGATCTGACTCGTTGCAACGCGGACTACATTTATTATTGAGAATGAAACTTGTATATGGTTTGAATTAGACCTGATCTGACTCGTTGCAATGCGAATTACATTTATTATTGAGAATGAAACTTGTATATGGTTTGAATTAGACCTGATCCAACTCGTTGGACCACATTTATGATTGAGAATGAAACTTGTATATGGTTTGAATTAGACTGATCTGACTTGACAACAATGGTAACAATTTTTTCTTAAATTTGCCCATGATTTAGAACTACTAGGCTTTATACTATACGTAATTTAGGGGTGTGGTTTAGGTCTCTTGCAACTTATCTGGCTTATAGTCGAGTCTAACTTAGACTCATGTTAAAAGTCCGATCCCATATACTAGGTCCGGCTTAAAACTTCCGGTGTCTTGAACTTTTATGTCCTTGCTTATAGTCAAACGGGTCCTACAAAGTAGGGGTGAGCAAGGTTATCGGGAGCCGGAGAATTGGATAAGGTATGTGGTTATGGTGTAGCGAAGCTTATTTATAAGTTACATTTAAGAAGAATTAGTGTTCAATTCAATTAAATCTTGTGGTAAGATTTGAGTGTATAATTTCCTTCAAGAGATTGAAAGATTATTTTGTGATAAATTATGAGGCTAAATACTGCGTGTGTTATTGGGCATAATTGAGGTTTGAGAAACACCGAGACTATTTGAGTAACTCAAGTATGGTTGTTATCTCAATATAGTATTTGATCTATTTGATCTATAGTGGAAGTCGCTGCAGCTCTCCCCCGAATCATGTATTCAATTTATTTTCTTATTCTGTTTATTTTATTGTTCGATCACTTGCTTTCTGCAATATCCCCAATTGTTAATAGGCCAAAGCAAGCGGTTGTAAAAGGGGAATAATATTTCCTATGGTTTTTTTTTTTTTAAATCAATTTTGGAGCCAATGAAATGGACGAAAGCTCCTGTTCTTGTCTTGGTCTTCTTTTTCTTTTTTCCTTTCTTTTTTAATCTCCACTTGGCAAATTTGACAATAGCAATTACAACTCCCAACCCAAAGTGGCCAAGCTGGGTCATTGACTTGCGTTAGAATATAATAAACAACGCATTCATCTAATAATTTAAGATTTTAGAAAAATTAGCAATACTTCCACCAAATTTCATATAATATTAGAGTTAAGAAGTCCCGAATTCAAAACTTTTAGGCCTTTTATTTGCCTCCCCAATCACATATTTCCATGCTTTAGGGAGTCCACCAAATCCCACAAATTTCTACAAAAGGGTTCTTTTTGTATAATCATGCGATGAATGCATTCTAGTGGAGGCTAGACCTTGGAGTTATATTAGAACGATGCTAGGAACAGAAACTTGGCCACTCCGGGTTGGGAATCGTAACCGCTATAGTCAAATTCACCAATTGAAGATAGAGGAAAAAAGAAGACCGAGACTACTAGAACAAGGACCCTTCATCCATTTCATTGGCTCCAATTGCTTGCGAAATTTTGATGATTTCCAACGGCAGTACACAAGAATTGAAAAACATAGTAGATATTGTTCCATTTTTCAACCACGCGTATCAAGGTACTTCTTTACCTAGGTTTTAAATCGTGTGACCAAGACTCGCGAAGGAGCATTCCTTGATTTTGTACCACCAAAGCACTTTTGGATCATGTTAAAATCCGGCCAGTTTACTTTGAATAGAAGTGTTAAGGTATCAAGTGAAATTGATGTAAGTCTCAAGGTCAATCATTTGACTGTGTTAGTGCTTTGATCATAGTTCATCAGACCGTTTTATGTCGAAAAATTAAGGGATGAAGTCATTCCGTTGGATGATGGCTCCGAGATCTTGTGGAAACAGCTGTAGGTATCGTAGAATTATGACGTGTTTGGTAACGTTTCTGTTTTGGGGAATAATTTTTTAAAAAAAAAAAATATATATATATATATATATATATATATATATATATATATTTTGTTCTTGGGAACAATTTCTGAGTATAAGAACACGCTTGATAATTGCAAAAAATTTCTACTCCAGGAATAAAAATGTGTTTGGTAAACTTGTATAATTTTGTTATTTCTTTTAATTTTTCAATATTTTTCCTTTTTTTCTTCTTTCTTTTTTTTCCTTCTTTCTCTTTATGGCCGGTCGCCGGCAACGGCGGCGACTGGCTAGGTGAGCTCCGGTGAGCTTGCCAGAGTCTCGCTAGGCCACCGCGAGGGCTGGCGAGCTTGTCGAAGCCTCCACGAGGCTTGGCCTCGCTAGATCTGGGTGAGGCTGAGCCTCGCCGGTGGCGTCAGTGGCTAGGCGAGCCTCGAGTCGGCGAGCCTCAGGCTTGCCAGGCTAGGGCGAGGCTGACCTCGCACCGCCTAGGCGAGGTCAAGCCTCAAGAGGCTCGCCTGGCCACCAAGGCCACCGGCGAGGTCGACCTCGCCCAGCCCAGCCCAGGCCGAGCCTCGCCGTGGCTCGACGTCTCCGAGGGCTGGTGATGCTTCGGTGAGGTCGCCAACCCTCATTTGGCCGGTGGCCGGTGAGGTCGCTAGCCCTCGTCTGGCCGGTGGCCTGTGCCAGCCATGGCCAAGGTCGGCGATCGGCCAAAAGGAAGAAGAAGAAAAGAAAGAGAAGAAAAAGAAGAGGAGAGAAAAATTATTTCTCGGAATTGTTCTCGAGAACAAGAAATAACTTTTTTTTACTTTTTGTTTCTGTTCCAAATCTGTTCATGAGAACAAAAAAATAGATTTTTTGTTCACCAAACACGTTTCCACTCATTTTTTGTTCCTTGGAACAAAAGAACAAAAAATTTTGTTCTTGGGAACATAAACAAAATTTGCCAAACAAGCCCTTAGTATAAGCACACAAGTAGATAATGCTGGGGTGTTGTTGGCCCAAGAAAGAAAAAGAAAAACAAAGCAATGTTTTCTTGCACATTGCTGGAGAATGTTATTTCTTTACTATGCGGGAATTAAAGATGCACTTGAGCCTTCTAAGTCAAGAATCCAAGGGGAGGCAAATATGAGAGAAGTGAAAAGTCTGTGCCAGTCTAAAGAGAATCAAGAAGGTGTTAACATAGAAGGCAGTGCCAACTATGTTGCTCATAGTGCGGACATATGTTTCATCAGGTAAAACAGCCTGGACACCTGCCAAAAACGATATAGCAGTTGACTGCAGCGCGATGCATGTCAGCAAAGCTGCAATCACGTAGCAATGCACGTAAGGTCTCTTGCCAAAAGCAGTGCCCCAGAGTATGAGGGAAGCGGCCAGTATTGAGCAAGTCATTGCAATAGTGTCGGAGATGATGAACCACTTGAGATAACCACTCGACCGGAGAAGGGCCACTCCTTGGCCTGGGCCAGGGTTATTGTTATAACCACCGGGCATCGTGAAAGCCGCTGCAAATGTCACGGTCGTGATGAGTGTGGCGACCATCAGTAAGGTCTGACAATTTTGCTTGTAAGTTTGTTCTGAATTACAGACACCATCTTTTTGTTCATTTGTACAGGGGAAAAATCCTCCACCAAGATTCCAAAGATGTGGGAGGCGCAGTTGTCGCCAATTCAGCGTCGCGACCTGCAAGCAAAATGAAGACAACTTAGATTTCGAATCATGGTCTAGAGATTTAATAAATTTTCAATGAATTACGGCCTGCAATAGTATTCCTACCGAGGGAATAACACGTGGTTCCTTGGTTAGCTCCTCTATGTCGAAGGCGGTATCCCCCTTTGCATTCCGGGCTGTTTGATCAACTCTTGCATCCCACAATAGGTAAGCCGCGATCCAACTTCTCCTTTCCATGATAGTCAGATGCAAAGGTGTATTGCCGTTGTGATCAGGCTGATTTATTAGGCCCTCGAGCTCGATGGTTTCCAATATGCATCTGACAACATTTGCTCTCTCGCTTAGGACTGCAACATGAAGAATGTTTTGGCCCTCTAGGTCTACCAATTCTCCAGCATCTGGGCATTGCCGTATAATCTCTTTTATAACCTTGGCATGACCATTTCTTGCGGCTGCATGAAGTGATGAAAGACCATCTCTGTCCACTAAATGTGCGCTCGAGATATCGAGCTCCAGTAATTGCTGGACCAATTTGTGGCATCCAGAAAAAGCTGCATAGTAAAGAGGGGTCCTGCCATGGTGGTCAGCTTCTTTGATCAGCTCTGGCTTTGCCCTTAGGAGGGCTTTCACTATACCTGTGATGCATGAACAAGATATTCTTTGAAACACACAGAACTCGCAAGTATTGGGACTGAGCAATATCTTATGGAGGTTGAAAATATTCGTACTTTGTATAAGCATATGCCAAATTTTTTTATCAGTAGATATCAGGACTCTGTTGCTACATCAGATTAGATGATAGTTGAACTCGGCACATGAACTTTGCATCTTTGTTAATACTTTGGAGCATGATATCTCGCAGGTCAAGGAATAGAGAGTTACCAGGATGTCTCGCACTCACAGCAGCATGCAAAGCCGTCTGGCCATCCGATCCACCATGAGCAGATAAAGGACATGATGTCAAGATCCAATCTACAATCTCTTTCATGCCCACTCTAGCAGCCAAGTACAATGGGGATTCTCCCGAACTATTTTCATAAAGTACAAGGTGTGAATCGGCCTTTATTAACAACCTAACCACTTGTGAGTGACCGTTTCTAATCGCTTCATGCAGGGCCGTGTTGTTCCTTCTATTTCCCCATCTTAGCATCTCGAATCCGCAGTTGCAGCCGCTTTCAATGTCTAGCTGAGAAAGAGAGACGGATGTGATCTCTGTGACTAGAAACTTTGCAACAGATAGATGGCCTGCCCTTGAAGCGACATGCAGAGGAGTGTCTCCCTCGGAATTTGGCTCCATGAGAAGAGACTTGCATCGACTATAGATCTCCGCCAAAACTGGCGTTTTTCCAGATCTGGCAGCAACATGGAGAGCCGTGTTTCCTTGAGGAGTGTGCATCAGGAGCACGCTCGGATCTCTATCGAGAATCTCCTTGAGGGAGTGAATATCACCGGAGTTTGCATACCGGTACAGCCTTGGATCCATTTTCTTGGGAGAGGAATAAACTTATGTTGCTCCAATTGTACAGATGATGATGATGACGGTTTCCCGAAATGGAAATGATTCGGCTGAAAGCTTCCGAGTTGGAGAATAAGTAAGCTTTCCAACCCCTCAGCCAAAAAGCCTTGGTAGTTAACTGTTAATAATGCCTCTCAATTTGTCTTGTGAATTCCGTCAGTGCCTGAAAGTGCCCGATGTCAATGTCCCCGAACGACTTCCAAACACATGCTAGAAAAGTCGAAGTCGAGTTGAACACGCTGGTTGGCTCTCCCATCATAGTCAAGTCAGAGCAGAGGCACTCCAATCATAGCCAGCATCCGAATTCAGGTCAAATGTTCCAACTTTCACATTTTCAAAAGCTGAAAAAGAAGGCACCATGGGTATGAAGGCCATCATGCTGGATGCGCGAGTCAATGTTGATTTTGAAAAATTTTGACTGGATTTTTCGCCAACGAGACATGAGATGATGAAATTTGGCTAGAATCAGCCCTAACATTTTATGGTGGAGACGCCGTAATTGAGGGACACAAATATGGGCACGCTATGGTCTGTGGGGGCACCATTACGTGCTACCTGGGGTGGGAAATCAAAATGTGCTCTCGAATCTATGGACCTAAGATTGGCTTGGTGATTATATTGAAACTGGAGTGGAATAAAATTGCTATTGATGCAGCTCTGGCAATTGCTGCTGATATACAGCCATGTAACTATTGGGCTATTGTGGATCAGCTAAAAAGGTTCTAAAAGAATTGCTGGGCTGTAGTGGCCCGGCAAGAAGCACAACACTATTGGCCCATGGTGGCCCATGGGTCATGCCAAGCTTCGCTTAGCGATGTTGTGGGTTGTGCCATGCCATGCTAATTGGGGCAATCGATTCCGGGGTGGATCGATTCCCACCCTAAAATTAGGAATAGGAATGGATATGGTCCGTTCCCAGTTTATGGAAATGGGAATCGACAATGTCCACCCATGATTGCAGTGTCTTTTTTCTTTTTTTCTTTTTCTTGGAAGCTATAATTCTTTTTAAATTAGAGTACATTAATTCTTTTTGGTAGATAATCAGATTTCTTATGTTGGTATTTGATAATCTAAGACTTATTTTTTTGCTAAGTATAAATGGATTTCCTGTTTAATATGAAAACTTGGCATGTGTTCCTTATCACATCATGAAAATATAACGAAGATATAGTTTTTTTTCTAGTTTGTTTGTGATTTTGAAGTTTGGTTTTGGATCTAAGCAAAACTTTCACAATGCATATCGCCTCCACCCTCAATGTAGCTTTACTTCTAGAAGAGAAAAAAAAAATTTTTAAAAAAAGAAAAAGAAAAACAAGGCATACCGATCCAATCGGGTTCAGCGCAAAGAACCAAGAGCTGGATTGGTTATTGGAGGTTCTAAATTTTGGAAATTGGGATTTCCTAAAAGTGGCCAGTCCGTTTCCTGGGTTATATCGAAACCAGCACTCACCCTTGCGTGCTAATGGGCCAGGCCACCAACGCAAAGCATGGCCCGTAGTAGGAAACATTTGAGATACATGTATGAAGAGTTCTACTTCCTTTAATCCGTGGATTGGATGCGTTAATTCTATCTCCAGAAAATCTGTAATCCATAGTGTCGTTAGTGCAGCTGAAACCCCCAAAACTAAAAGCAATCGCCTGTCAGCCCTATTATAGTTGGATTAAGGTTTGGCGTATATGCTTTGCTCCTTCTTTTAAATCTTGCGGTGAATGAGCCAATCTCATGGCTATCCATTAAGTAGAGATTGTTGTATTACTTGTTACTTTATGACCTGCAGTTCATATCGAATGCCCTTGTCTCAATGTACATACTCCAGAAGTCTGTCATCTCTTCAAAGTGACGTGTTCTTAAGGCTATTAATTAGATGGTAGCACGGGAGAAGTACTAGGCTTGAGCTCAACTCGCACTGTAACAACCTGGTTCAACTAGAGTAGGGAGTAGTCACAGGGGGCAAAGGACACAGACAAAGGAGGCAAGTCTGATTTGCATACTGAACATGGAGAGAGCATGTCTGTAATATATATGAAAACTAGATTAACTCATGAATGCACTTTTTAACATAATGATAGGTGGAAGTACTATCAAGATAAGTGATCTCCTAAAAAAATGCATGTCTGTATATCAAAAGATAAAATTGTGACAGGTGGGAGCACTATCAAGACAGGTGGGACGGACCAGAGTAGACAATACGTTGAGTGAATTAATCTAAAGATATCATAATACAATGTTAAAGTGGGATCCCTCAAATCAAGGCATAGTTCGGCAATGAACCACGTGGAAACCGATGGGCCAGTAACAACCTGGTCCAACAAGGGCAGGCTTGGACAAATAGTGGCTCCGGACAGGCTTCTAAGATGGTGAAAGAAGTGGGAATGAATTGATTTGTGCACCGAATAGGGAGGGAAAAAGTGAGGTAATCCAAAAGGGTCACAAGTGCTTGTTGAGCTATCCGAGTTGAGCTCAAAATAAGCCAATGAAATTAGACCGAGCTATTTGAACAACGTAGCTCACTTCGTTCTCTGGGACTGATGTCCAAGTTATGATGAGAAGGTATATGAAGAGGGGCGAGGTTCATCCTATGTTAACAACAAAGTAAAATCATTAATGATTTAGAAGACCAGTTTCTGCACTTGACCTGCCGTCCCTTGTTGGCTGCAGCAAGTAATATAGCATGCAACAAATTTTCTCTTCGGCCAGCACCGATTCAAAGGAACCTCGTTCCTAGGCGACATCGAAACCTGCCAAATAATTCCCAATCATATGAGTCCGCTGACAACATGAAAAAGAACGAAACGGACCTTGAGCGGAAACATTCAGCAACCTTTCGGATACATGAGACTCTTTCCAAAGGTACAGAAGACAGCTGTTGCGGCAGAGCCAGGAGGAGTGTATTTGTCACGGTCCCAAATTGCAGGGAATCTTGTAAAGAAATAGTAACTTCGGAAGATACCAAGTTATTTGCTCTCCTAGTTGAATAAAAAAGAATTATGGGACTTGTCTTGTGTTTCGCGCTTTACTATTCAATGAAAGAGAATGATTCAACCAATGAAAGGCCTGCAAAGATCATCGAAGCGTTGTCTCTGTAGCAAATTACTAAAACAAAATGGCATTGTACGACTTTCCAACTTCAAGAACAGCCAACGATTCTTCCAAAGGAATGTGGCATTGGTCTGCAAAAACAGCTAAGGTGAAGCAACAAGGGAATATTGCCAAATAACAGAAACAAATTGGAGCTACGGAAGCACGCACTCATGGCCCAGACCAAAGCATAGATACAGCGCCGGCTGATTTTATATTGCATCCACCCTCACTCCAGTTGGCATGGCCGTAAAAGGGTAAATGAGCTGAGACAATGTAAGAGATAACAGCCTGCAACAGCACAGTGCGGATTGGCCGAGTAAGTTGCATATAAAAAGCAAGTGGTTTGCAGCATACGATCAGAAATTGAGATGTTAGGCACATCTTAAGTTCAGCTCCTTTAGAACGTTAAGCAGATAGAACTATGGGCAGCAAAGATAGCATGTTTAGGCACGCTGATAGCTTCGACAAGTTGTTGATGTTATTGGGAACTTTGGGCAGCATCGGAGATGGATTGCAGTACCCTTTGACTATGTATGTTCTAAGCACAGTAATCAATCAATATGGAAAGGCCGGTGCTTCCATTTCGGACCACACTGTGGACAAGGTAAAATTAGTTTTTGTTGTCATATTAATTTAAGGAGTATTATACCATATCACCAGCATTGCATAGTTATTCTTCGCATGGTTTAAACATATCGATTGGGTTAGATGGTTAGGATAAACCCGGTTAGTTCAAACAATAGAAGAAACCTTTCACGATGCATTCATCAGTTACTTCAGCTTTTTCCTTATTCATAACTTCTATAATTGATTCTACGAAAATCCATCCCCATCTGCTTCCAGAGCAAACTCACACTAAAAGGACCACAAGCATGGTTGAATTTCCTTGATCCTAAGAGCTAATAATATCAGAATTGCTTATGTACAAGTCTAGGAATTTAAATTGCTAAAATAATATCTCAAGTTGCTAACCACATTTGTCACTTCTCAGTATGCTCTCAGGTTGCTGTATATTGCAATTTTGGTTGGACTTTCCGCTTTTATTGGTAAGTTGTGCATATAGCATTCATACTATTCTACCAAACCATGAACTGCAATACTGTCAATGAAGAGAAATGTGGAGTTCTGATATGCTGCAATATTGGCCGCTATCTGCTTGAACAGAGGGAATTTGCTGGACGAGAACTGCTGAGAGACAGACTTCCCGAATGAGAATGGCATACCTCAAATCAGTTCTCAGACAGGAAGTCAGCTTCTTCGACACTCAAGAAGCTGGTTCTTCAACAACCTATAAAGTTGTCTCTACCATTTCTTCTGATGCCAACTCAATCCAAGTTGCCATCTGTGAGAAGGTACAACTGAAGAACCATTCTTTCTTTCACTTCAACAACAGAATTGTCATATTTCGGAAGAAACCAGAATAGAGGTTTTAGTGAAACAACTAAAGATCCTTCATTCAAGGAGGTTATGTGAAATACCTAGAAAACCAAATGTCTCCTAATGAAAAAGCTGTACATCTATATCTCATTTCTCTTATATCACGTCTCACTGAGATTTCAGCATTCCTCCTGCAGATACCAGATTGCCTTGCATATGTGTCCAATTTCTCCTTCTGCCTTTTAGTTTCATTCATCCTGTCATGGAAACTTGCATTGGCAGCTATTCCATTCTCCTTCCTATTCATTGTTCCTGGACTAGTATTTGGCAAACTCATGATGGACGTAGGCATGAAGATGATAGAGTCTTATGGAGCTGCTGGTGGGATTGCAGAACAAGCAGTTTCTTCAATAAGGACTGTTTATTCATACGTGGCAGATAATCAAACACTTGATAAGTTCAGCAATGCACTCCAAAAGACCATGGAACTTGGATTTAAGCAAGGTCTTGCGAAGGGCCTGATGATGGGGAGCATGGGTATAATATATGTCGGTTGGGCATTTCAGACTTGGGTCGGCACTATTTTGGTCAGTGAAAAAGGAGAAAAGGGCGGTACCATTTTCGTAGCTGGAATCTGTGTCATCATGGGAGGCATGTAAGTCATACTCACTAGCGCTTTACTGATACAGTCATGCACACGGACCTCTAATGGCCTGTATAGTAATCTTTAGCTGTTATTGGCTTCAATAACTTGATCATGCATTGACTTTTAAGTTCAATTTTGCTATTTCAGATGTGTGTTGAGCGCACTCCCAAACCTAACTTCCATTGCAGAGGCAAAGGCCGCTGCTTCTAGAATTTCCGAAATGATCGATCGTGTCCCAACAATAGATACAGAAGACAAGAAGGGAAAGGCCTTATCATATGTGAGAGGAGAAATCATATTCAAAGACGTATACTTCAACTACCCATCAAGACCTGATACACCAATACTCCAGGGGCTCACATTCAGGGCTCCAGCAGGGAAGACTGTAGGTCTTGTGGGAGGCAGCGGCTCCGGCAAGTCCACAGTCATTGCCCTGCTTCAGAGATTCTATGACCCGATCGAAGGAGAAATTCTTCTCGATGGCCACAAAATAAAGAGGCTTCAGTTAAAATGGTTGAGATCACAAATGGGGCTGGTTAACCAGGAACCAATTCTGTTTGCTACAACTATAAAAGACAATATCCTATTTGGGAAGGAAGGAGCTTCAATGGAAGAAGTGATGACAGCAGCTAAGGCCGCAAATGCACATGATTTCATTGCCAAGTTACCAGAAGGGTATGAGACTCAGGTAAGCTCTTCAGCTAATTGATATATACATATACATATGTATATATATATTCATATATATTATTTTGGGCGAGCTCTTCAGCTAAATAAATGGAATTGTACACTTTGGTAGAGACTCATCAAATGGAGGAAAATAGCATAATTAAGATTGCATGAACTGTAGCAATGTATAACACGAACTCAAAAACCAACAAAAAAATACAAATGCCAGACATGAAAAGATAGAAAAACATTTGAAATCTGTGTTATTCTGTCGTGCCACTAAACTATCTCCCTGGACATGCATTGAGAGAAAATATATCCTCAAAGTTAGTTTGAGTTTCTGTCTGAGAAACACTGAACTATTTTGCTTTGCACTAGTAGTCTAGTATAAATCCAAGATGATTGTATGCTCTTTGTAATATGTTGTAACCCCTGACCATCACAAATTCTTTAGGTTGGTCAATTTGGCTTTCAGTTGTCTGGTGGTCAAAAGCAGCGAATTGCCATAGCAAGAGCCCTCATCAGAGATCCAAAAATCCTGCTTCTTGATGAAGCCACCAGTGCCCTGGATGCTCAATCTGAAAGGACTGTGCAGGAAGCAATTGATAAGGCTTCTTCAGGGAGGACGGTAATCGTAATTGCCCACCGACTCTCCACAATTCGGACAGCAAATGTTATTGTGGTTCTTCAAGCAGGAAGAGTTGTTGAATCAGGATCTCATGATGAACTCATTCAAATGAACAATGGAAAGGGTGGGGAATACCTTAGGATGGTTGAGCTGCAACAAATGGCTACTCAAAATGAAGATTCCAACAATTTCAGCTACCAAATTGAGGGAAGAAGTCATCACCGGGTGCATGCTGCACCAAGCCCAATCAGCATGAGATCAAGTGCTCAAAACAGTCCAGCACTGAATCCATTCAGTCCTGGACTATCTTTTAGTGCACCCTTTAGTGCACCACACTCAGTCTCCGTTTATGATCCAGATGAAAGTCTAGAAGAAGATTCGGAAAGCTCATATTATCCCCCTCCTTCCCAGTGGCGTTTGCTAAAAATGAACTCTCCTGAGCGGAGCCGAGCTCTCTTGGGATGCTTGGGTGCCATAGGAGCCGGAGCTGTTCAACCAATAAATGCTTACATTGTTGGCTCCGTCATATCAAATTACTTCCGACCGGACAAGTCTGTGATGAAGTCTAAATCCAGGGAATACTCCTTCATATTTTTAGGGCTTGGTGCATTCCATTTCCTCTCCAACGTCATCCAACACTACAATTTCTCAATTATGGGAGAAAATTTGACCAAGAGGGTACGAGAGAGTTTGCTTGGAAAGCTCATGACTTTCGATGTTGGGTGGTTTGATCAAGATGAGAATACAAGTGCCGCTATCTGTGCGAGGCTATCCACAGAGGCAAATATGGTCCGTTCGCTCGTGGGTGACAGGATGTCCCTGTTAGTTCAAGCAATTTTTGGGGCTTCTTTTGCTTACGGTCTAGCACTTGTGCTCACATGGAGACTAACCCTAGTGATGCTAGCAGTGCAGCCAGTCGTGATTGGGAGTTTCTATGCCAGGAGTGTCTTGATGAAAAGCATGGCAGCAAAAGCACAAAAGGCACAAAAAGAAGGAAGCCAATTAGCCAGTGAAGCCGTCATCAACCACAGAACCATAACTGCCTTCTCTTCCCAAAAAAGAATGCTAGGGCTTTTTGCCGGCACCTTGAGTGGTCCTAGGAAGGAGAGCATCAGACATTCAATGTATTCAGGCTTGGGCCTGTTTTGCTCACAATTTTTCAACACTGCTTCTTCGGCTTTATCTTTCTGGTATGGTGGGAAGCTCCTGAATCAACGTTTGCTAAGTCCAGAGCACCTCTTTCAATCATATTTAATTTTGGTATTTTCTGCTTATATTATTGCTGAGGCCGGAAGCATGACCTCCGATATATCCAAAGGAAGCAATTCCATCAAGTCAGTTTTCATGATCCTCGACGGAAGAACTGAGATTGATCCGGACAGCCCAGGGGGAGTAGAATTAAAGAGGGGTCTTAAGGGTCAAGTGGAGTTGAGAAATGTCTTCTTTGCATACCCAGCAAGGCCAGATCAGATGATCTTCAAGGGGTTGAGTTTAAAAGTTCGCGCAGGGAAAACAGTTGCACTTGTTGGGCAGAGTGGCTCTGGCAAATCTACCATAATTGGGCTTATAGAAAGATTCTATGATCCAATGAAAGGATCTGTGCATATAGATGACCAGGATATAAGGAACTACAACCTGAAAAATTTGAGATCCCACATTGCACTAGTCAGTCAGGAACCTACCCTTTTTGCTGGAACCATCCGTGAAAATATTGCATATAGAAAAGAAGATGCTAGAGAATCAGAAATAAGAAAAGCTGCACTTCTTGCCAATGCCCATGAATTCATAAGGTATGGTGAGCTCGGTAAATATGCTGAAAAGGGTTTTACTTTCTAGAGTAAAATATGCAATCTTCTCCTTTCTTCAGAATCTGCTAGGATGATTAAAAACCTGATAGGCAACAAGCTATTATTCAACTAGGAAGATTTTATGACTTTGTATCATTGACAGCAGCAGATGTTCCTTTTGGCTGATATAGCAACAGATAGTGGGGTTCCTCCTTGTGTGTGATAAGCTTAGAATAAGTAGTTCTATTTGTTAATCGTGTATTTTCTTGAATTGCAGTGGCATGAAAGATGGGTACGACACATACTGTGGAGAAAGAGGAGTTCAGCTATCAGGAGGCCAAAAACAAAGGATAGCACTAGCTCGGGCTGTATTGAAAAATCCATCAATCCTTTTGTTAGATGAGGCTACCAGTGCACTAGACAGTGTATCAGAGAGCTTAGTTCAAGAAGCACTGGAAAAGATGATGATCAATAGGACATGTTTAGTTGTTGCTCACAGGCTGTCCACTATACAGAAGGCTGACTCAATCGCCGTCATTAAGAATGGAAAAGTTGCAGAACAAGGCTCGCATAATGAGCTTATATCCTTGGGACGTGGCGGTGCCTACTACTCTCTGATCAAATTACAGAGCAGCAGCTCCCCCTATCGCTAAAAGTAGAACACAGACAGAATGATATCTTGGATCACATCTTGTTCTTCTAAAAGATGAGCTTCATAGTAGGACTATGCCAGTTTTTGTTTCTCATGTAGTAACCCAAGAAAAATGATGTAATTATTTGTTGAATGTGCCTTATATACTTCCAAGCACCACTGAACTTCAAAGGGTCACTTTGTCCAATTCTGGAACGAGTTGGCTTCATAAAATGAGGTTATTTTCATCAAGTAAACTATTGACCAAAATAGGTGCATTTGAACAATTCAAATGAACAATGCAGCTTTCACAGAAAAAGAAAAAAGGAAGAAATCCAAGGAGATGAATGACCAAACTCCCTTCATGAAACCTGGATCATCTTAGAGCCTAAGCATAAATATATGTGCGCGCGCGAGCACGTATTAGAGGAGGTCCAGAAGAGGTGACTTGATAAGTACTACTTGCATGTGACATCACAAAAGAAATAACAAATCGACTCTAGGAACTATCCCAGAAAGTGCCTGACCGTGTTCTTTTACTAGTCAAATGCATATTACCTAACCAGGTGCCTTCCCTATTTCCAGATCTAGATTAGCGGGACCTCACCTGGACCGCAGGGACTCATAAGATAAAATCACAATGCAATTATAGTATTAAGAACAAAGCATCAGAGCTATTTTTTGGCAGATTATAGACTGTTCCCAATGAATATTCAGCTTGAGCTCCACTACTGCTAATCTGATTCTGTAGAGAGTCTCGAATCGAGCTGTCTAATTTTGTAGTAACTTCTTGTGCAGCAAGAATCTCATGCTATTGCCAGAACTTCTTTGGACAAAAATGAAATCATGCATCGTGCAAGATTGGCCATTATCTGTCCTATAATTGATCCGACACACACCAAAGATACGCAAAAATGAACAAAACCAGATTCTCCTCCCAATGCAGTCTTTCACACGAGAATTTTAAGAAGGCAAACAAAATTCACTCTGTTTGCAAAGACCAGGAATCTGAACAAGCCCGAAGAACTCAATGTAATGAAGGATAAGGACTACATATCATAAGAACCAAACACCATAATTCATTCAAATCTTCATTCAACGAAACCATCCCAAACCAATGATTTTTTTCCCTCTTCCATTAAATAAATCATTTCTAATCCAAACACTAACCAGCACTCATTTCTAATGCAAACACTAACCAGCACTGCCCACTATCCAGGAATACCAGAAAATTAATCTCATTCTGAACCTTCCTCACACGATGAAGAGTCCAACTCAGCCCTTAGTCAAGCAAAATCAAAGCTAAAGCAACAACAGAAGTCCCCACCTGCCAAAAGCAACAACCCCCTAAATTCTTACCCACCCCAGACCTTAGTTTGACATCCTTGTTCTTCTTGCCAGTGTCCTTAGCACCCTGATCATTGAGAGTCACATTAGCACCCACTATTACCTTATACCTCTTGGTCTTCCAAACCATGATCTTGAACCTCACTGCAGTGGCCAAATCCACCCTAAAGACCAAAGACTCGTTCTTGGCCACAACAGCCGTCCAATTCACCCCATAAGTCGACACATTCGCATCCTTCTTGGCCGTCTTCTGATGCCCCTGGTAAAAGTTAGGAATGGTCTGGAACCACTTGGTCTGATTCGCATCACCGTAGTAAAAAACAGTGAGGTTCACGGGGTCGTAGTAGATGCCCTTCTCCTTGTTGCCGTTGCTCAGCTTCACGTTCATGAAAATGGTGGCGTTCGTGGGTTGGTCCAAAGATCTGTTGAGCGCCGGGAGGTAGAACTGGCGGATGGCGCAGCTGGGCTTGGACACGCGCAGCGTGAGCCACAGGAAGAGAGCCGAGAGCCCGCAGGTGAAGATGAAGCCGCAGCAGCACTGGCAGACGGACTCCGCCATGGTCGCCGGAGGAGGAGGAGGGGCCGAGGAAGAGGGAAGAGCTGGTGATGCTTGGTCTGCAGTGGTTAACAAGGAGGAGGAGCAAAAGTGAAGGTGCCTCGAACGTGCGGCAAACGCAGAGGTACAGTACAGTCAGCTGACGCGCCCCGTTTACTTGGGGTTGACCATAACGTGGCTTCCGATTGGTCGGAAAATACGATGTTAAATACGCCAAGTTGAATATGGAAACAGCTAAGAAGAAAATTTGAAAGTGCTCGGTCGTACCTATCATTATCAATTATTGCTCTGACGCGGTTGCCCACGATGGTAAATCGAACATGTGGCCTGGGTACGACAACGGACGCAGCGCGTAAGGAAGCGAGCATGATTTGGGATTAAAAAGAAAAAAGTTACGGGAAGCATGGTGCCAGTTCTAGAAAGGTTGTTCTGAACTGAACTATGTTCCGAGATACCCATTTTGGACCTCGAAATTCATTATTGAGGCATGTCTCGATGCACTTTTTAATTTTTGTCATTTTTTCGCTGTTTTCTTAGGCTTTTAATTATTTTTCCTAATTTCTTGTTGCTTAGGGTTATCTATAGATTTTAGGCAAAAACCTCAAACCATGTCTATTGTAATACAAACACCCATTTTTTTCTATATTGCCAAAAAATCCAAAATTATACATATTTGACATATATGGCTTTTATTTCAATTCTATTAAAGGTATATTTATCACACTAATATAAGTTTGGAAATTTTGATGACATAAGAAAAAGTTTAAGATTTTGTATTGTTTTTAGTGACATGAAAAAAAAAATCTAAATTTTTGTGTCATCATGAGCATAGTTTGGGATTTTTTATGATATTAACCTTTAGATTTTCTAGCATCGCTTAGGATTAGCATGGTAGATTTTTTCTATGCATTAAATTGTTTCGACAGAATACAAAAAAAAAAATTATACTGTTTTCTTTCTTTGATTTAGGCTAGAACAATTTTTTTTCTCCATTGTCATGCTGTGAGTATATTTGCGTCAAAGCCTACTTGTGGACTGACGAATCATATTTACCTATGACTTCTGCACCATAATCATTAAAATCTATCAATTCGTCATCGATGACTAAAGAAAGTTGTTGCTAGTTTGTATGTACATTGTACGGTTCATTATCCATTTCTTTAACTATCTTATTTGTTCCAAAATTAAGTCAACAAAAGAAAAGAAGAAGAAGAATTGGATCAAGTATGTCCCAAAGATGCTTCATCTAAACTTTATGGCATAAAACATCATGGATATTCCTTGGAAAAAAAAATTATAATGGGGAATTAGGGCGCCTATCAAGTGGGGAGGATATACTCCACCACACCTCATAAGGGCTGTTTAAGAAATTGGTAAGTCGATATAATATCCACCCACGCAGATAAAGATGAAGGAGTGGGTGAAAGACCCACTACAAGGTAGACATGTGCTTCCCGTGGTGTCTATCAACCAACTTATCGACTTTGTACCCAATTGACTAAAAAAAATCTATCACTTCATCATTGATGACTAAAGAAAGTGTTGCCAGTTTGTCTGTACCTTCTACAGTTCATCATCCATTTCTTTTAACTATCTTATTTGTTCCAAAATTAAGTCAACAAAAGAAAAGAAAAGACGAAGAAGAAGAAGAAGAATCAAGAGTCAATTTGCAGTCATGTTGGGTTCGGTTTGGCAAAGAGTAACTGAATATAACGACTGAAACCGAAAAGCCATCAGCATCGATAATCCCTCCAATACTGAAGAGAAAAAACACATCATTAAGAAGGGAATAGGTGAGCTATTTGACACTCCCCTCCCGGACACAAGGCAGAAGAAAGGCCGTGATGTACTGCAAACAGACGAGTTTATTCATCATCTTTGTACGGGTACTCTTCTGGGACTTGCTTCAGAAGTTTCACCTGCAACTCATACGAATCATCCCCTCGGAGCACATCTCGGACCCATGTGACTTCAGTCTTCATCGACACCTAGTTATGAAAGTAATGCAAGTAGCATTCAATGTTAAGGCGAAGAGTAACACGAACACCAAGTAACATTCTGTGCCACTGATCAGGAATCATATCATCTTCTTCAAAAAGTTTATAGGTGCATCAGATCCATTCGCGCTACGCAAATGTTCAGATGAATAATTGTTAGCCTAAACCGAATCACCTACTTATAACCTTTCTCTCCTAATCCTACATTCAAGACAATTTGTCCTAAAACTTGAACTCCAAGGAGGTCAAAACAACCAGTGGAAGTCTCCTAACAAATTTCGATTTGAAAGTCTCTACAACCTATACATAGCACCCATTGCAATGCAACCACTAAGTGTCAAACTGTGAGTGCATTTACGATTGGAAAGTTCTGCTACAACGGGGATCGAGCTTACCATTTCTAAGGCTCCTCTGATGACCCCGCATAAGACGTTGCAGTAATATAGGCCTTGGCATGTATCAGGAAGCTCCACAAAGTCTACCAAGGGATTCTCCTCCAAAACTATACTGCAACAGGTTCCCTCGACCTCGCAATTGGTCACTGATGCAGTGACTCCTAAGAACATCTTGAAACCCACCTGTACGTAATTGTATCAGTGAAACATAAACCTCAACTTGTACTTTTCCATGGTTAACAGTTCTTGCATATACGCAAGCAAGGAAAAATTAGTCATGTTGGAGCATCAAACTGTCCCCCTACTGGCCAATATTGACAATCTACTACTGCAGCATGGTATATAGAAACCAGGTCGAACTGATACTCTGGGCTTGTCTAGAACTAATCTAGCATAAGCATGTAGACTCCTATTATTATCATGGGAATGAAACATAGTAAGGATTGGAACCTTAGCAATCATTTCGGCTGTCTCCTTGAAGTCAACACATCTGGAGATATTAGCCTTTGCTAGAAATTCATCAATCAATCTGGTGCCTATATTATAACCCCTGCAAGATGGGTAAAAAGTGCAAAGAATATAAATAGTGAAGAACTGACAAATTTAAGCAATTTAGCAGAGTTCACAGGAGTTATAATTTTCACAAACTAGAATTCATTACCGTTGCTAAAATGAATGATTTTGACAAAGATTATTTGACACGAGCTACAACATTATAATCTAATTCTAAGACGTTGAGCAATTGAGAACAAATACTAGTCTGGTAAAAGGACAAAGAACATTGCTAAGATAATTTCATTTTCGTCAATACACAAGAAACGCAAACACTGGCTGTTGAAATCATGGTAAACAAAAAGAAACGCACATTTGATCGAGTTGTTTGTTGACTTCCTCAACCTCCTCCAGATCTGTAAGCAATTGACGCACAATTGCTCCATAGGTTAAAGTAAACAGCTCTGCATTCTGCGGCAAGAACATCTTTCTAATTACCAACAAACAAAATGAGGAGCACGAGATTTATGTTGCTCAATCTTGTCCATTCTCTTTTGCATAAAGGAACACTGAAGGAAAGGAAAGAGTCACTCATCCCAGAGATTGTCGCCAAAACTCAAATCTAAGATAAAGCTCAGTCACTTAGCCTCCAAAGAAAGCAAGGAACAAAGGTATGAATTAAAACTTAATGCTATATAGTGACATTGGAGCCAACACAAGTATTCTAGTAAAGGTCAATATCTGAAATCAATTCCAATCTGAGTTACACGAGTAAAGAAAGAACCAATATCTATGACTAATTTTAGAACCTTACCATCATAAAAGTTGCAGAAATGGTTGAACGGAACTAAAGGTAGATTATATACTTTCAGGTGTAAGTTCCACATAGATGACCGATCACCAGCGACTATAGAGCAGCAGATAATCCACTTCCCTCAATTAATGTTAGATTTTCTCCTTTTTTTTCTTTCTTTTGTGGTTTATTGGCATCTTAGCAGCTTACTGGTTTGGGTACGTCATACTCAAATGTTTTGTCTTACCACTCGCTCAACATTTGCGAAGATTGCATCACCAGATCGAGGACCAACAGTGGGCATTGAGTGATGTAGAGAGGTCAACTGCGAGCGTCAGAGATCTATTAACCGGCGAAACTAGCTCTGGTCGGATGATGCGTCACTTAAACCAGATTTGTTTGTATCCTCTGCCAAACTGAAGGAGAAAAAACTCCATTAGAAACACCGGAAGATAACATGTCACTCAAAACATTCACGAAAGAATCTAGTCAAAATTTGCTACTGATGGCAGATTATGTATGAACTACTCGTTAAGTTTATCGACGGAGACAGCACAACTAGCAACCAGCATGCTTTAAAGACAACATTTCGTTCCTGGCAATTTCTTGGTCAATGATTTTCACAGCTTCAAACATGCACTGTGATTGAAGATTCCAAAGACAATCAGCTGCATGCTTTAAGACATTACGATGATGAAAAACTGCGGGAATTCGCAAAGATTATTGAATGAAAAAGAGGGTTGCAATTTCGCAGAATCACCAGCTACCCTATCTCAAATTGTGAATGATGTCGAAGCTGAACAATAGAACTCATGCTGAGAAACTGAAACTGAAAAATCCCAGATAGGTAATGAAATGGAAATTCCATGCTGAAGTTAACATCGAGAAATCCCAGAAAAAAACAACCTCAAACGTTTCGAATTCCTATAACAGATGTCGAAACAATCAGCAAACATCTTCAATACTGAAATCTAGGACAACAAGACCGCGTAGTTCTCGACGACACTGATCGAAGATCCAACTTACCAGTTCAGTACCCGCGAATCCAAACCGAAAGAGATGATCCGCACGAGTTGATCGAGCGTAACTTGTACAGATGGATGTTCATTTCCCTCGTGCGTAGAGCGGTGCTTCGGTTGGCTCAACCGGGTCCCATGGGAGACTCTGGGGCCGAGAGGCCCAATAATCGCCCGCGGCCCTCTTCAACTCTCAATCCTTTTCGGACCATTCCAAGAATCCTACATCGTACGGTCTCGACACTGGGTCGCACCCCGTGAAGCGTTGCGTCGTGATGGGTTCGGGCCTTAACAACGAAGGGTAGTCCTTTTGGGACCATCTGTAAGCCTTGCTCCAAGATAAATTTCCCAGTTACACGAGCGAGTAGCGGGCACACTCTGAATCGTGTGAGCCCAGATCACATTCACTATAACATTAAGCGGTTCCTGATACTAATATTGTTTTTCCGGAACGAACCACCTAATCATAAGGCTGGATTGGCCACAAGATTCATTCCTTGAGATATTCCTCAAACACCTCTTTTTCCCAAACCGAAGCACCAAACTATGAAGTCGGACTAGTCACAAGAGTCATTCCTTGAGATTTTAATCAAGAACCAATACACAATGAGAGTGGGCCAACAATTCATCATCAGTTTTGATTTCATTTGTTGAGAGTGCATAGCAAAAATCTAAAACCTTCATTTGAAGAGATCTCAAAGAGAAAGCCAAAGTCCAAGCCCATCAACATATCTACTTAGATTCACATTCGCTCAAAAGCTTAAATCAATAAGTTATGGATCAATTAAAATATATTAACTACTCAACATTATACTAATTCTTTGATATGAAACTTTTCTAATACAACTCACATACATATGTATTTTAACAGAATAAGTGAACTAATGATCCTGCAAAACAAAAATGAAGATATCCCTACTAGTTCTTATACCCATTCAAAAACTAAACTGAACCAGATTGTTCTAAAATCAAGTGGGCCAGTTTTTAATTCTAAGTTCCAAGGTGGGGACCAATCCACCACGGTCATGGAACTGATCAATCCTACTTTCTTGTATAGCTGTGAATGTGGATGGCTTTATTTCATTGTTATTTGCCGTCTTGTCAACCACGAGAGGGTGAGTCTCTGCTTTATGCACCCGCATTTTATCTATCCATGCTTGTTCATGAATATAATATTTCACTTAAAAAAATAAGAGGCTAGTCGATCATCCGACTATCTAAGATTCTATGAGAAGTCGGATGAAGATTAGGATTAGCCGTAAGGTTTAAGTTGGTCAAAATACATCATCAGCAATTGGCGACGAAAATAACACCATTCAACAAAGGTCCCCGTTATTAAAAAGTTAAGATATGCCAAACTTTGTTTAGCAGGTGGCAAGATTAGTTTCAAATTGAATTTTATACTTCAAATAAAACCAAGCTGCTCGTCTTCTCTTTATTCGTTTATGTAGAAACAAAAGGGTCTTCTCTCCCATACTTGTTTGTCCAGAAAAAATTAATATTTTTTTTAAAAATCCTAAATTAGAAAAAAAAAATCAGAGGCCTTTAAAATGTACCACTGAAATGCAGCGAACATGACCAGATTCTCCTCCCAATGCAGTCTTTCATGCGAGAATCGTATCAAGGTAAACATAGTTCACTTTGTTTACAAAGACCAAGAATCTGAACCAGCATGAATAATGGAATAAAGGATAAGCACTACATTCCATAAGAACCAGACACCAGAATTCATTCAAATGTTTATTCAACAAATTCAACCTAAACCAATGATTTTTTTTCTCTTCCAATAAATTCATTCCTCATGCAAGCACTAACTAGCACTGCCCACTATCAAGAAATACCAGAAAACTCAACCTCCCCCGTAAGGAAGTGTCCAACTCGGCCCTTAGTCAAGCAAAATCAAAGCTAAAGCAACAACAGAAATCCACACTCGCCAAAAGCAATGACCCCCCAAATTCCTACACGCCCCAGACTTTAGCTTGATATCCTTCTTGGCGGTCTTAGCACCCTCAGCATCGAGAGTCACGTTAGCACCCACCATTAACTTATGCCTCTTGGTCTTCCAAACCAAGATCTTGAACCTCACTGCAGTGGCCAAATCCACCCTGAAGACCAAAGACTCGTTCTTGGCCACTACATCAGTCCAATTCACCGCATAAGTCTCCACACTTGCATTCTTCGTGGCCTCCTTCTGATACCCCTGGTAAAATCCAGGAATGGTCTTAAACCACTTGGTCCGATTAGCGTCGCCATAATAAGAAATGGTGAGGTTCACGGGGTCGTAGTGAATGCCCCTCTCTTTGTTGCCGTTGCTCAGGTTTACGTCCAAGAAAACGGTGGTGTTCTTGGAAGTGTCCGAAGATCTGTTGAGTGCTGGGAGGTAGAACTACTGGATAGAGCAACTGGGCTTGGACGCGCTCCGTGGGAGCCACGTGAAGACAGCTGTTAGGACGAGAGAGATGATTAAGCCACAGCAGCAACGGCAACACCGGACGGAGTTCGACATGGTCACTGGAGGAGCTCACCGGCGGCAAAGAAGGCCAAGAAAAGAAGAGCTGCGAGTTGTTTTTTGATCTTGTGTGGTTTTGCTAGCGCTCAAGAACTGGCGATGGTTGTCTGCAATGGAAAACAAGAATGAGCGAAAATGAAGGCGCTTCGACCGTGCAGCAGACGAATACAGTCGGCTATGCCCGTTTACTTGTGGTAGACCATAATGTGGCTTGCGATTGGTCGGAAAATACGTTGTTAACTATAACAACTTTTTGTCTTTTGGTCGGAAACTATACCGAATTGAACAAGGAAATGTCATAAAGAAATAAAAGATGCTCGGTCTACCCATCAGAAACGTGGACACGGTTCCCGATAACAAATCTAATAGATGGCCTGATATAAAAATGTCCGTGGCGTGTGGGAAAGCGACCATAACATTGGATCAAGATAAGTCACAAGGCGCATAACATCAATTCAGAAAATTTGTTTTGAGCTATGTTAAGACCAAGTGAGGCCAACCCTAGATACCCGTTTATATGTAACGGTCATTTCAGACTTCAAGATTCATTATTTAGGCACGTTTTTATTTTTGTCAATTTTTCTAACTTTTTTTTAGGCTTTTAGTTATTTTTCCTAACTCCTTATTGCTTGAGGTTATCTTTGGAGTTTCCAGTAGGCTTAGTAGGGTATATATATTTCTACCAAATAGTTTTTGTCATATTTTATGGAACCCACAAAAGAAAATTTTCTCTATTGGTTTTTTTTTTTTTTTCTTGAACAATTTTCTTTTCTCTATTGTTGCGCCTGGAAGCATATGTGCCTCATAGCCTATTTACAGATTGACGAATCAGTGTTTACCTATCACTTTTGCGCTACGACAATTGCAATCTATCACTTCGTTGTCGAAGACTAAAGAAAGGTGTTGCCAATTTGTCTCTAGAGTAGAGTGTCCATTTCTTTGATATCTGTTCCAAAATTAAGTCAACAAAAGAAAATATGAAGAAGAAGAATTGAATCAAGGGTCAATTTGCAGTCACATCGGCTTCGGTTTGGCGAAGAGCAACTGCATATAACGGCTGAAATCTAGAAGCCTCCGGCATCGACACTCTCTGCAATACCAGAGAGAAAATACATCATTAAGAAGAGAATAGATGAGCTATTTGACACTTCCCTGCCGGACACGGCGGAAAAAAAGGTTATGATGAACCGCGAACAGATGAGCTTATCCATCGTCTTTGTGCGGGTACTCTTCCGGGACTTGCTTCAGAAGATTTACCTGCAACTCATATGAATCGGTCCTCTTAGAGCACATCGCGGACCCATGCGACTTCAGTCTTCATGGACACCTAGATATGAAAGTAATCCAAGTAGCCTTAAATGTTAAGGTGAAGAGTTAGACCAAGTAACAATCTCTAGAATTTATAAGAATCAAGGAAAATTATCTAAAAAGTCCTAAATTACACTTTTACCAATTTAATCCTAAACATTTTAATTTTGTCAATTAAATATGAAGCTTTTTTTGTTTTTTGTCAATTGAATCTATCTAATTAATTTTAGTTGGAAATCATTAATGTGAATACCGACGATCACGTAAAATGACCATACTAATATAAATAATTTTTAATAATATTTTAATCTTTTTTTTCTTTTTTATGATTTTCTTTTTATCCTTCTTTCTTTTCCAGCCTTAGCCAGTCTATGTAGCCTTGCTTGGCCGAGTGTCACCCTCAACTACCACAAGCAAGGTCACCCTAGGCCAAGGCAACCTTACTAGGCATCACTCGGGTTAAGGTGTCGCCCAGCAAGGCCACCCTAGCCTGAGAGGCCGACCATCACCAAGCCTCGTTTGGGAGAGGGCTCCCCTCACCTCTGGTAGGCTAGGCGGGGCCACATCACCTATGGTTGATGGCCGACCACCAACAAAAGCAGGAAGCAACAGGAAAAAAAAATCAAAAATAAAAATAAATATATATATATATATATATATATTAAAAAAATTTAAAAATTATCCACGTCAACACCAATTATACCACGTAACATAATTGCACAAGTAAC
Source organism: Eucalyptus guilfoylei (assembly GCA_016097605.1). Taxonomy (NCBI): domain Eukaryota; kingdom Viridiplantae; phylum Streptophyta; class Magnoliopsida; order Myrtales; family Myrtaceae; genus Eucalyptus; species Eucalyptus guilfoylei. The sequence goes on along the minus strand of CM027865.1, from coordinate 16,853,763 downwards.
ATTGGAGCCAACACAAGTATTCTCGTAAAGGTCAATATCTATAATCAATTCCAATATGAGATACACAAGTAGAAGAAGAACCAATGTCTATAACTAATTTTAGGACCTTATCATCTCGGAAGTTGCATTAATAGTTAAACGGAAATAAAGTTAGATTATGTACTCGCAGGTGCAAGTTGCACAAAGATGACCAGTCACCAGCGACTATAGAGCAGCGACAATCCACTTCGCTCAATTAACATTACTTTCTCGTCCCTCTCTCTCTCTCTCTCTTTTGTGGTGGGGGTGGGGTGGGGTTTATTGGCATCTTAGCAGCTTTCAAACTCAAAAGTTTTCCTCTTACCAATACCACTCACTCAACGTTTGCAAAAATTGCATCACCTGATCGAGGACCGACAGTGGGCATTTAGTGACGGAGAGAGGTCAACCGCGATCATCGGAGATCTATCAACCGGCAAAACTAGCTCTGGTTGGATGATGAGTCGCTTAAACTGGAATTTTTTGTATCCTCTGCCAAACTGAAGGAGAAAAAACTCCATTAGGAAAACTGAAAGATAACGCGTCGGTCAAAATATTCACGAAAGAATGCTAGTCAAGATTTGCTACTAATGGCCAATGATTATCGACCATAAAATTTCGTTCTTGGCATTTTCTTGGTTAATGATTTTCGAGGCTTCAAACATGCACTGTGATTGACCATGCCAGAGACAATCAGCTTCGTGTTTTAATGGGATTCGACAGCTATGCTCACGGCATCGATGACAGGGTCTGACAAAATTACTGATGATGCAAAACTGCGGGAATTCACAAAGATTACTGCATGAAAAAGGAGAGTTGCAAATTCGCGGGGTCACCAATTACCCCATCTCTAATTGCGAATGATGTCGAGCTGAACAACAGAATTCATGCTGAGAAACTGAAACTGAGAAATTGCAGTAAGGTAGTAAGATGAAACCTGATGCATGAACGAGGTCTCAGAGGGATAAGAAAAACCTCAATCTTCCCGAACCCCAACAACAGAAGTCGAAACAGTCAGCAAATTCGTCTTCAATACTGAAATCTAGGACAACAAGACCTCGCAGATCCAACTTAGCAGTTCGTGACCCGCGAATCCAAACCGAAAGAGATGATCCGCACGAGCTTGATCGAACTTAACTGGTATGGATGGATTTTGATTTCCCTCGTGCGGAGGGGTGCTTCGGTTGGGCTCAACCGTGTCCAGTGGAGATTCTGGGGCCAAAAGGCCCAGTAATCAACCACAGCCCTCTTCAAACTCTCAATCCTTTCCGGACCATTATGAGAATCCTATATCGTACAGTCTCCATGCTGGGCTGCACGCCGTGAAGCGTGTCGTGCCGCGATGAGTTCGGGCCTCTACAACGAAGGTAACCCTTTTGGGGCCATCCCGAAGCCTTGCGCCACGATAAATTGCCCAGTTACACGAGCGAGTATTGGGCACACTCGACTCATGTGAGCCCAAATCATATTCCCCACTAGATCAAGCGAATCTCACGTGAGTTCGATCTCATAAAAGTGAGCAAGGAACTGGACTGGACCGACTGATTTTGACCGACTCCTGTTTTATTACAAAACATTTCTCAAAACCCTAATATCTTGTTCTCTCTTGCTGCTCATTCCTATCAACTCTTGCTCAGTCTCACGCCTCTCAATTCTCACTCTCAGTCTCACATAGTCACGCGTCTCCCTCATTCAGTGTTTGTTATGTTACACACCCTTTTTCATTTAACTTTCTAAGGACATAAGAGAAGTGTTGCAAAGAAGCAAGGGGTAAGAGAGTTGCGAGGTGGTCCGTTTCTATTTATGGGGGTTTTACGGAGAACGAGAGTGTGCTAACTAATGAGTGAGCGAGCGAATGATCCTACATAAGAAGAAAGAAAGAAATCCCCATGGTTCCTAAACCCACTTGAGAACTGAATCAATCAGTCCGGTCTAGTTTCAAGACCAAGGGAGGCAATTCCTAAAATGGGGAATCATTCTAGTCCAGTTCCATGGTGGGAGCTAACTTATCTTCAAACCGATCACTACTATTATTTCCTATAATGATGAATATGGTCGGCTTTGTTTCATTGTCATTTGCTGCCTTGTTGATCACTAAAGAGTAAGTTTATGTTTAATACCTGCCTGATCATGAATATAATATTTTACTTCCTTAAAAAAAGAAAAAAGAAAAAGAAAGAAAGAGGCTAGTAGGTCATCCAACCATCTAATCTTCCATGAGCAATTGGATGAAGATTAGGATTAGCGATTAGGTTTAAGTTGGTCAAATCAAAAGCCATCACCAGCAATTGGAGATGAAATAGAAGTCGCGCATGGGACATAACATCATTCAACAAAGGTCCCCATCATTAAAATATTAAGATATGCCAATAAATAGAAAAAAAAAAAAGATCTTCTTTTTCATACTTGTTTGACAAGAAAAAAATATATTTTAAAAAAAAATCCTAATTTAGAACAAAAAAGAAGGATGGGCCAACGGTAGTGACAAATAGAATTTACTCAATATCCAGAAAAAAAAAAAAAAAATCAAGAGGCCTTCACAATACACCGTTGAAAATTGATCCGAATTTGTATGCGTTTTCCTTTTATAAAACAATGCGTAATTATATTTCATTAGGAAAGAGACGCGCGCGTGGGGGGCGCCCACCGGTGGGAGCGCGTGGGCGTGGAAAAGTCCGGTCCACCGTTTGGAAACCTAATCCCGGAGCGACGTGGAATTTTCCAGACGGCACGGGCGGGTCCTGGAAACAACGCGCCTCGACCTCGTCACCGACAAGGCGCGCCGTTAAGGGCCTATAAATCGGACCCAAACCCTCGTCGAGATCTTCACAATTTCTTCGACCAGCCTCTTCAAATTCTATCTTCTTCAATCGATCGATCTCGCGGCGTTTCTCCCGATCCCTCTTTCAAGGTATTGTTCTCGATTCTCTCCTTCAATTCAATCGATTCTTCCTCTAGATCTGTTGAGGTATGGGAGGTTTTTCCTGTTGATTTGAGCTTTGATCTGGTTTTTCTCCTTTGGTGGGTTCTTACGGCGGTGAAATTATGGTCCGCTTCGCGAGATTCGGCTGAATTTCGGACCTTTATGTGTGGATGTTCCGCTTTCTGATTTGGGATTGGGTTGTTCTGTTTCGATTGTTTGTTCTTCTTGGTTTAGGGCAGAGTCGTGTAAGGGTTTTCCAGATCGATTGAGCTTTGATCTTTAGCTTTTTGCTTGGAAGATGCCGCCGGTTGCGTATGTCTAGTGATGCGATCTGGTTTCTCGTCCTGATGCTTGTTCTTCCTGCCCAAAATTGGGTTTTTCGAAATTTTTCTTCGTAGATCTGCACCTTTAAGGAAGGTTGCGTTTAGGGAATGGTTTGACCCTTGGTTTTGCCTGTGTCGGTCTTGTTAAAGGAAACTCAGTTCGTACGATTTTGTTGATGTTGCGGTTTATGAAATTGTCTTGTGAATTCACATTTTAATTTTATGCCCATCGCTTGCATCGTCCATAGCCGTTTATTTTGTCTTGTTTACGTATGTCTAATCGTTTGTTGAAGCCATGATGATTAACCAGTAGGATTGTGATTTACTTATGGTACCTAGAGTTTTGTCGTCTGAGATAAAATCCGCGGTGTTTACTTATTGATTGGTGTTGTAGACTTTAGATCTTTGACTGGACCTGCTGTTTCTTGTAATTATAGCACAACACATAAGGTTTGTGTATTTATCAATTGATTGGCACTATCGGGTCTGGCGCTTTGATCTGTCTTGCTTGGTGATGTGAGTACGATAATAGTTTTCTTATATTTGAATTATATTCATGGAGGAATGTGGTGCTTTATAATACGTTTAGCTGAACAGTGTGGTCTCTTTATATCCCAATTAGTGCTGATCCTGCATGCACTTAAGCTCTGCATGGTAATAAAGATTCAAAGAGTGTAGAACTGAATATGACCTGGCTTGTTATTGCCCGCTGTTTCCCGCATTATGGCATAACACCTGCAGCTTGTTTTCTAAATATATGTATAGATTTAATTTAGTTTTATATATTGTCTAATTACTTCCTTGAATCTTTCAGATGCAAATCTTCGTGAAAACTCTTACTGGCAAGACTATCACCCTCGAGGTTGAGAGTTCAGACACAATCGACAATGTAAAGGCCAAGATCCAAGACAAGGAGGGGATCCCCCCAGACCAGCAAAGGCTCATCTTTGCTGGCAAGCAGCTCGAGGATGGGCGCACCTTGGCTGATTACAACATCCAAAAGGAATCAACCCTGCACTTGGTTCTTCGCCTTAGGGGTGGCATGCAGATCTTTGTGAAAACCCTCACTGGCAAGACCATTACTCTCGAGGTTGAAAGCTCAGACACGATTGACAATGTAAAGGCCAAGATTCAAGACAAGGAGGGAATCCCCCCAGACCAGCAGAGGCTCATCTTTGCCGGCAAGCAGCTTGAGGATGGGCGCACCTTGGCTGATTATAACATCCAGAAGGAATCGACCCTGCACTTGGTGCTTCGTCTGAGAGGTGGCATGCAGATCTTTGTGAAGACCCTCACCGGCAAGACCATCACCCTCGAGGTTGAAAGCTCAGACACAATTGACAATGTTAAGGCCAAGATTCAAGACAAGGAGGGAATCCCCCCAGACCAGCAGAGGCTCATCTTTGCTGGGAAGCAGCTCGAGGATGGACGCACCTTGGCTGATTATAACATCCAGAAGGAGTCCACACTCCATTTGGTGCTTCGTCTGAGAGGTGGCATGCAGATCTTTGTGAAGACCCTCACTGGCAAGACCATTACTCTTGAGGTCGAGAGTTCCGATACCATTGACAATGTGAAGGCCAAAATTCAGGACAAAGAAGGGATCCCCCCAGACCAGCAGCGGTTGATCTTTGCTGGTAAGCAACTTGAGGATGGCCGGACGCTAGCGGACTACAACATCCAAAAGGAATCCACCCTTCACTTGGTCCTACGTTTGAGAGGAGGAATGCAAATCTTTGTCAAGACCCTTACTGGAAAGACAATCACTTTGGAAGTGGAGAGCTCTGACACCATTGACAATGTCAAAGCAAAAATTCAGGACAAGGAAGGCATTCCACCGGATCAGCAGAGGCTTATTTTTGCTGGGAAACAGCTAGAGGATGGTAGGACTCTGGCAGATTATAACATCCAGAAAGAGTCGACTCTTCACTTGGTTCTGCGTCTGAGGGGAGGCATGCAGATTTTTGTGAAGACCCTTACCGGCAAGACTATCACCTTGGAAGTGGAGAGTTCTGACACGATTGATAACGTCAAAGCGAAGATACAGGACAAGGAAGGAATCCCGCCAGACCAGCAGCGGTTGATTTTCGCAGGGAAGCAACTCGAGGATGGCAGGACTCTGGCCGATTACAACATTCAAAAGGAGTCGACTCTCCATCTCGTCCTCCGTCTGCGTGGTGGGATGCAGATCTTTGTCAAGACCCTGACCGGGAAGACCATCACTTTGGAGGTGGAGAGTTCAGACACCATCGACAACGTGAAGGCGAAGATCCAGGATAAGGAGGGCATCCCGCCGGACCAGCAGAGGCTGATCTTCGCCGGGAAGCAACTCGAAGACGGGAGGACTTTGGCTGACTATAACATTCAGAAAGAGTCGACCCTGCACTTGGTCCTCCGTCTCCGCGGTGGGTTCTGAGTTTTTTCTGTGAAGTCAAGTTTGTCCCTTTCTCAAGTTGGGTCCTTTGGGTTTGTTTGCTATGGGTCAGTTCCGATGTGTTCTGATGGTTCTATACTTTGAATAAATTTGAGGCTATTTAGTCTCTAGTGTGATTACCTATTTACTCCCGTTGGTACTTATGCTTGGTGCATATAACATTCTTGAAATCCGTCGCCCGGAACGGCAAATGAAAATGGGGGACGAGATAATATCTTAATCTCCACTTAACTTCAATCTGATGATTTCTCTTATGCTCTACGTATCACCATATCAAAATGCCAAAGCATTTTCTTTGTTCTTGGATTCCTCTACCGAATCAAAAAAGGATGAAAGAAATGTATAATTAATTCCAAAAGAGGGAAAATCGAGTTTTTACTCTACTACTTCGGATCCATATGTCGTTCCGGGAAACACGCTGGCATCAGTATTATAAACCAATTTGGACCTGTGCATTGCAGGATTACCTCTCTCCAACAGCTGAAGCAGAAATATCCGATCCGCCCTTCTGCTTTTGCGTTACGGGGTAAGATGAAACGCACCGTTTTCCTCCATACAAAACGACACCCGCACATTAAAAAACGACAAGAACCAACATCCCGATGACTTGACAGCGTCGCCCGCCACTACGTCCCCGTGCAATTAAGTCACAGGTGTCTTTTGTACACTTCATTAACAAGTTTGCGATTGTTCAGATGCAAAGAATCACATAGAAGAAATCAAAAGGGTAGGTTGAAGTGTACCTATTCAACCGGGTATTATCACTCACTCCAACAGAATAGGGATTTTATTTTGACAAGTTGATATTTCGAAGTCAAACTCTAAAGCTGATCAAAAGAACACGCCGTTTTCTCCATTAAATTCGCGATCATAAAGGATGGAAAAAAGGAATCGTAATGACCTGAAAGTATCCCCATATCTTCCACGTACTCTGCCCACATGCACATCCAAACCCTGCGAACTCTCCTATAAATACCATAACCAGCTACCTATCTCGGCCAGCAAAGCGTATAGAAGCATCACCACATTTCAGTCTCTTGCGAATCCACAAGCAACGACCAACAATGGCGAACTTCGCGACCCTAGCAGCTATCTTTGCAGCCCTGCTGGTGATGTCCCATGCTGCCTCGGCCCACCGGACCACGATAACCACAGTTGAGATCGATGAGGACAACGAGAGGAGCGGAAGAGAAAGCTGCCATGAGCAGGTCCAGACGCAAGGGCTTGAACAATGTGAGCAACTAATGATGGACATCGGTCGAGGCGGTAGCCGAACGGGTGGCGGCGAGAGGGAGCGACTGATGCATTCAAAGCACTTCAGGCCGTGCTGCCAGCAGCTGAGGCAGGTGGAAGGGCGATGCCGGTGCCAGGGAATCAGGCATGTCGTGAGGGAGGAACAGAGCGAGTTTAGTCGCGAGGGAATGCAGAGGGTGGTGAGATCGGCTCGGGACTTGCCTTCCGCTTGCGGTTTTTCAAGTCCTCGTCGCTGTGAGACAAATCCATTTGGCTCCGAAACCCTAGCTAGTAGCTAGCTAACTTGTGTGGTCACTAGAAGATGGAGATGGTTCATGAGATGTTAATAAGGAGATGTAGTTCACTCTCATTTCTCTGGCTTTTAGATTTGGGAGAGCTTTTAATCGGCGCGACTGCATGATGGTTTTGATTTCCGTTTCGACCAGGAGCGGCAGGATATGCGTTTGTGGGTTCTCATCATCTCTAATGTAATAAACATATCTCATCTTCTTTTAACGTAACTATTAGCTCTACTTACTCATACTTATCTTTGGTTGCTTTTAGTATCTCAACGATACATGAAGATGTGAGTAATGAAATATATAATATCTAATATTATATATGATATTATGCATGTTCTTATCAATATCTCTAATTTCAAGGAGTCGGACTATTTATCTTTAAAGAAAAAAGTAATGCTAGATAATATCTCTAATTTCAAGGAGCCGGACTATCTATCTTTAAAGAAAAAAGTAATGCTAGATATATTAAGACTTTTTAACTAAATAAAACAAATCAACTATTAAATGCATTTATGATAGTTGTTTAAATTATCAATTGTTGATTTGACAAACTTGGTAATGAATATATTTTAGGAAAATTCCAAATAAGGATCCGAAGTTGACCAATTTTCTCAAATAAGGACCCGAAATGAACTTTGTGTCAAATAAAGATCTAAAGTGGACCCATTGTCTCAAATAAGGATCCAAAGTGATTGAATTAATTCCAAATAAGAACACGAGTTTGCTGGGTCACCAAATATTCACCTAGCTATCAAGCATGTGACATTTTCGACGACCGTCGACCGGAGTTTGGGCAATTTTGTCCAAAAAAAATATAGGGAAAATTAATAAATCCTAAAACAGAAAAAAAAAAAAACCCTAGGTTTTCTACGGTCTCCCGTTCCTTGTACCCATCATCCGCAAAGTCGAAAACCCAAATTCTCCGCTGGTTGAGGCACAAATTCAAAAACAAGAAGAAAACCAGACGCTTCTTTGTTTGTTTGCGGAGACCCAAATTCTCCGCCAGTTGAGCAAGGTGAGGAGCAGCGGGGGAGAAGACAGAAGAAAACGTAAACATCTAAATGAATAACCTAAACTTAATTAATATAGAATTTTCCCTTTTTTTCCAATCACAAGTTTCTGACAAAATTCCCTCTATTTTAATTTTCGGAAAATGTTTGCCGTAGCTAAGATCCTCAATAGAGATTAACTTGATCACTTTGGGTCCTTATTTGACACAAAATTCACTTCAGGTCCTTATTTAAAACAATGGGTCCACTTCGGATCCTTATATGACACAAAATTCACTTTGGGTCCTTATTTGAGAAAATAAATTCACTTCGGGTCTTTATTTGAAATTTTCCCTATATTTTAGGGAGAAGTATTTAATACATCTATCATTTTTCAAAAAGAAAATTGGTTATTGATTTTCCTTTGCTTCCTATTCATTTGATTAGAAGTGGTTGCTCAATGCAACCTTTAACATGTTTACCACACTATGGAAGTTCGTGTTTAAATTCACAAATATCTTTGCGCGTTATGTACATATATGGATTCACAAGGAGATTTATCATATAACATTGTGAATGTTGAAGAGACTGTTTATTCAAAGATATAGCATCTATAAAGAGAGTTTAATGCTTGTCAAATGAATAATTTCCTAAATAATATATTCATTTCTTCACGAAAGTAAGATTATTGAATTTCCTAAACAATAACTTTATCCAAGATTATGTGTTGACTACTCTCCTAAAGCTTATTGAGCTTATCTTTTCCACTGAGACAACACAACAAGCAGCTAGCTTGTTCTGAAGAACCAAAAAAAAATTCGTTTTTGAAATCTCCTATGTCAATAATTTTCACGGCTTCCAACATGCATTACGATTGAAGATGCCAACAATACAAACGATTATATTTAGGAAATATCTTTTAAAATCATTAATTTTCTTTGAATCAAACAGAGCCTTAAATACCGACCAAAAAAATAAGAGAGCCTTAAATAGAATTCAATAATTAGTTAAATGCTAACGACATTGGCAACACATGTCTGTCAAAATTACCAGTGACGCAAAACCGCAGGAATTGCGAAGAAGATTACTGGATGAAACAAAGGGTTGCAATTTTAGCACGGTTAGCAATTATGCCATCTCAAATTGTGAACAATGTCGAGCTAAACAACAAAATTTCAAGCTAAAGAACTAAAACAGAGAAATCCCAGTAAGGTGCCGAAATGCAAATTTTATGCTGTAGTTAACATCGAGACATCCCAGTAATCTAAGGGATAATGAGGTCTCAGATGGACAAAAAAACAGTCAACGTTTCGAATTCCAAGTACACAGTCGGAAAAAGCGAGGTGAATCACATGTCAGATATGCAAACAATCTACAAATCCATCTTCAATACTGAAATCTAAGACACCAGATCATGCGGTTCTGGACGATACTAAAACAATCGAGGATTCAACTTACAAGTTTGTTACCCCGCGAATCCAAAATGAAAGAGATCATTAACACTAGCTTCATCGACCGTGACTTGCAAGGATCTTGATTTCCCTCGTGCAAACAACAAGGCTCTATTTCGACTCAAGAGGGTCTCGTAGAGATTGTGGGCCTAAAAGGCCCACTAGGCCCACAAGTCACCCATGGCCCTCTTCGGCTTTCAATTACATCAATCATTAGATTAAGAGGGTTTTATGTAAACTCTATCTCATCCAACGGTACATGTTAATTGACATTACATGAGCTATATGGGTGCCATTTTGACCGGCATCTACTTTGTACCTACATTTTATCTAATAGTTGCTTGATCATCAATATGATATTTTATTTTTAGAAAAAAGTAAGAGGGTAGTGGGTCATTTGATCTCTCATGAGCACAGAAAATGATTAGAATTAGCAATAAAGTTTCAGTATGTCAAAAGCCACCGGTAGCAATTGTATAGGACAAAACATCAACCAACTAGGTCCCCTTTATTAAATGTTAAGATATACCAAACTTTGTCTAGCGGGTGACAAAATTCGGCTCAAATTGAAATTTTATACTTCAAATAAAACCAAGTTGCTTGTCTTCTCTTTATTTTTTTTATATGGAAATAAAAGGGATCTTCTCTCTCATACTTTTTTGGTGGAGAAAAATAATAATTTGTCTCAAAAATCTTAATTTAAAAAAGAATGAAGGGCCCATGATAGTGACTAATAGTGATGCCAAGCCAGCCAATCGGATTGATGGCTTCTTACACACGCTGTTGTTATAAAAAAAGAACTGAAAAAAAAAAGCAATGAAACTTTATTTAAGCATCCGAGGATAACTTTTTAAAAGGTGGTCCAATTTTTAAGTTTGACAATTGAGTGTAAGATAAGATAAGAAAACTTGCAATTTTGTCACTCGAGCACATGCTGGAAACTTCATGATCACAAACTGCATAGATTTGTCACTAAATTACTATTCTAAGATAGTTTTAGAGCTTTTCTTTTATAAGCCATTAAAAATGACAGATATATACACATGCATTCTTAAGATCTTCTAGCGAGAACTTCAATATGTGATATCGAATTCACTATTTAATTTACTTAATATCCAGAAAAAGAATCTAAGAGGGATTTAAAATACACCACTGAAATGCAATTACGCCGTAAGTCCGAATTTCGTATACTTGCCCTTATTTCATATACAATTATATTTTATTAGGAATAAATTTTTTTCAGGGAGCATATTAGTACCTTTTTTTTTGTCAGAAAATTATCGGTACTTTTTTTTTGGGTCGATGTCGAATAAGATGCCCAGCGCGTAGGGCGCGTTTATAATGAGGAGCGCGTGGGTGCGGAAAAGCCCCGGTCCAAAGAAGCGAACCTAATCTCGGCGTGGCTTGAATTTTACGCCAGCCCCGGTCGGTCTCGAAAACGACGCACCGTTCCGTCTCCGTCTCCGTCTCGGCATCGAGAAGACGCTTTTCTTCAAGGCGGCATCTAAAGCCCTATAAATAAGACCCTCAACCACCGATCGAGGTCATCACGATTTCTTTCGCCGCCATCATCGAATTTCTCTCTCGGCGTCTCTTGCGATCTCTCTCTTTTTCAAGGTATTTCTCTCGATTCCCGTCTTCGGAATGCCAAGTTGTTTTGGTCTAAGCTTTTTGCTTGGGAGATGCGATCGATCGTGTGCCAAGTGATGCGATCTGCTTTCTCGTCCTGATGATCGTCCTTCCTGACCGAAATTGTGTTTTTTAACGTTTTTATTCATGGATCTGCGCTCTCAGGAAGGCTGCGTCTAGGGAATGGTTTGATCTTGGCTTTGCATGTGTCAATCTTTCGGAGGGAACTGAGTTCGTGTGACTTTGTTGTTGGTTTGATTTTAGCTAATCTCGAATGTTGTGTGCAACCCGTCTGCTTGCGTCTTGCGGCCGGTTTGCATATGTTTGATGATATATTGAAGCCAAGATGATGGTAGGCCCTGCGATTTACCAACAGCCCCCAGAAAGTTGTAGTCTGAGATGTTTATCTGCGGTGTTTGTTTGTTGGTTGGCGTTTTAGGTTTTAGCTCTTTGACTGGCTTGTTATTACCTGCTGTTTCTTGCAATTTTAGCACCACACAGGGTTTGTGTAGTTTCTCTATTGATTTGGTGCTATGGGGTCTGGCGTTTTGATCTGTCTTGCTTGGGTGCTCTGTATATGATAAATGCTTTCTCTTATTTTTGAAGTGTCTTTGTGGAAGAATATGGTGCTGCTATGTGTGTTTCACTGAACAGTGTGGTCTATTCATATCCCATTTAGTGCAGATCCTGCATGCAGTTAAGTTTTGCATGGAAATAAAGCTTCCAAGAGTGTAGAACCGAGTCTAACCCGGCTTGTTGTTTACCTGCTGTTTCTTCCAATTATAGCTTGACACATACGCCTCGTTTTCTATACATATCTGAGGATCTTATCTTGTTTTATATATTGTGTAATTATTTTCTTGAATCTTTCAGATGCAAATCTTCGTGAAAACTCTCACTGGCAAGACCATCACCCTTGAGGTGGAGAGTTCAGACACAATTGACAATGTAAAGGCCAAGATCCAAGACAAGGAGGGAATTCCCCCAGACCAGCAAAGGCTCATCTTTGCTGGCAAGCAGCTCGAGGATGGGCGCACCCTGGCTGATTACAATATCCAGAAGGAGTCGACCCTGCACTTGGTTCTTCGCCTTAGGGGTGGCATGCAGATCTTTGTGAAGACCCTCACTGGCAAGACCATTACACTCGAGGTTGAAAGCTCAGACACAATTGACAATGTTAAGGCCAAGATTCAAGACAAGGAGGGAATCCCCCCGGACCAGCAGAGGCTCATCTTTGCAGGCAAGCAGCTTGAGGATGGACGCACCCTGGCTGATTATAACATCCAGAAGGAATCCACACTCCACTTGGTGCTTCGTCTGAGAGGTGGCATGCAGATCTTTGTGAAGACTCTCACCGGCAAGACCATTACTCTCGAGGTCGAGAGTTCTGATACCATTGACAATGTGAAGGCCAAAATCCAGGACAAAGAAGGAATCCCCCCGGACCAGCAGCGGTTGATCTTTGCTGGCAAGCAACTTGAGGATGGCAGGACCCTAGCGGACTACAACATCCAAAAGGAATCCACCCTTCACTTGGTCCTCCGTCTGAGAGGAGGAATGCAAATCTTTGTGAAGACTCTTACTGGGAAAACAATCACTTTGGAAGTTGAGAGCTCTGACACCATTGACAACGTCAAAGCGAAAATTCAGGACAAGGAAGGCATTCCCCCGGATCAGCAGAGGCTTATTTTTGCTGGGAAGCAGCTAGAAGATGGTAGGACTTTGGCGGATTACAACATCCAGAAAGAGTCAACTCTTCACTTGGTTCTGCGCCTGAGGGGAGGCATGCAGATTTTTGTTAAGACCCTTACCGGCAAGACTATCACCTTGGAAGTGGAGAGCTCTGACACGATCGATAATGTCAAAGCGAAGATACAGGACAAGGAAGGCATTCCCCCAGACCAGCAGCGGTTGATTTTTGCAGGGAAGCAGCTTGAGGATGGTAGGACACTGGCCGATTACAACATTCAAAAGGAGTCGACTCTCCATCTCGTCCTTCGTCTGCGTGGTGGGATGCAGATCTTTGTCAAGACCCTGACCGGAAAGACCATCACTTTGGAGGTGGAGAGTTCAGACACCATTGACAATGTGAAGGCGAAGATCCAGGATAAGGAAGGCATCCCGCCGGACCAGCAGAGGCTGATTTTCGCAGGGAAGCAACTCGAAGACGGGAGGACTCTGGCTGACTATAACATCCAGAAAGAGTCGACTCTGCACTTGGTCCTCCGTCTCCGTGGTGGTTTCTGAGTTTTCATGCCACCAAAGGGTTTTTCATAAAGTCAAGCTTTTCTGTCTATTAGGTTGGTTGGTCCTTTTAAAGTTATGATGTCTTCTGATGGATTGCTTTGGAACATAATCTGAGACACTTTTTAGTGCGATTGCCTATTTACCCCCGTCGGTGCTGTTTCAATGTCTCTGTTTTGCGCTTCGATCTATTAGGACTTTCAGTCTCTACAACTATCTGTCTATCTATACAAATATAGCGAGCGAGTTTACCGTTTATCACCATTTTTATGTCCCTCCTCTAACAGGAAGAAGATGAAACGCAGAGACAATTGCATGGAAGTGCCAAAATGTTTAGAGATGCTTTTAGGCCACTAACGGGAAAGAACTAATTGAAGCGTTCCAAAAACCTGAAGAAATAATTCCTTAGACAAATCTTCACCTAAAAAAATGAAATTCGAAATCCTAGTTCTTATTGTAAACCAAATGCAGCATCACTTTGTTAATTATAAAGTTTGTATATGATTGGCTCCTCCTGCTTTTCTCCATTTCCAGGATTGACTCTAGAGTGCTGGCAAAAATCTGACTTATCTTTTTTACCGTCTTTCTCTTCAACCGAAGTGGACCGGTTCTTTGGCGCTAGTTCTACGTGGGAGTAGAGACGCGACAAAAGCGCAAATGAAAATGGAGGACCGGATATGATAATCTTAACCTCCACTTCAACTCCACTTCTTGTTGCTTCGGCGTGCGCCTAGCTGAAACGACCCTCACCGCAACCAGAGAACGACGATAAGCAACCAAACATCCCGATAACCTGACAATATCGCCCTTCACGTACTCCCCCTTGCAAACCCAAAACTCTCCCATAAAACCCTTCACCAATTTGTGAATACCAACAACCATGTGACCATCCGAACGCAAATAATCACGAATGTAGAGATTAGGTTGGAGTGTACCTATTCAATCGACGTAATTGCTGGCTCCAACAGAATAGAGATTTTTATTTTGGCAAGTTGATTTTTTGAGGTCAAACTATAAATCTATTCAAACGCACCGTTTTCTCCGTTAAATCCGCGATCGTGGATAATGGGAATCTTTAATCACCTGAGAATATCCCATTACCTTCCACGTACCATGCACATCCAAACCCTATAAACTCCCTTATAAATACCATACCTAGCCACCTATCTCACTCACCACAGCACATCAAAGCATCTATCGCAATTCTCTCTCTCTCGAATCCACAAGCAACAACCAACAATGGCGAACTTTGCGACCCTAGCAGCTATCTTTGCAGCCCTCCTGGTGATGTCCCATGCCGCCTCGGCCCACCGGACCATGATAACCACGGTCGAGATCGATGATGACAACGAGAGTCGTGGAAGTGAGAGCTGCCGTGAGCACGTCCAGACCCAAAGCCTCGAGCAGTGTGAGGAGCTGTTCCTTGACATTGGCCGAGGTGGCAGCCGATCCAGCGGTGGCGACAGGGAGCGGATGGTGGATTCGCAGCACTTCAGGCCTTGCTGCCAGCAGCTGAGGCAGGTGGACCAGCAATGCCGGTGCCGAGGAATTAGGCAGGTTGTGAATGAGGAACAGAGCGAATTCAGACGCGAGGGAATGCACAGGGTGGTGAGATCGGCTCGGGACTTGCCTTCAGCATGCGGTCTCTCGAGTCCTCGTCACTGTCAGATCAGAGCCATCTGGTTCTGAAACCCTAGCTAGCCAGCTAGCTAGCTTGCGTGGGCATGAGAAGATGGGGATGGTTCATGAGATGTTAATAAAGAGATTTACTTCACTCTCATTTCTCTGGTTTCTAGGGTTAGGAGAGCTTTTTTTAATTCACGCGATCGCATGATAGTTTCAGTTTTCATTTCGGAAGCGGCGGCTAAGGCTTTTGTAGGTTCTCATTATCTCTCATGTAATAAACTCATCTCATCTTCCTTTGAAGTAACTATTAATTTTACTTGCTCATGCTTGTTGTCTTTGGTTGCTTCTACCATAGCTCAATAATATTACGTATGACACTGTGCATGCACTTATCAATGTCTTTATCTCAAAAGAGTCAGATTATCCATCTATAAAGAAAAGAGTAACGCTAGATATATTAAGACTTTTTATATTACCATGTTTACCGAATAATGTGATAATCGATCATTTGAACAAAAGTCAATGTTAAATGCATGTATGCTAGTTGTTTAAATTATCAATAAAAGATTTAGCACACTTAGTAATAAATATATTTTAGTGAGAAGTGTTTAATATATCCATCTTTATATTTAAAGAAAATAGGTTTACTTCGGTGCTTCTTACAAAAAATTTTATTTACATAGATGTCTAATCCATTACAACTAGCAATGCGAGTTTAGTCCAAATACTTTAATCATTGAGAATGATATTATACAATCTTTCTGAATATCAATTCTAAAGTTTCAGCGATTATTCGTGCGGTTTTGATGACTGATATCCCCACGGGATCTTGTCTGAAGTGCATCCTGGAAGAGTTATGTATGATTTATGGTTGGGATTGTTTGCTCGAGTAAGTGATGTCACTGAAGATTGAATGGGGATGTTCCACGATGGAATTAGGTTAGTGAAGCAGATCAAAACTGAAGAAGACGGGCAGAAAAATCTACAAAGCTTGCTTCGATGGCGGGTTTAATCATGATGCGGTCTAGCTTCCAAAACACCGTAAGGAATGAGAAACAAAAATATTTGAGGAACATCGAACATTGTCGGCGTGAACTTATCTATATTCATATTCAATAACTACTCACATGGACTCGACGTTACAAAAACCCATGAGTAAAATGTTCAACTTATGAATGCCATCACTAAGAATCGAAACAAGAATAAATTAAGCAAGATGCGTCTTGTGGCAGGAAGAAAATATATATCGTATTTGTCAAGTAGTTGCTCAATGCATCATTTAACATATTTACTACACATTGGAGGTTCGTTGTTCAATTCAGGGATAACTTTGTGCACGGCTATGTACAAAATGTGGATTCAAAGGGAAATACTTGCTCTGTACTTTAGCATTTCGATGCTGAAGAGACTGCTTATCCAAGAAATGTAGCTTGTATAGAGAAATTTCACCCCTTGCAATTAATTAATTTCCTAATATCATTAGAAAAAAATTAATTAATTTCCTAATCGATATATTTGTTTCCCAATGAAAGTAAGATTATTCAATTTTGATTTACTCTGCTCTCAAACCTCTTAATCCTCAAGCAAAACTCATAAAATTAACTCAACTTGTCCAATGTTGACTAGTTAAATTTTTATTAGTTGACTGGACTATATATGAGAGGTGAATTTAGTCCGATGTGTATTGTTTGCTCAAAATAGCTTCCAATCACTATATTAAGAAATTGCTCTATAGTTTAACGCATACACAAAATCTTTCAAGAAGTACATTCATTTGGTATCTTTATCACCTTAGTATCTCGAATTTTTTTCAACACATGCTATGCATGTGCTTTTCTCGCCCCTTTAGGAGTAAAGGAAAAGCTTCTAATAAGGGTTGTATTTTCTAGAAATCTTTTGTTGTCGACCTCCATTTCCAAACATCTCCAAAAACAATAACAATAAGAACAACAACAATAACAATACTAAAAATATTAATGATAATAAAAAAAATAAAAATGCTTACTGTCTTTTAAAAAAAATGAAAAAAACCAAATGAATATGGCTGCGGTTGTTTCCAGTCCACCAAATGTGCAACTCCCTTCTTTTCTCTGACCACTTCTTTCACGATATTTCATGCAAAACTGCAATTCAACAACAAATTTGGAGAGAAAAGATGCTTGCTTCAACTGATCAGCAGATCTTTAAGCTGATACCGAGTCAAAAAATGGCCAAACGAAACCCTTGCAAACTAACCCTGATGACAAATTCCACCCCTCCACGTAACTCCACATGCAAACCCTATATTCCCCTATAAATACCCTCATCATCCACCACCTCTCCCACTCACCATAACAACAGAACCACACGTCAGATATCAAGATTTCTCACTCTCTCTGTCTCTCTCACTCTCTTGTGACAAACAATGGCGAAGCTTGCAACCCTCGCAGCAATCTTTGCGGCCTTCCTGCTCATGTCCCATGTCGTCGAGGCCCACTGGACCACGATAACCAGCGTCGAGATTGACGAGGAAGGCCCGAGGAGAGGCGGGAGCTGCCAGGAGCAGTTCCAGAGGCAAGATCTCGACCGCTGCGAGCAGCTGTTCGAGGACATTGCCCGCGGTGGCCGAGGGGCCGGCGCGAGGGAGAGAATGGAGTCATCAGAGAGCCTGAGGCCATGCTGTGAGCAGCTCAGGCAGGTGCAGGAGGGGTGCCGGTGCGAGGGGATAAAGCGGATCGTGAGAGAGCAACAGGGCGAGTACAGGGGTGAGGGGAGCCACGAGGTGGTGAGGTCGGCTCGGCGCTTGCCTTTGACTTGTGGGGTTGGTCCTCAGCCCTGTGAGATCAGAGCCGCTTGGTACTGAGCTGTTTCGGGTTAGGAGATGAAAATTGTTCACGAGACGTCAATAATGTACAGCTCGCTCTAGTTCTCTTCGTAAGAGTGATTAGAGTGTAGGAGAGTCCTAAATTAATCCTGGCAATCATTCAGGGTTTTCATTTCGGTTGGTTCAAGAGTTTTTGTGAGGCTTTTGTAGGTTCTCATGTAATAAAAGATCTCGTCTCTTTCAAATTATTTCGTTAATTAGTCTTCTTCAAAGTTAACGGCTCCACATGTATGGATGCAGCTCACCAGCTGTCCACTTTATAGAAGTTCGACTCAATCGCTGTCGTTAAGAATGGAAAAGTTGCAGAACAAGGCTCGCATAATGAGCTGATATCCTTGGGATGTGGTGGTGCCTACCACTCTCCAAAATTACAGAGCGGCAGCTCTCCCTACCACTAAAAGTAGAGCACAGAGAGAGGCTGAGCGTAAATGTATGTATCTATGCATGTTTGCGTATTTGAGGAGGTCCAAAAGAGGTGACTTGATAAGTACGGCTGGCATGTGACATTACAAAAGAAATAACAAACCCTAGGAACCATCCCAGCAAGTTCCCGACCATGTTCTTTTACTAGTCAAATGGATATCACCTCCCCCGGTCCCTTCCCTAGTTCCTGATTTAGACTAGCGGTAGCTCACCTGGACTGCGGGCACTCACAATATAAAATCACAATGCGATTATAGGATTAAGATCAAAGCACCAGACCTGCTTTTTCGCAGATTATAGAATTTTCACGTAATATTCAGCTTCAGCTTCATTACCACTAATCTACTCCTGTAGAGAGTCTCAAATCGAGCCATCCAATTTCGTAGTAATTTCTTGTGCAGCCAGAATCCCTTGGTGGGAATGCTACTGCCAGAACTTCTCTGGACAAAAATGAAATCATGCATCAGGAAAGATCGGCCTTTATCTGTCCTAAAAATGATACGACACACTCACCAAAGATGCAAAGTTAATATGACCAGATTCTCCTCTCAATGCAGTCTTTTAAGCAAGAATTGTGAAAAGGTAAACAAAATTCACTCTGTTTGCAAAGACCAAAGATCTGAATCCGCCCAAAGAACTCAATGTAATGAAGGATAAGCACTACATACCATAAGAACCAAACACCAGAATCATTCAAATGTTCATTCAACGAAATCATCTGAAACCAATGATTTACTCTCACACATTGACTAAATCATTTCTCATGCAAACACTAACCAGCGCTGCCCACTATCTAGGAATAGCAGAAAAATCAATCTCATTGTCAACCCTCCCTACACAAGGAAGAGTCCAACTCAGCCCTTAGTCAAGCAAAATCAAAACTAAAGCAACAACAGAAATCCCCACCTGCCAAAAGTAACGACCCCCCAAAGTCTTACCCACCCCAGACTTTAGCTCGATACCCTTCTTGGTGTTTTTAGCACCCTCATCATTGAGAGTCACGTTAGCACCCACCATTAATTTAGACTTCTTGGTCTTCGAAACCACGGTCTTGAACCTCACTGCAGCGGCCAAATCCACCCTAAAGACCAAAGACTCGTTCTTGGCCACAACATTAGTCCAATTCACCCCTAAAGTCTCCACACTTGCGTGCTTCGTGGCCTTCTTCCCATACCCCTGGTAAAATCCAGGAATGGTCTTGAGCCACTTGGTCTGATTCGCAGCACTGTAGTAAGAAACGGTGAGGTTCACGGGGTCGTACTGAATGCCCCTCGCTCCATTGCCGTTCCTGAGCTTTATGTCCAAGAATATGGTGGTGTTCGTGGGAGTGTCCAAAGATCTGTCGAGGGCTGGAAGGTAGAATAGCTGGATAGAGCAACGGGGCATGGACACCGGCGGTGGGTTCCACAAGCAGGCAGCTGTGAGGACGAGAATGAGGAATAAGAAAATGCAGCTAAGCCAAAACCAGGCGGACTTCGACGTGGTCACTGAGTTGCTCGCCGGCATCGAAGAAGGCCAAGAAAAGAAGAGCTGCAAGTTGTTTTTTGATCTTGGGTGCTGTTGCTGGAGCTTAAGAACCGGTGATGGTTGTCTGCAAATGGAAAACAAAGAATGAGCTAAGTGAAAGTTCTTCGAACTTGCTGTTGACCGTAATGTGGCTTGGTATTGGTCGGAAATTACGTTCTTACCGACCCCAACTTGGATAATAAGATACTAAAAAGTTACCAAAAGATGGTCGGTCTACCTTTCGATCTGACGCAGACGCGATTGCCATGACAGTCAAAAAGTGGCTCGGGACAACCATAACTTTGGATTAAGAAATGTTACGGGACGCATAATTCCAATTCAGAAAGCTTGTTTCGAGCGGCTAAGATACCCCTTTACAATCATTTCGGACCTCAAAATTCTATTTAATTTTCCGAATTCCTTGTTGCTTAAGGTTATCGTTGGATTTTCCAATGTCACCTAAGATTATTGAGGTCTATTTTTCTATGTATCAAATAGTATTCTGTCATATTCTACGGAATACACAAAAGAAATTTTTCTCTGTTATTTTTTGCTTTTGCTAGAATAATTTCCTTTTCTTTATTATTGTGCCCGTGAGAAATGAATCCGTGTTTACTTATGATTTCCGCATCATAATGATTGCAATCTATCACTTCGTTATCGATGACTAAAATAAGTTGTTGTCAATTTGTCTATGCAATACATTATTCAATTTTTCATTATCTTTTCCAAGACTCGCTTGAAGTTTCGCTTGCAACTTATATGAATAATCCCCTTGAACCACTTCTTGGACCCCTGTGACTTCAGTCTTCATGGACACCTAGATATGAGAAGCGTCTAATTTCCTAAAAAAATCAAATTTTAGATCCAATTCTGTATCTACCCATATTTTTTTATATCTCATGAAAAATCACAAACTTTCACTCCAAATCCAAATCAAATCTGCCCTAGGTTGAGTTTCCATCCAAATGTCACCATTATTGTCCAACGTGTCATCTTCTTTTTCCACATCAGCTAGGGTTGGCATTCTTTTTCTCATTCTTCCTCTTCCTTTCACTTCCACTCGACGGACAACCAGACCACCGTCATGGACATAAAGGAACCCCAGGCGCCGCCACACGCCAGTCACTACTGCAACAGCTCGCCTGCGCATCGCCACCACTTCGTCGTCACCTCATCGTCGTTCTAAGCCTAGAGGCCGCCGTTAGTCATCGAGCACAGCCCGAGCCTCCACCCCTCTATCTGTCGGTCGATAGTCGAATTTGGGATCGGGGCATCGGATCCAATGTCACCTAGCCCAGATGCGTAGTCGTTGGCCTTGGGCGACCCTGGATCTTGTGTCGACCAAGGCCTGACAGCATCGTCACCTAGTTTTAAATCTTCACATTGAGACCTCTTCTTCTATCTCTAGTTGGTCAGTCAATTGAGCAGGACTTGCGAAATTAACTCGACTTGTCTAGTATCGATTGGTTAAATTTCTATTATTTTACAGGGCTATATTGAAGAGGGAAATTTAGTCTGACGCGTAAGATGGGCTCAAGATATCACCCAATCACTTTACTAAAAAAAAAAAACTCAGTAATTTCTCATATGTCTAATTTTTCAACAAGGGCAATGCTGGTGCCTCACCCCCCCCCCCCCCTTCTATATTTAAGAGTAAAAGCTTCTAATGAGTCATACACTCTGGAAATCTTTTGTTGTTTTTGACATGCATTTCCTAGCATCTCTATAAAAAAAAATGCTTCTCTATTTACGATAGAGTCGATGAAGGTAAACAGCAACGACAACGATGAACGACATTTCTGAAAAATGCCTAATGAATATAGTTGCGGTTGTTTCTAGTCCCACAAAACGTGCAACTCCCTTCTTTTCTCTGACCACTTCGTTCGCCATATTCATTCAAAACTGTAATTCCACTGCGAACTCGGAGCGAATAGAAGCTTATCCTAACTGATCAGTAGATCTTTAAGCTGATACTCGGTCAAAGAATGGCCAAACGAAACCCTTGCAAAACAAACTGATGACAGATTCCTCTCTTCCACGTAACTCCACACGCAAACCCTACGACCTCCTATGAATACCTGGATCATCCACCACCTCTCTCACTCACAATAACAACAAAACCATACATCAGATATCAAGATTTCTCACTCTCTTGTGACTAACAATGGCGAAGCTTGCAACCCTCGCAGCAATCTTTGCGGCCTTCCTGCTCATGTCCCATGTCATCGAGGCCCACTGGACCACGGTATCCAGTGTCGAGATCGACGAGGAAGGCCCGAGGAGAGGCGGGAGCTGCCACGAGCAGCTCCAGAGGCAAGATCTCAACCGCTGTGAGCAGCTGTTCGAGGACATTGCCCGTGGCAGCCCAGGGGGCAGCGCGAGGGAGAGAATGGAGTCATCGGAGAGACTGAGGCCATGCTGTGAGCAGCTCAGGCAGGTGCAGGAGGGGTGCCGGTGCGAGGGGATAAGGCAGGTCGTGAGAGGGCAGCAAGGTGAGTTCAGAGGTGAGTGGAGCCTCGAGGTGGCGAGGTCGGCTCGGCGCTTGCCTTCGACTTGCGGGGTTGCTCCTCAGCACTGTGAGATCAGAGCCGCTTGGTACTGAGCCGTTTCGGCTTAGGAGATGGAAAATGGTTCATGAGATGTTAATAATGTACAGTTCGCTCTAGTTCTCTTGGCAAGAGCGATTTGAGCGTAGGGGAGGGAGTTCTATATTGATCTGCGCAATCATCCAGGGTTTTCATTTGAATCGGTTCTCGAGTATTTGCGAGGCTTTTGTTGGTTCCCATGTAATAAAAGATCTCGTCTCTTTCAAATTATTTAGTCTTGGCTCTGCTCTACTCGTTTATATTTTTTCCGGGGATTAAGTACTAAATCTATCGTACAAATTTCATTTCAGTTTCTATACTTTTTATTTTGCTAATGTAGTTTTGACCCTTCCCATGAAATTTCAATATAGTCATTTTGACCAATTGCGATGGGAAATTACTCACATAACGTTCAGTCACTGTGGTCGTCTTACGTGGTACGCTAATATAGACAACTTTAGTCAAAATGACATAGTATGTGAATCGCCATGTCAGTAATTTTCGAGGGCAATTGACTAAAAGAATTACATTGGAATTTCCTTGTAAAGGCTGAGGACTACATTGACAAAAATTAAAAAAGAATTAGACTAAATTTACATTCATGCAATAGATTTAGGACTGACTTCATAATATTTCCTTTTTTTTTTTGTTGTTTTAAAACTACCATTTCTCAAAATATATATGATGAAGGATGTGATATTTTATATTCACGAATATAAACTAGTTATGTTAGTAATAACTATTTATACTATATTTCACAAATATTATATATTGATATGGCCAATTATATTATAAAAAATTCAATACTTTATATAAATATAAACTCAATAGGACTATTGACCTGTTTAATTAATTTGTATGTAATAACATATAGAGTTATGTCATTATAGTATATGAAATGTTAATCATGTAAGCCTTATGCTATAATCGACGATGGGCAAGTATAGCTAGAATACATTTGAGAGAGAATGTTATTCCCAGGTTTAGTAAACAGTGTTTTTAATTTCCAGGGAAGGCACAATTGTAGAAAAATATCCAAAGGAAAACGCTCGTTCATGCAGTTATATCCGACCGATTATTTTGGAGGTTGACCCTGCTTCTCAGCATTTGTGAAGAAAAGTTCGCCGTCTAAGACTCCAAGATGGTGAAAAGAAAGCAAGAATAGAACTAAACTAACTACCTTTTCTCCTAGCCAAAAAAGCGCAAATCGAAAGAAGAAATACCAACAAAATACTTCATTGTTTGGCCTTTTCCCGTCGAAATGCAAACCCTTCTCTCTGATCTCTCGCCATTCAAGAAAATATTGGTCACTCGTTGGGTGATCCGTGAGATTCATTCAAATTCATTCATCAATTATCAAGTGCGCAGATTCACGCCAACTCATTTCATTTTCTTATTTAAGATGTAAATGTCACGTGGAATCCACTCTATCCGAAAATATTTGAATAAGATGAAGAAGCTCATTTCATCTTCTAAGATGTAAATGTCATGATGTAAATGTCATGTGAGACTCACTCTATCTATTTGAAATAAAATTTCGAATTCATTTTTCGCTTCCACACTCCTACAATTATGTTTCACTTTAATCTTCTCCCTTTTCTCTCTCTCTCTCTCTCTCTCTCAAGATGTCAAGATGTAAGAGGAGTTCATGAATTTTTCCAAATAATTATATGTTACAGTGAATTATATTTTTCTGTGTGATCAATTTTCTTATTTCAAAAAAGGAATTCTTCAATTGATTATTAATACTTCCCCATGCGAACCCTAAGTTTTAGGCAGCGTCCTGAAGTCCATAACGCAATCCGAATGCCCGAGTGTCGTACTCAAGTTCCTCGGCCTTGGGGAGCGTGTTGGAATATATATTTTCATTGAACATTTATAAAGTACGAAGCCTGCGCAGACCCACACTTGAATAACCTCCTTTTAACTACATATAAGTGCAAAAATGTAACTATATAATTCAGCTTGTCAATGAGTTTTTCTATGGACGATCAAATGTCAACATCCAGTGGTAATTGATTTTCCGTCGTTTCTAATAAAAAGACATTTACATTAGAACTTTTAAGGTTGTTCTTTTGGTTTTGTCGAGATAAGTTAGACAGGGGTTATTCTTATAGGTTTTATACATAGAACATCATAGTCCTAGTATAGCTACAACGATATTATTCCAGAAATCGTTCCTCGAATTGTGGTTAAAATCTCATTAGGTGTTTCAATACACCAACCATCAATTTTATCACTTCATAAACAACTTTCAGAAGTAGGGTTTTTTGTGCAGCCTGGCATGGCTAATTACCATCACCGATACGACTAGAATGGCGGTTAAGACCTTCTCAAATTGTCTAGTTTGATCCTACATCTACCTTTGAACGATTTCATACGTAAGCACTCTCACGACGCAATAATATAGAGTCTGTGTACTTTTTCGTACATGACCTTTTTCTATCGCCATTGATATAGGTGTCGTTGATCAATTTTTGGGACCATAATATCTAATCAATTGTGAGAAATATATATTGTGTTAAAAAAAAAAAAGTGCACAGGCTGTATACTGTATGAAAGTCTCTCTCTCTCTCTCTCTCTCTCTCTCTCGTTGTCGATGCATGTGAACTGTTTCGCGTGTTAATGAGAGAAACAACAAATAGCTAATTCCCAGATTGTAACTCAAGAAAGATGAGATTTTTATTAGGGATGGAGACGACCTACGCGGTGCATAACCCGTACATACCCTTTAAAAGAGAAACCCCACACGATGATGTGATGGTCTCTAGTCTCTCTCTACTACTCCTACTAAGTGACACCATGCCACCACGGCCAGCTGCAATTAGAAAGGCTCATCTCATCTTAGCTCTAGCTAAAGCTCGACTAGTTCAGTACGAAATGGCTCGGATATCACAGTACTGAGGACCGAACCCGCACATGTTGGGCAAGTCGCTCGCGCACCTCATCATGTCTTGCGACCCCTGGCCTCTGACCTCGCCCATTTGCTGTCTCACCACCTGCCTCAGCCCCTCGCACCGGCGACGGTCGTCCATCTGCCTCAGCTGCTGGCAGCACGCCCTGAAGGTCCGGAAGTAGCTCGACTTTATCATCTGGCACCCGCCTTGGCCGCCCTGGCCACCGTACATCATCGCGTCCTCGAAGAGCTGCTCACAGTGCTCGAGGCCTTGCCTCAGGATCCGCTCATAGCAGCTCTCGCCGCGGCGCCCCTGGTTCTCGGGCTCGTCGATGTTGACCGTGGTTATGGTGGCGCGGTTGGCCGTGACGGCGTGAGACATCACCAAGAGTGCTCCAAGGATTGCTCCTAGGATTGCAAGCTTCGCCATTGTGGACGCAGTTGGCTTCGCAGGAGTTTGAGGTCGTCGATTCTTGATGATTGCTGCCTGCTATTAGGTGAGTGAGGAAAGGAATGGTGGGCGGTTCTTAGAGAGGAGTTTAGGGTCATGCATGTAGAGTACGTGGGTGGAGGCCCTTGGCATGGAGGAAACGGCGCGTTTGCCATAACACGTAATGAAAAGGTAGCTTATGCATTTTGACAGTGAATGTGATTCTTTATGGTCTATTTGCATGGAGAGTACGTGGAAGGTGATATTGTCAGGGTTTAGGGTTTGATTTATTCGTCTTTTTCGGTGGCCTATGCATGGGGGAATGTCTCATTCATTTGAGTTAACACGTGATTCAAAAATAGACACTATCGGTCAGAGACTTTCATATGACCATTAAGATTCTTATCAGTTACAGTCTTAGGAGCGTGATTTCTCACAAACCCTTCGTAGTCTCTCCATTTCCGTAATTTTTGAATTTGGATTGGGCATGATTCGGAATGGTCTCATCTACTTACATAAAACTTTAAAGTAAAAGGTTTAGATGTGAGAATCAATTTGGAGGATAAATTTATTAATCAACAAAATTTCCAAAATTGTATGTACTTTTTTCAGTAGAAATAAAAAAAGATATATATATATATATATTTATTAATCAAAAAAATTTCCAAAATTGTATGTACTTTTTTCAGTATATATATTTCTTTTTTCTTTCTTTCATTTTGACGACCCTTGCCGGCCATTAGGCGAGGGTGGGAAAAGTGTCAAAAAAGTTCTAAACCTTTTGCAATTACGCCAATTTAGTCCTAAACGTTTTATTGGTGCCAATTTAATCATAAATATTTTGATTTTGTGTCATTTAGTCCTTTCGACTAATTTTGGCCGGATTTTGCTTACTAGGCACTAGTCGGTTGACGTGGCAAGGCCGGTGTTGGCCTGGACAATTTTTAATAATATTTTTATATTTTTTTGAATTTTTTGAATTTATTTTATTCTTTTTCTTTTTCCTTTTTTCCATCTCCTCCTCCATCCTCTAGTTTATCACTAAACCTCGGCGACCGGCAGTTGTCAACCTCACCGGCCTCTACTGAGCCTCACGACCACTAGTGAGGCTCGAGCCCTCGCCAGAGGTTGTGAGGCTCGAGCCCTCGCCAGAGGTTGTGAGGGCTACTCAAGCTGGGTAGCAAGGCTCACTCTAGCCAATCTTGCGAGGGTCCAGCCTCACCCAGCTTTTGGCAAGGCTGCCCTCGTGGCCATGGGCGAAGCCAAACCTCACGGCCCGGCGAGGTCAAGGCTCGCCAGTGGCTGTGAGGCTCGCTAGAGGTCGGTGAGGTGTTGTTGCCTTTGGCCGGTTGCCAAGGTCTGGCGATCGCCTAGAGGAAGGAGGAGAAAGGGAAAAAAAGAATAAAGAATAAAAAATCGAAATAATATTACAATATTATTAAAAGTTGTTCATGTCAGTGCTGATCATGTTACGTCAGTTGACTAGCGTGTTGTCCGCAAAATCTGGCTAAAATTAGTCAAAAATGACTCAATTGGCACTAAGTGAAAATGTTTAAGACTAAATTGGCACCAATAAAAATTTTATGACTAATTTGGCACAAATGTAAAATATTTAGGACTTTTTTAACACTTATCCTAAGTGAGGGTTAGCAAACCCTTGCTAGTGGCTAGCAAGGGTCACAAACCTTGCTTAGAGCTGGTGGGGCCGTGAAGTAGCAACATTGGCTTGGCATATAAAAAGATTAAAATTGCATTACATATGTCAATGAACAGTTTGATAAGACTTTTGCAAGGTTAATTAAATTTTTTGCAACTATAAGATTCTATTTAATCACCAAAAATATAACTTGCAAGAAAAATTGTTATTTCAAATCATTATAAACTTTGAAAAATAATATTAGTGAATTTTTAATTAAACTTTAATCGAGCATAAGTTTTACGTATGAGGTCTTATTTACTCGATTTTTGCAGCTACGGAAAGCCCATGTCCCAATTATTCCGAAAATGATGTTTGATTTTTTTTTTTAAAAGAAATTTCAGGAATCAAACTGAATGGTGGCCATGATATTTTCATTATTAGAGACCCTTACTAAAATAAAGAAAAGAAAAGGAAAAGAAAGAAAAAAATATAAAGAAAAGAACGAAAGGTTGGGAAAGAAGTTGGCAAAGGGTCGGTTTCAAAATCAATCTCATTTGATATATTTAAAAGAACAAACCGAGAGACCGAGAAATTAAGAGAGGAAAGAGAAAAGGAGGATTGAAGGTTCAAGAGCATTTCGAACATCTTATGAGGCATTTCTCAGTATATTAATTTCGATTTGAAATAGAAGATAGTGCTAATTGTAGAATAGGTGAAGGTGGCCGATTTTCAGCCAATAAGTCTGGCAGCACGCTGAGTATGAAATTTCATGCGAAATCTCTTACACGGAAATGTAGATTTTATAAACGTGAGAAGATGATTTATTATTATAATCCTAAGTGTGCACACTCTAAGTCTTGTATGAGCTTTTTCTTCATCGGCTACTGAAGAAATTTCGTACTAGAAAAAATTATGAGGAACCAACTTATTTGCATATAAGATGGTGTTGATTAATTTTAAGTTGACAATCAATCTTTCAAATTCTATACATATCTCTTTTTGGGTTTTTGATTTAATTGAGAATAATACTTTATGCTCTAACTAAATATACAAAAGATTGGACACTATATGATGGGAGTGTGGATTATTTGCTTGTAGGTTAGCAACCAAAATGGGGTGGGATTAAGAGAATGTATTGTGATTTGCCCTGTCTTTAATTGAGAACTAAAAATTGTCTAGAAGGGTACTAGAGAGAGATTTTGTCATTCGCCCAAGTATCTTGGACGAGACAACTCTCTCTTTGTGATAGGAATACAGGAAGACTAGACAGCTCTCTCAAATTTAAGTTCCCCGAAAAAAAAAGAAATAAGCCCTCTCTCTTTTGATTGCCTGAAAAGAACGATTGGTCTTCACTCTCTCTCTTTATTTGTGATAGGAAACGGAGGTAAATACCTGTATACTCTCTTAGGAAAAGGGTTAAAAGACATCCAAGGAACTGAGGGCTGCACCGTGGCCGTGGACCAAAATGCCTTTGCACATGGCCCTTTTGATCCGTTGCAAGTTTATTGAACCATTTGTTAAGATTTTGTAAGGTAATTAAATTCTTTGCAATTATAAGATTCTCTTTATAACTTGTAAGCAAAAGTGCTATTTCAAATTATTAGAAATTTGAAAAATGATATTCACGGTAAAAGTTTGACCAAACTTTAATTAAGTACAAGTTTTTCATCGAAGATCATATTTACTCGATATTTGCTTCTATGGAAAGCCCACATCACAACTATTTTGAAGATGTAGTTTAAAAAAATAATTTCAAAATGTGAATTTTTGATGAGTAGCCATGATACTTTTATCATTAGGCCCCTTAAAAGATTTGAGCACACAAGTATAGAACTCAACTATTTGAAGCTTCATAAAATACCTTGAAAATTCGGGTTTTGCCCTATACATATGACTTTGATTAAGAGTAATTGCATGCACATTGTGGGCTTTGAAAAAAATGACGGTTCCTAAGATGATCATCTCCTAATACCCCCAACAATCGGGTCAATTTTGCAAGACATTTTTCTCGCATGATTTCACCCAATGGTCTACTACTAATAGATGTCTTGCTTGCATCCATTTTATTAAGAAACTGGAAGTGATCAAATCAAATCAAATCAAACCACCAAAAGCATTACACACATGAAATGAAATATGTTTATCTTGCACAAGCATACTTAGGTACCTCTTGACCATTCTCCGCGGTTGTCCCCCATACTTTAGTTATTGTACAAGTTATCACACTTCTCTCCCTTTTGTTAATTGGTGAATGTTGGATTGTTACCACTCTTAATTTAACTATTGGGGTTTATTTTCAACTACTTAGTTCGTACAAAATAATATTAAATTTTATAAATGTTCAAGTTTGTAATTGCCTTTTGCGCGATTTGCTTTTTATCAAGTGAGAGTGGTGAGTTAAGTCATATTCAAGTCCAATGAGTGAGTTAGCTTATTTAGTGCAATACACTATAACGCCCGGGTCTTTTGTTGCTGGACTTCATTCTATATTATATCATGGTTTTCAGTATTTAAAATTAAAAATGGGGCTTAGAGGACCTAATTGTTTGAAAAAACCGATGAAATGATATAAATCATGAATATAATTTATAAACTTAACTGAAAAGTTAAATTTATGCCATAAGGACGATCGAGATTTTATGTCTCAAAAAGCATGAGATCTCAAACTTGATTCCTAAATCAAAACCGTTATTTGAGTCAATGTCATAAAAAGAGTAATTTCTCAAGAATTTTCTAGTCTGGATGTCGATAATTTGTCTTTTGACTAAATCCAAAAAGGTAGAATTAATCTTTGTGCCTGAAAATTACCAAGATGCCACCTGGCCAAGTGAAAAGGATATAGATCACATCGCTCACCGAAAAAAGACGAGCGCGGCAGCAACAAAAACGGCACGCGTTTTTTACTCAAGTTTAATGAAGCGTTGACAAGTGTCAGCTGAGTTGGAATTAAAAGAATAACATTTTTTTTTCTCTCTCTCTCTTCTTACTCTCTCCGGATCTGGCCGTCTTCCACGGCAGTCGGCACCGCCTCCAACCGTCTCCTCCGCCGGCTCTTCCGACCTCGCCGTCCGCGGCCGCCGGCACCGAACACGCCGCCGTCGCTCGCGGCCGCTCATGATTCGTTCACCGGCTCGCCCCTAGTTCTCGGCGTCTCCGATTTCTTCGCCCCTCCTCTTCCCGATCCAGCGGAGCCAATCGCCGCCGCGGAAGAAGGGCTCCGAAACATGCCCACCGGTTGCGGCATCAGAGCTCTCTGGATCCTCAACAGCCACGACGCCGTCGTCTTCTCCAGGTCGCTCTCTCGTCGGTTTGTGTGTACTTTCCTTCGAACTGTCGGCGGGGGGGTTAACGGTTTTCCGTTACCGATGCCGTGGAGAGGCTGCTCGCTTTGATTACGCATGCGCGTTTCGATGCTGGTGATTTCTCGATTTGATGATGCTGTTTATAGCGAGAGTGGTTTGCGGATTCGGTTTACGAAGCGATTGATGGGACGGACACGCCTCCTGTTGATTGCTTGCTGTGTGAATGTGAAAAGTTGTTCTAGTGTGGTTTGCGTTGTGGCTTGCTCGGTAGCTCTTGCGTTGTGCTTAGAGAAGGACTTGGATTACTTGCCAAAGCCCGAGAAGTTTTAAATTTTTGTGCTTCATAGAATTGATCGAGTTAGGGAATTACAACGATGATAAAGCCATCTATCGCAAAGGCTTGAACTGTAGAGTGCTTGGCCTACTGCTGTGGATTGTTTGCTGATGGGAGTTTTGAATTTCTTCTTTTGACTGGATGTGATCACAGGAGGTTTCCAGTGGTGGAGAAGCAGTGGCGGGCGGCTTGCAAAAGCAAGAATGAGCGCAATGGCGGTAGTGTTGACAGTGTGGCATTGCCGTATTTGCCGTCCGATTCAGAGTTGGCTTCTTCATTTGCAGAGAGAAAGAAGAGGTTTGCCAAGATGTTAATACAATGAGTTGAGAGCTCCTTGTTTTCACTTGATGAGCTCACTTGGATGTTTGCTTATATTTCTACGCAAACTGAACCCTTCTATAATTTTCCTATGTCAAAACTGCATCTGCATGTTGTTCGCTTATGTATGTCTAATGTAGATTGCCTCCAGCAACAATCATTTGTGCAACCAAGAATCAATGCTTGGCATTTGTTCCCTTAAGTTGCGATGACATTGACTCATAATTTTTGTAGTAAGGAACATTAATGTTTGGTGGATGCTAGAGTCACTCTAGTTCAAATGCCATGAGTTTCATTATTGAGTATATGAGGAAGTGGTTGCATTCTTGAGAAAAAATGCTTTGTGACAATGGGCAAAATAAGTGAGCTTTTGTTTTTCCAAGTTAAGAGTTAATTTGGTTGCGATCTAGTATCTGCATCACTCTGTAAAATTATGCACTGGTATTACATACCCAGTCTAAATAATGATAACGGGATTAGATGGTTAGTAGTCTTGCATGGCAATTGAGAATACACATTTCTGTCTACCTGTTTATACTGTCTTGTGACTTTGATAAGTTTCTAAATAATTTGACATCATCCATCTATGTTTAGAGAAGGATCTGTTCGTGGATTTGGCATACGTGTGTCTCAGTCTGCTGAAGGTTCAGATTCTTGGGTAGATGATCCAGTGACGCGTCATGTCATTAGCATTTACATTAACAAAGAAGAGGGGCAGAATTATCTGTTGTGGCCTTTGATCCTGCATATGAAGAGTCAGTTCTGCATCCTTGTACTGCCTCTGGTTGAGCTTGGACATGTAGATTCATATAAGGAATTGTGCAAAAGATCTGACTGTGGCAATGCTGTTGGAGGAGTGGATGGAAGTTTATCTTCGCTCCTGCTTGATCTTCCATCAGTTACAGGGTAAGGTAAGTTACTCATTTTGTTAGTTAGGTGACATTAGAAATCTCTCTCTCTCTCTCTCTCTCTCTCTCACACACACACACACGGTTTTATGGCATCAAACCATCATATATATATTATACTCTCTTTTGTGCACTAGATAGTAAATAACCTATTCTTCTTGCTAGTATATCTACCTAGCCTAGCTAGATCGTTCTATAAGTTGAAGGAAACAATTGAAGAATGCTTTTTCATTGTTACAATGTTGAATGCAAAGATCATATCACTTGAAAACTGGTTCTGATCTATGGGATTGTTTTTCTTATATCATGCTTCGAGTTTTAGTACCTTCCTTAACCAAAAGGCAAAACTTTATATCACGTTGAACATTCAGTATCATATGCTATCCATTTGTTCTTTGTGAGGTTCTCTTTTCCAGTCCAGACAGATATAATTCAGATTAACAGTCATAGTTGTGTGTTAGGCTTGTAGCAATGGAGTAATTGTCTCCAGATTGTGCCAGTTTGTAATTAATATCATCTAGAATCATTTATGTGCCTGTTCTTTCAGTCTGGTTACCCTTGAATTACTGAGTTCTATTTGAAGCATCGAATGATGGTGACCCAGCATAATCCATTCTCTCTCATTTAACAATTGTTTTATTTTCTCTTGTCGGCACTAATTGTTTCCTCGTAATCTGTTTTGCAGGGCATTCATGGTAGCACATGCCATTGGTGAGATAATTTCTGGAGATGTGGCTGAACCTGAAGTGATTGTGAATGCCTCCCCATCCGTGGGAGGGTTATTGGATTCCTTAACTGGTAGCATAGGTATATCATCAAGAGCAAAGCCTGTGGCAGCTCCAGTTGCATCTTCAACTCCCTCCAATAGTTCCGTTGGTGCTGTCTCATCAGATGCTATGAAAATTGGTTCAAGGCCATTGGATAAGGATGCACTAAGGACTTTTATTAGTAGCTCGATGCCTTTTGGTCAGTGATGTTTACTCTGCTTATGACAGCTGGTTTTGTCGCCTCTCTTTTCTGAACTTTGCTTCTCCTCTTTCTAGGATTGGCTAATTTTTCTGTTCTTCAAATATAGGTACCCCTTTGGATCTCAATGCTTCCAATATTTTCACTATCAAGCTTAATGGTTTTTCTTCAGCAGATCTGCCTCCTGCAGATGTCAAACAGCCTGCATGGAAGCCATATCTTTACAAGGGGAAGCAGAAAATACTTTTTACTATTCATGAAACTGTTGCTGCTGCCTTGTATGATCGTGATGAAATTTCAGATAGCATTTCAGTTTCCGGTCAGGTTAATTGTCGAGCAGAATTAGAAGGACTGCCTGATGTATCTCTTCCTTTGATAGGACTAAATAGCAATCGCATCGAGTCTTTATCATTCCATCCATCTGCTCAAGTTCCAGAACAGGGTGCGGATAAGCAGTCAGTGATGTTTTCACCACCATTGGGTAATTTTGTTCTGATGCGCTATCAAGCATCCTGTGGGCTTGGACCTCCCATAAAAGGATTCTATCAATTGTCAATGGTTTCTGAAGATGAAGGTGCATTTTTGTTCAAACTAAGCTTGATGGAAGGATACAAGGCTCCTTTGACCATGGAGTTCTGCACTCTGACAATGCCTTTTCCTAGGAGAAGGATTCTTGCTGTGGATGGAACTCCTTCAGTTGGAACTATTTCAACTACAGAACACTCTGTCGAGTGGAAAATTTTAGTAAGTGGACGAGGTCTTGTTGGAAAAAGCATTGAAGCTACCTTCCCAGGGACAGTTAAGTTTGCACCATGGCAAACTCAAAGGTTCCCTTACACAAAATCATTTTTTGGAAGCATGGCAGAGGAAGATAGTGATGTTGACACAGAACCCACCAATAATATGGTCAATGTAGAGGAATATCTGATGGAGAAAATGACCAAGGATCTCCCTCCAGTCGATTTAGAGGAACCATTTTGCTGGCAGGCATACAATTATGCTAAAGTATGAACGATTGGGTTGACTTGGAAGTTAGTTTATTCAGTTAATTTTCTTGTGATGCATGCATTTATGGCTTCACGTATGTGGTTCTGTGTGCATAAAAAAAAGCCATCCTTTCTTACGAAGAATTACCCTAGTCATTCTTTCCAGACTAGGTATTCATGGAATGGTATTCTGAGCTTAGTATTGTTTGTCTACTTGAAACTGTGTCAGTGCACTCTTGACGGGCCTCAACTGTTTGACTAAATAATCACTTGTTCATAGTGTGAAAAGAAAAAAACACTCATTTATCAGTGAACCTCTTATATGACCAATCCCACGCATCTTTTGTAGGTGGATACGTGAGGTGGGGAATTAGTCATAGAGGAGCCTTGTTAGAGATGTCATAGAGTCAGTCAGCACACGACAAAATAGCTTGCCATCAGCAATTTGGTTGCAAGAATGGCAAATGTTCTAGAGAGAATTATTAGAGATGTTTTGTTAGGTTTATTGTTGATTCACTACCAGTGCTTGGTTTTGCATCCCTGTTTCAACTAGTGCTTCACATATTTATCTCTCGAAGCTGCTGTGGGAAATTCTGTTATTGGTTATTGTTTGCATGATTGCAGGTGTCTTTCAGAATTGCCGGGGCATCATTGTCTGGGATATCCATTGATCCTAAATCCGTAAGTTTCTTTTCTACAACTTGCTAAACTCCTTTTGACTTACAGTAGAAAAGTGACTTTGTTATGCGCCTGCTGCAAAATGTTTGGTGTATGTGTAAATTTCTAATTTCAGAGAGAGTTGCAGAAATGTATTGTTTGCTTTTTGAAATACCTCTTCAAAATATATAATTTCATTCTTTTGTCATCGTCAGGTACTAAATAGTCGAATTTTCACTTTGAGAGATGTGCATGGCTTGGTCTGTCTGTCTTTTACTTGTTCTTGTTCTCCGAGGCACTGTGAGATTGGAATGGGCTGTCCTGAACGAATCTAAATTATATTCTACAATAGGCAGCTGTTTTGGCTGTTCAATTTGGAAAGCTGACTATATCTACCCATTTGTAGTTTTCAATTACCTGAGAAGACTGGCACTTGAGTTTTACTGCTGTTTGCAGATATGGGATTTCTAAATATCTCGTTTTATTCTCTTTTATAATCATATGGAACTTTGCAGGATGAGCTGCTAAAAAATCTTCTCCTATATTTTAGTCAAATAGTATGTCATCCTTTTCAGTATTGTGAGGCATAAGAAACAGCCACTAAGTTTTCACTTTGTTATCATGTCTTCCATAAATGCAGGTGAGCATCTATCCTTCTGTTAAAGCACCAGTGGAGTTTTCAATTCAGGTAGCAGATTCTTCTTACCAAAAACTTGAAATTAGTTTTTTATTGCCTATTTGCTTGAGAGGGGCAGTGCAATGAAAAGAAAAATAATACTCATATTCGTCAAACATGTGATTCAGGCCAGAACTATCAGTATTGAAGCAAAATGAACATTATAGGCTGTTTATGGATTTTATCATCACTATATCTTGATTAAAATGTGTCATTGTTACTGTGATGGGGAGGATTTTGCAAGTGGATCAATGCCCCTGTTAGACTTCAGTGAATCATGTGCGAGCAGTGTTTTCATGATGCTTGATGTTAAACTCTTGAGTGTTCAAACTTACAGCAATGGACAGTATGTTGTTTGTCATTGGACATGTAATGCATGGGTACTCAGTACTAGTCAGACAGTGGGTATGTTGATATGGTTAACCAAAAACCTGTAAATGTAAGTGGTTGGAGAAGGCAATTTTCAAAGAAATATGTGCTCTTTTGTCTGCCAAACTGGTGTATTCGCTTTGTGACATAACTAAAATGGCATGAAAGAAAGACAATTTGCCACTCATTTGCTTTCCTGGTGAACATGGCAACACTGACCTCTTGTGGAAAGTGGTCAGATATGAAAGTTTGCCTTCTACATCTTTTCAGTCCTCAAAACTTCTTCAAACAGCAATCAATTTTTAAAAGCCATGTTTCTCATATATTTCAATTTCTTTTGGAGTAATCTTGTGTGCTTGCTTATAACAGGTGACTGCTGGGGATTATATTTTGTGGAACACATTGGGCAGATGTCCCTCTATAGCAATGCCAAAATAGACGGAAGTCATGTAAAAACTGTGGATTGCTTACTGCCTTTGACGGTTGTTGTGTGAGAACTCAGGAAGAACTTCAACATTGGATCTACAGGAGTTATTTCATTCATGCTGAACCAACTTATCTGGTAACTGAATGGAACACAAACAGACTAACCTTGTCTATGATATTAATAACATTGATCCTTGTCCAATATGCAGTTTCATCTCTGAACCTTCCGTTAATTGGAGTCATGGAGCATGTCTAATATGTAGTGCTGTCCATGAACTTCTAAATTGGTTCAGCTAGATCCTTAAAATTTTGTGGAATGTACAAATATCATTCTGAACTTTCAATAAAGTGCACAAAATTGTCCGTCGGTAGTAGAGATTGCAGTGTTGCTTTCATTATTTTTTTTATGACCTTTTCACGAAAGTATGGGAACCCTGATATCATTGTTCAAGAGGATTGAGTTAAGGAGAGCTTCTATTTAAGTCAAGCTTTTGGTTTTTTCATGTTGTCAAGGACTTGAGTGAAGATAAAGTTTTTAATATAAAATGTTTAATCCACATGTATAACTTTCCCATGTCAACATGCAGTGAAAATAATTCTTCATTCTATTGCATCCTTTGCAACCAAAGATATTGGTAGTTTATCTTTCATGACGCTGCTTTACCTTTTAAGATGTTGCAATTAGACAACGGTGCGAATTGTTTATTCACTAGTGTACTGAGATTTTAACATATATTCATAATTTCTCAAATGTAAAAACTATTTAAGATGAAACGCAAGTTGTATTCACCGGTCTATTCAAGATTCATAAATTTTCTGACATTGCTTCTTAATGAATCAAAGTTAGGGAAAATTGTTCAGAAAGTCATAAATCTATTGTGCATCGGCCAAATTCAATCATAAATCTTTTGATGATTTGCTAATTTGATTTGAAATCTTTCAATTGTGTTAGCTTACTCTCGGACTTTTTGAAAACTTATCATTTTTGTCCTAAACCTATTATCATAACTCTTCTTTTGTCTGTTGCGACTCTCCTATTTTGTATGTTCAACATTTTAATTATTGCTGAAACTATGCACTTCTCTGTGAAACTTGCTTTTTGGTCTTAAAATTTTTTAATCAATACGTTTTTCCCCCTGGAAGCATAGATTATTAAATAAGAAAAAGAATGAAAGTCGAATACAATCGCTCTAAAGCATAAGATTGATGATAAAAGTTTTCACTCTGTGAATCATTATGTTAATGTCGTCTTGTTTTGGGAAAATAGACACGAAGACAGCTTGCCTCCGTATCCGGAAACCTAGAGTCTAGATTTTTTTTTTTTTTTTGGGTCAAATAAAGTCTAGATTATAACTCCTCCGTTTTGCACTTCCAATGCATGCATGAGGTGTTTCGTGTACGTGGAATCGAGGTCATTCATCATTGACATATATCATATGTTAATTAATAACCAAAGAAAGCTAAGATCAGATTTTATTTGGAATAAAAGATAGTACATAGCCGTCCATACGCTCTCGACATACAACGTAATTAACAACTAAAGACGAGAGTAAGAAAACCACACGATGATGTGGTGGTTTCCAGTCTCTATCCTACTACCTAAAGTCACGGTGTCTCGCCAACTCTAGGAAGCCAAAAGACGAGTCACCTCCTTATTGAAAAACGCCATTCACATTCTGCATCTGATCTTGGCTCTAGCTCGAGCCTTCATTGCTTCAAATACCCATGTCCCTGATCTCGCAGTGCTGAGGACCGAACCCGCATATGTTAGGCAGGTTCCTGGCGCACTGCGACAACTGACCTTGCGATCCCTGGCCTCGCGATCCCTGGCCTCTGAACCCGCCTGTCTGCTCTCTGACGATTTCCCTTAGTCCCTCGCACCGGCATTGGTCGTCCAGCTGCCTCAGCTGCTGGCAGCATGGCCTGAAGTGCCTCGACTGCCTCAGCTGCTGGCTTGAGCATTGGCCTTGGCCGCCCCTGCGCCCGCTTCCCCGGCCACCGTATTGGTCACCACCGTACTGACCGCGGCCGTACTGGTCGCTGCCGTATTGGTCACCACCGTACTGGCGGCCGCCATATTGACCGCCACCATATTGGCCGCCGCCGTACCTCATCACATCCTCAAAGAGCTGCTCGCAGTGGTTGAGGTCTTGCCTCTCGACCTGCTCGTAGCAGCTCCCGCCGCCGCCGCCGCGCCTCTGGTTCTCGGCCTCGTCAATGTCGACTGTGGTGATGGTGGCGCGGCTGGCCGAGACAGCATAAGACACCGCCAGGAGGACGCCGAGGATCGCTGCTAGGGTCGCAAGCTTCGCCATTGCGGGTTATTCACGAGAGAGTGAGATTGATTCTTGGGTATGATTGTTCTGTGTTCTGGTGAGCGATAGGGGGAGATGGTGGGTGGTTTATATAGAGGAGATTTAGGGTGTGCATGTGGAGTACATGGATGATGAGATGCTCAGTGATGGCGTAGGGATTTTGTCACTTTGGGGTGGTGGCCTTGTGCATGGAGGAACCGGTGGAGTTTTACTAACACGTAATGCAAGATGTAGCTGTTGGCATGCACAGTGATTCAGCCAGCCTTTTGTTTGATCGAGTGAAGAGATGATCATGTGATTGCCACTTGCGCATCTCGACTGCAGCTGCGATCTTTCGTAGTCTGTTCGCAGCGTCTCAACCTCCACGTTGATGTGGTCATGCAAGTGCTGCCGAAGAACTTCACGACGCAATCCGTGACCTCTCTCTCTCTAACAATTAACAATACCATGCAAGTAATTCTTGGGTACATTGGAGATTAATCGATTAAGTCTTTGATGTTCTCTCTCTACTGGTTATAACATCTTCGGTTTCGTTTGTTAAAACCCGTCAAGAGACGTTGAGAATCCATTTTCGATGGGGTTAATCAAACATCTATTTAGTATTGATATTCGAAACCTAACAGATGGTTCGGCGGCTGTGTGAATGCCATTTGCGATTTTAAGATACATGGATCGAAGGTGCACAAAATTATTTTCATTAATGTGATTCTCGTACAACCAATCCTCTGAATTTTGTATTTGCATAACGCGATTCCAATTACAAACGAATTGTGTGAATGACCACCTTGGTGGCCTCATCGAAAAATTTTCTTTGAATAAAATTTCATCTTGATCGTAGCTTCTTCTGCGGCTACTCTCTTCACTGGAAACATCTGCAGAAGTCTGCACCTTACACGACCAAGCTCTCATGTTCTCGTGTCCAATCAATGTATAGATTTACGTTATTTGTGGACAAAGGCGAGGAAAACTGTACTAAGAGTCATTATGGCTTCTTAGCCTGCAGAAACATGGAACACAAATGAGCAAAGCTAAGATGAAATGCAGCTAAACAATAAATCTCAGGATATGGGTGAGAGGACAAAAACATCGCAGCGATCAAGCTCGTCAAGCAAGCAAGTGCCATTTAGATTGATCAGTCACATTATTGATCAGTCACATTCGTTCATGGAACAGCAGACTGCATGATTCTGATGAGTTGCCAAAATCAAATCGATGCTAATTTGGTCAGAAACTTGATATGTCTCAAATGTAACCATAAAAATAGTACACCCCGGATGAGGCAAAAAGAAGTCTGGATCCTCTTCCGAGCTTGATTACATCCTTTCAACTTAACATTTCAAACTAAAGCAAGTATTAAAGAAGAAAGAGTAGACAAGATGGTACCTTTCTTAAATACTTCTTGTGTATTTTCATAGCTCCGCTGCACGCCTTCTTGGCATCTATGTTACCGGTAACATCATTTAGTATCTGAAAAGGGTCAAAAAGAAGTTGAACATCAATTCAACCGAAGCCGAAAGAAGAGCATTCAGTTTAAAAAGCAATATTTGGACACGACTATGAAGGCCTCTCTAGGAAAAGGCAAAAACAGAGATAAGCAAGAAAATCATATCGCCTGGGTAGTGCTTGCAGTCTTGGATCAACAGATCAATTAGATAATAGTATTCTTTGAAATTTCAGAAGTGAAAAAACTATGAGCATTTAAGGATGATTCTTGCAGTAAACATAGTCTTTTTTTTTTTCCCCAACTTAGTGAACATGAAGTTTCAAATATGCCATCACAGTCGCATAATACTCCCTTCTTTACCCTACTTTGCAAAGCATTATCCCACTTTCTCCAAGAAGCACATAAGCAACATTCAATTTTCCCCATCTTAATGGAAAATAGAAGCGAAATTTGAAACTTCTCAGACTACCTTAACAACATCATCTAGGCCCCGAGCTTCTTGCAATAGTTTTGAGCTCTTATCTTTTAAGACACTGGCAACCAAGAACAAAGATATAGGCAGAGGTGCTTCGGAACTCTTTGCTCCATTTCTCTTGTTTTCCCTCTCAAACTTCCCACACTGTCGTATTGACTTGACCTTTCCTTTAGATCCTTCAGCCTTTTCATTAGCTGCTTCAGGATCTTCATACAGAGAGAACAAGTCTGGGTCATATTCCAGGGCCCACATCATCTGTCATATGCAATTGTTACTTAGTCTCAGGAAATCCTAAGCAATTGGTGGACATTTTCGCATCAGAAACCTGTAAGGATACTTAAGCATACCTCCCAAAGATATAGAGAGTCACAAAACGAGAACTCCCGACGGAACAAAACCATAAGCATGCGGAATGCGAAAAGATAGTCACCTCCACCAAGTGTTTCTGTGCTCAAACATGGAAAGGTATTCTTTGAGCATCATATAAAGAAAGAATCCGAGTATAATACAGGTAAAAAACAAATAATATATCCACGGACTTCTGAACAGCAGAGTTACAAACTACCCATTTCCAAATGGTTGAGCTAGCATAATTAATTATCAGGCACTAAACTGACTAATTTTTATTATTTTCTGTGGAAGACGTGAATAATAAACACAGGATGCAGCAGCTGACAGAATAACAGGCAGAGATATAGTGGCTGACATATATAA
Source organism: Eucalyptus guilfoylei (assembly GCA_016097605.1). NCBI lineage: Eukaryota > Viridiplantae > Streptophyta > Magnoliopsida > Myrtales > Myrtaceae > Eucalyptus > Eucalyptus guilfoylei. The sequence goes on along the minus strand of CM027865.1, from coordinate 16,812,356 downwards.
TTTGACTTTTTGCTTGCAGAAGCACTTCAAGTCACGATTTCAATTATTACAAAGAAGAAAGAATAAAGAGGAGTAATACCTAAATGTTGATGAAGTTTCGGATCAATAATCTGGGTTATTGCAGCTAAATTATGTAGCTGAGCTTCCACTCCAACAGATCTTTCAGTGCATCTGAAATTTCCTCGCTTCAAAACCAGCAAATGTAATCCTTGAGAAAAAAAAAAGATATGGAGAAGAAACAAAAATTTGGCCATCCATCTTGATAGAGTAGAATATTTAAATGAAATATCAATGCCTCCTCAAGATGCAATGCATGCTGCATAGGAAACAAGACAGATCACAAGCTACAGCAGATGGTTGAACATTTACATCCTTGAGAAATGACACTTAAAACAAAAACAGAAAACAGAAAGCAGCTTGATTGTAATGATATCAATGGCTCGCGATGAGTAATTTTTCCCACTGTGACCCTCCAGTGAGAGGAAGCCTTTGTCTTTATTGATTTAGGTTCGGGGGATTCAAGGAGCCGGATACCCACCAGAATTAATGATGCTACATCAATTTTCTTAACACAGCCTCATTCAAATCCTAAAACAATCTTCAATGATGGCACAGATTCGTTGAAAGTTTTGGAAAAGCTAACCATTAAAAGCTTTCATGATTCTCTTCTCCCCCCCCCCCCCCACAATTTATATTCACTTCAAATTCAATGCCCATAAATACAACTAAAAGCAAAAGGAGATGGTCACTTTTCATTAAAGAAAGTAAGTCCAGCATAAGGATTTTAGGACAAATTAAAAGCTGATATTTTATTAGCTTGGATTCATTCTTAAAAAGGGATGACAAAAAATGCAAGCAGCACAAAAGGTCCATTGCACATCATCTTTCACAGAATGCTTCCTAGGACAAAGGAAAGATAATTTCATACTGAAAGAAACCACAATCTTCACAAACAGAGCATTTGGGAACCATTTCAGCTCTTCACAAGCAATCCAGTTGTATCACACATCAATCAGTAGCCTGTCCATAAACTTCCAAAGCCATTAGCAAATAACATACCAGTCTGCGCATCAAGCGTTCAAAGCACCAAAATGCATCAGCTTCATCATTAAGAAGAATTATCATAGGGGAACAGAGATCGCTCATTCCTGTCCAGAATTTTCATCATATTCAAAATTCAGTGTACTATAATATCAACGGGAATTTCAAACTATGTATTGTATGGTGGAATGAACTATACATCAAGCATTCAAGAGAACATACCGAACAAACCAAAAACATCCAAAACAACAGCTTTGTAAAAGTAATCAGCCATTGATGTTTAAATAGCTGAATCACACATATTTCAAGATGCTCTTGTGTTTGATGGCTAAGAAGTGTTTTTTCATGTCAATTGTGGAAGTGCCTATCCAATAGATTTCTGCACCTTTCCCAGGCTAAGACCCTGAAGATACGTCTTTGCATGGTGGAATGCACTAATTAAGAAGTCAAGATAAACTTCTTTCATCCATTCCATCCATATTCTTCAATTTAAACATGTGAAGTCGTGATTCTTTAGGTCGCAACAGATATGATCAAAACCTATGACTGCTAATTGATATTCCTCTCAATTAATGCAGAGAAACTCTGGTATGACACAACACCCTAACAAAAAAAGTTTAAATTCTTTAAAGTACAAGGAAAATGCCCTTCAAGAACCATACCATACTTAAAAATCGGTTTTTCTTGCAGAAGCAAAAAGTGATTTTAAAGTACTATTTAGCACTGAAGCCTAATCAACTTGCGCAGCTCTGTGTTTTCCAATGAGGAAGTATAAAGTAAAATTCATCACCTTGACAGTAGCCAACATCTTTATCTATCCATGCATAAACAGCCAAAATATCCCAGAGTTTTGACAAGTTCTCTTGCTTTTCATAAAACACCAATGTCCTGTCTGTGCGAACAACATCGAGACCTAGCATCACATTAAGCAGAATACATCAAAACTGCTGAAAATGACAAAAGAACTTGTAAGCATATGTACAATTAGCGAAACTCCAAATCTAAAAAAATGAGCTAAGACATGCATGCACATGCAAGGAAAAAACAACTAGAAGGACTTCACGCTTTAATACATGCTCAGGGAGTCCAAATCTAGATACTAAATAATTGGGGTATCTCTCTGCTGTTTCAGAAAGCATGATCATGTACTTATTTCTTGCCATAAACCATTTAAGAGGGATGACAGATATAAGCATCCTGGACCACCAAATAGAACAAGATGAGAAGCCATGTTCTCAGAAGTAGTGTTCCAGCATTGATATGTCTATACAGCTTGTTGACGAAGCAAATTAATGAAAGCAAACCAAAGCATCTGTTTAGATATCAAAGTCACTGCCCACCTATTTGATGTAGAGTGAGCTTCCATTGGATCTCTTTTTTGTCCACAGTAGCACGATTTGTTGGTTCTTTTACTCTTTCCAGAACCTCACAAGAGCTTGAAGTGGAACAAGCCTCAGTGTTACCATTGGTTAGTTTGCCATTTACAGCATCAACCTCACTTTTAGGAGGTAATCCAGAATCCTTTTCTGGATTTATTTGGGAAAGCACAATAGGATCTTGAACTGGCTGACCATCTTCAGTTATTATAGGTGCAGTGACAAACCTACCACTCCCAACAACAGGGAACATTTGCCTACATTCTTCCTTCCACCGAGCATATTGATACCTGAAAGACACAAAAGCTATGTTCCAAATTATAAAGGAAATACCAGTTAGATGTTCTAAGTGCCCCAAAGGGGAAGAATTTTGACAATAGACCAAAGTGATAGCAAATAACGTTTGGCTGAACATAAGCACAAGGCAACTTTCTATAGAACGTCTGGTGAGCAAAAATATTAGATAACAGACAAGCAAATAGTGTCAAAGCTTGGTATTCAGGGAAACTATGACCAGAATATTCGGATTGTTTCATTTTAGTCATCGAGAATGAACAGTAGTTTTGATTAGGAATATTTGTCTAGCATAGTGTTTCATCATTTTTCCAGTATAGTATTTCATCTATTGTGGTTTCAACATCCCACCCTATTAGTGCAAGTGGCCTTTTCTGAGATTTTCCTACCCATCTGTGGAACAGAAGATCAACATGGTGGAATAGATCCCAGACTCAAATCTGTACCCTAATATATTACTACTAGTAACCTTAGATTTTTATCAATCTCTCCATCAAATTTAGGTACTCCTCAATCTGTCTGCCTGCTATAGAGTGGCAACTGAAACTGAGTTTAAGCAAAGTGGAGAAAGAAGGAGAGGACTTATGTGAAATAACTGATCCAATCAACAGAACAAGCAGAGATCCATGAATTGATCCCATGATAGCTAGATTGAATGTTCAGTTAGAAAAGGCATATATATTGACCCAATCTGGGTTCCTTTTGTTTCTGTTACTATTCTTTCTATTAAGGGAACATTTATCTAAGTGTTGACTGAATTGATCATCAATTTGTCTACTGAATATTATGTGTTGCAGCTTAAAGAAAAGCAAATAAAGCTATGCCTCTGACTTGTGCAATGTATTTATCAGTACTTCTAGTACAAAAGGCCCATGGATTACAGAGTATCCAATTCTTTGAAAAATAGCCAGTGTGCCAAATGCATCCTAGAGAGTAAGCACGAGAGAACATCATACACATAAAAAAGGATACAACTATGTATCTAAATTGTCTAGAAATAATTTAAGCTCAACACAACTAATAAATATCCGCTAAAAATGCAATAGAAGGTACAAAATCGAATCTTACGCAGCAAAAGTCCTCAAGAATATCTTTCTAAAAAATATCAACAGTCACCATACAATCTATATTGTTCTATAAGTAAGATAGCCCTGCAAATATTCACAGGCTTCAATATTCATTATTACAAAAATTAAGGTAGGTTCCCCTCAAACAATTTAAAAGACCCAGAAGATGCTTCCCACTTAGTTTTCAGAAACTTGATAATCTAACAATACCTCTCACTCTATAGTCTATCATTCTATTCTATTAGGTCAATACGTAGATTTCACACTGCATGGAGTTAAGATACAAAATTACCAATTAATTGTTTACATTGCAAACTTAACTTAGATGAAAAGAAATTACCTGCGACGTTGCCTTATCTGCTCTCTTTCATCAAATGTGCTCTTGGGATCATAACAGCCAAGTAAAAATTCCCAGACTTCTCCTCTAATGGATGGATGAACACCCTAGGTAGGCACAAGGACAAGAAAAAGGAATAAAGAGATAAAGAACTTAATTTTCAACTTACCACAGAGAAACAATTACAGTAATCTACATAATGGCCTGAAGTATAACAGAAGGGAGAAAAATGAGAAACCAAAATGAATAAATAGAACGTTGAATGTTCCATAGAGCTCATATTAAATACCGATAGTGGCCACATGAAGTATGTTATGTGTCACTAACACCTTTACAAATAATAGCATTAATCAGACAAAGAGCATGCACAAATCTCATGATTTAGGCCACTGATACAGTGAGTGAATGTGGTTCTAGCATAAATCTACATCACTAGTACAGCACAAAGCAATTTCAAATGATGGTTGCACGTGTTAATGAGTATCTGGAAATAATCATGTGCAATGAAGAAACTACAAGGTTAAACTACTTGTAGGAAAATAATGTCAAAAATGCAACCGATTGGGACACGACCGCTATCAACAACACTCAGATCTTCACATTGATAATACTAAAGCCAGTAATATCCAACTGATGCTTCACAAACTATGAAAAATACACAAAGTAATGCAGAAGTTCGTAAAATGCGCTTACCCCTCGTTGTATTCGCCTTAGAATTTTGCTTATATCCAGGTAACCTTCTGGGGCGAACGTAGCATGCCATTTCCTAGCACTTAAAGTTTTCCCGGCCTGAAGAATTAAGGAACAAAGACCATCAGTCATTGCCTTGCCTGGTTGTTGCTTGTTGAATCAAACTTTCACTTTCCACAAGGCATAAAAATTTGACGAGCAATTACAGAAGTTCAGATTTAAGAACCATTCCAAAACCTTGGCAAATGATCAGAAAGTAAGTCGCATGAGCATTAGAACTTTTCAAGAGATTCCCATTTTGAAAAGTACAAAACAATTGAGGGGAAAATGACCTGGTTATGGAGAAGTTTACTCGGAAAGTTTTACTAGAATTGGAAAAAGAGAGGAAAGGCCAAAAAACCATCCTGCCCACGCAAAATAAAGTATGTGCAGCCACATTTCTCCAGAAATGCCCATCTATGATGGCAAGGGCGTCCGTGCCACGCTCACGCCCCCCTCAATTCCTTTAATACCCAATAATTTCCATAATGGATTAAGACTAAGGTTGCTAATGATGATGAGAATTTCTTGTGGCCATGTTCAGCTCAATTATCTCAACGCCATAATTCTATCAATTGTTACCTCATCTCACAGGAACCTCTAGCGTTATGCTTGGATCTATTCACCAAAACCACTGGAATGTATTACCTTAACCTCCAAAACCAGATATGGGCAATCAAACTCCTAGATTACGTACTCAATGTCCCGTGTCATTTCTTATCCAAACCAAAAAGCCACACTTTCAAGTACTCTATATCAGAATCAATTAAAATAGGATCGACCCCATTTAGCATTTTTATCCTAAACCAATCAGAACGCCTTTTTTCCTTACAAGAAGCTAGTTGGATCAAAACTGGACCAAACGCATCACGCACAAATTTCATACGTTCCCAGGCTAATCGCAAATAGCGATTCGACTAAATTGGCGAGCATCAAAGGAGAAACGCACCTTAATCCTGAAACGGGACTTGGGAACATCCGTGCACTCGGGACGAACCTCGTAGAACGAATCGGCAGGAGCTCCAGGATCCCTCCACATTCTTGAAAACGCCAAATTGAGCTCCCCCTCTCTCCCTCTCTCTCCCTTTATTTGCTAATATCACGAGAACCCAGATCAAGAAAACCCTCAAAAGCACTCTGCAACCGAACCCCTTTGAACGAATCAATCAATCAAAGCTGGAAAATTCAACCCGCCAGAGGGACGATGGATAGAAGGGGGACCCAGAGAAGATGCTGTCACAAGACCAAGTTTTGGGGACAACTTCCAGATGGGTAAGAGAAATTCATGGATAAAATAAATTGGCAAAAAGACAGTCAAAGAAAGCTCCCTCTCTCTTTATTTTAGGACCGCTGCTCGTCCCGTTCCGGGTGCTTTTTCATTAAAAATTTTCGGATAAGCTGGAGGACTGGTCGAATTGACCAGGTTGTCGTGCTGTCGTGGAAGGTCGTGGACTCGTGGTGGTGGGTACTCCGCCGTGTCCGACGTGCGAGGCCACGTTACGCAATGGTTGAATTATTCTCTCTTTTTTCGTTGGGGCGAAAGTTCGATTGATGTGTTGATGTTGTCGTTTTATCATTCGGAGTATCTTTTTTGCCCACTTCTTTTGGTGGGTATATGGTGTTTCGTCAATCGAGGCTAACAATATGTTGCGTGTAGCGCAACTCAATTGAGTTAAGCAGAGGAAGCCAAGAAGTCTTTTTCCTCTTTTCTCAACTTTCAGCCATGAGAAAAGGTTTGAGTTAATCTCACCTTTCCCTCTCTCTTTCCTTGATTTTGTTTGCGGTTTAATCTTCTTTTCTTACCTTTTTTTCTCTCTCGATTTAAATTTGAGAGTTCTATTTTTCCATTCGAGATCTAATTTTAGATTTGGATACTATCCTCTCCGGATCTAGATTTGGGAGTTTAATAAATATGCTTTGGGATTCAATGCTCCTTTGCTCTATTCGTGTAGAGATTCTCTACCTCTACCTCCAATCTTAATGATGATCACATAAATTATGATATCTCGTTAAATTACAAATATTTGTTCATATGCATGTTAGATTTGTGTTTATTTATTTCCGTACAATTATGGTATAAAGGAAGTCGAATCTAGGCGCACACTACTAACTAGCAACGTCATAATTATTGAAGAATGAATTTTTGGCATGTGCTCATTTCTAACAAAGGCACAAGATCCAATGATCAGCCGTTCATATGAAATAAGTTTGTACTTAACTTTGCAATTACTCCATCAATTCTCCTTGTGTTCTGGATTTGGCTTTAGTTTTAAGTATTCAAACTATGTTTTGATTTACTTTGTCATGAAGTCTATCTTTTAAGTAATGAAAATAATTTTTTTCTGGAAAAAAAAATTAGCACAATTCTAATGTGTCTTGCCAATTGAAATAGTTTTCAATTCATGGAAGCCAAAACACCCGAAAAATTTTATCTAAGATGATAGAAAGTTACTAATCATTAAATTGGAATATGAGTTACTTTCATAATTGATTAAGTTACTAACTAACATGGACAATTTACTTCTTAGGGAAGGTTTTTTTTTTTTTTTGGTCAGTACTTCTTAGGGAAGGTTATTAAGGATATTTGGATGTGCATTGTTGTGTCCAGAGGGAGAGAGAATTAAAAAGGGGAAATATCAAAAAAGGAAAAGAGCAAGAGAAAATAAAATCAGACCATTTAAATGTTTTTATTTTGACATGCAAGTCTCAAATTGATTTCCTTTTCTTTCTTTTTTGATAAGCGGGTGTCAAGGCCTCTCACTTAAATCGCTAACAACTACGTATTTCGAACTCTCGACCAACGATGAGAGAGGACTCAACCAACGCAATTCTACCCAGCTGAATAGGTGATTTCCTTTTTCTTTTCTTTTTATATTATACCTAATTGCTAAAAGAGCATTTAAATAAAGGAAATATGATACAAATAATTCCCAGGTTTTTATCTAATATATAATATTGTCTTTAAATTTTTAATTTTTTTCAATATGGTCATTGAACATTGATCTAGCAATTAGAATCAAGGGACACCTAGCATAGTGGATAAAAAATTTAAGGACGGCAATATATAAATAAAAAATTATGAATTATATTGTACATTAAAATTAAAATTCGACTATTTGTAACCGTTAGTTCTTAAATAAATAATTGCCAAGGCATCCATGCTGCACTCCTACTCATTATCATCCGAGAGAACGATGATGCAACATAGGATTTGGGATTGATCGATAAAGAAGGGGTTCTCCACTTTGACCCGAAACCAAGAATCCAGTGAAGTGTCGGAGGAGGGGAAAATGGCGACCCGTGCGCTGATCGGAGCTCGCAGCAGAGCCACCTTTCGATGGCCTGCATCCCGATTCCTCTCCATCGGTCCCATTGCGAGATTTGTATGTTCGTCTGATCTAATTTTGTGACCTTCTTATTGAATCAATCAATCTATATGCTTGTCGTCGGCTGTTGTTTCGTTGGAATTTGGTGTAATCTTGGTCAAGAAACGGAGATGGTCTTTGTGAGTTTATAGGTAAATGGGTCAGAGTGGGGTGCTTTGCAGGTGTTTGATGAATTACCCAGTTCGTGGGGGGACTTAAGAACCAATCAGTCTATATGATTGTCGTTGCTCTTGTTTCGTTAGAATTTGGTGTAATCTTGATCAAGAAACGGAGATGATCTTTGTGAGTTTATAGGTAAATGGGTTAGAATGGGGTGCTTTGCAGGTGTTTGATGAATGACCCAGTTCGTGGGGGGACTCAAGAATCAATAAGTCTATATGCTTGTCGTTGCTCCTGTTTCGTTAGAATTTGGTGTAATCTTGATCAAGAAGCGGAGATGAACTTTGTGAGTTTAAATGGGTCAGAAAGGGGTGCTTTGCAGGTGTTTGATGAATGACCCAGTTCGTGGGGGGACTCAAGAATCAATCAGTCTATATGTTTGTTGTTGCTCTTGTTACGTTAGAATTTGGTGTGATCTTGATGAAGAAACGGATATGATTTTTGTGAGTTTACTGGTAGATGGGTCAGAATGGGGTGCTTTGCAGGTGTTTGATGAATGGCCCAGTTCGTGGGGGGACTCAAGAATCAATCAGTCTATATGCTTGTCGTTGCTCTTGTTTCGTTAGAATCTGGTGTGATCTTGATCAAGAAACGGAAATGGTCTTTGTGAGTTTGTAGGCAAATGGGTCAGAAGAGGGTGCTTTGCAAGTGTTTGATGAATGACCCAATTCGTGGGGAACTCAAGAATCAATAAGTCTATATGCTTGTCGTTGCTCTTGTTTCATTGGAATTTGGTGTAATGTTGATTAAAAAATGGAGATCGTCTTTGTGAGTTTGTAGGTAAATGGGTCAGAATAGGGTGCTTTGCAGATGTTTGATGAATGACCCAGTTCTCCAATTTGCGAATAGACATGCAATTTTAGACCTTTTTTATGCTGGAGTTGAACTATTGCTGTTGCCGAATCGTAATGCATGGATGACTGAAGATGATTGCTGTAGTTAAGCTCTTAAGAGTTGTCTCTCTTTTTCCCCCCTGCAAGCACTTGCCAAACATTGAAAGCATTTATCGATTTTCCGTTGGATTTTTTCTTATGGAAATCAGGCGAGCACGTTGGTTATAGCCGAACACGAAGGCGGTTCTATCAAGGCACCATCGCTGAGTGCGGTTGAGGCGGCAAAGTCTCTGGACAAGGACAGTTCAATTTCGATGCTGTTGGCTGGCTCAGGTCCTTCCCTACAAGAAGCAGCTGCCCATGCTGCCTCATGTCATCCTTCGGTTTCTAAGGTGGTACCTACTTTTCTTTTTTTCTAATTTCTCTCTTCATTGATTGTGCATACAAAAAAGAGATAAAATGTCCGTCTTTCATGAATCTTGCTTCTCTGAATTTTACTCAGACTGAATATGGATAAATCTATCATTATCTTTGGCACTATCCGTTGTTGGATAAGAGGCATCAAAATGCTATTCTGCAGTCATAGCCCATTTAATCATCTTCACCATGTTCTCCATGGCAAAGAAGCTAAGAAAAATTAACTGCCTATACTGATATAACAGTAGTTTAACTCTGCATCTGTGCTTCTTGTGCTACAGGACTATCTAAAGATATCAACTAATTATCTGATGATTGCATGGTGATTTCTGCTCTGTAGGTACTTGTTGCTGATTCAGATAGATTTATGCATCCTCTTGCGGAACCTTGGGCAAGACTGATCCAGCTAGTTCAGCAGAGGGAGAATTTCTCACATATAGTTGCTGCCTCTGGTTCATTTGGGAAGAATATACTCCCTCGAGCTGCTGCCCTCTTAGATGTGTCTCCAGTGACTGATGTTGTAGAAATTTCAGAATCAACAAAGTTTGTTAGGTAATATGGAGTTCCTGATATATTGGAAAAAGCTTCATCTTTTCGTGCGTAATTCTGGAAGCCCATTGATGGACTTACTTGTGTCAGGCATTTACATGCTAAAGATATTGCTGCAATCAAATTGGTCGATGATCATAAGTTCATAAAAGCATAATTTGCATCAATTGCTTGTAGAACTATAGTGACAGTGACACGTCATTCCCTGTATCACATTTTTTATTCTTTTGAGATCCGATACAATGATAAAGATGGTGGTTTACTGCTGGTATTTTGAAGCTCTAATGCTGTCTTATTTCTACATGGCAGGCCCATTTATGCTGGAAATGCACTGTGCACAGTTCGATATACTGGTGCTCACCCTTGTATGTTGACCATCAGATCCACATCATTTCAGGCACAACCTGATTCCACAGATTCAAAGGCTCACAAGGCTCCTATTTCTCAGGTGGATCTCTCAACCTTTGAGGAAGGTCTGTTTGCCTTTTCTACTGCGTAGGCATAAGCTCTCTTAATTTATAGGATCTATTTAATCTTGACCAATACAGTTATATCCCTAAAAAATGAACAGAAGTCTTCAGTACTCTTTATATTTCTGCATCGCACTCGGTTGTTCACTGTATACAGCAGTGCCTTTTTTAACTTGAAGCATGCATATCATGGGAGATATAAAGACATATGATATTTAATAAACAGAGAAGAAGTGCTTACTTCGTACTCTTTTTAGCAGATACAATTGGTAAATCTCAATATGTGAAGCTGACATCCCAAGAGAGTGAACGCCCTGATCTTGGTAATGCACGGATTGTGGTCACCGGCGGTCGAGGACTGAAAAGTGCTGAAAACTTCAAAATGTTAGAGAAGCTAGCAGAAAAGCTTGGTGCAGCAGGTTGATCCACAATTTATGTTTTTCTTTTTAAGACTAATGTTTTTTCATCACTGCATTGCAACTTCTTCCATCCCACTATCCTCTCAAAAGTACAAGCTGAAAACTTTCCTTTTTTCATCTATAGAAATTAGACTTATTTTATGCCCTCAGAATAATTTGCAATATGGCATGTCCCATAATGGTTTCCAGCCATGCCTTTGGAGTGATATGTTCATGGTGTGGGACATGATACTGCTCACCACTTTTTTTTTGTGAATAACTTGAGTTTGTAACCTTATGAAAAGGGATTGGTTACATTGATACATTTTTGCCTTTTTAGTGGGTGCCACACGTGCTGCTGTTGATGCGGGGTTTGTTCCAAATGACCTCCAGGTAACATCTCTAGTCATCCTTGCTAGCTTGGTTTGGGATTTGAACTTTTTATCACTGCATGGCATCCATGAAAATCCATTTGATCTCTACCTGACTGTTGTTTAGCTTGTCTCCAAGACTAGGATCCGATTTTAAATCTTGATACTGTATAACGCAGCCAACCATCTTGTCTAAGTACAAATCTTAAAAGAAATAGGTGAAAGTCATGTATCAATTTTTAAGTGCTACACAGTGCAATGACAATGTTGCAGGTTATTAGTTTTCTCTGCTCACTTTGCTGTTCACCGCATCAAAATCATGCTTAATCTAAAAGTACTTTTTTTTTTGGGAATAAATTCTAAAAATACTTCACACGTCACCATTTAGTGTCAATTTTTGCTTATTACATGGAAAAGCAAATTTCAGGTTGGTCATTTTCGGCGTACCGCTAAATGGTGCAGCTGTAGCCTGTAGCAGGTTGGGTAAGGGGTACATTATCTGGGGTATGGCCTTACATTATGACTGACTTTGCTCTCAGGTTGGTCAAACTGGAAAAATTGTTGCCCCAGAATTATACCTGGCTTTTGGAGTTTCTGGAGCCATCCAACACCTTGCTGGCATGAGAGATTCCAAGGTCATAGTCGCTGTAAATAAAGATGCAGATGCTCCTATTTTTCAGGTGAAATCTCTCTCTCTCTCTCTCTCTCTCTCTCTCTCTCTCTCTAGGGCACCTAATTGACACAGAATTCAAGGATGCTTGCCGTGGATTTACCCTGAATGCAAATAGTTATAAATCCTCTTGATTGAAGGATAGATATCATTTCTACCACCGCTATTTTAGAGGAACTCCTTTTCAGCATGACATTTTTATTCAACAGAATTCTTGTGAATAGCTAACACTGAAAAAGTAAATTTGCTCATGATGCTAGTAAAACTCATTTATCCTTTCTTGACTTCCTGAAGAAGCGACTTCTTTTCAAACATCCCATGCTTAACTGGAATGATGAACCGCAGGTAGCTGATTATGGGCTTGTTGGCGATCTTTTCGAGGTTATACCGGAGTTGCTAGAGAAGCTTCCTGAGAAGAATTAGACCATTGTAATAGAGTAATAATGAAAAAATGGGATGTCATGTAAAGTTTTAATTTCAAAAAGTTCATTGGAATAAAGTGAAGTCCTGTCTCCCTGCAAATTATTCAGCTTCTCTGCTTTTCGTTTCAGTACAGTTGAAATGTTTTCAAAATGTTCTTAATGTTTTAGCATATGACGATGGTTCAGCAAAATTTGAAAAATGTCATTGTGGGAAACATCTGTTCCTCGACCCTAGCTGGTCGGTGTATGACACAGTCCAAAATGAGTACACCGAAGCTCATATGCGTTATTTGGAGCTCAATTGTGTTTTAAAGTAACTGCATTCTGGTCATCAAATATGCTACTTCAATCCGTTGCTCAAATATCATCATCCACATGCTAGTGATCACCACCGATGCCATTGCCACCAACTCTAGCACTGTGTTTTGACCGCTAGCACCAGCATCGATTGAATCTGGCACTCTTGCTTCCAGCAACCACCCGGGTTTGGTGTGCCAGTCGGTCAAACTGAACCCCTTAGTCAATTCCATTAGAAGAGAAGCATACTGTGCACACCCAAATTGGAATGTGGTTTCCGAAATTGTTACCAACATATGAAAAGAACTATCTTGTTATTCTTTTTTGGATACATTCAATCTATCCAGAAAACCAGACAATCCAAGTGATCTAATTTGCCTTATGCATTACTTTGGAGGAGCTGGTGATGCGACAACACATCTTTATCAATCATAGGGATGGATTTAGAGAAACGTCCCTCGACACTGAATAGGAACCAAGATACTTCCTTTCAAAACAAATTATTCTTGAGCGCCATATGTTTGGAATATTAAGGTGGCTAGCTGTCCCTAAGAACTAGTTTATAGGCTGTGGTGGTTGTGCCAGTAGATAACATCCTCTCTATCCAATATGGCACGCTATCGTTCGGAATCGGAACGTTTCTTGTGTGTTGCAATGATTCTGCCTTGTGCGGGAGAGATGAATACATATGGCGACGACAACGGCTTTGTTGCATTTCATGCAGAATATATGCAGCTGGCATTTAGGTTCGCACAACACCCTTCCTTCTAACTTCCATAATTATTGAGTTCGGTGACTCATTACTAAATAATTTTATCAAATGGGCTCCTCATATATTTAAATTATATTACGAAGTACATCAGAATATGGGGCAGCGGTTCAGCTCTCTTATCAGCTTTGCATGTAAGTTGAGTTTTTTTCGTGCTCTTAGATATAATCAAACCTGTAGACCGAGTACAATAACCCGACGAATGATCATGCAATAGTCACACGCATGCTTAACGGCCTCCTCGCACTTTTGTGCTTTTGGTGTGCCATTATTTGACTTTTTGCCTCTTGCTAGCATTCATAGTGTTAATAAGGGACTTCAGATTAATTCATAATGTTGGAGCAGGTTTTATCAAGAAGGTAACAAAACATGGTAACTTTGTTAAAACATCTAATTAATCAATGTAGAAGAGTACTTCACATTCAGGAAAATCCCTGTGGAGTCATTTATTTGGTTTGCGGATGAGAGTAGGCGCAATAAGTCCTTGCTTACAAAGGCCTACCATGCGCGAGGGTTCCTCGCCCGACCGATGGTGGACTGAGAGGGGCCGGTGGTGGCGGTCGCCATGTGATTATTACATGTGCGCCAAAATTTATCTTTTCTTTTTAGTAAGGAAAATATCAACATAGTTTCTCATCCCAGCCCTCTCTTAACTCTAAATCCTGCATCCTCCTAGCTCTATACACATATTCTCTCATAAACCTCTAAAATAATCGTTCTCATTTGCTGTACGTAGATCGGTCCAGTTTAGCTTTTATTCCAGAGGAATCAGAATTTACAATGCTTAGGTATTGTGGAACGCATTGGAAGAGTCCTAGCAACATCTATGCTTCTAAGTTCTAACTGCAGCACAACAAATTAGGTTGAATTAGCTAAGAATAATGAGGAACGCAAGGATGATGAAGTCAGAGCCCACAAGGTCCCAAGGGACGAGAAGTATTCAAAAGATTCGTTCGAGAAAGGCAACCTAGTGGGAAAAAAATTGTCAAGAAGATCATTATTAGGCTAAGCAACCTCTTGGGTGGTTAAGTGACAATGACAGAATTTGGTATATACCCCTCAATCAACTGAAACAATGACTTTATGGTACCGCTTGCACTTTCAGCAGGAAAAGAAAAACTAAGATGTGATTCGAGATGAGATTGTTTGCTAGATAAAGCAACGAACTCCATCGAAGATCTGGCAAATTATAGCGAGGATTAATGATCGCCAGCAAGACTTCACAGCAAATCCTCGATAAAATCAACCTACTTTTCTGAAGTAAAGTGAATGAGGCGAACCATTTGGAAGGATTTGCATTACTTTTTTAGGTATACGGTACTGCCGGCTGATTTACATTAATTAATTCCCTTTTGCTTGCTTTGACATATAGAGTGCAAAACCAAATGGTGTCACTGTATGGACAAGATATTGCGTCAAATCGGTCCATCTTGGCTCACGCATGCATAATGACACCAAAAAGAAGGATATGTTCAATGCATCTTGAGAGGAATAAGAGGCTAATGACCGGTATAACTCAGCATAATTCATATACATGACAGGCTATTGAACCACATGGCAATATATCATTTACAGCTATTTATGAATTTGTGATAGTATCATCAATCTTGGTACTTCACCATCATGGACAACGGAACCAAGCAAAGACCTCTTTTCTTCAGCTCTGAGAAATTACCGCCACCTCTTCCAACGAAGTCTAAATCAATACTAATCTTATCTCTTTGGCCTGAAGTAGTTGCATCATCCTGTCACATGGAAAAATTAGACCCTCGCGTGTTACGTGAGTTGAAGTGATTAAATCATCTACACCATCAAGAAACTATGAAAGCATAACAATGGAAAAAGCGGTGTGACTAACCTTAGATAACTTATCTTCTTCCTGTCCTGGGTAGGAATCCATTGTCTTTTGCAGGCCACGAACCTAGAAAATTGATTCATAAAACCCATACACCAGTGAAAGGGTATCCCTTCCACCATGACCATGTGACCGAAGTTCAATGGGCGACAAAAATGAAATTTGGTTCATAAGGATCATCTACCTTAGGACTATTGATAGGGGAACTAGCCGTATCCTCTAGAGCATCATCGATTGGTCCTTTTCTCCTTTTCTTAAAGCTCAATCTCTTACAGCTTCCAGCCTGATTGATCTCGACAGACTTCTTCATGGCCGATGTAGCAGCGTCCGAGACTACCAAAGAACTATCATCATGACCCGTAGAGGAGTCGTTCTTTTCCTGGCCATTCATCAAGAAATCCACGAAGTATGGTGTCCAACTACTCTCTTGACCAGAGTTGCTGCTCCATCTCTCATTGCACGAAAAGTTTTCGCTCTGATAGTTCTTGGAGTCACCCATTTGTGAAGAAGGAAGGAAGGAGCAGAGCAGAAGGAAAGTCGAAAAGCTGAAGCTCCATGAATCTAGTCGGCATGGGTTTTAAGTAGACAAACAAAGCACCTATAAATTAAAGAAAATTTATAAAAAAAATTGAGAATATGACGTAAGCTTCGAAATATTGGAGTGGACCCCATTGGAGGGTTGGGTAAGCAGAGAGAGAGAGAGAGAGAGAGATAGAGAGAGAGAGAGAGAGATAGAGAGAGAGAGGTTTTGACCTAATCAGTTGTCTGATTACACAGAATATATGTACACATCAAGAAGATTTTCTAGGCTTTGTAGGGGGAATTACATTCTCACTGAACTTTATCAGATTATTATTTAGTTTTCTTGGGCGGGCGGAGGACTTGTTCCTGGTCTCAAGTCTGTCCGCATCATCCCCAGCTAAATAAGACTTTTCGGTATTTAATGCTTCAACGTCACCATAAGCCGCTTAGTTTATTTCCATGAAAAAGTTCTGCAACCAAATTTGGCGTCATGATACAACAGGTATTTGTGAGAGTGACTTTTTTCTCTGATCATTGAGTTTCTTCCGATGTAACTCAAAGCATTATGAACATTGAACAGCCACAAGATGTGACCCTCGGATCATATAGCAGGACCAGTTTCAATGTTTTAAAAATATAGATAAACCTAATAATTGAGGATGCAGCAAATCTTAATCTTTTTTTTTACCCTTTAAAACATTTCAACATATACTAAGGCAGCCGCCGTGTCTATATGCATCAGCAGATGAAATAATTAATGTAATGAAGCTGTTGGGACATTCTAATCAAAAAAGATAGAGCTAATGACGTTGACCCTTTCTTGCCTTTGTTGTTCAATTGGCTTAAAGAAACTAATGAACTTCTTATTTCAAGGTTTTTAAGTGAAGACTGCAAAAACATTTTACAAAAATAAGAGCAACTTGTATGACATTTGAACTAACTTTACACGTCATCAGATGCCATATTATTAATTGTAAGTCCACTTGGATTATAGAAACACCAAGTCGATGTAGAACCAGTGAAATTATTCTACTAGATGGGGAAAGGCATGATTGTTGTTTGAGTAGTTGATTTTAAAGCATAAATATGGAAGATACTGTCAAATATCTTATTAGAAAAACAATGTGAGAGAAGGGGGACTTTGAGAATTATATTTTCTTATTTCAACTATGTCTCTGCTTACCTCATTTCCAAACAGCAAAACTGGAGAAATAATCAAGCATGAATATCTGGCCTTAGCTCAAATCCATCTCAACAACAATATAACTCATTTGCAGCTTAGAACCAAAAATGCAGGATATACAAGAAATATATGAACATAGATAGAGAAGTTTGCTTTGATGTTTAATCAAGATTGTTACGAAGTTCATGGAAAAAAAGAAGAAGGAAAAAGTCTTCCATGTGAAGCACAAAGTATCCAACGTTGTCCCTGTTGAGGGAGTTCAGTGAATAGGACAATCAGTGAGGGGTCATGTCCATCCAGTCGTCCCTCCATCAGTTCTCTTTTGCCTTCTTCTACACAGACATTTTTCTCCATTTGAACTGTCATCTTTTGTAGTTTTGTAACTTAGTCTACCACGTTTCTTAGCTACATCCTCTGAGCCTTTTAATTGCCTAAGCCTCCATCCCCAAACTCCTATTTTGGACTAAAATACAAAACACGGAATCATTCTAAAACTAAGAATTCATTATGACCTCATATTGCTTTATGCATTTTTCAGATTGAGAGTTGGTTTAGATACTTTGTTATATGCCAATTATCAACTACCTTAACGCCAGGCATAATATTAATTCCACATATTGCATCAAGTTGTTCCATTTAATATTCAGACAAACAGCATGTTCTGCATAACTTATAGACATTTTTATATGGTGTTTTTGAAAGATGAAGAAGGTTGTTTAACAATCATGATTTAAGCATGTGATCATCGTTTTGGGTTTGGAAAAAGGTTTTCTCAAATCAATAATGATGGGAAGAGAAAAACATGTATTTTTATTGAGTAACCCCCCTAAAGGTGAGGCAAGAGTCTTCTGTTTTTGAGGGATTACATGACAAGGATGGATATTGAATGATTATGTGAGTAAAATAGTTGTCAGAGCATAGTGAGTCCGATCTAACGTTGATTCATAGAAAGATTGTTCCAAAACATCTAGGTGACATATATTCTGCATCATGCATTCCAAATGAGAGCATTGGTCTTGGTTAGAGAAATGATTCTTTCAAGAATCAGCAACCATCATCTCATTGTCAAAACAAGAACCCCACTTTGGGAGCCTGTGGGTGTCCCACATCGCTCGAGTGTGCGCAAATAGTGCTGATTCCATGCTGGTTTCACGGAAGGAGAGGCCATCTTAACCTTCCTTTTCTCGTACTCAGTTTCACAAAAAAATGAAACAATAATAGTAAAACTGACAATGAGAGAGCACATGAATGGAATGGCCACATGAACACTAACCCACGTGTGCCCTACAGTTCTCTTTCACATGCCAGAACATGGGAAGCTTTGCACTGGCAGACAAATGACTCATCACAAAAAGGCTTTAATTTCTAACCGTTACTGTCAAAGGAGAGAGTATTGAAGGCGCCATTCAACTCAACTAATCCGGCTTATTTCATTCTATATTTTATGATCGTGGAAGGGAGGATACTAAATCCAAGATGCCATTACAAGTAGTTCTTGACATGATTGGTGCCTTTTTTAAGTCAATCCGTTGTCAAAGTTCATCTCTTAGCCATCCCAGGAATGACCGATGGAGCTGAAGATGTAACTTCAAATTTCCAGAAGGGGGGCAACTAGGTTTGGGGGCAACAAAGTTATGTCTCAGCTATGCCTGGATAGCTTTTAAGCAAAGTCAAAGAAAAGTTGTGGTGCACAGAAAGAGTGCCGAAATGTTTTAATGAAGCCATCTAGCCCAACACAGGACTAACATTATTGTGTAGGTCCAATTCACGTGTACCCTAGATGCCTATCCAAAACGATTACTGAAGAGACCTTTCGTACATCAAGAAGCAAAAGTCAGTCCGCCTGTTTCAGAGAATTAAATAGCCTAGTGCATAACTTTGCTTTCATGCCAATCAATCTTTGACATTTCAATTTTCATCAGTTGTGAATACAAACAAGTTGATATTTAAGGCACCGCAAAGTGATCTTGCTGCTACTTAAGCGTAAGCCGATGAAGATGGTAAGATCTCTCTACATGCCAATAATAAAAGACTACTCTATGGGTAGATTTCTCACATGCAATACATGGCCAAAGATCCAGAGGAAAGAAAGGCTTGCATTGAGCTGGGCCTAAATTCTTGCTACAATCTCCCGTCCTCTTGGTCTTTTAACTGAGAAATAAGTATTCAAGAGAATCATGCTTTGTATTATCAATGGAAAGCATGGCAATAGGATGCTATCACTCATTAGCCCTATCTTGAGTTTTTTCTGCATATTAATAGCAGTACTGAGGATTGCATTTGGAAGCACGGTTTCAAACCGGGCATTCCCACTCCTATTTTTTTTCTTGTGAAGGAAGGTTCAACCTTATGTCTGATTAGCACGGTGAAGTAACTGACCGTATGTTTAAGTTATGCCCATGATAGGTTTTTTCTACAAGGTACAAGACATACATGTCGAATCTGCTGAAGGCTTGGATCATCGAAAATGTGCCTTGAGATGCTACTTATTTTACTTTTCTTGTCTGGCCATGACTGAAACAGACCTCATGAAAGTCACTAATCATCAAGAGTTTCCAGGGCACAATTTTCAGGGGCAAATCGGATCACGCCTAGATTAAGGTCATATACAACCCCTAATCCTGCTGCTGAAATGCCCCAACTATAGTCTTCTGATAAGACGCTAATGCCACACAGAAGAATCCCCCACTTTCATAGATTAAATACATGTATGCTGGCTCGACAACATAATCGGCCCCCCGAAAGTGGAATGTCATCGAGGCATAAGCACGGAACTTGGGGTTGTACTCATAGCAAAACCTCAATTCTTGAGACTTGTTGTAGACCCTCTTGACACCAAAGGAGATCATAAGCGTCTTCTTGCAAAAAAGTGACCATGGCACTGCTGTCTATGACGCATCCGCCGCTTCCGTTTCTCTTCAGGTCAAATTTTCCAGGACGAAACCCGAGTCTCTGGTCTCCCACGCTGATATCCATCAAATCCGCGTAATAATTTCAGGATATATTCTGCTGAGATAGAGGGGTCGATTTAATGTCTCTCCGCGGCAGCAAGTTGGTGTCCTCCCCAAACCTGAGAATACTAGTTGCTGTCATTTCGCGGTAAGTGTAAACCAAGCAATAAGAGAAAACCTTCCCGATTTGATCAGCAAGTTGAGACACTAGAGACTTCGGGGATCAGCTCAAGCCCATGATTCCCGAAATATTATGGTTCTCGAATGTGAAGCCTCTGTTATCTGACGAGCACCCCAATATGATTCCAGGGAGAATCAAAACACGCCCTATGCCATAAGGAAACGTGAACATCTCTGTGGAGATTACACCCTTGGTGCTGGCCCCATTACCATACATATACCAATAAATGCATTGCCCTCGTCTGCACTGGAAGCGTGAACGGCAAAACCAGTGATCACAGGGGAGTTTCTGGAAGGAACTGGACGAGTTTGGGGTGAAGATGGGGATTGTTTGGCGGAAGCAATATTTGCAAGGCTGGCACTGGGTCCACATGAGGCTGCTTCCGGTGTCCATCAGCATGACTTGAGTGGTGGCCGGGGTTCCAAGCTAAAGCTCCACGGCATAATAGTGGCTGTCCTCATGCACTCTAGGTGGATGTTATTCAGGTCCTCAGAGGATCTTTTGCTCAAGAGCGCATATAAGTAGTGAGCTCTAGAAACGGAGAGTTTGACAGCCATGTTGAGTTTTTCTTCCCAGGTGAGGTTGCATGGGTACAGAGGCGACTTTGGAGAGAACCTAGGATTGAGCTTGGGGCTGAACCCCAAGCGTTTCGAATGAGCATAACAGAGTAAGTTTTGGAAGATGAGGAAATAAAAGAGGAGATAGAGTAGTGAGAAGACCTTGGCCATTGTTTCAGGAGTGACGGTGAACTTGCTGTGGCATATCGGCCACTCAACTGAAGACATTTATAGGCAAGGCATTTTCGAACAACAACTCAGATGCCACAGCATCATCGAGTTAGAACTCATACCTTCAGTCAAAAACCAGGACTTTGGAGGCATTCTGAGAAACAGGTCGTCTGGTTGTTCGAGCACTTTTAAGAGCATGATATGCGGGAGTATCATCTAGTGGAAAAACATTTTTGCCAAGGATAGAACTGCATTAACCACTCCACCATAATAACTCTGGCTATAAGACCGTTCAAAAGACAATTTCGGTTTCAGGAGAGCATTTCTGCATGACTATGACTAGATTTTTTTTTTTTTTTTTGGTAAGGTAAGAAATATATTGACTTTTAACCAAAAAGCTATATAGTAAGGGTTAACGGCACAAAAAACTTACACTCATAATGACAAATACTATGACTAGATATTTTTTTGGTGAAAGGTAAGAATTATATTGACTTTAAACCAAAAGAGCTATATATAGCTATACAGCAAGAACTCGGTCCAGAAACTTGCACTCACGAAGACAAGAAGTTAGAGTGAGTGGAAGAAGGCCAAGGTAAAAGGAAACCAAGCCAAGGGCAAGGGAAAGAAAAAAGGCCAAACAACGGCACAAAACCAGCAAGTCTAAACCAACACAAACAGCAATGAAGAAGCACTACCAACAAAAGAACACTAGGACTAGATATTTGGCTGCACTAGTTGCATTAATATGGTGGCATATTACTTAAAAGAAGGCCATTCCATGTCTTAAAGTCTCTGATTGGTGTAATAAAGCATTGAGTTTGACCAAGGCATAACAGCAAAATGTCCTCTCGCAAGGAAGAGCTTAAAAACTTCCAAGACATGCATCAGTGGGTAGTAAAACACCTACTTTCTTCGCAGATGCCATCGCATGCGAAGCCTAGCACTTGCAGACAAATGACTCGGCACAAGAAGCTTCGATTTCTCAACCCTTCAACCATTGGAGCTCATTTTGTTCTTTCAAGAAATGATTTTCATCTGAAATGGTATTAAACCACATTCTTTTAGAGTTGTAAAAGAATGAATATCTCCAGAGAGAAGACTCTAGCATAGCATCACATTTCATTGCAGTGATATGCCACCTGATAACACTGTAAGAAGCATCACAGGAGTTCCTAACTTCCTAGCTGCTGCTTTATGAATTAAAAAGAAATGGCACAAACTCATACTTCAAGTATAATATTGTGGCCAAAATAAGGGCAACAAAGTTAAGTCTGAGCAACATCTTAAATATATGGGAACTTTTCTTTTCTGCCAAGCACTCCACAAGTGAACTTTTGGTGCACATGAAAGGGTGCAGAAGTCTCCTGTTTTGTTCGAAAGCCTGAAGATGCAGGACAAGGTTCTCTCATCCATCTCATCAATCTGCATCAGTCATTTGACATTTCTAGGATTTAGAGTATATACTATCGTTTACTTTTCTTGCTTGGAGTTATTTTATTGGGAGCAAATAGGGTTTGGCTATAAATATAGGTTAAGACAAGAATTTTGTGAGTATGGTGATTTGATTATTGAATGTTGCCTAATTGGTGGGTCTTTCTATCTATTCCCTCTCTCTCTTTAATTTATTTCCTTCTATTTTTAGTTATTTGATGCTCCGTTTGTTTCCCACAAAATACATGATTTAGAAAACCTTTTTTTTTTTTTTTAAATTAACCGCTTGTATTATTTGAAATAATTAGTCGATGAAAAATATTATTTAATTACCGGTAAAATTTCATATTTAAACTTTTTTGTGAATTATGAAATTTTTTTTGTTCGTTCATTTTTGTTAACAACACAAACATTTCAGATTATTCATTGTTCGTGAAATAAATCGTTTCTAAATCTACCTTGATACACACTTCTGTGCATCATAAAGGTATAGGAGCCTCGTTTGGCGAGTGTCCTAACACTAGGAGACAATTTTGGATCACAAGCCACAACTAGAGCATCCATTTTGGTTACAAAATCAATGTTGACGCTAATTGAAAAGGGCAACCTGCTAATTTACTCCAGCTGCATGCGAAACCTGGCGTATTTAATTATTCAAATATTTCATAAATATTGCAAGATTGGATCAAAATTGCATTGCCCTAGACTAAAAGTTGATGCCAAATGCTCCTAACATCTACTATTAATATGATCACCTCGCAGCTTAGGCCATGTGATTACCTTTCTCGGATGAGAGAAGTGGGAAATTGTTCAAACATGAGAACGAGTCACGTCGACTGAATGTCGAGTTTATAGAGATTGACAACTCATCACACGTAGAATTACAAGAAAGAACATCCTTCATCGGCCAGATAAAGTTTACATCTAGAATAGATTGTGGAACTACAATCCTCTAATTAATGCTGCCTTGAGATCATATTTTACCACGAGACAAGTGATAACTTAAGCCGAGTTACCAAGAGAAAATAACAAATAAAAATCCAGGATTGATCCTTAATTTGACGTTGATATCTTGGTATGAAAATGAGATGCCATGCTACTGAGTTGACGGATGATTTTCTGGTTTTGATCATACAATAAATTAATTAAGAAGCTCATGCGCACAATATAAGATACCTTATCTTGGCAATATAGAAAGTTTAATATTTGCGTCTATATCAAGCCGGTGCTGACCAATCGGATGACATGATGGATCCTTTGGAGACCATATGATACATATTTATTTCTTCTTTTTTTGTAGGATAATATACGTTTTTTATAATACCTTGAATAATAAGACAAAAATATACGAGTAGTTCCCTGATTATCAAATCCTAATGGAGTTCGGTATATACCATCGAAGGTGCTGAGGAGGCGTGCTTCACTAAGCTCAAACTGAGTTTTTTTTTTGGTCAAAAGTTCGAGTGGACAACCAGAGAAAATGAGTTTTCTGTTTGGAGCCGAGTTATATAAATTATGCCAGATTACGTTAGTAATTAAGTCAATTAGTCCAGGATGACATGATTAATTAGGGGGTTAGGTGGTAACCGCCCTTCGTTTGATAGCTCCAAGTCAAACATGTGTCAAGTTTCCTCGTGAGTTGTATGAGATCTCATTGTTCTTGTCTGAATGAATGGTGGCTAAATGGGGTCCAATGTAAGAACGAAAAGTCTTTCGAATTAAGTTGAAACTTCATTACACTAGCACTTTGGAACATGTTGCACATGGGTTGGTCATGATGCAATCTTGACATCTCTATCTTGCATCGAGTTTCACAGTATATTCTCCGATATGCTAATTGATGCTTTCATGATTTTATATTTAAAGTTCATGAGATTCTTGGTGGTGAGACCCGTAGAGATGTGGTGTGATTTCAAGAGCAAGAATGTAGATAGATAAATTGTAAGAGATGATAGATTTGCATCATTATATAATAGCAATTACAATTAATGATAATATATATTATCTAAGTTTCAAATTAAAAAAGAAAAGAAAAGAAAAGAAAAGAAAAGAATTCAGAATGCTGAGAAGACCACGTCATTGAGATGCAAATGCCTCGCCTTTCCTCGTAATACTAATACATGCAATTGTTAACTTATTTGCAATATATCTCTAAATTCAAATTCAAATCCTCTAAAAAGTCACAAAAACTAGACTAAGAAAATAGCGAAATTTTAAATATAAACATTTAACAAAATTCAAGAAGACAAGCAATCACTTTGTAATTGAATTGGCTTTATGTTATTCATTTGCTTTTTTGTTTCATGTTTTTTTAATGGTAGTATTTGGTCAGGTAAAAAATACGAAATTAATAGAATGAAGTATGTAAAAGAGAATTAAAAAAGATATTAAAAAAGGCATGAAAAAAAATAATATCATCCAAGAGGTCACATCATTCACCTTAATCTGTATAGAATTAGAATGCTATAAACATGGACATGCAAAGTGACTCAGAATATTTTCATAATTTTCTAAAATGTAAACTTGTGTTATTTTCTTAAATAAGTTGAAACCTCAAATGACATTTATTCGATACCCGATGAATTTATTATGAATGCAACGGTTCTAATATTACCAGAGAAGGACATTGTTTCGACATTAATGGGTGGAAAATCGACAAAGCTTCTCTAGCGTCAGTGGAATGCGAATCTAGAGATTCCACATTATTACTAGGTTTCTCTTTTCCAAAGCAGCATATCTGATTATTCTATTTATTCTCCACTGCGATTTTCAATTTCCATAAGCGCTGAAAAATCCTCTGGTCAAACTTGCAACAATTGTTGGACAAAAAAGGAGGAAACTTCTCACAATACAGAGAGAGAATATAGAATCTAGAGGTAACGAAGACTGTCACGACAATCGAGTCTTTTTTTTGCGGTCATACTTTTGCGATATTAATTAATCATAAGCAATAAAGAATTTTTTCTTTAATATATTGATTGGGCATAGCAAGAGAAAAATAATGTTTAAAAAAATAACATTTCATTATAAGAATATTTACATTGCATATGAGACATTTGTTAACCAAAACTTTAGTCTAATTGAATTGCTTAACTAATGTGGCCATTTCCATTTCAGATGTTGATGCCTAATTTTAAGTATATATAAAAAAAATTAATAAAAAAATTAAAAATTAAAAAAATGAGCCGGGTCAGGTCGAATCCAATCTTGGCCCGGCCCACCTCTCCTTCCTTTTCCCCCCACGTGGCCCAAGCCTTTTTTCTCGCGTGGCCTAGCCTCCTCTCCCCTTCGGCCCGGCCCGTGCCCTAGCCTTTCTCCCTCCTTCAATCTTCTTCTGCGCGGGGAACTGCGAAAACGAAAAAGCAAAGCCGCTAGAGCAGAAGGGAGCGGCAGCAGGGGACAACAAGATCTCAAGGGGGCAGGCGGGCATCGTGATCCACGGGTCAAAGCAGGTCGGCAAGGGCAGTTGAGTGGTCGGATTTAGTTTCTAGCCGACCCCAATAGGCTAGTGGCGACTCCTTTTTGTAAATTTCTTAAAAATACCCCAACGTCACGTAAGGTATGGAATTGGAAAAGTCCGTGCTTAATCATGAGTCTTAGGTGCATCATTTAGGTAATACTTCTAAACCTATTCTTTTCCCTCGTAGGTCGCGACATTAGACACATAGCACTTTGCTACTACCCTATCTAAGCCTAAGTGCCGACATGTTCAAGGATATACTCATCACATGCGTCGGCAATTCAATGTAATAATGGACTTTTTTTTTTATGAACAATTAACCTTAAAAGAAGCATGAACAAAAAAATTCTTTTAATATAAATTACCAACAAAGTTCTTTTTTTAAGGAAAACCAACATATATATACATATATATATATATATATATATATATATATATTTGTCAACCGAATTGACATATATGCAATTCAAATCTCATTAGCAAAAAAAATATTTATATATATCTTTTAGTCATTCTTTTCTTTTCTCAAGATCAAATATTGAATCCGAGGCCTCAACGCACCAACCATCTATTTTAGGTACTCGGGCAATCCATATGTGTAATACTAATTCTGCGGAAATATCTTTAGATAATTCAAGCAATTTATCGGCATATGCAAAAAAAGGGAGATAGCGAGGAATTTCGCATTGGATGGTAACGACAGCCGAGGAACCAATTTTCACTCCAAGGAAAACGGGGAAAGTTCTCGGGGTGAGCCACGCGGCATGGCCTCATTGGCGAGCTGGACGCAATTGACGAGAGGTACAAACGTAGGGCAGCGAAAGTCCCTTCCTTTTTTGCATTTTTTGTTTTTTTGGGTCTCGTCAGCGAAAACCAACTTTTGCTTTTCTGTTCAAGAGGCTGCCTTTTCTAATACGGGGAGAGAAAAGGTGGTGGTGTGGTTTCACATGACCAGTTCCAAGGTCACATGAATGGTTTTTCGGTATGCATTGAGATTTCAAGCGACGAAAAATTAGACAAAAACTCCAACCTCAGCTGTGAGTCTCTCTCTCTCTCTACTTTCTCTTTCTCTTTCTCTCTCTATTTAATTGCACCAACCGTCGTCACCAAACGCTACAGAATAACCCCCCCCCCTTCTCTCTCTCTCTCTTTCTCCAAGGCGTGATCTTTCCCATCATTCGTTGAAGAAACCACCGAATTTTCTACTCTTTTATGTTAGATTTTCTTTCTGATTTCTTGCTCCTTCGGCTCGGCAGAGGGCGAAGATCTCCCTCGAGTCGTCTTCGAGCTCTGTGTCAGTCGGCGATCCCCTCCCGATTATAAAAACACAGTCTTGAGACCGAAAGCCTGGTGTTTCTTGATCCTCAAGTGACGAGAAGTCCGAAGTCCCATCTCTTCCTTTGGTTTGTTTGGTCGTTTGAGGGCAACCCAGAAGCCCAAGTTTTCATCTTGACTTGAAAGATGATCTGTTCGGTGAGACAGTCCTTAAGCCCTGTTCATGGGTCCGAGGTTTTGCTCAGCCAAAAACGCGTCTTTCCCTCGAGCAGATCCTCCCTCCTGCCGCCCCTGCGGACCCAGAAGTCCTCCCGCGCCGTCGTCTCGCTCTCTAGGCCCCTTCACATAGTAGCGTCCGTCGAGTCCTTCGGACCGTCGCCGAGGAAGGAAGGGAAGGACTTGATAAAATGCGAGGCCTACGAGGCGGACCAGTCGAAGCCGATCGAGGCGGGGGCCGGATCGGAGGCCGCGAAGAAGGTCAAGATCGGGATTTACTTCGCGACGTGGTGGGCTCTGAATGTGGTGTTCAATATCTACAACAAGAAGGTGCTGAATGCTTACCCCTACCCTTGGTTGACCTCCACGCTCTCCCTTGCATGTGGGTCTCTCATGATGTTGGTCTCCTGGGTCACGAGGATCGCCGAGGCTCCGAAGACTGATTTCGAGTTCTGGAAGACTTTGTTTCCTGTAAGTTTTCTGGTTTTTGTTTTTTGTTTGGTTCAAGAGAACGAGAGGATGAAGAGTACAAGCAAGAAAATTGAGTTGGGGTGTCAACAATTAAGCCTTTTTCGATTGAAATGCTTGATTTTGTTGCTGAGCATGTGGTGAATTTCACTATGCATGTTTTTGGTTGATCGAGGATTGGAGAAAGAATAAAATGAAATTGGAATAAGAGGAGGAAGAAAATGATGTTTTGGGAGTCAATTTTGTTTTTTTTCGGAGGTGAAATTTGTAGGATCAGCACGAGCGGACAGGGAGTGAAGACAGTTTGTCGCCTGGTGCGAAAAGCAAACATGCCGTTTGGTATTTAGATCGCTGTGCTTTTCATTGAACTGAATTAAATTGATTTGTTGTTTTCTGGTATGTGATTTTACTCGACGAGCTTGTTTCAGTTGTAATTTGGGATGCTGATTTTCTATGCGTATTCTAGGTTGCTCTGGCACATACAATTGGGCATGTCGCAGCAACTGTGAGCATGTCGAAGGTTGCAGTGTCGTTCACCCACATCATCAAGAGTGGCGAGCCTGCGTTTAGTGTATTGGTTTCAAGGTTCCTCTTGGGCGAAACATTTCCAGTGTCTGTTTATTTGTCCCTCCTGCCAATTATTGGTGGTTGCGCCCTCGCTGCAGTGACTGAGCTCAACTTTAACATGATTGGTAACCTTAGTTTTTCTTAATCTAGATTACATCACATGCCATTGTTGATATGATACATTGTCCTTTTAAGTTGGCTTCCTTTGGAAGCTACAAGTGCCATGGGGCTTTTAAAAGCTTTAAATTTGCAAAGTATGCTCAGCTTGAGTGTTCAATTGGGCGTGTGTGGTGCAATTTGTGTAGCATAAACTCTGAACTGCAAAGTTGCTTTGAAGTTTCGGTGAATCTGCACTAGAGCCAGTTGAATATGATTTCTTTAACATTAATTTACATGCAAAATTAGCTAGTTATTTTTACAATGCATTTGTTTTGAAGGAAAAATCAAAGCTATCTTGCTTTCTCTGGTCCTGACATTAGCTTGTTAGTTTGGTGAATGTGATAAGATGTGGGGATTTATTATGGATCAATATGGTTAGTAGAGGATCATGGTTCATCAGAAGCATGAACATTTTTTGTTGGGTCTCTGATTTCAGGTTTCATGGGGGCTATGATATCAAATTTAGCCTTTGTCTTCCGAAACATATTTTCAAAGAAAGGCATGAGCAAGTCTGTTAGTGGAATGAATTACTATGCATGCCTGTCGATGCTGTCTCTCGTAATTCTCACTCCGTTTGCCATTGCTGTGGAGGGACCACAGATGTGGGCAGCAGGTTGGCAGAAAGCCCTCTCAGACATTGGACCCCATTTCGTCTGGTAAACACTTGATTCTACCGACTCTCTTGTCTTGTATAATTTGCTTTTGATTGGGCTTTTACCTAATTAAGGTAGCCAGAGTTGTGTAATTGTTCTTAATCAATGAAGAAATTCTAGGAAGTGATGCTTTTCACCAATTTGGGACATTCCTGTAACTCATGATGTATACATGTGCATTTCTCTGTTATGGTTTTGGTCTATTAAGTGGACTTTGGTGGTAAAAATTTGTTGTTAGGAAAGTGTTTGCTGTATTTCTGGTTATGCTGATGAATTCCATCATTGTTGTGAAGCAAGCATCAATTTTTCATATTTTAATCAAAGTCCGTGAATCATACATGGATGCTTCTGATATTTTGTGAAAGTCCTATGTCTGACGTATGCAGAGCTTGTTTTCATGCTCTCTTTTGCGGATATGCAAATACAAGATTTTAGGGTAGCATACTTTTAATTGGTAGGACTGAATGATGTGGATGTTTTTCAGCTTCAAATTGTCGTCTACTAAGAAAATGTTTTGTGGCTGGTATTTCTCCATGATAGGTGGTTGGTGGCACAAAGTGTGTTCTACCATCTCTACAACCAGGTTTCATACATGTCCTTGGATGAGATCTCGCCCTTGACGTTTAGCATTGGTAACACCATGAAACGTATATCTGTGATCGTCTCCTCCATCATCATCTTCCGCACCCCTGTTCAGCCCGTCAATGCTCTTGGGGCTGCTATCGCCATCTTCGGAACCTTCCTGTATTCACAGGTAATTGCCCCTGGCTTCTAGTTGATGTGCAAGATATTTTTTATACTTGAACCGATGGCTACGTTTTCTGAATGACCCTTGCAAGTTTTGGCATTTTACAAGTCCAATCCTCTAGAGAGATTTTGTCTGTTTGCACTTCCGTTGCGTACTTGTTTTTGTGTAAATAAGTATCATTGCAATCAAAGCCGAGAAAGAAGTCCCTCTCTGTTTTTTGTTAGGCATATCTTGACTGCAATCCACTAGAGCTAGAATTTTGCTGCTGAACTAAACCATTCCAATTACTTACACATCAAGGTGAGGCGGGCCAATGTAATTGAGCATGCTCTCTTGTTTATGCTCGAAGAAATATGAATCTGAAACTTGATGGGATTCAGGGGGGGGCTAACACAGTTTGATGGGCATGCAAGTGAATTTAACTTTAGGGACGAGTGGGTAGGTAAAGCAGAAAGCTGTTCACTCTTGCCCATATTAGGTGGGTGTAGCTACTGATTTGATGGGACCGATGGTTGAGTGTAATTTCGTTGATCTCATGCTTGAGTTGGTGTAAGTTTGACCCATGGATCAATGGTCACCCCCACGCGTGGTAGTTAAATGCTGCAGCAGCCCACCTGTGACTTTCAACTTGTGTATTGTGAATGATGGGAAATCAAATGATGCTTTGGAATATTCCTTGGTAGCTGCTGCTCTTTACGTGTTATGGCCGTCTTTGACTCGGGAATTTCTAATTAGTTTGCCTGTTGATCTCTGTTTAATATATATTACTTTCGGCTAATGCAGGCAAAGCAGTAAGCTGGCATCGAGCGCCGGACTCGGGTTCGACGAGATCGATGATGGGTCGCTTGAAGTTTTAGGTGTAGCCGGTTTTCGGGAGCCACTGGATTTGGGCGTCAAGAAGCTGGATGGCCAGTGGTGTTTATGTATAGTACAATAAGAAGAACCAACAAAACACATAAAAACAACTGTGAGAGTTTTAATATTATACGAAGGGGATTCATGAGGGACTTTGTTGTTTTCTTCGCTTTTTTGGTCTTTTATATTTAATCTTTTTTTTTCTTTTATTAAAATGCTTTGTGGGAGAGATTTCCAAGAATAACAGGCGACTTTGTAAGGGGGTGGAAGAACGGGGACCCTTTTTGAACAATGGGCAATTACGTCGCCTTTGCGCATTTCTTTTTATCTTAATAATTCGCATGTTGCCGACAGCATATGCCTAGGAAGCTGACAGACAAATATATTTGGTGAAGTTGGGGGCCAAGTTGGGCGAATATGGGGCATGCGATAGCCATGCGGTCACCTTTGACGAAAACGACACTTCGTTCCTTCACAAGTCAACTCTCTCTCTCTCTCTCTCTCTCTCATTGTTTTTTTATTTTTTATTCTGTATCCGAAAACAATTTCTGAATTTTTAAAGGTAGTTGTTCAAAATTTCCGTTCTCAGATAGAAATATGTTTAGTATGACTTTTAAATTTCTTTATTTTAATATTCCTCCTTTGTGGTTGGTGATTGGCTTGGTGAGGTTCAGTGAGCTTGTTAAGAGTCTCGTCGAGCTAGGGTGAGTTCTAATAAGCTCGTCAGAGACTGGCCAGGCCACTAGCAAGGCTTGACCTTGCCCAAGCGGTCACCCAAGCAATGCAAGGTCAACCTTGCCCTAGCCTAACGAGGTCGAGCCTCGTGTCGACTAGCGAGGCTGAGCCTCAGCGGTGGTTGGGCGAGCTCAACCTCGTTGGATTTGGGCGAGGTCAACCTTACCCAGCCACGGTGAGACTTGGGCCAATGACATTCCGATGAGGTCGTTGGCCCTCGTTTGGCCAATCGCCAGCCACGGTTGAGGCCGGTTGAGGCCGGCGATCGGCGAAAAGGAAGAATAAAAAAAAAATACGAAAAAAGAAGAAGAGGAAAGAGAAGAGAAAACAAGAAGATTTAGATTTAATTCTACGAATTATTCCTTAGAATAAG
The DNA here is from genome assembly GCA_016097605.1 of Eucalyptus guilfoylei. Taxonomy (NCBI): domain Eukaryota; kingdom Viridiplantae; phylum Streptophyta; class Magnoliopsida; order Myrtales; family Myrtaceae; genus Eucalyptus; species Eucalyptus guilfoylei. The sequence goes on along the minus strand of CM027865.1, from coordinate 16,780,408 downwards.
AAGCAGCTTTTTTTCTACTTCTTGATTCTGTTACAAATATATTCCGGAGAATAAAAAATTTATCAAACGGATTTCTATTCTTTTTTTATTTTTATTTTTGTTTCGGGAAATAAAAAAATATAATTAGTTATTCTCGAGAATGTTACTAACCAAAGCCTACAAATTTAAAAGTGAGATGAGAGTTAGAATATAATATAAAGGGAAAAAAAAGTGGGCTCAGACTCCTAGCAGGGAAAACTACGGTCTTGAGACCAATGTGACTTTTTTTATGCCAGAAGAAATCTCAATTTCACGGATTCACGAAGCAAGTCAAATTCGGATGTTGGGGCTTAAAATTGACCCGCCAAGAGTGAATATGTGATCCGAGAAGGTCTGAGTTTTCGCAGTTGATAAATAAACCAGGAGTAGTCTCTCCACCTTACAAAGATTCAGGGAGGGAAGGAAGCTTTATGGGCAAGTAGGGGAAAGATGGTCCATTGCCTTCCTTGCGGGGTTGGGGAGGATGCCAGCGATCATGCCACCAGATCCACCTATTCTATTACTCATTTTTTTGAAGTTTGGGTATTGCCATTGAGGCGTTAACAAAAAATCAGGATTTTCAAAAAAAATTTCTTCTGATATTGATGTTTAACCGTGAGTATAATTCGAGAGTTTTAGTGATACAAAAAAAGAAAAAGATATTAGTATTGCAGTGAGCATGACTAAGAGTCTTTTGTTGTATTAATACTATTATAAATTTTCCATCCACTCCCTTTCCCTTAAAAATTATAGATATTTCAAAGTGTCCAATCCAAAATTTTCATTTCTTCCATTTTCCCTCTATTTTCTGAACATGGCCTTGGTGCTTTGTTCAAGCGTGCCATCTTGGCAGAGAGCAAAAAACTTCTCCGCAAACTGCTCCCCAACCAAGGGAACAATTTGAGTTTCCATGGGCCGGATGTTGGGTCATTCCATCATGGACGGACGGGCTAGATAGGGGCTATATTCTCTACCCGAATTTCAATAAGATGTTCTATTTTGCGGGAGGCAATCTGGGTGCAAACATCTACTCGACATAAATTTCTTGGTGTTCATTTATTTCAATGGCCTTCAATTGAACACTCTCGTCAAAGTAATTAAATTTTTCTCAAGCATATAAAATGGAATTCAATAGACGAATTTTATCAACGGAACCGTCAAAATCATTTTAGTTTCTATGTGAAGATGCACGTCTAGGTTGATTACATGAATACTTTACAAAATTATTGTTTTGTTTTTGAAAACGTAAAAAACTATTTTTTTATGTGTCTCTTCCGCATTTGTCATGTTATGATTTTGAACAATCATGTGGTTTAAGTCCTACTTAGCAATGAAAGCGACCGGGCTCTTCAAGGTCGGCACAATGCTACCAGCGACCTGGCTCTTCGATGCCCGGATCAGCAGTGGTGCTTTACTAGGTTATCGGCACGGCGGATATCAGGATCTTGCCCAGGTGCTTCAATTTAAGGTCTCAACACTCCCCGGCTGGGGATCATGCGATCCACCCTCATTAGTATTGGTGTCTCCTACATGGACTTCATCGACACCGTCTTGTCGGGAAACTTCTTGTACAAACTCCGGGATACTGCTCGGTTTTCGTGGCATTTGTGTAATTGGCGAAGGAAGCAGTCGTACCGGGTCTTGCTAGGCATGCTCGGCCTGGTGGTCGTGTGCTTGATGCCGTCGGCGTTCTCCGTGGTTGTAATGGATATGGCAATCAAGGTTGTGCACTTGATGAGGGGACTAACGATACGATACTGGGTGGTATTGGGTGGTTCTTCTTGATAAAGTTCCGCAAGTCTAGGAAGATTTTCAAGGTCAGCATCAGCAATGCTGAAGACTTGGAGTCACAGTAGACTAAACACAGTCCAAGGTTTTCTTTTATTTTGGTTCAGGAAGTTGGGCGTGCAATTTTGCGTGGTAAGTGATGGGCACACATTGTGCTGAACGGAGTCATTTCATCTTTTTGATCTACTCGCTGACCTCAACTTGTATCACTTTCTTGACTAAAAATGGAGGAAGAAGAATAATATCAATACGTGGATATTTTTGTAGTTTCGTGTGAATGAAGCCAATAAAGAGATGGAAAAAGCGTAATCTCAAAAAAATCTTTAAAAATATTCAAATAGATAGAGCTGCCAAAATGAATTATAAATCCATATTTTTAATCCAAATTTGTTGGAGTGGATTATCTATGAGTTGCTTCAAATTTGAAATGCATGTCTTAATAAGTTCTTAAGGAAAAAACCCCAAAACAAATGGGTTTTTATGGGCATGTTATAAACCCACTTAATAAATAAGTTTCAGGTTGTTCAAAAAAAAAAAAAAAAAAAAAAAAAGTTTCAGATTCAGCCTATCGTCCTTTTTCTTCTTCGCTAGCCTCTTCTCTTTCCCCCTCTTCAATTCCAATATTCTACTGATGGTGACTCATGAGATTCTCCCTCCTCATTGATTCTAATTGATCGGCATCGTTACCACCCCCACCGCCTATCTTTGGCTCATCGCTGCGCATCTCCGATGGCTCTTAGTGGAGCCAAACTCATACGTTCACTAACGTTGCTGACCCATCTGGTTTCGTACACCTCCGAACATTAATCCATCGCTGGTGAACTATGATACTAAAGGGAAGAGACTTTAGAAGTGCTTGGAGAAATTAGTTTGGAATTGTTGCATTTGTGAAATTTGGAGATCAAGAAATTCAATGCTACTTACTCAGTATGCTTCTTCTAAGCTTCTTCTATTGATGGTGTTATTCGAACTATTAGATTTACTTTTAAATATTATAATGAGGAATGTCGAAATCTTCGAAGCAAAGTTATTATCAATTTGATCTTGCTTGGAAATTGATGTGTGGAGAGATATGAGTTAGATGCTTAGCCTAATTGTGACTATGATGATGTCTTGGTGTTATTTGTACTCTAGTTTATGTGGATACGGTTTAGCTTTAAGCAAACATCTTCAAATGAACTAAAACTATGTCCTAGGGTTCAATTTCTCCACAGCGTCAAACATTGGGAAAATGAAATGAGAAATAGTATTTACTATGATATATCTATAAAGAAAATGACTAGTTTAATGAGGAATAGGAAATAATTCATCATTTCTGCTCCGTCATTTCGCAATCAATTCATTTTTATATTCATATGAATATCTTCTTGAATAATTATTGATGTCTG